>JAQPPZ010016881.1:11250000-12500000 GCA_028583015.1 Wollemia nobilis
CTTCTATGAGAATCGAAGGAAATTAAAAATCGTCAGTGTGTATTGATTTAGCAATTTTGGATTATCGCGTGGGGTTGGAAGTTTTGACCACATCATGCCAACACAAGAATCCCAATAACATCTTACACGGTAGTAGTCACAAATAGGAAAATATCACTGCAGGGTGGTCACATAACCCCTGCACCTTCTAGCTAGCTAGGATTTAATGATCCACTGATAAGTTGATGGGATTCATGTCGAAATTAAATAATTTGTCCTTGATAGTTATGATCGTTTGAATTGGATCGATACACAATAATTTTTAAAATGATGGGAAACTAATAATCCCACATTGACAATGTGGAGAAAACTTGCAAAGTTTAAAACTTCAAAAGCGCGTCTTATTTCTTGACAATTTGTTCACTACTAGGACCTTAGAAAATTATTTGAAATTGCAACCATTGATGATTTGAAATTGTGACCGTTAAAGTTTAAACTTTGTGACGAACCCGTTGAAAATTTTTCTCTAGAGAAAACAAGTTTTCAAAAATTGTATTTAAATTACCATTTGAATTTGAATTCCATTCGATCATTGAAATTTAAATCTTTGATTTTCATTGGAATTTGAATTCCATTCGACCGTTGAAATTCAAATCTTTGTAGGTGACCATTGAAAATTTCATCCATTGGAGGTCAAATTCAACCAAAATTCACATTTTGCTCATACAACCCCAAATTCAAATTCTTTTTGGACCTTGGGAGATAATTTCAACAATTTGCATTCTATACACTGACCTCGCATGGAGAATATATCGAAGAAAGGTCAAATAACTCCAAAAATACTACCCACCAGAGGACCCCATCTTCATGACCGCTCAATTCAAGAGTTCCTAATTAAGTGGCAGGGCCTTCCAGATGAAGATGCTACATGCGAGACAAAGAATATTTTCTAGTCTTTTCTAGCTTTGAGGACAAAGCTTTTGAGTTAGGGAGCCATGTTACAATCCCAATAGTCATTTCGGTTCCTCAAGAGTCATGTCCGTTCATTAATTTATTCATCTATTTATAGGTAGAAGGTTTATTTAATTCATTATGAATTATCATTTTCCATTTGTGTATTCTGCAAGAGACTTCGCCCTCTCTAAGTGGCTATAGGACTCTACCCTCTTTAAGTGGCTATAGGACTTCGCCCTCCTTAAGTGGCTTGATTTAATTGATTATAGAAGTGTTATACTTCAGGCTTCTAGATAAGCTTGGAGGGAAACCAGGGAGGGCTAGGGTTCTCGAACAAGGCATAGGCTGACTTGACAGAGAAGAGGCCAAAAGTGGTGGGAGTCCAGAGGATGGAATATTCCACCAAGGAGGAGGGGATGACATAAATATGGAGAATATCAGAGAGAATGATAGATGCAAGCTTTTGTTCTCCTGAGAGAGCATCAACCAAAAAGGGCTTCCAAGAAGAGCTCTTTAGGAGGAATAAATTCCTTACCTTTGGACCGAAAAGGGTGTCAGTCATTGGTCTGAGGCACACAAGATCCTCACGGTCCTAGAGTGGATAGTTTCCCAACTAGAGGTCACTCCAGAAGTTGATCCTGGCTCCATTTTCTAACTTCTATATGATGCCCTTCTGAAAGATATGATTAGTCCTGAGGATTGAATTCCAAATCATAGATCCACATATGGGGTTAGAATCATCTAAAAAAATTTGGTTGTGCCACAGGTATTTTGCCTTGATGATGGAAACCCATAGATTTTTTGTTGGTTAGGATCCACCAGCCTTGCTTAGAAATGAGATCCAAGCTCATATTGTGGACCTTTCAGATCCCAATGACACCATATTCCTTCCTAGAGAATACCTAATTTCAAGGAACTAGATGAATTTTTTGCTTGTTCTTTGAACCTGACCAAATAAAACTCCTCTATAGATACTTGATGCAGTTGCAGACTTTAGTAGGGATCTAGAAAATGGATAGGAAGAAGAAGATGATGCTCTGAAGGGTGGCTTTGCCTGCTTAACTGAGGAGACTTCATTTCTAGCTGGCCAACTTTATCTGGATGCGCTCAATGATGGGGTTCCATAAGGATCTTCTAGACTAGCCTTCAAAGAGAGGAAACCCAAGGTAGGTAGAAGGGAATGTGCCAATGGAGCAACGTAGGATGGCAACAATGTGAACCTAGTGCCTCATAGAAGTATTGATGAAGTAGATCTTACTCTTATCAACATTCACCTTTTGACCTACCTCAACCTCAAAGGAGTGAAGGATGGATTTAATACGCTAAGCTTGGGAAATCGAGGCACAAGTATCCAGAATGTTGTCATCAACAAACTGTTGGTGGGACATGGCTTGGAGAGAGGAATCAGGTTTGATTTCAGAGATAGACCCTTCGAGACAAGCGTGGGTAAGAGCCCTCCTGAGAGCTTCCATAACTATGATGAATAGGAAGGAAGAAATGGGGTCTCCCTACCTGAGGCCTTTAAAATTCTTGAAGTATCCTACTGGGATCCATTTACCAGGATAGAAAAAAAATTTGAGGTGAAACAACCTTTGATCAAATTGATCCAGTCCGAGTGGAAACCAAATCTTTGGAGTACTACAAATAGGAAATCCCAGGAGACTCTATCGAAGGCTTTTTTTATATCGAGCTTCAAGAGAAAACTTGATTGGCCACTCACAAAAATGGAGTGGATGAGCTTATAAATGGTGATAATGTTGATGTTGATTTGCCTATCATGGATAGAACTACCTTGATTTGGGGTAATGATGCATGGAAGGATGAGCTTGAGCCTAGTGGCTAGGGCTTTGGTGAGGATCTTGTATAGGATATTACATAGACTAATGGGGTAGAATTTAGAGAGGGTGTAGGTCTGGTTGACTTTGGGGATGAGTTCTAGGAAGGTGGAGTTGATGTCCCCAAGGATTTCCTTGTCTTTCTACATCTACTGAATTGTTGAGACCACATTCGGACCTAGGATGTCCCAGAAGTACTGGAAAAAATGGGGAGGAAACCATCCAGACCTAGAACTTTCCCTCCTTGCATAGAAAAATAGCAAACCTAATTTCTTCAGTAGAAAGAGTTTTAAGTAACATCTGATTCTAGTCGACAGTGACAAACCTAGGGATATTCTAGAGGAGGTCCTTAGAATTTTTGTGGTCACATCGGAAGATGGGTCGAGGAGCTCCTCAAAGAAAAGAACTGCCTTGGATCTAATTTCTTAATTGTCCAATACTACCATCCTGATGAACTAGTTCCTTGATCCTGTTGCTTCCTTTGTGCCTTACTGTTGTGGCATGCAAAAACTTAGTATTTAAATCACCTTCTTTGATCCATCTTACTCTGGATTTTTTTTCCAAAAGACTTCATCGCTTCTAAGAATGTTGTGATAGTTAGATAGGAGGATTCTTTTAGAGTCTTGAAGAGCGGGGTCAGGATCACCATCCTGAAGGGTGATTTTGATATCTTGAAGCTAGGATTGAATTTACTACTTCTTTTGAAAAATATTCCCGAACACTTCTTTGTTCTAGCATTTTAGATTATATTTTACATGTCATAGTTTGTTGCTCACCTAAGAAATTTTGGATCTATGGAAAGGGTGGGCCCACCATTGAGCAATTAAGGATTTGATGTTTGGATCATGGAGCCACATTGACTCAAATCTAAAGGGGGATTTGAAAGAGGAGGCATGAGGAAGACAATCTAGTAAGAGGGGATTATGGTCAGATCCTATCCTAGGTAGACAATGCATGGTTCCATCACCAAATTTTGAGATGGCATTGATGGAAATGAGGATATGATCAAGGCACATATGGAATAGTTGGTCACCCTTCCTACGGTTGCTCCATATGAACTTTGGCCCTCTAATATTGATATCTATTAGCTCGTTGTTGTCTACAAAGCTCACAAAGTTCTCATAGAATCTCTCGATTACTGGAGTTCCTCCTCTCTTGTCAGAAGGAAAGAGGGGAATTGAAGTCTCTGGCCAGCATCCAGGCTTATACAAATAAAACATCTCTCAGTTGATTGAGGGAGTTCCATAAATATTTCCTTTGAGCAGGAGCATTTAGGGCATAAAAATTTGATAGGACCCATTGGAACCCATCATCTTTGTTGAAGAACAAAATATTAATGAATATCTCAACCATAGACAACACCGCCCCATCGACCTTGGCTGGATACCATAAACATAAAAGAACTCCTGAAGCTCCATTGGTTGGACTAAAATAGGAGGTAGAGTCTTTTCAAATGTAGTTTAAAATGCAAGAAACATTATAATAATCAAGCTTGGTTTCTTGGAGAAGAAGAATGGAGGTTCTATGTTCTCTCCTCATGGACTTTACTAAGCATTACTTATTTTATCCATTGATGCCTCTCACGTTCCATGAGAGGATCTTCATTTGGTAACTCTTAATGATGTGTACTTTCCTCTCTCGGGTGGGGGAGAAGGTTGTTTTTGTCATATTCTTGGGTCTCTAAAATCTGAGAGGACCCTCTAAGAGTGAGTTGGGTGCTATTTGTGACTTTGTCTGAGGCTTCCCTATTTCTAATGTCCTACATCAAGGGTTGACTCCTCTTCTTAAATGAGCCCACATCCGTTAATGGTTTCCTTAGAGAGTGGAGGAAGGGAGGACTAGGAGGAGGCATAATGGGAGGGGGAATTGCTCGGGGATGTCAAGGCACGACGAGGGGAGGAATGTAATGTTCCACCCCCAAATAAATTTTCTATTATCTCAAACTAATGGACTATAAACCTCTGAATCTTTGATTGAATCACATAAGCGTGAATCTTGAGTGAATTCACCAGCCAAGAATTGGGTTTTTGTCTAGCTCCCTTCTCCAATACTGAGAGTTGTCATCCTCAGAACTTCAAAAATCTGCACACTATCAATCCCTTAAATGGAACCAATTTGCCCTTTGAGGTTTCATCCGTCGGGTTATCGATTAGGGTTTACGTCCCTTTCGATGAAGAAATATCAGCCGACAGCCTTAAACTCCAATAGAAGAAATAACATAAACCATAATGTCTAAAATGAGACCAAGTCACTGAATAAATGGGCTCCTCCTTGGAAAACTCTTTTTTTCGCGCTCAATGTGGAATGAATATATTTCTTCCCCTTTAATTATAATATATAGTTTTAACTTTATAAAATGAATTTAATAATTCACTTAATAAAGCCAAGCTTTGCGCTTTAAACACTATGCCTTATGAAACTCTAAATGACCAACTAAAACCTGTTTTAGATACCCATTTCGTTGTAGAACAACATCCCCCTATCTGCTCGGCAAGAAACCTTAAAACCCGACACTGCTAAAAATAGCAATTCCAACATCCTAGCTTCGTTTGACCCTGAACGACCACCAAAAATAAGCTCTAAGAATCCAAAATTTGTCTCAAATATCTTCAAAGGCTCTCATCCATATGACATAGCCTACGGGAACCCGTGTTTAGGCTAGTCTCTATGTGCTCCCACTAGATGATTAGAAGGGAACATTACAGTCCACCCTTCCCAAATATTGCTTGTCCTCAAGCAATATGATCTGTATGCCGGATCCCAAATAAATCTGAAGAATGTCTCATGATGAAGACACTGCCCTGAACTATCATCCCAAAAATTGAAAACACTGTCAAGCTATGTCACCAAACTGATATCACTGAATATGGCAACACTAACAAACTTTGTCATCAATCTGATACAATCGACCCCGGTAACTCTGTCGAGCTCTGCCACTCTATAAAAAATCCATCCCTCATAGGAATTCCTAGATCCCATAGCCAAATAGGAATTTTTTCATTTCCAAAATTTGATAATTTTTGCTATGCCACTCTGACTACAACTGAATTATTCTGTAGCTCAACGGAGAACCCATTCTGGACTGACAAATGAGGAACCCAACAAGAAACAGATTCTACAACTATATGGAAGATCACCTCATGCCAAGGTGATACATATAACTCCTTATACCAACCCTTCTTCCCATTCATTTATGACATGGTCAAATCATCAACATATGGACTGAATGAAAAACTATGAGCATACCTCACTATACAGTCCATATGAACTTCAACTGGTTCCATGGAAGGGTCTATACAATCACCTATGCTACAACTCTTAATATTCTGCACATATAAGTGAGGAGATGTTTCACCAATCATAAACCTGCATCAACATCATACTCGAGCTACTCCTTCTGAGTGGTTGTAACAGTTGACCAATTTTCTTCTTTGTGAACAAAACTTAACTCAAGGTTAATTTTGTTAATTATCTTCTCCTTTTTGGTGAGTTCTTGGTACATAGTTTTTGTATTTTGGATAGCCAAATCCCTATCGGTTAACGATTGCAAGTAATCAGATTTTATTTTCTCCAAAGCATTCTTGATAGTTTCTACCTTAATAGTTTGCACGCTTTCAATAGAGGAGCCATAAATCAATCCTATCTGCATATCTTTGAGCTGATTTGTCCATAGAATATATTCAACAAAGTTTTGTGTGTTATCCAAATGGGTTAATGTTTGTACAATCTTCTCTTCTATAACCTACAACTTATCCTTCCAACTTTACATTGTATTAAGTTCTGGATTGTGATCAACAGCACACAATAAAGATTTCAATTTACCATATTTGGCATAATGATCAAAATCAAAATTCCTTTTGACACTACACTCTCCAACTTCGTGCATTGAAGTTAGGACTGACTCATGCTCAAACCAAGAATTATCAACTGCATGCACATCCTCACCAGATGCTGATTTAACAATGTCAAAATTAGCATGCTCTATGATCTCACCACTATCACAAATTTCATTATGCCCCTCACCAAAATTAGATCCACAAGATGAATTAACTTCATCTTCATCAATTTTGCCCTCTTGTACTTCCACACAAGTTTCTTGAAGAGGTGGCATGTTTATATTTTGAATTTCAGCAGTCTGAATGTTCGGGTCAGCACCCTGATCAAAAGGAAATTTGTCTCTATCAATATTCTCATTTACTTCATCAGCATAACTCTCCAACTCATAAGGAAAGCCAACATCCAACCACTTGCTGGTTTGTTTTGTTTCTAACTTTAACCAGGAGACATCTTCATCGACATTGATCTCCTCATCAAATTTGGAGTCTTCACCATGAAAAAAACATCATGCAACAATGAACTGTTGCCAAGAAAAATGCAAGGCTCATCATACCTTATGTCCAAGGTCTCATAGACCTCACTAGATTGCTCTGGAAGCAATTCCACAATTGTTGTCTTGTCATTACCCTCGGTACTATAGTTATCCTGGGACTTGTGGGTTATGGGCCCACATATATGTCCAAGTGACCACTCTTCTTGGAAAGTGAAGCAACATTGTTCTCTTCTCAACTAATTCTTTCTTTTGAGAGGTATTCCTAGCATCTGTAAGTCACTCGATCTCTTTTCCTTCTCCTGTTACTCCTGTACCAAGAGAGGTTTCAGCTTCTCACACTGCTTAGAAACATTGTCAACTAATTTACGTGCAGCTGAAGAGGTAATCTGTCCTTGCCTCAAAATATCCATCAACTTGGACAAGATGGGCTAGGCAAAGTCATCACTTTCCTCAATGATGCATACCATGATGGTTTGCATGTAAGAGGATATTATGTCTTCATGATCTTCACTGATAGAAGCCATAAAATGTCAAAACATCTCGAGACTAAGATCAGCACAATCTAAATCAAATAAAAAGACATTCTAATTTTTACCATCACTTTCAAAATTCTAACCTTCTTACCATAGGATCGATCCCTGATGTTATTCAAACCATGAAAAATGTCAACCATCAGTTGTAATCCCTCCTTCATGATGTTGTCATTATAGGGTGCTTTCGGAGTTGTAATCCTTATGAACTCACTGAGACAAGAGGTGACTACAAGTCTCACGTCCTTGTCTGCATGTCTCATAATCTAATGTTGGCCTAATGCAACTATAGGTACTTTCATTGCTTAATTCAAAACCTCATGATAATATTGATCTAGTTCAACTAGACATGTATCCATTTCCTTTAGACTGTCAAGAAGAACATATTTTGACAATTTCTAGGACTCAAGTTGTTTTCCCAAAGCATAGAGCTTACAACTTACATCCATTCTTTTACTAAATTTTTTTGCAAATTGGATCTATTTTCTATTATTGGATGTGTGATGCTCAACCTTAGCCTTAGAGGGAACCATAGGTGCTGACTTAGGCGACATAGTAGCTGTAATCTGATTGAGAGTTCGCTTCAACTCTCGTTGACCCTACCAAAAATTATGCTAAAACCTAGCCCAATCACTGAGTGGATCCATCTTAACACTGAACTAACCCACTCTCAGCTTCTACTCAACATACCGGATAAATAACCTTGTAGTATCCCCCTATGAATAAATTACCTATTTTGCAAGCTCCCTTTTATTTATGCTACTGGACAATACAGAGGGTTTGATATAACAATCAAAAAATTCTTTAAATAATGCCCAAGAGGCTACTACACATCCAACTTATATGGATTGATTATTTTACAATGAAGTGGTTGTGTGCTAGGTACTGGAAATCTTTGTTTTTATTTCATTCATGGCCAACTCTAAAGAGTCGCGATGATGAATTAATATTTTGATAAATTTAATTGATTGGCAGCTACAAATTGTTCCTTTATTGACAACACCTGAGAATAGAGAAAGGAGATGTTGAACAATTAGGAGCCCGTGCTTTCTGGAAATTGCTAAACGTTATATTTGGCCAAACCTACTGAGATAATATCTTCTCACAAAAATCAATTCTCTTGAAGTATGAATTATTAATAATTCACGATATATACTAAACCTTCAGTCGGGATTCCTCAGCAAAACCCTATCGTCTGCTAATCTTCTATACTCCACAAATTTCAAGCAATATAATTTCAGATAAAGAATTATTTCCACCAAATCAAACCTGAGAATTTTGTCTTTGATAGAAGACTTCACAAAATTTGCAATGAAACCTTGAACAGGTTGGTAGGAAAAACCTACTCTAATACCACTATAGTGTTTCTCCCCTAAATTAATTTGCTATCATCTCAAATTGATGGACTATAAACCTCTGAATCTTTGATTGAATCACATAAGCGTAAATCCTAAGTGAATTCACTAGCCAAGAAATGGATTTTCATCCAGCCTTCTCTAATACTAAGAGTTTCCATCCTCAGAACTTCAAAAATCTGCACACTGTCGATCCTTAGAATGGAACCAATCTACCCTTCGGTATTTCGTCCATCGTGTTATCGATTGGGGTTTGCGTCCCTTTCGATGAAGAAATATCAGTCGTCGACCTTAATCTCCAAGAGAAGAAATAACATAAACCAGAATGTCTAAAATGAGACCAAGTCACTGAATAAATAGACTCCTCCTTGGCAAACTCTTTTTTTCATGCTCAATGTGGGATAAACATATTTCTTCCCATTTAATTATAATATAAAGTTTTAAATTTATAAAATGAATTTAATAATTCACTTAATAAATCCAAGCTTTGCACTTTAAAGACTATACCTTATGAAACTCCAAATGACCAACTGAAACTTGTTCTAGATACCCATTTCATTGTAGAACAACATCCCCCTGTCCGCTTGAAAAGAAACCCTAAAACCCGACACTACTAAAAATAGCAATTCCAACATCCTAGCTCCGTTTGACCCTAAACGACCACCAAAACTGAGCTCTAAGAATCCAAAATTTGTCTCACATATATCCAAAGGCTCTCATCCATATGACATAGCCTATGGGAACCCATGTATAGGCTAGTCTCTATGTGCTCCCCCTAGCTGATTAGAAGGGAATATTACAAGGAAGGGGAGAAGGACGAGCTAAGCGGGTAGTTGAAAATTGGTTTAGAAGGATCAGAGGGAGGGTCATTGGAAGACAAGGGGGATAAGTAGTTTGAAACAGGGATGGATGGGTTTTAGGAAGGGAAGGGACCAGCTGGGGGGTTCCAAAGGATCCTTCTCCTAATAAGGGGCCACAAGAGGGGAGACAAGAGGGTTGGGATGGGATTGGGGACAGAGGGATGACTATTTTTGGGAAATGGTGATTCCTCTGGGAGGAGGTGGTTGGGGGGTGGAAAGGGCACTGGGAGTTAAGACGACCTTGTTTGAAACACAAACTACAAAATGCAGGTTTATTTTTGTACTCAATATCTTGATAAAAAGTACATACCTTAGAAATGAGGTTGATCGAGGATGGTAGGTCTGCATCCAAGTTGGCATTGACACACATACGAGCCTGGGTTATTCGAGTCCCAGAGTGTGTTGGAGGGTTGAAGGAGATCAGCTACCCAATGCTTCTCGCTATGTCATGAAGGATGTCTTCGTGCTAAAATTGGATTGAAAGGTCGAGAAAGCATATTCAAATCAGAGCAAAGTTGATTATTTGGGTCGTAGGGTCGAAATCCACTCCCACTTTCAAAGGAAAAGACCTCTCTGGCCAAATAACCAAGGCCCTCCAGTGAGGATCCATTGAGAATCTATAGGATTGTTCAGCCAGATTAGAAATAATCCTCCAGGGAGGGAAACTAGCTCCATAGATCCGATCGGGTGCTAGGATATGTTAGCCCATTTTTGGATGGACTCCATGTCAGGCTGGGATCTGAGGAATTTACCAATCAGTGAGTTGGAGTTTCGATCGATCACACTAGTCATGATCTCATATGGGATCTCGAGGTTACTGTTGGAAGGGAGTAACTTGATCTTGGGCCCTATCTTTGGCTTAGGGTTTGGGTTTACTATCTCTATAAAGGATTAGGAGGAATTTGGCTCTCCCCCTACCACTCTCAAGGTTCTCTCTTTTAGACTAGAAATTTCATGGGTTTGTGGTTTGAGATCATATTTTGATCCTCGATATCGAGATCTTATGGTGGTCAAGGTTGTTGGTTTTGGATCTTCTGCTTGGGTTGCGCAGATGTCTCCCCAACTGATTTGGGTGGTTTGATCAAGGAGTCTGCTTTCTGTAGAGTGGTGCAGCCCATCCTTGTCCAAATTAATCTTGCCCAAGTTGATATTGCCCCCATTTATATGGCTAGGGTTGTCTCTACTGCCTTCTCCAGGTTTTTTGGTGTTGGGATTCTTATTTTCATTAGATGCTACTCCTGCTTCCTTTCCATGCGTTGTTGATCCTACTACCTTTTCGATTGTTGCATCTACTTCCTTTTCGCTCGCTTGCTCCTCCATCTTGCCTCCCTTCAAAAGAGTTTATACCTTCAAGCTTGATTATATTTTAAACAAAGGACTTTTATTTAAATTGAAAGGAATTGATTATATTTTAAATGAAATATTGGTCTTTTGTTGAAAAGAATAACATAGCCTTGATTAAATGAAAGGTTAATTATTATTATTTTTTTAAGAAAAAAATCCCTTGTGGGGTCGCCTTGGTCTGAGAGACCACGAACAGGGATTCTACACCGTCAAAGTCACCTGAAAGTTGCACCCGACCCTGCCCACACCAACATTATCAATTGGATTTTGGATACCCAATTCATCTTTTTGGTAGGGTGGAGATTTGAACCTGGGACCTCCTTTGGAGGATTGCCCTCTCCTCTCCAACTCACCTACAACACCGGGTAATGAAAGGTTAATTATTGATTAAATGAAAGGATATTTATTTGATTTTAAATAAACCCTTTGATTAAATGAAAGGATATGGTTTAAATGTTTTTAAATTAAGTTTAAACCTTTTGATTAAATGAAAGGATATGGGTGGGTTTAAATGTTTTTAAATCAATTTTAAACCTTTTGATTAAATGAAAGGATATTTATTTGTTCTTAAACCTTGATTAAATGAAAGGTTGTTTATTGATTGAATGAACGATTATTTCTTTGATTTTAAACCTTGATTTAATGAACGGTTATTTATTGATTGAATGGAAGGATATTTATTTGATTTTAAAACTTGATTAAAGGAAAATATATTTATTGATTAATTTAAAGATATGGATTATAGACCTTTGACTATTCCTTTAAGAATGGTCAAAAGTGTAATTCTTTTTGGTTCAATAAGTTATAAATACCTTAGTGGATAATGTATTTCATTTAGAATTAATGAGTTAGAAATACCTTAGTGGATAATGTATTTCATTTGGAACTAATGAGTTAGAAATACCTTAGTGGATAATGTATTTCTTTTGGATTAAATGAATTTGAAATATATTAGTGGATAATGTATTTCATTTGGATTAAATGAGTTGAAATATATTGGTGGATAATGTATTCTATTTGGATTAAGTTTGAATATATTAGTGGATACTGTATTTTTTTTTTAAGCAAAAAACCCCTTTTGGGGCCGCCTTGGTCTGAGAGACCATGAAAAGGGGGTTCTACACCGTTAAAGTCACCCAAGAGTCACACCCGAACCTGCCCACACCAACATTATCAATTGGATTTTGGGTACCCAATTCAAATTTTTGGTAGGGTGGAGATTCGAACCTGGGACCTCCCTTCGAGGATTTCCCTCTCCCCTCCAATTCACCTACAACACCTAGGTAGTGGATACTGTATTTCATTTGTATTAAATTAGTTTGAAATATATTAGTGGATAATGTGTTTCATTTGAATTAAATGAATTTGAAATATATTAGTGGATAATGTATTTCATTTGTATTAAATGAGTTTGAAATACATTAGTAGATAATGTATCTCAATTGAGATTAATTGAGTTAGAAATATATTAGTGGATAATGTATTTCATGTTAAAAGAAAAGAGTTTGAAATATATATTAGAGGATATTGTATTTCTTCTTGGTAAGACAAGTTAGAAGTATATTAGAGATAGTATAGCCCATTTTGGGATGAGTTAGTGATGGAATCCTTTTAAAAGGATTATGGGGGCCTCTCTTTGATTTTTTTGAGAAATTCTATAGTGAATATATGGTTACATTAGACCTAGGAAGAAGCCCCCTTTAAATGATGAAAGGAGGAAGGAGCCTTCTTGAGGAAAATAAATGTGGAATTAATTCAAGGGAATTATGGGGTTCCCTCATCGATTTTGTAACATGAATAAAGAGAGCAATTCATGATTTAGGGACATAAAAATTATGGGGTTCTTATGTGTCCCTAATTGTAATAATGATGTGGAAAAGGGAATTAAGAAATTCCTTAAATTGAATATAAATTGATACAAGTTAAATATGAAATGAAAAATATATATTTTAAGGTTGGGTTTTTCTCGCAAGGGTTTTTCCAGGATACATGATGTGTCATGTGTGGTTGATTATTGTTATCTTATGATCTTGTTCTCATAACTTTCCTAAGTTAGCTTGTTATGGATATGTTACTCAATAATAAAATATAGAAGATCATGGCATTACCTTGACCAAGTTTATGAACTTATTACCAATTACATGTAATTGGTGTATATATTCCTTGATAATTACAATGGTTAAATTAAGAGCTATGATTGGACGATAAGTGTCTTAGTATAGAAGTGTAGAGGGTATGCACGTTTGAGATGCTTTGATAATTCCTCTAATGGACAAGAAGGATTTTGTCCATTAGAATATGAGAGAGAGATTATTAAAGGGATTATGGGATCCCTTTGATAAACCCAACCATAGTAGTTGTGAAAAGGTAATGAATAGGTCATGGTGCTAATAAGTTATCTACCATGCAGAGTGATAGACAAAAAAAGAGATAACTCATTGTGGAGATGAGTTGGATAGCCTAATCGTAATATGCTTAGTCCACCTACATAGATGGACCTATGTGTGGTATAGATATGGGTGTACCCTTTTGACAGACTAAAAGGGATAAGTTAGCTCATTACGAAGAACTATAACAACCCAAAAATCCAACCCACTTGAGAGAGAAATAATTTTTTTATATACAATCGTTAGGGATTTATATATCCCTATATTCCATAAACCTTTCTATACATTTTTCTACTTAGTTCCCAATGATTAAGTTGTTTGTCTCATCTCCACAATGAGCCAACTTATCCCTTTTAGTCTTTCAAAAGGGCACACCCATCTCTACACCATACATAAGTTCGTCTATGTAGGTGCACTAAGTGTATTGCAATTAGGCTATCCAACTCATCTCCATGATGAGCTATATTTTTTTCATCTATCACTCCACAAGATAGACAAATTATTAGCACCACAACCTATTCATTGCCTTTTCACAACTACTAAGGTTGCATCTATCAAAGAGACCCCATAATCCCTTGAATAAACTCTCTCTCTCATCTTCTAATGGGTAAAGTCCTTTTCCATTAGAGGAATTGTCAAAGCATCTCAAACATGCATACCCTCTACACTTCTAAACTAATACACTTCTCATCCAATCATAGTTCTTAATTTAACCATTATAATTATCAAGGAATATATACACCAATCACATGTATTTGGTAATAAGTTCATAACCTTGGTTAAGGTAATGTCATGATCTTCTCTCTTTTATTATGGAGTAGCATATCCATAACAAGCTAACTTAGGAAAGTGATGAGAACAAGATTATAATATAGTAATAATCAACCACACATGACACATATATCCTAGGAAAACCCTTGTGGGAAAAATCTAGCCTTAAAATATATTTTTTTCTTTTCACATTTAACTTGTCTCAATTTACATTCAATTTAAGGAATTTCTTAATTCTCTTTTCCACATAATTATTACAATTAGGGACACATAAGAACCCCATTATTATTATGTCCCCAAGTAATGAATATCTCTCTTTATTCATGTTACAAAATTGATGATGGAACCCCATAATTCCCTCGAATGAATTCCACATTCATTTTCCTCAAGAAGGCTCCTTACTCCTTTTATCATTTAAAGGGGGCTTCTTCCTAGGTCTAATATAACCATACATTAAAGAAGTGAATGAAGCTGGAAAGGAGAAGGAGAGAGGATGGAGGAGCAATAGAGGAGGAGAAACGATAGTAGTAGGGGAGGAATTCAAATTGTTGAAGGCGAGAAGGATCCTCGTGAACTAGGGTACCAAGACGCATCGAGCGAGGATCCAGGGGTAGGTAAACCTCCTGATGAGATATAGGATGGACAGGATGCCATACCTGATCAAGTTAAAAATGTTTGGGGAATCAAACCACCCAACAAAGATCTTGACAAGGGGACCCATTCGGGGGTTGTGGGCCCCGAAAACATCTTGTCCTTTGTAGAGGCTCTCAAAGGCAAAAGGAGCAATATTTTTTATTCTCTCCCACCACTCATCCTTGAGAAAAATAGAGTAATCACTACTTCGAACCTAATGGATGGGTTTCTATCCTTGGAAACCTATTCCTTGGTAGGTAAGTTCATAGGAGGGAGACCAGACATAGAAACCATAAGGACATGGGCATTTTCCAAGTGGAGGACGGTAGGAAATATGGAGATCATTGCATTGTCCAGAGGTTTTTTTATCATCTGTATCAACAACCAAGAAGATACCAATCACAACCTAACAATAGGGCCATGGTTTTTAGGTAGGTGAAACCTCTTTATTAGACCGTGGGGGAGGATTTCAATCCTGAAACACAAAGCATTAACATTGCCCCCATTTGGGTCCGTCTACCAAATCTTCCTACTCAGTTTTTCCATGAGCACTTCCTAAAAGGGATTGCAAGGACTATTGGTGAACTAGTATGGATTGACCATTCCACCATGGCTATATCGAGAATGACCCATGCAAGGATATATGTAAACTCTAATCTAGATTTTGAGATCCCCACCTTTGTGGAACTTGGATATAGAATGTACTTGAGGAAGCAGGCCATTGAATACGAGAACAAGCCAGCATTTTGTGTGGAGTTCCAAACCTAGGGCCACATAAAAAATTAGTGCCTAAACCTGGCTACTCCAAAAGAAACACTAAAGAGACCCAAACCAAGAGGGTTTAATGCCAAAGGCCACACTAGGAATCAAAGATTCTGGTTTTCAACAAACAAAGTAGTCTACAAGTAAGACATGAGTGGACAAAAAAACCAGGGTCAAGGAGCTCAATCCCAATAAATAGAAAAAGAAAAGCAACAGGTCTCATGTCAGGCAAACCTGAAAGAATAGGTAATTCCTTCGATATCTAAATATAATAAATTTGAAATTCTTGCTGAGGATGATGCCAATCAGAGTAAAGAAGGATCGAAGGAGGCCTGCCCTAATTTAGGTCTTTTGTCAAGCCTAGAATCCACATAAAAGTTAGGGCCATAAAATTCCCCCTCATTGTACCCTCTCTTAAACTGCCCTTATGGCATACCCTAAAACTTGGAAGAATATAGACAGATCATGGAAGAAGTCACTAGGACTAAAACCATTGAAATGATGGTGAGTGATGGTTGTGTCAGCCTAGTTCTATAGCAAATCATCCCTCCCAAATTAGCCCCAAACAAACTAGGAGCTCAATGAAGTCTCCCATCGATTGTGGTAGTGAAAAAAGAGAGGAAGGATATATGTGGTTGAACAGTTCATAAGAGGGCATGCTGATGAGATTGCAAATGGGACTCGAATGATACTTTTTTCTCCAGTTATCACCATCCTCAAATATGATAAAAAATCCAACAAACCTCCTCCACCTTAGGGTAGGGGGAGAGGGAAGAACTCCAAACAGTCTAAATGAAGTTCCTCTCATGGAATGTGAGAGGCCTCAATGGCCTAACCAAACAAAGAGTGGTTAGTTCATTAAGGAGAGAAATAAATCCTACAATTTTCATAATGCATGAAACTAAAATTGATGTCGTTTTGTCAAAATATATTGCCTCAAAATTATGGAAACACAGGGAAGTTGCCTTCAACAAAGCCAGAGGAGCCTTAGGAGGACTAACTTCTCTATGGGACCTGAGGAAGTTGGAAGGCAAAATTATTCAATCTGATGAAAGGGTGCTGAGTGTTTTCTTTCATGATATGGACAATAAATCTTCTTGGATCCTATCCAATGTTTATGCTCCTAATTCTCTTCAAGGGAGAGCAGTTTTATGGGAATCTCTAAGCAACATGAAAGAGGCGTTTCACAATATTCCTTGGGTTGTTGCAGGGGATTTTAACATGTCCCTCTATCCTTCAAAAAAAAGAGGAGGGAAAGGTTTACCCAATAGAAGTATGGGCAAGTTCAATGAGTTCATTAACTCCAATGACCTCATGGACATCAAGCTCAAATATGCCAAGTTTACGTGGAGTAACATACGGTTGGGAAACCAACTTATTCAAGAAATATTGAACAAGTTTTGCTATCCCAGGAGGCCATTACAATGTTTGGAGATGCAAATCTTCATTATTTTCCCAATATTGCATCTAAGCACAGTCATATCCTGTTAGAATTGCAAAAATGCCCATCCCTTCAAAAGGCCCTTTCGATTTGAAGCAATGTAGCTAAACCATCATGATCTGAGAGACTAAATTAACCAATGGTGGCAACACTCTATTCAGGGGAGCCCATCCTTTAAATTATCCCAAAAATTAAGGATTTTCAAAGACAACCTCAAAGTTTGGAACAAGGAGATCTTTGGGAATATGTTTGAAAACAAGCAAGCCATGTCTGAAAGACTAGCTTGCATCGAGAAGAAAATTCAAAATGGAGTATGTGATGAAGCTACCAGGATAGAGGAAAGAAACACTCTAGCTAAATACCACAACATCCTGGCTTGTGAGGAAATATTTTGGAGGTAGAATTTCAAAGCTCTGTGGCTCAATCACAGGGATTTCATCTCCAAATTTTTCCATGTTACAACTCTGAGGAATAGAAGCAAACAATAGGATCAGAGAGTTGGTTAAATAGAATGGCTCTTCGACTCAAAACATCCATGAGATTAGAGATGAAGTGGTCTCTTACTTTAGTTCCCTCCTCATATATGAGACCCCTTGTCTGGCCACAACCAAAGAGTCCATGCTGCAATCTATTCCTCAGTCCATCACTAGTGACATTAATGCAAAATTCAATGCTCCTTTCTTAGATGAGGAAATTAGACAAGCCTTGTTCTCTGTGGACCTTTATAAGGCCCCAGGCCTCGATAGATTCCCACCCTATTTTTTCCAAACCTTTTAGGATGTAGTAGGGTCAGATGTGTGTTTAGCCATCAAAGAATTCCAATCTTCCAAACACATTTCCCATAGTTATAATTCAACTTTCATTGCTCTTATTTCTAAAGGGCCTGCTCCCAAATCTATGGTGGATTTTAGACCTATCAACCTTTGTAATGTTATATACAAAATCCTCACCAAATTGATTGCTAACTGTATGAAATAAGTGTTGCCTTTAATCATTGACCCTTGCCAAGGAATTTCGGTCCAAGGAATATCAATTCTAGATGGAGTTATAACAGTCCATGAGGTCCTCCACTTTGTTTCTCAATCCAAAAATCTTGGCTTTTCTCTCAAACTGGACATGAACAAGGCCTATGACCACATAAATTGGGATTTTGTGAATGTTATCCTATTAAGGTTTGGGTTCCATCCTGAGTGGGTCAGGCTCATTAAAGGCTACATTTGTAAACCATGGTTTTATGTCCTTGTAAATGGTTCCACGATAGGATACTTCAAGAGGAATAGAGGTCTCAGGCAAGGGCATCCGATTTCTCCCATGCTCTTCATAATTTTTTTTTTTTTGAGTAAAACTTCTTATACACATCCACCATGGGGATTGAACCTGGGTCACATCACCAATAATGTAAGTGGCATCCTTGCCGGTAGACCACACTCATGGGGATAACTCTTCATAATTGTTGCAGAAGCCCTTGGTAGGAAAATAAAAGCCACCTGCAATGTTGGTCTCATATTTGGGATAAAAGTGACGTCCTTAACCAATCTGGTTATTCATCAGCAATTTTTTTATGACACCTTTTTTCTCACCCTTGCTTCTATGGGGGAGGCCAAGATCATTAAACACGTTCTGACTCTCTATGAGGATGTTGCTAGAAAAAACATAAAATTCAACAAAAGTAAGATTTACTTTCTCAATACTCAAATTCCCAGGAAAACCAAGATAGTAAGGATACTAGAGTGCTCTATATCTACCCTTATGACTTCCTACCTAGGTCTACCATTGTTCACAAGCACTCCAATCGAGTCTATGTGGAATAATATTTTGGAAAGAATCCAAAAGAAACTCATAGGGTGGAAAGGGCATCTCTTATCCCAGGCTAGCAAAGCAACTCTGACTATGGCCTCACTCCAAAGCATTCCAGTTTACTTCTTATCAGTGTTCAAGGCCCCAACCAAGGTGTACCACAAAATTGAACAGTATCAAAAAAACTTCCTTTGGTCGAGCTCGAAAGACAAGCAACATATCCACTTAGTCATTTGGAACAAGGTCTATCAACCAAAGGAGGATGATGGATTAGGCTTCATAAGCGTTATCCACCTCAACACAACCTTGTTGGCCAAACAAGCTTGGCGCTTGATTACCAATGTGGAGAATTAGTGGACTACGATTGTGAAAAGGAAGTATCTTCAAGAATCAAATTTTTTGAGCAATGTAGTCCCAAGCAGAGGATCAGCCTTTTGGAAAGCCATAATGACAAGTAGAGACATAGTTATTAAAGGCTTAAGGTGGATCCTAGGGAATGGCCAAAATATTAGGTTCTGGGAGGATAAGTGGGTTGAAGCCCTCATTTAGGATCCTAACCTGGTTAGGTTAAAAGTCCACACTAATAAATTGTTCGGGCATAAGGCGATGGATTTCTTGCATCCTGATAAAAACAGACCTAGGTGGACACCCATAAAGATCGATGGTTTGGAGGTTGAATTTGAGGCTTTAGAAAATCTATTAAGGTAGCAATTTATACCGTCAACTAGGGAAGAAGATCATTTTTTCTAGTCCATAATAGAGAGTGGCAACTTTTCGATCAAGTCATCCTATAAGCTTCTGTTGAATCCTACGGATCCTCCATTTCAAGCCTAGCTAGTGTGGACTAAAAATTTGATCCCTAAGATATCCTTTTTTTCCTGGCTTGTCATCCAAGGTAAGATACTCACCATAGACAATATGATCAAGAGAGGTATTATTGTTCCTAACAAATATTTTCTTTGCAGGGCATATTGGGAGTATGTATAGTATTTATGCCTTGATTGTTCGGTGTCCTCATCCATTATGTATGGGCTTTTACATTTTTTTCATATTTACTGGGCTAAACCTGCCTCCATCTATAATTTATTCCTGCAATGGCCCAAACCCTTATCTAACATTCATTTAATTTTTATGTGCAAAATATATCTCCATAATTTCCTTTGGTAAGTTTGGCTAGAGAGGAATCATAGAGCCTTTTCTAAGTCTAGAAGGTCTCATGTGTCCATTATTAACAATATCCTAGCCTTTGCAAGCGAGAATGCCATGTTATACCCATTATCCTCTCAACCGATTTCTTCCTATGAGAAGTCATTGGTTCAATCCTTGAACATCCCGTTAGAGAATACTTCCATCCTAGTTCCTCCTAACCTCATATCAGGGTCGAAGTGGATTCCCCCTCCCCCTTGCTGGACTGGTTTAAGTTGAATTTTGATGGAACTACCAAAGGTAACCCTAACAGGGTCGGGGCAAGGGGAGTGCTAAGAGATCATCAAGGTAACCTTGTTTTTTCTTTTGCAGAACATCTAGGTATTCATATTAACAATGAAGCCAAAGCCAGAGCAATATGGAGAGGATTGGTTTTGGTAAAATATGTACAAGGTAG
Organism: Wollemia nobilis; assembly: GCA_028583015.1. NCBI lineage: Eukaryota > Viridiplantae > Streptophyta > Pinopsida > Araucariales > Araucariaceae > Wollemia > Wollemia nobilis. Next base: position 11,270,582 of record JAQPPZ010016881.1, read on the forward strand.
ACTAATTATGGAGGGTGACTCGCTCAACATCATCAACATCCTCAAAAACAATAAAAACTCCCTTGGAGGATTGAGGTCTTGTTGGCATTTTTGCCACATTGATTCTCATTGATTAATGCATTAGTGTATTGTTGGAAATCTGATCTTTGACTTCAGCTTTGATGCAGCTTGGGCGAAAAAAGGAGAAAAATTGAGCAAAAAATGGTTAAGTCAAAAACTGCAGCGACGCGCTGACATGTTGCAGAATCGCGGTCAACGCAGTCAACGCAAGCAAAGTTGGGCGGAACCGTCGCGATATCGCGACGTGTTCCGGAATCGCGGGTCGGGCAGCTTCAAAGGCACAAAGTGAAAACTTGCAGCGCGTCGCTGACATGTCAGCGAATCGCGACGGAAAATGGCGATTGATGCGGAGAGAAGGAACATGTAGCGAAATCGCTACATGTTCCGTTTTCGCGGGGCAGAGCGCAGGGAGGAGCAAGAGGGAGCCGGACATGTAGCGATATCGCGACATGTTCCGGAATCGCGGGTCTTCAGCAGCGAAGCGTACGGCATAAAATTATGTCACGATTTCGCGACCCGTCGCGATTTCGCGACCCGTCGCGCGACGCAGTTTTCCCGCCAAGTGCAGTATGAACGGCCGAGGAGATATTTTTGGGTTTCGACGATTTAATGCTGACCCGAATTTAATAATTTGCGGATTTCCAATGCGGTTAAGGTCAAAGAGTGCCCAGGCTACCAAAATTAAAGGGTTTATTGGTTCGAAGTTGCTGTTCGTGGATTAATTCAACGGTTTTTCATGCACATATTCAAAGAATCGAATTTAATGAAGGGCCGCGAGCGTTTCATGGCATTTAATTTTTATTTCTTCGAGACTGCGATTAAGGGGATCATGTTCCTCGTTTCCTTCGCATAATTGTAGATCTCAAGAAGGTCGGTTTAAAATATTTAATGCTGCAAAGAGGACGGACCTCTATAAAAACCAATGTAATTCGCATTTCAAAAGGTTGGAAGTTTTGCTAAAAACTGGAAGTGCATTTGCAAGAATAAATTATTGGCTTCGGATTTTTCAAGCAGTTGTTTGGGTGATTGTCTTTTCTCGTTCGTTGCATTTCTAATCGAATTTATATTCCTTGAGTGTCGTTACATTCAAATTCTCGCATATTGGATTTGAATCTTGCTTGTAAGGATATGATTCCCGGAGTGTAATCTTGGAGAGATTTTCTCGCATACAGCTTGTGTGGGAGTTGAGTCATTATATTCTCGTTGCTTGTCGTTGCCGCACTTTAAGTTTTCTCGCCGTTGTTCTTCCGATCCCATAACTCCGGCCCGTGGCCATATTTCCATTTCTTTTCGCAACTTTTAATTTCTTTCCAGCAACCCTTATCTTCAAACAGAAATTTAGATTAGTAAAGGGAACCAGCCCACTCTAGAGATTGGTCTGGGAGCCATTTCTTGCTTCCAGCCTTTCAATGTTGGCCAGGTCTAGGGTGCAATTATAAAATCCTTTCCTGTGGCAGATTTTGGACCAACAGTTTTTGGCACGCCCGATGGGACAGACTTCTTTTGTCTCACAAAAATCCACATTTTTAAAGAGGTCTCAAGATTTGATGAGCTCTTCGCCTCATAGCGGAGATTTGTAAGTTCATCCGGCGACTTTGCCGAGTTGAAGATCCATTTGTGACCCCTCGTTATTTGGTAACTTGCTGAACCCGTAAATACTTCATGATCACAAGATCACAGTCAAAGAAATTTGGCGATCTTGTTCAGTTTTTTGAACTTGATAGTTCGAGAAGTGGTGAGCATTCTAGATTAGTTTCCTCGTCCCTTCCATCTTCTGCTGTACAAATACCCAGTATTGTTGCTAGTGTTGCACCCCTACAAGTTCCACCAATGGCACAATTTCCTCCACCCAGAAAATTCTTGGCATGGAACCAAGACCGGAGCCTTGAATCGCAGGGCTCGTAATCCAAGCACCACAGTTGCACTGAAGGCTTTGCCCACTTACGATGGTACTGGTAAAACAGCCTATGAGCACATAAATGATGTGGCTTCTCTGGTTGCTATTCATGACATTACTGATGAAGATGTAATGATCAAATTGTTAGTGTGTTCTTTGAGAGGTAAACCGTTGTTTTGATACAAAACTCTGCCTCCCGGCACCATAACATCATGGGATCAATTTGGTGATTTGTTGGTGAAACATTTTCATGAACAAGTCGACCCTTTCTCATTGTTAAATCAGTTCCATCGTCATACAGAGACATCCACAAGAAGAGATACCTGATTTTAATGTCCGGTTTACCGTAACTTGGCAAAGGATTCCCGATGGTATTCGGCCCGCCGATGAATTAGCCGCGATGTACTACCTCGTAGCGTTTCACTCGTATATCGGATGGGCGGTTCGGCAGCCTAATGTGGTGACGTTTCCGTAAATCTTTGAACAAGCAATTAAAGCGTAAGCCGATCCGGTTGCCGTAGGAAGACCGCCTCCAAAGGTAACTATGCCTCTTATTCCGGATTTGCCTCAATATTTATATGGTTCACAACCACACCCCATGCCGGCTATGTATCCTACACCATCATGGAGTTCTAAAGCACCTCAAAGTTGCAACCGTCCCATCTCCTCAATTGCCTCGCTTTAACTCCTTTACCGCTCCCCGCACCCAAGGATTCAACCATCTCCCGTTTCCACCGCATTTCCAGCTTTGCCAAGCACCACCAGCTCCTTTGCCCTTACCAACACTTCCTGCACCTGCAAACCCTGATCCATATACAACATTATTGCAAGAGGTTAAGTCTGCAAATTCTGCCATTAGAGCCATGGGAAACAAGATCACACTCATTGAGAGGAAGCAGGTGAGAGAGATTTCCACCAAGGAGATTTCAACCTCCTCAAGTTACTAGAGATCAAGCTGCCTCCACAAGCAAAGCACCTGAAAAGGGCTTAGCTGTTCTAGCAAATGAAGATGCAGCCCATGCAGATGGAGTATATTGGTGCTCGACTTGTAATGATCCTCACGGAGAGGATACATGTATGGTCCACTTAAATTATGTGCAGACCTTGGCGGCCAGCACCTCAGGTGACCATGTTAATATGATCTCAGAAGCTGGTTATAATTTGATGACCGCAAGTGGAAGATCAAGTTTCAGTTCTAACAAGGACTGGAAAGAAGCCTATGAATGTTGATCCTATTGACTTAGAGCCGTTAAGAGTACCGGCCGAAGTGAAAAGGCCAATGAAAGCTCCCCGTGCTAGCTCCAAAGCCTTTGCCCAAAGATCCAACTTTTAACAGAGTTCAAGAAAAGGCAGCAACTGCACCAAGAAGGTCGAAGCGGAGGAGCAGCACGTGAAAAATTGAAGTATCCATCACCGACCAAGAGGTTGAGAGTGGAAGCTACACAACAAGACAGACCGCATTTGAGCAACCTCGCCGAGATGAAAAATTCTCGCTGCAGCTTCATACAACATTGTTGATGATCTTAAAAAGACCCCCTGCTAAGGTAAGCCTTTATGACGCTTTGCAATTACCTCGGTCAAGTAGATTTATTACAAGAGTCATTGAAATCTATGAAGGAGAGTGAAATAGGGCCTACCTAGACCATCTATGCCCAAACTTTAACCACCTCTCATATCGGGCAAGAACAGTACCTCCTCCTTTTTACTTGTCATTGCAAATAGAAGGTTGGGTTGTACACAATTGTATGATTGATTCTCGGAGCCGCAACCACCGCCATGCCCAAGGGAGTCTCGTGAAGCCATGGGAATGGAGTATACCCGGAGTAGTCCCGGAGTTCTCGCAATTGGATGGTACGCCCGTAAAAATAGTAGGTGTCATTAAGGATGTACCCATTGTCCCGCATACAATGCCCCAAATCACCGTGATTCAAGAAATAGTTGTAGTAGATTTAGAGCCCTATTTTAGCATGTGTTTATCCAGGGAATTTACCGCAAAATTAGGGGGTTATCTCGGCATTGGATTATTCTCATCCGGAAATTCCTTTTAAGAATAGACGTCTCGTAATACGTAATGAAAAGCCTTCCCCTTTTCACATTGAGAAGTTGGAAGATGTTGGAAAAGACATGCAATGGTCCATATGCTCACCGAAGAGTCTGAAGATGCTGTGTTAATGAGTGAAGTTTTAAACAATCTTCAGTTGGAAGACCATTTTTCAATGCTTAACTTCAATGCCATGATGGAGACAGAGATTGGCTGCTATGCCATTCGAAAACCTGAGACTAAGACAAAGCAGAAATTGTCTAACCCAGTTGATCAGACTGAGGTTACAGATCAGTTATGGCAACTGTATTTCGATGGAGCTAGATGCAGGAATGGTGCCGGAGTAGGTATTGTGTTAATTTCTCCTTCTGGTGTACAGAGAACTTATTCATATCGGCTTACATGGAGTTGTACTAATAATGCTGCTGAATATGAAGCATTGTGCTTGGGTCTGAAGAAAGCGAAGAAGTTAGGAATAGAACAGCTCAATATTTTTGGTGATTCCGAGCTTATTGTAAACCAGGTCACAAATAGATGCATCTCAAAGCAACATTATCTGAAAGCATATCGTAATCAGGTTTGGGATTTGTTTGAACTTTTCACTGCGCTTAATATTCAAGTTGTTTCCAGAGAGATGAATAAACATGCCGACTTATTAGCATCTCTTGGAGCGAACTTTTCTCCTGCTGATCAAGTTGTGAACAAGCCCAAGACAATGAGAATGGTATACAGCACTCAGCAGTGCCAGATAAGGAAAATTTTTGGCAGGTCTTTGAAACCGATGAGCAGATTGTGAATTTCCTGATACATGAAGTTGCAGCTGTTGAAGGCAGAACTTTGGAAGATGAGGAAGCTGAAGGTCTTATTCAATTAAGGAATAACCATATTCCAAAGGGTCTAATAACTCGGAGAGCTTGTTTGACCAACATGATCATTCCGTAAAGCCTCGAATGGAGATTGATAGAAAGGAATTCATGGAGTTAGAGCTTCAACCTGACAAAGTGATTAAGGTTGGCACTGACTCAACCCCAGAAGAACTGCAAAAAATCAGGCAGCTCTGTAAAGAGTTTTCTGATATTATAGCTTGGAGCTATAAAGACTTGAAGGGTTATAACAAGCAGATTATACAGCATACAATTGAACTGGAAGAAGGAGTTAGGCCTTTTCGGTAGAAGCAGAGACCTGTAAACCCAAAGATTGAGGCGTTGATGAAGGCTGAACTCGTTAAAATGCTGCAAGCTAAGATCATTTATCCGATCAAGCACTCCACATGGGTCGCCAATTTGGTCCCCGTCCGTAAGAAGAATGGAGATATTAGATTGTGCGTTGATTTCAAGAATTTGAACCGTGCTTCATTAAAGGATCATTATCCTTTGCCGAGAATAGATCAAATATTGCATGTTGTGGCTGGTGCACAACGTTTTTCTTTGCTGGATGGATTTTCTGGGTATAACCAGATCTGGGTAAAAGATGAAGATCAGCTTAAGACAGCATTCACCACGAAGTGGGGTACTTTTGCATATCAGCGAATGCCCTTTGGGCTGTCAAATGCTGGAGCTACCTTCCAAAGAGCTATGGACATTGCTTTCAAGGATTTGTTGAACAAGATCATTGTAATATACCTTGACGACATGACAGTCTTTTCACATAGAAGAGAAGACCATTGTTCTCACCTGAGGCTGATTTTTGAGAAATGCAGAGAATTCGGAATCTCCATTAATCCAAAGAAGTCTGTGTTTGCTGTAAAAGAGGGTAAGCTTCTGGGTCATGTGATTTCTGAAGATGGATTAGCAATTGATCCAGCCCGTGTTGAAGCCCTGAAGAAATTGTCACTCCCTGCAAACAAGAAGGAACTTCAATCTTTCTTTGGACAGATAAATTTCATTAGAAAATTCATTGCTGATTTTGCTCAAGTTGTTAAACCAATGACCGAATTGTTGAAGAAAGATGCAGTTTTCCAATGGACAGCTCAAAGAAAGGAAGCATTTCAGAGATCAAGGAAAGAATAGTGCAGGCCCCTGTCTTGATTAATCCTGACTACTCCAAGGATTTCATCTTATATGCAATTGGAGAAGATGACAGTTATGCTGCAGTTTTGACGCAAAAGGGAGATGATGGGAATGAAAGGCCCATCGCTTTTCTGAGCCAAGTCATTTTACCTCACGAAGCAAAGTACAATTTTATTGAGAAACAGGTATATGCTGTGATGAAATCCCTGAAGAAATTCAAACATTTTATTTCCCAGAGCAGGACATTTGTTTATGTGCTTCACCAAGACGTGAGAAATTTCATTCTTCAAGGAGAATTGGGTGATAAACGTGCTGGCTGGGTCACCAAGATCCAGGAATTTGATGTAGAAATTCACCCAGCTAAATTAGTGCGTGGTAAAGCTCTGTGCCAGCAGTTAGCAAAGATAGCAGCATTTGATGTATGCGAAGATCAGGGAGAAGCTCTTGCTGGTAATAACAATTTAATGAATTTCTTAATTCTGGAAAAAGATTGGACAGAGGACCTGATTGATTATTTCACAACTGGAAAATGTCCATCACAATTGACTGCTTCTCAGAGGAGGAGATTTCGGTTGCAAGCTCTGCGGTATGTTTTGTTTTCAGATGGTTTATTTTTTAAAAATATTGATGGTGTTCTTTTGAAGTGTGTTAAACAAGCAGCATAAGGATAGGATCTTGGAAGAGTTCCATTCCGGTCTATCAGGAGGACATTTTGCAGAAGACCGATGGCCTTGAAAATCATTCGAGCTGGTTACTACCGGCCGACCCTCGTTCTCGCATTCTTTCAAGATTGCACAAGCCTCTGATAAGTGTCAAAGATATGCAGGAAGAGTAAGGAATGCAGCTCGCCTTTGCATCCAGCTCAGGTTGAAGCACCCTTTCAAAGAATGGGGGTTAGATTTTATTGGAATAATTGATCCTAATTCCTCACCGGTCACATATACATTTTAACAGCTACAGATTATTTCACCAGGTGGTCTGAAGCCATACCTACAAAGATGGCCAATCAATCTGTAGTGATTTCTTTCGTTGAAAGTTTAATTACACGTTTTGGTGTTCCGTACGCCATCATTACAGATAATGGGACTCCATTCATTGGAGCTGAATTGGCTGAGTTTGCTAACAAGTTTGGCATTTTCCTTAAGACATCTTCCAATTACTATCCACAGGGAAATGGCTTGGCAGAGTCAACGAACAAAAATTTGCTCAAAATTTTGAAGAGGTCATTGGGAGAGAACAAAAGATCTTGGCACTTGTTATTGAATCAGGCATTATGGGCAGACAGGATTTCCGTTAAGAAGTCCATTAAAACCTCACCATATGCCCTAGTCTATGGCAAAGAAGCAAGGTTGCCAGTCCATCTTGAGTTGCCAGTATTACAGCAGTTGCAGTCTTTTCAAGATGATGAGACAGACCTGAGTTCCTTGGATCTGCGAATAGCACAATTGTTGGAATTAGAGGAGCATCGTTCCAAAGCATATAATGAATTTGACAAGCACATACAAGGGATTTCGAAGTGGTTTTATAAGCATTCTGCAGCCCGTCCATTCAAGACAGGAGATTTGGTGCTGAAATGGAATGAGAATAAAGCTAAACCTGGCAATCATAAGAAGTTTGATGCATTCTCGGGAGGGTCCGTTCCGTATTTCCAAAGATTGGTGCAGCTAATTCTTTCTATTTGGAAGAGATGGATGGTAGCCCACTTCCAATTTCAGTTAATGGCTTTCATTTGAAAGCCTACTTTTCATGACTTCGCAAGTTCAATTTGAGTTTGTATATAATATAAAAAAAAAAAAGTGAAGAAAAAGAAAAAAAGTATGTATATATGTGTTGCCTTTTGTTGTCACCTTGGCTCTTGTTGCTTGTGGGCTGTAGGTGTTGGTTTCCCTTTTGTCTCCTCCTTTCCCAGCAGTTGGTGGCTTTCTAGCACTTTCTTCTTTTCCCTTCCCTTTTCTTTCCTTTCCCTTCTTCATCTTCCTTCTTTTACTTCTTTTTCTTCTGCAGTTACAAAATAAGCCACGACTGTTGTTTCTTCTCCCCTTTTCTATTTTTCCCGTTTCTTCTTATCCCTTTCTTCTCAGTTTGTTTTTGTTTTAAAAAGCATTTATTTTCCAGCTTAGTTCATTTTCATTTCACGCTTCAAAACTTCCACTTCTGTTCCATCCATTCGTTCATTCCATCTATTGCCGCCGGTAGTGTATCAACATGATGTTGTTATGTCTATCTCATCACTTGCTTACTTCCACATCACTCCATTGCAGTCACCGCTTGCGCAATCGCAGGAGCTCACTCCACCATCACATTCCATTTCTTCAGTTTATAACCGCTTCTATGCAGGTTCTTCCAGTTCTAGTTTTCCGTAGCAGAAGAAGTTTTGCAGCAGTCCTCTGACATGTTTTGCAGCAGCTCGTTTACAGTTCCAATATGACTCTGTGCCCAATGGACTAAGGCCTGGATTCTTGCATACAGCGAGCTGTATACCCCGCGAGCCGCCAAGAATGTTGGCATTTTTGCCACATTGATTCTCATTGATTAATGCATTAGTGTATTGTTGGAAATCTGATCTTTGACTTCAGCTTTGATGCAGCTTGGGCGAAAAAAGGAGAAAAATTGAGCAAAAAATGGTTAAGTCAAAAAACTGCAGCGACGCGCTGACATGTTGCAGAATCGCGGTCAACGCAGTCAACGCAGGCAGGTTGGGCGGAACCGTCGCGATATCGCGACGTGTTCCGGAATCGCGGGTCGGGCAGCGTCGAAGGCATTAAGTGAAAACTTGCAGCGCGTCGCTGACATGTCAGCGAATCGCGACGAAAAATAGCGATTGATGCGGAGAGAAGGAACATGTAGCGAAATCGCTACATGTTCCGTTTTCGCGGGGCAGAGCGCAGGGAGGAGCAAGAGGGAGCCGGACATGTAGCGATATCGCGACATGTTCCGGAATCGCGGGTCTTCAGCAGCGAAGCGTACGACGTAAAATTATGTCGCGATTTCGCGACCCGTCGCGATTTCGCGACCCGTCGCGTTTTCGCGACCTGCGCAGTTTTCCCGCCAAGTGCAGTATGAACGGCCGAGAGAGGTATTTTTGGGTTTCGACGATTTAATGCTGACCCGAATTTAATAATTTGCGGATTTCCAATGCGGTTAAGGTCAAAGAGTGCCCAGGCCACCAAAATTAAAGGGTTTATTGGTTCGAAGTTGCTGTTCGTGGATTAATTCAACGGTTTTTCATGCACATATTCAAAGAATCGAATTTAATGAAGGGCCGCGAGCGTTTCATGGAATTTAATTTTTATTTCTTCGAGATTGCGATTAAGGGGATCATGTTCCTCGTTTCCTTCGCATAATTGTAGATCTCAAGAAGGTCGGTTTAAAATATTTAATGCTGCAAAGAGGACGGACCTCTATAAAAACCAATGTAATTCGCATTTCAAAAGGTTGGAAGTTTTGCTAAAAACTGGAAGTGCATTTGCAAGAATAAATTATTGGCTTCGGATTTTTCAAGCAGTTGTTTGGGTGATTGTCTTTTCCGTTCGTTGCATTTCTAATCGAATTTATATTCCTTAAGTGCTGTTACATTCAAATTCTGCATATTGGATTTGAATCTTGCTTGTAAGGATATGATTCCCGGAGTGTAATCTTGGAGAGATTTTCTCGCATACAGCTTGTGTGGGAGTTGAGTCATTATATTCTCGTTGCTTGCTCGTTGCCGCACTTTAAGTTTTCTCGCCGTTGTTCTTCCGATCCCATAACTCCGGCCCGTGGCCATATTTCCATTTCTTTCTCGCAACTTTTAATTTCTTTCCAAAGAACCCTTATCTTCAAACAAAAATTTAGATTAGTAAAGGGAACCATCCCACTCTGGAGATTGGTCTGGGAGCCATTTCTTGCTTCCAACCTTTCAATGTTGGCCAGGTCTAGGGTGCAATTATAAAATCCTTTCCTGTGGCAGATTTTGGACCAACAGGTCTACATCAAAGAAGCTAGGTTCCTGATTGGCTTTAGAGGTGACACAATAGTCCAACACTCTTTTAGAGAGTCCAACAAGGTGGTGGACAGGCTGGCAAATGAAGGGGTTAACGCAGATAGACTAATCACGTGGACTCAAGGAGTGTCGCGCGATGTGGAAATCCTAATTCAAAATGAAAAGAGATGACATGGATTATTAATGTCAGGTTAAAGTGCATATTTCCAAAAATCATAAAATACAGTTCTCATTCTTCGACTTCAAGGAGGAAATTCCATCTTTGTCTTTTTAGGCTTATCAGGCTTTCGAGAATGGTTAGCCTTGATAAGCGTGGTATCAGGCATGGTTTCAATGGGCACATTACCAATGTAGTTCACACTCGCTAAAGGAAGGCCAATCAATGCAGGGCGTGGCCCCGATGCGAACAGTTGATGGTCCCATCTCACGTGTTAAGTGGAATCACCCATTTCAAAGGCATTATCTTTCCCGCCATGCCTACCCTTTCAAATCTACCCATGATTTCAAAGCATGGGTATCCTAACAGTCACATATCCTTAAATTCTAGCATGAGCTTTTTGCTAATTAAGGGTGCCACACAAACTATCCTCTAGATGTACTCCAGTTCGGTGCACTCCCCTATGCATGGTGCCATCCCCTAGGATAATTCGCATTCCAGCCAATATTACATCCAGAAGCTTCTCTCTACTTCTATTAAGATCCAGCTTTGTTGTTTGTCGGAGGTTTCTTCACCTATAGCGGAGAGTAAGAGAATTTACCTCACTAACTTCCAAGTGGTCGATTGCAAGGGTGCTCGTGAGGTTACCATGACTTACGTTGAGCCAAGCTATGTTGAGATGGAACCCCTAGTGGAAGCCATCCTCATCGAGAGGGGTTTCACTCCTTTCTTCAATTTTTTTTCTAGGGTCGAGTGCAATATTACGATGGTAGTGTTGGATTCGTGGGACGGAGGCAAGGTGGTGGTTCATGGTTGAGAGTTTGTCATCAACGTGCATTTGCTAGAAATAATCATAATACAGGTAGCCAAGAGTAGATCGATCCGTAGGAAGAAGCACAATTGGGACGTGGAGCTCAAATAATTTAAGGATACCTCCAAAATTTACAAGGAAGCCAAAACCGGTCTACTGCATACTGACCTCCCCACCCCATGCAATTTTGTTATAAAAAATGTATGGAATTCATTACTGTTGAGGACCCTGGGAAGGTCCTCAATAGTATCCATTATGCCTTTGTCAATTTCTTCTGAGACGCAAACCCAATCAGTATTCCCCACTTCTTGTTTAATTCAATCAATTACACCATAAATTCTTGTAGAAAGAAGAAATGGGCTGACCTTACCATTCACTAGGGCTTGTTTAAGATTATTTACAGTCATGTTCTAGCTAATTCCCCCCAAAGTGACCCCCCTATCGTTCCCCAAGCCAAATGTTCTAAAAGTAAAGATAGCCATGGACTTCCTAAGTCATATGGGGTGTCCTCGTCTAAGAAAATGGTGGTGGGTTTTTTGGCCAAAGGAGGGCTCGCCATAAAGAGGTTGAAGATTGAGGACCTCGAAGGCCCCACTAGATCCTCACTATGCCTGAGGAACAAGTTGATCTAGGAGAGCTCAAATATTCTCAAGGTGGATTCTGAGGATGAGGATCCTGATCCTACCATTTTTTTTTGAAGCGTTACATCATCACGATGCCCTCAAACATTATCCAGTATATGAAGGGGCTTTGTGATGCGTTGAACATCCTATTTTTCCATGAAGGTTATCAGGGCCAAGAAGAGTCCAAGACAATGGAGGCTAACTCTGAGGTGAAGGTGAAGGAAGAGGTAAAGGACGATGTGAAGGACGATATCAAGGAAGAAGAGGAAGACCTCAAGGAGGCCTAAGATGGAGCCTCATGTTTCATCCTGTTGGTTGCCTTGTGTGGAGCCAGGTCTATTTTTGGAAATTATGTTTTTTGTTGTCTTGTTGTCCTGTAGGATGTTTGGGTGTCCTATTTTGCATACGGGGGGGTTCTCCTTAGTATAGTTAGTGGTTTCACAGGACCTAGGGTCCTTAGCCTTCTCGGGTTCATCAGGTTCAGCATATCCAAGCTATATTTTGTAAAAAGGTTTTGGGTCAACCTGTAAAAACCCGTATATAATGAAATCCTTAAATTATCAAAAAAAATGTAACCATACATTCACTATAGAATTTCTCAAAAAAATCAAAGAGAGGACCCCATAATCCTCTTATAAGGATTCCATCACTAACTCATCCCAAAATGGATTGTACTATCTCTAATATACTTTTAACTCGTCTTACCAAGAAGAAATACAATATCCTCTAATATATATTTCAAACTCTTTTCTTTTAACATGAAATACATTATCCACTAATATATCTCTAACTCAATTAATCTCAAGTGGGATACATTATCTACTAATGTATCTCGAACTCATTTAATACAAATGAAATACATTATCCACTAATATATTTCAAATTCATTTAATCCAAATGAAATGCATTATCTAATTATATATTTCAAACTCATTTAATACAAATGAAATACAATATCCACTAATATATTCAAACTTACGTAATCCAAATAGAATACATTATCCACCAATATATTTCAACTCATTTAATCCAAATGAAATACATTATCCACTAATATATTTTGAATTCATTTAATCCAAAATAAATACATTATCCACTAAGGTATTTCTAACTTATTAGTTCCAAATGAAATACATTATCCACTAAGGTATTTTTATCTCATTAATTCTAAATGAAATACAATATCCACTAAGGTATTTCTAACTCATTAATTCCAAATGAAATACATTATCCACTAAGATATTTCTAACTTATTGAACCCAAAAGAATTACACTTTTGACCATTCTTAAAGGAATAGTCAAAGGTCTATAATCCATCCCTTTAAATTAATCAATAAATATCTTTTCCTTTAATCAAGGTTTAAAATCAAATAAATATCCTTTCATTTAATCAATAAATAATCGTTCGTTAAATCGAGGTTTAAAATTAAAGAAATAACCTTTCATTAAATCAATAAATAACCTCTCATTTAATCAAAAGGTTTCAACTTGATTTAAAAATATTTAAACCTACCCAGGTGTTGTAGGTGAGTTCGAGAGGAGAGGGCAATCCTCGAAGGGAGGTCCCAGGTTCAAATCTCCACCCTACCAAAAAGTTGAATTGGGTATCCAAAATCCAATTGATAATGTTGGTGCGGGCAGGGTTGGGTGCGACTTCCGAGTGACTTTGACGGTGTAGAACCCCTTGTTCGTGGTCTCTCAGACCAAAGCGACCCCGCAAGGGGTTTTTCGCTTTAAAAAAAAAAAAACATTTAAACCTACCCATATCCTTTCATTTAATCAAAGGGTTTAAACTTAATTTAAAAACATTTAAACCATATCCTTTCATTTAATCAAATGGTTAAAAAAAATAAAATAAACATCATTTCATTTAATCAATAATTAAACTTTCATTTAATTAAGGCTATGCTATTCTTTTCAACAAAAAGCCACTCTTTCATTTAAAATAATCAATCCCTTTAAATTTAAATAAAATCCTTTCTTTGTTTAAAATATAATCAAGCTTGTAAATCATCATTTGTTATTTTAATAAAAAGGGGTTGGTTTATTCACAAACCACAAAACAACCATGGTCCACCATAGTCATCGGGTGAACACGTGCATAGGCAAGGTCAACAATCAAACTGGCCACACAAAGTGCATCCAATAACCGATGCACAAACATTTACCAAGTGGTGGCTCTCCCGACCATCAAGAGGTGGTTACTAATATAGGGGTAATTTTCCCCTTTCAAATCACCTACGAACTCCTTCCCACAACCCATATGGGATTCAATCAAATATAGCAAATAAAATTATCTATCTCGAAGGAACGCAATTTAAACATGAATTACCACAAGTCAATCACAAAACTAGTAATGCAATAACAGGTGTCAGGTGGGTTAGTGAAACTAACAGCGCATCAACAAAACCACTATGCAAATCTGAGTGCTTAGAATAGTTTGTTGTTCGATGGCATCAAGACAAAATATAAGAAAATAAATTAGGTTAAATTGAATATTAACATTGGTGCCTCCCCTATTTAACACAAATCAGACAGATAAAAAGAAACAAAGGGCCATGAGGCTTGTTTCGAACCAGCAGGACTTATACAATGGGAACAATCAAACTTAAAGTTAAAATAAAAGTGCAATAATAAGCATCATTCCTCTAAAGCCTTAGGGAAAGAAAAACTTACAACACTGGTTCAGTTGAAAAAGCCTAATTTCTAGATAGTTTGCGCACAAGGGACATCATGATGAGGCATACATTGAAGAAAATGGAACCCTACCCTGTCATCATTTATCTCAATGAAATACTAATGCAAAAGTAAGGAAAAATGGATATTCTAAGGGGCTGAAAGGTTGTCGAACACAAATGTCTTTACAGCACCAAGGTTGACTAAAACAAACACATAGATGTGTGATATGGGTTTGACAAGTATTTATTAATTTTTGTAGGTTAATGGTGATTACTCTGGTTTTAGAGTGCTCAAAGGAACCAAAAAAGAGTCAGTCGAAGTTGGATCATAACAAAGATGATCATGGCTGAAACACAAAAAAATAGACAAGCTAGGAGAAAATACATCTATATAACAACATTTTTGCTTATAGAGGAGAACTAATCTAATAATTTCAAAAGCACAAGTTCAAACCCAGTAGGTTTTTTATGAAAGGCAACATAAATATGCTATAGAAGCAATAAAACATAGCCATGCAAAGAACGATTCGACCTAATAATCCTTCTCTAGTTGTTTATTCATCTTTATATCCTCTCCAAAGAGCCCTCAAAAAGCCTTTGAGGTTCGTCCTTCTTCACCAGAATGGCCTCCTCCCCCTCACACGAATGCTTTCTTCCTTCTTCCTCTTTTTTTTCTACAATTTTTTTTCCTAGGTCTTTATTATTTTTTTTCAAAATACTTGCCCCCCTTTTAAAAGTCAAAGGAGACTTATATAAATATCATCGGTATTAAACAATTCATGATCTTGACCACATTAATTTAAAGCCATCATGTGCATAAAATAAGTATTAATTAATTCTTTTTCTAAATAATTTAAAAGTAATATATCATCATAGGGGGTTGCCCCCTAAGGGACCTCGCAAATGGTTTGGTGCTTAATGATAAAAAAATTGAAGGTTGAAGGAGCGTGGAAGGTTGGAGGCTAAAGGAGTGTGGAAGACTAGAGGTTGAAGGAGCATGGAAGGCTGGATATTGAAGGAGTGTGGAAGGTTAGAGGTTGAAGGAGCACGAAAGGCTGAATGATGAGTTGATATTTGGAGTGTCAAGGCTAAAGGAGCATGGAAGGTTGGGTTGGCTAAAGGAGCGTGGAAGGTTGGGTTGGCTAAAGGAGCTACAATGAAAGGCTGGGATGTTGGGTGGAAGGCTAGGATGGTTGAAGGAACATGGAAGGTTGATAAGGTTGAAGGAGCGTGGAAGGCTAGGTCGACTGAAGGAGCTACAATGGAAGGTTGGGATGCTAAGTGGAAGTATGAGAAGGTCAAAGGAGAATGGAAGGTTGCTTACAATTAGAAAAATAAAATTGCAAAGTGTAAAGTATGAGTTTTCTTCCTAAAAAGCATCTCATATTTTAGGATTCATATCTTCGTGAAGAGTTATTCGATTCAACTGTTTCTTGGACCAACTTGTGAAGAATTTAAATAGCTTTAAAATGAGTGGAGATACGATATTGTGAATTCAACCATTCGAAACAAGGGCAGTGATGATTTTTCAAGTCGTAAAAAATAAAATTGCAAATATTTTCCAACTAGGGTTTGAACGATGAGAAGAGCAATGAAGGGCTATGACTTCAGCGAGGAAGGAAACTAGCAATTCAGATTTGGTAAAGCGAACTATGATAGTGCGATGTTTTGAAAATATTACTCTACTAAGATGCAAGGCATAGATAGTAGAGGTGAAGTTTTGGCATTGTGAAGGCTGCTATAGGAAAATATTAAGAAAGATGCTAAATTTTGGAGTAATTGTATTCATATAAAAATTTGAAAAGATCCAAAAAATGAAAATCAAGAATTCAAATATTTTATGTAAAATGATGTAGGTTTCTAGCTATAGCATCTCAATTGAGATGAGAAGTGTATGTATTTGTAAAATCTCAAGCTCTAAAGAAGAGAGATGTAATTTGTCAAGGGTGGGGGACCCGAGTACAACCCCTTATTATCCAAAAAAAATAAAATTAAAAGTAATATATTGCAGCAAATATTAAATTGTCAACTTAATTTAATAATGGCTAGTCATTAAAACCCATTATATGCATTAAGAAATATTAAACACTTTCTTTTCAAATCAATTTAGTAAGCAATATCCAAGCGAATATTAAATTGTTAACTTAATAATGTAATGGTTAATTATTTTAATTAAAAATAATTATATGCATAAGACAATATTATTCAATTCCTTAATTAATTAATTTTCCCAATTAATTAATTCTATTCAAAAATATTTAATTCCCTAATTAATTAATTTTCCCAAATTAATTAATTTAATCCCAATTAATTAATTTTTCCCAAATTAATTAATTTGATCAAAGTATATATATATATATATATATATAATTCCATTTTCTTTGGTACCTCAATCTCGATGGTCGACTTCCTCACCACCTTCGAGAGTACTTAGCCCTACAATCAATCCAAAATATTAGCAATACCATGTTCACAAAACATAACACAATTGCATATAATCAACTAATTGCATCATAACTAAGTATCAATACATAGTCCCTCTCATATAGAGTCTTTCCAAGGTGGGTCACGACATACTATCCCCCTTAGACTAATCACAGTCCCATGTGTTTTCTTGCAAAAGAAAAATATTATTACATTTTTAGATAAACAACGAAAATGTCTTTTCATCCTACTAATTAAATGAAATATTACCATCCATTGATAATGTTAATGACTCACTCACTCCACGTGAGATGTCATACAAAAGTATTATCATCCATTGATAATAGCCACACTTACTCCACGTAAGGTGTCATTCCAAGGTATTGAGCATCAAAATCAACAATATCCTTCTTCGTACCTACCTAGAAGAGGGTCTTTATCATATTTTCTCTCATATCAACCCCTCTAGTATGAGCAGAATAAGAACTATGTGCTTTTCACATGATCAATATTCTCAATTCTCTAATTTTGGGTATAATTATCCAATCTTCGAAACATAAGAGCTCATCCCTTATGTCGAAGTCATTGTTTGCTATGGATTTCTTTCCATTTTGGCCTGAATTTCACTTCAATATCCATCCTGAGATTACATTTTTCTTGACTTAGTCCATTAAGTCCTTGTGACTATGGGTTTAAATAGCTATAAGCCCTTTTCAAGGACTTGAACTCGAGTAGGTTCATCCTGTTTTAATCTTAGGATCCATTCCTAAGATGAACTTATGTACCATAAAATGCTTAAAAGCCTCATATTTTGGTACATACTTTATCAATTTAAAGAGAGGATCCCATACTCCTCTCAAGAATAGATTCCCCATCTATTCTTTCCACTAAGAATGTTCAAAAATTATTAATAGAATCTCATCTCTATTCTTTCTCATGATAGATGATCAAGAACTTAACTAAGAATAAAATTTCATCTCTATTCTTTCTCATTAAGTATGATCAATAATTTAACCAAGAATAGAGTTCCATATCTATTCTTTCTCATTAAATGATCAAAACTTAACTAAGAATAGAATTCCATCTCTATTCTTTCCCATTAAGTTTGACCAAAAATTAGATTGTTCTGAGAGGATCCCATACTCCTCTCAAGAATAGATTCCCCACCTATTCTCTTTCAATATTTTATTTATTCTGTCTACTATATTGTATACATAGTCTAGGTTCACAAGGATCCATGGTTGATGTTCATAATATGTACAGATCACAATTAAATGTTCAAAAAAATTGCTAGGCGTATTTATCACTCTACATGATAAATAACTTGGCCATCCAATCCAAATCTATTCCTCCTCGTTAAGTATGATCTACTTGACTAAGAATAGATTGTTCTGAGAGGATGTTAGGAATATGATTCCTATAAATTGGAAATCAATGAAGAACACATGGAAACAATTGCAAACAAGTAAATAAACAATCACTTTTATTAAGATTGTTGTTTCAAATGGAGGTTTCCCTACCAATTGCTCTCAAAGAGATGTATTAAATTTTATTCTTGGATGCCTAATGTCACCCTTTATGAATGCATATATATACCTATCTAATGGTTATAATGTGAAGGGACACAATGGTCCATAATCAATGAGTGTAATTAATTATATAATATGAGTTAGGATTAGGATCCTAACAAGCCACCCTCCTTAAAAAGAGCTTTGTCCTCAAAGCTCAAAGTGAGAAGCTTTGTTCTATGTTTTGCAAGTAGTATTTGCTCATGTTCTTGTACTATATTAATGTCATCTTCCCGTAAGCAGGGATATTTTGAAGGTGGAAGTGTTGGTGGGGGATAGGTAGGAAGAATAGTAGGATCAGAACGATGACAGGGGGGAAACCCTTTTTGTACCTTTTTAGTGGCTTGGATAGAAAATAAGTGGGCAACCATTTCCTTACCTCTATTACGAATAATTTTCTCCATGTGATGAGAGCTTGCTATTGGATAAGGGCCTAATTTTAATCCTTTAAGAGTATACGTTTGATTATTTATTGTGAATTTCATCCATAATTCCACAAAATCCCATTGGATTGTCTTAAGTGTTCATAACCATTGTACTCCTAAGACAATATCACATCCTCCTAAGGGAATTGCATACATGTCATGTTTCATGGTGTAATCACCCAAGGTGAGCTTAATATTATGGCATTTCCCCTTACAAGCAATCCTTCCCCCATTACCAATCATGACTTCAAAATTATTGCAAGGATGGATAAAGCAATCAGCTTGTTTTACCACATGTGGATCGATAAAATTATGGGTACTACTGGAGTCAATAAGCACAATAAGGTTTTTTTGTTTGAAGGATTCAGGTACTTTCATAGTTTGGGAAGAAGAATTATCGGTGAGGGCATTGAAGGAAATTTATAGTGGACCTTGAGTGCTATCCTCAGGTGTATCAGTCACGACTTCTACCTCAATATCCTATTCATTGTTGGTTGATTGACAAGGAATAGTTGCATCCAAAATATATAATTTGGATGTAATGCATTTATTATTGGGTACAAATTTCTCATCACAATAAAAATAAAGGTTTTTTTCTCTTCTTCTTTCATTTCCTCAGGGTTGATACGTTTAATTGGTAGGATTTGGTTAAGTTTTAGGAGGGGTAAGTATTTTGTGATTTTGTTTTATATGGGTTTCCTAGTTGACATTGGTTATTGAATTTCTCTTTCACCATTTGGGCTAGCACAATAGTTTACATCATGTTAGTGGGGTTGAGCATTTGTACTTCTAATCGAATGTCTTCCTTTAAGCCACTGATGAAACAACTTTGGAAGAATGAGGTATTTAGCCCTGATGTAAGATTTGCCAATTTTTCAAATTGAGCTTGGTACTCTCGTATTGTAGTGGTTTGACGAAGTTTGGTGAGAGCCCCTGTGAAATCTTCAAATTTGCTTGGGTCGAATCGTACCATTAGATTTTTTGTAAATTCTATCCATGTAGGGGTGCCATTTGTCTTTTCGTACCATTGGTACCATTGAGTAGTGATTTGTTCCAGGTGGAAGGATGTAATGCGAACCTTTTGGACCTCAGGGATTTGATAGAGGGAGAAGTATTGGTCTACTCGATAGATCCAATTCATGGGGTCACCTCCTTCAAATTTTGGAAAGTCCAATTTAGTGGTTCGAGGTAGGATTGATGTTTGTGGTCCCCCGAGTAATGCTTGGTGTGTTGGTGCTCCGATAGGTTGGTCGATTTGTATTAATGCCAAGTTTTGTTGTACCATATCAACGGAGTGGTTGGTGGTGCCAATTTTTAAGTCTAGTTCTGCTATCTTGTTTTCATGGTCATCCTTCCATAGGCAAAAATCCTCCTTTGTCATGATTTTCTTTTCAAAATTGTCCTTCCATTTATTCAATTCCTGCATGATTTCCTTCATAGGGTCTTGTGATCTCCTCTCGTTGGTCATTGTGGTATGGTTTTTGCAAATTTACAAAAACTCCTTTGGCAAAAATGATTAGTTGTCCTCTTCTAGTTGATCTCAATTAGCAATTTTGTAAAAAAATATTTGCAAAAATTGCTAGTAAAATTGGTTGTTTGTAAAAATTACTTTTTGCAAAAATTTAAGCTTTTGTGACAAAATTTTGTAAAAGTTTAGGCAAAAATTTTAAGCAAAACTTGATTTTTTTTCAACTTTGTGACCTAACGGTCACTTTTCAATTTTAAATTTTTTTATTTTAGGTGGGTACAATGGCTAGCTACAACTTTTCAAATTTGAATTTTTAATTTAGGCAAGGGCAATGACTAGCGGTAGTCAATATCCAATGTTTATTTGGGATCCGTAGGTGGACAAGATAATTACGAACAAGACGATGGTAACAAATGTAAGAAGACAACCAGTGAAAACAAAAAATACAACAACGATAATTGGAAATAAGACAACTGGTAATTCAACTGGTGAATACAACAATACAATGATGGTAAACGGGAACAAGACAACTGGTGAATACAAAAATACAAGGCGACGAATGGGATTAATGGGTGGTTTTACGCACACATATATGTCTAGCTAAGCTAGAAAAATCATTAGACACGTGTAACACCTTTTAAACCCCATTTTAATCCCTTCACAAGACCAGTGTGGGATAAAAGAGAGAACCAAATTCAAGCATTCCTCCCACTTTCATCATCGGATTCTGAGATCGACGTTTTCTATGACAATAAAAAAATATATATTTTGTTTAAAAAAACTTATACTTTTTTATTTGTTTTGCATCAAAAAATATGAAGCTTGTCTGAAATTTTTTTTAGGTCGTATGTTTCACTGTAATTAACTAGAAAAAACTCTTGGGATGTAAAAATTTGACCTAATGCTTGCCACAAGTTGCAGTCGAGCTACCACTCAATGTGTGTGCCAAAGGTTCTTAGTGAGGTACATTAACAGGTTTTAAAAACTCTTTTAATCCGCCTGAATATGGAAAATATTTGTCGTAGATGGTTGATGCAGAAGTAATCACCTTCTGTAAATTTACTCTTTTCTATGATGTAGATACGTAGAGTATTGTCGAAGCAAAGAGAAACTAGGCATTTGGATGGTGTGGAAAGACAAAAACAATATTTTACAAGGTGAAGTAATTATGATGCAGGTATATAGTCGATACATTGGTTACCAATGATTTGCCAAGACAAGACTTGTGAACCCATGTGCCACTTGTAGTAGGAATGAATGTAGAGCCCGAAAACCCAATCCAATATCTAGAAACTCTGCTCTAATACCAGTTTTTAGGAACCTAGTTCCTATCAATTGGAAATCAATGGAGAATATATGGAAATAATTGCAAACAAGTAAATAAATAATCACTTTTGTTAAGATCGTTGTTTCAAATGGAGGTTTCCCTGCCAATTGCTCTCAAAGAGATGTATTAAATTATATTCTTGGATGCCTAATGTCACCCTTTATGAATGCATATATATACCTATCTAATGGTTATAATGTGAAGGGACACAATGGTCCATAATCAATGAGTGTAATTAATTATATAATATGAGTTAGGATTAGGATCCTAACAGAGGATCCCATACTTCTCTCAAGAATCTAGCTTATGGTTATAATGAACATTAAAAATCTCTTCTCAAATTATAAACCTCAAGAATGAATTCTACCTAAAAACCAAGAGAATTATATAACAATAGAGAAGTCTATCTTGAATGTTGATTATGGTTGTACAAAACCATTCCATCAAAGTTTCATTGCTTGAGTCTTCTTGCTAGCTTTGAATTCATCCCATCATTCAACAACTTTATCTTGATATATGAAGGGTAACCCTACTATTTGGGTTACTAAAGAATAATTCCTCAAGGAAAAGATACATTTCCAATACATGCAGCCACATCTCAACTAAATTCACCAACATGGATACCTTGATATTCTTTAGGTCCTTGGCTAGCTCCACCTCTATACGATATTTGCCTTTGAAAATATTTTGTAGCAGGATCTTCCTCCTGTCTATGCTCAAAATTTTCATTTTGGAAACTTGAGTAACAATAATTTCCCTTTCGGGATCTAGCTTTAGTTTCATCATACCTAGCTAGCCCTAGATTTTGAGAAGATCCTCTTCTTCTCTTTCTTATTTTAAGTGTCAATTCTCTTTACCACACAAAGGAGTTGGATGAGAACCCAAATCTAACCATCCCAAAAGAGAGTAAATTTTATTTACATAGTTAAGATTTACAAAAGATATACTAGATAAGATCATAGAGGTTCCACCATATTTCAAGTTCTAGATGCTATAGACATCCCTCAAGTGGATAAGAGTGATCACTCTCCTATAGTTTTTTGGGGTTAACCTTGTACACTGCCCATACAACTTAAAGGATACCTTCACATGGTCTCCCCATTTCCTAACATTCTCCTCGAATGTAGAATGAATCGACCATGGTATAGCGATTAACCATATCTTTGTCATTCAAGAAAAAGGATGTCAATTCCTTTACTAGGCTAAGTCTTTCTATGCTAGTACTTAGGCATAAAAACCTCTTAGTTTACACATTATACCATGAGAAAACTACGACGCTCAATCATTCCATATCTATGATGGTTTGATTAAGGTGACTATAACTCAATGTGATATCCCTCACATAGACATCCAACAATCCTTCGAGGTTCCATCACCAATCCAATTTGATAATGGGATCCAAACCTCCATAGTTGGAAAAGAGGATTCAAGCTACACCACCTGAATATTTTCCAAAGAAGTCCTTATCTTTGGGTCCACTTCAAAATTCCATTATCGAGGTGTCCATTGCAAATCCTTTAGATGTTGCTACACCACAACATATTTAGGTCTAGGTCCATCCTTGGGTTCTACTAGTTTTGGATAGCTAAGGTGAGTTCCCCAAAAAGTACAAAATCTAAACCCATTTGATTCTTGGAATACAATATTAATTTTGCACTCTCTTCATTATTACCTTTGTAATTTTAGCAAGTTACAATTACTTTCAATTGTACTTCCAATGGTTAGCTATATCTTCCCAAGAACTAACTTAAATCATTAATGGTCACCATCACACTTATATCCCACAAGGTGCCATCTCGATTATGACCATTATTACCTTCCTGGTAATAACTTAGGTCACACTTACCTCATCATAAGGTGGCATCCTCCTTATGTACCAAGAAGTTGAGTTTAGTTGCTTATAGTTAGTTCCTTACCTTCCGAACTAACTTATTTTATTATCATTCATTTGATAATGGTTGTGGTTATTCTTACTCCACACAAGATGCTATTCCTGTAGGTCTTACATATTATTACTCACTTGATAATGATGGTCACACTTACTCCGTGTAAGATTTCATATCAAAGTAAAGCTACCTTTCCTAAGGATCAATTCTTAAGCAAACTTCAACTTATCCACGGAAGCTTCTAATCCATCGTACCTAGAGCTTTTCCATGGAAAAAAGAATGACCATGATGGGGGTGTATTTAGGTGGTGATTTTAGAATTCAAAATGAAGGGTGATGCATTTAAATGGATTCAATGGGATGGATTTAATATTTATGCCTAAAAGAACTTAAAAACTTAGGAACATTTTATGGATTTATGGTAATGGGTGCAGTAGGCTAGAACATGGAATTTATGAAAATTGAAGAACTTTTAAGAAAAAATACCAAAGAGACTTGACTAACAAAATACACCACACAAAAGGATTAATCCTAAGACTATGAATCAAAGAACCAATGAAATTTAAAGTATTCTAAACCAAATGACTCATAATCTAGACAAAAATTATAACAAGCAAAAATTAAAATTAATGCCATGGAATATTCTAAAGTCAAAAATTAGGGGTATCCCTTAGGTTGAATTTTGAGGATCCAACTAGTCCATCATATCAATCATAGAAGACATCTGAATATTAAGTAGATATAGTTTTTGTAGCATATCCATTTAATTATACCAACATTCATCCCCTCGTAAGTTAGGCACTTTATTAGTGTAGGTCATGTTCCATAATTTATTATTAATTGAAATGGTCGTGGGTTTAAAACTTGCAATGCTTTATATGGGTAATTTTGGGCTGCATATTTATCCTCAACTAACTTGGCCAATATGATTACTTCCATCATGGTGGAAAGTTTAAACAATTTAAATTTAGCATGTATGTCTTCCTTTAGACGATTGATAAAGCAAAATTTGAAAAAGGTATTATCTAACCCCTCTATCCTATTTGTAAATTTTTTAAATTATGTATGGTAGTCATGGATAGAGTGAGTTTGTCTTAATAAATTCCATGCCCCTATTAAGTTCTCATATATGCTTGATCCAAATAATATGAGTAGGTATTTAAAAAATAATCTTACAAAGGGGTACCGTTTGTTTTATCAACCATTAAGACCATTCAATAGCTTTATGTTCTAGGTTAAATGAAGTTATAATTTTTTTATATATATAGGAGTTTGATTTAGGGTAATATATTGTTCTTCTATATACACCCAACTAGTAGGGTCATCACCATCAAATTTGAAAAAATTTAGTTTAAGTATGTGTCATGTCAATTCCAAAGTATATTATCTAGTCAAAAGTTGTGTCATGCTAGAACTATGCCCCATATAACTTTTTTTGTGATAGCTTGTACACTTCATTAGGTATGGCTTGGGATAGTTCTTATAATAGTATATTTGAGATTGATTTAGGATGGTATGGATTCCATGTCATCAATTAATACCATTCACTAGCTTTATTTTCTAGGTTGAATGAAGTTATAAAAATTTTTTGATACATTGGAGTTTAATTTAGGGCAATATATTGTTCTTCTATATACACCCAACTAGTAGGGTTTTCACCATCAAATTTGGAAAAATTTAGTTTAGGTGTGTGTCATGTCAATTCCAAATTATATTATCTAGTCAAAATTTGTTGTGTCATGCTAGAATTACGCCCCATATAATTTTTTTTTGGTGATAGCTTATCCACTCCATTGGGTATGGCTTAGGGTAGTGCTTATGAAAGTGTATTTGAGATTAAGTCATGATAGTATGGCTTCAATATCATCAATTTTATCTATCTTGTCCAACTTGGACAAGTGTTGGAGTTTGTCTAACTATGATATCTACATTTGTTTGATTCCTCTTCCTACTTCTCCAAGGAGAAGTCTTGATAACTTCAACTGACATTTTGGTTACCTTAGGTCTACCAAAGGGGTTACTAGAGTGTTATACCAAAATTATCAATGCGACCATATGATCACAATAAGATATGTGGCAAGATGATGAATCTTTTAAACTCGTTCTTTACTCATCTATGTACTTTATTTTCTTACCTTAAGGGATTTTGTGTTATTAGAATTGCCAAATTATTCATGATTTGCTTGTTATTCACCCATAAAAATTTAGATTTCCATGCTATATAAGATTTGAACACCTAAAACATCCATTGTCATAAATTGTTAGTCCAACATTCTATAAATCTTCCTTATTCTTCATGTTTGTGTACTATTATATCCTGATCTAGTCGACTCTACATGAATTCTATTTATATCTACTAGGATTTATTTAAAACTATGTAGATTTTCTTATATTTATGGGTCTTTACGTATGCACAATTTTTATAACTAGTTTATGGGCTCTTAAATACACTTATCCTAATTGTAAATAGTGAATTCATCTAATATTTAATAGCTCTGACTACAGATGGTTCCACCATTATTTTAGTTGTACTATTCTATTTGTAAGGTACAAAGAGAATAACTTATATGGGCTATCTGCTTACTAGTGCACCATATATTCAGATGAAAGATGGATTTCTATAGCAAAGTTCATCCTAAACCTAAAGGGTCTTTCAATATACCCAAATATACATAGAAGTTCAATTCTATATATACATTTTATCTACGGCCTGAGTATTAGTGGGTCAAGTCTCACCTCACTTCAAATGATAAAATGTGCTTAGCCAAGAATAACAACTATCTATAATATTTGAAAACCCCCAACATAATATTTTTAACTTACAAAACTACTATAGGAAAAAAATTAAGGCAAAAAACTATTGGTATTGTAGTAGAACAATATATTGGAAAGAACTTTGATACTAACTATTAAGAACCTTTATTCTCATAAACATAAATCATTTGCAAAAATACTAAAATACCAAATAATTCTTACATAAATATAAATCCACAAAGAGATAGAGACATATAATGCTCTTAAGTTATGACAACACCAATAATACTCCTTAAAGAAGTGAAAACTCTATAAGATCTCCCAATATGAGAGAGTTGCACACCTCACTCTTATCCCATCTCCACTTCATTTGCCACATCTCTCAGTCACACCTCCACTCTCACCTCTCCTTGGATAATTCTAATGTGTGCACATTCGTGATAATTCCCATGCATGCACATCCATTGATAATTTCAATGTGCATGCACACCCTTGGTGATAATTCCAATGTGTGCACATCCATTGATAATTTCAATGTGCATGCACACCCTTGGTGATAATTCCAATGCATGCACATCCATTGATAATTTCAATATGCACGCACACCCTTGGTGATAATTCCAATGTGTGCACATCCATTGATGATTCCAATGCAAACACATCCTCTTTTGTAAATGCACATCCTTTGTGATAATACCAATGCAAAGCTCCACTTTGATAATTCCAAAGAGGAAACTCCAGATCACCCAACTCATCTACCCTTGTCACTTGGTTGTTCTCTCACATCATCTTATCATCCTCTTATCAAGCCTCTTCCCCTTCTAAACTTTTATAAAACCCCACCCCTCTCTTTCATTCGTAAGAGGACCAAAGTATCAAAAACACACTAAAAGGTTGTTAACATTGGAGTGAAAATATATTTACCCCTATCATGCAATTTTCATCATAATAGCCATACAAGTCCTCCACATGTGTGCATACAATTTTCAAATCTGTTCATAGTCGAAGCATCAGATTGATTTGAAACCAATACCGAAGTCAAAACACTGCAACATCCATAAAAACTACAACAACCATAAAACTACAACAGTCACAAAATTAGCAATAATCAACAATAGACAATCATCAAAAGGTAAGTAAGGTAATATTTATCTATGTTATGCAATAGTTTATACCAAGCATTGGATTTTATCAAGTTTTCTTATTTTGTTAATTGCTTGCATCTTTTTATAAATTTGGACCTAACCAAGGTAGGCCCTTCAGATGCTATTAATCATTATAGCTCATTGTGTAGGTACTCACGGGAGCGCATGCAATCTAGAGTGGTCAAAGCATTCAAGCAAGCTATAAATCCACTCACACTTTTGAGGTGGTTTGGAGAACATCTGAGTGGCATTTGAGCATAATTTGTAAAAGGGAACTTTCCACCTTGCAAATCCCTCATTTGTAAGCCCATTGTGACATATTGTAAAAGATTCTCATTTTGTAATATATTTTTTCTATTCAATGAAAATGGCATGTTTTTCACACTACATTTTGGCGATCATAGTGGGACCCTTACCTTGATAACATTTGGCGTTCTATTTTTTTAGGCTGTAAATTTATTTTCTTGTAGTTTATTGTTATTTTATTGAATGCCTTGTGTGTTTTTATAAAAAAATTGTAAATATTTGTTGATGTTTGGTATTTGGTTTGACTTACAGGTCCATAATCACTCAGGAATAGTCTAAAATCAGCCAGATTGAGATCCAATTGAGTTGGTCTCTTATCATCTGAACCCAGATCCTAACCACTAGACCCTTGGCGACTATCATTCCAAACTATTTTTGCTCAAAGCTAGATTCAAAAATTCAAAATTCAGTTCCTGATCTCCCACAACACATCACAGTAGCATCCCAACATCTACAAATCAAACAACAATCATATTTCAGGGTGTCAAAGGTAAGTCACCTTCTCCTTTCTTATTATTTCTTGTTATATATATTTGTATTCCTGTTTTATTTACAAAAATGTTGGCCCTTTGCATTCCTCTTTTGTTTGTGCATTTTAGATAGACATCTTTAAAATAAATTTAAAAAAAAATTGCATTGCTTTTATAACATAATTTTCTTTTTTGCATTTTTAGTTTTCATTTCTTGCTTAGCATAGTGTTTATTTAAAAAAAAAATATATATATATATAGCAAAAAAAAATCATTGCTTTCACAAACTTTTTTTTTAATTTCAATTTATAATCACAAAACACCCACACACTTGCACATATCATACACAATTGGCGAAGTTGGATTTCATCGCCAACCGCCAATTACGAGCAATGATGTTGGCATTCATATCCAACCGTTGACTCATCCCCCTTAGCCACCATAATATCCCTTGCATGTATTTTTTTGGACTTCATCACTAGAAGACTCGTTGCCCTTGGGAATATCTTAGGGTAGATTTTAGAATAAATGCCCTTTGCTCATGGGGCTTAATAATTAGTGGGTATGCGTCTATTGTTTTTGTCTGATCCTGATCGAGGATGAAGAGAAAGCCATCTAGGATGGTAACAAGACTTAGATAGTGCAACCTCTTTTTGGAGGTTCAGTTTGTCCCCTTTAGAATACCCTAAGCCAACCCCCCATCCTAGGAATCCTTTTTAGTCATTTGTGTACCACTTCTTATAAAAGGGGTGGGCATAAACACATCTTTGTAGATTCCACACCATCCACCCTTTCATAGTTCCTAAGACTAGGGTACATTAAAACAGTAAACAAAAACTTTCAAAAATAGTTAAACAACAGTAAAAAAAAGTAGTCCACAAACAAAAAAAACATCAAAATCAAAAACAGCAAAACAAAACATCAAAATCACCATTATTTGTCTTCTTGGTTGTTGTACTCTTGTTTGTGTAGCTAGCATATTCTTTTTATCGAAACCATCTAAACCCCCATAAAAACCTCCAAAACCACTACCAAACTCATTCCTTTCGCATCCTATTCCACTCTTGCTAGCCTATGGTATTGACTCGAAGTCAAGCCAAAGCGCAAGCCCAAACCTCCATGGACCATTTTGGCCAATCCTCCCACCCTTCGACTGTTATCCCAACCCATTAAGGGAACGCATTGTAAGCATACCATGGTAACCTATCTAACAAATCCCATAATTACATCCCTTACCCACCTAAGGCACATCACAGTGGATATAATCTAGGTATGATGCACCATGCCACCCATGTCGACCTTCCTGAATACCCTAGCACTGAGACTTCCTTGCCCCTAATCGATCCCAATGTCATACCATTGATCTCAATGTTGCACATCTTATCCAAACTTCCACTTTTTCCTATCATCCCCAATCACCCCCTCATAATCAAGATCCCTCTTCATCTCATCTTTCACCACCTAGCTCACCGTGACCATATTAACTCTCGTTGCACATTCCTGCATGCACTGTATTCCCACTTCTCTAGGAACAAACCTATTCCCATTGGCCCTATCATCCTCCTTCGCCTCCCACATATTCTACCAATCTTCACCCCACCTCGAGTGTGATAGTTCCTGATATGTTGCATGAATTTTTCCCATTCGAGGGAACTAATCTCACCCCTATTTAGTAAACAGTTAACATAGTGTTAGTGGCCATCGATCCAAATCATCCATCTTCATCCAACCATTCTTCTTCATCATATGTTCATCTTGCTTCCACATCGCCCTCATATATCACTTAAAATCCTCACCAACATCACCAAGCCCAAGTTTACGTTGCTTCCCATCTGCACACATCTATCCCTTTCCCTTCTTTTCAATTTTATAGCCCACCGTAATAATTCACTTCTCTCCATGTCACTCCTTTTATAAAATATCCTTCGTCCACTACCTTCATATCATTGGTGCACATGTTGCATACCCTTCTATCTCTTATTCTTCCTATCCTCCTCAATCTCACAATCCTCTTGTTTCTTCTAATTATTCTTATTTGCAACAAGTGTCCACCATCGATTTTAATATCACACCCATTCTCCACACAATGCCCATATTCCTCAACAACCACCCCAAATACCAAATCCTTTACCTCCTCCATTTGTTTAGGGCTCCTTCTTTATCCAAGCTCCATCATGGACCTCCTATATGACAACGGTCCACATGCTACACCCCCATCTTCAAGATTCTCATCAGTGACCATAGATACAACCACAAACCCCCCCAAGTAATTACCAACCAACACCTAACCAATATCAATCTCCTCCCCGATCAATACCAATATCCCCTTAGTCAACATCAACAACAATCACCTCCAAACCAACCCTAGTTTTCTCCAAATCAATATCATCCTACCTTGCATCAATACCAATCCCATCCAAACCCATATCAACAACATTCAACCTCCATACAACCTCCTCCAGATTACAAAGTTAAATCTCAATTCCCACCCAATCAATAATACCAGCATTCTGCAACCCAATACCAATCTCAACCCCATAGTTATCAACCCTCTCCTATATAATATCAGTCATCATATAATCAATCCCAACCACCCACTACATACCATCAACATCCAACTCACCAACCACCACTAAATCCTGCAAATACCTACAACCAATCTCATCAAGCACACCAATATCAACCTTCGATTTCCTAAGTTTCCCAAGCACCATCCCATGACCTAAACTAACATAATTATTCTCAACCTCATCCACATAACTCATATCCCCCTTTCAAATCATCTCACTTTTCCCCTTATGTTGCACCTTACCTAGCCCCTTAGGCCACTTCAAACACATTTCAATTGTTAGCTAACAAGGTCAATAGTCTCTAATTATGAGCTAGTGACACTAGATACCAAAAACCAACCCTTAGCCAACTCTAAAATCATCCTATCCATCCTTTAGTTCCAACACCACCATACCCTCCCCTATTTGAGATGCCCAAATTTGACAAGTTCAAGGGAAAAGAAGACCCCTAAGAGCATGTGAGCACTTTCATCAATGCTTGTTATCTTATCAATGAGAATGACCCCCTCATGCTCCATACCTTTTCATTATCCCTTGGGGGAGGAGCCTTAGAGTGGTTCAATCACTTTCCTAGGCATAGCCTTTATAATTTTGAGCAATTGATCCAATATTTTCTTGGAGTGCTTAATGTTAAAAATACAACTACATTGACTGATCTCTACAACCTTTGATAGTTTGAAGACGAGTCTGTCTTGGTGGAGAGCTATAATAATTGAACTATCATTTTCTCTTCCCACTACTGAGTTGACTCAATTGTTTACTCAGAGTTGCTCTAAACCCAAATTTTTATTATTGCAAGTCCAACAATATCTCTCTCGAGGAAGCTTTGGCCCAGGTCAAAATAATTAAAGACATTAAAATCTAAGAAGAAGAGATCAAGCTCATAAAGAAGAATGGCCAAGTAAGAATGCTAAGGGTAACAAAAACAATAACCAATCTAGGCCCTCCCAAGTCAATCAGGTGGTGTTGAGTAGCCCAACCACTCAAGCTCAAAAACCTCAATATCCACCTCAACAACCTCAATATCAACCACAATAACCTTCATATCAATTTCAACAACTAACATACCAAGCTATGACACCTAACCAAAACCTTGGAATTTATCAAAATCCTTTACCACAACATGGGACCACACAACAACACAATGGTGCATCAACTTCTACAATTGTGCCTAACCAAATTAATCATATTAATAATATTCCATCTTACCAAGGTTTTGTGGGAATAATAAGTCATGACCACTCTACTCCTGCTTCATCCATCCCCTCTACCACTCCTCAAGAGCATAAATATTGGGAGTAGTGCACTATCTAGTATGAATTTCAACTAGTGAATCCCCCTCCATCTACTTCTACATCCACCACAACATAGGTTACCAAATTAGCTTCCTCCTTAGCTTCATCTTCTATGTTGTCTACTACATCTAGTTATCCTTATTTTCCTACTGTCACATCATCTTCTCAAACCACTCCATCTTGCTCCTCTTCCAATTTATCATCCTCTCAATCTACACCACCATCCTCTTCCTCCACTCTGTCTGAGCTCTCATCCTCTTCTATTGTGCCCTCCACTTCTTCCAATCCACCTCGCTCAGAGTCTCCCCTCCAATCATCCAACCAAGAGTCCCCTCTTGTCTCTATCCAGACGTCCAATCTTGGCTCGGGGGAGTACTTTGTCCATAAGATCACTATCTCTCCCCTCGCTATCAAGTCAGTTAAGTATTTTTGTCACCCTCATGACATCCCCTTAACTATTGGCATTGTCATCCCCATTGGTTCTTCCACCAATTATACCAACTTTGTCTATGGGGGCCTCAATGCTTCCTTTGAGCCACCTATTTCTATCGATTCTACATCACCATTTTGCGGTAACATTAATTATATATCCAATTTGTCCTTTGCTATGAAATATTTCCAATGTTTCAATTGGCACGTATTTGGCCTTGGTCGATATGAACAGGGTCCATGCTCTATTATTGACCCTCCCTACCAGCTACCAAATGACAAATCTGGTTTAGGGTATCATAAAAACTCATTGGTAGTCCTCCTTGGGAATGACCTCCAATGTCTTACTCTTGATCTTGAGGATGATAATTTTGATGAATATATCAATTTTGAATATGCTCATTTGCTTCCTCCAAAATTTCTCCAAGTCACAACCATCCATGCCCTTTCCCTTAACACCTCAGATGATGGGTAAATCTCTCATCCACCTAAGGTCCCTCCAACTTGTCCGAAGGAGACTCCCCTTACATTTCCATGTAGCCCATTTGTGCCTTTCCATTCTCCCTCCCCTCATACCATGGACTATTTAGGGCCCTCACATTCAGGCCTAATGCATTAGGCCCCTCCAACCATGTCATCCAAGCATTGTCACAAGAAGACCATGAAAAACTCCTTGCATCGATCCCCTCATCTCTACCACCTCTTCTTCCAACACACTATCCTCTATCCCATACCCCTCATATGGCCCAATGCTCGTAGCTCCATCACTCATCCTATCCCCTTCCTCCACCTCCACCATATTTGTATCCTCATCCTTATCAACTTGATCCTGATCATGTCATCATCCCATTCAATCCTATCTCAACCACTCCATATCCAACTCCACCTCCACCTGACCTAAAACAAATCTTGGATCGCCTCATAAAACTTGAGCTATAGTTGATTTGCCAATATGTCTCTCCACCTCCTTAATCCTCTTCTATGACATCTTCCTCCACTACACCTTCTCAACCTTCCAATCGACCTTGTCCACCTCATACCTAGACACCCTTGTCGGAGCTACTCAACCATTTTTCAAAAGTTGCAAGACGCAAGAAAAATTTCTTTACCTGACATATGTCCTGCGGACCCCAATAAACCTAAGCCCAAGTGGTATAAATAACATCACTATTGTTTTTTCCATTGTCAAAAGAGCCACGACATTGAATATTGCCAAAAATTTTGATGTATAGTACAAGATCTTCTAGATCGTGAGGAATTAACCATCTCATCCCCATGATATTCATCCAAAAATCTCATTTTTTCTTTGTCTCCTCCTATTCATCCATCCACCTCTTTTTCCCATCTGCATATCGCACATAATCACCAATCAAATTCATACACCCAAATCATATCTCGCCACAAATCATCTTATTGCTTGATTTGGAAGACATTATCCAATCAATGTTATCATGAATCTTGATCAATATCCAATGCCCATTTTTGGAAGATGCATCATATCCAAGAACCTTGCTTGAGACTATCATGAACCCTACTTTGTTGGGTCAAAATGCAAACTCTCTTCTCAATACAAACTCTAATCAAATCTTGATTTGGTAGGCTCCATGCCCATGTCTGTATGGTTTCACATGCCTATGCTACATCGATATGGCAAGTGTAAGTCCATTTACAATTGATTGCAGCATCATGAGAACACCTACCATATGATTGGCTCATTTGCAACTCTAATGTGTTCAACAATCTATCAATGACAAGGTTCAAAGATATTTATCCCTTCCATCATCACACATCCTACATTAATCATGATTCGAGACAATCTTACATCTCCTTCTCAAGTGTCACTTTAGTCCCATTGCATCCATCCTCAACCATCATCATTGCCCCATCACTCACCAATTCCACCCTACCCACTCCTTCCTCCTCACCTCTTCAATTTCCTTCCCCTCTCTTTCTTCTATAGGGTCTAGGCTATTGTTGTACGGTCACACTTCAAGCGACTAAGTATCATGGACTGGTTTGTTCCCATTTTTCTTATTTTCCCCTTTTATCTTTTCCTTTTCATTTCTACTTACCCCTCACCTTATTTGTCTTCTTCATGCTACATCATCCTTCATTCCATATTCTCGTAGCCACTCTCTCCACCTGTTTACATATTCAATATTGAATCCAAAGCCACTTTGGTGATTGTTTGGTTTGGTGTATGTGTTTCATTACACACAGTTTTGTTGTATTAATCAAGGGTGTCTTCATGGTTATATTTGTTTCACCTATTTATATGTTCATTTCCCTCAACACCCATTTCTCCCACATTTATCAAACACCCTCCTTGTGTCTATCCACAACACCATTTGTCTCTTCCTTATCCTAGGCTTAAAAATTTTGTAAGTTCTTTCGATTATTCAACCATACCTAGTATGTCAATCAACCTCCATTGAATATCATTCGATCTTCGAGTTCTATAGGCCTTTCTTGGTTACCTCGAGTTCATTAGGACCAAACACATATATCACATCTTAATTATATTTTGAGTCTAGGGAAGATGAAGCCATGCGTAGCTCTAGCTATAAAGCGAACGGTTTCTCCTTCTCATCCTATCATGCGCATAATTCGAACTTGAGGATCCAAATAACATAAATGTAAAAAAAAAATCAAAATCAAAATCAATTATGATATTTTATCACGGATCTTTAGGCATTTTAGACATATCCATCGGGGCTATAGACGCCTGGTCAGTAGTGGAACAATGTCAAAGGATTATGGGGATAACCTCCATCGAGGCTATAGACACCTGACTGGTAGTGGACTATACCTTCCGCGTGATGACATGTCTGTCACATTAGCGACCTTCTTTTGTACATACCTTTGACCACTCGTGGATGAGATAACTTATAATGGCTTGAGTTGCAATTGGTCAGTACAACCTCACTCAAAATCAAAAATGAACCTCACTCCACACACTTTTATCCTTGAGAGACTCAACTCCCTAGGATGATCTTAATATCTCCAAGCGCCGGGTTGATTAAAATATGAGTTTGATTAATGTCCCTAGGATGTTTGACAATATATTTTCTTTATATACTCATCATCTAGTGCTAAATTGCGTAGGGTATAACCCTAACCCTAGCTAACCCTTAACCCATTATTATAAAATAATATCCCAATACACCAAAACTTGGGTTATATGTGGCCCATGCTAACTATCCATAACACCAATATACCCTATAATATCATATCCCTAAATATCACAAGCTAAAAGCCATTGATGTTATTTTTATTATCATTTTCACCAAATTGATGTTATCCTTGGTATTATTCTCATCAAATAGAAAGGGACAAAGAGATTTCTTCTTATAGACAATCCTTAAACTAACATTGTGTGCAAAGAAACATCACATATTTAGAAGTTCTAAGCAATTATTGATGGCGGTGTGAAGCTTCCATGTGACTTTGATAGCAAAATCTTCCATTATGTATCCTTTGGACAAAAATATTTTTTATAATTTATTGTGTTAGGGTTGACATGCAACACCCCTAAGGGAATATGAACAATGATGACATCAATTGCTAAGAGGGTATCAAGGTTTGTATTAACAAAGATTACTCTAAGCTTGTTTGTTCATCATTTTATTTCATATGATTGACTTTTGTGTGCACTCTTAGGCTTCAAGTATATGCAATGATTATAGATGTCTAGAAGTAAAATTTAAAGCCTTTTATTTTCACAAGGCTCAGTGCTCTTCCATAACATATGTTAGGTCCTATATTACTTTGGTATCAATATCATATATCTCTTTCAATGGTGAGGTTTTGGATGAGTGTAGAGGTGGTCATGACAACTATCATACTAGGAATAGAGATTGTAGTGGTTTAAGAAAATATGCCACTTCCTTTTTGAACTCAATATCCTAGTATAGTTTATGAAATATTATTTGAATATATTACATATGATAAGTTTGAAGGCTCATTGAGGATGAAAAAATAGAAACCTATGCATTACTAAGTACTTGTTGGATGATATATTATTTATCTCCACAAAAGGATATAAAGATGCACTTGCACGTGTCAAATTTGAATTGTTTCGCAATTCTCTATATATTTCAAAATAATGAGGGGATGCTAGTATAGCTAGTAGTTACATGTTTCCTGAAATATTGTAATAAGGGGGGATATTTTTGAATTTTTTTAATATTTTTTTTATGCTTTAATGTTGTATGGATGCTTTCATTTTTCAGCATTTACTTCTAAACCATAAAACATAAAAAAAAAATCAAAAATATCCCCCCTTATTACAATATTTTAGGAAACATGTAACTACTAGCTATACTAGCATCCCCCCATTATTTTGAAATACATAGAGAATTGCGAAATAATTCAAATTTGACACGTGCAAGTGCCTTAGTGAATATGTCTACAACTTGAGCATTGGTGGAGATGTGCTGAAGCTGAATGTGGTGCCTTGGTACTTCGTCTCGAATAAAGTGACATTGTGTATCAATGTGCTTGGTTCGTTCATGATGCACTGGATTCTTAACAAGGTTCAAAACACCCATGTTGTCGTAGAACAAGTGTATTGGAGATTTTGATGGAAGACCCATACTTGTCAAGATGCGACGCAACCATATCACTTCGCACACAGCTTCACGTGCGACGTGGTATTCTACCTCTGTTGATGAGATAGCAACCACCTGTTGCTTCTTGTTGTGCCAAGAGACAGGACCAGATCCAAGATGAAACAAATATCCTGAAGTTGATTTACGATCATCAAATGATCCGGCATAGTCGGAGTCCGTGTATCCCTGTAAGAAGAATTTGTTGTTCTTCTTATATTCTAGGCCATATTCCATTATGCCACGGACATAGTGAAGAACTCGCTTTGTTGCTTTCCAGTGTGTAGTCTTAGGTTCTTGCATGAACCTCGAAATATAATTGACAACAAATACGATATTTGGCCTAGTGTTGGTCAGATATATGAGACTCCCAATCAGTTGACGATAGAGAGTAGCATCTACCTGAGGTGATTTGTCATATCGCGATAACTGAAGACCTGTTTCCATTGGTGTTGCCATCGGCTTGCAGTCAGTCATGCGATATTTTTCTAGTAGTGTCTTGGCATATTTTTTTGGGACACTTTGATGTAGTGCTCCCTCTGGTTCACTTCCAGGCCAAGACAGTAATGGAGAAGTCCGAGATCTATCATTTCAAAAGATTCACTCAAATCCTATTTGACAGAAGAGATCATTGTTTTTGAACTCCCTGTTATGAGAAGATCATCAACATAGAGTACAAGCAACACTATTTTAGAGCCTTGCTTCTTGAAATAGAGGTTTGCATCCGACGGACATCTCTTAAATCCATGCTACAGTAGGTGATTATCCATTTTTATGTACCAAGCCCGAGGGGCCTGTTTCAAACCATATAAGGATTTGACCAATTTGCAAACTTTCTGTTGTTGGCCTTCCACTTCAAATCCTTTCGGTTGAGTCATGTAGACTTCCTCTTGGAGATCACCATTTAGAAAGGCACTCTTGACATCCATTTGGTGCACTTTCCACCCATATTGTGCTGCCATAGCACAAAGAACTCGAATGGTTGTCATCCGAGCAGTAGGTGCAAAAGTTTCCTCGTAGTCAATGCCTTCTCTTTGAGCATAGCCCTTTGCAACAAGTCGGGCCTTATGCTTATCTATTGTCCCATCTGCCTTATACTTGACTTTATACACCCATTTGCAGCCTATGGGCTTCTTTTCGTATGGCAGATCGACAAGCTTCCAAGTTTTGTTTTTCATCAGAGACTTATACTCAGCATCCATAGCGGCCTTCCACTGAGGCTCACCAAGAGCATCTCGTACTGATGCAGGTTCAAGTTCGTCTATTGAGGACATAAACACCCTGTCATCATCAATATCCATATCTTCTGTATCTCTCTCTGGATCTACAGAAAGTTCCTCAAAATACTGACACAGATCATCAACCCCAGTAATCTCTGTTGCAACTTTCTCCTGTCGAGCCATGCTACGAGTACGAGGCCTATCCAATGTCAAATCTGGTGGAGTGGATAGCTTAGAGTCTCTAATCGTACTTGTATACCACTTTGGATTCTTCTTCTATGGAGATGAAGAAGATGAAGAAGGACCTCCAACCTTGGATGAAGGAGACTTCTCAACCTTAGTTTCCACAAGGTCTAGGTATACATCTGATGTGTTTTTTGATGTGAAAGCCTCATCAAAAACTACATCTCTATTGATGTGTATCTTCTTGGTTAAGGGATCAATCAATCGATAACCCTTGGAGTGCTCATCATACCCAAGAAGAATGCACTTCAGTGTCTTCTCATCTAGCTTCTTCCTCTTTTCTTTCGGTATGTGCATGAATGCTTTACAACCAAAAATGCGTAGATGAGAGATGGAGGGTTTCTGCCACTCCATGCTTCCTGTGGAGTCATTCCTTGTAGGGCCTTAGTGGGTGCCCTATTCAACAGATATACTACTATGGTGACTGCTTCTGCCCAATATTGTTGCCCAATTCTAGCTCCTGTGAGCATGCAATGAACCATTTCCATGATGGAATGGTTCCTCCTTTCAACAACACCATTTTGTTGAGGAGTATAAGCAGTAGTCAACTATCGTGTGATCCCATTTTCAGTCAAGAACTCAGAAAATTCTTTAGAGGTGAACTCCCCCCCTCGATCTGAGCGGAGGGTCTTGATAGAAGTCCTTGACTCCTTTTCAAAAGATTTCTTGAATTGCTAAAAAAAGCCAAATGCTTCAGATTTCAGTTGAAGAAAGAATACCCACATCTTTCGTGAGTAATCATCCACGAATAACTGAAAATACCTCTTACCCCCACAACTTTTGGGACTTAAAGGACCGCACAGATCGGTGTGAACCAACTCCAGAGGTTTCTTTGCTCGTGTAGAGCTCCTTTCAAAAGGCACTCTATGCTGCTTTCCTGCCAAGCAGTCAGAGCAAACTGGCAATGTGGTAGAAAGGGAAGGAAGACCCTTTACCATTTCATACTTACTTAACTCAAGTAAGTAACCGGAACTCATATGTCCATATCTCTTGTGCCATAGGGAAGTTGCCTCCTTTGTAGAGACAATCATGGCTACATCTGGAGAAGAGATAGTATCTAGGGCAAATAAGCCATGCTTATATGAAGCGGTTGCAATGTTCTTACCCCTCCTGGTGATAGAACAACACTTCTTGCCCCCCTCAACACTAAAGTTTACAACCATATTTTTGTCCAAAATTTGTGTGACTGACAACAAGTTGTTCGCCAATCCTGGAACATAGAGAACCTTCTCAATCTGGCACTTGCCATCGGGAAGAGTAATAGAGACTATTCCTTCTCCCTGAACCTTGTAGGTTTTATCATCGGCAATAGTGACAGGTTTGCCCTCTTTGGCCTCAAAAGACTCAAACCATGATTTCTCACCAGTCATGTGCTTACTGGCTCCATAATCGACATACCAAATAGGATCCGTCTGCTTGGATACGGTGGTAGTCATGAGCACTTTGTGTGCTCTCTCAGAATCCGTGTCAGATTCTTCAACAACAACATTCACTTGTTGTTGTTTGTTCTTTTGTGGTTTGTTCTAGCCTTTCTATTTTGATTGTTTATTCTTATGCCAACATCTGTTTGTATCATGACCTTCTTTGTCACAGATCTTGCAATATCTCTTTTTTTGTTGAGGTTGAGTTTGTTTCCCTTTTGAATCCTTTTGAGAACTACCTCCCTTCTGAAAATTACCCTTCTTCTTGTTTTGCCCCTTCCTGTTGGTGTATAGGGCAGTGTTAGAAGAATCATCTCGTTGTAGTTGGCGTGCCTCCTCTTCTTGAAGCATATTTACCAACTCAACATAGGTAACTTGTCTCTGTGATACATGAATGGAGGTAATCAACACTCTAAAAGAATCCGGAAGAGCTCTCATTACCACTGAGGTAAGGAGCTTATCATCAACTGGTGCTGCTAAGGAATTCAATTTTCCTTTCAACTCAGACACTCTGCAAAGAAAGTTTTCAACCGTCTCTCCTTGTTTCATGCTTAGAATGTGTAATTGAGACTGAAGGAATAGAATGGTGGAGTCATTCTTCCCTTCATATATAGTTTTAAGGGCATCCCATGCCGCTTTACTATTTGGACAGTCAACAATATGAGGTTGAACTTCATCAGAAACAACAAGCAAAATGAGCACCTTTGCTTTGCTATCTTTCTTGTCAAAGTCTTTCTGATCAACAGTTAGAGTTGTTGCTCCAGCTGTAGATGAAGGTCTTACTGTTGTTCCAGAAACAATTTCCCAAAGATCATCCATCTCTAGGATTGCCTTCATTTTGTTTTTCCATGGTGTATAATTTGGACCTTTCAATAACTGATGAGCATCAGTCATTAGTTTTGCAGACATTGTGAAGGTTCCTTATAACACCAAATGGTCGCCCCTTCGATATACCTTAATGCCAGGCCGTTATACCGTACAAAATACCCGCCCTTACGTGAGGGAGACTATAGGTATTTTGAAAAACCAAAAAAATTACCCGCCCTTACGTGAGGGAGACTATAGGTAATTTTAATGATTATACGATACGTGGTACTTAGGCGGTACTGAAAGGGAATCACCTCGTTGATGGCACCGACCTTAGAAAGCCTTCAATCCGCATGCGTGGGGCGTAACTTCCCCTAAACACTTTGGATATCCGAAATTTCGTCTGGATTTAAGCCTAAACACGAGAGTGATTGGGGTAGTGGATGGAGTGAAACAATAGCAAAAGAAACTGGCACTTTCTATATCTCTCTGCTGAATGTGAATTTGCAAAAAAAAATGGGTTTATTTTTATTTTTATTTTTTATGCTTTATGCTTTAGAAGTAAATGCTGAAAAATGAAAGCATCCATACAACATTAAAGCATAAAAAATGACCCTAGGTGTCGGTTACCACCGAGAATGCACCTATTACAAGTTTTGCCAAGTTTCTTGTAGAAATGCTTGAAAACAAATTGCTCACTATTTTCCCTTCAATATTTTGAGAAAAAATCACTCCCAATCCCCCCTTGATTTGTCAAAAAAAAAACACTCCCCCCTTTAAAATTTTCTTTTATAAAGAATTTTTCAAATATT
Source organism: Wollemia nobilis (assembly GCA_028583015.1). NCBI lineage: Eukaryota > Viridiplantae > Streptophyta > Pinopsida > Araucariales > Araucariaceae > Wollemia > Wollemia nobilis. The sequence continues at coordinate 11,312,017 of JAQPPZ010016881.1, forward strand.
CTTTTATAATGAATAGTTAAAAAAAATAACTTTTAATTTTCATAGTAAAAAAAAGATTACTCAAAAAAATAACCTTTAAAAAACTATTTAAAGAAAATTAAAGTTGCATTTAATTTAACTAAAAATTAAAGAATTAAGAAAAAAAACTTAAAAAAAATAAAATATATTTTTTATACCTTTGTGCAGGGGGGTCGACGGGACTCGAACCCGCGACCTGAGGGCTCCCGGAGCCCTTACCACTCGGCTCACAACCGGTGAGCCAATGGGCTGATCCGGGAGTAATCCTCGGTGCCCTCCGCCTTAAACTGCGTTCAAAGGCGTAAAGCCTTCCATGGCGGCGCTCCCTCCTCCACCATCGCTCGGGCAGAGCGCAGGTGGCGCTGCTCGGGCGGATCCACCGGCGGCTCGGGGGTGGCGCAGAGGAGGCGCTGTGGTGGCGCGCGGGTGGCTGAGAGGTGGCGGGCTCACAGTGAGCCAAAAAACCCAGCTAAATCACTCAACTCAAAGCTCTCTGAGCTCGTTTCTCCTGTGCAATAGCATTTAGACCAATCAAAATCTTTAAAAAATGCAGAACAAGGGAGAACAAACCAGCTCGATGTCTGCCTTTGACGCCGGTGTGTGAAGAAAATCGGTATTGGAGGGTTTTGGAGGACTTGGATCAAATTTTGATCCAGCCAATGTTCTCCGATTGGCCTCTACCTTCCAAAAAACACTCCTCCTTCGAAGGCACTGTGACCACAGTTAACGAAAAATAGGAGGTGCAATACCGGTTTGACGTCGTTCGCAGGTGACAGAGAAGAAAATGACGTGCTGTGTTGGTTTGATTTCATTTTTTCGGAGGCTTCGATGTCTTTTATCCCACATGGATGGGAAGGGCAATCTTAGAAGGGTTTATTAGACCCTTTACTCCACAATGGAGTATCTCTTCTCGGGGAGAGGCTCTCACCCGAGAGGGTCGTGGGGTAGCCGCGGTGTTGGCTCCCACGACATGTAGGCCCTTTCGATTGTCGACCGTGCGGTCGATCTTTGCCCTTTCGATCTCCTCTTTCGACCTTCGATCCTCTTTCGACTTCGGTCGAACGCTTCACCTCTTCGACCGAATGGTCGAAAAAAAATTTCAATGAAAAAAAATGAGAAATTAAAAAAAAATTCTCAACCTCCCTAGCCTATCAAATTCTGAGAAAAAAATTTCTCAAACTCCCAAGCTGTGCCTCCAGAGCGGCGATTCTCAACGCTACTACGAGATCATTTAAAAAAATGAGAGTGGCGGAGAGAGTGGCGTTTGCTCTGATACCATGTGAGAAGCGGAACACATTTGATTAATTTGACGAAGTATAAATACAAACAATAGGGCCAGGATTAGCCCGGAGGTTGTGGAACCACCCGAGACAAATATAGGCGGAGTTGTAACAAATAACAACTAGCCTAATATTAATCAATCTAACAATATAAGATTGTTACGATTGAATTAATTAACAAATGAAATATTGAAATATATTATATATATATATATATATATATATATATATATATATATATATATATATATATATATATATATATATATATTTATATTTATTTATTTATTTATAATTAGTTAGATGGGATTAAGACTAGTCCTATCTGTATACATCATGACCACGCAATGGTTTTACAACAATTTGACAATTATGCATGTATCACTTGACAAGATTTGAACACAAGTATACTTCTTAAATGTTGAGGAATATAATTGATTAAAGTATTGTTATTTGATAAAAAGAGTAAAATATATTGATGAATATGATTTTGTACATTATTAGGACTTTGGACAACAAAGTCGAAGACAATACTTTAAGGATTTTTATATTTCACTTTCTCGTAAGGAACATGCTAAGAAATATAAAAGAAATAATAGTTGAGTTGCAATAGAAGATGGAGCAATGTCTAAGTGACAAGAAAGTAAATTTTAAAGACTTTATAAACATAAAAATAGGTCAATTTTAAAGACTTAATAAACATCAAAATAGGTTTAAGTTGTATCGAATAAAAAGTAATAAGAATCTTGAGTTGTTCTATTGATGTAAAGGGAATGATCTTAATAATGACGATGATAAATGATTGGTGATGAACACCTTCTTAAAATTGGTGGTAATATATGTATCCATAATACTTAATTAATAACCTTATTATTATGGTTAATCATGAAAATTATATACTTATTAAAAAAAATATTTTTATAATTCGTTTGTAGAGCCGTTGGCAAATGTCTTAGGTGTTGGTTGAGGTGGTGTTGATTGAGGCCAATCTAGGTTCCATTCCCACTGCCTCCACCCTATTGGATATGTAGGCACAACTAGCAAATGTCCTATGTACTAGTAGAGGCAAACACGGGCTCCATTTCCTTACACCCACCTTATAGATACATATTAAAAACATTCCTTTGTGACTGATGCCACATGGTATACCCGAATGGGACAACTACGACTAGCCATAGTGTTAGGTTCTTGAGATTTTTGTCTAACCAAAATTTTAAGCTTTGGTTCTTCGGGAGGTCCAAGGTTCAAACTACGGCGTGAACAAGTGTGTGAGGGGGTGGGTGTATGTATGGATATGTGTTTGGCCCCTATTGATAAGATCAACTCTCACCCTTATGAGAGGTCATGATGGGATGGGGATGCCCAGTCCATAGTGCTAAGTTCTTGGGTTTTTTTGTCTAACCAAAATTTTAAGCTTTGGCTCTTCTTCAAGAGGTCTAAGGTTCAAACTGCGACGTGGACGAGTGTGTGAGGGGATGGGTCTATGTATGAATGTGTGTTTGGCCCATATTGATAAGATCAACTCTCACCATTATGAGAGGTCATGATGGGATGGGTATGCCCTTGCAGGGGTTTCTCACACTAACCAAAGAAAAAAAAATTATATACCTTTTAATAATTATATTTTGCTCTTCTTCGGGAGACCAAAGGTTCAAATTTGGGTGTGTGTAGCTACTGTGTGTTAAATTTCCTATTAATAAGCTTAACTCTCCCATTATAAAAGGTCATAGTGGAATAAGGATGCCCAACCCGATCTCTCATACTAACCAAATCTTAAAAAAATTATATTTTTGTATTAATGATTGAATTATCTTTTTAAAATGGATTAAATTAGTTATGTTTTTTTTTTAAAGCATACTTTTTATACACATCTGCCATGAGGATTGGATTGAACCCGGATCACATCGTCATAATGCAAGTGGTGTCCTTACATTATGTGAACGAACACATGGATGAAACAAAATCAGAAATGGATGAAACGTTGAGATATCAACATAAATGAATGTTCAAATTTCAAAAAGACATAAAAACTATGTGAACGAAAAGTTTAGAAGTGGAATGTGGAAAAATGCAAGCAAGAAAAGACAATACTATATTGCAAAGTTTAACCCAACTTATGATCACAAGGAAAAAAACATATATAGACACTGAAATTAAGTGGAGGAAAAAAATCCTCATTCCTCATATAAAGACTAGCTCTCATAGGCTAAGATATAAAACAGGGAGATGGACAACGCCCAAGGAACAATGGGAAGAAAGGGTATGTACTTTATGCAACATAAGGACAATAGAGACAGAAGAACATTTCATCTATGAATACTTGAGTTTTTCATACATCCGTGACAAATACAAAGAAACACTTGAAAAAATGTCTATGACAAAGTTATTTAAAAACAGTAAAATAAAAAAAAGCTGAGGAATTACTAACCCAAATCAGCAAGAGAAGGAACAACCTTCTCAAAGATATTAATGGTCATATGATTTGAATAACTATGTTTCCATATTTAAAGGTCCCATAAACCATGTTTTGGATCTCACAAACTTAATTAAAATCTTTCCTTCATTACGAGTAAGTTATTATGATTTTAATCTTTGATTACAAAGTTTTATAAACTATTTATACTATTTTGAAACAGGTCCGAGCAGGTACCCAGTCATAGAAGGTTAACGTTATTTGTTTCATCTCCAGACGGCAACGAATGTGGAACTGGAGGGCTACTGGACCAGCTCAGCACCATAACATCTAATCCATACTTAAGAAAATTGACACGTTGGCACCCAATCCACACTTAAGAAATTGACACGTTGGCACCCAATCCAAACTCAGAATCAGTAAGCGGCTTGCAAACTGGACGCAGAACAAACAGTTCAACGTGATGAAAATGCAGAATTCGTGAGCAGACTCTGTCACCCCATGGCTTTGGTTTTGGACCTGTTTCCAATTCTCTGACCTACTCAAAAACAGCGGCCATGGATTTGGCCACGCGATTCCTGCGGCCCGTCACGCTCTCCGCCCCAGTGCAGGTCACCTCCACCTATAAATTGAAATCGACAATCCCTTCCAAGCCAGCATCGGTTGTTCCTCCTCGTTGCTGTTGCAGGCGCAGGGATCTCCTCCTTTCCACAGGCCTATTACTCTCCGCGGCGCCGGCGAAAGGGGCCGAGGAGGAGGTGGCGGCGGAGGAAAAGGAGGAGTCGTCTGCAGTGGACACGACAATCACAGACCGCGTCTTCATGGACATTACAATGTGCCCCACCTCTTTCAAGCCGGAGCGGAGCGCCGCGGCGGCGGCCGCGGAAGTCTCCTCTTCCTCCGCCTCCGCCTCCTCGGCGGCGTTATTTTGTGCGGAGGGCGAGCCGCTAGGACGCATAGTGATAGGGCTGTACGGGAAGCAGGTGCCGCGCACGGTGGCGAATTTCAAGGCGATGTGTACGGGGACGGCGGGGAGCAAGTACGAGGGCTCCCTCGTTCACAAGATATTCCCCGGACAGTACTTTCTGGCCGGGAAGCAGGGCCGCAGAGACAAGGGCGAGGTCCCTGTCCCCACCAATCTGGAAAGGAACGTGGAGACCGTGGAAGCCGGGGCCTTCAAGCTCCGCCACATTAAGCCCGGCACCGTTTCGCTCTGTTTGTCCGAGAACGACGATGACGACCAGTACAAGCTCAGCCCTGACTACCGGAATGTTGAATTTCTTGTCACCACGGGCCCTGGCCCCTGCCCTCAGCTCGATTACAAAAACATTGTCTTCGGTACCGTTCTTGAAGGTTAGACCCTAATCTAATAATAAGATTGATATAGCTTGTACTCTTTTCAACTGTTCCCATTTTATTTTTGTAAAATTGTGATTCTAAATTTTTTTTGATGCACTAGATTATAGGTCATATAAAACGGATATTGTTTACTAAATATAATATACAACCTCATCTTTTAAGATTGAAACAAAAGAAGTCCGAGAGATATGCATGGTCGTTTTTAGTGCGATGTTTCAGGTGAACTCACGCACTGTTATAGACGGAAGAGATTGTTAAGGTTGGATTTAAAGTTTCAAACAGAAAATATGTAGATAATCTATAATCAGAAGCGGTTGGAAGTCAATTTTATCCCTTTCTTTAAATTAAGGTTACTTTTCTTTAATTTTTTTCTTTAACATTATTTTTTTCAGAAAGGACCTAAAGTCAATCTGAACTTCATTTAGTTCAACTGCATGTGCAAAACAGCCTTAAGCTGTTTGTACAGAGTGCAAAACAGCCTTCAGCTGTTTGTACAGAGTGCAAACCCGCTTCATTAAAACCCATGGCAAACTCAAACTCTCTTGATGCACGAGACGTCATAGCTGATTCAATAGTATCGTAGGATATCTTTTGAAGGCAGAGATCAATGGAATCTAGGCATATCACGGATCCCCAGAGTCAATACACAGTTCAAAAATAATAGTATCAGGAGATCCATCATCTTCAGAAGGGTACAGAATATGCAGCTAGTGGAGAAGTGTCAGCTACTGATATTTTTAGCAGCAACAGGGTAGCAAGCCAGTAACCAGAACAAGGAAAACAAGGAAGGAAGGCACATTGCTTGAGCCGTGGAAGGGAGACAAAAAGAAAAAGGCTTCTTTGAGAGAGCTCATTCTTATAGCCTCATTATGAGACTCCAAAGAGAAACAGTTGATTCAGCAAACTTTTGTAGCCATGGGGAAGATCTCATCCTTAGGCAAGCCATCATGAGACATTTCCAGAGTCAAAATCAAAATTATATCATGAAGATCATAAATCAAAATGCAGGAGTTCTAGGAGTAAATAACAAATAGGGATATCTCCAGGGCAAAATATGGGAGTTTAAGATGCTGCTGCTAAAGGAGGTAAGACAAATCAATGGAGACATGGAAAATATAATATTTTAGCATGAAACAGACAAAGCAAAAGGATTTACCACAGTGCCAAATACAGTTAAGTTTCAAATCAATGGAGACATGGAAAACATAATTTTTTAGCATGAAACAGACAAAGCAAAAGGACTTACCACAGTGTCAAATACAGTTAAGTTTCAAGCCAGAGAGATTCACCTCCACTCCCAGGGATTGGAAGGAGTTTTCTGGTGATATAAATTTGATAAAGAAATAGTGGTTCTATTTGTCAAAATCTGATATGACCCTGCAGGAAAACCATGGCAGCAGAATGTACTAACAGATGTGCAACTAAGATAAGATAGCCACAAAAAAAAGAAGACATACATTCAACATTAGTGTGGTTTTAAATACATTTACAAAGATGGGGTTGAGTTGTTGCAAATTGACCTTGTACTGGGCATGCATAGACAGCTCAAAGTCTAACTTACATGAAGTCAGTGAAGTGCACATGTAAATGAAGATGAACTGGACAAGTAAATGGAGACTCTTTTGTTTCTAACTGAGCTGAACAGGACATGCAAACTAAGACCACTCTAGTGTATTATTTCAAGTGTATAAGGTGGAATTTACAATGTGAATATATTTACAAGGATGGAGGAGACAATAATGGGGATGTAGGTAATTGTAGATAATCTCATTTCCTCCCTGCCTGGTGGAAGTTGTCTTCTACATTAGATGAGGAAACTTCTATCAATTTCCAAGAGATGCCTTGGAGAACCATGTAGCTTGCATTGGCAAATAGTATCTGCAGCCCACCAAGTACGTAGTAGTTTGCTTCTTGCAAATGCTGCAAGTCATGGAGCAAGGTGTCATCAATCAAAGTGTTGATGAAAATATGGAATTGGATCTTCAGGAAGAGTGAAGGAAACGTTTTACTTCAAAGACATGGATCCTTTAGCTGCCTCACACTGGTAACATTATGAATGCCAAGTTGAGTTTGGAGGTACAAACAAAAGCATTGGGCCCCATTTCTTGGAGATTTGTATAAGGCCAAGATTTGATGAACTTCAACTTGTAATGTTTTTGGTTGTGAAACCTTTGATTGTTCAATTGCAGCCAAATATGATATCAACTTGGAAAGAATAAAGTACTTGATGGCAGTCAAGGAAAGCCCTGAATTGACAGAATTTGGCTTTGGTCTATTAAATAATATTTTCAACTTTGGGATGATGGTTGGCAAAATTGTACACAAAAGAAGAAGCTTTGTCTTGCTTTGTTTGGTCATGGGATGTATCTGGAGTTGGAAAAACAACTGAAATTTGATAAGGAGCCAAGGTTTGGAAGCCCTAACAAAGTTCAAAAGGAGAATGCGCTGTAGAGACACAAGTAGCACAATTGTAGCCATGATAAAAAAATATTCAAATAATTGTGCCATTGCTTGTTCTGCTAACATTAAATTTGATTAACAAAGTCATTTTGGCCCTCAGTTTGTGCATGAAATGAAGTGGAAAAGTGCAATTGAAAACCAAGAAGCTTCCCCAATAATTTCCAAAGCTCACTCAAGAAACATGAGTCACGGTTAGAAATAAGAGTGAGTGGTAGCTCAGACTTGCTTGAAACATGTTTGAAAAACAAGTCCACAACCCAGAGATATTGATAGACTTGGTGCCTGGCATAGAAATTGCCATTTTTGAAGACTAATACACTGCAATGAAAGTGCAGTTATGTTGACCCTAAGTTGTAGGGAGTCTTCTGATGAAATCAATGGAAATAGATTCCCCATGGTCATGAGGAACCTCCAAAGGATAATACAAGTTAAGCTTCCAATTGGAGGCCTAGATTGGCTACAAATCGAGCATTGATTACTAAAATCCTCAACTTGTTTCCTCATAGAATACCAACAAAAATAATGTGTGCACATTAAAATGTCAACCATAGGAAAATGGACGAGTTTTTTTTAGCAGAAGTTGATGATAGGGGTCTACAACAATGCAAAACCCAGTCAACTTACACAATAACTAATCTCTTAATCCATAGTCAAGGAAAGGTGTTTGATTGACCATTTTGGGTTGCTGCAAAGCATCTGCAATTGGGCCAAAGTGAGGATCCATGAGGTGAAGATCTTTCTACTTATCATATGTAGTGCACTGAACATCCATGCTGCCAAGCACTCAAGTAGGATGATGAAGAAGATATGCCACTTTGTCAATGGCACCTTCCTTGTATTTAATTAGTAAATGAAAATCTTAAATATGAGATGCCCATTTCATATGCTGATGTTCTTGAAGGTCCAATGATTTGTATGCAATATTATCTTAGCTAGAAGATAACTGCACCATTGCTTGAGTGCTTGAACTAAGGCATAAAGTCCTTCTTGTAGGTGCTATAATTAAGCTTGGCTGTGACAGCCTCAAAATGATATGCCATTATATGTTCTTCCTACTTAAGAACTACACCTCTATCATATTGAGAAGTAATGGTTTGATGTTTAAGTTGTCCGAAGTTAGGAAAGGCAAGTATATTTGAAATGCAAAGAGCAGTTTTTAGATGATGAAATGCTTGGTTAACATGTTTACACCACGAAAGAGATTTTTTTTTTGGTGATTACCATAAAAGAGTCTTTTAATGAGCAAGTCTATGAAGGGGTGAGCAACATGTGAGTAGTTACAATAGAAGTTAATAACCCCAAGATTTTTTTTTTTATTGATCTAAAATGTTGGGTGGAGTGGGCCACACATGGAGCCTGAATTTATCTAGATAAACATGTACACCATGCACATCAATTAGTAAACCCAAATACTCCACTAAATTTTGTCCAAAAGAAGGAATTCTTCATTTTGGCTTGGAATTGTTGTAGGCAGGCAAATTGACATGTCTGCATAATCAATGAATAAGTGCGTTGGAAGTCAAGTACATGCACATTAAGAGTTTTGATATATTTGATGTTATAAAGTCGTGATGTAATATTGTATGTGACAATGTGTAATGTTAAGTGAAGTATTAGTTATGTACGGATAAGTCATTAGTCATAAAGTGAGTCATGAAATGAAATGTAAATGTAAGTCACATGCATGTCAAATGTAATTTAAGAAAATGATGAGGTGTCGGGTAGTTAGTAAGTTGGAGGATGCAACTACCTCCTTAGTTGTATAAATAAGACCCTTCCCTCATTCATTAGTATGGTTGGCCGAAGTGTGTTGTTGGTTGAAGAGTGTGGTTGGCATGGTACTGGGTATAGACACACATACGAGAGAGTAGATACATTTGCACAAACATTGCATTGAGGGAGATATTCTGCACAGGATCTAGTATTGTGTATGTAAGAAGAATGTTGTATGCATTTCATCGTACAGGCTATTGTTAATGCAAGATCTACTCATATTCATTCATCATCTGTTATTGTCATTGTGTGTATTGTCATTGATGATTGCTGCAGTAGTTTAGATTTGATCTGTTGGTTGTACTCTTTCAAGTTTTGTTACACAGGGTTGTATAGGCCATACAACAAAGTTGCTGTGCAATGAACTGAAGAAAATTTGATGTCTAAATGCTTCACACCATGTTTGTTTGGAGCATTCCAAGCATTGTGGAGCCATCTCCTACATTTTAGGGGATAATTTCCTCTATTTTTTGGCACCTTTTCTTAAATGAGGATTTAATTAATATTTTATTAATTAAATATTCCTCAAATATTGGGTGGCCATATATTAGGAGGATTTATTCATTGTTTAACTCCAAAACAATTGCTCCTTTGATTACTCCTAAAATTTAGGAGCTTTTTGAGTTGATTAGTTATAGTGGGAGTTGTAACGCATAAGTTGCTCCCAATAATTATCCTAAATTATCCTATGCACATGCACATGCTTTAATTTAGGAATTAAAGCATGCGCATGCACATGTTTTATTTTTTTGCTTTATTTTTTAGCATATCCAATAAAGCATCTTGCATGATGCTCATAACTAGTTGATAATTTTAGGATATTCTAAGATTTTTTGTGCATTGGAATTTTGGGTATCTCTTCATTATTGTAATAGAGATTTCAGAATACAAGTGGAGAGCAAAAATGCTGTCATATTTTTGCCATATTTCCCATACAGTTGGTGTGTTGGAGCTCTTCAACAATTGCAGTTTTTACATTACAATTGCAGTTTTTTGATTCAGCCATTGGGTGTACAAGATTTCTCTACCATTTGTGGTTTATTATCTTTGTACTTTGCAGGTCTGATCATATTATGGATTCAGCCATTGATTGTTGATTTTTTAGTCCATGTTATTGCTGCAATAAATCAGAAATTCCATGTTAGTTTGTATTCAATATTCAATCTCATAATATTTTGTGCAAGCTAGTAGAGGTTCCTTTGTCTCTACATAGCATTAAGATCTTCATGAACACTGTACAATGAAGTTGCCATATAGTGAATTGCAGTACAACGAAGTTGTTGTACAATGAATTCCGTACAGTGAATGCTGTACAATGAGTTGCCTAACACCATATAGTGCATTGCCAAATGCCATACAACGAAGTTGCTGTGCTGTGCAGTGAAGAGCCTAGGCTGTCTAGACTAAGGCAGGCTGTTTAGTGAGTGTTTGCAGTTTCGAAATAGGGTAGGCCGTCGTCTTTACAAACTGGACTGTTTGGATGCTAGGATGGGCTGTCCGAACTGCTATGTCGGGCAATCTGATATATGTTGTTTGCACGGTGTATGCATTGTAATTGTAAGATATTTGCATTGTATATTTTGTTCATTTAAGTAGAAATGGAATTGTGTTGCAGTATGTTGTATTCAATTTCTACAATTGTTGTATGAAGAAGTTTTAACACTGTCTTGACATGGATCAAGTGGTTATCCCAAATAGTACTATAGATCAAGATTCCATTGAGGTAGCCAATTTTTTTTTTGTGGCAAAGATGGGGCTTGAAGACATCATTGATGATGTGCATAAATGTGGCCAGTGCATTGGTGAGGCCAAAAGACATGACAAACACCTGTAGAACTTGAACTTTGTCTTGAAGGTTGTTTTCTAGACACCATTGGGCTCCATGTGAGCTTGGTGATATCCAAAAGCCAAGTTGGGCTTAGTGCAGTACCAAGGTCCCTAAAGTTGACGTAGAACATTTTGATCAGAAGAAACAGGTAGCGATTCTTCATAAAATTTTTGTGAGCCTGATAATCTGTGACTAACCACTACTCATTATTCTCTTTCTTTGGCACTACAAGAGGAAAAGATCCACAAGGTGAAGTGTTGATCTGAATCTTTCTATTTTGTAGCAATTGCTTAATTTGGTGCTTTATTTCAACATTTAATGGATGTACTGCAATAAAGTGGTGGAAGGGGCAACTGTAATCCTTACACAAACTCAATTAAATGCTGATTGAACCTCAAAGGAGGAAGCCCGTTAGGCTCCTCAAAAAATGTAAGGACCAATTAGAGATTATTGCTGATGGTGGCAGCTTGCTAACACTGTCTTTCTTAGCTTTAGTAATTATAATATGAGTAAAAGAATTGTGCAAACTAACATGCCTAATTTCAGGCCAAGCAGAAATCAAAGGAACTTTACAATCCTTTTTCAAACGATAGATCTTTTGAAATTCATCAACAACATTGCAATCATACTGATTTGGTGCTCCAAGTATCAAATTTCAACGATCCAAATGGAGTCATATCATAGTCCATTGTGTCTTAGAATGGCTTAATGGCAAATATCACAGAACACTAGCAAGTGATAAGTGTCGGTTGCCCCTCGTAGGCACCAAAGAATAAGTGTGAAACATACGATAGAGGAAACGAGAACTTCTGCTTTGTATTAATCATGATAATCTATGTTCCATGGGGACTCGTCCTGGGGTTTGGGGGCCATCTCATAGATGTGTCCTGACATCCCTAAAAGGTGTCTTGCCATCCCAAATAGCTGTCCCATCATCCCTGTCCTGGGGTTTGGGGGCCATCTCATAGATGTGTCCTGACATCCCTAAAAGGTGTCTTGCCATCCCAAATAGCTGTCCCACCATCCCTGTCCTGAAATTTTGTGGAATATACAGATAACATTTAAAATTACAAAGAGTGATAATCATAAGGAACATTTATGATAATCCCAAAGCTACCAGCAAGTGAAAAGACCATTATTTACATATTCCTCCTATTATCTTCATAATTATTGTGATTTCTCCCATCACAGGAAGCTTTGGACTTTAACGCAAAGAAATAAAATAATTAAAATTCAGTGATACATCTTTGGATGATGTTGATACTGCAATTGTCGATGATACGAAAGATCTTGGGGCTGCAATGGTTGATGATATGACAGATCTTGGCACTACAATGGTTGATGGTGAAAGACTTTACTTTTTATAAGTATTTAAGGAATCCTTTGTAAAAAGGAATTTTCACGAACAATGGGTCTTATTCCAAATGTTTATAAAAGACTTGGAGAAAATTATAACTGTCCTCTAAAAGAGCCAGTCCTTGAGGTAGATAATACCCATATATGTTATGCAAATTAAAACCGAAGCTGTTCATAAAAGGCAGTTTGGATCAGTAAGCCTTAAAGGTAGAGCAATTTGCTTGATGAATCAAATTAACCCTTCAGCAAAGGGAAGAAACCTTCAAAAGTGGAGCAGAAGCTTATGCACAAATAAGTTGAAGACTTTTTCTGTACTTCCAAACAGCTTGAAAAGAAACACAATTGGAACATGCCAATACTTATTAAGACAAAAAATCAATGCAATTGGGATCTGTCAGTGTGAGGATATAATCACTGCCTTATTGTTTATATTTTGGTCATTCATGAAAGAAAAGCATATTGATGATGAGAGTAAGGAGAGCCGGGGAGCTGCCAATTTAGAGAGCCATAGAGGGCAACTTCTCCCACAGACCTTATCTAAGGTTCTGATGCCAACTGATATGACTACAAAATAAATCAGAAAGGTATGTTGGTTATTAGAAAGAGTGATAATCATGAGGATCATTCATAACAGTCCCAAAGCTAACAATGGATGATGATTTTAAATCTAATACGTGAAGTGGCATGATAATGGCTATTATTTATGTACTTATCCTAGTTATCTTCATAATTATAAATTATTCTTGTTAGCATCCTTCTAGTGGGCTTGTAAAATGAAAAGCACTAGAAGAAAGTGGCTGCCCAAATACAAAGAAAATCAACTACTGCAGGGAGGTGACTTTAACATAATCAGATGATCCAAAAAAGAAGGGAGGAAAGAACATCAACAGAATTTCAAAATATTAGCTGATAATATACCTGACTTTCGCACGGGGACAATATACCTGTTAATAAGACCCATGTTGAAACAATTGATGACATTCTTACATTGCAGGCAATTGCATGCATGCAATAACAATTTTCCCAAAAAATATGCAGATGGTTCTCCATTTGGAAACTTGACCAATGCCTCCTGTGGGGCATGTGGAATAATAATGGCAACTAGCAGCTCATGGTTGGGATGGCACTTGCTTAGGTCATTGGGTATATATTTGTTGAGGTATATGACATTATTTGGTACATGCTAATGTACCCCCATGGTACCTTTCATGGTTAACTGTAAATATGTAATAGATTAGGGTTAAGTCTATAGTTTAGGTGTGTGATTTATATTTCTCCTTTTATGTAAGTGTCAATGTGCAGGAAATGCACAAGTGTCATGTAAGAGTGCAATGTGTAGGAAATGCACAAGTGTCATGTAAGTTAGAGATGACAAATACAAAAATGAACCAGTTAAAGGATCCCAATGATCAGATAATGGAATATCAGCGAGAGTTCCTTGGGGTAATATCTGATTTCTATAGAGCATTTGAATAACTAAATCAATTTTTCAAGCTACCTGTATATCTATTCTCCCTGTTATATGTCCCAAGAAGGGTAGAGGCAGGGCTTGCTAAGTTACAATAAAACTTCCTGTGGAACAGATAACTTCAATAGCCTTTAATCTTTTTGATAGATGGATTGAATGTAAAAGACCTTGTTCTTTTCAGCAAAATGCTTGTTATGAAATTAGATTGGGGTTTAAACACTGAACAGAATCAAAACTAGAGAAAAATGATCAGATCCAAATCCATCACTATTCTGGTTGATAGAAATGTTTTCATTAATTTGTGGGCCTTTTAGGAATGGACATTTTAGCTATAAGTTAAGGATGGGCTGAATGAACTAAAATCAGGTTGACAAATCAGCAAATTTCTGGCATAGCAAGTGGGAAGGTCTCAATTGACTCAGAGATGCACTAACATTACATGTGCTCAACAATATTAAGGTAACACATGGTCTTTTAAGAGTCAGGCATTATGTACGATTGCGATAAGCATCCTTCATTGAATCCCCTCAATATAAGGATATCAGCTATTAGTTTCAGGACAATGTAGTAGAGCAGTACTTTGGCTAAGGTTTTTATCTTCCTTCAAATGCAGTCAAATCCTCCTAATTCTCTTTTCCAATTCTTCAACTTGTAGGGGGTTTCTGCTCACTTTAAAGACAGTTACACCTGGCTTAATCTTGATTGGTTCTTTTTGCTTGTACTTTCCTTTTAAGCTTATGTTCTTTTTCTTGTCCCAGTACTTCTTGACCTCTTCTGCATGTCAAGATTGAAGTCTTCCTAAATTTCTAACCAAGGGAGTTCAAGGAGAATATCTGATCCATCCTGTAGGTATAATATAAAAATTAGAATGTAAAATATATCTGTCCATAAAAAAATCCAAATATGGATAGGTCATAGCCTTCTCAATATACTTGTGCTTCCTTGTTTGAATTTGTAATCAATTTGTCAACTCAGCATTAGTGAAGTCATACTTGCTGCTATGGACCATACAGACAGTAAGGCTTTCCTTTTGACATACCATTAAGTCTGCAATACTGGGGCTCTTGTGGTTGAGAATAATACCTGATCTGTTTCATCCAACTCCCTACAGGCTTCCTGATTCTTGTGTGGAGCTTCGATCTGCCAATTACTCCAGAAAGCTTAGTGAGATAGGTAGGTATTGACTTTTGCAATAATGTGCTCTTCCAAATCTTGTGTTTGCCTAAAATTCGACACTTCGATCAACACATGCTCACTAAGATTATCCTTTGCCTCATTCTCTGTTGCAGCTATTGGTACATGCTCTTCTCCTTTTGCTGACAAATTGATTTGCTTTTTTGCCACTTTGCCCTCTGTGATCATTTGCTCAGGTCTCTTAGCCAATCTACTCTTTCGTTTGTTGTTTACCCTCGATGTACTCCACCTCTCCAAGACAATTCATTGTCTTGTGAATCTGATTACTGTTTTTCCAGCTGTCCAGGCTTAGTCTCCATCCCTTTTTTGGTGTCCTTGCTAGTTCACTTGGATTTTTGTTTTGGCACCTTAACAGACGTGACTAGTCTTCGAGCTTGCACCTTCTCCGTTATGGATGTTACTTCAAAACAGGGTTTTCCATGCACTGGAGGTGATGCCATCGGATCCATTGCTGAATTTCTGCCAAAAATTCAGTTATTCCAATCTGCACATCCCCACTTCCATCCATTGTTTCTTTATTCGTGGGCTCATCTACCTGAAACTCCCAGTCTTGTTGCTGTCCAACTGCAACTTTTGCCTCCATAACTTTCAGCATTGTTCCTATATTCTGGTGCTCTTCCTCCAGAATCTGTTGCATTGTATCATTTATTTCCACCACAGCTTGTCCCGCTGCAACTTGTTCCATTGTAATCTATTGGACTGCAATTTGTTGTGGAGATTGCGACTGTTTTGGCTACACAAATTTTCTTCTCTTCTTCTGGGTTGGTTCTTGCCTAGGTGGTGATTCCTCCTCTGAATCTTCCAAGGTTCATCAAACAACATCTCTCGTTTGAATATCTGCTTTATCCTTTTCTTCGGAGTATTTTTCTTTTGCTCAGGTTGTGCATTCATCCACCTCAATATTGTCGGTGCTAAGTTTGACAATTCTTTGGGAGGATCCAGTCCAGGAATTTCCACTTTCTCTTGTGATGTGCCATTCAACAGTAGTCCAATGGCATGGAATACCATAGAGAAGTTCTTTGTACTACGCATCAAAAAAGCCTTCATGTAAAACAAAAGGTAAGATTCCCAGTCATAGGCTTCACCCTTTTCAATTCCTTGCATATATGGTATCAACCATATGGGTAACTTAGAAGCCCTTTGTTCTCCGAACAATCTCACCATTATCACATTCATTATGCACTGCAGCCCTTCATCTTTCAATTGGTGTTGCTTAATTCCTCTGCTTCCATGCGACATCAGTTTCTGAACCTCATCCTTATCTAGAGTTGTTACACTCTAAATTAACTGTTGACTTTGGTTAGAATCTACTATGTCCTTGACAACTGGAATTCCTTGGTTTGGCAGCCCAAACGTCCTCCTGAAGTTTCTTGCAGAAAAAAAAACAGTTAATTGCCGATTGACCACTTGCACTTTGCTTGCGTTTTGCTTCAGATCGTAGGTCTCCAACATCTGTAGTTGGTAATCTTTGAAAAATTCCTTATCAAAGTTTGGTACTTGTAGGATAAAATTTACTCCTGCTTGTTGCAACTTTTGTTGTAGCTCATGATCCTTTGGGGCTCTTTCCACCATGTTCGACAATATTCTCCTGTGGAGTGTATCCAAGTAATATCTCTGAGGGGTACCTTCTCCTTTTCATTTTGCCTAGCATCCCTTCCTCGTTATTTTGGGATGCTCTCTTCTTGTTGCTGAGATTGCCTCTCCTAAGCCCATCCCATATCGGAATCGTACTCTTGTTCACTTGATTGGGAATGTGCTCCTTGTCGATGCCTTATTCGCTCTTCCGATATGGACTTCTGCAATGTTCTTCTTTATTGATCCATATATCTGATTCTCTCAGGAATTGAGGGTCTCCTATGCATCTCGACAGTTGGGTCTAACGTTAGTGCGCACAATCTCCTAGTTGACCTCCTTTAGACAACCCCTATCCAAATCTCTGACGACGCTCTTCACTGCTTGTGACAACGGTACCTAACATCTGTGATGGCACTTATTGACGTCTGTGATGTCACTTTCCCTTCTAACGACAACTTCCAGTTGGACGACACAGTTGCTTTTGGAGACGACGTGGTCTTTAGATGGTCAACTCTTCCACAATCCTTAGATGGCAACTCTCCAGCTTTTGACCTTAGACGATCCTTCTCAGACGATAACTCTTCGTCCTTCCAACAGTAGCTCCTCTGTCCTTCGGCCTTTGATGACGCTTTCTGGTGGCAGCTCCTTGCTTTTCCTTGTCTGACTGCAACTTTTCTTGAGTAGGAGTTACCCTTTTGTGCACATAAATTTTATGAAGTACTCGTAAATTTCAGTCGTCTTTTCTATGCATACAGCTACGGCGTCCTCCGTCTAATTTTTCTTCTATCTCCCCTTGGTGCACAGGTACTTCCTGCTCCTTGTTTGAAACCCTTGCTTGCAATGTCGCCCTTTTGTTGTTTGCAATGTTAGCAACCTCTTGAGGTGTCTTCGGCATCTGCACTTCTTCTCTGCAACTCTACTTGCATTATGCCTACGCCTTTCCCAATTCACCTCTATTTATACTATTTATACTATTTCCATAATTTGGTTGCCGCCAATTCAAACGGTTAACTAACTGCCACTCCATCTTCCAACTGCCAGATGATTGCCACCTCGCCACCTTGCATGCAATTGTCAGCCTTTTCCTACTTTCTTTCCTTATTTTTTTTCTTTTTCCCTTATTTTGTCTTTTTTTGCTTTTTCTAATTATTATTATTTTTATTCTATTTTTTTTAACTATTTACATTATTTACACTATGGCCCTTGCCACTTGTCACCTTCTTGTGAACTGTATGACAACGAAAACATGAGTTTCCATTGTGTCTGTCGATATATCATCTTCTCTTCTGTGATGATGGCCTTCTTCACACACCGTCTCATTGTCACTGTACATCTCGTCCATTTGTTGCCTGTTCCGATGAGTACCTTGGGTTCGGGGTTCCTCTGCACTATCTCCTTCTGTTGTCTGCTGATTTGCTTGACGACCCTCCCTTGGAGTATTCCTTGTCTCTCACTTTGTTGACATGTCCTTGGTTCTCCACCGACACGTAGATGATCTCTTTTTGCCTTGTCGACATCCTGATAGACTTTGACATTGTCGACATCTTGACGGCCTCCAACATTGCCGACCTCCTGATGGCCTCTGACATTGCTGACCTCCTGATGGCCTCTGACATTGCTGACCTCCTGATGGCCTCTGACATTGTTGACCTCCTGATAGCCTTTGACATTGTTGACTTGACGACCTCCAACATTGTTGACATCCTGACGGCCTATTGCCCTGTCGTCATTCTGAAGATCGACTATCCTGCTGTCATCCTGATGGTTGACTATTGTCCTGTGGACAATCTGACAACCTTCTTCTATCCTATGAACGTTCTGTTGACCTCCTGTAGTGTTGTCGCCATCTTGACGACACCCAAGCACTTGCTTAGTAGGATTTCGTTGTGTTGGACTTAGAACTTGAGTCATCCATGGCAATTGACGTTTGTTTTAGAATTTTTGTCTTCCTTGAAACCATTCAATAGTTCTCCTTGTTCTCGGGCGAATATCCCTTGTTTGGGACTACCTAACTCCTAGTTGTTCGGGATTCATCTAGTTCCTCAGTTGCTTATGGCAACTTCGGATTCCTTGCGTACCACGAGGTGGCCTTGACGATCCAACCCCATAACCTCGTGAATATTGGTTGTTTCTTACTTGATCATTGAATAGTCCTTGTGGCCTATTTTGTCGATCTTGCAGCCTACAGGTAGCTAGAAGGAAATTTCTTCCCCTTGAGTCACCGAGAGGGAGGCCAACCAAACTCCTCCCTTGGCCAGGTATCCATGGATCACCAGGAAGACCTGACGATCTCCCCAAGTTGCCTAAGTTACCTCTACTCCGCTCTCTCTCTAGTAGCTGTGACCTAGTCAATGTTTCTTCTCTATTTTTCTAATTGCCTTAAGCTTCTCAATCTCCGATTTGCCTGCAACAGTCTTCTAATCCATTTGTCTTCCTCGAGACGTCTCTGTTCCGCAGAATGGATTAATGTCTCTCTATATTGCTCCAAGAAATCAGAATTAGAACTTGAATCATTCCTCGTGTCTTCCCTTCTTCTCGAGGAACTCTTTGTCCATCTTCCCTTTCTTCCTGAACCACTTCAAGCAATGCTAGACCCACTCCTTGCCTTTGGACTTCGTCCATCTATCTTCTTAGTACCTATATCTCTGGATAAATTTGTGATTCTCTATACCTTTGTAAAAGAGCAAATTTTGAACTTGAACTAATGCTTTCTCTTCGAATAGGAAGAATGCCATCACTGCTTGAATCTGTTACCCACTTCCTTCCTCCATTTTCCAGCAGTGTCAGTGCTTCCATAATGTCTCTCCACAATATTTCAACAACTTCTCTACTTAGCCGATATCTTACCGGGTCAACAGGTTCTTGATTTTGATGTAATCTTTCCTCAACCATTCCTTGTTGTCCAAGTTCAGCTTCTTGCTCGTATCCTGACTTAACTTTGCAAGGTTGGTTGAACCTAGTTCATATATCTCCTTGATCTTCCTTAACCGAGAACTCGAACTAGTAGTATTGCTACTATTCAACCAAATGATAAACGAGTCTGAAGACGAATTGCTTGAACTTATGGAGAAGAAGCTACTTTCACGTGGTGATCCTTCCTCTTCCTCAGAAGAATGCACTCCATAAACATCTCTCCAAGGTTCAGAATCCATCAAGTCCTAATATATCTCAAGGTGCGCTAAGTCAATTCATCCCCAATTTGATGTCAAATCAAAATGCTGCTCAGAATCAATAGGCCATGCACATGCAAATAGGAGTCCAAAACCTTAAACCCCTTTATGGAGGTTATCCTGCACAATATTTTCAACCTCCACCCATCAATCCACAATTTCTTCAGCAACCACAGGGAGGTTCGAATCAGCAAGCAGTACCTAATCCCTCTCCGCCTCAAAATGCTATTGTTGTTAATCCAGCAGTACCAAATCCTCCTCCCATCATTAACCCTAACCAACAACAAATCCTTCATCAGAATCAACAAGTGATCCCCAATCAACAAATTGTGGCATTTGCTCAACAACCACAAGGGTATGTGGTCCCCCCTCAGCATGAAATGCTATATTATCTGCAAATGCCCTACAATTATCCTCCTCAGAATTACCAGATTCAGGTACCACCTAGACCACAACAACAGTTGCCAGATTGGACTTACCAGGGACCTTGAATTTGATGTTTACTCTCCCATGCCCACAACTGCCATGAAAGCATTTCCTACCTTTGATGGTAATGGGAACAAGACTGCTCTAGATCATCTGAATGAGCTATCCACTTTGAAGTCAGTACATAGGATCTAGGAGGAGGATATTATAGTCTGATTATTGATCTATTCATCGAGGGACAAGGCTACCATATGGCATCGAAACTTGCTAGATAACTCTGTCGCCAATTGGGCTTCTATATTTGAACTTTTTATAAGGATATTTGGTATCCCTGGGAATGCATATTCTGTCCTGTTTCAGTTAAATTCCATGAAAAGACATCCCCAGGAGAATATCTGTGACTATAACACCAAGTTGATGAGGACCTTGTGTTTGATACCTCCTAATATTAGATCTTCAGACAAACAAACTTTACCTTATTACATCAAAGGTCTATAATCTGATTTGGCTCTAATGGTTTGCAACGTTAATCCTTATACCTTGTTTGGAGCCTTTGAAGAAGCTGCCTGAGTAGAATATGTGTTGATTCAAGTTGGCAAATTATCTCCTGCTTCACCTATGGCTTGACCTCTAGTCCATAGGTACCATGAGTGCTACTATTAATCCCATTGCCAATGCTCAAACCCAGCATCCATCAATGCAGGCTAACATGTCCACATATTCTCAGACCAATACCCCCTATATTGTAACCTTTCCAGGCCAAAATGCACCAAACACTAAAGCTTTTTAACCCCTATTGATGGCCTTACCCGCTCCTCCTTAAATACCTGATCCAAACAGAAATCCCATGCCTCAACATTAAAGATGGAATTCAAACCCAAGTAAACAAACTCAGAGAAGTCATGGAGGTTTTCATAAACCAAACCAACCTAGAAAAGAGGCAGAATCTAAACGCACTGCAAGGAGGTGGGTGGCAACATTCAGGGAATTGGTAATGAAGGATGATTCCTCATATTATGAAGGATCAAATGAGTTGACAAACTACCAGCACATCAGGGATGTAGCTGCAGAATAATATGGTGAATGGTAATGCAGAGATGAATACTGTTTGGTGCCTTGCTACAATGTTGGGCATAATCATTTAGAATGTGTTGCAGCAATAAAGAATGCTCAAACTATAATATATAACAAATAGTGTTAGGAGCAACAAGAAAAGATGATGAGTTGGGTGGCAATCCCTCCAGCACCAGTAGTTGAACAAGCTGCAGTGCAAAACCCAAATGTAGTAGACCCATCAGGCATGGTTCAGCAGTGGATTGCAAATATACCTAATCCAGGGAATTGTATTTTGGCAAACTTTGGTGACTGTAATGAAGAAGGGGATGCGACGAGAACCAAACAGTCCTTGTCAATTAGCAAAAGGGGATCACAACTGGAAATAAGACGAAAGCAATGGAAGAACAACTTGGACCTTTGAACAATTAGATTGAACCACCAAAGTCGCCCAAACCTAGTGTGAAAACCACTATTCTTAGGAGAGGGAAACCTCCCTTGCATGTTAAGGATAAGGGCCCAATGGTAGCCAATTAGGAGGTAGCACCTGAGAAAGGACAAGGAAATACCCCTCCTTAGACTTCCAAGGTCAAAATTACAAAAACAAATGCATCCACGCCCAGGAAAGAGAGTAATAATAATGAGGAATAGAATGAACGGGAAAGGCTACCAATGATATGGAAATTAAGAAAAGTAGCCTTTTGAATAAAGATAAAAGAAATGTTCTCTAGAGTCATTCAATTTCAAATAAATTTAGCTGAGAGGAATTTGAAGTACTCCTCATTAACCAATGAAGCTAGAATGGCAAACACAAGGCAATTTAGGAAATTTGCACCGTGTAATGAAGGTAATTCAGCCAGTGTGGGGTTCAACATCTTCGAAGAATTGAAGAAAACACCAACCAGAGTAAGCATATTGAAGGCGTCGGTGTTACCCAGGCAAAGAGATTTGTTACAGGAATCCCTAAGGGAGCATGAATTGAATTACACTCAAATTAAAACTCCAGTCCCTGACACTTTACCTAATGCATCAGGACAACAAACCCTCATAGCACAAGATTCATCAGATATACAAGTGAATGCTACCAATGTCCTGAACACTCCTAAATCAAAGACAATGAAGTCACTTCCTTTCTACATCACTCTGAAGACTGAAAATTACCTTTTGAGGAGTTGCATTGTTGATTAAAGAGCAGCTATAACATTAATGCCTAAGGCTGATTGTGAAGAGATGAAACTGCCATACTCAGAAACAACTAGCTGGCCAGTTTATATGGATGGGATGCAGGTCAATGCTGTTGGTATATTAATTGATCTAGTAATGATCGTAGCCAAACACCTAGAATTAGTGGTGGTCCAAGAGGTGATTGTAGTTGATCTCATGCCCTATTTCGGGATGTTACTGTCCAGGGAGTGGACTAGGAAATTGTCAGAAAATAGATATTTAGTGATGGATTATACTAACATGAAGGTGCCCTGAGATGGAAAAATGATACGAATAAAGATTGAGCCCCCATGGAATTATCTTTTGCACAAGTTGGGCAATGATGGGGCAATCAACTGGAACGAGTTCCCTGAATTTGTAAACAACGAATCACTTGAAGGTGAGCCTATTTCTGAAATAGATATGATCATTGGTACTCTCTATAAGTAAGATGATCACGAGGCAAATGAGGTATATGAGGAAACTGAGCTAGGTAACTACCTGGTGCTGGAAGAGCCCACGAAAGTCCCGCCCTTGACAAGCCAACAATTCCAGAGATCCAATCCACAATGGACTATGTACTTTGATGGTTCAAGGGCAAGAAATGGGGTAGGGGCTGGAATTCAGATTATCAATCCCCAAGGTGAATCGGTGAACCATGCTTGACAACTTCTGTTCAATTTTAGTAACAATGTGGCAGAATATGAAGCTCTATGTACTGGGTTGAGGAAAGCTGAAAAACTAGGTGTCAAGAATTTGGAGGTTTTCAGTGATTCAGAGTTAGTCATAAATCATGTGAATTCAGCTTTGCATCACCAAAGAATACACAGCTAAAATTCTACAGGCACTGATTTTGGGACCTCTTGAAAATTTGACACTATAAGATCATCGCAATACCAAGGGAAATGAACACTAAAGTGGACGAGCTAGCTACATTGGCTGCAAAGTTTGATCCTTCTTCCGACAAAATTTGAACAGTAATAATTATGTGAGAAATATCAAATAGTATTAGCTTAACTGGTTATATTCATCAACTTTCAAGAAAGACTAAAGATTGAATCTTGCCAAGTGATACACGCATAATTTGCCAAGCTGTTGTTATACTGTGTGGTCATGATGTAATACGGGTGGGGCCTGTTTCAATCCCATATGACTGATTAAAAAAAGAAATTATGAGATAAAGAGAAAATTATCCTTGCAAATTTTAGACCAAAAGGGAGACCTATACCCTAATAGGTGGTGTGCTGACTATGTTGGGATATAAAACTCTACCTTTACATTTTACCTTTTTCATTTTGTTGAGTCTATGGTCCAGCCTGTGGACAAATTTACCAAATATTAAGCTTATGCGCTCCTTACATAGCTTAAGGGGCAAAGCATTTTAATTATAAACCTACAGGCCAAATGTATATCTATGTCTATCTATACAGATAAATAGATAATATTGTTTCAACACTATCTATTTAAAAAAAGAGTTTTTAAATATAGTCTGAGGTTCATTTATTAGTTATTTGAGGATGGAAAAGGGCGATCAGTTTGTTGAAGTCCTAAATTATGGACCCATTCAGATAGATAGATAAATGTTTAATGACAAAATAATAGCCTGAGGTCCATTTATAAATTATTCGAAAATGGCTGAGAGTGACTAGTTGGTTGTAGTCCCAAATTATGGAGCCATAGTATCCCCATTGGAAGAAGGCAATAGATGCCAAGGGTTACTCCTTTATACATGGATTTGATGGTGGACATCTACCACATGTCCATCATACTAGGACTCCATATTGATTTACTCCCTCACATCCTTAAATGTTTGTGCTTTCTCATTGTTTGTATGTACAAGGGGTCAATCAGTGACATCTTCTTTCTGTTGATATTATATACTTTTATTTTACCATAGTAGGAATATAGATTGCTAATTTGTGGTCTTCTCAATTAGTGGACATGGTTTTGACATAAACATAAATTGGCAAATTCACATGTTTTTACCAAACAAAATCATTATTTTTATAGAATTATAATACTGAATAAGATGCTTTAATATTGCAGGAATGGATGTTGTGACAGCTATAGCAGCTGTTCCGACCTATAAGCCTGGAGAGCGCATCCGACAGCTAAATGATTTGGCTGAATTTCTAGGGGATGAGAGAGCCCAAAATGCTCGTAATATATGGAATCGTCCTCTCAAGAATATTTTCATCAGTTCATGTGGGGAACTGAGAGTTGCAAAACCTTCTCTTGCTCCTAGCTTACCATGATCGTCAAAGGAATGAATTCTGGACTATTAGAGACATGGTTTTGGCTGAGCCTAATTCCACATTCACAGGATTGGGCTATGAAGAAATCAGAAATCTGGTTTACCAACAATGTGGTGGTACAAATAAGCTCCGCGTGGAAACTGGAGTTTCAGCACTTCGGTGAGATCACATTTAGTTCCTTTCATTGGTGAATTCTGATAATAAAATTGTCTTTTGTATTTATGCCCATGACCTTTCTTAGACATTGTTTTAGTATTTTCATATGGCCTTAAACATTGGAAAGTAATTATTATTTCTCCATTCTCTCTAAACTTTTCAATTATTTACAGTGGGAAGAGTTTTCAAATTAGTTTGTTTGGGAGAGAAGGTAAAAATGTCGGCTGATTTTACTCTCGTCTGATTTGAAGTGTTCCTGTTGGATTAAAAAGAATGTTAACTCTGCATAGTGGAGTCAAAGGAGCATTCTGACAAAGATGCATTTCTTGAGAAATGTCTCCCATCTCTACATAATAACAAAGATCTGTCAATACTAAAACTTCTGGGCATGTTCTCTTAAGAATCTCTGCTTCCAAAGTCAATTATTTGCTCTTGGAATTTCTGAACAGCACTAAGAAATGTATAGATTTACCCCAGTTGTCCTGCAGAAGAACAAGGACATGCACCTGTTGTTAGGTTGCACATTTTGTTGGTTGCTTATGTCAAAAACTCAGTGCAGGCATCTACATGAAAGACAGATCCTATGATATTTGTGTTGCACTGATTTTAATTTTTAAATAATTACTCTTCTTGTCTCTGCTTGTAACTTCTCCTAAACCTCCGTTAATTTTGTGCAAGTTATATCCTCAATCAAATGCTTCTGCTTGTGCAAATCCCTCTCAGTAAGAAAAAGGGAAGAGGCAGAAAGGTAGAAGCTTGAGGAATGTAATAATTGAATACACTATACTTGATGATGCATAGGAAAGCGATTATTTTATGGGTAAGTTCTTATGAATGCACCTTTTTTATGCTTGATTCCATTTTGAATTCAGAAATCTCTGTAAATGATGAGACTTATGTAGAACAACAGAGATAAATTTACCATTTACTTCTGTTGAATGCTGAAGCTATGTGTCAAGTGGCATGTCAAAGGGATTGCATGGAGAGCTTGATGTTCGAAGACCTAATTTTTTAAACACAGTTTATTTATATTTCTTCTTTGTCATTGTTCTTTATATATCAAGGGAGATAATTTCTGTACCCACAATTTAGAATTATATCTTGGTGATTCCTTATGAATTCTCATGTATAGTTCTTGATTATGATCAATTAAGCAGTCTGATTTCTATTAGAAAGTCGAACTTGATATTTGATTCAATGTGGCCATAGAGTAAAGAGTTTCAAGGAATTTTAAAATATAGTGAAAAATATAGATGATTGACATAAGACAAACATGGAATGTGTATCAAATATGTATATTAGTTAGCATATATTTGGTTAAGTAAAAACAAATAGCGAATTGAATGTAAAGAGAGGCAAGAACCTGTTGGTGAATATTTCTCCTCGCACAAATTTGCTGCAACTCAGTGAGATCTTTGCAATCCAAGTCCACTTAGCTTTGCAATCCAAGTCCACTTAGGGTTTAAACAAGCAAACCCTTAGAAAAGTCCTGACAACATGCAAAGCTTCTTCTAACTGCTTCTAAACAACAGACCCTTGAAATCGCTGAAGAAGATAAATTTCTGAAGACAAGCAATCCAGTAATTCACACCTGCTCTAATGCCATGTTGGATTTTATAATATTTTTCATGAATCAACACATTACCAAATAAGCAAAAAATACTTACAGAAAGAATACACATGATATGATATGATATGATATGAAGAATAAACATATTACCAAATAAGCAAAAATTACTCACAAAAGTAATACACATCATATGAAGGATCATTAGACACCAAAATATCTTACTAAAAGAAAAAGATTTACACTTCAAGAGATGAAGCTTGAAGCAATGGTTGGTAGGAAGGGGTATAAATACCTAATTTCAAGAGAACTTTAGAATTGATCTTTAGGTTAAATAATACAATTCTTACAATAAATTTATCTATATAAGGAGTGCACTAGCTATACAAAGATAAAGTACAAAAGTCAGTCATGGCCTCAAGTGAAGCTTAACACCACATAGTCCAATAGGACTATCTTTGAAATCATAAGATTTAGGAAGTTAAAAAAATAGAAGTCAGTGATGGCCTCAAGTGAACCTTAACACCACATAGTCCAATAGGACTATCTTTGAAATCATAAGATTTAGGAAGTTAAAAAAATAGAAACTTGTCAAAACAATCTAAATTTATGGAAAGTTATTATTTGCCATAGCTTAATGAATTGACATTAAGATTTATTATTCGTAATCCTATTGTTAACTTTGAATCATATTATAATAAAGAAATCCTTGCCTCATTTCCTTTACATTAGAAGATACATTTATTTAAGGACAAGGCATTTCTCCTCTTGCAAATAATGTTTCATAAACAATAACCATGGATTTTGTATTCAATGAAAGTGGCAACCCTTCGCTCAAGAAAATTTTAACTCAAGACACCCTCAAGGATGAACAAGACATTTGGTCTTGAGACATTGATAACATTATAGCAACAAGCACTAGGCGATTCCAAAAATTTCATTAACTCGACAACTTGCATTGTAAAAGTTTGAAATCTTACATCATAACCTTTTATGGAAAGGATATAGTAGATGAGCTTTAATATTTGAGAATAAACATGTGAAACTTAGTTGTAGGTTGGTAGGGTTGACCTTTCTAAAAGTGTAAAGATTATAATTTAAATTAAATATTAGCAAGAGTGAGCAATACATTCAAAATAAAGGGTAGACTTTATTACATTATTTGTTGTTATGTAAATGTAATCATTACATTTAGGGGGATGTTAATTATTTCATCCAATATGTGGGTGAATAGAAATATCTCGTGAGAAGAATGAGAGAAGCTGAAAGATAAGAAGGTGAAACACCAAGGATCTCTTAAATAATAGAGACATCATGTTGGCAATTGGTGGCAAAATATTGCTAGAATATTGAGAAAATATCTTGTGAAATATATTGTCTGAAACATTGTTGCTTGTCTTCCCCTTGAATTTTCCAACATTCGGTATTAAAGCGAGCAATGAGGTTGCTTGAGGAATATGCATGAGAAGGGACAGTCATCACCATCTAATGACAGGTCCTTATAATATGTCTCGTGCAAGTCTAAGAAGGAAAACATATGAAGAAAATGTTTGAATTGAACAAGTGCAAGTCTGAGAAGGAGAACATATGAAGAAAGTGTAAGTGAACAAGAGGATGGTATTTTTTAAGATCTTGTCAAAGGTTCCAAGTTTAATGCATTTGTTTTATAATTAGTTAAAATTATCTCCTGCATATATTTCAAAGTTTTGAAATCATCCCGTATATATTTTTTAGTTTCTAAACCTGCAAGCAATCTTTCTTGACGTCGCAACAGTATATTTTTCCCCTCAGGTCATAGTTACCCTGTCTTCGTACTCATCCCCGTGTCCTTGCATGTGTGCATTTTTTAGGACAACCATTCCTTTCTTGTATTTGCAAAACATCCCTATAAAAGCTCAATAGCTTTCCCGCCTCCATTATGCGGACTCATTAATACTGGACATAACATACATCTGTAACTTGCTAATTTGGAGTCTAAAAACAAACAAACAAAAAGTATGCTCAAAATTTTGGTGAAAACAATGCCTGAGATAAACCAGAAGAAATATTCATTTTTTTCTTTTACGCTCCAATCAATAAGCAAATGGATATTTTGAAGTTTGTCTCAGAAAATCTCTTTATGATGTCCATGAAAACGTTAAAAATGATTGAGCAAAATAAATAGTTTGGTGACAATTGGCAATAATTGAGGGACTGTGTGGAAGAATAAGTGTGCTACTTTGTTTTATTTGGTGGACATTTCATTAGATTGACAAAAAATTGTGTTGCGTTCATATGAGATACAATATATTTCAAGACGAAATATTTCTTGTTTTGAATTGCAACTTGTATGGTTGGATAGTTCAAGTTTGAAAGAAAATTTATTTTTTTTGAAAAAAGGGTTATTGGTTCAATTCTCTTAGGATGCATTGGGTAAAAAACAAAAATTTACTCTTAAAAATATATTTGTTTATTTGCAAGTATTTTTCTATAGTTATATTTAAAAAAAACGATTTTTTTTTTGTCCTGAGGCATACCATAGTGGTATGTCTTTGGGTTTTCATTCGGGAGACCTAGGTTCAAACCCCGATATGAGGGGACTAGGATCCCTTTCAAAAACTTGTGTTTTTAACTCAATTTTGACCAACAATAATATTAATATATATATATATATATATATATATATATATATAAAATTGATGGATAAAGTGAGGAGAAGACCCTTACAAGGAAAGTGAAGACAAAGGAGAGAGTTGAGATGAGGGTTTCAAACAAAATTGTAGGGAAAATATAGAGGACGAGGTCTGTTGGCCCTAGTGGCCAGCAAGAATTTTTCGACAAGGATGACTACAGTAAGGAAAAGGCGCAACTGGAGGATATGCAATGGATTCAAAATGCAGTAGACAACCAATTTTTACAAGACACAAAGTGAAGGAAAAAACAACAAGCATTTTCAGTTTACAATACAAAAAGAGATGAGAGATCATAGTCTACTACAAGGGCATACTAGATTAGAGAAGCTAAAGCAGGAAAAATCGAAATGGTCCAAAACTTGAGCAAGACTATTTCGAGGGCAAACTACCAAAAGGCACTGACTATACCAATACCCAATATGGGGAGGGAGTCAGTGGAGCTACCCCCAAAAGTAAATTTCGGGGATGCGATCAATGACCTGAGGGCACCATGAAGACCTTTGAGGATGCCTAAGATAGATGGTTCCTCAATAGTGAAGGTGAACATGGAGGACATTCAGAATGGAATAGAAGATATGGAGAGGAGAGGGCTAATATGTTGATTTATGGGGTTCAGACCAATCCTATCAACATGTAAACTATAGGCTGCTAAATAATGATGAACAAAAGGTGAGTTCCAAATCTCTGCTTACCCTAATGGTTATTTCCTTGTTATTTTTGCTTTTGAAGAAGATAGAGAACAAATATTCCAAGGGGGACCATGGTTTTTTGGAAGGGTGGGTCTCTTTATGAAACCTTGGCATACTAAATTCAAAGCGGAGGAAGAGATGCCATCCACAACACTAATTTGGGTGACTTTTTGGCCTGCCAATAAAATTTTGAAATCTGATAGTTTTTACGACAATTAGGAATACCCTTGGAATGATCATGATGGTTGTTGATAGTACAAATATTTGCACATATTATATATGCTCGAATGTGTCTTGATAGACTTTAACAAACCTATTCAAAAAATATCACTACAGTTTGGGGAGGAAACATGGGAGTAGGAGGCAAAATACGAGAACATACCTTTTCGTTAGAATCTACCATGAATTTGACCATTTAGCAAGAGACTGCAGGCATAATATCCCAAAGCAAGGAAGAGAGGAAACAAATATTGAAGGGTTCCAAGTGCCTCAAAAAAAGAACCTCCAAAAGGAAATGACATGGAATCAGGCAGTAGTGTCAAACAATATATTTGGCAATATCCCCATTGATGACCTTTTGGATGATGAGGAGGATACAATGGAGACAAAAGTCTTGGAGATATAGTTCCATGGTGAGAGGAAGGAATCAATTCTAGAAGAGATAAATAACACCTCTGACACTTGTTAGCTTTTGAGGATGTATATTAAAGGAAATGCAACCACAAGATGTAAAATAAGCAAGCTATGATAACTATATGATAATGGCACTATAATATGCAGGAAAACTAGATGATAAACTTCTGCAATAACTCAGTAATATGCCATTAATAAAAGCTCACAAAAATAGTACAATGCAATATAATGGAGGACTTGAACACTCCAGAATTTTCAATGAAGAACTACATTGTACCTACTCACTACTCTCTATCTTGATATCATTCCTCTCACTCTCTCTCATCTCAATACTCTCAAAGGCCTATATATAGGAAGATATGTTCCTTGGCCTTTACTCTACCCATGACTCTTCATCTACCTATCCTATGACTCATGTACATGTGGACTACATGCACATTTACATCATTGCACATTCTAACACTTGTGCATTTATTACATTGCATGAAGTAACTACTCAAACCTTAATCTAAGATAAACTCCTAATCTAGAAATGTACCCAAGGTGGTACATTGGCATGTACCAAATAATGTAATATACTCTAACACCCCCTGTATTACATTATTTGGGTATTGAAGACTTTAGTCTTCAATATGGATCTTCATTCTTCAAATATTCTTCATCTTGATCAAGTCCTTCTCTTTCATTTGGTTTGATCTTCATGTTGTCTTTCATTGTCTTCTTCATTCCTCTGGTTTCTATTGTTTCAAAGTGTTTGGTAGAATCTTTGTTCTTGAAGTCTTCAAAGTGTCTTTGATGAACTAGAGATCTCATAATCTTGTAGGTCATAAGTGGATCAGAATTGCTCCATTTTCTTTCCTTTGGTTTTCTGAATGACCTATTTCCTTGATCTTCAAAAATGTCAAGCTTGAATTCATTGTTAGTGGAAGCTTCTAAAATAAGAACTTGGAAGAAACAATCTAATCTGAATATTAGTCTCTCTTCAAATATTTTATAGTACTTGTCTTTATAGTAACAGAAGAAATATGAATGAGATTTTCCTCCACAATATTTGCATGGATGGAAACTCCAACAGTTTGCTTTCTCATGACCAAATTTGTTGCAATAAGTGCATAGTGAAGATATCCCAATTTCTTTATCACTATTTTTAGGAGAATCAAGTCCATCCATTTCCTTGATGAAAGAGTTAAACCATCTATGTATGATTGAAGCTATTTCATCCTTGCTTCTTTCATAAATTTGTAGGATATATTTTTGATGAATACTCTTTTCTACCTTTTGAATATGGTTCTCAATATCTTCATTAGTATAGTAGTAATCATCAAAATATATTTTTGAAGAATTTACTTTTCCCAAATTATCGATTTGTGAATTCTTAGAAGTCTTTCTAAACCATATTGGTTCTTTTCTTCTAATTGTATTCTCCTTATTATCAATCCTGGAATCAAGTATGTCTTTGAACCATTTTGGTTCCTTAAGACCTGTATATTTAATAAGCCTTTCCATAGTTCCTTTTAAGTAATCTTCTTTGATTACAAGAGAATAATTTTTGGTAGAAGTTTTGTATTTCAAAATATTTGAAGTTGTCTACCTTATAACTCCCTAGTTTTAAGTATATGCTCAACCTTGCTAAGAACTTTTCAATTTTACAAGTTTTGTAAAATGCCTTCTATCTTGCAAGTGTTTGAATGCACTATGAGTCTTTGATAGTATGCTTAGCTTTCTTAGTTTGAGTTGAATTCCTTTTGTCTCCCTAATGTTCAACTTCACTTTCTTGCCTTATTTCTCCCTAATAATTAGTAAGTAGAAAGCTAAAGATAAATGATGATGCACCTTCAAGTTTTAATAAGGTTCTTTTCCTTCAAGACCTTTTAGTTGGATTAATGTCTCATAAATTAGTGTAAGAGACTAATGTAAAATGCAATTTCCAACTTTCAAGCAATTAATGGTTTTGCTTCCTTAATCCTTCAATTCTCAATGGTTCAATTTTCTAAATTCCAAGAAACTAAAGTTTGATGTAGTATTCCTTATATCTCCCTAATTTGGAAATTTAGAAAGTAATAATATTTGCAAACTAGTATTTCAATTTTCCAATGTTGAAAACCTTATATCTCCTAATTAATTATTTGTAAATATTTTAATGTTTGAATCTCATGCAATTTGTAATATCTTTTAAGATATACTCCCTTTTCTTTAATTGCCTTCTAACTCTCTAAGGTTGGTATTTGCTTAGTTCTTCAATGCAATAATAAATAAACTTCAACCTTATATTAAGCACCTTATAACTCCTTATACTTAAGGAAAGCAAATATTAAATCATGTAAATCTTTACCTTCCTTGCAATGTGAAATGTGTGTGTTGATTGGCTTCTAGTTTGACTCTTCAATCCAAGCTTTGGCGTTGTAATGCTAGTCTTCTATGTATGACAAAGAGCATTTATTGCTCATGGGTGCCTTATGAGTCTTTCTCCTCCTTAAATGCACTTTGACTTGACTCTCAATGCGTAATCTACGTGCTTGCAATCTATGCGCTCTTCTCAACTTAGGTGCTTTAATATCCTTTGTCCCTTCTTGATGCTCTAGCCATGTGGCACGTACGTTGCTCAGGTGTGTTGGTGGAAAATGGAGGTTACGTTCTTGGTAAGCGTTAGTTGGTGAGCCTTCAATGCTCTTCCTTTGAATGATGTGCAATAATTATGTGCCTTCAACCTTTGAATGATACCTTCAATGCTTCAAGATGAGCATTACTTCTATCTTGGGTGCTTCCTTCCTGTGTAGGCATTATAAAGAATATTTTAGGTACCTTATTTTGTTGTGCCAAGTGGCACAAGATGCCTTAGCTTGAGGTGGCAAGTGGTGCTCCTTTCCTATGCATGTAACTCCACCTTCAACATCTTCTATCTCTCAACGCTTCTTGCCAACAATTGCAAGTTGTTTGGCTTGGCATTCAACGTTCTTTCTCTAGCAAATGGTGGTGCTATTCTCCCATGAAGTTGGCTCCAGAAATGGTGGTTCTAAGGTGCTCCAACGCTGCCCTCTTAGCTGGCGGTTCTACTCCAATGATGGTGGCTCTAGAGTGCTTCAAGCTATCCTCTTAGCTGGAAATATTTTAGCTAGGGTTCATCCAAGCTATTGCTTGGGTAATGCACTCTTTGTTTGCACCTTGATATTTTATGTAACTTGTGTATGTTGTACTCTTGTAACTTGCACTTTGTTATCCTTTGTGCTATTCTTCTTGCTTTACATTGGACTTGCAATGGATGTAATGCTACCTTACGTAGGTTCTTTGATGTTGCAGGTTACTTCTCTTATATTGCTTGTAGGCACTCTTTTCATGAGTCCAATGGCATTGGATTTGGTGTCTTTAGACACCTTGAAACTCGGCTATTGAGCCCTTCATTGGCTCTCTTACTTTACTCCTTTAACTTGATGATATGGCCGCTTTGTAGATGTAATAAGCTTGTTGTTGTAGTGTCTTAAGACACTCTGGATTTTATCCTCTTTTTGCTACGTAGGACAAGAGAAATATGGTGCAATAATGTAATGCAAATAGCTTTGCAATAGTTAGAAAAATACCTTAACTTGCACCTATACTTTGAGATCTTTAAATCTCCTTTTTTCAAGCTTTCTCTCTTCCTTGATGAGGCGACTTCTTGCTCTACTCCTTGGTGGAAAATAGAGATTTGATGTTGCCTTCCTTACTAGACAACTCTCTTCTATAATTCCTTTGCTTGGTTAACTTAGCAATAATGAATCCAAGCTCTTTAATCATGCAATTAATATGCCCTTTTGAATGGCTTAACTTTGCACTAATTTTCCACCTTAACTTAAATACTTAATGCACCTTTAATAACTAGTATGATGCAATAGTAATTTCTCCTTATTGCTCCTTTTAATGAACTCTTAATCTATGCAACCTTCACTTAAGAGTAATGTCTTCTTTGCTTCTAATAGATAATAGGAAGTTGATATTCTTATTTTTCTTGAAATATATCTAACTCCTATTTTTGATGTGCAGGTTTTAACCTTATAAGAAACTATCTTCTGCACTCCCTTGAAGACTTTAATATGCAACCTTCTCCTTGCAACTTTTAAACTCTAATATGGTGCTTAATGAAACTTAATAATGAACCAAGTAACTAATGTTCAAGTAATGAACCTTTTGCACCAAATTTTCTTACCTTAATGACCTCTATAGATGATGGAAATCTTGGTGATTAGATTCACCTAAATGCTGCCCTGTATTAGATGAAATCATAACTCTTCCTTGCTGTCCAAAATAACTATTTATCCCACCAATTTGTAGCTTTGAAACCCTCTAACTTGCTGCCCAAAAGTGTAGTTTGGTGGCTTTAACTCTCCTTCACGATGCTCCCTTGATATGTAAATTAGCAGCTAGTAATGTTGCCCAAATTGCTGCCCTTTCATAGTCAATTTCTCCTTCAAAATGTTATCCTTGAATCTCCCAAATTTGGTAGGAAACTCCTCCAAATTGTAATTGAGATTTTCCTTCTAGAAACCTTCAATTTTTTGTTGTAGAAATCAACAAACTCCTTTCTCCAAAATAACCTTCAATGGCAATCTCCAAATCTCTCAGATTTGGTGGCTTCTTCTAACTCCTTTCTCCTTCAACCTCCTTGTCGAATTCTGACTTCAATCTTGGCCTATCTAATGGCCTTCTTCTCAATATTTTGACTATCTTGAGGTCTTCACTATTCTCCTCTAAAATTTGGCAAACTCCTTGCCAAATTCTTCTCCTTTTGGGCTTGTTGTTGGATGGCGACAATTATCCCAAAACCTCCTTTATCAAGAACTCCTTCTTGCTAGTAAATTTCTCCAATGAGTTCTCCTAGAAACTCCTTCAATGGCCTTCTTCAAATTCTGTAATGAGGCTTTCCTTCCTCTTCTCCTTCTTTACTTCCTTGAGACCTCTTCTCTAGGGTCTTCAAATTTCTATAGCTTCTCTAGTCTTCTCAATGAGACCTTTTCTTCAATCTTCAACTATGGAAGTTTTGCAATGAGATCTCCCTCTTGGATCTCTAAAATCTGTTGCTTCTAAAATCTGGAATAGGACTTTTGCTAGTCCTTCTCTATCTTCAATCTTCCAAAACTAGAAGTTCTTCAATGGGACCTCTTGTGGGTCTCTTCAACTTCTTGAGTTGTTTTCTCCTCTTCCTTCAATCTGCAATATGCAGTCTTCAATCTTCAATGGAGATCACCAACCTCCAATATTCTCCTGGACTCTTCTCTGGAGTCTCTTCTTCTTCAATCTGCAATAAGGCTCCTCTGGCCTTTTTCTCTCTTCTACAATCTATAGGTCTGTAATCTTGCAATGGGACCTTCTCCTTAGGCCTCCAAATCTTCGATCTTCCATTTGTTGCTTCAGGTACTGGATTGATTCCAAAGAAGATATTCTTCCTAGCTCTTTGTAGGAAGCTTCCCAACTTTCTTTGAATCTCCTTTTCCTGCAACAAAGTATTAGGACTGTAATGGATGAAACTCTAAATATAGAGATAATCAATCTTCACTAGTTGATTTGTCAATCTAGTGGAATCAATGTTGAGTCCTAGTCTTCACGAGTTTTTCTGCAACCCTGTGGAAAGACTCTAGCCAAATGCAATTTTTAAAAATTTTGAAAATGAGATTTTTGATCTCCTCTCAATATCTCTTGTGGCTCTCTCTCTATTTCCTATTGATCTACCATGGCTCTGATACCACTGTTAGCTTTTGAGGATGTATATTAAAGGAAATGCAACCACAAGATGTAAAATAAGCAAGCTATGATAACTATATGATAATGGCACTATAATATGTAGGAAAACTAGATGATAAACTTTTGCAATAACTCAATAATATGCCATTAATAAAAGCTCACGAAAATAGTACAATGCAATATAATGGAGGACTTGAACACTCCAAAATTTTTAATGAAGAACTACATTGTACCTACTCACTACTCTCTATCTTGACATCATTCCTCTCACTCTCTCTCACTCATACTCTCAAAGGCCTATATATAGGAAGATATGTTCCTTGGCCTTTACTCTACCCATGACTCTTCATCTACCTATCCTATGACTCATGTACATGTGGACTACATGCACATTTACATCATTGCACATTCTAACACTTGTGCATTTATTACATTGCATGAAGTAACTACTCAAACCTTAATCTAAGATAAACTCCTAATCTAGAAATGTACCCAAGGTGGTACATTGGCATGTACCAAATAATGTAATATACTCTAACAACACCACCCTAACTGTGCATAACAACAAATAGGAAGGAGTAAACTAGCAAACAACAAACTACCAATGAAAAAAAATAGGGGGAATAAGAATTAAACTAATAGTTTGTTAAAGGTAGGAATAACAAAAAAACCCAGAGCCTAGGGAAGACCTCACTGGATCTACCAACAATACCCTGGTGTTGTACACACATACG
Source organism: Wollemia nobilis (assembly GCA_028583015.1). Lineage (NCBI taxonomy): Eukaryota > Viridiplantae > Streptophyta > Pinopsida > Araucariales > Araucariaceae > Wollemia > Wollemia nobilis. The sequence continues at coordinate 11,349,011 of JAQPPZ010016881.1, forward strand.
CTAGGGTTGGATGTTATTCCAAAATTAGGAGGGGTGAGCTAGGAGACAAGTAAGAAGATGAAAATTAACACTAATCAATACCATGTGGTAAAAGAAGGAGAAAATCTAATAGCAAAAGGTAATATCAATGCTATTACCCATATCTTTAGCCCCAAATACTGATGAAGATCATCTCTTGTAACATTAGAGGATTGAAGGGGAGTCCCTCAAAATAAAATAAAATAATATGAATGATATAGACAAATCGACCACAACTTGTCTTCCTTAAGGAGATGAAGGTGTTGGTGGAAGATATGGAGATAATTGCAAATGAAAGTGTGGCCTTTTATAAGAGTGGAATACCTTAGCTCTTAAGGGGTATTGATAGGCATTGCATACCTTTGGAACCCTAAAGAGTTAGTTTTCCACCAAGTGGTGGGTAGCTAGGATCTCTTGGCGATAACAACACATAGTAGACAATCAAACCAAATTATGTTTTATAGAATGTCTATGCATCTTCTATCCTGGAGGAGAAACAAAGACAATGGAAGAATATAAAATATATTATTACCCAATTCTCTAAAGCATGGTATTTGATAGGAGGAGATTTCAATACCATCATATCATTGGAAGAGAAGTTGGGGGAAATAGTAGCTTAGATGGGAGCACAAACCTCATTAAGGAATACATCAAAAACCTCCACCTTGTGGATGTCATGGCAGATAATGGTCTAATGACCCGATCTAACAGGAGGTAAGACTCTACCTATATTCTAGAAATATTATATAGATTCTTCCTACTAGACAATGTTATTATCCATGGACACATCCATAGGATGAAGCAATGCAAACTCAAATTATTGGTAGATCATGAAATAACTATGGAAATCCAAGGGAAGACACTTGCCATTTAGATTCCAACTTATTTGGTTTAGAGATAACTTTTTTAGGCCTAGAGTATAGCAATGGTGGAAGGCAAACCTCAACATAGAACCTGTTAGAGTGATATTCCACCATTAGGGATATTACCTCAGATTGTATTATTTGCGCATATAGTGTTAATTGCATATGCATATGGTTAGGTCGGTTACCACCTACGAGATGGGAGTTGGTTATTCCAACCACCTACGATGTACACTATATATATTGTATATTATGAATATATGAAACTTACTGCTCATATTATTGACATGGTATCAGAGCTATTCTGACCGAAGGGTAGAAGGGAGAAGAACGTGACCATTTGCAACATGGTTCCTAAGGCGACTTCTAAGGTAGCGGCTTCAAGCAGATAGAACATGTGAAGTTTCTGCATGTAGACTACCTGACATGGATCTAAACAGACATGATGTCCTGACGAACACCTAAGAGGACCTGAGTGGACCAAACAAAACTAGAGACTGAGCAACAACACAAACATCTATGTACTTAACCTAGGCAGATCAACAACTAACACTAACATGATCGAATAACACATGTGATGTCACTTGGCATAGAGTATCAAAGGCTGGCTCGAGATATGGAGGACTCTATCAGGTGACCTGAAGATGGGGTGATCAATGAATGATGTGGATTGGAGAAAATGTGTGAACGCGTGGAGCAAGTAGCAAAACCAAGAATGGCTAGGTGGACTACCCAGAGGTAGTCATAAAACATATTGTATTTTTTGTGTTTTAAACCCTTCATATTCTCCTTGCATCTCTGATATGGGACTAAAAGCATCACAAAAATACCTTCTTTCGTGCCTAGTAGACTATGCGATCGTGTGTTGATCATTGGTTGATTTTCATTACGCTCAGACATTGGAAAACTTCCTGGATCTATAGGTAAGGATAGATAAGATGATTTAACTCTACTGTGAATCATAGAAAATCTGCCAAATCTCATTGATAAACTTCTTGAAGGTAGATAAGACCGATCACCGATGAAATAAATCTATTGATAGCAAAATTTTTTGATGCGGTCGTGAAGCATAAAAGGCTGAGCATTAAAATATTTTTTTCTATTTTGAAGATGTCCACAGATTAAATAGTAAATATTTCCCTTTGCTTCTCATCCAGCGGTGTGGTCGAGTTGGTTTGGTGCGAAGGTACTAGCAGGAGGACAGACCACGGTTCGACTCTCCCTAAGCGTAAGATAATATGTTTTTTAAAATATTTTGTCAGCCCTGTAGCATATAGGGCACATTGTGCCTTTCTCTTCTCATCCACCAACCTAGAAGAGTTGGTCAGGTGGCTGGTGCTAGGTGCTTGGGAGACAAACATCGAGGGTTCCAAACCCACCGACTCCTCCACCTTTATTTTTGCACAATGGGAGATAAAGGTGCATTTTAGGCCGAGATCGACACCTTAAAAATGGGTAGATCAAAGAAGAAAAATACCACAAAACCAACTGATGATGTTGAAAAATCAGTTAAATATTCTTACTTTCTAGTAGGATGGGAAGGAATGCATTTTTTGAATATGGAAAATATCTTACACTACGTAGTGGTGTAAAATCCATTCTCAAAGATTCTAAAAATTCTAAAGACCTTCAGATAAATGGTGCTCAAATCCCTATAGGCATTGTAAGGGCAGTCTACATGACATTGATTTCACTAGACATGGCCCAACGTCAATAGAAAAGGGAAAGCAATGAGGAATCAGAGGTCAAACTCCTAATGGAAGATGCTTGTTGTAACACCAGTGACCTTCAGCCCCTGGCGATAAATGCTTATTGTGACACAAGTGACCTTGAGCCCTTGATGGCTAATGCTTGTTATGATACAAGCGACCTCCTACCTACAAGGGCAGATATCAGTTGTAGCACAGATGATCTTGTCACAAGAGTAGATTTTACTTGCGATACCAGTGACTTAACAATTGAACCTCCTAAAAATGAGCTTCATAATCTCATCAATAGTAACAAATGCCATATTGTTAAAAGCATTGATGAAGATGAAGAACTTGGGTGTTTTGAAAAACACACCAAAGGCTATGGATCCAAACTGATGAAGAAAATGGGATTCAATGGTGAAATATTAGGTAAACATGGACAAGGCATTAAAAATCCTATAATGCAAAATGTCAGGCCAAATAATGAAGGCCTTGGCTATTCTGGACAAGCAAGTACCAGTCAAACCATATTTGCAAAACCTAAATCTTCTTCAAATCCTACAAAGCATTATTGCAGTCATTATGGAAGAACATGACATGTAGCAACTAGGTGTTGGAAACTACATCCTTGTGACTCATGTGGATGTACAAATAACTCCTCTTCAAATTGTTGGTACAAAGTGAAAATGGCCAACAAGGTTCATATTGATTGTGGATGGATAAATATCACACAATGGACCATGATGAAAGAAATGTTGTTTGGATTCTATAGAAAAGGTAAAACCTATGGTACACCCAGAGGTAGATCCAATGACAGACCGAGTTGCAGTCCCAGAGGCAATGACTCAATGATAGACCTAAAGGAAGACCCAACAACAATGATCTAGAGGTAGACCTACAGGAAGATCCAGAGGCAATTATCCGGAGGCAGATCCAGAGATAGACCCAAAGGTGTTATTCTAGCAACAACCTTAGAGCTAGATCCATGAACCAGAGCCAGATCCAATGATAGATCTAACAAAAACACATCTTTAATTTTCTCTTCTTCAACATTAATGGGGGGGATTTCTATATGTTATCCCTAATAATGGAATAAGGGGGATGTTAGAGTGATATTCCACCATTAGGGATATTACCTCATATTGTATTATTTGCAAATATAGTGTTAATCACATAAGCATATGGTTAGGTTGGTTACCACCTACGATATGGGAGTTGGTTATTCCAACCACCTACGATGTACACTATATATATTGCATGTTGTGAATATATGAAACTTACTGCTTGCATTTTTGACAGAACCAAAATGTACTACTTTATGAGGAGGCTTTAGTACATCAGATCCAAGATAAGGACCTTAAACTAGGAAGAGTTTGGAGATATCAAGAAGAAAAATTTAGAAGTGATAGCCCAACTCAAATATTTGAATGAACATATCCATATGGATGGCCTTACAGAGGGTCTAAGTATGGCAAAGATTAAACTTACATCCCAACTAGAGGAATGGGAAATAAGGGAAGAGCTATTATAAAAGCATAAGTCTAGAATACAATGGCCCTATGAGGGGGATTGGAACATACACTTTTTCCACAAATCCCTTCTAGCCCACAAATCACACAACTTCATTTCCTCAATGAGAACAAAAGTAGGAGATACTATCCACACATGGGAAGGTATGAGGTCTATTATAGTAAAATATTTTCTAAGTCTATTCAGAGTAGAACATCTAGATATTGAAGCCCAATAGGAAGTGTTACAAGAGATACCTGCACAAATAACAAAGGAGGACAATTTAGTTTTGACTACACTAGTAACTACCAAAGAGTTACAAAAAATGATTTATAAAATCCAAAAATGCAAGACCCCTAGGCTAGATGGATTCCCCATCGAATTCTACCAAGAATTTTGGGATATCTTGCATGAGGACCTTTTGGATGTGGTTGAGGAAGCTAGGAAAGCTAAATATGTGTTGAAGGAAATAAAAAAAATGTATATAACATTGATTTGAAAGGCACAAGATGTAGAGCACACTTTAGGGTTCAGAATAAACAAATTTATGTAATGTCTTGCTCAAAATAATCACTAAGATAATAACAAAGAGGATGAAACCACTTCTCCATAAGATTTTCACTCCACTTCTCCATAATATTCTCACTGGAACAAGGTGGTTTTGTGGAAGGTAGACAAATCGTGGATGATATAGTTTTTTCTCAAGAGGTTATTCACTTCGTAGAAGTACAAAAATCTTCATCCATGTTCATTCGATTAGAATTATCCGAAGCATATGATAAGGTGGACTGAAATTTTATCAAAGTAATGGGTTTGTTTGTATTCTCATAGGAATGGTCTGAATGGATCAAGAGATGTATTTCATTGGTGTCCTATTTAGTTTTGATCAATGATTGTCCTTCACAATTGTTCACTGCAAATAGAGGTATTAGGCAGGGAGATTACCTCTCTAGATATTTATTCATCATTTTGGATGAAATCTTGGGAAGGACAATGGCCAAATACAGAGAAAACTGAACATTAACAAGAATCACTCTTGTAAACAGAGCCACATCAATCATTCACCTTTAGTTTGTTGATGAATTTACTCTATTAGGGAAGGCAAAAATGAAGGAAACCTTAAGAATTAAACATATTATAAGTTATTTTCTTCCACTGCTCACTCGAACATGAGATCATGCTTCTTGATAAATTATGATACTAGAAAAACTTTCTCCCTCTCACCTACTTAGGCATTCCACTTAAAAAATGGAGACAAAATAAGGATGATTGGGTTTGGAGAGTGGATAAAGTAAAAATAAAAATAAAAAATGGATTAATGGATGGCTATCATTAGGGGAAAGAATAACCTTGGTTAAATTAGTCCTTCAATCTACACCTATTTATGTCTCCACAATTTTGGAAATTCCCAAGGTAGGGCTGAGAGAGCTAGATCGAATAATCATCATTTCCTTTGGAGGTGCACCAAGAAGAAAAAAAATGGGTGTTCATGCAAAAAGAAACTTTATGCCTTCACAAACATGAAAGGGGACTAGGGTTTAGATCAACGGTCAAGAACAAGGCACTAACAACTAAGTTGTATTGGAGGATGTGGAACAACCCCAATGCACTATGGGACCAAAATATAAGAGCTAAATATGCATAAAATAAAATTCCAGTAGATATTATTTGCCACCAACTTCCTAGCAGACGATCCTCCATCTTAACAATTTTGAGGACAAGAAAGGAGTTAAAAAGAAGGAGCTCTTTTGGATAATTCACAATGGTCAACATTCAAACTTTTAGATACTCTTGGGATGAGTACCAACCATTAGTGGTTCAATTTCTAGAGTGGAGACCTTTCATGGAGAGGATACACAGAGCAAATTGGATAAAGGTAGCAAAATACTATAGGTACCAAACTAGAAATTCAAAAGTTGGGAGAAATTGGACCCATACAGTCAAATGGTCAATTCAAATCCTAGAGAGGCAAAATATGGATATCCAATGAACTCTAAAAATAATATCACTTTCATGGTCTCAAGTGAAGGATTCCCTTGGATGGGGAAACATGATTAAGGGGAGTATACAATAGCATGTGGATATGTAGTTCTATTCCAAAGTACTCCTAACCCATTTTGAGATTGGATACCATGGTCCTTATGAAAATAGGATACCATGGTCTTTTTAGGTGTGAGATTTGTGGGGAGAACCTCAAAATAATCTACCACTATTTTATTAAGTATATTGTAGCCTCAAAGCTATGGAATATGATGACTACCTTACTTTGTTTTAAGTGGTTTAGCTTTACCACCCTAGAGCATATGTGAAGGGAATGGACTACACAACATGGAGTAGACTAGTATGTTAGGCAGATGTATGGGTAGGAACTACTCATACTTTGAAATATATGAAATAAAAAGAACAACCACATCTTAAAACAAGAGTCCATGGATGTCCACTCTATTTGGCAAAAAACCACAACCATCATAGTAGAGACAATCCAATATATGCTAAAGTATCCCTACGAACCCCACGAACGATTGGAACAGATCATGACTAGACTAAAAATTATTCCTAAGACTGATAATAAAAAATAGCAACCATATGAAACTCAAAATTAGTCAAAAAGGAAAAGCAAAAACCTCCCCCAGAGGATTGGAGAAAAGTTAACACAAATGGAGCATCACAGGGGAATCTATGAAGAGCTAACGTGGGAGGGATAGGAAGATGGTCGAATGGGACCTTGATATTCACCTTTGTATAGAATCTTGAAATACTTTCCAAAAACCTAGAGAAAGGTTGTGGCATCCTTAGAGGGATCCAAGAGGTAGTAAAGGTATGCTGGAAGAAGGTCCAGATTGAATCTAACTCATAAGTCATGATCAACCATTTGAATAATCTAAGGAAGAATAGGAAGCTTAATTGGAGACTAAGAAGAATTTTAGAGAAGAATTAGATGGTATATGCAATATTCTTGTCTATGGAATACAATCACATCCCTAGAGAATAAAATAAAGTTGCAAAATACAATGGCAAACTGGGCCCTAGACAAAGGTGACCTTACTTGTTATGGTTAACCCCCTAGATGGTGGGAAACACATATTAGGGAAGATCTTTCTATCCTATCTCTTGATGGTAGCAACATTATATGTATTTAGTTCTATAATTCATTGTATTAGGTTCCTATTACACATGGGTTACTATAGCAGATCAGTTGATAGAGAATGTAGCACTACATCATCTGTTAAATCTTGGATCAAAAGCTTGTTTACATGGAAAGACAAGTGATGTACCTCTTCTATTTGAATACCTTAATATAAATTCATTTTTTTACCGAAAAAAAAGAAGCTTTTTTTTAACTATAAGAAATATTTTCAAAATAAAAGATAGTAAATTATTAAAGGTGCATTTAAGGAGTTAGGAGCATATTTTTTTATGTTGACATTTATTTATAGAGGGAACTAATATGTGAAATAAAATTTAAGTTTCTAAAGTTGAGGAGTCTTATAGTTTGTAGTGAATTTTTGTGTTGCAAGAAAGATAGTAATTTTTGTAAAAAAGTGTATTTTTGACAATGATCGACACCTCATTATTTTGCATTAGAAATAATTTTTTTATACACAAAAAAAACATGTGCTTTGCACAATCGCAGTGTTCGATATCAACGATGCCTTTGACTTGCATTTACACATATTTTTGTGTTAAGTTATTGTATCTAATGGCTAATATGGCTACCATAAAAACATCTAGGTATCAACCCTATAAATTGTTGGGGAGGAATAAGGATACATTTTTGTGATATTTTTTCACTTCATTTTTTAACCCATTCATTACTATCATTCGACATAAATTCTAAAACTGAAAAAATCCAAGTATCTAAGGAAGTTATGCCCATGTATGAGGATTTATTTTAAGTAGGTGATATTGATAAGACATACTTTTTAGTACTACCTTAGTACCACGTATTGATATTTTTCATGTACCTTAAGGTCTCTCATGTACAATTGCATATATAGAGAGGACTAAGCTTCTTCCACATATCGATGGGTATATAAGAAGGGCAGATATATTGAAAGGATTGGTATATAGGATTGGTGGTATACAGACAAGGGGATATTTTAGGAGATATAAGTAACCTTCACCATGGCTACATCAATTTTTTTCTCATAGAATCTCAATTGCTAAAGGGTTAAAATTTTGCACCATGGAAGACAAAAATGAGATTAATACTAGTGGTTGAAAAACTATGAGATATAGTTATTGGTGATGAAACTTGTCCTGAGGAGATAGAAGATAAGAAAAATTATGATGAAAGAGATGCAAGGGCACTTATGCTCATCACTTTTGGAGTGGATGATAAAATACAACCACATATCAGTGAAGCAAAAACATCAAAAGATGCATGGGATAGACTTTGTACCATATTTTAAGGGAAAAATGAAGGCACAATCCTTGATCTACAATCACAACTTCATACATTAAGGGTCCAATATTGTGAGAGTATTGAAGAGTTTCTTTGAAGAATTGTGGACTTAAAATCAAGGTCGAACACCATGGAAAAAAATGTGGAAGATAAAATCTTAGTCTCTATTGTACTTAGAATTCTTCTTAAATCATTCAAACATTGGTGACATCTCTTCAAGTATCAAATAGAAGTGTGTCATTTGAAATAATTTGTAAATATCTTTAAAAAAAATGAGGTAGAAAATAAGTTGAGAGACGACTTGTCCAATAATGCCCTTATCTCAATAAAGAAAACTCAAAAAGGTTCAAAGGATCCTTCTACCCCATCTTCATCACAAAATCAGCCTCAATAGAGAAGGAGGTATTGTCATATTTGTGAAAAAGGACATGAAACCAAGTTTTATAAATATAATTCATTGAACTAAAGAAATCAATTTTGAAGACCTCCTCAAGAGAAGCAATAGTCTTAACATCAACAGAGACAAGGACAATATCAAAGAAGGTAATCTCAACAAAGACCAAAGCAACAAGGATATATTGCTCAGGGTGAATTAGAACTTGAATGTGAATAAGAGTGTGAAATAGCACATAAGGCCCTCATGGCCAAAGAAGTGTCAAAATAAAGAAATAAAGGAGACAGTAAATAAGCTAAGAAAAAAGGTGAAATTCAGAAGTGTGCCATCAAAAGATAGTGAATATGGAGTGTTTTCAGAACTTAGGTCTTATTTGCAATCAATTATTAGAAGAGTTGGCAAATGATACTTTGAAAATGGTGTGACAATATCTATTGGTGCAGTGAGAAGAATAAGCATGGAACTATTCACCTTGACATTATTACGATGCAACATGGAAAGAAAATAAAAATAATTGAAAAGTAAGCCCATGATGAAAGATGTTTATTGTGACACAAGTGATCTTCTTCAAAGGATAAATTTTAGTTGTGATACAGATGATTTGAGGCCCATGATAGAAAATGGTTGTTGTGATACATGTGATCTTGTTTTAAGGGAAAACATAGCTTGTGATACAAGTGATTTGAAGATTATTGGTATGAAAAATATTGTGTAAAAGAGTGTTGTATTGGCCATGACAAAGACCATATTGTAAGAGTTGAAAGTGATAGTGACTATTTAGGTTGTGTTGAAGGACATTATGATGATGAAGTGTGGTATTTGAATGTTATTGGTGATAATGAAAGAGACCATAGTAGAAATAAGAAAATTAGGTGTTTGAATATTGTGTGATTTGACAAAAACCAAGATGGTGATTGTAGCTAAATTTTTAGAACTCTTTGTAAAATTATTTGTCTACATTCACAAGTCCAAATATGCAGTGCTAGAATTATAAATTCTTTATTATTGAATATTAGGGAAGATATCCGGGCTATGAAATTACTTAAAACCTATAAGTCAAAAGCTCTAGTCTATACCAAGCTTCACTAGAATCATAAAGTCTAAGTATGCTGGAACTTCTATGGTTGATATCAGCTGCATGCTTTAAAATTTTTGAAGCAGAGAGTGTTTGGACTAGAAGATATCAAGTCAAAATTTTTCACAATATCAACATAGGCTTCAAAGGTCTCCAACCAAACATAAATTCAAAAAATTCAGGGAGAAATTAAAAGCCCTCTACCTTTGCAAGTCTAATAATCATGAGAAATATAGAATGGAAGTGTACGAGATCCTCTAAAGTAATGATGTTAACCCATGAATCTATAATTTTTGGTATAATGAGAGGCATATAAGGAGCATTAAAGGAAGCCTAGAAAGTAAGGAAAAATAAGTAGAAAACTTGGATTAAAGATTTTAAGCATAATAGATGATGTTAGCATTCAAAATATTTGATAGGCTTACGACAAGAAGGAAAAATAGCCCAAAGACAATGAAGGTAGCAACAACTTCTTAGACCAATATATATTACCATAAAAGGTGTCTGGTACCACAAAAAATACTAGTTAGGCCACATGGCAATGATCAAAACCTGAAAGCAACAACCACCCCAATAAAGTAGAACTAAAGATTCAACAAATCACAACCACTTGAAGGCTAATAAGGGAAGTGTGTTGAATATGACAGTGGTGCTAGCTCATCCAAAGATCGTGTTCGATCTATTTTTTTTAATAATTATACAAAGTAGTTAGCTTTATCTTAGCCTAGTGAAAAATATAAATAGGAAAATGCCCCTCATTGTAAAGGGTCAGATTATACAGTGTCTGTCAGTCATAAGCTATATGTTTATGATCCTCAAATACAACCAAGAGTTGTTTGATTTATCTATTGAAGTGTATGGGATATTTGCTACAAAAATTGCACTTTCAATGTTCTTACTTATGTTTCAATTAGAGTAATATTTTTTAGATTTAAAGCTTTTTGGTATTCCTCAATAATTAAGGTTCTATCTATTAGGTTTTAAATTGTTTGGATTATTTCAATTGGAATGTTTTGAAATATTAAATATTGTGATTCTTGTTCTTATTATGTTTCCTATGTAATATTTTATTGAGAGAAAATCTATTAGGTTTTGCTTGTAGAATATGGACTTTACTCATGCAATTGAAACCAATGTTAGCTGAGTTTTAGTCGCATTCAAATCAATCTCTCTAACCTTTCTCTCTCTCTATCTCTCTTCCCTTTCTCTTCTCTTTCTTTAGTCTTTTACTAGTAACAGTTTCACAAGGAACTGACCTTCTCTAGAGGTTGACTTAGAAGCAATTTGAAGTCATCCAATATTGACTTCGGTCTAGGGTGTACATTCCAGACCTAGGAAGATAGAAGCTCAAGAGTTTTGGCATGCTTGATGGGACAAAATCAATATATTTCACCCCATGAAGTGTCACCAATGGGATTAAAGCATAATGATATCCTAATTAGAAGTACATAATTCAAGCAAGGTCACCATGTGCACAAGAGCATTTGGTATATCTGCATCCCTAGATGATCAACACTATGGTGAAGATATTGGTATCATAAGTGGATAAACCATTGATTCACCTAGTGAATCCACTGATTGAAAGAACTAGAGATTGAGAAATTCATAAAGGACAAAACCCCAAAACTATGTGATTACAAGATTAGAAGCCAAGAAGTAAAGAGAACACCTAAATTTTGGTGAGATATTAGTCTTAAAAAAATCTAGAAAAGGTAAATCTCTTTCACTTGTTTAGATTTATTTCATTCAAATCCCCACTCCATTGTAGGCCATGTACCTATAATCTGCAACTGGATTTCTACCTAGAAATATGACCAAACACATACACCCTAGCTGGAATAGTGCTAGATCCTTCAATATTTCATATCTCTATGATATTCCTCAAGCAAATCCAAAATATTTTCCCTCCTATGATGGTAGTGAAAAAATGACCTATGAACATTGACAAGATATAGCAACTTTAGCTACCATGCATATTATCATCTATAAATATGTGATGGTAAGGCTATTAGCACTATATTTTAGAGGCAAGGTGTTAGCCTAGTACCACTATTTTAAGGAAAGTAGCATTAGCATTTGGGATGACCTAGCTAAGCCTTTTATCTTAGATTTTAATGATCTAGGGGACCTCGTTTTACTTCTTACTTAGTTTACATTCATACAAAGGTATCCCAAAGATAACATCATGGATTTCAACATCCAATTAAATAGGACATGGAGAATACCTTAGGAGGTAAGATCTTCTTAGGCTCAAGCATATATCCACTACCTTCATGGTTTTATTTTGGATTTGAGTTTGTAGATTCGACACTCAAATGAGATAATATTTTCTCTAATTTTTAAAACAACTATGGTAGTAGAGAATACTCTTATTTTAGTTGGTAAGCTATCCCCAAAGGCAATCATTCCATACCTTATAGAGAATCCTCAACAGTCTCTCCAAGATTTGTTTCTAGTTGCTGCAATACCTCCACTAGCCTCACTTCTAAGTCATTCATTGCCTTCACTGTCTGCTTTTCTACATCAAAGTAGTGTCCTTCCCTTAGGGCTATCACAATACAAGCACTAACTAGTATAGAGCCCAAAGAATCATCATAGGTGTAGGATATGAAAACTATGGTTAAGAACTTGAAAAATTAGCTTATTATGTTGGTTAAGGATATCTATCAGTAGAGCACATCCCCTTATGTATCAAAAGCCCAAGGGGCTTCTACCAAAAAATTTATTGGACAACAAATTACTATTATTGGAAACTAAGAAGAAGGACTATCCATAACCCAGGATGGTTACTGGTGCTTAACCTACAATGATCTACATAATGCTGAAGCTCGTATGGTTTATCAACATCATATTTAGTTGTAAATAACTCAAAAGGTTGAAAGGAAATAAAAAGGGCCAAACAAAATGATCATAGATTTAGATTAGAATATTTTTATGGAAGAAACTTCACCTTTTGAAACTCTTTAAATACTAACTATATTTGAAAAAGGATCTCTTCAACCAAAGGCCTAGAGGGACGATGATCTTGAAGTTGTCTCTTAGCCTCAAAAGAAGCAACCTAAAAGGTAAACTAGGCCAAAATAGCCTAAGGCTATCCAAGAAGAATCAGAGGAATAAATATTGAGAAAGCTTCAATTCCTTTCTTTCACTAGAAACTAAAGGTAAGAGGAAATGCAACAATACTGGAGAATATTTGAAGAATTAGTCCAAAAAGAAGAGAAACTTCCAAAATCCTTTGGGTACAACATTGTTGATGAATTGAGGAGAACTCCATTCAGGGCAAGCATACACAATGCTTTGTTGATACTCAAACAGATTGACCTACTTAGAACAACTCTAAAAAATACATCTACAAGTGAATTGGGTTGTTCAAGCTTGAGTTTAAATTGGGAAGGGTAAGAATAAGCATTCACCATTTTATATATCTCTATGTATTATGGATCATGCACAACTGCATGGTGGATTTTGGGGCTACAACAATAGTCATGCCAAAGGTAATATGTGATGAAATGCTTATGGAATATACCCAAACTACCTATTGGATGGGACACCAGTATAAATAATTGGAGTAGTTAAAGATATACTAATGGTGCTACATAGGTTACCAAAGATCATGGTGATTCAAGAGGTAATAGTGGTAGATCTTCCTCCATTTTTAACCTATTCTTGTCAAGGGAGTTCACAACTAATCTTGGAGGGTGTATATTCGTAGACTACATACACATGGTGATCCCTTATAAGGGAAGGGATATGAAGATCTGTGTGGAAAAGCCTAGCCCCTACCACATATAAAATATGGAAGAGGAAAGCGTTAATCTAATAGAATATGATCCAAAAATCCTTGAAGAACTTATAGAAGAACTATAGGCTAAATATGAGTTCTCTCTTAGTGATTTTAATGTAGTGATTAAAACGGGACTGGGAACTTATCACATCATGGAGTAAATCAATCATAAGTGTCTAGTTGTCATAAATCAAACACTTCAAAAAGTAGAGATATAAATAGTATTCTTTGATGGGGCTAGACACAAAAATAGAGTCGAAGTAAGGATAGTCTTCCAATACCCTTCTGAAGGGATACCAAAATTCTCATACAGGATAATTTGGAGATGTTCAAATAATGTTGTTGAATACAAAGAGTTATGATTAGGTTTGCTAAAAGTAGAAAAAATGGAAATAAGGAATATCCTAATATATGGTGACTTAGAGTTAATAGTAAACCAAGTTATTGAAAAGTGTAGTAGCAAGCATAATTACATCAAAGCTTATTGAAACAAAGTATGGATATGTTAGAGAGTGTTGGCTTTTTAAGCATTATTACCATAAAATATCACAAGTGCTAATATAAAATAGCCAAAATATTAAAGGTAAAAATAATAATATAAGAGTAGAATAATATATGAGAAAATTAATATGTATATAAAGGCCTATATAATAAAGTAAATAACATTCATTTATATATTGAAATATGAATGTAAATGACCTATGCCATTCATGAACTATTCATGAAGAAAAATTATAATATTAATTACTCAGAATGTATACAACATTTATTACTTTTTTATTACAACTCTATAATTTGATGTCCATGTTACATTCTATACTTTTTTATGGAGAATTGTCTCCATAATATAGCCATAGTAATGCGAATCTTCAAGTACTTGACTATTTCTCTCCATATGAAAAGTACTATGACTCTTGGCTTATCATCTTGCCACTTGCATACAAGACTCTTCATGGACACTAGACTCTAAGACACTTGCACACATCTACAAGACTCTTGCACTTCTACATGCACTCCTAAACTAAGACACTTATGCACATCCTCATATTACATATTTGCACTCTTACATACAAGACACTTGTGCACATTCTCTCAATCTACACTTGCACTCTAACTTACATGATATTTGTGCATTTTCTACACATTGCACTCTTACATGACACTTGTGCATTTCCTGCACATTAACACTTACATAAAAGGGAAAATATAAATCACACTCTAAACTATAGACTCAACCCTAATCTATTACATATTGTATTATTAAGGTTATTTAGGAGTATATTAGAATGTACCAAATAATGTAATATTCTTCAATAGAGAGTTTTGATGATATCAATATAAAATTTATATCAAGAAATGAAAATGCATTAGTTGATAATATGGCTTCACAAGGAGCGAATTTAAACCTTGGTGCTAGAAACTAGCAAGCATAAAAAGGGTCCATATGGTCTTCTGGCCATCATCCTCGATAAGGATAGCTTTTGGTAAGTATTTGATAATTAGGAGTAGATAGTGATATTTCTTATCCAAGAGGCTATGTATGCTGCCAATGAGGAAGAATAAATCCTAAGTCATGTTGATGATGGAAAAATCATTAAGATAAAGAATAATCATATTTTCAAAGGGTAAATCATTTTAGAAAGCCTCTTTGACAATAATGACCAGATGTTAGGCAAAAGAATTCAATTTGATGAAAAACTCAAAGAAGTCCAGATGGAGCATGAAAATGTGATTAAGGTTGAATAAGATGCACTCAAAAGAAAATAAATGACCTTATTACACTTTTCAAATATCTCATGGATGCAATAGCCTGGAGTTATAAAGATCTAAAGGTATAAGATAAAAATGCCATACAACACACAATTGAGCTGCTTTCAGACACCAAGCCTTTTCAACAAAAGCAAATATTTGTAAACTCCAATATTGAGTCCCTCATAAATATGAGTTGTTAAAGTTGCTAAATGCAAAAATAATATATCCCATCAAGCTTTTGACTTGGGTAGCTAGTTTAGTTTTGGCCTGGAAGAAAAATGGTGACATTTAATTGTGTGTTGAATTATAGAACTTAAATAGAGATTCATTAAAAGATGATCATCCCCTACCTTAGATAGACCATAAATTTTAGACAATATCAAGAGTCAAGAGATTTTCTCTATTGGATGGATTCTCAAGATTTAGTCAAATTTTGGTCAAGGATGAGGACCTGTATAAAATGACGTTCACTACAAAATGAGGGATATTTACATATTAGAGTATGTTGTTTGGTTTATCTAAGCTGGAGTCACCTTCCAGATAACTATAGACCTGGATTTTGAGGAACTAATAAATAAGGTAATTCTAATATACTTGGATGATATAATAGTATTCTCTTATAACAAATATCAATTGGATCATCTAAAACTAGTCTTTGAAAGATTCCAAGGGTTTAGATTTTCCTTAAACCCCAAATAATCCATATTTATAGTCCAAGAGCAAAAATTGCTAGGGCATGTTGTATCAAAGCAAGGATTATCTATTGATTCAAATTACATAAAAACAATAGTGTCGCTGCATTTGCTAATCAGTAAAAAGGCTCTTCAATATTTCTTTGGAAAATTAGACTTTGTTTGGAAGTTCATATCAAAATTTACTCATATTGTCAAACCCATGACTATATTTCTAAAGAAGTATGTCCCCTTCAACTAGATGAAAGAAATATGAAAAGATTATGCAAAAATCAAGCAAGCTATAGTAAGAGCTCCAATTTTAGCCAATCTAAACTATTAGAAGGATTTCATATTATATGTATATTGGTGTTAAGGAAAGAATAGTCGTGGTGCTTACATAGAAATATGAAGACCAAAATGAGTGCCCAATTGCTTTCCTTAGCCAAACACTGCACAAATATGAGGAACAATACAAATTCATTGATAAATAGATATTTGCTCTAATGAAGTCCTTAAAAAATAAGATATTATAGTTCACAAAGAAAAACCATTGTCTATGTTGTGCATCCAGACGTTTGAAACTTTGTTCTGTAAGGTGAGCTTGGTGAAAATAAAGCAGACTAGATCACTAAGATCCAAGAATATGATATAGAAATCAAACCAACCAAGATAGTCCAAGGCAAAGCATTGTGTGAACAACTTGTTAACTTTGCAAGATCTCAACAAAATATACTTATAGAAGATTCCCATGATCTAGAATCATAAGAAGACTTGGAAAAGCAAAAGGATTGGGTGTCAAATATGACTAAATATTTTAGAACAAGTAAATGTATGGAAAATTTGAATCTTTCACAAAGAAGGAGATATAGGCTTCAGGCTTAAAAATTTATCATGATTGATGAAAGTCTATACCGAAAGAACTTTTATGAAGTTCTTCTCTAATGAATCCATCCAAAAAAAGTAAAAATAGTGCTAAATGAATTTCATTCAGGCTTCTTCAGAGGTCACTATTCTAGCCAGACTACATTAGCAAAATTTCTATAAACTGGATATTATTGGCCTACCCTTTTTTTGGATGCCATTAAAATTATAAAATCTTGTCAAGCTTGCCAAAGGTTTATTGGAAGAAAAAGAAATGTAACACTTCCCCTCCAATTGATGATAGTAGATGAGCCCTTCCAACAATGGGGACTTGATTTCATTGGGGTCATCACCACAAACTCTTCTACTAGACATAAATTTATTCTCACTCCAAATTATTATTTTACAAGATGGTCTAAAATAATAGCTACAAAAAAGCAAACCAAGAAGTTGTCAAATTTATGAAAAGGTTGAAGACCAGGTTTGGTATTTCAAATACAATCATAACAGATAATGGGTCTGCATTTTTAGGTGCCAAGATCCTAGAATTTACTTCTAAATATGGTATCTACTTAAAGGCCTCATAAAATTATCATCCATAAGGCAATGGTCTAGTTGAATCTACACATAAATTTGTTGTGAATAATCAAGAGATCGATTGGGAAAAAACAAAAGAAATTGGTATTTTATGTTGGACCAAGCATTGTGGGTAGATATAATCACATCAAAAGGATCCCTTAAAACATATTCCTATTATTTTGTCTAATGAAAAAGAGCTATGCTACTACCATCACATTTAGAGCTCTTGCCTATGAGGGTCTTGGACACTTATGATTTCCAAAATTTAGAACCTATGGAAGCTAGGATGGATGAATTGATGTTATTAGAAGAACAAAGAAAAAAAGCATATGACAATCTTTGACAACATCAAAAAGTAGTCAAATGATGGTTGGAAAAAAATCATCTCCTCAGGATTTTAAAATTGGAGATCTAGTGCTAAAATGGGATGAGGAAAGAACCAAGCCTAGAAAGCACCAAAATTTTGATTCACTATGGTTAGGCCCATTCCAAACCATTGGAGATTGAGAATGCAACTCTTTTAAGTTGACTATAGCTAGAGGCTAGAAATTGCCAATTCTAGTAAATGGTCACTTTTTGAAACATTTAGCATAAATAAGTACATCGAGTCGTGTAACATAGTTTAAATAGTAGTATTTGTAATCAAGCAAGTATTTGAATAAAAGTAGGGCTTTCAAAAAGTAATTTTCTGAAGTAGACAATAACACTTAAGGGAGAAGCAGATCAAGATGCTCACATGAGACACAAATTTGGGAAAAGTACTTGAGTTATGGCACAAAATATGCATGCATTATTGCACCTTTAATGCTAATCACTAGAAAATATCTATAGAAGCACCCATTTTCTTTGTATAGTATAATCATTCTAGCATTTAGTTATTTTTGACCAGAGACTAAGAGCAAGTGCAAGTTTCATCTAACCAATAAAGCCTTGTAGAAATAGTTATGGAGTCTAAAAAGCTAGTAGTAGTTGACTGATTGGAGGATATTTTTGATACAATTCTTACTTTCAAGTCAAAGCATATCAAGGATACAATAGAGAAAAAGGTTACCAAATTTTCAATGGGTCATTAGGATAGATGTGCTTGGGGCTTATTCTTGGGATAATTTATGCCCAGAAGAGTGCATGCATGTCTGAAGCTGGTTGAATTAGTAGCCTAGTATTACAACACAAAGTCACATACAATAAGAGATGCTAGTGGCCAGGTACTTTTCTCTATTTTGTCTAAAATATTTGTAGATGCCTTTATTGGAACAATTATCCCTTTTATACCAAATAATTTGACCAAGAAAGTGAATCCACGTTTTATACCAATAAACTAGAGTTATGGCTAAAGAAACAATTAGCCAAAAATATAAACAATTTTCCTAGAATTCCAACTCATAAACTAATTTTTAGTCCTATATCCAAGATATTTTTGCCATGTTAGCTATTATTTTTGTTTAGAAATAGATAAGATAGTAAATGACTATCAAATTACCATGATATATGTTATCAATAAACCCTAGAATTCCATTTACTTTGGTTGGGAAAAATTTCTTAGTGACTAGATGTATGAATAACTTGTAGAGTTTGGTTAGGTAGGAGTTTTCCAATATCCATCCTACTTGGTCTGTCTTTTGATTTATTTCAAAGTAGATATCTTTCCAAACCTTAAAATTCCAAAGTGAGGTCATGATGGTAGGGTTCTATCTGTAGTAGATTGGATGCCAACTCTACAGTTCTAGAATTCTTTCTATGATTTCAATAGAGTTTTCCTTGGTCCAAATTTGTCGTGCATAAGGGGATAGATTCCTAGGTTGACAAAAGGAGAAAAAGAATGCCTATAGACAACCAATATAGAAACTAGAGATTGGTACTTTGTACTAGAGGGCACAATAATTAGAGTATGAATTCACTAGGGATCCAATTGTATTATCTCATTTTGTCATAGATTGGCTATTTGGTCAAGAGTTTTGCCACAAAATGGACTATGCGAATGCAAATATTGGTGGCAGAATAAACAGGGTTTCTTATATCATTTACCTCTTGGTTTCAACATGATTAGTCTTAAGTCCTAAAGATTATTTGTAAAACTCCTATATATAAAACTTAAAATAGTTCTAGACAGGTGGAATTATGACCCAAATGGAGTTTTAATTTGATGTGAATAAAAAGCCTCTTGCATTTTATCATAGTTCGAGGTCAAATATAGAAAATTCTAGAAACCTGATAGAAGAGGAGCTAGCCATAGAAGAAAAAAATCTAAAAAAAGAAGATAATCATCTTCCATGGAGGAGAGTTTGTAAAAAATTATGCAATTATGACCGAGAGCACAACCCAAGCTACATGCTCAAAAAAAAAATAAGGAAGAAATTTGTAGACAAAACATGGACTAATAAAAAAATCTTAGAGTGGTGGATGTTCCACTATGAATAAACCATGAAAATCATCAAATTTATCACTAAAAATGATAAAAATTTGAAGAAAATTTTGGTGAGATGAATGTGGACAAAGTAAGAATTGATTTCAAGGAGCTGAATGATTCAAAATAAAATTATGAGGAAGAAGCCAATATTCTAGAATAGATAGAGCAAGCTCCAGAGGCTATAACTTCGAACATGACCATTTTAGAATGGCAAAAAACTCTACTATCACCCATAATTGGAGAGCAACTACAACAAACATGTATTGTGGGTGTTGGAATCATGGAGAAAATGGTCTACACAAGTGGAGGCTTAGGTCCAATAACATCCAGACTAATAAATCCCCCTCAAGCACCATTAAATAAAGGCAAAGCCAAATTAGGTATGGATATTCTCAAACCTTTCCCCATGAAATGCATAGTCCTAAAATTACCTAAGCCCAATGAAAAGTAGCCTAAAGGGAATAACAAAGAAAAAAAACTAGGATCTCCCTTGAAATGGAAGAGTTCAAAGACCAAAAGAACCAAGGAAATGATACCTTAGCAAGATAAACAACTGGAAGCCATAGTGCAAGGATTGAGTATGTTATCTCTATCAATTATATCTCCTCTACATTACCCTCTTCAATATCCTCCTCACTTTTCTCTACCATTGTATTTTACACCTCATTCACCTCCACCACCCAAGGCACCTTTTGAGTCACCTCCTAAAGGCACAACCTCTTCTTCACCTCTACCTACTTCCCAAATTTTGGATTTTTCTCAAATTCTCTCATCCTATGAAGCTATTAAAACTATCTCCCTCACATCTACAATACCTTCTAGATCCCATTACTCTCTATTACATTATTCTTCACCAATATTATAGTCTCTATGATTCAAATTTAGTTTCAACAAGTACAAGCCAATGTGCAAACCTGGTTTACTAAAATGAAGCAAAGGATAGAAGATTCAAACATGGCACCAAAAAGAGTTTTGAATATATTGGATCCTAAGTAGAGATAGTGCATTTTTACAACCATGGCCTCTACTATACCTAAGCCATATTCCTAGTTGATTAAATCTAACTATTAAATTTCCATGCAAATTAAAGTTTCAAATAAATTTCTAATAGGGGATAAAGCTCAATTGGCACACATGTTAGTCAACATGTTATATACTGATGGAATATTTTTGATGGAAAAATACCACAAAGAAAAATTAAAAGCAAAGTAGTTAGCAAAGACTCTTAAAATGGAGAAAGCAAAGGCAAAAGCACTAAAGACCAAATCCAACAGCTGCGACAAAGTCTTAATGAGGCACCAACACCAACACATCTACAAGAGAAAGAAGTTGAGAATAAGAGACTGTAGAAAAAGTGCAAGACCTACAACAAGAGCTTGTCATTACAAAGCAACAAGTTCAAGTCTCCTAGATCTCTATGGATGCATGCCTAGGATAAAAAAGAAATTTTGGGATCAAATTTTTGAAGTTGCTAAGACCCTATCTCCAACTGTGAAATTTAAAAATTAGTGTTGACAAACCATCAAAGTAGTACAAAATGAATTTAGTGCCATGCAAATTATTATGGTTGATAAAGATAAAGAAGCTCAGACTATTATTGACACTTTAAATAATGCTTCTAACTAACAAATTTCTTCAATAAAAGATAAGGCATCAATATAGAGGATGGCAATAGAAATGATTGAATGGGACCAAATAATAAATAATGGATATGAAGCCCTCAACTCACTTGCTACCATTGGAAATATAGTTCTAGGTAGATTGAATGAAATCATCATGGATGGACTTCAATTTTTTTGGTGACCAGATTATCAAACTTATTCTTGAAGATAACTAAAGGGCATTTATGATAATATGGTTGAGGATCCAGATGAGTTTTCTAAAGGTTTGAACAATTTTGATGAAGAATATATATATATTTTTCTAATAAGTTGACTGCACTACACACCAAGGCCATAGAAATGGGAAAGAATTATTAGAAACCCCCATATAAATAAGCATATGATTTAGATTTAATTCATGATAAGGCTAAGAGGTTCTGGGCACCAACACAATAGGAATGGGATGCAACCAAGCAGGCTTTAGACCTACAAATTCATAATTTCACAACTGGCAAGGAGAAGGAAAAAGACCCAATAGTAGAAAGAGAGGATATTGGATTGGTAGAAGACTCCGTAGCCCAAGGATAATTCCATTTGGGTTCAAAATTTATGATAAGAAAAATTCCCCCAAAAGGCACTAATAATGTACCCAAAATTTTAGAACTCTTTGCAATTTTTTTTGTCTACATTCACAAGTCTAAATATGCAATGCCAGACTTGCAAATTCTCTATTATTGAATTTTAGGGAACATATCTAGGCTATTAAATTCCTTAAATCCTATAGTAAAGAAAATGCACCTTTTTATTAACATAAAAATGTTACACCAACAATATTTTCAAATACCCCTTGGGCTACAAAGTGGGATTTTGAGGTGAAACCCCTTTCACAATACAATCTTTGGCACTTTTGTCTTATTTGACCACCTCAAAGAGGGGGGGTTTAGGCTTGTGTACCACCATGGATTGAGAAAATTCTCCACACCTGCACAACCAAAGCAAATATCAATAGTACCTATTGGATCCACTTAAGTTAGACCTAAGCTTATGAGAGGAGCAAACAATAAAAACTTGAACTAAAGCATTACACAGAGCTCAAAAGAAGATAAAAACACAATAAAATTACCGTGCTCACCTTTGTAAATGATCTGCTACGGTCTAACTAATTATGATTGGTTTCTGATGGGAATCATCCTTGTTAGGATAATTTTAAATGTAAATCATCCCTCTATGGACGATCTCAACTATGTTGCTTAAAATGGAATTTTCTTTAGTGGGAACCTATGCCAGGTTGTCGGGTGTTTCTGGTTTGAGTCTGGTGATTGCTTAAGCTTCAAACTATGAGAAGTTCACAAAATAAAAACATACAAGGAGAGGCACACAATGTTGTCCATGGCTAACACCCAAGCAAGATGACTCCTCACAAAAGCATACAAATAGATTCTAGATAAATTTTGGTAGAGTTTCCCTAAGATATATCACACATATGAAAATTAAATAAATAGGGGTTTATTTATAGATTTTCTCAAGGGTGAGGGGTGGTGAAGTGGATATGAGGTGGAGGTGACATGACATATAAGCTTGAGTGAGGGAAGGAAATTTTTTGGGTTTTCCCACTTGGATGGTCAAAGGGGTATGTGTGCACCATGTCTCATTAATGTTTTTGGGTGGAGAGAGTCCTCACCCCACCCAAGGGGCATGCCTCATTAATGTTTTTGTGTGGGGAGAGTCCTCACCCCACCCATATGCATTAAAGAGCATGGGGGGTTGTGTGGGTGCATGGGGATGTGGAGAGTAGGGGGTAGGCTAGGCTAGGGTGATAGGGTAGACTAGGGGAATGTGCACATAGACTAGGGGAGTGTGCACATAGGCTAGGGGGAGTGGGATAGTCACATGGTGACCATGGGCTAGGTGTAGGATGGGGATTAATGGGTCAAAGGGGCTAAGATGGTCAAAATTAATGTTTTTAAGGTGGAAATGTCAAATATTTGGATAGTTGGAGTAATTATACAATAATTAAAGGTTAAAATTAGACAAGAGGAAATATAACATTTTTTAGGTATCTACATTTGTCCCTTTTTGTATTGCATTACGTGTAGACACGATGTAGTACAAAAATACATGATACAAAAAGAGTGAATTAATGGTGGATGATAATGGATGACAATGGATGATAATGGTTGATAATGGATTTTGGTGTGCCACAATGATAGTTGAGGAGGAAAGACATAAGGTTGTCTCAAATCATGATCAATGTAAGATGCCCTAATTGTGGAAGGGATGAATGTCCTTGGATATTTGCATATGATATATTTTTGATATTGGTTGAGTAAGTTGACTAGCCATAGGTGTGTAGCCTCATGACACATTGATCGATTGTAAGTGGTCTTAGGTTACCACCTTGATGAAGAAAGTGTGTAACCATACAACAATGGCATGGAGCTTACTAAATGTGTCTTGAAGAGGATTTTGAGTTGAGAGAAGAAGAAGGAGAGGTAGAGGAAGAAGAAATTTTTTTGCTTTTGCCCTGGTAAAGGAAGGTTAGTAATAGTCTTAGGTAAAGTTATGATGGATTTTTAAGCCTTAATACTACCACAAATATCATAGGATTGAATATAATGTAACCATAATATAATAAGGTCAAGATAATTATATGAGTAGAATAATATGAGCAAATTAATATGTATATCAAGGCTAATAATATATCAAATAACATTAAAAAACAAGCAACAATATGAATGTAAATAGCCCGAATCATTTATTTAGTATGCATGAAGAGCAACTTACAATATTAATTGCTCAAATATAACAACCCAAGTCTACTCACCTGGTTGTCAAGATATCAAATTCAAAATTTTATTTTATTTAAAAACAAAGTCACAACTAACACACATACACCCAATGTTATATTAGTAAATAAGCTTTAGCTTCCACACTCCAAGATAAATGACCACTATAGATGGAATCACGAGTGCTCAAGATTGGCCAAATATTGCAAAAGGCTACCATTTATGAGACCCACATTCTCCTGGCTTGAGTTCTAGGTTCTCAACAAGGTGTTATCCTTCTAGGGCCCATATCACTTGGAAGGGTGGATGCATACTTTCCTCGTCTCGTAGCATGAAGGACTTTGGACCTATTGACCTTCACTTTATCTTGGTTCATGATTAAGCTTTCATCTCATGCTAGAGTTAGTGTTATTATATCTGGTACCTGATAGCAATTCATCTCTCTAAGATTGCTATCAGGGCCCACCAATACTATGAATTTGGATCCATATATCTCAAATCATGTTGCAATTGATGATAGACATCCCATACCATCTATCACTAGAATTTCCAACCCCAAAACTAGCTCTTTTAATCTTGAGTTATTGTTGGCTATTCCATAACTAAACTATGATTGTGAGAATCCTCATGGTACTACCTCGTACGATAAACTGGAACAACATCCCATACCATGTTTGTTACCCTCATAGCATACAATCCACTGATCCTTTAATATTTTCTAGAGAACGGTTATCCTCGATTCACAACAACCACCACCTGTGAGTTGTCGAAGTTGGGTAAATGCCATCCTTCTTGATGAGCATCAATTATGTGACATCCATCTCGATAGTCTTATTCCATCCTACCTGATGGCCAAGATTTGTTTGGTCTAAATTTTGGTTTCACCAAGCTTTGTTTGGTCTAAATTTTGGTTTCACCAAGCTTTGTTTTTTCTAAATTTTGGTTTCACCTTTCGTAAGTCGAATCAAATTGCTTCAATTTTTATTTAGATTTGCTTATAAAAATTTAGATATCTCATCACATTATAAGTTTTTCCTTTCTAAAATCAAACACATATTTTAAACATATATATAACAATTAAAAATTCATATGAAACTACTTCCACATGAAAAAGGAAAAATAATCTATTTATACTTATATAAAAACAACTCTACTAAATGGAAAGGTGAATGAATACAAATAAAAAAAAGTAACTACTTACAAATTGAAATGTTCAATCTCTAGATATTAGTCTTATATTTAAAAGAAATGAAAATGACAAAATAATAGAACTTGGTTTTAAAGAAAATTATCCAAACCACTTTAAATACTCGACTAAAACCATAAACGATGATCTTCCAAAAGTACTTGGATTCCTTATAAAAACTAGACGCCATCTAAACTTTGTTGAACATACACAACAACTAATTTGGTTTTGTTATAACAAAAAAAATAAATCAATGTTTAAATAGTTATCTATAAGTTTACTTTTACTCACATCATTAAAAGGAGTTTTTAAATTATGATGTTTATACATATTTTTCTAGGGTTGCCTAAGTTAACAAACACTCCTGCAAAATAATTTTCAACAGTAAGGGTTGAATATTTTGATCATAAACTAACAAAGAATTTTTTTTTTTGATAATTATGTGTTTGTATTTATAGCGGGTTTTAACAAGGATCCCAAAACCTGATTACATAAGCAATGGGCCTAGGGCATCAATCCCTTGAAACTGAACACCAAAAGGAAATCCCGCCCAACGGTAACAGTAAGCATGAAACAATCCCTCTCGGCGAGAAACAAACAAATTAGAAAAAAAGTAGTTTTGGAGATCCCGCTTAGCGGGGAGTAGCCAAAAACCACCATCGAGAAGATCCCGCCCAGCAGGAAGTAAAGAAAAACCGTTACAATAAAATCCTGCCTCGCGGGAAGCAGTCAAAACCACCACAAACAGTCCCGCCTAGCGGTAAGAAACAGGGAAATCCCGCCATCCAAGAAACCAGCAGAAAAGAAAGGATCCCGCCTCGCGGGAAAACCAACAGATTTTGCGGATCCCGCCCTATGGAGAAACCATCCCGCCCACCGGGAAAACATTCAGTTCAGCGAGAGCCATCCTGTAGGAAGCCGACAGCCAGCACAGAGAGGATCCAGTCCATCAGGAAGTGACCAGAGAGTTGCACCACAAGGAACCCGCCCCGAGAAAACAGAAGAGGATCCCAGCAGCAGGGACCAAGAATCCCGTCCAAGCACAGAGCCCGTCGAGGATTCACAAGAAAAAGGGGGAAGCTGTCCAAACCCTAAACCGTCACCTCCACCGCACCGAGAAACGCAGGGGACCAGATCCATGCGAATCACCTACAAAAAACCCCAGGGGGAAGCCTGAGGGAAAAAGGGAAGGGATCCCCAACCAAACAAGGATCCCTGGGAAGCACCAGTCCAAAAAAACAACCAAGGAAACCCTAGCCGACCGGGAGGGGCGCAAATAGTGGAGAAGGATCTCCCCCCATGAGATCATCTGCAAACAACCACTCCCCGGGAGGGATGACCTGGGTTGAGCCAGGGACTGGGCAAAAACCAGGAGCCATGGGAGGGGGAGCAGGGGAGGGACCAGAGCCCTCCCCGCTAAATATAACACCTCTATCCTAATAAATTATTTTAATTCCTTTAAACACATTATCTTTATTGCCTACCAGAAAGGCTGATGTCTAAAATAAAATACTGTGTTTTCACTTGACAACACAAAATATGGTAATTCAGTTCACCACAGTTCGGGCAGATTAATTTGGTGAATACTTAATTATGGCACCAGGTTTAAAGACACAGTCCTTATTTTTCATTCCCTAAAACCCAAAACATTAAATACATTTCACAAAGGCAATTTCAAAACACAGGATTCAATTCATCACAGTGACGCAAGATGACAATAACTAGACACAACACAATATTGTTTAATAATTTTTTGTCTCTCCTTTCAGTTTTCTTGATTTCGACAGCTTTGAATAATTTGGTGGAGCTAATAATGAGTTAGAACAGTGTTTCAATTTATTTGGTGACACTGCTATTGGTATATCAATGATGTTCATGTGCTATTGAGTCTGGATTTTCCATAATAGAAGATTTTCAACTAGATTTTTCTTAAGGCTATGTGACTAATACTCTCTTACCATCGCCAGTATAGCATAAAGGTTAATTCAAGTCCAAATTTTTGGGTTTGATGAACTACAACCGCTTTCTCAAGACATCAAGAAAGAAAATTAAAACACACCCTGATACCCATTAATCACTTTATTTCAAAACATGCATAAGGACAATCAAACATCACTACCGAGATGCAGAGATTAATAAATATAGTAGAAAATTGAATACAAAACAAAAATAAGCTATTATTTGAGATATTTACATAAATATTCTACGCTAAACATTAGTATGAATTTCCAGTTTCATCTCTTCAATTGAAGACATGCACGAAGGTTTATCCAAAATATCATACAGAGTTTTCGTTAAACCAAACCAACTCATAATATTGCTATCACTATCAAAATGAATTATGTCCATCCCATAATATATAGTTGCTAAGTACAAAAATGACTAAAGTAAGCCCTTTAGATGAACTGGTTCTATCCAAAATGGATGACTTCTCTAGAGAAACTTTACGATGCCAAGGCGAGTGAAAATACCAAATGGTACTTGTCTTCGAATTCAAAAGGGTGGAGAGTTGTGTGGTTATGAGCACAATGGGTTAGCATGGCCCTTAATTATATGTATTTATCTAATGAAAATAATATGCATAAAATAAATGATTTACACCTTTAAACCAAATATTGAGTGCATCTCAGACTAGAGCTATCTTGTTTAGATTAATGTTGTCTATTAGCCCAAGCATACAGATGATTAAAAATATACTTTTCACTAAGTATAGTATAGAATTATCATTATATTTTCAGAGCCAACAAGTTATATATATTTTTAATCAACAATTAAACTAAAATGCATAAGAAAATTTACAAACTCAAACCGAACACGGTAGCAGTTTGATATTTTAACATCATATTACTTGTACCAGGATTGTTCCTTACTATCCAACAAACAATAAACATAAATAAAGAAAAACCAACCTTTTAATAAGTCATCGACGAGTGCAGATTCGAATCTAACACTCTCAAGGGACCAAAAAGGCAACAATCACAATCGCAAACCGTACTTATATAGCCCCTCCGGATTCTTGGTTTTGAATGCCTGAATTGAACTTTGTCCTTGATTTTATAGAAAAATCATACAATTTTCATGGTGACACATAATAGTTATTCATGCAAAAATATTGCCTCAATTAACCGCTAGGTGGTGATGTCTTCGTTCATCCGATGAATAAAATAAAATCACTTAGATATATCTCCATATATATTTTAATTAATTTACTATTAATATTATAGATATATATATATATATATATATATATATATATATTTATATTTAATTTGTTTTATATATTAATATTTATATGGTGATTCTAATTAATATATACCATTATACATTTATATATATATATTACCTTTTTTTTTAAATAATAATTTTCTTTTTATGAAAAGCGGCACCAGATAAGACCATTTCACCCAGCAAGCAAAAACATTCAATTTTTCACAATCAGACATATGCACAAAAGGCAGCAGCAAAAAAAATTTCCTCAATGAAATATTTACAATGGGCTTCCATGTACCTACAGGACATGGTGCACTAAGCACATCATATCCCACCTTAATTGATTCTTTCAACCACTATCTCCGCCAAGGGTGGGTGCTCTTCTCATCCGACTCGCTTGCTATGGAGTGAAAACCTGCACTTGCACTCATAGATATCTTTAGCAATATCACATTCTTCAAGCAAATAAGCAATTATTTAATCAAATAGTGGGGATGTTACATTCTCCCCCACCAGAATTTAACACAGTACCTATGTTAGCGAAGATTTTTCTACAAGTTTTCAAATTAATTAAATATACATATATAAACATCAAGCCATATATTATGAATTTTATCAAAATATGTATACATTTCAACATTAGTATATCAAAATATGCATTATAAGTTCAAAATACACACATTAATGTATATCAATTATCTAAATATTCAAATATTTATGTAAATATCAGTCTTCAAACAAGAACGAAAATTGTTCTTTCATTGTTGCCACATCTTCCCATGTGGCATTTCTTTCTAAGTAGAGATCCCACTGGACTCTACATTGATCAACAACCCTTTTCCTTAGTTGTTTGGTTCTATATCCTAGAATCTTGACGGGGAAAACCTCAATGAGTTGTGGGTCCGATGTCTATAAATGAGAAACATCCAAAATGTGTGAAGGGTCAGCCACATATTTTCGAAGGAGGGACACATGGAAGGTACTATGGATTTTGGACAAATTAGGTGGCAAAGCTAATTTGTAAGCAACAGGACTGATTTTGGCAATGATTTCGAATGGACCTACAAATATGGGGCTAAGTTTAGTGGATTTTATGGAGCTCTTAGTTGGTTTGACTCTCAAGAAAACTTTATCGCCAATAGCAAACTCTCTAGGAGATCGTTTTAGATCAACATAGCTCTTCTGATGATCTATGGCTTCTCAAAGTCGTTGGCAGATTTCTTTCAACTAGACCTCCATTTTTTTCACAACATCAGGACCGATCATTTCTCGATCATCCAAGTTATCCCATGGTGTTCTACACCTACACCCATATAGGGCTTCAAAAGGGGCCATGCCCAATGTGGCATGATAACTATTATTATAAGCAAATTCCACTAGGAAGAGGTAATCTTCCCACTTACTCTAGTGGTCCATGCAATACATACGTAACATATCTTCCAGCACTTGGTTGACCCTCTCAGTCTATCCATCCATTTCAGGATGATAGGTTGTGCTAATGTTAAGATTTGTACCCCATGCTCGGTGCAAAGCTTACCAAAATTTAGAAGTAAATCATGAATCCCTATCAGAGATAATTATCTTAGGAAAACCATGTAGTCTCACTATTTCTCGAGTAAAATTTTGAGCTATTGTAGGAGCATCATCATGAACATTTCTAGGTATAAAATGTGCCACCTTAGTTAATTTATCAACTATAACAAAAATTGCATCATGCCAAAATCGATTCTTGGGGAGACCAACTATAAAGTCCATGGAAATCACTTGCCATTTTTGTGTTGGTATATCAAAAGAGTATAGTCATCCCCCAGGATGTTGATGTTCTACTTTAACCTTCTAAAATTTGAGACACCTTGCAACAAAATGAGTTACATCCTTCTTCATTCCAGGCCAGAAGTAATCCTTCTTCAAATTCTCATGCATTTTCACTACTCTTGGATGAGCAGAGTACGGAGCATAGTGTGCCTCTTGTAATATAGTCCTTTTTATCTCATCATTATTTGGGACTATTATTCGATCTCTGAAATATAGCAAATCCTCTTTGATTTTGAAATCCATATTCATATTTGGTCCTTGCTCGACCTTAATCCGACATTGATTACAAAATTCATCATCTTTCTACAACTCTTTAATTTTCTCTGCCAATCCATACTGGCATCGTGTTAAAGCAACTACATGTCTCCTTCTATTGAGTGCATTAGCCAACTTATTCTCTTTCCCTTTAATATACTCTATCCCAAAATCATACTCGGCCAAAAATTCCATCCACCATCATTGTCTAGCATTTAATAATGGTTGGGTGAAGATATACTTCAAACTTTGATGATCTGTTTTTAATTCAAAAGGTTTACCCAACAGGTAGTGCCACCATATTTTGAGGGCATGAACTATGACAACTAGCTCTAAGTCATGAGTGGCATAATTAACCTCATGCTTCTTAAGTTTTCTAGATTCATATGCCACAATGGCCTTATTCTGCATCAAGACACCTCCTAACCCTTCTAGAGAAGCATCCGTACAAACTATGAATGGTTTACCTAGATCTGAAATATATAGAATAGTTGCAATTGTCAACTTCTCTTTAAGTATTTTGAAGGCTTCCTCACATTATGGAGTCCATTTGAAAAATTTTCCCTTCCTTTGCAAATTGGTTATGGGAAAGGCAATTTTTGAAAATCCCTTTACAAATCATCTATAATATCCTGCCATTCCCATAAAAATTCTCACTTTAGATACATTGGTGGGAGTTGGCCAATCTACTATGGCTTCTATATTTTTAGGATCAACTGCAACTCCATCCGCTGAGACTATGTGACCCAAATATTGCACTTGTGATGAATAAAACTCACACTTAGATAACTTTCCATACAACTAATTTTTCCTAAGAATTTCTAGGACTATTCTCATGTGTTGATCATGTTCCTCCCTACTCTGATAATAGATCAAGATATCATCCAAAAATATTAGCACAAACTGGTCTAATTGTTCTTGAAACACACTGTTCATCAAGTTCATGAAGGCAGTAGGAGCATTTTTCAAACATAAGGGTAGCACTGTGAACTCGTAGTGCCCATAACGGGTTCTAAAGGCAGTCTTGAAAGTATCCTCCTCCTTAATTCTTAGTTGATGGTATCCTGACCTAAGGTCAATTTTTGAGAAAATTGTTGCTCCTCTCAGTTGATCAAAGAGATCATCAATCCTTGGTAAGGAATACTTGTTTTTCATAGTCATCTTGTTGAGCATACGATAGTCAATACACAATCTCAAGGATCCATATTTCTTCTTAACAAATAAAACTGGTGCTCCCCATGGTGAAACACTGGGTTTGATGTACCCCTTTTCTAATAAATCCTGAAGCTGAGTTTTAAGCTCTTGTAATTCAATGGAAGTCATATGGTAGGGGGTTCTAGCTATGGGTATTGCTCCTAGTAATAACTCAATAGAAAAATCAAATTCTCTCTTTGATGGAAGTCTAGGTAGGTCTTCAGGAAAAACATCTCTAAACTCATTCAAAACTAGATACTATTGGAATAGAGCAGAGCTCGATTTAGTTTCTTCTTTCTTGTTCATTTTGACCACATAAAGCCTACAACCCTTCCTTAAGGCCCTTTTAACTTGCATAGTAGATAGTAGGTGAGGTTCTAGGGTCACTCGATTACAATGGACTCGAATTCATTGTTTGGAATCATCCATGAAATCAAGCCATATCTCTTCAAAATTTAACAGGGCTTTGTGAGATTTTAGCCAATCTACACCTAGGATGATATCAAAAGCATGCAAAGGTGCTACATACAGGTGCCAATTTATTTTTCCTTGGGGTATATCTATCTGGGAGTCAAATAAACATTGGTTGACCATATAGGTTTGTCCTGATCCATATTCAACTTGCCACCCATTTGCCATAATCCCAGGTCTTATTGGTATGTCCCTCACAATACTAGAAGATATAAAACTATTAGTTGCACCACTATCTATCAAAATACGAACATATTTCTTACCTAATTTTCCTTTTAAAAGAAATGGAGTGGCTTACCCTAAAATATTGGGGTTACCTGTGGCAGCATAAATTTTATGAGGAGCTTCTTCAGCTGGTTTTCTCTTATCTGCTCTCTTCGGGCATTGATTTGCATAATGATCCTTAGCTCCATAGACATAGCATACATTTGGACCTTTGTTCTTCCATCTATCTCCATATTTATTTTGACTAGCAACATTCTTTCCTTTTTCTTGTGTCGTAGTTCTCTATGCAGCTTTCTCTAGAAAGTTTCTCCTATCTTGTTGCCCTTTGTTACTCTGATATTTTCCTCTGTTCCTGTTGTCCCCTCTGAAATGGTCACCTTCCCTATATTTCTTGTATTGGTCCTTTCCTTTAGTGGGTTCTGGGTATCTTCTTTTCTTAGATTCATATTTCTCAAACCTTTGATAATAAGCCTTCTTATTCTTTTGGCTTAATTCTTCATATCGTGCAGAATCAAAGGCTTCTATCAAATTCTTTGGCTTGATCCATCCAACAGGAGATCCAATTCTAGGATGCAAGCCTAGCACAAATTTGTGAGCTTTAAACTCCTCACGTTTGTCATATTCAGGTGCATACTTTAGTAGTTGGATAAATCTTTGATAATACTCTATCACTGACATGTTTTCTTGATGAAGATTGGTGAATTCTACATATTTCTCAATATAAAACTATGGGGTAAGGAATCTATCTCTGAATTCCTTCTCAAACACATCCCATGGAATATCAACAGCCTCTTTTTGACTAGTTTTCTTATATGTGGTCCACCAATCTCTGGCAGGACCTGTTAAGTGTGCTACAACCCATGTAGTTTTAGATTCAGCACATAGGGGTTGAATGGAAAAGTATCCCTCAACCTCACTTAACCAATTTACAACTACTTCACCATCCCCCTTCCCATAAAATTTAGAGATATCTAAATTTTTTATTTCTTTTTGTAATTCCACACCGACTTTTCTTCTTGATGATCCCTCAGGAAATTCACTTTGTATTCTTTTTGACTCTTTACCTTTAGTCAAATTTTCTATTACCTTCTACTGCTAAGTAATAATTTCTTGTTGTTGAGACAATTGTGCTCTCTACTATTCCATGTGCTCACTCATCTGAGCCCTTTGAATTTCCATTTGCTCCTTTTGTTGATTCAACTATTCTTGCATCAGCTAAATCATTTTAGTCATGTTATCATCATTTTGTGCAGCCCTTCCTACTGTTGGCTCCTTTTCTTTTCTCAAAACACGTCGAGGTGCTTCGATTGTTTGTACATGATCTAAATCTCTCATGAGTCATCTCAGTCCCTTCCTCAAAACTTCTGCAAGCCCCTCTTGCAGAGTAGCATTTTCCCTTTTTGAGGTCCCCACCATTATACCTAGTGACAAAAGAGCTATGTCAATTCAATAAATCATATGTTTGCAACCTAGGGTTTTTGCAACCTAGGATATGATACCAACTATAACAACCCAGGTCTACTCACCTGGTTGTCAAAATATCAAATTCAAAATTTTTTTTAATTTAAAAATAAAGTCACAAATGACACACATACACCCAACTTTATATTAGTACATAGGCATAAGATTTCGCACTCCAAGATAAACAATCGTTGCAGAAGGAATCACAAGTGCTCGAGATTGGCCAAATCTTGCAATAGGCTACCATTTATGAGACCCACCTTCTCCTAGCTCAAGTTCTGGGTTCTCGGCAAGGGGTTATCCTTCCAGGGCCCATAACACCTAGAAGGGTGGACGCATATTTTCTCCATCTCGTAGCATGGAGGACATTGGTCCATTGACCTTTTCTTCATCCTGGTTCATGATTAAGCTTTAAGCCCATGCTAGAGTTAGCATTGTTATGCCTAGTGCCTGATAGCAGTTCATCACTCTATGGATGCTATCAGGGCCCACCAATACTCTAGCTTTGGATCCAGGTATCTCAGATCATATTGCAGTTGATGATAAGACGTCCCATACCATCTATCGTTGGACCTTCCAACCCTAAGACTAACTCCCCTAGTCTTGAGTTACTGTTGGCTATTTTGCAACTAGACTATGATCATGAGAATCCTCATGGTACTACCTCGTATGATAACCTAGAATGATATCCCATACTACCATTCGTTATCCTCATAGCATAGGGTCCATTGATCCTTTAATCTCTACTAGAGAAAGATTATCCCTAATTTACAACAAATGCCACTTGGGAGTTGTCGGAGTTGGGTGGATGCCATCCTTCTCGATGAGCATCAATTATGTGACATCCATATCGATAGTATTATTCCATCCTACCCAATGGCCAAGCTTTGTTTAGTCTAAATTTTGGTTTCACCAAGCTTTGTTTGGTCTAAATTTTGGTTTCACCTTTTGTAAGTCGAATCAAATTGTTTCAATTTTTATTTGGATTTACTTATAAACATTTAGATATCTCATCACATTGTAAGTTTTTCCTTTCTAAAATCAAACACATATTTTAAACATATATATAACAATAAAAAATTCATATGAAACTAATTTTACGTGAAAAAGGAAGAATAATCTATTTATACTTATATAAAAACAACTCTACTAAATGGAAAGGTGGATGAATACAAATGACAAAAAAGTAACTACTTATGAATTGAAACGTTCAATGTCTAGCTATTAGTATTATTTTTAAAAGAATTGAAAATGACACAAAATAATAGAACTTGGTTTTAAATAAAATCATCCAAACCACTTTAAATACTTGACTAAAACCATAAACGATGATCTTCCAAAAGTACTCGAATTCCTTATAAAAACTAGATGCCATCTAAAATTTGTTGAACGTACACAACAACTAATTTGGTTTTGTTATAAAAAAATAAATAAACCAATGTTTAAATAGTTATCTATAAGTTTACTTTTACTCACGTCTTTAAATGGAGTTTTTATATTATGATGTAGGGCTGCCTAAGTTAACAAACACTCTTGCAAAATACTTTTCAACAACAAGGGTTGAATATTTTGATCATAAACTAACAAAGAACAATTTTAAATAAATTATTTTAGTTCCTTTAAACACATTATCTTTATTTCCCACCAGAAAGGCTCACGTCTAAAATAAAACACTGCGATTTCACTTGACAATGTAAAATATGGGAATTCAGTTCACTATAGCTTGAGCGGATTAATCTGGCGAATACTTAATTATGGTACCAATTTTAAAGGCATAGTCCTTAGCTTTCATTCATTAAAATCCAAAACATAAATCACATTTCACAAAGGCAATTTCAAAACATAGGATTCAGTTCATCATAGTGACGCAAGATGACAATAACTAGACAGACAACGCAATATTATTTAATAAATATTTTTATCTCACCTTTCAGTTTTCTTGATTTTGGTAGCTTTGAATATTTTTTTGGAGCTAATAATGAGTTATAATAGTGTTCTAATTTATTTGATAATGCTGCTATTGGTATATCAATGATGTTCATGTGCTATTGAGTTTGGCTTTTTCAGAATAGAAGATTATCAACTAGATTTTGCTTAAGACTATGTAACAGATACTCTCTTACCATCGCCAACCTAGAATATAGGTTAACTCAAGTCTAAATTTTTGGATTTGATGAATTTCAACTGCTTTCTCAAGCCGTCAAGAAAAAAAATCAAAACACACCCTGATACCCATTAATCACTTTATTTCAAAACATACATAAGGACACCAACTGAACATCACTACCAAGATGTAGAGATTAATAAATATAGTAGAAAATTGAATGCAAAATAAAAATAAGCTATTATTTGAGATATTTACATGAATATTCTATGCTAAACATTAGTATTAATTTCCAGTTTCATCTCTTCAATTGAAGACATACATGAAGGTTTATCCCAAATATCATACAAAGTTTTTGTTAAACCAAACTAGCTTATAATATTGCTATCACTATCAAAATGAACTATGACCATCCCATAATATATAGTTGCTAAGTACAACAATGGCTAAAGCAAGCCCTTTAGATGAATTGGTTCTGTCCATAATGAATGGCTTATCTGAAGAAACTTTGCGATGCCAAGGTGAGCGAAAAGACCAAATGGTACTTGTCTTCAAATTCAAAAGGGTGGAGAGTTATGTGGTTGTGAGCACAATGGGTTAGCATGGCCCTTAATTGTATGCATTTATATAATGAAAATAATATGCAACAAAAAAATGATTTACACCTTTAAATCAATTATTGAGTGTGTCTCAGACTAGAGCTATCTTGTTTTGATTAATGCAGTCTATTATCCCAATCATACAAACGATTAAAATATACTTTTCACTAAGTATGGTATAGCATTATCATTATATTTTCAGAGCCAACAAGTTATATATTTTTTTAATCAATAATTAAACCAAAACACATAAGAAAATTTGTAAACTCAAATCGAACACGATAGTAATTTGATATTTTAAGATCGTATTACTTGTACCCGGATTGTTCCTTACTATCCAAAAAACAATAAACATAAACAAAGAAAAGCCAACCTTTTAATAAGTCATCAACGAATGCAGATTTGAAGCCAATGCTCTCAAGGGACCAAAAAGGCAACAATAGCAATCACAAAAAATCCAATCAAGTTCTTGGTTCTGAATGCCTGAATTGAACTTTGTCCTTCATTTTATAGAAAAAAACATAAATTTCATGGTGACACATAATAGTTATTCATGCAAAAATATTGTCTCAATTAACTGCCAGGTGGTGATGTCTTTGTTCATCCAATGAATAAAATAAAATCACTTAGATATATCTCCATATATATATTTTAATTATTTTACTATTAATATTATAGATATATATTTATATTTAATTTAATTTTATATATTAATATTTATATGGTGATTCTAATTAATATATACCATTATATATTTATATATATATTACATTTTTTTAAATAATAAATTTCTTTTTATGAAAAGAGGCACCACATAAGACCATTTTCACCCAGCAAGCGAAAACATTTAATTTTTCACAATCAAACATATGCACAAAATGCAGCAGCAGGTAGAATATCCTACATGAAATCATTATAGTGGGATTCCATGTACCCATGGCCCATGGTGAGTTAAACACGATATCATATCCCACCTTACTTGACACTTTCAACCACTATCTCCACAAGGGATGGGTGCTTTTCTCATCCGACTCGCTTGTTATGGAGTGAAAACCTGCACTTGGACTCATAGATATCTTTAGCAGTATCACATTATTTAAGCAAATAAGTAATTATTTAATCAAATAGTGGGGATTTTACATCAAAATCTATGCAATATTTATTACTCCTTTTCCTCTTACAAATATGATAGTGATGTTCTCTTTTCTTTGTAATGTGATATGATATTCCTTCAATCTATGGAGTATATATCCATAGTAGAATGACTCTTTGGATACTTGACTATTCCTTTCCATATGCCAAGTCTCATGATTCTTGGCTTCTCTACTTGACACTTGCATACTTGATGAACACTTGAATCTATATTGTATGCACACCTAGAGATGACTCTTACACTTCCATAACTTACACACTCTAACCTAATACACTTGTGCACATATTTACATTACATATTTGATCTCTTACATATAAGACACTTGTGCACATAGACTCAACTTACACTTGCACACTAACTCACATGACACTTGTGCATTTCCTACACATTACAACTTTACATGACACTTGTGCATATCCTGCACATTCACACTTACATAAAGGGAAATATAAATCACACTCTAACTATGACTCAATCCTAATCTATTATTTATAAATGTACCATGAAGGTACCATGGGGGTATATTTTTTATATTAGGTAATATAAGGGATTTTGAAAGGATCCCCAAACCTTTTACAAGATAGAATCAAAGATTCCACAGAGAAACCAAAGAGAAATAGACATGGAGCTATCCCACCAAGTGGAATTAGAAATCAAGCCCAATCTAAAATTGAACAACAAAAGAATTGATCAGAGAAAAATAAGAATAGAGAGAAAGCAAAGAACTAAGAGAACACTCTCAGACTCCAATAACATTAGTAATAGGGTACTTTTCTACCTCGATATCTTAATTGGTCCCACTAATAATAGAGAGGGGTTGGAATGAGAAACTTCTAAAATAATATAGTAGTTCCCACCCAAGATGTCACCAAGAGAATGAGCAAATAAAATTAAAAATGCACAATCTATCAGTTCTCACCCAAGTTGTCGCCAAGAGAACAAGCTAAAAATTTTAAATTTGTAAAAAACACCCACATGTTAAATAATGGGTCATACCCTGAGTACCCCCACTAAAAACAAAAAGGGAAATAATCCTTTAAATATTTTAAGCTGAGGGGGCCCACCAGGAAAAGGACTTGTTGCAACTAGAGGTTAAAAAATCTAGACACCAATTTTTTACCTTCTAAAGCGACATATTCAAATTTTTAAAACAGACGAAAGACACCAAAAGAATATCATCAAGCTACTAAAGAGAGAAGCCCCTAAAAATAAAACCTCCAAGACTTCCCCTATTTTAAAATTGTACTTTAAACAATCTCATTGTTTAAAATTTTGAGTAATTATGTTGTCATTGATGTCAAGTACTTGGCGAAAGGTAAAGTTCATAATGGTACAAGGAATTTGGAAAAAATAAATGGTTATAATATTTTATATTATAAGCCAAAGTGTTTGGTTTAAAAGTTGTGCTATGGGCTCAAGAAGTTAAGGATTTAAATTATTTAATATTTAAATTATTTAAATTAAATATTTAAATAATTTAAATTTAAATATTTAAATATCCTAATTAAAAGTTTAAGTTTAAACTTTATAAAAATAATAATAAGATTTTTTCAAAGCTTCAAGATCCTACTCATCAACGTGTGAAGCATTTTGGAAATGCATATTTAAGAGGACCAAAAATTTCATTTATGCCAATGTCTAAGTCTAAGCACAATCGATTCAATTTCGGAAGGAGTAGAGAAGAGTGCTAAGCATTTCGTTCAATCGGTGAAGGAAGGGAATAAGTCAAAGCAGTGGTGGAAGACTTTCCACATGGGTGGCTAGCCCAGATAGTCGTGAGGCTAGCACTAGAGCATTGGTGGAAGGAAGATTTCATGTTCGAATCTCGTGGATGCTTTTTGTAGAGTAAGACAGTTGAAACACATTTTTGGTAGAGAGAAGGTATAAGATAAAGTGTGGGTAAGATTCTTTCCAAGCGGGTGGCTAGCCTAGTTGGTCACTAGGCTAGCACTAAGGCACTAGTAGGAAGAGAGTCATGGGTTCAAACCTCGTGATCACCATTTTGCTAGGTAGAGAGGACAGGTTGTTCGTGTGAGCACATTTGCAAGCAGAGAAGGAGATAATTAATATTTTCAAGGTATGAGGACTTAATTTTTGTTATTATAAAATGTTAAAAGGTTATGTGGTATGGAGAAATAAGGAGTTGTAAAGTTTAGTTGGGTTATGATTTTTGAAGTCAAATATTGGAGTTATAAGGTGTAGAAAAGGAATATTATTTTGTAATATGCTTTTTAATATGCTGAATGTTAGGTTGAGGGTATTGGAGTAATAAGGTGTAAAGGGTGATGTTATTGTTTACAACCTTTTGAAGGGAATTTGTTAAGATAACTTGTGTGAGTTAATGCATGGTCCTTGAGAACAATAAAAGAGTTATTTTCAAAATTATTTGAGCATCTTATTGAAGAAAATTAATAAGGATAAATTTGTGACATCTAACCATTGAGATTGTCAAAGAGATTGAGTGTGATTGAGATAGGTTTTGAGGTCTACTCTTCATCAAACAAAAAGGTATGGGCACATTCTTCTTTGGTTGAGGTGTTTGATTGATTGAGGTTTTCTGAAACAAGGTGGAGTGAAAAGGATTGTTTGATGAGCATTGTTGAGTGTGGTTTTGAGATATCCAATATTGATTGATGAGGGTTTTTCTGGAATAAAGGTTGATGATAGAAACCTTGTTTGATAAGCATTGTTGGAAATATTGAATGAACCTTCATATGCATGATTAGGGTTTGTGCAAGATCATGAGTATCATTGTTATGTGAAGTTGAGAACTATCTTGAAACTAGGGTTTGTACAAGATCATGAGTATCATTGTTATGTGAGATTGTTTGATAAGTATTGTTGGAAATAATTGAGTGAGTGTTCATATGCTTGGACTAGGGTTTGTAATAAAGGAGTGTTTATTTGAGTAATTGATTGAGTGGAGTTGATTGAGCCTAGTCAAGTGGAAGTTTTGAAATGATATTTCAAGTTCTGTAAAACAAATTGTTCTATATTCTAAATTGATTTGAGAAAGAGATTGAGCATTGTTGTGAGTGTGAAGCATAT
Organism: Wollemia nobilis; assembly: GCA_028583015.1. Lineage (NCBI taxonomy): Eukaryota > Viridiplantae > Streptophyta > Pinopsida > Araucariales > Araucariaceae > Wollemia > Wollemia nobilis. The sequence goes on from JAQPPZ010016881.1 coordinate 11,390,131, forward strand.
TGAGTCTCTAAAAATTCTCTATATATTTTTGTGATATTAAATAGGATTCTATGTGAATATTGTCTAAGTTATTGAAGAGGTTTTTGTGATATATTGAGTTGACTTGAGTAAGCTTTTGTGGAAGCTTATAATGTATATTTGAGAAAGACTTCTTGAGTAGATTGGGCAAGTCTTGGTGAAGACTTGTTGAGAAAATTGGACAAGTTCTAGTGAGGACTTGTTGAGCATATTTGAGATAAGTCTTGGTGAATACTTGTTGAGAAGAGTTGAGACAAGTCTTGGTGAAGACTTGTTGAGCAGATTGGACAAGTTCTAGTGAGGACTTATTGAGAAGATTTGAGGTAAGTCTTGATGAAGACTTGGTAACCATATTGGAAAAGTTCTAGAGAGGACTTGTGGACAAATTTAGGGTAAGTATTTGATAAGACTTGTGAATAGATTTGATTTATTGATTTCTTCAAACCTTGAGTTAAGGTTTGGGGTAGATCTAGTAGAGTTGATTTGTAATTGAGTCAAGCTTTGTGTTAAGGCTTGAGGATAGATTTGAGGATAAATTTTGGTGCAGATTTGAGGATAGATTTATGCCAGACTAGAGACAGAGATTGAGAAAATTTATGCTAGATTGAAGGACTGTGTTTAGTGTAGATCAGAGATAGAGATTGAGCAAATTTGTGCTACACCAAAGGACTGTGTTTAATGTAGATCAGAGATAAACACTAAGAAAATTTGTGCTAGATCGAAGGACCACGTTTAGTGCAGATTTAAGATAGATCTAAGAGTAAGCTTTGGAGGTGAAAGAGTATAGAGGAAAATAGTCTTTAGTGGATAGAGGTCCATTAGCCAGGGCAGTGAAGATAGGTCTTCTGAGTGAGGGTAGAAGTCTTCAGTGGAATAGAGATACATAAGCCAGTATAGTGGAGGCAGTAGTTCTTCTAGAATATCACCAGTCAGAGCAAAGGAGAAGGAGTTCTCTTGTAGATAGAGATCCATGAACTTGATTATGGTATTGGTATCTCCTTTGGATAGAGGTCCATAAACATTGTAATAGAGAAAGGATTCCCAAGAGATTTGTTGAGAAAATTTTAGTGAAATATTTTCTTTGTGGAGTAGCCCACATTGGGTGAACCATGTTAAATTGATGTCTCTATTGTGTGTGGTGATTTGTGCATTACTTTTATTACTACTGTTGATATTTCCATTGATATATTGCATAATATTATTTGGGAAAGAAAAGTAAAAATTGGTCTTATACTGTTCACCCTCCCTCTCAGTATAAGCTTGTGTTATTCAATTGGTATCAGAGAGGGATCCTTCGAAAGAGTTTAATAGCTTGAAGAAAAATATCTCAAGAATACACATGGCAAGGAAAGGCAAAAGAAGAACCATGAGACCTAAAAGGAAAATAACACACATGGTCATGAAATAAAAGGAATATGAATTTTATTTTGTTGTTCTAAGAGGAGTAGTGGAAATAGATTCAAGAGATGAATCAAGTAGTGGAGAAGAGGCTACATTGATAAATTTTTGTACCAGATGTAGGAAGACAGGTCACCATGCAACTTATTGTCCATAAGAAGGTGAAGAATGTTTTGTTTGTGGTCAAATTGATCATGATGTAGGTTATTGCAATGGGTTTAGTAGCAATGAATATGAAGAAGATACTTTCAAAATTGAAGACCTAGAGGATGGTTCAAAAAAAGATAACAGGGATAGGTCCTTAGGTAATGAAGAAGATGAAATTATATTTCTAGCAAAAGAAAAAGATGATGCTAGAAAAAAGACACCAATAATTCTCAAATGTTTTAGATGTGGTAAATTTGGTCATCTTGAAGATAGTTGTACAAGGAATGGATTTAGTTTCAGTGAAGATGAATATGATGATGCTCTTGAAGGACCAAAAGAAAGTCTTCTTATGGCAATAGAAGAAGAAGGAAGTACTTCTAGTGAAAATAAATCAGAAAGGAATGAAGATGATCCTAAAGGAAAAGAAAAAGAGGAAGTCACTCTTAAGGAACTTGTTGAGTTGAAAAGGGAGAACTTATTATTAAAGGCTAAAATACAAGAGAATGAGAAATATAAGACTAAGCTTCTAGAAAAACTCTCTCACTTGAAAGATAAGGTTGAAAATGTAAGGAGAGTTGAAAAGGTATGGTTGAACAATCAAAGGTAAAAGAGCTAGAATATGAAAGACTTATTGATGATATTGAAGAATTAAAAAGGGATAACTCATGATTAAGGGTTCAAGCTCAAGAATATGAGAAAGCAAAAGCAAAGTTTCTACAAGAGATTACCAACCTCAAAATTAAGGTTGAAGAGGCAAGGAAAATTGAAGAAGGTATGACTGAAAAATTAAAAATAAAAGATCTAGAGTGTGAAATATTAGAACATGAGGTAGTTTCACTAAGAATGGAAGTGAAAGACTCTAAGGACAAGATACACAAGTTTGAGGAAAATTCAAATACCTTGGACAGGATTATCAATGTACAAATATCATTAGTCATCGAAACAAAACTTAGTTTTGAAGAAGAAAAAGGAAAATAGGAAGTAGAAAAAGGAGTGTCAAGGTCAAGTACCAAAGAAGAAGAAGCTTCAGAAGAAGAGAGTGTAAGAGAAAGTGATAATTATAAGGATAAGTTAGACAAGATAAAGATCAATAGAAAAAGAAAAAAAGCACAAATGAGAAATAGATGGAACAGGATACAACACAGGGAAGAAGAGACTAAAAGACCAATAGGGTCAAGGTAGGTTTCTTCAATGGATGATGCTTCTCATGTCACAGGTTTGGACACAAGGCTACACAATGCAGGACACATGAAAGATAAGAATATGGAAACTTTAGAAATATACATCTATTTCAAGGGTATTGCTACTATTGTAATTAGTTTGGTCACAAGGCAGTTAATTGTAGGGTACATGATAGGAATGGATATGGCTTCACCAGAAGAAACCTCAAGACATTTGCACACTTAAGGAATAATAACATTAAGTGTTATAAGTGCAATAATATTGGGCATATAGCCAAGTGGTGTAGAGCATAATTTCCAAAAATCCCAAGGACAGGCAAGAAAGAGGATTATCAAAGGGTTCAAAAAGGTATGACTTCAAAGGTATGGAAAGAAAAAGTTGACAGAGGTAAATATCAGTGAATGTTGGGAGTAGAAATATTCCCACCCCAGAATTAACCACCTTAAGAGGAGGTGGGGGAGGGGCTAAGCTAAGAGTCTCATTCTTAGCCCCAAGCCCCAAAGGTGACCCAATGCCATTGATGACAAAAGGGGAGAGATTTGAGTAAGGGGGAGAGATTTGAGTTAGGAGAAGAGCAGTTTCTCAGGGGGAGCAGAACAAAAAAAAGATAAAGAAAATGGTAAAAGGAAAATGGGTTGCCATCAATGACAAAGGGGGAGATTGTTGGAAATTTTGAGTAATTATGTTGTCATTGATGTCAAGTACTTGGTGAAAGGTAAATTTCATAATGGTACAAGGAATTTGGCAAAAAGAAATGGTTATAATATTTTATATTATAAGCCAAAGTGTTTGGTTTAAAAGTTGTGCTATGGGCTCAAGAAGTTAAGGATTTAAATAATTTAATATTTAAATTATTTAAATTTAAATATTTAAATATCCTAATTACAAGTTTAGATTAAACTTTATAAAAATAATAATAAGATTTTTTCAAAGCTTCAAGCTCCTACCCATCGACGTGTGAAGCATTTTGGAAATGCATATTTAAGAGGACCAAAAATTTCATTTATGCCAATGTCTAAGTCTAAGCACAATCGATTCGATTTCGAAAGGAGCAGAGAAGAGTGCTAAGCATTTTGTTCGATCGACAAAGAAGGTAATAAGTCAAAGCAGCGGTGGAAGAATTTCCACATGGGTGGCTAGCCCAACTGGTCATGAGGCTAGCGCTAGAGCATTGGTGGAAGGAAGATTTCATGTTCGAATCCTACAGATGCTTTTTGTAGAGTAAGACAGTTGAAACACATTTTCGATAGAGAGAAGGTATAAGATAAAGTGTGGGTAAGATTATTTCCAAGCGGGTGGAAATCCTAGCTGGTCACTAGGCTAGTGCTAAGGCACTGTCAGGAAGAGAGTCACGGGTTCAAACCTCATGATCACTGTTTTTCTAGGTAGAAGGGATAGGTTGTTTGTGTGAGCACGTTTGCAAGTAGAGAAGGAGATAATTAATATTTTCAAGGTATAAGGACTTAATTTTTATTATTATAAAATGTTAAAAGGTTATGTGGTATGGAGAAATAAGGAGTTGTAAAGTTTAGTTGGGTTATGATTTTTGAAGTCAAATATTGGAGTTATAAGGTGTAGAAAAGGAATATTATTTTGTAATATGCTTTTTAATATGTTGAATATTAGGTTGAGGGTATTGGATTAATAAGGTGTAAAGGGTGAGCCAAAAAACTTGGGCTCTGCAGGGGAATTCCATGGGAAGACCTCCCTGGGAAGTCCTGCACCACTTCCCTGCAACCCATCCTTAGTTTTGTCCTAGATCCCTAGCCTTGTCCTGGATCCGTGGCACTTTCTTTGCCCTTTCTCCTTAGCTGGTTGGTGTTGTAGATGATCTCCTTGGGGTGGGATATCACTGTTCCATTTGTCTGCCCCTTTCCTTATTGTTTGATGGATTTTTTGTTGGTGCCTATGATCTAGGATTTTTGTGGGTTCTTCTAGGATGTCCTTAGGGTCTGATTTAGTTCCCTAGTACTCCTTTACCCTCCTCCTTGGCTGGATGGTGTTTCAGATGATCTCCTTGGATTGGGAGATACCTGATTCGTTAATATGCCCCTTTACATGCCCTTTGGCTAGGTTTTCCTTTTGTGCCTATGAACTAGGATGTCCTTGGGGTTTTATGGGTTGTCCTTGGTTTTTTCTTGGGTCTTCCCCTGGGAGTCCTGTGTTCCTTCTGGATTCCTTTTTCTTGGAGCTTGCTGCTTTGTTCCTTTTTCTTGCAGGGTCCTATTTGGAGCAGAGGTTTAGAGGGTCTTTGGTGCAGTGCTTCGTGGATTGGAATTTTGGCTTCTTGGGCAGCTCTTCATAGTTTATTTTTGGCTTTGGTGGGAGGCCCCGTGCTTATTCCTGTGGTGCTGCCATTTGGGTTTCCATATGTTGGTTTGGTGGTGGGTTTTTAGATTTTTCGTGGCTTGGGGGAGAGCCTCTATGCTGAATGCTACTGTTCTCCTGCTTGTCATCCTCTTATGGATCCCTAAAGTTGCTTGTTGGTGGTGTTGAAGGTTGCTTTGGAGTTCTTGCTATATTTTTTGGCTTGAGGGTAACCTTGTGCTTTTTGTTGACTACTTGTGCTTCATAGCTCCTTCTATTGAGGTTTTTTGGGACCTCCCCACATTTTTCTTGTGGCGTGTTGCTCTACACTAGTTTTCTCTCTATCTCCTCTAGCTTTTGGATAGTTTTCCTTACTGCATCAAATTTTCTAGACCTGGTGCTATTTCTTCTATGGTTTTTTAGTCGAATTTCATACCGTGCTGTTGCTTCCTCTTTGCTGTTGCCTGGTCTACTCCTTCCTGCTGCTTCGAGGGTTGTCCTTGGTGGGAATGCTTCTTTTTGAATTTAAATTTTAATTGTCATTAGCGAGCATGATGGCCCTATTTTTTTCATTCCTTCCTTTAGGTGGGATTGGTATGTCATTTTCCCGCTTTTAGCTCTTTGTAGCACATGTTTTTCGTTTGAATTATCTAGGAGGTTTAGCCCTGTTTCTATTTTGGCGAGATGGCCCTGTCCTTCTTCTACTTTCCACGTGCTGTTTGGATGTAAGTTTGCATGTGTTTTTTTGGACTTTTCTAGGTGGGATGGTGATATCTCTATATTATTTGTAATGTTTCAATTTTTTGTTTTAAATTGTCCTTCAAGGCTATCCTCTAGCCTTTTTGTAAGGTTGTCCTTAGCCTGTACTATTAGGGTTTTGTCTTTCCTTTGGTCTTTGGGGATTTTTTCCATTGGCCTTGGGGCCTTGCCTGTAGTATTTTGATTTTTTGTAATCAAGTTTTAGTATCCTTGATAAAAACCCATTTTAAATTTTATTAACTAATAAAAAAAAAAGGTGTAAAGGGTGATGTTATTGTTTACAAAATTTTGAAGGGAATTTTCTAAGAGAACTTGTGTGAGTTAATGCATGGTCCTTGAGAACAATAAAAGAGTTATTTTCAGAATTCTTTGAGCATCTTATTGAAGAAAATTAATAAGGATAAATTTGTGACATCTAACCATTGAGATTGTCAAAGAGATTGAGTGTGATTGAGACAGGTTTTGAGGTCTACTCTTCATCAAGCAAAAAGGTATGGGCACATTCTTCTTTGGTTGAGGTGTTTGATTGATTGAGGTTTTATGAAACAAGGTGGAGTGAAAAGGATTGTTTGATGAGCATTGTTGAGTGTGGTTTTGAGATATCCAATATTGATTGATGAGGGTTTTTTCTGGAATAAAGGTTGATGATAGAAACCTTGTTTGATAAGAATTGTTGGAAACATTGAATGAACCTTCATATGCATGATTAGGGTTTGTAGAAGATCATGAGTATCATTGTTATGTGAAGTTGAGAACTATCTTGAAACTAGGGTTTGTACAAGATCATGAGTATCATTGTTATGTGAGATTGTTTGATAAGCATTGTTGGAAATAATTGAGTGAGTGTTCATATGCTTGGACTAGGGTTTGTAAGCAAGGAGTGTTTCTTTGAGTAATTGATTGAGTGGAGTTTATTGAGCCTAGTCAACTGGAAGTGTTGAAATGATAGTTCAAGTTTTTTTAAACAAATTGTTCTATATTCTAAATTGATTTGAGAAAGAGATTGAAAGTGATTGAGCATTGTTGTGAGTGTGAAGCATATTGAGTCTAACAATTCTCTATATGTTTTTGTGATATTAAAAAATATTATGTGTGAAGCTTGTCTAAGTTATTGAAGAATTTTTTGTGATAGAGTTAAGTTGAGTAAGCTTTTATGGAAGCTTACGATGCATATTTGAGAAAGACTTGTTGAGCAAATTGGGCAAGTCTTGGTGAAGAATTATTGAGCAAATTGGACAAGTTCTAATGAGGACTTGTTGAGCAGATTTGAGACAAGTATTGGTGAAGGCTTGTTGAGTAGAGTTGAGACAAGTATTTGTGAATACTTATTGAGTATATTAGACAAGTTCTAGTGAGGAATTATTGAGAAGATTTGAGGTAAGTCTTGGTTAAGACTTGGTTAACATATTGGACAAGTTCTAGAGAGGACTTGTGGATAGATTTGGGGTAAGTCTTTGAGAAGACTTGTGAGCAAAGTTGATTGATTAATTTGTTCAAACCTTGAGTTAAGGTTTGGTGCAGATCTAGCAGAGTTTATTTGTGATTGAGTCAAGCTTTGTGTTAAGGCTTGAGGATATATTTGAGGATAGAGTTTGGTGCAGACTTGAGGACAAATTTGTGCCAGACCAAAGATAGATATTGAGCAGATTTGTGCTAGACCGAAGGACTATGTTTAGTGTAGATCAGAGATAAATATTGAGCAAATTTTTGCTAGACCGAAGGACTATGTTTAGTGTATATTAAAGACAAACATTAAGCAAATTTGTGCTAGATCGAAGGACCGTGTTTAGTACAAATTTGAGATAGAGTTGAGAGAAATATTTGGAGGTGATAGAGTATAGAGGACAAAAGTCTCCAAAGGATAGAGGTCCATTAGCCAGGGTAGTGAAGATAGGTCTTCTAAGTGAGGGCATGAGTCTTTAGTGGATAGATATCCATAAGCCAATGCAATGGAGGTATCGGTTATTCTAGAAGATCATCAACCAAAGCAGAGGAGAAGGAATTCTCCTATGGATAGAGATCCACGAACTTGATTAGGGGATTGGTGTATCCTTTGTATAGAGGTCCATAAACATTGTAATAGGGAAAGGATTCCCAATAGATTTATTGAGAAAATTTTAGTGAAATATTTTCTCCGTGGAGTAGCTCACATTGGGTGAACCACGTTAAATAGCTGTATTTATTGTGTGTGGTGATTTATGCATTGCTTTGATTACTATTGTTGATATTGCCATTGATATATTGCATAATATTTTTTGGGAAAGAAAAGTAAAAAGTGGTCTTATAATGTTCACCCCCCTTCTCAGTATAAGCTTGTGTTCTTCACTCATCACAAGATAAGCAACATGAACTAGAAATCTTTAGGTCTCTTTATTCCAGGGGGGAAACTTTATTTATAGAACCTGGAATTGAGTTTATTTTTCCCACCGAATGAGGGGATAGGTTGTGATATGAAGGAAACACTTATTTTTTTTTCAAAAATATCTTTTCCTCCCTCCATTTTCAAAATCAATTATCATCCATTGTCTTTCTCAATTTTGGTTTTCCCTTTTCTGATATTTTTGTTGGAAGGCTTACCAACTTTATGTTCTATGTGCACATCAACACTTCCCTTTTTTTTGCTTCTTATTTTTGTACCTAAGAAAGAATTATCTTTCCCCATTTTGGGCTTAACTTTGGGAGATTCTTTTAGAGATTCAAGGACTTGGGTAACATGTTCTTGAAATTCACCTTCCTCTTCAAAGGGAGAGACTTATAAAATTTGTTGGTCTGTGATCACTTTTGAGGGAGAGTGGGGGAAAATAGGAGCCACTAGAACTTCAAATCCAACTTGTCCTTCAACTTCTTGGGATACCATATCCTAGATTTCATAGATCCCTTTCTCTTTTGGGAGAGAGTGTAGATCATTAGTAGTCATGGGAACATTACCCTCAGCCTATCCTTCCTCAACTTCATTTTCATGATAGTTGTCCACCACATCTTTAGAAATTCCTTGAGAAGACTTACCTTCAACATTTTTCTTTAACCAGGTTAGGTTTTTCTTAAAGGGACACAAATTAGAAGGATACCCTATTTTGTTGGAATTTGAATAGAAATTAGGTCTATTTTCATATCCTATAGGTTGAATACAAGAGCCAAGTCCAGAGATGAGTTTGATATATCTTGGGAGGTCAACTTCAAGATCAACATTGACACACATCCTTGTAAATATCATCCTTGAATTTTATTTCATAATAGAATCAATCAAGATGAGATCTCCAACAACCTTGGCAATACCTCTCAAAATGTCATTGTGCTACACATGGAAGAGGAGACCAGGGAGTTTGAACCACATAGGCACCGTGTTAATTTTTTGAGAATATAGGTTAAATTTAGTCACCCATTTTGGAGGAAAATGTCTCTCTTTCCATAAAATCAAGATTATCCACCAAGGATTTGTCTCATGTCATATTCATAGTTCAACTTGATGAGGAAAATGGATTTTGAGAGGAAAATAATTTCCATAAGACCTTGCATTCTACATTTAGAGAAAGCCCATCTCTTGATGAAATCCAAGTTCGGTTGGACCCCCAAGAAATTACCCACAAGTTAAAATGTGCCTTGATCCATGTTGAGATTTCGAAGATCCATAAGAACGTGTAGTTTTCTCTGAACCAGATTAAGATCAAATAATTTTTTTGAAGAGACTTACCTACTTGGATAGTTTGAGACCATTGCAACATATGAATGCACCCCTAGATTAAAAGGCAAATTAAGTCCTTATAGGCCTAGGGGTGGGTCCACACCTCCAAACAAAGGGCCCAAATAGATCCTATGATCCACCAAAGCATCAATTGATCTGCTCAATCTACCATTATCCACCTTCTTGCTCAATCTACTCAATTCACCATTCTCCACCTTCTCATTTGATATGCTATTCTCCATATTCCCATTTGGAAACTTCCTACTCCCACTCATTTTGAACCATGGGGGTACATTAGCATGTACCCAATAATGTAATACATTTCAATAAGTTCTTATACAAACATGATTCTAGGGTTGAGTGTTTGGATATTGGACATGTTCAAGATGACATTGATGGGTAGTATCTGCCCCCTCAAGAAGTGAGTTGATGAGTGAAGAAAAATAAAACAACAATGAAAAACTTGACTAAAGATCACTGCATAAGAACAAAGTGGAAATGGTAGGGGAGAATGATGAATGCATGATAGAGATAGAAACCATATGAATGATCTTGGATTGTATGAACAACTGTGAATTGGCCAGATAGTCATTGACTGTACAATTAGTCAGTAACCTTACAATTTATTATAGGTTAGGTGCAACAAAAGGGGTGTACTAGGGTGTGTGATTTCTCATTTGCATTACATGATTGGAGAGATAAGTGAGTGAGAGTGATAGATGAAGGGATATATTATGACATGAAGTGCTACCAGATTTGATACAGGAAGGGATAAGATGGCAAACAATGACATAGGACCAAGCAGTGGAAGGTGTACAATATGGGTTAATGGGTTTTATCCATTTTTTCTTTGTGGTTTTTCAATATAAAATAAACCCCAGGGCACATTTATAGTGAAAATAAATCATAGAATACTAGGGTAGCTTAGGATAAAAGAAATGTGGTGTGGTTCATGGAGTTGTGGGTTGTTCATTTAATTTTTTTAGAGAGTCATGGAGGATGAGAGGGATCTAAAATTAATGGTTGATATGATGGAAGAAGAGGGTGGTGTGACCACTACACCAGTTTAGGCCACTCCTTGGCGAGTTGAGGAGAGACTTAACGATGGAGGATTGGGAGTGGTTAGTGAATATTGGGTTTTAGGGAGTGGCCCAGCTATAACATGTCAACGTTGATCTCTCTTACCTATCTATGTTATGCAAGCATTGGGATCCAAATAGGGGGACATTTCATTTCCCCACAGTGGAAATTATATTGACCTTGGAGGACGTATATCAAATATACCAAGTACATGTGGAGGGGTGCACCATTATAGTAGCAGACTCAACCTAGTTGTCATGACCTGCCTTGGTAGGAATTTTTGCATGAGAGACTATGTATTGATGAATGATAACTTGATGCCTAGTTTTGATGTATTTAGATAGCTATGCAATATTTATATTTATTTATATTTGAGGAATATGGTACTACTGATGTATTATCAATTTGTAGGACTAGGTACACTCATGGGTAGAAGAGGTAGAATCAACCAATGAGAATAGGGTACTTGAAAATATAAATGATGATTATGGAAGATCAAAGTAACATGAATGACTACCCTCATATAGATGCATGCATTCTTGCTTTTGCGGTGATCATCAACAATCCAACCATCCATAGCCAAAAGTTGGTAACCTAGAAGTTACTGTAAGTCTTTGGCTAGGATAGGCAATTGGATTGTGATGACTTCACCCACCTTGTTTGATGCACTTGATTTTATATTTTTGTTTACATATGTGTTGTTATGTAAGAGGATTTGGTAAATAATCCCCTTTGAAAAGGATTAATAGATATAGAGGTTCTATTAATTCTTGGCCCATTTAAATACCATACTAATTTTTAATATTAGTATAGGTATTTTATTTTATTTTTTTAAGCGAAAAACCCCTTGCGGGGCCACCTTGGTCTGAGAGACCATGACCAGGGGGTTCTACACCATCAAAGTCACCCGGAAGTCACACCCGACCCTGCCCGCACCAACATTATCAATTGGATTTTGGATACCCAATTCAGCTTTTTGGTAGGGTGGAGATGTATAGGTATTTTATTTACAATAAGCGAAATAGGAGATGATTAATAAATTTTATGGTTTAAATTAAATTAAATTCAATATTATAAATATTAATGCTTTAAAGTTCTATTTAATACTCCATTTTTACCTTTTATGAATAAATAAAGAAAAAATTGGTTTATTTAAAGTTAGATATTTAAAAAAAAGAAGGAAGAATCATTCAAAATTTAAATATATCCTTTTTGGTCGCCTTGGGTAAGCATGAGTTACTTTTAGTAGATGATATTTATGTCTAAATTGGACTTTAGGCCTTGGGTAGATGGGTTTTCCATGTTAATAGGGCCAAGAGAAGGAGGAAGGAGGATTCTTTTGGGGGTAGACTACAACGAACAAAGGAGGAGAGCAAAAGATGAAGCAAGGAGTCGACCTTCAAAGGATAATTTCATTGCAAGGAGATTCAGGTTGGGGGAAATTTTTCTCATTTAAATATCTCTATTTAATGCTTTTAAATCCTTAGTATTAATTAATGGTGGCATGCTATGTTCAGCCTATGTTGGTATGCGCTTTAGAAAGAAGAATGATTCAATTTTAAACCTTTCATAGATGTTTATTTGAAAATGCTCTTCCTTTGTATTCTACCTTTCTATGTTTATGAAAGCTTTATCCCTTTTTATTTACCTTTTGTAGTCATTGCGGGTTGTTCTTGACCTAGGAAGACAATCCATGTTGTTATATGTGAGATAGTATAAAACCATTGTTTGTTTTTCATTGCCAAGGTTTTATTTGAACCTTGTCAAATCGAGGGGATGCTTAAACCTTTGTTAGTCATCTAACTGCATGTTCAACCTTGTTTCATGGATCTTGATCAATAGACACCCCTGTTTCTTAATCAATATCATTTTATATTAGACAAGGTGTCACCTATGACTCTTGTTGCTTTTAAAGGTTGTGTTTGATATTTTATCAAACGTTTTGTGTTGATTAAACCCTATTATGATAGCAACCAATTTTTTCTCTCTTACCTTGCTATTAGGTTTCAACTGTCAAGATCGCTTTGGTATCTGGATTTTAACAACTATGTTTTCCCTATTCAAAAATTTGGAGGTGGTAGAAATAATACTTTTATCACCTAAAAATGAGATTTAGCCTAATGTTTAACCTTAGGCTTTCCCTTTTCAATTTTTTTATGTTACCACTATTGAGCACACACCGTCGTAGAGTGATGTCTCTGTGCTCAATAGGACACGAAAAAAGGGAAGGCCACTCGGGCCTTCCCACTACATATCCTACATGGGATATATGGGAGGGTCAAGCTTGCCTTAATGGGCAAAGCCCTCCACTTATTGAGTGACCACCACTCAGTGGTCAGGGAAGCCACCAAGTGGATGGCCCATCCAATGCCAGTTGGATGCGTAATGGAATACACATGGTATTGTGTGAACCATTACTTAAACTTTGTTACCCTCTATTGATCGATGCATTAATATCTTCCTTCAATGCCACGTGTTGGATAGTTTCACTATCAGGCAATTCAAATGATTTGTTTATTCTTTGTTGTTGGGAAAATATTTTATTTGTGTTGCTAGGCGCTAGATAAGGGGAAAGGCTTCCCTTTAGGGATGACCACCTCTAGGTAGTCATGAGGAGCTTGATCGAGCTACCTCAGTTGTAGAACCAATGGTTAGGCATGGGTGGTGTGTGGTGTTTGACTCCATGTGCACTATCTGATCACCCTATGTAATGTTTGACCACCTTTGTGTTGTTGGTTTACCGGTTGAATTATCAGTCATTGTTATCGAAACCCTATTTTTAAAAGAAGGATGCTTGATTTATCTTTTTTAAAGAAGGATGTTTAATTTATTTAAATTGAAAGAAGTATTTTTTATTTATTTAAATTGAAAGAAGGATATTTAGTTTATTTAAATTGAAGGAATGATATTTCATTGATTAAATAAAATAGTTTTTATAAGTACTTTAACTGGTTAAAAGTACGAGTTTTTAATTGATTAAATAAAATGGTTTTTATGGATGTTTAATTAGTTAAAAGTATGAGATTTTAACTAATTAAAGGAATGATTTTTATGGATGTTTAATTAGTTAAAAGTATTGGTTTTTAAATAAAGGATTTTTTTTTTACAAGTACTTTAATTGGCTAAAAGTATGGGCTTTTAACTGATTAGAAGAAAAGGTTTTTATGGATGTTTAATGAGTAAAAAGTATGGGATTTTAACTATTTAAAGAAAATGGTTTTTATAAGTACTTTAATTGGTTAAAAGTATGGGCTTTTAATTGATTAAAGGAAATGGTTTTTATGGATGTTTAATTAATTAAAAGTATGGGCTTTTGATTAATTAAAATAATGTTTATTGAATTATTCTATGCATTGATAAATGATAAATGACTTTCATTATTAAAGGATAAAATGACTCTCCTTCTATGATGAAATGAATGATAGATGACTTTCATTCTTGGATAATGAATACACTTGTGTGATTAATGAAAGAAGTATGCTAGTGGTGAAATTATGGGGTTTCTTCCTAATGATTGATTGAATGATTTATGTCTAATTACATTGTGTAATTTGTAAAATTGCAATATGGTATCCAAGTTATAAATACACATGTTTCATAAGTTATTTAGAAAATGCATTTAGCTGCATGCTTCATAAGAGCTATGAGTTGTCTTGATCCCTTACTACCATCAAATGAGCGATGGAGAAGCAAGAAGGACCAAGGAGAACACTTAGAACCAAGACATTGACCCTTTTGATTTATATTGTAGTAAAGCTCTTTATGGAAACTTATTATGGAGTAGACTCTAGCATGAGTAATCTCCTAATTGGATAATGATGTAATGCTCTATTCACTTAGTGTGGTGATACTTTTACCCTACTTGGGTTATGTAATGATTTAATTTATGAATGAAAGAGGTATCTTTTACTTGTTATAATTAAAGGACCTATGATGTTATAGTTTCATAAATTATCATTCTTTGTTAATATTTTAGATAGAAATTACATCTTCTTTATGTATCTTCCTTTGATGATATTATAGATGTTATCCAATGTTTAATTAAGTAGGTAGACTTAATCACAACCTTTCAAGAAATGAGAGTTCAAGAGATATTGATAGGTTAATGTAGTTGAGATGATTAGAGTTGGTATCTAAATGATTATTCTTATGTGTTAGAAGTAGAAAAGAAACCTAAGGAATTATGGGATACCTTATGGAGGAAATTTAAGTAATATTGTTCTTTAAGGAACTTTCCTAAAACTAAACTAGTTAGATGCACGAAAACATCAATAGATTAAGATAAATAAATTTGGTTATCACTAGGAGTGATGGATGGAATAAGTTAGCTCATTGTGGGGATGAGACTGATAGCTTATTTGCATTATGCTTAGTGCACCTGCATAGATAGACTTATGTATGGCATAGTGATAGGCATATTATTTTTATACATTAAGGTGATAAGTTGGTTCATAATATATATGATATAGACAACTTAAAATATTAGATTAGGCCTTAGACAACTTCGTAGAATGACATATGTTGGATAGGGGTATGTAAATCCCTAACGAGTATATATTTTGTTAAACAAAAAATCCTTAGTTTGTTAGTTTTTTTGGGATGTTACATTTGGTATCAAAGCTCTAGGTATGATGTACTAGAGGCTTCCATGGAATGTGCTAAATATTTAGGTATCTTCTTATTCAGACCCTTGATTAATTATTAAGCTAAATTCGAGAAGACCTAGAATTTATAATTGCTAAAATTCTAGAGAGTTTACCCTAGGAAGGGTAGCTTATTTTGATACAATACCTTATGTATAGTAAGTGTGGCTATCGATAATGGAATTAGAATATAGTTTTTGAGTAACCCCATTATGTAGAGTGAGGGGGTCTTGGTATGAAAACTCTGTAGTTAGGTTATACGAATGACATATGTAGCTAAAGTTAGTAGTACAGTTTAGGGAAATGACTGTAACCTAACATATTATTCTTTCTTTTGTATGACCAGGATAATGGCACCAAATACAAGAAGAGGAAAGTTATTTCACCAAATACATAGAACAAACATGACGATGTGGAGGGAAGAACCTAAGATAAATAGGTAATTCTAGAAGAGAGGTAGAGGACCTCACTACAATAGCCACCTTGATCCAATAACAAATGCAGTAGTAGAGATAACTACTGGAGACCATAGCAAATCAAGATTTACAAGCTAGGAATTTAGAGGTTAGGCAAGCAAAGGAACCAACCATTAAAGAATGAGAAACCAGAGCTCTACTAGAGAAAAAATTGGTCAGAGATATAAAGAATGCTCATACCTCAAAATTCAATGGAAAAGAAGATGGTGATGCAGACAAGGCTTGGTTGAGGGAATTACAAATATACTTCACTATAAAAAATTGCTCTATTGGGACTCGAAAAATATGGGCAACACTACATCTACAAGATACTAGACTGGAATGGTGGGAAACCTTCCAGGAAGAGTGAATAATTAAAGTAATTGATTTAAAGTTTGAAGATTTTATTATAGTTTTCAAGAAAATGTTCTTTATAGAACATTTATTTGTAGCAAAATTTGAGGAATTTACCAACCTTTAGCAAGGAACCAAATTGGTTGAGGTATACTATCAAAAATGGGTTAAGTTGTTAAAATACGTACCAGCCTATGATGAGAAAATGAAGATTCACAAATCTATCTTAAGAGAAAAACCTAATATTAGGTATGAAATAAATATGCACGAGCCAAAAATACTATAGAAAGCTTATGATTTTTCTAGAAAGACATAATCTTATCTCTAGTTTAACTATGCAGTTCTATCTAAGCAAAATTGATAATCACTTAGGAAGAGAAATAGTGTTGGGTTCATGAAGTGGAAAGGAGAATAGAACCAAAAGAGTAAAAGCTTTTCATAACCCAAAAGGAGGAATGATGGAAAGTATAGAAATTTTAAGAAGAATTTTCAAAAGAGGAACAACAACAATAATAACAAACCCCAACCACAAAAACAACCAAATTTTATACCAATGGGAAAATCAGGGGAAGATAAATAAGGAGTGCACCTTGGACCCAAGGGTGGGTGTTACAACTATGAAGGTTTGCACTATTACAATTGTTGTCCACATCAACCAAGACCAATTACAGTTGGTATGAAAGGAAAGGAACCTACCCACAAGATTTATGTTACAACCGAAAGCTAGAAATTGGAAGGGCAAGCCACCCCATTGCTCTTAAAGCGTAATATTTTTAACAAAGAAATAAATATTTTAATTGATAGTGGAGCTACTAATAGCTTTATTTCTTCTAGTATAGGCATGGATATGCCAGAAAGATTAGTATATTTGGCACAAGGGTGGAAGGTTGAGTATGATTATGGAAAAACCTACTCAATGGATCAATATTATCCTATGGCTGAAATTACCCTCACCAATGGTTATGTTGTAGGATATCTTTATATAGAACCACTACATGCTTTTGATGTTATATTGGGAATGAAATGGTTACATGCTCATAGATCCATAATCAATTTCTAGGATAGGTTGATAGAGTATTTGAAAAAGGACACAAGAAGATTAAGGATCCATAGTGAACAAGGATATTTTAAACCCAATTGCTTTCTGCTATGCAACTAAAAAAAACCATTAGAAAAGGAGGAATGGTTTATGTTGTGAAACTCAATGAAGTCAAAAGGAAGAAGTGTTTGGGAAACACCAAATCTTGCAGGAATTTAAGGATGTATTTCTCGAAGACCTACCTAGACTTCCTCATGTGCATGAATTTGATTTCACTATCAAGCTAATTCCAGGAGCAGAGCCTATCCATAAAGCTCCTTATAGGATGAATCCTATAGAGATGCAAGAGTTAAAAGTATAATTTCAAGGACTATTAGAAAAGGGACTGATCAAACCTAGTGTGTCACCATGGGGTGCACTAGTATTTTTTGTTAAAAAGAAAGATGGTTCTTTACGGTTATGCATAGACTATAGAATGCTCAACAAAGCAACCATCAAGAATAGGTATCCTTTACCCAGGATTGAAGACATGTTCAATCAATTGAAGGATGCCACAATATTTACAAAGATTGATTTAAAATATAGGTATCATAAATTAAGGATACGTGAAGAGGATACTCATAAGACGACCTTTAAAACCAAATACGAGCATTATGAATTTACAGTCTTGCCCTTTGGGTTAACTAATGACCTTGCATTCATGAAATTAATGAACAATATATTCAAAATTTATATGTATTAGTTCATCCTTGTATTATTAGATTATATTCTAGTATATTACCAAGATAGAAGCATGACAAACATCTCATAATTGTATAGGAGTTGTTAAGAAAGAATCAACTCTTTGGGAATATATCAAAAAGTGATTTCTATATCTCAAAAGTATGATATCTAGGATATATTATATATGCAAAAGGAATTGCAGTGTATCTAAAGAATATTGAGGCCATTCTGAATTGGTTGTTGCCCACTAATGTATCCTTCATGGGCATGATGGGTTATTATAGGAGATAGGTGAAGGATTACTCCAAAATAGCTATTGTAATAACCGATCTCCAAAAGAAAGAGAAAAAAATTAAGTGGACAAATAAGTGTGAAGCTGCTTTTGCGTTGCTTAAGCAAAAACTCACCATGACACCAATATTGAACATCTTAAATGCTCAAGGAAACTTCTCAATGTTCACTGATACATCACTATGAAGGTTAGGAGGAGTGCTTTCACAATATGAGTTATTCATAGCATATGCATCAAGGAAACTCAAGAAACATGAGGTTAACTATGCTATGCATGATCTAGAGTTGGCAGTGGTTGTGCATACTCTTAAGATTTGAAGTTATTACTTGGTAGGAAGACCCTTCAAGTTAAGAACTGGCCATTATAGTTTGAGGTACATATTTACTCAACCTATGCTCAATGTAAGATAGAGAAGATGGATCAAATTATTAGTTGAATATGAATTTGATATTGAATATATCAATGGAAAGGAAAATAAGGTGGTTGACGTCTTAAGTAGAAGAAGACATATAGAAAATTTGACTCAAAGCCATGTAGATTTATTAGACCAAGTCATAAAAATACAATCTCAAGATGAGTATTGTAGGGAAATTCAGGCTAAAATGGGAATAGATCCTAAAGAGAACAAGGATATGGTCATCATACCAATAATAGGTTATTTAAGGAGACTGATCATGCAAGAAGCACATAGATCTCCTTACTCTACTCATCCTAGAGGGGCTAATATTAGAGTAAATATTGAGCAAAATTATCTCACACTTAATATCAAGCAAGGTTAGATTTAAAGAATAGTTATCCCATATAGATATCCATAATTTTGATTATTGATTTCTATTCTCTTTTCTTTGTTTCTTGCATAAAAGAAAGTTTGCAATGAATAAAAGTATTAATTTGAAAATGTGCTTATTTTAAGGAATACATAAAAGAAAATAATACATAATACTATTGTCATACTCATGAAAGAAAATAATGCTAAATCACACTTTGTATTTCAAATTCCATACCAACTAGTACAATGTAACAATAATTCTACTTCTTCCTCGTGCATCTGTATGTAAGGTGGTCACCTTTCTAACATGAAGGACTTTGTAATATATAATTTTACATTATACCATTACAATAGAAAAATTAATATTCACTTTGTTACACATTTTTTTGGAATAAATCTTCTCCAAGTGGCATGGATACTAAATATGCGTAAGAAGGATCTAAAATCTACGTAACTTACTAACAATACAAAACAATTTTTTTTGTCCATTTCTTTAGGAAAGAGACAAATCCGTTACATCTCAAATTTCATAATCTTCAACTAATTAAAAAATTACATAATAAATTTATATGTAATATTTCCAAATAAAGAATGATAAATCATCCATGCCTGGCTCTTCCAATAGTCTGTGTGGCATTGATCGAGCTAGCAACATACATGGCATTTCCACTGCACACAATAGGTTTACAAATACCAACAAATTTTTGTAGACTATTTTTATAGACTATTTTTTTAGTGTCTTTCTGTAGATGCTTTCTATAGATAGCATCCGTAACCTATTTTTGTTGTATTTTCCTGTGGATTGCTTCAACTACATTCGACTATAGAATTCCCCATGAATCACTTGTAACATTCACCTGCTAAAAACACAATATTCTCACGAAATTCATGTAATATTGCAACCATTAACACATAATATTTTGCAGATCATATTTATCCAAAAATCATATAAAAACATGCACATCATTGATAAAATATATATAATTCGATCATATTTGTAACTAAAATGCAGAAGTAAACTACAAATTACAATCACATTCCAGTACTCATCATTAAACCCCAAAATGAAGGAAGTGCATGTCCTCATGCACACGAAAATAGTGCTACCAAAAACTAGGACAAATCATACATAGATAATGATAAATACAGATATGTAGTTTTTATAACAATATTTTATCAAAAAACATTAAAAATTTAAATATTTTTAGCTCTAATATGGGATAAATCCCAAACTGGAGTGGGATGTTCTTCAGCCTTCAATTTATCATGCTTGATCTTTTGCACCTATGCTATGGCTATGTCAAGGTTTGGTGGTCTCTCGGTAGCCATAGTTTTCAAGTAAGTTATATCATCCTGTCCACCTCCTACATTTGCTATGCCACATGGAAATTTTGGCATTATATTTTTTATTAGTGGGGACAACTGTCCAGTTGATTCGGTGATCTTGTTGATCACCCTATCGACCTCTAATAAAATATCTAACTCCACTTCTGGGCCTATCTTTTGTGCACCATGTGTAGGAGTGGGACACCTCTAGAATCTAAAATTTGATAATGTGGGTAAGTTGTCTTCAATGAATGTCTTTGTCAATGTAAAGTGTTTACTAAAGTTGATAAACCATTGGATATCAATGGTTGAGAGATCTGCTTAACTTAGGAGATCATTCTAGGTGGATATGACCGTCTCCACTAAAGTTGCATGTTTCATAAACTCTTTGTGGAAACTGTCCACATAAAACTATAATAGGCTTTACTAGGTGCAAATTTGAGCCAAGGCTTCAAAAGGTTTTTATTGAGAGCTTGAGGTAATTGGACTTGATCATGGGCTGATAGATTGTCTAGAAGTTTCTCCTTTCCTATGCTTTTATGGGTTGTATTCCTCAAATTGTGTCCTCTTCATTGGTGCAGGTGAGGAATATTTTGATGTCTTGGTAGTTTTAGTCTGGGTTATTCTATTACACACATGTGAGTCCTCCTCCTCTTGGTTATCACTATATTCAAATATGGAACTCTCACTAGGCTCAAATTCTTCTTTAGATAATTTCAAATATAGGTTAGCTTCTTCTACAATTATCCCAAGTGTTTTTGGTATCAAGGGTTCTATGCAAGACTAGCAACTTGATGAGGCCATGGTGGGTAATCAGATGTAGCTTAGATGCATCACCAGTCCTTCCATAAATATTCTTGACCATGAATTTTAGGGACTTATAGAGAAAGTAAGGCAAGTTGATGACACAATATTCTTGGTTAGGAAACTTGAGGTTGAGGAGCAACTTTAGGTGATAGCCCCCACAAACCGATAGTCTTTCCTCTACAATAAAAAATTATATCACCAAGGTGATGGCTTCTTATCATTTTAAAGGGAAGGAAGAGGTCACCACTCCTTTTATTGATCATTTTCTATCTTGAATCAAGAAGCACTTCTCCCCAAGTTTTTCAACCAACTAGGTGACTCCCCTATCGTTTGGTTTAAAGTATTTTAGGCCAAATTTAGATAGGTGTAGGACTTCTAAAATCAAACAGGGGGTTACTTCTATTTTAACTCCACCCACATGTGTGACCATGGATGTGGGGTCATAGTTTAAAAAAATTGCTTGGCCACACCTTAGTCGTGGCCTTGAAATCGAATCAAGGCCTCCCATCACCTTACATTTTGGAAGAGTTTTTTGATAAATTCATTGGGCATTTGAGTTGCAATGGAGGACGACTCACTCCTTTTGTGAAAGGTAGAATTCATCATGGTAAACAAGGATTTTTCTAGGCTGTAGGGTAAGGAGCTAAAGATAGCAAGTTTTTTTCTTTCTATTTAGTTTCACAATATGTCAGCCATGATAAAAAACCTACAGAGAAAAATTTGTATACATGCATACAATTCATCACTATTATGCAAAAACTTAATTCATACAACATTTTTTTTTTAATTTTTAAAGAAAAAATTCTCATTATTTTTTCATTTTGAATTTTTTAAAAAAGAATTCTCATTATAAAGAAAATTTTCATTGTATTTAAAAAATTTAAACACTTATAGTAAACTTTTGACCAATTCGTTAATCCCTATGCCTCGTTATTTTTGGCATATGTCTATAATTTTATAGTTTTTAGCTTTTACAAAGTTGCCACTGCTTGAATTTCCTTCTACACAAGGCCTTCGAGTGCAATTACAACTGAAATACCATGTTTCAATCATGTTTACAAAGCTGAATTATCGAGGTTTTACCCTAACCAAAATGTAGAGAATGAGAATTTTGTTTGCATGTAATATTAGGGTTTCTCCTATGTCTAATGTTGCATTATGATTGAGGAAACATAGTCATCGATCATTATTTTGATCAACAAATTCTAAGTTGAATCCATGGCATACATCCTCATTTACTCTGCATGGTTCGATCGGTCAGGTTTTGGTGATCGATGCTTAAAATTATAAAATTATCACCCTCTTTGAAATGAATGTTGTTGCTACCATGATATGCTAACATTCTACCACCTTTTCATGATGCACGGGCATAAAATTTATTTTAAGGTGCATCTATAGACACCTAAAACATGTCATGCTTAGGGGAGCTACTCACATAGACACATTCATAAGGTAAAATGACATAATATTGGACTTTCCAAGCATCAAAAGTGGTTATCACCACTCATTTGGGGCCTTTTCAAGCCATCCAAGCCTAGCCACTCAAGCTAAGAGCAGCCAGATCCTAGACGCTCAAGCCTAGAGTGGCTAGACATTAGCTGCTATAGACGACAGTGGCCAGATCTTAGTCATCATAGACAACAATGACTAAACCATAAAAGTTATTTTATCGACAAACAGGCCTAATCACGGGTGAAAGTGGCAGTTCGCATGCAATAAAGGTGAGTAGGAATAACTTTGCATTTCTTTTCATGACCAGTTCACATAGGAGACTTGAGTTTACATTTAGACTTTAGTTAACTTGCCTCCAAACATAAACAAAGGATAAAATCTTCTCATTCTAACAACCAATTTGCATAGGAGACTCAAATTGGTAGTTATATTTCAGTTAATTGACCTCCAAATATAGAAAAAACAAAAAACTTCTCATGCTAACTCTCACTACGCATGAGAAATTCATTCCTAGGGCTTGGACATAGACCTAGGGTTTCACACTATAAAATGTGCAAGCCTAAGATCACCAAGGATCCATCTATTAATCTTAGAAGAGAGAAGAAACATTTTATCTAAAAGATATTTATCCAAACAATTTATCAAGATAAGTCATTAAGGAGAGCTTTTGAGACTTGGAGAGTTCCCTTGGAGATCACATGTATGACGGAGCCCTGACAGAATGGAGAGCATAGCAACCATTATTTCAACATCGGATACAAGCTTTAATCCATAGCTTTAGATCAAAGAGGACGAGAGTCACTTTAGCGGTTGTTGTCTTGGACAGTGGCCCACAGGATTAGCTTAGGGTTTTAGACATTAGATTCATTATTTTAGCATATCATTAGCATAGCATAATTTCATTCGTTCTCATTCATAGCATTATTCTAATTTGTACTTGCTTTCATTTGTTATATTCAATACTAAAAACCTCATTCGAGGAGGTATTCCCAAACATCTAAGCGTGTGTTGTTGTTTCATTGCTTACGGGGCCACAAGTTCATCGAACAAAATCTACAACATACGAGAGCAAAAGGTATCCCTCTAGGAAACAGGCTTGGAGAAGGAGGCATCTGTAAGCCCTCATACATTTTCGTGTGCAAAACCAAGAAGCTATTTGAAAGTGCACAACCTCTTCGTAAAAGGGGCACTCTTTACCTATTTTTAACCTTATTGTATCGAAATGGTTATCCCTAAGAGGGACTGACATGTAACCAGGTTTTAATACAAATAAATGGATCCATATTTGTTATTTTTGTGTTATATGCTTTTCATTTGTCTTCCATTTCATTTTGGGTTCTCAATACATTGCAAGTAGCGTAAAAAGAGCAGTGCGTGTGTCCTGGGGTTGCTACAGATGGCGATCACGGTGGGACCTCCACTGATTTTTCATTTTTCTTTCAGAATATTAACTTAGTTTTTCATGCAGGTCTAGCCGCTTTGAGCTATAGCGGCCAAAAATCAGCTGCTCTAAGCTACAGTGGCCAATAAAGCTTTAGCCACTCCCACTAACAACGACCAAGAATCAATCACTTTGGTCAATAATGACATGAACTAGAGAGTAGCAGAGGATAGAATCAAGGTTATTTGAGTTGGATTAGAGGTTGGTACAACCTATTTGATATTATATAGCTTTCTATTTACTTCTATGTGTGTAAAACATAGAACTTAAAGCACATTTATGTTTGGAAATTGAAAGAATATAAGGAGAAATAATTAAGCATTTCACATCATATCTTAGATCTTCTTTTAAATTTCCACTAGGTGTTGCTAGGAACATCAAGTTGTGCCTAAAAAGTTTACCCTAGAATCTAGCATGCTAGACATTGTATGTTTTTTGCTTGCTTTAAGACCCTGCTAGAGGCCATAGCCGCACAAAATATAGTGTGCTCATACAAATCATAGTAGTCCATGCATATTTCTGAATATTAAAATATATTTTTTCACTTAGGCATATAGGAAAGACTCATTGTTGCTATATGATGCACTCCATGTTACACAAGCTTAAAATGAACACCACACATGCACGTATCATTTAAAACATTGGAGAGTTGGATTTCATCACCAACCTTCAATTCAGTCTAGTGACATTGGCATTCATCTCCTTCCACTAGTTTACCCCCTAGAGCTTCCTAGAAATGGATTGAGAAACTTACTTATAGTGATACTAAGTTACTTGTGCTCAAACTGTCTCCCACTTTTGGAACAATCATTGGTTCAAAGTGGAAGAGCTAGGCGAACCCCCCACTGGGTCTTTAGTGGTGTACCCTAGATTCTTTTGAGAAAATCATGTTTGGCATGGGTGTACTTGATTGTCACTATGGATGAGTCTTATCATTCTTAATACAATAACAAGAGAAAGAAATCAAAATAACAATGCATCAAAACACACCAAATAATTTAGGGCACACTTAAATCAATAATCAAGATAAACACTTGTTTGGTATTGTGTGGCTATTCCTAAATTACAACTCAAAATATCAATTCATAGAAAACATGGTCAAAACAAGAAGTAAACACCCTCAGTCTGATACCGAGGGAGAAATTGAAGCAACTCATACCCATAGGCGGAGTCGTAGTAACATTGAACAACCTACCCGTAAGACCGTGGGGCATAGATTCATGAGCCTAAGGGGTGATAACTCAAACCTTGGGGGATCTCCTCGAGAAACCCCAAGTATGGAGCCACATCATGGAACAAAGTCACATAGAAAAAAAGAGGCTTCATAGCCATCCTCATCAAGGAGACATGAGGAGACCTCAAGGGCCTCCTCTAAACACACATAAACATCTCAAATACATGAGGAAGATTCAAGGGCTTCCTCATCACATGGACATAAATAAGGTTCTAAAACTCATTATTCACATAGGGATGACAATACTGCTACATCTCCATCCACATGGAGAAAACATGTTACCACAAAGCCCTCTTCATTAAGAAGGCAAGCAAGAATTGCAACACCTCAAGATTCATAAGAAACAGGTCTACCCACTAAAGGGCAGGAAACCAAAGTTACATCTAGTCATGGGAATCAGATAGAAGAAATCCTTAAAACAAAATGAAATATTCTTGTAGACTATGATCTCATAGGAGTGAATGGCACCCCATGGACCAGCCATGGAAAATAAGACAACTAGATGGGTTGGATCGGTTTCCTACATGACCAACTCAAAGAACTATAGCTACTGAGAACTTTGCATCTAGAAGCTCATGAACTATGACTTCTAAGAACACCTATTAGTCTGGGGTACCTTAGAGTGATCCCACAGTAGATGTACAGAGTCTAATTGTAGGGATACTCAAAAATACACTGAACAAGTCACATTAGCTAGCAAGAGTACAGGTACAGTAAAAACCTCCTCGAGGAATCAGCGAGTCAAGACAACAAGAACAGAGTCAGATAAATATGAGTCTTTTGTGACACCATAAAATGACTATGTGAGGTGGTTAGAAAATGCATTACATAAGGAGTGAGAGTTAGTGGAAACTCTCGAACAAGATAAACAAAGAGAAAGACTCTTGCGCCAACATGAGTAGCGCTTAAGAGCCAGCTATCTCTTAGCAATTTATAGACAAATGATGATAACCACCAAAGAACTAGATGTGCTGACTCACCTAAGGAGAGGCACACTAGACAAGATAGCCCACAATGAAATCACCCACCAAACCATGAACAAAATCCAATTAGTGGGGAAAGGGCAAATATAACAAACCAAGATCACAATCCTGAGTCCCCTCATAAGAGGGAAGAAAACGGAAAAAATTAAATGGATATAGAATTACCTCCATTACCATTGCGAGTAGGCCTACAAGAGGAGGAAATCCATGCATCAAAGGCATTTCAAGAGCTTTCTAAAAATATGAAGGCCTTTGAGAAACAAGAGGCAGCTAGGAACTCGCCAACATTGAGCAAAATACACAACCAACCATTGTGCCCATCAATCCCTAGCCCTCCATATCCTAAGCAATTTGAGATACCTAGATTATAAAAATTTAAGGGTGAAGAGTATGCACAAGAGCACATCATCAATTTTATCAATGCATGTTTTCATATTGAAGACAATGACGCGCTCATGCTAAGAATATTCATAATGACATTTTTAGGTGCTTCCACTCAATGGTTCAACCAGGTACCTAAGCATAGCATAACCAACTTTGAACAACTAGTAAATGCATTATTAAAGCATTTCTCTTTGGTGCTAAGAAGAAGGTGAACCTTTCAGACCTGACCAACTTGAAATAGTACGATGATGAGCCAGTAATGGATTATGAGAATAGATGGAGAAAATTCATGGCGAAATTATCATTCTTCGTTCCCACAGAAGAGATCATTCTTATGTTCACCAAAAGTTGTTCCAAAAACATCTCCCTATTGCTACAAATTTAGCAGTATCCTTCGTTTGAGGAAGCTTTGGCACAAGAAAAACTCATAAAAGACATAAAAGTAGATGAGGGAACCATTAAACTCTGAAACAAAAAGGAGTGGAACAAGAATGGTAAGAATGACAAGTACAAACAGAAGCAGGGCAACCCTGATCTAGTCAATCAAGTCGTATTGGCTACACCCAAGGATGGGGGTGCACCACAACCCAATAACTATCAAGCACATCCCCCACCAACCAATTACGACCAAAGGAACAATCAGAGGTGAAACAAAGAATGCAAGCCGCCTCACTATTTCATGCCTCTGATAGAATCAATGCAATCAGTATTTAATCAGCTAAGCAAGACCGGGAGGATCAGATTTCCTGATATACCTCTTATAGATCTCAACCATCCTAAGCCAAAAGGATATAGGGAAGATCAATTTTGCCCTTATCATAGGATACTGAGGAATGACATTGAGGTTTGCATTGGTTTTAAGCATCAAATGCAAAACATGATTGAGGTAGGAGAAATCAAAGTTGACAATCCACTGGCTCCTGATAACAGAGACATGGGCATATACAAAAACCCATTGCCCAATAATGAGGTCCCTATAGAGCAAGGGGCCCAAGTCAATTAGGTTTGAGCTGATATACCTACCCACAGATCCATTGGGATGGTTGAGATTGTTAACATAGCAATAAGGACTAGGCGGTATGTTCACCCGCAACCTCCTGCACCTCCCATGAATGTCCCAGCCGCACCTAGGCAGAGGTAAGACAACCTTCGAGGTCCACCAACATGACCTGTGATAACTATCCAGAATAGATTAGAGCAAAAACTACAGATAACTCCAACTAAGATATCCATCTATGAGCTCATACAATAGTCCCAAAAGCATAGGGATACTCTAATGGAAATTTTAAGGACAATTTAGCTCCAACCACAAGATGTGAATGCATTCACTCACTTTGTGGGACAAGTACAAGAATGCCAGGAACCTATAATTTGATTCTATGATTATGAGATTAAGATAGTACCTACTGCCTTACCAGAACCCCCACTAAATATTGTGGTAGCAATCAATGAATTACCTTTCAACAGGGTCTTGGTTGATACAGGTTCATCAATAAACATCATTACAACAACATCAATAGAGCACCTCAAGATCCCCAAGTCCAATATCATTATGGGAGCTTACACATTGAGAGATTTTAATGATGCTTTATGCAATACTGTGGGAATGATAGTACTACCCATCAAGGTGGGGTACAAGACCATCCTTGTGATATGTCATATATTGGAAGGAGATATGCAATACAATATCCTCTTAGTGAATCCTTGGATAAGGGCCATGAAGTGTGTTCCTTCGATCTTGCATCAGGGTGTCAAGTATATGCACAAAAATAAAGTCTATGTGGTTTTGGCCAATGAAGAGCCTTTTAAATATGTCCATCATGTGGACATTCTAGGAGAATTTGTAATTCCTTCTACCCACCTATACGTAGCACCTTCATCTCCAACCACATAAGTGGATAACAAAGACAAAAGGGTAAGAAAAGACCCATGCACATCAACACTTCCTAGTGCACTCAAAACAGTCAATGCTTCTAAAGTACCATCAAAATCAAAACCAAAAGACAATAAGAAGCTAAAGTCACCCGTAGTCAAAGAAGAAAGGCCCAAGGAAGTTCCAACTATAGCCATTTATGAAATGCCAAGTCCTATGGAAGAAGAAGATCTTCAAGATCAAGGTGAAGATAGCAATTACCACCCCGCTTCACCAGTATCATCTGTAGGGTCATCCACGTCACATGCATCAATACACTTGGCAAGCATAGGCATAGGGGAGTACCTTGTGCAAAAAATTACCTTTACACCTATCATTGAGTTTGCACAAGATATGGGAAGACCTAAGGACTTGAGGCCGCCAGTGGGAACAATGGTTCCACTTGGAATCCCTCCCAACCAAACCAATTTTGTCTATGTCGGCTTGGACTGCACCCATAAGTCTTCATACATAGAAGAGGATAGTGATGAATTATTCATGGTCAATGTTTGTTACCTCTCTAATATTGAGTTTACTCTAATATACTTTGAGTGTTGCCATTGGCATGGCTATGGACTTGCTATATATGATCATGGGCACAGTCGGCCATACGAGCCACAATATCAGCTTCCCTTTGACAGATTTGGCTTAGGCTATTATATTGGAGGTCAAGATGACTCTCTTGCAATAGCATTGGATAGATTAAGCTTAGGGTTAGGAGAAGATATCGATTTCATTCCTTATCAGCCCTTAAGAATAAGAAATTTGAGCAACAGACAAGTGGCCATGGTGAATGTACCGCCACCAAAAATTTATCATCCAAACACCTCAGTTGATTCCATCCCAATAGGGTACAACTCGTGGGATGAGGAGAATGGGTATGAAGCAAGTTATTATGAGGCACAACTTGGCATAACCTACCATGGGCCTCACTATTTACAAATATTCACATGGTCCATTCATAATGAGAGTAGGTATACATCAGATGAAAGTGAATATGAATCAAAAGACTCGACAGAAAGAGCCTACTTAGGCCTGATCCATAAACCCTTGAATTTGGGGCAAGAGACAAATGCAAATGGATTATTTATAAGTGATGAAGAATATGAATAAGAAATGAAGATGGCCTACTTGGGGGCAAGACATGAGCCCATTATCTTAGGGTTGCATACCAATGCTAATAGTTTTTGGATAAGTGATGATGAATTTGAGGATGAGATTGAGATGGCTTATATTGGACCTCACAACTTGTGACAAGTCAACGAGCTAGTAGAGAGAGATGCGGAAATCCATGATATAAACCCTCATCTATGATTTTTGGGGAGACCTGTTGACCTAGATGCCATTCATCATATGGTCAATCCCCCTCCACCTACATTCAGAGAACGATTAGAGCCCAATGATCCTATTATCTAACCTGCTCATGGGCCAGATCCAAAAATTCCCATTCCTCTAGAGCCTCATCATAAGTATGAAAGGGAAACCCCAGAGATAAGATTGCACCCATGTGGTCCTGGAGATTTCATTCCATCCATCAACATGATATCAATTGATTTGACCACTCCACTTCATAATCCAGTAGATTCTACCAAATCATTGCATCTTGATATAGAGGCTATTGATTGGGATCACACTAATTCATCCATAGATCCTGAAGACCTCTTCCCCAATGAAGAGATGTTACAACCATTCCATTTTGCATCAGGTTGTGCGTATGACGTCTTCCATGTTGGTTTGGAACCTGAGTCAGTAGGTCTTGTAAATCTCACTGATGACATTCATTTGATACCCATGCCTCATAAACTAGAGGATGGGTCACGTATGGCTATAGAAGAGACTTCCAAGGTGGACATCAGTGATGATCCTACCCAATCAAGAAAATTCAAGTTCAAAGAAATTCTATCTCCAGAGGAACAAGCCATCATAATTCCTCTCCTCAAAGAGAGGCCAATATTTTTGCTTGGAATTACAAAGACATGGCAGGGATAGATCCAAAATTAGTCTTTCACAACCTTTCATTGGATCCCATGAAGAAGCTAGTCAAGCAAAAGCTGAGGAAAATGCATCCTACCATCACTTTGATGGTGAAGAATGAATTGCAAAAACTACTAGATGCAGTATTCATAGTTCCTATAGACTATCCTGAGTGGGTGTCGAACATGGTACCCATGGGAAAACTCGACAGAAGAGTCTGTATCTGCACAAACTTTAGATATTTAAATAGGGAAACACCAAAGGATTCATTCCCATTGCCAAACATAGATACTCTTGTAGATGCAACCATAGGTCATGAGATGCTATCCCTAATGGATGGTTTTTCCAGATACAACTAGATCTAGATTAAGTCTGAATATCAACATAAAACTACTTTAATTACTCTGTGGGAAAATTTTGTTACAAAGTCATGCCATTCTATCTCAAAAATATTGGTGCCACATATTAGTGGGCCATGACATACATATTCCATGAATATATTCATAAGATCTTAGAGGATTACATAGATGAATTACTGGCTAAGTCCCTATTGCAGCAAGAGCACACTAAAGTCCTTAGACAAGTCTTTGATCGCCTCATAGAACACAATGTCCGATTGAATCCTAAGAAGTGCGTATTTGGCATAACTTATGGCAAGCTTTTGGGATTCATCGTATCCAAGAGAGGCATCGAAGTAGATACTACAAAGGTAAAGGCTATATTGGAAATGGCCGCCCCTACCAACACTAGGGAGCTGAGGAGCCTACAAGGCAAGATGGCATCCATCAAAATATTCATCATGCAATTATCAAATAAATGCCAACCTATGAATCGATTGCTACTCAAGGAGATTTCCTTTCATTGGGATGAAGAATGCCATCAAGCCTTTATAGAGATCAAAACTTATCTAGCCACATCGCAATTTTTGGCTCCACCAAGGCCAGACATACCATTTTTACTATATATTGGCTATTGATTTTGCATTGGGCACCATGTTGGCCCAAAAGAATGCACAAGATAAAGAGCAAGCCATATATTATATTAGTCACACCTTGGTGAGTTATGAGCTAGGATATGCATATGTCAAAAAATTGTGTTTAGAAGTGGTCTTTGCAACTTGAAAGTTGAGACATTACATCTTGAGCCATACGACCTATGTCATATAAAAAAAAATCCTTTGCAGTACATGATGAGCAAGACATATCACAATACATGTACCGTAAAGTGGATCATGCTATTGACAAAATTTGATCTAGAGTTCATAAGGTAAAAGTACATCAAGGGATAAGTCATGGCAGATAAATTAGCAGAGGCGCCTCTTCAGGATAAAAAGCCTCTCACCATAGAATTGCTTGATGATGAGGTCTTTGCATTATCAGATCTGTCAAAACTTGAAGAACCTAAGAAAGAAAGAGACATGTCATTGTTCTTAGATGTTTTAAAGTGTGAACAAGGGGGTGGAGCAGGGATTTTCTTTATCACACCGTAGGGCGCTCCATTGTCCTTATCATTCAAACTAGACTTCCCTTGCAAAAACAACACAAAATATGAAGCATTGATATTGGGACTCCAAACAGCCACAACAATGGGCATTAAAAGACTAAATATCTTTGATGACTCCTTGCTCATAGTAAACTAGGTCAAAGGACTATTTCAATGCAGGTGCCCACTCTTGAAGACTTACAAGGAACTTGTTAACACTTACCTAGCCTAGTTGGAATGGTATGACATCAAGGCAATCCCTCGTATGTCAAATAGATTTGCAGACACCATGGCCTATTTGGGATCCTTAATCCCTCAAAATACGTCTGCTGATTTTATAACTATTCATGTAAAAGTGCTTTCACACTCAACAATATGTTGTGAAGCTTTTGAAAATAAAGAATCAGTCAACATGATCAACATTGAACCAAATCAGGATTAGTCCTTTCATAGCCAAAGATTTTTTACAAACGAAACCTTGGGGATATTTGATCTTCCAAGGACCTGTGGAGTGTGGTGCAACCATACACCATAGATTTGTTTCTCAATCCATGTTCACCAACTCGAGAATACAAGAAAATCAAGCCGTATTTTATATAGAAGCCATGGCTTACCAGTATTGGCTTTCCCAATTGTGGGATGTCTTGAAACTTGGAATAGTACCTCAAGGTTTATTGCATACTGAAAGGTGAACATTCAAACATAAAGCAACAAGATACATATTGCTAGGAGAAATCCTCTATAGATGAGGATATTATGGAGTATTATTCCACTGTCTTGAGCCCCAGGAAGCATCCTAGGCAAAATATCACGACGATACATGTGGAGGGCATTTCAGTGGCATGGCCATCATTAAGTGCATCTTGATAATGGGTTACTATTGGCCCACCATGGAAAAGGACTGTTGTGAGTATGTCAAGAAATGCATTAAGTGCTAGCATCATGCAAATCTAACACACTTACCATCACAAGCCTTGCAACCCATCCAGGTAGCATGGCCATTCTCCTAGTGGGGACTAGAATTGATTGGGAAGATCTCACCCCCGTCCTCAAGCCAGCACACATTCATCATAACGACCATAAAATACTTCAATAAATGGGTGGAAGTGATCCCATTAACATCAACAACTGGACCAAGGATTGCAGAGTTTATACTCCACAATATCATAAGTCATTTTGGGGTCCCTTCTAAGATAATATAGGATAATGGGCCATATTTCAAGAACAAAAATATGCATGCTTTAATGAAAAAATACCATATTCAACACATTTTTTCAACACCTTATTATCTGCAAGAAAATGGGTAAGCAGAAGCTTCAAACAAAACAATAGTCTCCATATTGAGGAAGACGGTGCAAGACAATCACAAGGATTGGCACATGCAGTTGCATATTGCACTATGGGCATAAAGAACTAGTGTATGGATGCCCATGGGGGAAACACCATTTTCACTAGTATATGGCACTGAGGCTATCATGCCACTAGAGTTGGAAATTCCAACTCTACGCATAGCATTAAAGGACTTCATAGATGATGATGTCCCGTGACAAGACCACCTTGATCAGTTGATGCTTCTTGATGAATGCTGAGTCAATGCTTTAGAGCATCTTCATGTTTACCAATATCACCTTGCACAAGCTTACAATAGTAAATTCCACCTAAGGGAATTCAAGGTTGGAGATCTAGTGCTCAAAGAAAACCAACAGAATTCGAATCTTTCACCGCACCTACAAGACAAGTTTACAATAAATTGGATAGGCTCATACATGATTTCACAGAGGGTTGGGCATAGAGCATATCACCTTATATCATTAAATGGTGTTGAGGAGCTTGAAGCTCTCAATATCATTCACTTGAAGGTATTCTATACATAAAACACAAAAACATTCAAATAAGTCAAAAAAAACAAAAAAAAATTCAAATAGGGCAAAAACACAAACAAATCATAAAGACATAAAAATTCCAAATGCAATCAAAGGCTCTAAGGAAATTCAACCCGCTTGGTCAAAATCAATTCAAAACGCTCCAAGGGTATTCAAACCACTTGTTCAACTTCAATCAAAATGCTCCAAGGGTATTCAAACCGTTTGGTCAACTACAATAAAAAAGCTCCAAGGGTAATTCATCCCACTTGATCAAAATCAAAAGGCTCCAAGGGTACTTGGATATTCAATATCCCGTCACTAATTGAAACACTAAAATCCTAGCTGGTGCAAGGAAAATATGAAAGCAACAAAGCGGTCTATGTTACCTTAAGCGAAAAGGATCTTCCTTGCTTATCCCCCTGTGCGACCAGTTTAAAGGTGCTAAGAATTTGCAAAAGGACAAGCTTTGCCCTATCCAAATCCCTTGCTTAAATAAAAAAAAGCAAAAACCTAAAACAAAGTACAAATTCAAAAAGTTAAGCATACATTCCAGATTTCAAAGTAATGATCCGATACAAAAAGCAGAGATTCCAAGAAAACTGGCTCAAAGAAAAATAAATAAAAAATAAACAGTTATTTTCATCACTACATATGAGCAAAATAAACAGTGATTATCATCACTACAAAAATCCTCACTCAAAGAAAAATCAATAAAAAATAAACAGTGATTTTCATCACTACATATGAGCAAATATCCAAAGCCAAAAGGAAGAAAAGAAGGGAATGAAGCTTGAATCCCTAGAATTCTTAGCATTGTACAAAACCAGAAGGAGAGATCCTTACACATGACGATATATATACCATAATTTCTTCATGCATTTGTGAAAACCAATGTTTGAATGTGGATGAGCTAGCTTAGGTAACCCAATATTGCTTAGTGGTATAGTCCAACCAAGTCCAACTTTGGACGAGAGGAACACTTGAGAATCCCTGATCTTAGAAATGGGTTGAAAGAATCCCTCTTGACATCGAAGGAAATTCTTGAGTTCTATATCAAAATATAAAATCACTTGCACACACAGATATCATGAATATCCAGGTCTATGGTAAAAGCCTTACTTTTCAAAAAGTCTAGAGTGGTCAGTAGACAACTGTTGATAGGGTAACTAAATAATTTGAATCTATGGAAAGCCCCAAAAATTCTTACATAGCAACAAATCATACCATCATTCACACCATCACTTTATTTATAATATTCTATGAATTAGGGGTATCAACATAGTAGGACAAATACCGCATATATATTAGAAATAGTATATAGACGACCACTGACTACTTTATATATTTTAATTTACAGAATTTTATCAAGAAAATACATCTCACACCATTACATCTCATATATAAATACTTAATCAATTCTTATGATAAGAGTGATTATTTAAATTCATGATTACTTTTTTACTTTCGGAGGTATCACCCATTAAGATTGTGAATGTCATATGCATTCCTTATGTTTTAAGTGATTAAAGCATACCAGTTCGTTTATACCATCCCATAACATAAGTTAGATGCATACAATTAAAGCAAAATTAAACATGTATTTAACAATAAAATTGCATCCACAAACACATCATTAATCGTCCATCATCACATCATAAAGCACATCATAAAACATATAGGCAATATCCATTTGCATACAATCATAAAATCATCATTCATCATCAAAATACATCACATCATATCATCAAATCATATAAGCATTTACACATCCATATAAGCATCTGCAATATCATCTATCATCTAAAATATACATCAAATCATCATAATGCCTTCATCACATCACATCATAAAACAAAATAACAACAAAAACATGAGCAATAAACGATACACATAATTAGTCATAATGCAAAGATATCATAAAGGTATGTGTGTTAAGTCCATGAATATATTAAAACGCCCATGGGCTACAATAATATAGGTCACTCGACCTCAAAAATGAATCAAAACCAAGAGCATCATCAATCAAGTACTGAGCCTATGCCCCCTACATCACCGCCCCCTATGGATAGATATTTGGGAGAATGGTATGACTTGGACCCTGCTGGTCTCTCTGTACAAGTTCGGGCCCCATGGCCAGGCCGAATAGAAGAATGCCCTGTTGTAGAGATCCTGCTGAATTGTTACCCACTTGTATCCCACCTCTCCCTAGGGATGGCTCCTATCCTCCTAATATGCCTCAAGAGAGCGATAATTTGGGCTGCATCTTCAGCAATTTGTACATCACACTCATCCAACAAACCCTGTAGATGATTGATCTCACCCTCAAGAGATGCCCTCAAAGGACCCTTAGGATTAAGAGAAGCAACAACAACCTACATCAGAGCAGCTCCTCCCAAAGTGTCCTGCAAAGCCTGTATCTAGTCTGACAACTATGCTATAGTAGTATCCCTTTGAGCTATGATGGCGTCACACTACTGTATCTGTATCTTGGCTGACTGGAGCTCGACCTCCATATCATGTAGCTATGCCCTGAGAGGAGAATCTCTCCTCAGGCTCCATATCCTCCTCCACTACCACCCACTCTGCCTATTGGCCCCACGCCATAGTCCTAGCATAAACCATGCAACTCGATGGATCTGCTCCGTCTCTACCATCATCCTCTTAGCCTAGACTGCCCTCACCATACCACATCAGGTCACCCCACCATCACACAAATGCATTTGTAACTCTGCCAGCCACTCTAGGATCAATAGCTAGGGCATCCTCCTCATCATCTAACTCTATAACCTATCGAGAAGAGAGGTCTCTCTCTACTCTAATGCACCTATACAAAAATGGTACTAATGACACATCCTGTTGCAACCCATACTGATGAAGAACATGAGAGTAGAATAAGTACTCTTAGATATTAACATTATAGACAATGAGCCATCGCTCATGTTGCATCCTAGCAGTAAAGCTGGTAGGTTCATCCCAAGAAGGACACTCATGATATGGGCACCATATGACATATCTAGCTCGGAGTTTAGTAAAAGTATTAGTATAATGAGTCAACTCCCTACGAAAGTGTAGCTCTTGCACTCCTCGCTCTCTCTAGTCCATCTAGCACCATAACACTACATCCTCATGTCCATAGCTATGATATTAACAGGAAGCCCCTTAGGGCAATCTACCCTAATGTGCTCCCATCTCGAGATCTACAAATGCCAACTATAGGTGATGTTGACACGACCTCTCTGATGGATGTGGTACAACTCATCATAGCACTGAGCCAATAGATACCTACCCCATGCATAGATGATGGGTGCCTCACTGTCCATCAGGTCCTGAACCATCGCAAGGAGGTTCCAAGGGAACCTCAAGCCTGAATAGTCTAGGATAAGGACATTGCTGATAACCATCAACAACACTGCATGCATCACTATGAAAACATGTTGTAGACACCTAAAATGTATCATGTCGAGGGTGACTACTCATATGGACATGCTATAAGACCATATGGAGGATCTTGGACATATTCCAATATAGAGCAGTGGTTCTAACCACTCAATTTGGGCACCTTGGCCTAATCAGTCTGAACTGCAGTTGAGACCTATGATTTATAGGATGAACCATGGCCAATACCTACGGTTTATAGTCTAGACCACAACTATAACCTGTGGTTTTAACTGAAGTTCAGTTGGCCTTCATCCGAGCCAAATCGGTTTGAACAACCATTTGATCTAGAAGAAGGTAGTTAATGGATGAAATATTCCAGAGGCTTCCATTCCAATTGTCCTAACCACCTCTTCTTGATCTTGGCTTCTCTAGGAAGCCACCCCTAGTCCTAGGGCATCATATAAATACCCCTTCCAAATTAGGAGAGGATATAGAAAGTTAATTGATCAAGCAAGCAACAAAGACCTAACAAATTGCATACTGAATTCATGCATTAGAGAAGGCCACTTTACTATTCATCCAAAGATAAATTTTCCATGGAAGTTCTAGGAGCCTAGAATAACAAAGAAACACAAATTCGAGCAAATGAAGGCCCATCACAGTGAATCAAACACCAAACCAGTTAGAAGGACACTAAAGGCGATCCTTGAACATCAATTGGACAAGGAGGTCAAGCCCACTACCCTTGGAATTGAGGGTAAACCTATCAGATTTCTAACCATGGCTGTCAACCATAGTTTACAATGTAGACCAATCACCAGAGCTACGATTTGTAGCAGAGGTATCACCACCTTCTCCTTTTCATTTATGTCTGGTAAATTAGCTTAGATTAGCTTTTTTCATGGTTTAAATGCAGTTTAGCAGACTTCTGACCGATATAATTAGGTTAGATTAGTTTCTTTATGTTAAGCATAGAATAGGACATAAATGGATTCTTTATGCATGTTTATGCTTTATCTTACACATTTGATCCATGCATAGTGTAGATGTTGTCTTTCTTTACGCTATTATATGAATATTTATTCAATTAACATAGTTTAGAAGCACTTTTTATGTTTTCTTGATTATGCATGTTTAATGGTGTCTTTATGCAATTTACCTAAAAAGGCCTCATAATGAGAGGCTGCCTATATTTTGACACTCTTATGTTGTTTCTTGACCATAGGGAATAGATTCAAAGGAGACTTAACCATCAACTTCCTTCCTCAACACGAAGAAGAGGGTAAATCCACCCTAGAGCAGTTTGTGACCAAGTGAAAAGCAACATTAGTGCGCCTACCCTATTGAGGGCTTTGGCATTGTATTAATCGTATCATAATTTGGGTGACCCTAAGAGGGGCATGATTGTAATCGAGATTCTTTATAAATATTAATACAAGAAAGTCTATTTCATTGAATCTATGCAATCTTGTCAATTTATGCTTTGAATGAATGAATACGACATAGTATAGTAGATGGATGCACACTTTTTGGTTGGATCAGAAGGTGATCATGGTGGGACTCTGCAATTCTAGCATTTGACTGTGTTTTTTAGTTTTTGTGACTTACAGGTATAGACCGTAGCTACCAACTATGGGCTAACAATTGAACCATAGGTTCAAACCATGGGCCATAGTCAGAACCACAGCCAGACCTATGGTTTCCAAAAAACATAGTAGATGGCAGAGGGATAAAGCTAAATCAGATGAGGATTTGAGGTAGGACCTGCTTCTCACTCTCTGTATTTTTTTTGTCTTTGTGTTTTTCCAGAAAGCTAAATTTTGAATGCAAGTAAGAAACTAAAAAAAATAAAAGAAAATGAATTAGGTCTTAGTTGCATTTATCTTTCGTGTCATTAGAAAGGCACTACTAGGAATAGTGGATCTCTGATTGTAATCCACCCTAGAATCCATCGTGCTTGATAGAATTTGTGTGAATGGTTTGAAAGTGTGAGGCCCAATTAGTGGTCAATTATCATCGTAATGTGCAGTCTTAAAGAGCATCTAGAATAGCTTATATTTTCTAAATTTCAAACATTCTTACATTTACATAACATTTAGAAAATGAGCATGAGTGCTATATGATGCATTTCTTTTATGTACATTAAAAGGAACCACACACACCACCTGGAACTTAAATTCTAGTGAGTTGGGCTTGACATACAACCACTAGTAGGATTCAATGACGATGGGAGTAACTTCCATCCGTTGCCTCAAATACCATGAACCTTTTGGATACTAGAACAATACCGGATCCGAGAACCTTTCGTACCTTGGAAAATTTGCATGTATTCTCTTCGAAGGGTATAACGCTGACTGGGGGAAAATGGGTGAGAATCTGGGATGACCTGTGTTCCCTGACTATGTATGAGCTTCATTACCACATATTACAGGTTGGATTACGTGACTTGGAGTTCATAGCCAAGTTTTTGAGCTATGGGAGTACAGGTGAAATCCATTTAACTGAGAATAAAATCCAACAAGTTTTGTAAAACATGATAAGAGTTCTACACTGATACAACAAATCATTGAAACACATCAAACATTTTAGGGCTCAACTTTTAAAATGTAAATGATATAATCACATTGTTTACTTTGTATACTTATTTATTGCTTAATACATCAATA
Organism: Wollemia nobilis; assembly: GCA_028583015.1. Lineage (NCBI taxonomy): Eukaryota > Viridiplantae > Streptophyta > Pinopsida > Araucariales > Araucariaceae > Wollemia > Wollemia nobilis. The sequence goes on from JAQPPZ010016881.1 coordinate 11,429,883, forward strand.
TAAGGCCCTCCTTGAGGCCACAACTTTCAGAAAGAGAGGGAAACCTCTCGAGTCTTATTTAGTCGGTTCATCATGACGACTAGGCCTGATAGATATCAATCATGAGCTAATGAGTCGAAGAGTTCATGGAGGGGCTCTGAACACTCTTGATGTTATCTTCAAGATATTTCAAACATCGTATGCCTCCTTGCTAGGTGCTGCACTCATCATGCACCTAAGGCTACAATCCTCCTAGCGTGACATTCTGATAGTCATCACGAGCTCCCTTCATCACGTAGGGGGTTCACCCATACAGATCATGGGGTTTCTTCACATATGGTGAGAACCTAAGTCATTATGTCTTCGCCTGGTGAGATAGGGAGTCATGGATCATACTCCATGAATCAGTACTATAAGGAATCTGAGTCTCATGCAGCCCATGACAGGCAACTACTCCAAGACCAATTGGAGGAGGCGCGCCATCAGCATAAGCGCCTAGAGCGTGAGTCCGTAGAGAGAAAGAGAGTGCATCAAAAAAGGCTGGATGAACTCCAACAGTGTGAAGAGAGGATTTACCAAAATAAAGCACATGAAGAACAATCATGTGAGGTAATTTTTGAAAAGAAGCTCATGCCTAGAGTGCTTAGGCAACAAGTCAACGCGACGCACCTAGTGTATCATCAAGAGTTGCCACTTAAGCAAGTGAATAGCAATTATTCTAGACATATGGACATGCCTAGGGATATCGAATAGCAATAGAAAGAGATGTCTAGGGATCCCATGCATAAGTGTGAGGTTGAGAGTAGTTAAGTTCGACATGTGAGCAGTATCAACGCTCGAAAGTCATCATACTCCTTGGGGCATATACAGTCTATTCCGCCATATAAGGAACCTATAATTAATTTCCATAAATAGGAAGTCAAACATGCCCCTATCCAGGAATTTGATCCTCCATTGCATATCATAGTGAGGATACAACAAATTACATATAAGCGAGTGTTGGTGGATACAGGATCTTCGATTAATATCATTACCACCTCAGCGTTCAAACATCTCAAAATTCCACCTTCTCACATCAAGGAAACAAATTTCATATTGCAAGCCTTTAACGATGTGGAATCCCCTACAGTAGGCACAATAGTCCTTCCCATCAAGGTGGGACAAAATATTATTCCTACATTGTGCTACATTTTAGAGGGATCAAGATAGTATAATCTGCTACTTGGAAGACCGTGGATAAGAGCCATGGAGTGCATACCATCAATAGTGCATCAGTGCATTAAGTACACCCATGGAGGTGAAGTTCATGTAGTTGAGGTGGACCCAGATCCCTTCAAGTATTATAAGCTTAAGGATAATCCGCAAGAACCTGGTGAGGCTCCTATGCATCTGCAAGCTAAATTGGATGAGTCTATCCAAAGTGTGGATGCAACCTCACAGACTATGGTGGAGTTACCATCCCCACCGTTATTACCTGTAGATTCACCTACATCCCCTACACTCTCAACACTGCTTAGAAGGGAAGAATTAATTAATGCCCTTATAGAGTTTCTCATAGCTGCTTCAGAGGTATCATTAGAGGATCTTCACACTCCTATCAAGGAGGAGGAACCTAGCATGGATATGGATGTACCTGAGTGTTTCACACCCTCTTCATCCGACATTTCACCAGATAGTTCTCACGAGTACTATGGAAAATATGAAGAGCTTATAGAGGCTAGCATTACAATGCTGCCCACCATAGAGTCCACTAAGGATCTAGGTCAAATTTTCATCGAGTCTCCACCTGTGGATCCTATCCTGGAGACATCGTATGAGCATGAGGAAGGTTCAGTTATCACGACTAAAATAGGACAACCTCATTATGTTGACGAATTACCTATGACACATTTGTGGAGTTTTCTCACGAGTTTGTGGGAATGGTCGACATTAGGCTAGAAGATCAAGTGATTCCTAATCACATAGAGTTGGAGATGGGGAAATCCAGTGGTTTTTTCACATCGCCAATGCTAGAAATTTTAAAATTGGTCACTCTTGACTCATTTCTCATGACACCATCTCAAGAGCATGAAAAATTAGGTTCCTCACATCATATTGGGGGTACTAAAAGTGACACAGTTCAACACAACAAAGTGAAACAATAGTTTGAGCTGAGTCATATGCATGAGCATGTGGATAGCACTGACGAAGTGTTTCATCAAGAAGCATCCAAATTAACTCAAGTGAAGGAAATAGGTGATTTGCAATTACCTAATGGATCCATAGCATCTACTTTTTTATTTCCTTCGAATGACAAAGGTATTTCAAATTAGTCATTGGAAATACACAAGAATTCTTTGTCAGTCTTGCGATCCATTTTAAGCCGTCTGGAATGGATGAGTAAGATAAGGTGTTGCATTTTATCAAGAACCAGATAGAAAATTTGGAATTACAAAAGCAACCCTTGCATGAGTTCGAATCTTTCCCTGTACAAGTATATGAAAAACCTCAGTGGAAGCAAAATCCCATGCGGCCAAACCCATCATTGAATTCTCAAAGCAAACCAATGCGGGGCAAGAGCCCAAAATAATTGTAGCATAGTGGGACTCTGTTACAAGAGTCTATGTCTAATATATTTTAGAAGCTACAAGAGGCCAAGGTCATCACCTTGCCTAATGTCATCCCTATAAATCCAAATAGAGTTAAACCTATGGGTTATAGGGAGCATCATTACTATCTCTACCACCAAATAGAGGGTCATGGCATTCGATATTGTCATGAATTTAAGAGTGTGGTGCAAAATTTGATAGATAAGGGGGTTTATCATGTAGATGGTTTTCTTAGAGTGCCCCAACATGTTGAAGTGGAGGTCACACTTCCTCAAGAATGACCTCGAAGTCGTCAGTCACCTTTTAGGCCCAAGAGGCCACTGCAATGAGTAGTTTCATTTCAGATGACTACTATAACTTTGTTTCAAAATCTACACGAGGCACAAACATTCATATTACCTGAAGTCAATCATAGGGTATCTGAGACTGGGTCACCTGATAGGGATCCCTTTTGTGTGTATCATCGAGTGCATGGACATGATATTCAGATTTGTTAGTCATTTAAGAAGGTCATAGAATACCTAGTAGAATGGGATGATATCCATGAGGATGGTTCTCTCATTCACCTATACTGAAGCATAAGCACACCAGTGGGATACGATATTCACCTGGGGGAGTCGAGTTATGTCACTCTTCCTAAACAAGATGATTACTTTTCAGTAAATATCATGCATGCTGGGGGTCTTCAAGGTAGCATACCTTTCCCACCAGCCATGTTAAATTCGATAAGGATAAATGAGGAATCCAGAGGTATTGCACCTCCCTCATCATCATCGAATGGCACACTCACTGGGGGTATATAGGGTAGCATGCCCTGCCCAAAAGGTTCCAAGGGTTCCTGAAACCACTTGGTCGTGTTAGTTATAAGCCTCGAGGATTTTCTTATAATTGCTCGGTCATCCTAAAAAGCTCCAAATGCATATGTCAGCCCTTTGGTCAAATTCAAAAGGCACTAAGAGCTTTTGAAGAGTTGCTTGGTCAACCCAAAGGCTCCAAGGATTATCAGAATCACTTGGTCATCACAAAATGCCCCAAAGGTAGCCATAATCCCTTTGGTCAATCCTAAAAGCTCCAAGGATTCTTAAAAATAACTCGGTCAATCCAAAGGCTCTAGAGGCATGTACTCATCGTTTGGTCAATTATGAGGCTCAAAACCCATACAAATTATAAAATCAATAAAATTCAAAAAAATTGGTAAAGCATATAATCCAAAAAATTTGCATTTTGCATTTGAATTTTATATTTTCATTTTACATTCACACACACATTCGTTGCATTACTGCATTGCATATAGGTATTCCTCATCCGTTGCATTTCGTAGTAGGAGGAATTATGTTTGTCAGTATTATAAATGACACCACGTTTGTGTTTAAATCATGCATCTCTGCATTTAACATGATCCATCATTCATGTGAGTAATTGTATTTTTCAACACAACCTGTAATGTTGCTATGGAGATATACTAGGGTTTTCTAGTTATTCAGCCATACCTAGTGGTCTTATAAAGAGTTGGTAGAAATCTTGATTTGCTTTTGTAGCTAAGGTTTAGTTAGTGTAGTCCTTAGCATATCAGAAGTCAATCACTAATCAAAAAATTTAAAAAATCCTAATAAGGACTAGGGGAAGATGAAAGTTGCGAAGCAGGACCGGGTATCCTAAAGAAAAAAGAGTTATTCTTGCTTATCCCTTTGTACGAACGATATGGGAAATGTTGGTAGTTAGCAAAAGGATAGGTTAATTCCCTATTCAGAATCCCTTGCTTATGATAAAATGAGCAATATTCCCAAGAGATATCCCACATAAATCCTCATGATTGATACCATAGATCGATATCATAGATCGACTTCCTAGATTGATATCCCATATTGATATCCCATACTGATATCATAAGATCGATATTCTCAATCGATATACCAAAAACAATTTTTCCAAGTAAATCTCCCAAAGGAAAGTTTCTAAAGAAAATTATCAAATGTAAATGCCAAAAAGTGAGATCGAGTGAAGATAAAAAAAATAGGCTTAAATCAAAGTTCAAAGTGAAGATCATAAATCAAATTTCGAGCGAATATCAAATGAAGATCCAAAATCCAGTTCGAAGAGAGATCAAATTATGATTCAAAGATAGTTCAAAATGAAGATGGAATCGACTCTCTTGCTTCACTACATATGAGCAAGTATCCCGAAAATTGAAGGATAGAAAGGAATGAGTCTGATTCCTTGGAATTGTCGGCACTACTGTACCTTATGCATGATGATATGTCTAATGCATTAGCACCTTGCTTATGAACAAGACCAATGTTTGAATGTGGAAGAGCTAGCTTCAGGTGTCCTACATTTCCTAGTGGCTTAGTCCAACTAAAATCTAAACTTGGGATTGGATAAGACATTTGTGGAATCCTTATCTTAGCAATGGGATGAAAGAATCCCGCCTGACATCGGGGAATGCTTATGTCTTATCTTAAAATAATCATGTGCACACATAGGAATAATGAATAGTTAGGGCCTATCCTAGCAAAAGCCTTTTATCTCAAAAGTCTAGTGTGGTTAGTATGCAACTTTTGATAAGTTTATTAGGGTGTTTGAGTCTCATGGAAAACCTTAAAAATTTCTCCCATAGAAACAAAATGTCAAATATTGCAACCATATAAATAATCAAATTGCAAAGTATCGAATCCATGATACATCATTATATAAAGCACAATCAACATATAGGATAGATACCATATGGATATTAGCAATAATATTTAGACGACCACTGACTATATCGTGCATATTTTTCAAATTTTGTAGAATAAAATTGAATGATACATTATATCATTCACATCATAACATCTGCATTCATTGCATTTCATATATGGGTGATTAATTTATTAAATTATTATCTTAAGGATTTTCAATTACATTCATGATTTTTATACATTTTGTGGTGTCATCCATTAGATTGATAAACATATATGCATTTATTCCTTATGTTTTAAGTTATTAAAGCATATAGGTTCATTTAAATTAGATTAGCATTGTGTAAATAAATCATTACATACATTAATGCATACAATAAAACAATATCAAATATGTATTTAGAAAAGAACATCGCATCCATATGCATCCATCATAAAAATCACATCTAAGCATTTAGATCACTACATACCATCATCATAAATTAAATAGCTATCTAGTGCATGACATCATACATCGTATCATATACATCAACGTAACATAAGCATTGCATCCATCTGCATCAAATAAACATAAAATAAAAAATAAATGAGTACATAATAATGAGCCATAAATGATCAGTCATATCATATATAAATATGTGTCTTAGAGTACATCAGGAGTACAAAAATTCCCATAGGCTACAACTGTGTAGGTCCTCGACCTTATGCTCAAAAATGGTACAATACATATATCAAAAAATGTGTACTAATGATGGCTTGCGCCCCTAGCCTATGAATCACTACTTGTATCCCTATGACTCCTATGAGAGTTGGCTCCGTGTGTGCTAGAAGATCGATGAGTTCACTCAGTCCTATGAGTCTAGTGGCTAGAACTCGCTGAGGACTACTTTTTAGTCCCTGTCTTGGTCCTCTATGACCCTGCAGCCTGCTTGTCCTCTGGAACCTATAAACTCCTCAGCTCAATGAAGCCCTATAGCTGAGAGATATGAGTTGCACTCGCATCCAATCGATCATTTCTCTCCTCTACAAGAGAAGCGATTCGCCTAATCTCTGCCATAGTATCCACACCTATGACTAGTGGAGCAACTGGAGGTCCCATGACAACCTGAGAGGATGAAGGGTGTCCCCTCTATAGCTTAAGTAGGTCTCTCTCTGTAACTGCTTCACCCTGCTAGGCCACTACTACATTACGAGCACTAGTGAGCTCCTAGACTCGAGCCTCTATCGCTGTAGCTCACTCTATGATACTGGTGATCTCCTACACCTTAGCTAGCTACCTGTCTTGGTCAGCTAGCTTCACCTCTAGAGTGGTGATAGTAGTGTCTTGCTCGTGTTGCTGAGTCTGATATCTACCAAGATGACTCTACAAGTCAGCAACCTGAGCTAAGAGCAACTCCTTTACACTGTCAAGAGGAACCTCGCCCTCCTCTAGATCCTCATCATCTAGGTCATCCTCGGGAGCCTCCTCGATGGTGGCCTCTGTACCCTATCTGGCCTCTGTCCATTGGTGTACCCTACGCTTATTAGGATCCACCGCTACTTCTGCTTGGTCATCAACTCTGCCTAGAGGCCCTGATACATGCCATCATAGCATCGACCACCATTCATCGTATACTAGAGTGGTATTAGCTTGGTCAACTCTAGTATCCTAGAAATCATTTGGCTCATCCCCTAGAGCCAAAGGCTAGATATATGGTAGACGTGTCTCAAAATCCAAGCACCTGTAGACAAAGGGGATCTCTAGAATGTCTTGCACCAGGTTGAACTACCACAGGATGCAAGAATAAAATTGGCACTCTCTAATATCGGCCTTCCAGTTGAGTAGCCATCTATCCTAGTGAGCCTATCAAAGCCACTTGTCGACCTCAGTCTAGTCAGGGTACTCCATGTATGGCCACCACTCGATATCATTTAGGTCGAGTCTTGAAAACCATGTGATATAATGTTGGATGTCACCAGCATGGGTCTTGCTCCTGAACCCCTCCTCCTCTTGAGGCCAACAGGCAGCATAACACTGATGGGCATCATCGACCTCTGTAATGTGCAGTGGTAGCTCCACAGGATGCTCTATCCTAATGTGCTGCCAGCCCCAAATTTGAAGAAGTAAGCTACAGCTGATACCATGATGGCTCTAGTGTATAATCTAGTATAGATCTCTATATAATTGGTAGAGTAGGGTGCTCCCCCAGGCTAGTCATAGTGGCCGACAGATGGTGCTCTAAAAAAATCTTTTGATAGTGGATAGGAGGTTCTAGGGAATCCTCACACCCGAGGAGTCTGGAAGCACAAATTGCACCACCAGGTGCATGAATATGGCCTTGCGTATGAAGAAGACATTCTTCCCCTACCAGTAGCCGATATGAACCCCTTCATGATTAATATCATGTTGAGCCTCCTCGCTTTGGGTGCCGAAGATAGCATAAAAAATGGACTCCTTAGCCCTAGAATTAGAAGAGATGATGGCCTCACCATCAATGGGGATCCTAAAGATCCTATAGAGGTCCTCCAAGGTCACCTTCATTTCACCTGTAGGCAGTTGAAACGTGTTGGTCCGCGCATTCCAGCGTTGGGCCAACACAGTCAAGTAGGCATGATCTACCATGATAGTGGGTAGATCCAATACATAGCTAAAGCTGACAGCTTCGACCCATTCATACTCCTTGGGAGTGAGCTCTCCATAGAGAGTCTTAAGGATGTTAGGATCACAAGCTCTAGAGGTCAACCTCTTGAAATAAAAAGCATAATATAAGAAAAGCTAACTAAAAACAAGAAAAAACATTTAAAAATGATCTAAAAATCATCAAAAACATTTAAAAACTAATAAAATTCCAAAAATATGTCATCATGCATGCCTAAAAATAAAAAATATCACTCAGACAAGTCAAAAATGTATTAAAAGACATTAATTTCCTATTAAAACTTAGAAAAAATAAAAAAATTGATAATTTTTTTCTAAAGTTTGCGAATCGCGAGTCAACCCTACGGTTCGCATGCGGTCAAAAATTGATCGTTGGGATTTTAAATTTTGACCATAGTTGGCAGCTACAATTTCCAATTGATCAATTGGGAACCTCAGCTAGTACCTACAGTCTCCGACTAAGATCCCGCCCAGTCTAATACCATGGCCAAAAATGAAAAAAATTAAAAAAGCAATCCTAAGCAACCCTCACCTAAGGTGGGGTTCATTGCCAACAATTTAGTGTTATTGATTAACCAATTACTTAATTTGGTTCATTTTATTGGTAATGGATGCGAGGTCTTGGTTTCAAATTACCTTGCCCTCGCCTCGACCGTCGCGGCTAGAAGAAGCTTACCCACGCTCTGCCATCGTGTTGTGAGTAGGTGTGCATGTAAATTTTGGTAGGGTGTAGGTCAATTTATCAGCTTTCACTGTTAGAGCTCTAGATTGCAATTCATTATCAGAGAATAATGAGATAAATTTGAAAATTGGGCTTTTTATAAGCTTTTCATATTTCTCACAGACTGCAGGCCCTAGCCGCGGTTCCCAAAATTGCAAATGGGAACCATAGACCCTAGCCGCAGTTTGCAACTGCTAAGCAATTTAATAAAATACCACCATGGGAATGCTTAAAATGATAAATCAATAAATCCTAGGGGATAAGAATTCAATAAAAGTAATCAATTTGGAAATTGGGTGATAATAAAGTACCAGGATCCAATTAAAAATCAAATATTTGGCTGAGGTTATAATGTACATTCAACCAAGGACGTCGCTATGACAATACTTTCATGGAGTGATGCACCTCCCATACAAATAAATAAACTCAATTCATAATTCAAAACATTCAAAAAAATTAAATAATTAAAAATACCACATGTGCCTCGTATTCAGTAATTTACCCTATACACTTAGCAGTTGCAGCGACTTGCGCTCCATGCAATCCGACAAGATGAGTAAATTACCATAAGGACATTTGGGGTAAAATGGTCATTGTTTATCCGATATGCTTCTTTTAAATCCCTAAGATGGCCTTAGAGGTCGGATTGCTCCATGGGAACGAGGTGTTGCATGCCATTTCTTCTGACATATTTCAACAAATCATCGATAATTTGATTCAACACAAATCTAATTGGACTTGTGTCAATTCGATTCCCTAAGACGACAATTGTAGCCCGACTACTCCATGGGATAGAAATGTGCAATCACTATTAATAGTTGGAATCAAAAGCTGAACTAGGCCTAGCCAAGGCATTAATTTGCTCAAATATAAATTTTTTTAGATCATCCATGGTGGTCAAGTGACATCGTTGCTTTAATCATTGTCATTACCCTCATCGAATCGTCACTTGAGGGGGTAGTCATAATATCAAATCATAATAAAAATCAATAGAAGATCCCTGAAATCGTAGATCCCTTGATCTTGTCAAAATTGCATTCATCCTTGTGAATCATTGTCAACAACTATCATAAGCTTACCCTTTTTCTTGGGGAAAATAGCAAATATGATAATTTGTTTGTATCTCGTCTCCTTTCGGTTATATAGGCCTAACTCCTATTGTAGCATAAAACGCTACCTGAATGACTGATGGTGAGTGCAAGATTTTCAAGTTTAAGCCTCCAAAGAGTTGGAAGCAATGATTCTAGGATGCACGTCCTTTTGCAGGACATGGGGCATCTAATGTTGATCTGACTAATGATCATCATAGAACCTTCGACATCATTTTAGGAGGTCTATGTTTACTCAGCATTGTTTGATATCACAATGCATCTTAAAAGGAGCATCTGTAGACATCTAAAATGTGTTATGTTGAGGGTGACTACTTATATGGATATGCTACAAGACCATATGGAGGATCTTGGACAGATTCCAAGATAGAGCAGTGGTTCTAACCACTCAATTTGGGCACCTTAGCCTAATAAGTCTGAATCACAACCCAGACCTGTGGTTTACAGGCTAAATCATGACTGAAACCTATGGTTTACAGTCTAGACCATAGCTGTGACTTACGGTTTTAACTGAAGTTTAGTTGGCCTTCATCTGAGCCAAATCAGTTTGAACCACAATTTGATCTAGAAGAAGGCAGTTAATGGAGGGAAGATTCCAAAGGCTTCCATTCCAACTGTCCTAACCACCTCTTATTTATGTTGGCTTCTCCAGGAAGCCACCCCTAGTCCTAGGGCATCCTATAAATACCCCCTCCAAATGGGGAGAGAATATAGAGAGTTAATTGATCAAGCGAGCAGCGAAGCCCTGTCGAATTGCATACTGAATTCATGCATTGGAGAAGGCCACTTTGCTATTCACCCAAATATCAATTTTCCATGGAAGTTCTAGGAGCCTAGAAGAACCAAGAAATGCAAATCCGGGAAAACGAACCCATCATAGTGAATCAAACTCTAAATCAATTAGAAGGACATTGAAGGCGACCCTTGAACATCAATTGGACAAGGAGGTCAAGCCCACTACCCTTGGAATTAAGGGTAAACCTATCAGATTGCTAATCATGGCTATCAGTCATGGTTTATAGTGTAGATCGGTCACCAAAGCTATAGTTTGTAGTAGAGGTATCACCACCTTCCCCTTTTCATTTCTGTCTGATCAATTAGCTTAGATTAGCTGTTTTCTTGGTTTAAATGCAGTTTAGTATACTTCTTACACATTTGATCCATGCATAGTGTAGCTGATGTCTTTCTTTACGCTATTATATGAATATTGATGCAATTAACATAGTTTAAAAGCACTTTTCATGTTTTCTTGATTATGCATGTTTAATGGTGTCTTTGTGCAATTTACCTAAAAGAGCCTCATCATGAGAGGTTGCCTATATTTTTGAAACTCTTATGTTTTTTCTTGATCGCAGGGAATAGATTCAAATGAGACTTAACCATCAACTTCCTTCCTCAACGCGAAGAAGACGGCAACTCCACCCTAGAGCTGTTTGTGACCAAGTGAAAAGCAACATTAGTGTGCCTACCCTATTGAGGGCTTTGGCATTATATTAATCATATCATCATTTGGGTGACCCTAATAGGGGAATGATTGTAACTGATATTATTTATAAATATTAATACAAGAAATTTTATTTCATTGAATCTATGCAATCTTATCAATTTATGCTTTGAATGAATGAATACGAAATAGTACAGTATATGGGTGCACGCTTTTTGGTTGGATCACATGCTCCTGGTACCAACTGATGATAGACACTCCCTAGAATAGGTGTCCTTGAGAGGATCCTCAGAATGCCTTCTCAACACTCGATTGAAGATGACCACCTAATCATTAGTGGCCAAAGAAACAATGGCCACCCCATCAAAAGGAATCTGAAATATCTTGTACACATCCTCTGGTGTAATGGTCATCTCATCGGTCGGGAGGTGGAAGGTATTAGTTCGAGGGTCCCAGCAATGGGCCAAAGTCATAAGGTAATCCTGATCCGACATAATGTGAGGTAGTATGGTAACATACTAAATCCTGCGAGCCTTAAGCCACCTCCAATCCGTGTCATCTAGAAGAGGTATAAGGTCATTCATGAGCCTTGGGTCCCTAGCCCTAGCAGTAAGGATCTAAGAAAAGCAAAAGAAAGATGAAACATAACTATAGTGCATCTAAGGCATAAATCCTAATAAAACATAAAAAATCTGACACTCTCCTAGATCTAAGCAAATAAGGGGGGGATAAATGCACCTAGGCGTGTGACACATGCTAAAGAATAGTTCAAAATTCCAAAAACAATTATTAAACTATCTCAAAAAATCCAATAAAAAGCAAAAATTTGTGAAAAATTGGCTAAGGAGATTAGTCGCTATTGCCTACAATGGCTAGAATCTAGCCACTGGAGACAGCAGCGACCAAAGCCCAATGGTCAAATTTTTGACCATTGGGGTTCAAACTTAGCTTCTCTAAGCGACAACAACCAAATTTCTGTTGCTCTGAGCGACAACATCCGAAAGGTAAATGACAAACCTATGAACCCTAGGCCATAAAATTCAAAAAAAATAAAAAAAATAAAAATTGGGATCAATCCACCACTTAAAAACCTAAAATCAGCCTAACTACGGATTTTGTTCGTTACTAACAGGTTTAGTGAGGTTCAGTTTTACCTAGAAAAGGAAAAGAGGTTAGGGTTTAAAAAATAAAATACTCAAGAAGCTTCGACTTCTCCAACAGCTAATGCCTCACCCTGTGTAGCCATATCCTCGACATAGGTAACTTCAAAAATCGCAATTGTCGCTGTCTCACAAAAGCTCTAAAAAGTGAATTGAAAGCAAATGAAAGTGATAGGTTGTAACTCTACAAACACATTTTTTTTATATTTTCAAATTATGCCTTGGTCGCTGCTAGCGTTAGTGGCCCAAACTTCGTGGCTGCTCAAGGCAATAGCAGCCACAGGTAGAGACTCAGAGGTCACTGGACCTGACAGCGGCCTACTCCACAGATAAATATAAGGAAAATTCCTTCCATAAGGGGATGAAAAAAACATTAAATAAACATATTTTGATGAATTGAAGTCATCTTAATGACCAAAATAATAAAAAAAATCACACAAAAGCATAATCTCATGTAGGCCTCGTACCCAGTTACTTGCTCTATCCACTCGGTGATTGCAGCGATTCACACTCCATGCATTTCAATGAGATGATTAGGCTACCATAAGGCCACTTGGGGCAAAAGCATTTCATTTTGGAATTACGATGTGTCATCCTTCAATCCCGAAGAAGACCAAGATGGTCGAACTACTCCACGAGTAGGAAAGGATCATCCTAATTCCCCTATGATACCAAAAACATTAAGCCAAAGTGATACAATATGAACATAAATAGAATCACTCATCCTAACTCCCTAATAAGGCTATTAATAATTGGACCACTCCTCGAGATAGGGATAGATGATTATCATAAATAATTGGAATCACACTTGGATGTGGGATTGCCCATTAAAAGCAACAAATGTTATAAAGGAACCATATTAGTCATATTGTTCAAGTGACTTGTCGCTTCCTTCATTGTCATTTCTTCACCAATCCATTGTGTGAGGAAGAAGTTCAAAAATTCAACATAATCATAATAAAATCAACAAAATATCACTCGATCATAACAAAATCATGTTCATCCTACGAATCATTGCATACAAAAATCATAAATTTTCCTTGTTTTCTAGGAACATAAGCAGACATGACATATTCAATTGTAGCTCTCCTATCGGTCGAAACTATTATAGCAACTAAAGCTACCCAATTGATTTTTAGGAATGAATACAATTTAACATGCCCGAGACACTGAGATAAGTCCTCCAAATGTTGAGGCAATGATTCAAGGGATGCGCGCCATATTGCATGATTGGGTCATCCAACGTTGATCAGACCATTGATCACCATACACCCTACAAACAGATCAACCTACATTTTTGCTCAGCGTTGTGTTTTCCACATAGCGCATCGCAAAAAGGGGCATCTATAGACACCTAAAACATGTCATGCTTAGGAGAGCTACTCACATATACATATTCATAAGGTCAAATGACATAATCTTGAATTTTCCAAGAATCAACAGTGGTTCTCACCACTCATTTGGGGCCTTTTCAAGCCATCCAAGCCTAGCCGCTCAAGCCAAGAGCGGCCAGATCTAAGCTGATCAAGCCTAGAGTGGCCAAACCTTAGCCATTACAAATGATAGCGGCCATATCTTAGTCACTACAGACTACAACGACTAAACCATAAAAGCAGTTTTGCTGACAAATAGGCCTAATCATGGGTGGAAGTGGCAATCTGCATGCAGTAAAGGTGAGCGGGAATAACTTTGCATTCCTTTTCATGACTAGTTCACATAGGAGACTTGAGTTTGCATTTAGAATTTAGTTAACTGGCCTCTAAACATAAACAAAGGACAAAAACTTCTCATGCTAACAACTAGTTTGCATAGGAGACTCAAATTGGTAGTTATATTTTAGTTAACTGACCTCCAAACATAGAAAAGATAAAATTTTTCTTATGCTAACTCTCACTACACATTATAAATTCATTCCTAGGGCTTGGACATAGACCTAGGGTTTCACACTATAAAATGTGCAAGCCTAACAACACCAAGGATCCATCTATTGATATTAGAAGAGAGAAGAGACATGTTTTATCTAAGAGATCTTTATCCAGACAATTTATCAAGACAGGTCATTGAGGAGAGCTTTCGAGACTTGGATAGTTCGCTTGGATATCACATGTACAATGGAGCATTGACAAATTGGAGAGCATAGCAACCATTATTTCAACCAAGGATCCATATATTGATATTAGAAGAGAGAAGAGACATATTTTATCTAAGAGATCTTTATCCAGACAATTTATCAAGACAGGTCATTGAGGAGAGCTTTCGAGACTTGGATAGTTCGCTTGGATATCACGTGTACAATGGAGCCTTGAAAAATTGGAGAGCATAGCAACCATTATTTCAACATCGAATACAATATTTAATCCATAGCTTTGGAGCAAAGAGGACGAGAGTCACTTTAGTGGCCGCTATCTTGGACAGTGGCCCGCAGGCTTAGCTTAGGGTTTAGACATTAGATTCATTATTTTAGCATATCATTAGCATAGTATCATTTCATTCGTTCTAATTCATAGCATTATTCTAATTTGCACTTGCTTTCATTTGTTATTTTCAGTACTAACAACCTCATCCAGGGAGGTATTTCCGGACATCTAAGCATATGTTGTTGTTTCATTGCTAACAGGGCCACAGGTTCATCAAACGAAATTTGCAGCATACGAGAGAAAAAGGGATCCCTCTAGGAAATAGGCTTGGAGAATGAGGCATCTGTAAGCCCTCATACATTTTCATGTGTGGAACCGGGAAACTGTTTGAAAATGCACCACCTCTTCGTGAAAGGGGCACTCTTTGCCTATTTGTAACCTTATTGTATCGAAATGGGTATCCCTAAGAGGGACCGACATGTAACAGAGTTTTAATACGAATAAAGAGATCCATATTTGTTATTTATGTGTTATATGCTTTTCATTTGTCTTACATTTTGTTTTGGGTTCTCAATACATTGCAAGTAGCGTAAAAAGAGCGATGCATGTGTCTCGGGGTCACTACAACATCGTTTAATTTTATTACACAATCTGCCAACTGTGTCCAAATTTAATCTTCACTTATTAAAGATTTGAAGGTGGTTATACATACATATATACATGCATACATACATACATACACACACAAATATATATATATATATATATATATATATATATATATATATATATATATATATATATACATATTATCGAACTTGCACAAGACACCCTATAATCTTAAATACTCGTATCTATTTGATAAAGATAACAATTTTTATTATTAATTTAATATAATATTAAGAAAAATTATTTTATTATTTTACATAAATATTAATTTAAAATAAATAATAAGTAATATATTAATATTTTAATTTATTTAATTAAGATATTATTTTCATTTTAAAATAAAATAATAATAAGAAAAAGATATAAACATGTAGTAGACGAGAAGAGATTACGTCTTCCTATATATATATATCCCAAAGAGAGACAATACACATAAGGCAAAGATAAATTACAACTTTTTCATACCACCAAAGACAAATTATTAGTAATAATTTATACACGCCCTTAACGGGACAGCATAATTTTAACAACATTAGTCCAATCTTTACTTCTTCCTTGTAAAGAAAGCTACATTTTTAAATCATCTTCCGACCCCATCATGAATTACAGGATCAATGTTACAACAACATTGAATGCGATACGTGAACACCATAAGATACGTCTCATTCGCATTCCATTTTATATTTTGATGATGAAGGTTTTAGAATTTTTAATTAAGATTTAATTAAAATTTAAGAGTTATATATTACATTTTAGTAATTTGAATATAGTTACATAACGATATATTAAATAAATATAATCTTTTATGAATATAAAAAATATAGATCGATTGATAGTGATGAACCACTTGTTAGTTGGTTGAGTCGATTCAATTCTCTGATGGTCTTCCTTTAACTAAAGTTTATAAAGATTCTCTTAAAAAAATATTCTTGACCAAAATCGTAAAACTTAATTTTATATGAACTATAAGAAATAAAAATTTACTTAAAGCACTTGTTGTTAATGAATTATTAATCATGTGGCAATCAAAGTATCACACTTCACGTGGTTGTTTGTATTTTGATACGTAATGTTATGTGTGAAGGCCACTTGTCCAACTATGGGCTTAGAAGTGTCAATGTATTCCTATTATATCATTTATTTTGGATAACCTTTACATAAAATGAATGGTTTGTACTAATTTTTGCACTATCTGCAATGATAAACCGTAACCTTGAGGATGAGTGGCATGTGTTCATAAAATTCATGCTAGGTTTTCATGATAGGGTCTGTGTTTATAACATTTACACCAAGCTTTCACGGGAACTTTACACATTACACACACACATATAAATGCCCTTTTTATGCAATAAATTTAATCTCATAAAATAACATATATCCTCGGGCTTTCGCAGATGCTTGAAATTTCATTAGGCTTTCTTATGTGTATCGTTTCTGCAAAGTCATATACTTAGGAGATATGCTTGAAAAATTCATTATAAAAATAGGCCATGAAAACACATTGCAAAATTAAACTACGAAAATGAATTACAGATTTAAGTTATTGAAACAAATTATGAAAGTACCCTACAGAAACAAGTTATAAAATAGTTATTACAGACACAAATTACCAATTTTTTTTTAACTATATTATAGAAAATATTATATTCCTTTGTTTCTCCCCCAAACTGAAATTTTGGCTATACGGCCAAAACACATAAGTAGGGAAGATCTTATTCATAAATATTAATTAAATATCAATGTATATATTTATATATTTTATTTTTATTATTTTAAAGATTCCATTTTATTTATTTTATTTATGAATATGGGGTGCTTACTTATATATCACTTACTTATTTAAGCTAAGTCATTAAACAAGATTGTAGGATAATAAATCTCCTTGAAATGGGACTATTTGTTTTCAATATCAAAGATGGTGTGCAAAAAAATGATGTCTTTCTTAACCTTTGATAAAAGATTGCATGGTCTACATAACAAATCATTCTAATGTCCTAGAGAGATCAATTTCTATATTCTACTTTCTTCGTAATCATAAAAATAATAATAAGAAGATTAAATCAATGTCAATCAATAATACTATTGTTTGTAAGAATATGTTTTATCAATGGTTGAACACATTCAAAACCTGCTTTGAAAGAAGAAAGTAAGATAGTCATTCTGGTATCATCTTTGTTTCACTATTTTATTGCCTGTTTTTCTCATACATATAGATATAACTTTTAAGTTTAGGGATGCAGAGCTTTGAGGAATCAGATTCCTAACCACTCTATCAAAGTTTTGATGGGAATTATCACCCTATCATTACTACTCTGCTCCCTGAGTAAGAAGAGTTAAGGCTTTTGGGAATTGAACTAAATAACCATTTGGATGGAAATGTAATCCTATCCTTATTACCTTCTCTTTTATTTGGGGAAAGAATTAGAACTTTAGGGAATTTGACTGCATAACCATCTAGATGGAAATGTAATCCTATTCTTACTATTTTGTTCTTCCCTTTATTACTTGTGGGCTATAAGAAATAATTTCTTTTACTACCTTGTTTTATTAATTTGTGATACCATCATGACTATATGACCTCTCTTTTGTAAGGCAAGAATATATCTTCACACACTGAATCTAAATTTTTCCTTAAGACTTGGTATTGTGATTGAAAAGTGATGAATGATAATATGAATAAAAACATTTTATGTTAGAAATCCATCATGAAATAAAGGAAGCATCTTTAAAGAACATGGTGTGACCTTCTAGTTCATTTTCAAGAAATATTATTGTTCCATGAAAATCTTCTTTCATTGTTTAAGTAGAGTAAAGATTTTTTTTGCCATCCAACTTATCTACTAGTACTTATATATCCAAATAAGAGGACTGATTAGACTACATTTTAAGACTGCACTTATTGGTTTAGTATATACTATATTATAGAGAAACAATTTATTTATTATTTTAATGGTGTTTTGTTTCTTTGGATAGAGAAAGAGAAGTTCATGTTTAATAGTAGTTGATTGCATTTCATAAATGAACTACAAATCAACTTGTTACTTAAGGTGGCTTAAATTTTTTGCTTTAGATATGAAGAACACAAGATTATACTGAGAGGGGGGTGAACAATATAAGACCACTTTTTACTTTTCTTTCAAATCAATATTATGTAATTTATAGATAGTAATATCAACATTAGTAATCAAAGCAATGCACAAATTACCACACACAATAGAGACATCATAATTTATGTGGCTCACCCAATGTGGGCTACTCCATGGAGAAAATATTTCACTAAATTTTTTTCAATCAATCTCTTGGGAATCCTTTCCCTATTACAATGTTTATGGACCTCTATCCAATGGAGATACCAATCCCCTAAATTAAGTTTGTGGATCTCTATCCACAGGAGAACTCCTTGTCCTCTGCTCTGGCTGGTGAATCTGTAGAAGACTACTGCCTCCATCACATTGGTTTGTGGATCTCTCTCCACTAAAGACTCTTGTCCCCACTCGGAAGACCTATCCTCACTACCCTGGATGATGGATATCTATTCACTGGAGACTACTTTCCTCTCTTATCTGTCACCTCCAAAGATCTATCTCAAATCTACACTAAACACAACTCCACAAGCCCACATAGAACTTGTTCAAATCTTCTCAACAAGTCCACTCAAAAATTGCTCAAATATGCTCAACAAGTCCACTCAGAACTTGCTCAAATATTCTCAAAAAGTCCACTCAGAACTTGCTCAAATCTGCTCAACAAGTCCACTCAGAACTTGCTCAAATTTTCTCAATAAGTCCACTCAGAACTTGCTCAAATATGCTCAACAAGTCCACTTAGAACTTGCCCAAATATGCTCAACAAGTCCACTCATAACTTGTTCAAATATGATCAACAAGTCCAATCAAAACTTGCTCAAATCTACTCAACAAGTCCACTTAGAACTTGCTCAAATATGCTTAACAAGTCCACTCAGAACTTGCTAAAATTTTCTCAACAAGTCCACTCAGAACTTGCTCAAATTTTCTCAACAAGTCCACTCAAAACTTGCTCAATCTCTTAGAAACATAAAGAGAATTGTTAGAGATCCAATATGTTTCAACTCAATGCTCAATCTCAACTCAAATTAGAATATAGAATATTTTGTTTTATGGAACTTGAAAAATCACTTCACACACCCACTTGACTAGGCTCAAACAACTCTACTCAACCAATCACTCAATGAAACACCCCTTTTTCACAAACCCTAGTCCAAGCATGTAAACATCAAATCAAAATATTTCTAACAATGCTCAACAAAAAATCTCACATAACAATGATACTCAAGTTTTTTTCAAACCCTAGTTCAAGTTCTTTGCTCAACAACTCACTTCAAAAATAATTCTTATAAAACAATCCTCTCATAGAAATTATACTCAAATTATTTTCAAACCCTAGTTCAATTTCTTTGCTCAACAACTCACTTCAAAAACAATGCTTATAAAAAAATCCTCTCATAGCAATGATACTCAAATCCTAGTTCAAGTTCTTCACACAACCAATGTTTTCAACAACAATGCTTATTAAACAATCCTCTCATAGCAATGATACTCAAACCCTAGTTCAAGTTCTTCACACAACCAATGTTTTCAACAACAATGCTTATTAAACAAGGTTTTCACTCCAAAATTATTTTCTAGAAAACCAACCAATCAAATTAAACTTTGGAAAATGTGCTCATACCTTTTTCTTGATGATGACGGAATCTTCTAAATCTGCCAAAAATCTCAAAAACTTCTTTCCAAGCTCAAAGAAATTATAAGATGATTAATTTCCTCAAAATACAATGTAAACATCAAAACACACATACACCTTATCACTCCATATTTAATAAAACATTCATCAACATTTACAAAAAGTAAATTACCACTTATACCTTATAATCTCCCACTAATATTCAATGCACTCTTCTTTTCAAAATAACCTAATACAAGAATATCCCTCTATCCTTTTAATATTTCAATAAATCAATATGAAAAATCACTTTATTAAAATAAATCTTAACACCTTATTCATTCAACTTATCAAAAATCATTTCCAACTAACAATCCTTTCATGCACCCTTTTAGCTCGAAACTTTAGGCAACATACAAAAATTAAAATCAAAATTGATTACCTTTCCTTGGAGGGGATTTGAACACACCGTGCAGCCTCAATTGGCATTCTAGCCCTGACTACCAATGCCACGCAAGCTATGCGCTAGCTTGGGGACTAACGAGCACCACGTGCTCCAAAAACCTTCCCTGCTCACCTTGCACAAAACATGCACCTTTCCTTTGGTGCTCTCTAACACCAATGCAATTGCCAAAACCATTGCCGCTATGTTTTGAACGTAGACCTCCTTGCACCTCAACACCCTAATGCTATCATTTCTGCCACTAGGCCACCTGCCCAGTTGGCACTTGGTATTTTGGTGCAAATACCCTTAAACACTATTTGCTGGTGCTCAAACAGAATGGTCGCTTCTTTTCTTCCTTACAAATTCAAACACAATTACACACATTCGATTACCGAGCAAAAGGATAAATTAAAATGCCTATAAGGCATTAGCATATATACTAATTTCCTTCCTCCATGCATGACGTCGACGTTCATTTCCTTTGGATTTTATTAATTTATAAAATATTTAAATTCATTTGAATTAAAATTTTATAAATTAATTCTTTAAAACCCTTTGGTTTTATTTGAACCCTCTTTCACTTTGCACCTTGGTATAAATAATATTTATTTATAAAATTTAAATTCATTTTGAATTTAAATATTTTATCAAATAAATATTAAACCTTCCTTTAGCTTTGCAATAAAATTTCTTGGGTTTTTATGAAAACCTTTTAACTTATGCTTCCACATAATATTTAAAAATATTATGGAGCCCTTTTCCTTTAACCTTCACATTTTTCCTCTTGACCTTTGAATTTATTAGAAGCTTCTTCCGGGATATCAATGACAACTTTGATAACTTGTTTCTTGACAAATTCATTGAAATTAATGATGACTTCACTTCTTGACATCAATGACAACTTTGACTTAAGGACTCAAAATATCCAAAAATCTCCCCCTTTGTCATTGATGGTAACCCAAATTATTTTTCTGAAAACTTGACTTCTTCTTCTATTCTGCTCCCCCTGGGACTTTTCTCCCCCTGGCTCAATGCTCTCTTCAAATGCCAAATATCTCCCCCTTACTCAAATCTCTCCCCCTTTGACATCAATGGCAAAGGGTCACCTTTGGGGCTCGGGGCTAAGAATGAGCCTCTTAACTTAGCC
The DNA here is from genome assembly GCA_028583015.1 of Wollemia nobilis. Taxonomy (NCBI): domain Eukaryota; kingdom Viridiplantae; phylum Streptophyta; class Pinopsida; order Araucariales; family Araucariaceae; genus Wollemia; species Wollemia nobilis. The sequence continues at coordinate 11,451,519 of JAQPPZ010016881.1, forward strand.
CCTCCCCCAGCTCCTCTTGAGGTGGTTAATTATAGGGTGGGAGTATCTCTACTACCAGAAAGCACTGTTCTTTACCTTTATCCTCTTTCCTTCTTATCTGATCATTTTTATTCCTTTGACTGTTTCTTTCTATGTCCATGTTCCTATCCATGTCTGCATTCATGTTTCTATTCCTGTTCCTATCCATATTACTGTTCCTATTCCTATTTCTATTTATATTCATGTTCCTATTCCTGTTCCTATTTTTGTTCATATCCATATTCCTATTCCTGTTCATATCCATATTCTTGTTCCTATTCCTTTTCATATTCATATTCCTGTTCTTGTTCCTGTTCATACCTGTTTTTGGAATGTCTGCTCTACACCGCTTTGCTATGTGACCATCATTATTGCACTTGTAACACTTCATGTTATTATTACTTGGAGGTACAAATGTATTAGGATTTCTCCTAGTGAAGCCATATCCTCTTCTATCATGAACCCTATAATTCATTGCCTTGTGACCAAACTGATTACATGAGTAGCAATACCCATGGAAAAGTTGTCTGTTCCCATATTCCTATATTTCTTGTGTCTTGCACTATGAAGCCATGTGCCCAAACCTGTGACATGAAAAAAATATTCCATTGAAGTTTCCTTGTCTTGATCTCATTGGTCTCTTAGTCTCTCTTGACCTATTTTGATTATTGTTCCATTTGTATCTTCTTTGTGCATTGTTCTTGTCTTTGTTGAACTCTCTATTGTCCAACTCATCCTCAAATGTCTCACTTTATTTTACACTATCTTCTTCTGAAATATCTTGATAGGAATTTTCTTCTCCTCCAAAACTTGAGGTTGACTCTCCTTCCCATTTCTTTTGAACCTGTTCAAATCCAAGACTTGTTTTGCTTGATGAAGTCTTTGTGTCTTGATGAACTTATCCAAGTTATTTGAGCGATTTTTGAAACCTTTCATCTTGATCTTGGAGTCCTCTAAATATTCTCTTAGTAGTGCCACTTCTTGTGCTAACTTCTCACATTCTAAGATATTTGCTTCTAACTTATCCTTAAACCTTTTTGCCTTAGCCTTTGATTTTTCTAAATCCTCTATGAGCAATCTTCTCTCTTCATCACTTTCTTGAAACTGAATTTCAAGTTTAGAGTGTTTCTTTCTTACCTTATTTACCATGTCAAGGACATAAATAAGTTCTCCCTTGAGATCATATCCATCCTTTTCTGAATATTCCTCTTTTTTTACCTTTGTCCACATCTTTATTTTCTATTGGCTTGTCTTCTATAGGATCACCTACTTATTCTTCTAATGCTATTAGAAGGTTTTCATTTGGTCCTTCAAATGCATCATCATATTCATCATCACTAAAACTATAGCCATCACTTGTACAATCATATTCAAGATGTTCAAAGTTACCACATTAAAATACTTGAGAATTATTGGAGTCCTTTTCTTAACTTGTTCTTTTTCTTCAATTATAAATAGGACTTCATATCTATCATTATCTAAAAAACTAGCATCACTGTCACTTGAGTGTTTACTTGCATTATCCGCATAGTAACTCCTCTTTTGTATTTTGAAGAACTTCTTCCATTGTCTATTTTATCCATCCTTGCTTTTCTTCTGGTGCCTGTATCTTTCTGATTCCCTATTCCTGTGATCCTATTTTTATTCACCATTGTTTTTCTTGGGTTCTTGACAATCTATTGCAAAATGTCCATACTTTCCACAAATGAAACACTTAACAAATATTAGATCTCTAGATATTCTATAATCCTTATCTCTTCTACTATAGTTAGCTTCTTCATCACTAGATGACTCATTGATTGATTCTAAATTCTTACCCTTAGTCTTCTTGATTACTTTGAATGTTGCTTCCTTCTAGGGAATAGGATATTTTATTCTTATCTCATGTGTTGTAAGAATACCAAGCAACATATCTCTTGTCAAAGTATCACCATCTATTGACACTTATATAGCAAAAACCTTTTCACTGAATCTGTTTGAAAGATTTCTCAAAACTTTATCACAAACATATGATTCATCAATCTTCATTCCAAGTTCTTGCATAGCATTAACAACCTCATCAATTCAAAGTAGATAAGTACTAATGTTTTCCTCATCCTTCATTCTTAACTCTTCAAATTGTCCTTTGATATTTCACATCTTTGCTTTCTTGACACATTTATCTCCATATATATTTTGCAATTTATCCCACATGTCTTTAGTAGTTTGATAATGCATAACTTTCATAGAATTTGTTCTATGCAAACATCTCATAAGTGCATTGATTACTTTTTAATTGTAATGATGTAGGAGCTTGCCTTATCTGTAGGAGGATTAATTAAGGGATCATATCCAAATTCAACTACTTCCCAAATTTAATTGTCGAGTGCCATTAGGTAGATCTTCATTCTCATGCTCCAATATATATAGTCACGCCCATCAAATACTAGTGCTAAATTATATGAGAACACATTTTTAAAATCCATTGTGTTCTTGATAGCTTTTCCTTCAAGTTGTTAAACTCTTCTAAAAGAACCCACTCTGATACCAATTGAAGAACACACACTTATACTAAGAGGGGGGTGAATAATATAAGATCACTTTTTACTTTTCTTTCAAATCAATATTATGCAATGTATAGATAGCAATATCAATAGCAGTAATCAAAGAAATGCAAAAATCACCACACACAATAAAGACACCATAATTTATGTTGTTCACCCAATGTGGGCTACTCCACAAAGAAAATATTTCACTAAAATTTTCTCAATCAATCTCTTGGGAATCATTTATCTATTACAATGTTTATGGACCTCTGTCCAATGGAGATACCAATCCCCTAAATTAAGTTCATGGATCTCTATCCATAGGAGAACTTCTTCTCCTCTGCTTTGGCTGATGAATCTCTAGAAGACTACTGCCTCCACTGTACTTGTTTGTGGATCTCTCTCCACTGAAGACTCTTGTCCCCACTCAGAAGACCTATCATCACTACCCTGACTAATGGATATCTATCCACTAGAGACTATTATCCTCTCTGCTCTGTCACCTCCAAATCTCTATCTTAAATCTACACTAAACACAACTCCATAAGTCCACATAGAACTTGTTCAAATCTACTCAACAAGTCCACTAAGAACTTGCTTAAATATACTCAACAAGTCCACTTAGAACTTTCTCAAATATGCTCAACAAGTCCACTCAGAACATGCTTAAATATGCTCAACAAGTCCACTCAGAACTCGCTCAAATTTGCTCAACAAGTCCACTCATAACTTGCTCAAATCTGCTCAAAAAGTCCACTCAGAACTTGCTCAAATTTTCTCAACAAGTCCACTCAGAACTTGCTCAATCTCATAGAAACATAAAGAGAATTGTTAGAGACCCAATATGTTTCAACTCAATTCTTAATCTCAACTCAAATTAGAATATAGAATAATTTTCTTTATGGAACTTGAAAAATCACTTCATACACCCACTTGACTAGGCTCAAACAAATCTACTCAACCAATCACTCAATGAAACACCCCTTTCTCACAAACCCTAGTCCAAGCATGTAAACATCAAATCAAAATGTTTCCAACAATGCTCAACCTTAAATATCACATAAAAATGATACTCAAGTTCTTTTCAAACCCTAGTTCAAGTTCTTTGCTCAACAACTCACTTCAACAACAATGCTTATAAAACAATCCTCTCATAGCAATGATACTCAAACTCTTTTCAAACCCTAGTTCAAGTTTTTTTCTCAACAACTCACTTCAACAACAATGCTTATAAAACAATCCTCTCATAGCAATGATACTCAAACCCTAGTTCAAGTTCTTCACACAACCAATGTTTTCAACAACAATGCTTATTAAACAATCCTCTCATAGCAATGATACTCAAACCCTAGTTCAAGTTCTTCACACAACCAATGTTTTCAACAACAATATTTATTAAACAAGGTTTTAATCACAACTCTTTATTCCAGAAAACCTAGATGCATTAACTCAAACCCACTCAAAAGGAAACCCTAATCAAGTCCTTTTCACTCCAAACTTATTTTCCAGAAAACCAACCAATCAAATTAAACTTTGGATAATGTGCTCATACCTTTTTCTTGATGATGAAGGAATCTTCTAAATCTGCAAAAAAATTTAAACTTTTCTTGCCAAGCTCAAAGAAATTATAAGATGATTAATTTCCTCAAAATACAATGTAAACATCAAAACACACATACACCTTATCACTCCATCTTTAAGAAAACATTCATCAATATTTACAAAAAGTAAATTACCACTTACACCATATAATCTCCCACTAATATTCAATGCACTCTTATTTTCAAAATAACCTAAAACAAGAAGCTCCCTCTATCCTTTTAATATTTCAATAAATCAATATGACAAATCACTTTATTAAAATAAATCTTAACACCTTATTCCTCCAACTTATCAAAAATCATTTCCAACTAACAATCCTTTCATGCACCCTTTTAGATCCAAACTTTAGGCAACACACAAAAATTAAAATAAATATTTATTATATTTCCTTGGAGGGGATTCGAACACACCGCGCAGTCTCAACCAGGGCTCTGGCCATGGCTCCCAATGTCATGCAAGCTAGGCACTATCTTGGGGACTAACAAGCACCATGTGCTCCAAAAATCTTCCCCGCTTGCCTTGTGCAAAACATGTGCCTTTCCTTTGGCACTCTCCAACACCAATGCAACTGCCAAAATTGTTGTCATTGCATTTCAAACGTAGGCCTCCTTGAGCCTCAACACCCTACCATTGTCCTTTCTACCACTAGGCCACATGCCCAGTTGGCGCTTGGTCTTTTGGTGCAAATCCCCTTAAACACTATTCGCTGGTGCTCAAACAGAATGATCGCTTATTTTCTTCCTTACAAATTCAAACACAATTGCACGCATTCGATTACCGAGCAAAAGGATAAATTAAAATGCCTCTAAGGCATTAGCATATATACTAATTTCCTTCCTCCATGCATGACGTCGACACTCATTTCCTTTGGAGTTTATTAATTTATAAAATATTTAAATTAATTTGAATTTAAAATTTTATAAATTAATTCTTTAAAAACCTTTGGTTTTATTTGAACCCTCTTTCACTTTGCACCTTGGTATAAAATTTTTTTATTTATAAAATTTAAATTCATTTTGAATTTAAATATTTTATCAAATAAATATTAAACCTTACTTTAGCTTTGCAATAAACTTTCTTGGGTTTTTATGAAAATCTTTTAACTTATGCTTCCACATAATATTTAAAAATATTATGGAACCCTTTGCCTTTAACCTTCACATTGTTCCTCTTGACCTTTGACTTTATTAGAAGCTTCTTCCTTGATATCAATGACAACTATGATAACTTGTTTCTTGACAAATTCCTTGACATTAATGATGACTTCATTTCTTGACATCAATGACAACTTTGACTTAAGGACTCAAAATGTCCAACAAGATAATGGCTTCCTATAGAGCTTAAGCCTATGTCCATTAACTAATAATCCTCATGTTGAGTTGTCAATGGGCTTAAGCTTAATTGTACCATTCTCAAATATTTCTTCAACCTCATAGGATCCAAGCCATCATGTCCTTACCTTTCCTTGGTAATATTGGAAGTGAGAATCAAATAGCAAGGCCCAATATCCTGATTGAAATGTTCTTGGTACAATATTTTTATCATACCTTTTTTCGTGTTTGCATTAGTTCTATAATATGAAATACCTCTAATATTATATATATTATTTTTAAAACATTTTTTTGTTCCAATCATGTGGACCTAGTGAATAAAATTTTTGAATCTTATAATCCTAGGAGTAATGTCAAACTTGATTTCCCTATTGATTCTATTGTAAATTTCTCTAACCAAACTTTCTTCTAATTCAAGATCAAACAAGATATGAGATTATATACCCTAAGGACCAAAATTAACATTACTTTGCTGATAAAAAACACTCCTAACTTTTGCAAATAAGTTTGAGTGTATCAAAATCAATCACTCTTTATTAAATAGTTTATGGATATCATCATTAATTGGATCTAACTATTCAAGAATTATATAATGCTCTTCTTCAAATAAAATCTTGCTTTATAAAATGAATCAATTGAGTAATAAAAGCTTGTCCTTGTATAGCAGTAGGGTTTTCAAACTGTAAATCATGACACAACTCTCTAAAGCATATGATCCTAGGTGCTTTGTGGTATCTTTTGTTATATTCCAAAATCACCTCCCTATTTTCTATATCTGCAAAGAAATTATAGACAGTAAGGGAATCCTCAAAGTAATGTTCCCAAGGATATGTAGATGAGTTTACACTTGCTCTTCTCAATGTTCACAATTTCTTAATAGGTCAAAGTAGGATGAGTGATAATTTTTACCCTAAGTTTAAACCTGATTCCTCGGACCCAGGTTCCTTTTAATTTTGCCCAAATCTTCTAACCTTTGCCTAATAACATCAAGGTGTTCCCACAAAAAACATCACTATTCCCAAGATGGACCTATATCTTGTTCATAAAGCAGGTTTATTTTTTGTTCTAGCAGTATTATCCTAAGGTCTATTATTGTAGATTAACTAATGCAATTTTCCACCATTAGCAATGTATATTTATCTTTTTTTCTTTAGTTTTCAATAGTTTTTGTTTTTTTTTTGAGAAAAATGCAATTCATAGAAACTAAAATCTACTTTTCAAAAGGAGCAATCTTACTGCTATTAAAACCAGATCTAAAATGCAACAATCAATTTTAATGTAGCAAGGAAAATTAAAATGCAATTCACATAAACTAAATTCTACTTTTCAAAAGGAGAAATATTACTGCTATTAAAACCAAATATGAAATACAACAATCAATTTTAATGCAACAAGGGAAATTAAAATGTTGTTACTACTTAAGTTTAAGAAACACTCGGTATGATCTTGTCGCACCACTGACTTGTATACAAGTAAAAAAAATGCCAAAAAAAAGATGTAACAACCACACAATGCTGAAAATAAATTTATTGAAATAATGGATAAATTGTTGTCACTAGTTGATTTTAAGAAGTACTCTATATGGACAACCTTTGAGGTAGGAAGAGGATGGAGAGTGGGAAAGATAGTGATCGAGCGATAGATGGAGAGTGACAGAGAGGATACGATATAAAGGAGACAAGACGGTCAGGCAAGTGTCCAGGAGGGACCAATCGTGATGTAGTTGATGGGGCAATAGTTGATGCATCAGGGACCCAGGCGGATGGGTCGGATAGGAGTGGAATAGACCCTTATGACAAGGAGGGACAAAAGGGTAGGCTTAACCTAAACCAAAAAGGGTCCTACACTCAGGTCCTGAGGCCAGGATCATAAACAAAGCAACCCTCCCAAGAATTGCTTCCTTGTGGAACATATCGAGTTATCTCGAAAGACCTAATGGATAGCTACATGGAGCTTGAGCATTTCACTTTGGTTGGCAAGTTTGTTGGAGGGAGACCAGACATGGATACCATTCGTAAATGGGCATTTTCCAAGTGGAAAACCAGTGGAAATATGGAAATCATTGCTCTATATCAAGGGTTCTTTACCATCAGACTCAATACTCAAGAGGATTTTTGCAACATCATAGCTGGGGGACCCTGATTCCTCGAACGCAGGGGCCTCTTTCTTCAAAAGTGGGTGAATTATTTTAACCCCAAAACTCAAAACATAAACATAGCTCCTATGTGAGTTCAATTTCCAAATCTCCCTTTCCAGTTCTGGCATGAGGATGTTATTCGAGGGATAGCCCGATCCATAGGCGAGTTCATTGCCATCGATCCCTCCACCAAAGTCTAATCCAGGATGGTCCATGCCCACTTCTATGTCTCAGCTAACTTGGAGACAGAGATACCTTCCTTCATCAATTTGTATAGAGGATCCCATATGATCAAGAGGTAGCCCATCAAGTATGAAAAAAATCCTGCCTTTGGTACTCACTATTGCACCCAATGTCATCTACCGAATCAGTGCCTTGGTTTGAGGACCCAAAACCAAAAGGCGGCAGGTCCCACCAAGGGCATGCAGAGGAACCAGGGCATCCCCCATCTCAACAAGGAATCACTGGTAGGGCCAAAACACATCATGCATAATATTGCTCACCGAGCACCTTAGGAGGCTGGCTAGAGCACCACTGTAGAACAAGGTAAGAAAACCAGTGAGCAAGGAGAAGGATCCTTGCCAAGCCAAAAGGAGTAGGAGGTGCTCCCAAAAATTTTGTTTCTCATCAGTCCCACCATAGAGGATCTAGTGGCCCAGGTATAGACCCCTCCCAAAATGGTATGTCCAAATTCTCATTCGGATGAACACCTGGTGGTGAGCAACAAAAAATCCCCAATTTTCTTGAATAGGGGAGAGGCACCCCCTTCTCCTTCAGATGAAAAAGAAGACCTTTCTCTCTTGGGAAGGATCAGCCCCAGGAACACCAGGAGCAAGAAACAGGCAATAGACTATGGTAATGAAAGGAAAATAGGGATATCCTCTGATAATGAGAAAAGAAACAAGGAAACATCGAAGGATATCGCAAATGGGACCCAATCAATACTTTTTTCTAATGAGTCTGACAATGATAAGCAAGGAACCAAACCCCCCTTCCAGCTGGTGAAGGGAGGTAGGAAAAACCCCAAACCCTTGAGATGAAGGTTATCTCATGGAATGTGAGGGGCCTAAATGAGGCAACCAAGCAAAGGTTGGTGGCTGACCTAAGGAAAAGGATTAATCCTTCCATATTCATCATGCAAGAAACCAAAATTGATGAATTCTACTCTCGAAAGGCTGCCAAGGCCATTTGGGCCAGTGGAGACTACCTTTTCAGTCCTGCTCAAGGCATGTCGGGGGGGCTTATGTGTCTGTGGGATCCTACCCTAGTCAAAGGAAGGCTTTTGTTGTCATCGAATAGGATCCTAAACATTTTTTTTCTCTCCATGACCAGTAAGTAGTCTTGGATTCTGTCAAATATTTACATCCCAAACTCACCTAGTGAGCGGGCCGCGATGTGGGAAACAGTAACTCAAATGAGACCAACTTTAACACCTTTCCTTGGATATTAGTAGGGGACTTCAATAGTCCATCTAAAAAGAGATGAGACAATGATTCTTATAAGCATGGAGGACTTTAGAGGGTTTTTCAATACCAATGAGGTCATGGATGTTCAACTCAAAGGATCCTATTTTACCTGGAGCAATAGGAGGATTGATAGTGGACTCATCCAGGTCAAGTTGGACAGGTTCCTAATTTCTCAAGAAGATATCCCATGGTTTGGCGATGCCACTCTACTGGCCTTACCTCGGATCGGATCAGACCACAATCCCATCCTCCTTGAATCTGGTAGGCCTCCCTCCTTTAAAACTCCTTTCCATTTTGAATGCATGTGGACCCAACACAAGGATTTCAAAAATCAAGTGTCCTCTTGGTGGCATCAAAGTTTCAGAGGGTCTACCACTTCTCAGTTGGCTCAGAAGTTGAAGATGGTCAAATAAAATCTAAAAATCTGGAATAGGAAGGTATTTGGCAACCTTTTTGCCAATAAGAAAGCTATTACTGAGAAACTTTAGGACATAGAAAGGAGAATCAAAGTAGGGACCATAACAACCCCACTAGGGAGGAGGAAATAAAACTCCTAGCATAATTCCATAATATCTTGGCCAGAGAGGAAACCTTCTAGAGGTAGAATTCAAGAGACCTATGGGTCAAGGAAGGCGATGCCAATACAAGGTTCCTTCATGCCTCCACCATGTGGCACAAGGCATCCAACAAGATTAGGGAGATCATGTGCAGCAACGGATCAATGTCCACTAAAATTATGGACCAATCCCAAGGTAGCTTAGTTAAAGGAAGGAACATCCTGGATGGGGTCATCTTGATCCATGAAACCTTGCATTCGACTTCAATGTCTAAGAAGGTCACCCTATTTCTTAAGTTGGATATGAATAAAGCCTTCGATAGGGTTGACAAATGCTTTCTTCAAAAAATCCTTCTCAAGTTTGCCTTCCACCCTTTGTGGATCGATCTCATCCAGGGCTTCATTTCCTCTCCTTGGTTCTCAATTAGAGTCAATGGCTCCCCCGTCGAGTTATTTTAAAGTTCAATAGGTTTATGCGAAGGGGATCCTTTATCCCCCATCCTTTTCATTATCCTTGCAGAAGCATTGGGAAGATCTCTCAAGGATGGCCAATTTCAGAAGAAGGTGATGGGGATACTCCCTACCTCTGAGGGTGATGCGATCACCCATCAACAGTTTGTGGATGACACTCTTTTGTCCACCATTGCATCAGTAGCTCAAGATAAATCCATCAAACGAATCCTTGGTCTCTATGAGAAGGCTATCAGCAAAAAAATAAATTATGTTAAAAGCAAGATATTTTTCATCAACACCCTAACCAGGTGTCAAGTCCATATTGCAAGGATCCTGGGCTTCTCAATTGACTACCTTCCCACCACCTATCTTGGACTCCCATTTTTTTGCGGGCATGCAAAGGAAGGGATGTGGTATATGGTGACTGAGAGGATCCAAAAAAAATTGGTGTCATGGAAAGGCAAGTTACTATCCCAAGCTACCAAGGCAACCCTTACCATGGCTTGCCTCCAAGGGATTTCAAATTTCTTCATGTCTATTTTCAGAGTGCCTGCCTCAGTTCTTCTCAAGATCGAGTAGGCTCAACGGAATTTCCTTTGGTCAGGCAATGAAGATAAATCTAAGATCCCTCTGGTAGCCTGGGACAAAGTGTGCAGAAGCAAAAAGCAAGGTGGGTTAGGGCTAAGAAGAATGGCCATGATGAACCTTGCACTCATTGCCAAGCACACCTGGAGGATCCTAGTCGAAGAATCGGTTGAATGGGTTAGGATTATCAAGAGGAAATACCTCAACAACACTCCCCTTCTTGAGGGTGGAATTCCCACCAGGGGGTCAGCTTTTTGGAAAGCCATTGGTCAATCCAGATAGTTGATCCAAAATGGCATCAGGTGGATCCTTGAGGATGGTCAAAGTATAGACTTTTGGAAGGACATGTTGACCCTAGAGGATCCTCTATAAGAACAGATCGAGTTGGCTCAACTTAAAAGTTTCCCGGATAACAATGTTGGGCAGAAGGTGGCCGATTTCATTGAATGGAGAAATGACTCCCTACATTGGAAAGTAATCAATGCAGAAGGGCTAGAGTCAGAGGCCAGCTTTCTATCCTCAATCCTCAAGGACATCATCATACCCACTAGTAGAGGACCAAACATATTGATATGGAGGGGGACCAATGATGGGGGTTTCTCTATCAAAACTGCCTATGGGCTTCAGTGCAAAGGACCAATTTTAGAATTTCCTTACAAATTGATCTGGAGGAAAGGAGTTATCCCAAAAGTAAATTTCTTTTGTTAGATTGCTTTTCAGAACAAAGCCCTCACTATTGACAATCTTCACAAGAGGGGGTTTTATTTAGCCAATAGATGTTATGTGCGAGTCTGCCTATGAGTCCTCTAACCATCTCTTCATGCACTATGGATACATTGGGTCAGTACTTGGTGCCATCTTCTCCACCTTCCAGATCCAATGGGTTTCCATCAAGACCATCAATGAGGCTTTCTTCCAATGGGGCAATCCTTTTAAAAACCCCAAGCTCCGTTTCCTGTGGAATGCTTGCCTCCACCACTTTTTGTGGCAGGTATGGTTAGAACGCAATGGTCGGATCTTCGGTCACCCCCCCAGGGATCCTCCCTTAGTCACTTATCTAGGGAGAGTAAGGAGCGGGAGGATCCACGGGTTTCTAGGAAGGACGTCAGGTGGGTTAGGCCTCCTCATGGGTGGTTGAAGCTAAATTTTTATGGGGCATCTCGCGGTAACCCAGGAGCGACCACTACGGGTGGGTCAGTCCGAGATCACAATGGAAAGCTTGTAATGGATTTCTATGAAAACTTAGGACATCAAAACAATCATGTCGCAGAGGCTAGAGGATTGCTGAGAGGACTCGAGCTCATGATGGAGGATCCCTGTCCTTTGGTTATTGAAGGGGACTTTTTGAACATTATCAACTACATGACAACTTCCAAGGTTTCGACATGGAAGGTTTACAATATCATCACTCAGGCCAGAAGCATCCTTCGTCGGAGGAATCAGGTTTAGTTCAAGCATACCTATAAGGAAGGCAATGGTCTAGCTGAACACTTAGCAAACAAAGGTTTAAATTCCACATGTCTTGTGGTGTGGCATCAAAGTTTTCTAGCAGACATTGAGAAGATCTCCAGCCAGGATATTATTAATGTCTCCACATAAGCGTGATGTAAGGATCGGGCTAGGTGGTTGGGCTCAGGGAGAGCCATGACACCTGTGCCATCGGACCCAATTGGCACACCCATCATGATGGTTCATGGCAGGTATGACGAGAATGATATTTTCCCAAAGTCCCTCAAAAGGTGGTCCAACAGATCTCCGGTCCTGTCCCTCATGCCTGGAAAAGGTCAAATACAGGTGGATATTTTGTTCATCTACCTTGCTGAGATTTGGATGGGCCCGACATGCCCAAGCAAAGATCACCATTGACCCTCTCCCAAGAACATCGAGAGGAAGCTCCGACCCACCTCTCTAGACATAACTATCAAAGGTGCCACTACCTTTGGCAACACGTGGCACCTTTGGAGGTTGTGTGTCCACCTCAACATTAATCTTTGCCACCATCCTGGATCTAACACTATCTTTGATAATGATGGCTCTCTCTGCATGCATGCGAGGCTCATATCCAAATAAAATCTATTTAATCTAGTGGTGTTTGGGTGAGCCTTGTATTTTGGTATAAGGTGTCCCCCAGAGTGTGGTGCAGAGTCATCTGGCTTTCATCCTGGTGTGTGTGTTTATCCTTAATCCATGGCTTCTCCTTATGTCGAGTCGGTTGATCTTTCCCTCTGTGATGAATCCATGATGTTTATGAAGGCCAAGGTTATGCTCCCTTTCCTCCAAAAATTCCAAGGACCCAAAGACGATGTCACATGTGCCTTTGTGGACTCCTGGAATCAGGGCAAGGTTGTGGTGAGGGGGCTAAATTTTAAAATCTCCATTTAGCTTATGAGTGAGATCACTGGGTTGTCGATGGTAGGTCATAACATTCAACGCGATCGTCACAATTGGAAAGAGGAATTGGAGCAATTCCTTGACAAAGGATGAAACCTTGGGTGGGATAAGTCGACCCTCCTTCACTTGAACCTCCCTGAACCTTGGAATATTGCCATCATCCCCATTCTTCACTATGTTACTTGTGATGATCCTGACAAGCCTCTCTGCAGTTTCCACATAAATTTTGTAAACCACCTGAGGGATGCCAAGAAGGTATGTATTATAGACTATCTTGTATACTCCCTTGGCCTTACTATCAAAAAGAGAAAGAAATCATCTTACCATCCCATCCACCAGGGGTTAATGAGTGTCATCTTCTACCATGTCATTGTGAATCGTACTTTGCCCCAGGCGGTCCCTCCTATTGCTACCCAAGCTTCGGGTAGTCTTGGGTTTGTCCAAGAGGATGGGACTTCCAACCCTATCTATAATAGCCCCCCTGAAATGGCCAATCTTATGTCCCTCCAAATATTTTCCCATAGCAAGCCATCTAAGAGAGGGCAGACTGACGCCCCAACCCCATCTCGATCATATCTGTGACTTAAGAAGGTGAAGAAGGAGAAAGGGACCCCACCACAACAAATCAACTTTGACACTGAGAGTGAAGCCGAGGGGTTGTCTCCCTAGTTTCTGTTAGACATGATGACCAACATCCTCTCCTCTACAAATGCAATGGTGAGGATCCTCAAGTGCTTCAAGGGGCGTGAGACCCAGGAGGATCAGGAGGATCCGGACGTGTAAGGAATTTTCCTGGGATGGTTTCCTTTTTGTCGTCTAGTGGAAGTGACCTATATAATGGATTGTTATGTATTTTTTATGGTTTTTCAACTGGTTTTTTATCTCCGTTGGGAGGGGTTGATGTAGCCCTCATGGGCATCACTGTGTTTTTTTTTTTTTTTTGGGAAATATTCATATGGTACCTAATGTAATAGCCCAAAGGGCTCTCTCTAACGGTAAAGGCTACAACCTCTCTTGTTATAAGGTTTTGGGATCCTCTTAAAAAACCCGTTTTGTATATAAATTAATATACTTACCAAAAAAAAAAGAAATACTTGATATGATCTTGTCACACCACTGATTTGTATACAAGTAAAGTTTTTGGACCAAATATGTGACAACCATAAATTCTAAAAATGACTTGCTGAAATTAAATGCTAACTACAAAGCAATAAAATTGAACCTAAGAAAATGGAACCTAGAAATATTGAAATGAAGACACTTGTTGGAACTTCTTGTACCACTATTTACGTACATGTAGGTAAGCCTCCTTCTCACGCAATCTAGTAGTCTCCAATCAAAAATTATGGAACTATTCTCCCCAGAAACGGTGCCAAAACGTTGAGCAAAATTATCTCACACTTAATGTCAACTAGGGTTAGATTTAAAGAATAGTTATCCCGTATAGATATCCATAATTTTGATTATTGATTTCTATTCCCTTTTCTTAGTTTCTTGCATAAAATAAAGTTTGCAATAAATAAAAGTATTAATTTGAAAATGTGCTTATTTTAAGGAATGCAATTATGAACTAAACTAGATGTGGATCCACTTTTATGATTTTAATTATGCATTTTTATCTAATATATTCTACAATTTTATGATATACAACTTTAATAAAAAATATGTTCTAAATTTATTCTATGTTCTAACTCTATCTACTGCGGTTTGGGGAAGATATCTAGGGTCTAACCTTTTGGAGCAAGCCTTGCCTCCTCAAGGTTGGTATTAACCTCCTCCCTTTTTTACTTTACTTTATCTGTCAGAAATTTATATTCATTGCACTAATTTTATGCTATCTAATTCATATGTACAAGAAAGTAAAATGAAGTTACAACAACAAGTAAAACATGCAAAAAATATAAAATACCATTGCCATACTCATGAAAGAAAACAATGCTAAATCACACTTTTTATTTTAAATTCCATACCAATTGGTACAATGTATCAATAATCCCGCTTCTTCCTTGTGCATCTGTATGTATTGTGGTTGCCTTTCTAATATCAAAGGCTTTGTAATTTATAATTTTACAATATACCCTTACAACAGAAAATTCAATATTCACTTTGTTACACATTTTTTTGGAATAAATTTTGTCCAAGTGGCATGGATACTAAATATGCATGATAAGGATCTAAAATCTACTTAACTTACTAACAATACAAAACAATTTTTTTTGTCCTTTTCTTTAGGAAAGAGACAAATCTATTACATCTCAGATTTCATAATCTTCAACTAATTAACAAATTACATAACAAATTTATATGTGGTCATCCCAAATAAAGAATTATAAATAATCCACGCTTGACTCTTCCAACGGTCTGTATGGCATTGACTGAGCTAGCAATATACGTGGCATTTCTACTGAACACAACATGTTTACGAATAGTAACAGATCCATAGACTATTTTTGTAGACTATTTTTGTAGCACATTTTTGTAGATGCTTTCCATAGATAGCATTCATAATATATTTTTGTTGTGTTTACATGTGGACTACTTCAACTGCATTTGGCTGTGGCATTCCCCGTGAATCACCTGTAATATTCACCTATTAAAAACATAATATTCTCACATAATTCATGTAATATTGCAACCATTAACATATAATATTTTGCAAATCATATTTATCTATAAATAATATAAAATATGCACATCATTGATAAAATATATATAAATCGAGCAGATATGTAACTAAAATGCAAAAGTAAACTACAAATTCACATTCTAGTACTCATTAGAAAATATGAAAAAGACTTTTTGGAAAAAAATGAAGAAGGATATCACCGATTTTGTTTCTTAGTCCCTAGAATGCCAAAAGGTGAAGGCTAAACATAGGTACCTTGTATGGAAACTATATCCACATGATATACATATGCATAAATGATAGGTTTTATCTATGGATTTCATAGTAGGTTTACCCAAGACTAGGTATCAACATGATGCAATCCTTGTGGTAGTTGACAGATTGACTAAGGTTGAACATTTTATATAGAGGAACATCAAAGACGATGCTTAGGTCATGGCTAATAGATTTTCCAAAGAAATATTTAGGTTACATGGATTTTATAAAATAATCATTTCAGATAGGAATTCCAGATTTACTTTTGAATTTTAGATGGCCCTACATTGTGCAATGGGCACAAAAATAAATTTAATATCTGCATACCACCCTGATACTGATAGTTAAATCAAGAGGGTGAATCAAGTCCTAGAATACATGCTTCACATGTGTTGCATGGATCAAAAGTCTTGTTGGGAAAACTATCTACATCTTGTAGAATTTGCTTATAACAATGGTCATCATTATTCATTGGGTATGGCCCCATTTGATTCCTTGTATGGCAAGAGATGTAGAACACCTTTTTTCTTGGGATAATTTAGAAGATCGGGTCATGATCGAATCAGACATAGTCAAGAAAATGGAAGGTCAACTTAAGATAATCAGGCAAAGGCTTAAGGAAGTCGTCGACCATTAGAAAAGCTATGCTGATCTAAAAATATTGCCAAGGGAATTATCTATGGGAGACAAAGTGTTCTTAAGGGTAAAGTCGATAAAGAGTGTCATAAAATCTATGAAGTTGGATCCTCAATTTGTTAGACCTTTCGAGATTACTGAGAAGATTAGTCTAGTAGCATATAGACTCGTCTTGCCACACAATTTGTCAAAGATCAATGGCACCTTCCACATATCCTTGCTTAGGAGGTACATTGTTGACCCTCATCATGTATGGGATGTTTTTAAATTGTAGATGGCAAACCCCAAGGCAATTGAAGTGATGACAATGAAGATTCTAGAGTTTTGTTCCAAATCGATGAGAAAACAAACTCTAGAACAATGTAAGGTCCAATGGGACTGATATTTTGAAAGAAGTGTCACTTGGGAAAAAGTGGACAATATGAAAATATATTTTTTCTTTTTATTTGAAAATATATTGTAATAAATTTTTGTGATAGGAAAACACACAGGATTGTGTTTAGTCCAAGGGGGTAGTATGTCATGACCAACCTTACCAGGATTTTTTTCATGAAAGACTATGCATTGATGAATGATAACTTGATGCCTAGTTTTGATGCATTTAGATGGTTATGCAATATTTATATTGATTTATCTTTGAGGAATATGGTACTACTAATGTATTATGAATTTGCAGGACCAGGTACACTCGTGGGTGGTAGAGATAGAATCGACCATCGAGAATGGGATACTTGAAAATAGAAATGATGATTATGGTAGCTCAGGGTAACATGAATGACTACCTTCATATAGATGCATGCATTCTTGCTTTTGTGATGATCATCGAAAATCTAGCCATCCATAGCTATAAGTTGGTAACCTAGAAGTTATCATAAGTCTTTGGTTAGGATAGGTGATTGGATTAGGATGAATTCACCCATATTTTTTGATGCACTTGATTTTTTGCTTTTGTTTACATATGTGTTACTGTGTAAGAGAATTTGGTAAAGAATGCCTTACAAAAAGTATTAATAGATATAGAGGTTTTATTAATTCTTGACCCATTTAAATACCATACTAATGTTTAATATTAGTATAGGTATTTTATTTGAATTAAGAAAAATAGGAAATGATTAATGACTTTTATGGTTTGAATTAAATTGAATTTAATATTATAAATATTAATGCTTTAAAGTTCTATTTAATACTTCATTTTTAACTTTTATGAATAAATAAAGAAAATAAATGGATTTATTTAAAGTTAGATATTTAAAAAAAAGGAAGAATCATTTTAAATTCAAATATCTCCTTTTTTGCTGCCTTGGGTAAGCATTTATGTCCAAATTGGAGTCTAGGCCTTGGGTAGATGGGGTTTCCATGTTAAGAGGGCCAAGAGGAGGAAGGAGGATTATTTTAGGGGAACACTACAAGGAATAAAGGAGGAGAGAAGAAGATGAAGCAAGGAGTCGACCTTTGAAGGAGAATTTTATTTCAAGGAGATTCAGGTTGGGGAAATTGCTTTCATTTAAATATCTTTATTTTACGCTTTTAAATCCTTAGTATTGATCAATGGTGGAATGTTGTGTTCGTTCTATGTTGGTCTATGCTTTAACAAGAAGAATGATTCAATTTTAAACCTTCATAAATGTTTATTTAAAAATAATCTTCCTTCATATTCTACCTTTCTATGTTTATGAAAGCTCTATCCCTTTTTATTTACCTTCTATAGTTGCTACGGGTTGTTCTTAGCCTAGGAAGATAATATGTGCTACTGTATGTGAGATAGTATAAACCCATTGTTCATTTTCATTTTCCAATGTTTCATTTGAACCTTGTCGAACTAGGGGGGTGCTTAAACCTTTTCTAGTCATCTAATTGCATGTTTGGCCCTATTTTGTGGATCTTGATCAATAGACACCCTTGTTTATTAATCAATGTCATTTTATTTCAGGCGATGTGTCACTCGTGATTCTCATCACTTCTAAAGGTTGTGTTTGATATTTTATCAAATATTTTATGTTGATGAAACCCTATTATGAAATCAAGGAACTTTTTCTCCCTCATCTTGTTGTTGGGTTTTGATTGTCGAGATTGCTTTGGTCTCTAGTTTTTGACAAGCATATTCACGCTATCCATAGATTCGAAGGTGGCAGAAAAAATAATTTCATCACCTGAAAAGGGTGGGGGTTTACCCTAAGTTTAACCTTAGGCTTTTCCTTTTCATTTTTTTTGTGTCACTATCGTTGAGCATGCACCATCGCAGCGCAACATCTCCACGCTTAGTAGGACATATACAAAGGGAAGGTCACTTGAGCCTTCTCAGTACATATCTCACATGGGATATGTAGGAGGGTCAAGCTTACCTTAATGGGAAAAGCCTTCTCCTTGTTAAGTGACCACCACTCGATGGTCAGGGAAGCCACCAAGTGGGGGGGTTGCCTAATGTTAGTTAGATGCGTAATGGAATACACATGGTGTTGTGTGAACCATTGCTTAGATCTTATCGCCCTTTGTTGACTGATGCATTAATATATTCCTTGGATACCACATGTTAGTTGGTTTTCCTATCAGGTAGTTTAAACATTTTTTTTGTTCTTTGTTGGGAAAATATTTTATTTGTGCTCATCAAGGGGTTTATCCCACATGGTCAATGCAGAGACCGCTTGGCACCAGATAAGGGGTAAGACTTCCCCTTAGGGATGACCACCTATAGGTGGTTATGAGGAGCTCACTTAGGCTACCTTGGTTGTAGCTCGAATGGTTGGGCATGGGTGGTGTGTGTTGTTTGATCCCATGTGCATTGTATGATCACTCTTTGTAATGTTTGACCACCTTTGCATTGTTGGTTGATCGGTTGAGTTATCGATCGTTATCAAAATCCCCTTTTTGAAAGGACGTTTGATTTTTTTTTTCTTGATAAAAAGGGGTTGTACTCAGGTCCCTACCATTAAAAAATTACATCTCTCTTATTTAGAGCTTGAGATTTTATAAATAGATACACTTCTCATCTCAATTGAGATGGTATAGTTAGAAACCTACATTATTTTACATAAAATATTTGAATTCTTGATTTTCATTTTTTGGATCTTTTCAAATCTCTGTATGAATACAATTACTCCAAAATTTAGTATCTTTCTTGATATTTTCCTATAGTAGCCTTCACAATGCCAAAAATTCACCTCTACTATCATGCCTTACATTATAGTAGAGTAATATTTCTAAAACATCGCACTAACATAGTCCACTTTACCAAATCTAGATTGCTAGTTTCCTTAGTGAAACACAAGTGCAACCACAAAATTTATAATAAATAGTCTAAATGAACACACATTATTTTTACAAAATAAAATAGATATAACCAATGAAAAATATTAAAGTAAATATTTATCATTATTTGATTTAGGCAATCAACAATTTTTGTCAGCTTCAACTAAATTTTCTACTTCCTCTAACCATGGAAAGGAGATGTTAACTTCACGATCCTCAATAAAAACCCCTATATTGGCTAGCTTATCTGCACATTTGTTTCTTTCCCTTAATATATGTGTAAACTTGATTTCTTCAAACTCTTTAGCAAAATCTTGAATTTCCACAATTATCTCTTGTATGTTCCATGAAGCCTTTGCTTTCCTCAAAATTATATTTATTACTATGAGAGAATCACCTTCCATTCAAACTCTATCCCATTTCATTTGTTTAAATATTTTTTATCCCTTCTAAAGCTACCTAATATTTGGCTTCATTATTTATCTTAAATCCATAATTGAAAGCATAATGAGACAAAATATCTCCTCTATTATTTCTAACTATTCCTCGTCCTATTGGTCTTGGGTTTCATTTAGATGTTCCATAAAAATTCAATTTAACCCACTCCACATCTGGTGGTTTCCACTTTATATTCTTTACCTTATTTTTTCTTCTCTTCTACCCAACATCATAATTCCATTTAATGACTTAACTCCATCTATCAAGACTCTATGCTTCCAAATTAGGGATTGGATGAGTTGATAGGGTTGGTTTAGACTCCTCTATGGCTAAACATATCTTCTTTTTCATTACCTCTAAATTTATTTCCTTTACTTTAAATATTCTTCTATTCCTTTCTAGCCATATAGTTCAAAGTATTTTATCTTTTGATATATCCCATATTGTCTGTAAAGCTTCACTTTTATAAGTGCTTTGCCATTGCTTTAACCAATCTTCAATTCTGCTATTCATCACCATGCATTTACCAAATATATTAAGAATCCATTGCCATAGATTCTAGACTATTGAGCAATGTCCCAAGAGATGGTCAATACTCTCCTCTTTATTACAGAAAACACATTTAGAGGGACCATGAAAACCATTTTCATAAGGTTATCCCAATATAAAATTCTTCTATGACCTACTAGCCAAACAAAAATTTTAACTTTAGGAATTCTTGGGCTATCCCAATTATCTCTCCAAATTCTAGTGATATTATTATTATTTTTGTGTTGAACATTATAACCACTTCTTTTTGTGTATTATCCTAAGCTAGTCAACTCCCAAATCAATTTATCCTTAGCACCTCTCGAAATAATTACAGTTGTTATCTTTCTACTAAATTGCCTTCTAGCATCAATGTCTTGTATACTTGTAAAAAAATATTCTTTCCATTTGTATATTCCTTCTTGATCCTTGTAAAAAATATTTAAAACCCTATCACCGTATTTGTCTTTAAGCAATCTCATCCAAGATTTCAAAACTATATCTAAATTGAATGGTTTTTTATCACATCAAGTATCAATCCAAATAGAATTTTTTCTCTAGTTCCCACCACCCATATTAAACCTTTAATCATAATATCAATAGATTTTTTTAAACCATTCCAAAGAGCAGAACCATTTGGAAGAGAGAATGTAGTAAATATTAAACTTGGGTCATTGGGATCAACATACTTACTTAGAATATTCTTGCCGATTGTCTTTGAATCTCTTTGTACAATCTCCAGATAAATTTTCCCCTAAGAGCTAAGTTTGCATCTATAAGAGATCTTAAACCAAGACCTCCCCTAGTTTTGTCATCACACAACTTGCTCCATTTCACCAAAGAAAAATTCCTTTTATCATGTAAAATTGACCATAAAAAGGATTGCATAATAAAGATTAAACTTTTTTCAACTGATTTTGACATAGAATACAAAGACATATAATATGTTGGAATGGCTTGTAAGATTGACTTAATTAACTGCACTCTTCCTGCTAATTATAACCATCTACCTTTCCAATCTGGAAGTTTATTTTGAACTTTACTATTAATTGGATTCCATAAATCTATCCTCATTCTACCCTCAAATAAAGGTATCCCTAGATAATTTGTTGTTAAATTTACCTCCTCCATTTGAAGCAACCTATAAATTATTGCTTTCATATCAATAGGAGTGTTAAGAAAGTAAATTTTGGATTTAGTCCTATTAATTTTTTACCCTAAAGCTCTTTCACACTCTTTTAAAAAGTTATTCAAAGCTCTGGCCTCATTTATCCTTGCCTTTCCAAAAAGGGTTGTATCATCTATAAACTATTTATGGGTGATGTTATCAATGTTATTACTAACCTTAAGTCCACTTATAAACCCATATTTGTAATCCTTATTTAAGTTCCTACTCAAAACTTCTACCATAATAATGAATAAATAAGGAGATAGAGGATATCCTTGTTTAAGGCCTCTCTTGGCTTTAAAATATTGTCACTAACCCATTGACCAACATTGAATAAGAAATTGTAGAGACACAAGATTTAATCCATCTAACCCATTTCTTCCCAAAACCAAACTTATATAAAATTGCAAAAAGAAAATTCCATTTAACTCTATCATAGGCTTTACTCATATTGAGTTTTAAGATCATAGCTTTCTCTTTTCTTGAATCTATTGAATGTATAACTTCATCACATACTATGATCCCATCCAAAATTTGTCTCCCTTTCACAAAACCCCCTTGCTCTTTTAAAATAATTTTGTCTAACAATGGCCTTAATCTATTCGCCATCACTTTGGAAATAATCTTATAAGCCATATTACATAGGCTTATGGGTCTAAAAGAATCAAATAATTTAGCATCCTTCTTTTTTGGAATTAGGGTAAGATAAGTTGCATTTATTTTGTAAGGAATGCATTGTCTTACCCTAGACTGCTCCACTACCACCAATAAAGAATCCTTCACTATATCCCAATTATGTTGGTGAAAAGCTATAGAGAGCCCATATGGACTAGGGGATTAATCCTTATTAAAAGAGAAACGAGCTAAATGAACTTCTTCTATAGTAATAGGTTCCATCAATTTCCTATTGTCTTCATTTTTTATAACTGAAGGAACATCTTGAAGAAGTTTATCATTAAGAACTTTGGTCTCCTCTGAACCTAGAATATTTTGATAAAATGACTTAGCCTATTTTCTAATTTCACTTTGACATTCAATCCAAAACCCTTCTATTGATTTAATTCTACCAATTCTAGAAGAATATCTCTATACTATAGCCATCCTATAAAAAAGAAATGTATTTTTATGTCCTTCTTTTAACCAAGTCTGTCTTGATTTTAATCTCCATAATTTCTCTTCCTTACTCAAAATATTATGATATTCACTAAACAACTCCCTTTACTTTGATCTTGTAATATTTTCATCACCTTTTTGGAATTTTGAAAGTTTATATTTTAGTTATTTCTTCTCAAAAATATTTCCTAAGGTGCTCTTATTCCATTCTTTTAATCTAGATGTCATAGCTTTAATTTAGTTCCGAAGAGCATACAACCCACCATTACCTAAAGAATTCCATGTTTGAGCTATCATATCAACAAATTGAGGATGGTATTCCCACATTGGCTCATATTTAAAATATGATCTGATGCGTTGTCGTTAAGCACATCATTAATTATTAATGAATTTGTCAATCTAGGGCAGTGTACAAGGCTATCTGCGAAAGGAGTGAACAGGGCTATAATTTAGGTCAATTGGGAGCAGCAAGTCTTATTGGTAGGATCAATTGTGTGGGGGGTTTTAGGTCATTTCTACCTCTAAATTGCATAAATTGAACTTTAATCTATTTGTAGAAATGAGAACTAATTGCTAATTGTAGAAATGAAACCCTAGTTACAGTTGCAAGAATGAAATCTAGTTAATTTGCAGAAATGGAACTCTAGTTACAGTTGCAGAATTGGAAACTTGATTACAGTTGCAAAATGAAAGTCTATTTACTCTTGCAATAATGAAAACTAAAATGAAGCACAAAAAACTAGGTCTTGTCAATGCTCTGTAATAGAAGGTTGTCAATCTTCTGTGTAGGGGTTGACAACAAAAACAACAATGCAAAAAAATTGTAGAAAACTGTAAATTGCTGGAAATGAAAACCTGCAGTAAATTGGAAAGTTGCTGGGAATGAAAAGAATAACTAGATCTACTACTAATCATATCACAAAAATATTTTGAACAAGAATTAAACAACTAGGAATGTTAGTTGTGCAAAAGAATGAAATTGACAAGTTTACAACTTATTCTACTGTAGCAAAATCAGAATAAAACATGTTTGTGTTAGTCCTCCTCCTAGGTCTGGAAGTGGCCAAATTCTTTCTCCAAAAGAAGGTGTGAAACTCCTTTTACTTACTAAAATTCACACACACTCATATGACATAGAAAATATAAAAGAACTGCACTTTTATTCCAAAATCAGCATTTACAAATTTGTTGTTGCGGATTATAGATCTGAAATTAAACTACTATCTAATTTCTTCTAAAAAACCCTATATACCTCCGTAGCTCTACCAACATGGGAGCTACATTTTATAGATGTCCTAAAACCTATTTACATCCAAAAATATGCTATTCCTATCCTACAGATCAAATTCCTACTATGCTGCAGCATTTCCTGGGTTTATCCTAGAAGAGGATCAATTGATATTTTCCCATGAATGGTGGATTTTGGATGGTAAGGATGACAAAGACAGCTGGGGGATATTTTCCCTTAACCTTCTCAACCTTATTTCCCTTTTTCCACCATCAAAAAATAGTCAAAAAGTCAAAAAACACTTTTTGTTGTCAATCCGAAGATAACTAGCTCAATTCGAAGAAACTGCATTCTGTCAATCCAAAGATGTCTGCTCAATCCGAAGCTCTTCGGATTGACTAACTATGTGGTCTTCAGGTGATCTCAGCTACTTTTCTTAGGTGGGTTATCTCTCAGGAACTGATTGCAATAGCTTTTATCCTTCTCCATGTGTGAATTCCATGCCTTGCCATTCATTGGTAGTTGGTTGGAATTTACATAGCAAAACCAGTTTTTGCTGCACAGTAACAGTATTCTTGCACCATTTTCTAAACTTAGATAAATAAATGCTTGAAAAAAATCAAAACAAAACTAGTAAAGTGCTGCTATCAACCTAAGCATATTCCTCATTTAGCAAGCCATGACAAAGTAGTATAAAACTGTACAAAAAACTGTAAAAATTAGAATATAATATTCCTAACACATCAATCATGCAAACAGTTAATACACATCATATTAAATCAACTTAACTAGCATATAAGATATATCACAAGAGTTTTAGGTAGTTTTAACTATTCAAAACATGCTATGATTGAGGCATTTCCAAGCCTCATCATTTTCCCCCCAACTTAATTCAATGCATGTCCTCATGCATTCTGTTGGGCTACTGATTCACACATGTCCATTTTTACATTCCAATTCCTGTAGAACAGTTTGTTCCCACATAGTATCCCCTGGTTTCTTGAAGCTTCCTGATCCATTCCTGAAATTGGCCACTTGGTTGCGGGTCACTGTCAAAATAATAAGGCACTGGAGTAAGAATGGTGGGAGGCCTAAACTTCAAACCTATCCATTGATACTACATGGTAAGGATAATATTTGTCACCCCATATGTTCTTCTTCTAGACTACTCCAAATTGACTAAGGAGATAGGCTCTCTCTTCTACAAAGACAAGGATAATTCTACCCATATTTCCTTACAAGCCATCAAAGCAAGTACAAAATTACTGGCATAAAAATTCTAAAAACTATTTAAACAATCCCTAAGATTATCCAAATACATACTTTTAATATCTGCCCTATTCATCATAGTGAAGTGTTGAGTGGTGGTGACTTTATGATTTGGCTGCACAGCTCTAATCAACAACTCAGTTTTCACTTCAAGTTCCTTATTCCTTTTCTTTTCTTGACTCCAATAAATTTGATTTTGTAAAGTGGACATGAAGGCCCTTAATTGAACATCACTTGGCTGTTGATGTTGGGCTGCACTGAGGTCTTCATGGTGGACATGACTTGTGTTGTTATCTATTGTGACTCTTCATGTTCACTTTTTACTAAACTTATGGCCTTTTCTAAAGCATATTTGGAATGGGAAGGTGCAACTTTGGAATGAAGAACTGCAACTTTAGAATGCTTCAATCCTGTTACAATTTGTTGTGCTTTATTGCCAAGTTCAGTCAGTTCTGGATGCTGCTGAGAATATTGTTGCTCTCCTACTTTTGGAATAACATCATTCTACTGAGGAACTTGGGCATCAACCAATCCCCTATTTTTTGCATTTTCAACAACAGATTCACCTGCTACAACTTGAGGGACAGGCTATAAATTTTTAGTTGGTGCTAGGTCACCTTGCATGGATAATCCAAGCAATATTTGAGCAAGTTCTCCTTCATTAGATTCTGTAAATTTGGACTTCAACTGTGCCACTCTGTTTTTCAGCCCTTCTACTTCCTATTGCAATTCCAAAATCTGCCTATCTTTCTCTTTAATGGATGTATTCAAACTTAGCCATTCTGCAAACTGGTCATCTGGTTGGGGATCCTCTTCAAAATAGAAGGGAACTGGAGAAATGATGGTTGGAGGCCTAAATATGAGACCTACCCATTGATGCTGCATAGTTACAATAAGTTTCACCACCCCTTCTGCTCTCCTTCTGGACCATTCCAGGTTGATGGGAGAGATAGGCTCCCTTTTCTGCAGTGATATAGAAAGTTTTGCCCATATGTCCTTACAAACTGATAAAGTAGGAACAAAATTGTTAGCACAAAAATCCTAGAAATTAGTCAAATAGTCCCTCAAGCTATTTAAATACATCCTCTTAATATCTACCCTATTCATCATCTTAAAGTGCTGGTTAGTGGTACTTGGATGATCTGGTTGTACTGCTCTGACCAATAATTCAGCTTTTAACTCAACTTCCTTATTCTGTTTCTTCTCCTGATTCCAATAAAGCTGATTTTGTAGGGTAGACATAAAAGCTCTTAGTTGAACATCTTCTATGAAAATTTGAGGGTGAAAATTTACCTCCTCAGGAATGAAGAAACTATGTAAAAATAGCTCACATAGTAGATTTTTCTGCTCTGCAGGACTGCTGAGGTAAGCTTCCAAGAAATCTTCAGCAGTTTCTAACTTATAGGGGAGACCTAAACTAATTCTCATGACCTGCCATCTAAGATATTTTTCCTTCAGAATGAGGCTATAAAACTTGGTTGGTCATCTGAATTGGACCAAATATTCTACAATCTGACAAAGATCAGTCACCTGTTCATTCAGTTTATTGATTTCTATGTCTTTTTCCTCTAACTGTTTTCCTGCCAGTTTCAAATTTTCAACCTTGGTTGCAAGTTTTTCATATTTAATCACCCAATTAGCTATGTCTGCATTGTATTTCTCCAAAGATACAGTATTGGGTGGCCTCATCATAGGTTGGAATCTGGGCAACAGATCTACCTGTACTCCTTTTTCCTCTACTTCTACTGCAGGTGTGACAGTTTCAGATTTGGACACAAAAGTTGCATGCAGAGGAGTACTTACTTGGACATTCACATCTTGATGCTCAAAATTCTCTTGTGTTGGTGCTACTTGCAAGAGTAGCTGTTGTGGTTCTTCACTGATGCTCTTTTCTGAATTCCTGAGCAATTTTGGAGCATCTTTGGAATGAGAGGGTGTTGCTTCGGATTGAGAAGGTACTGCTTCAGAATGAGCATCTGTGTCTTCATTCAAAGGTTCAGGTGCTTCTATCAAGGGAAAAGAATAATTTTCCCTAGATAATCCAAGTAGGATTTGAACCAGATCTTCCTCATCATCAAATTCTATTGGTTGTGCTTCAAACTGTGATAGCCTGTTTTTCAGTTTTTCTACCTCCTGCTGTAATTCCTCAATTTTTTTTCAATAATATCTTCCCTCTCTTCAATCCATTTTATTT
Organism: Wollemia nobilis; assembly: GCA_028583015.1. Taxonomy (NCBI): domain Eukaryota; kingdom Viridiplantae; phylum Streptophyta; class Pinopsida; order Araucariales; family Araucariaceae; genus Wollemia; species Wollemia nobilis. The sequence goes on from JAQPPZ010016881.1 coordinate 11,479,284, forward strand.
GTGTTTTTATAATGCTCCTGGCTGCTCTTAATTGCTCTTTGATGTCCTCCTCTTCCTCCTCTTCTCAAGACATGTTTTGATTATGCCAACTCTTATGAACATATTTATACTAATGGTTAATTGTCATATACTATATACCAATTATTTACAATGAGAAAAGTGCAAGAAATATATACCTGTTTAAAACAAGTTAATGCAAGTTTTGAAGGATGGCTGCTTTTGATGATGTTCTATTGAAGTTTGTTGCAACACTTCAAAACAAGTGCAGTTGGTGGATTTTTACAATGATGATGAAGATTGTTTCTAGGTCATGCATACCGAAAAACTAGTTTTCATGCACACCAATTCAGTAGCGCCTCAAAGAGGTTTTCACTTGCTGAATTATTCATTTTTCTCTCTTTTTTTTTTTCCCCTTTTTTTTTACCTCTTTTTTTCTTTTTCTTGATCTTGATTGTGCCAATGAAAGAATTCATGATTTCCTCAAAATCATGCCCATGAAGGAATTCACAATCATGATTTATTCATCTTTTTGTTTTTTGTTTTTCTAATTTTTTTCCATTTTTCTATTTTTCTTGAAAATCCATTATCATGCTGAATCTGTTGAAGTTGAGATGGAAGAGGGAATCTCTTCCACCAGTTGTACATCCAAACTATCAAGTTGTTGCAAGAATTCTTCCTTGAATCTTGGTGCTGACTATTTCCATAGTGTCGTGAGAAGCCTCCAAGTCATGCTGATGTGTCCTTTGATGACCTATCTTAGAATGATGTATTGAAGATTCTCCATCATTTTCTTGCTTACCATGAAAGCATTAGTAATGCATATTTAAGACACCATATTAAGATTGTTCTACACAAAACTTGGCATAAAGCATGAGAATATCAACAAGCAACAAATATAACATCTTGCAACTAGTTAGACTAATTAGACATATTAAACATGTTTAACTAATACTAAAGTATCCTTTTAATGCATCACTATAGCAACATGTTTATGCCAAAATGAGGACATTATTTGGCCTCATCATCTTCTCCCCCCAGCTTAAACCTTTGTTGCTCCTGCAGCAAACTCAACTTCCACAAGAAACTTGTTATATGCATTGATAAACATGCCAACAAATGGTTCAACAATGTCTTCAAATGGTCTTTCAACTACCTCTTGTCATTCCTGGCTTGTGAGATTCAATTCTACCAATATTTCATGAAATGTCCATGTTGAGTAGACCCTGTTATCTTTACTGTCCTTGTTTAATCAACAGTTCATCCTTATTTTTTTAAAAAAAAAAATAATCCTCCACAAAAAAAACCCTATTTCTTCAAGCATCTTTTGTTTTATCTTCCACATTGTACTCAGAGTTTTGTCAAACAATGCTTGTGCCTTTTAGTTGCATTCCAAATGAAGCATTATGTCAAACAACTCACTACCTTATCAAATCAGTATGCTTCATTTGCTATTTTGTTCTTCCTAGGATTCACTATGTACTGAGGTATCTTATAACTGTATCTCAATGTGTTGGAAAACATTTGACTGCATTGCTTGAGTGAATTTATTGACAGAATCTTGGAAGACTCAACAAAACATCACTAATTTCAAGCACAATTAGCACATAAGGAAATTCTTCATTGGAACTGAGAAAGTACAGTATTACCTTCACATATGGGATAACATCTGTTGGTGAAAACCTTGAAGGTGATAGCTGAAAACCAGTTAATGTGCTCTGTTTTGTAGACACTCAATTTTTTTTTTACAGTCTTGGTATTAATACTCTGAGAGAGCAGTATTGGTGCATGTGGAATTACCAACAAACTTATATTGAGTGGACATTTCATGGAGATAAAAATGATCTTTAGTATTCATTTGAACAATATGTTGTAATGTTGGAACTGCATTGAATACTCCAGCTTGAAAAGCATCTATAAAACTTTGCATATTCCAATGAATCCTTATCTAATTTCCATATCTCTTCCATAGAAAATGTTAATGCAACTTCAGTAACATCTATATGTTCAGTCAGGGCATCCACTTTCACAATCTTCGATAAAAGACCATTTTCAACTATTCTTTGATGGATCTCCATATTGTTTTATAACTCCATAATGGCACAAACCTAAAGAATGTTCAACAAATGGTTACAAAGTTTGGTTCTCACCTGATAATTGCTTTCAAAAAATCCAGTTTGTGCATATGTTGTTATCATTATTGTTCATGAAACTGTGTCTTTTGGCATACTTTGATGAGGCATTAACTGCAACTCCAACCTCTTCACATATAACTGCACTCTTTTGAACAGAGCATGAAGTGATAGGTACAAACCATTGCCCATGCCCAAGTGCACCACATCTTATCCAAAACTTGTTGGCCATCTTATAGAACTCCCATGCTACCAATTGATGGTAGAATACTTGAAATTGTATGCAGACCATTGCTTGTTTCCACTGAAATCCTATGTATATCTTCATTTGGATGAAGCATTATGTCAAACAGTTCATAAATCATCAAACAAATTCATGCCTTCAAAATGAATTTCATTTTTGTGCAAATTTAGTGAAAATACTGAACTGTATTTTGGCCATAACTTTTGTGTATGATGTTATTTTGGAATGAAATTTTAAGGGTATCTTGAGAAAATAGAGGAAAAAAAACCCAAAAATGGTTTGTACACAGGTTTCATAAACATGGAGAACTAAGTAGTTTCATTCAAACAATTTATGTAGGACAGATTTGTCTTATTCTCCTTGACCTTGACCTTATGAGAATGTAAGCTCAATTGTCTGAAGTTGAAATAGTAGAATTTGAAATATGAGGACATGGAAATACCTTCTAAGAGTAGGTCTATTCAGAAAATCCATTTCATCTTATCCATCGTATGTGATATTGGTTCCACCATATTCATATGCTGCAACAGAGGCTGTCCAGATGATTTTTCTCCTTCAATAAGAGGTCCCCTACTGAAGCTAAGTCATGTCCTCATGACTTTTCATTATTGGTAGGTTGCCTTCTTGTTGTTGTATCTCCTACACTTTCCATTTTAAGTAAAGGAGGCAGTAAACTTTAAAATTCAAAAAGGACTAAGGTGGATGCTTTAGCTCCTGCAGATCACTGAGTAGATGCAAAAATGCCACTGATATCATGTTACTTGAGTACTGCTCTCACTTTGAAATGGAATGTAATGACCTTGTGTCTAGAGTAAACCAGTATTTTGTTTGGCATCAAGCTTGTTTGATACAAAATTTTTTCATGTGCATCTATCTCATCAAATTTTCTTCAAATGTCCATTGATGTTGGCTTAGGAAAAGGATACTTAAGTAACTAGTGTACACATATTTACATATGCTAACTAAATCTAAACTAGAAAACAAGATGCATACCTATTACTGCTAACTACTCCATGCTTTGTAGATGAATTGGGCCCCCTTCAATAGTACTTTTCTATGGCTACTTCTCCTTGCAGACGTGATCAGTCTCTTTGTGTAATTTTGTCAGCTCTTGTAGTTGGTTTTCACCCATGAGGTTGCCAGTTGTTCTTTCCTTTTTTTTATCATTTTTTTTATATCAGAGTATGACTGCCAACTATGCTAGTTTTCACCCATGTGACTGCCAACAAAGCTGGTTTTCACCCACATGACTGCCAACATAGCTAGTTTTCACCCATACCCTATCTAGCTTTGCCTCCGAGAAGGTTTTCAAAGTCAGACTTATTTTTTTTTTTTTCATGGTTGAAGGTACAAATGATGTCAGAACATGCTCTTGAGTCTGTATGGACCTTTCCATTGTATCAAAATAGTTTCTAAAAGGTGTTGAAACTTGGGAAACAACATTATACCATATGTCCAAAAACTTTTTGCTGTCCAAGTTTTCTGGGAGATCCATACCCTTTTTTTTTAAAGCTACAAACCTAGTGAGTTTTGTGAATTGCCACTGCACCATAAGTGTGCTTGTGATGCCACTGAGTACTCCCTTCTTGTAATGCAACATATCTCACAAAACCATCACCATAGAGAAAGCATGGTCCTTCCTCACGATATGCTTGAAACTTTAAGTGTGAAATCAGCTCAAAAACTGGCAATTCATCAAGGGCAGACAAAGATGACCATCCATCTGTTATCATGACAAAGATGAACACTAAAAAATTTGACTTCATCAAAGTTGTGAACATTGAATTGGCTGATATTTTTGAGATATGAGGATTTTGTCTGGCTTGGGAATACTGTTCTCTGGAGGGAGCATGGGACTGCAAAGGTATTATAGACTCATATGGCAGGTTACTAGATAGGGGCACTTCAACCTTATTGGGTACAGTTTGAAAAAATTGAAGGGAAGGCTATCCAAATTGGTGGAATTCATCAAGGGAGGTAGAAGAATCACAAGGCACTCTTTCTTGAACTACATTGCTTGCTGCTGATTGTGAATGTAATTGTGCAATGTGAAGTTTTTGCTTTTCAAGTTCTGCTTGTAATTCTGCTATTTTAGCCTCAAGCATTTTAGTGTGCTCCATGAAGCTGATGTTGTTATCTCTTGAGGTTGGTGTTGTTGACCCCACTACTGTTGATTTTGCATCCAAAATGGATTACTTTGATTCTGATTCCATGATGGGTTATTCTGGTAATTCAAACACAGGTGATTCACCTCTTAAGCGTGAAGATATTCTTACTGGAACAAGCCAGGGATCACTTTGGATAATTATGCCTTTTTCATCCCTAGGCCTACTCATTCATGCCTACTCCTTAATGACATAAATTATAAGTCAATAATTGTTACTTAACCAACTGTTATGTTCAGATTTTACCCTGAATTTTCATAGCTTAGCTTAATTAACAACTATTGGACTATTGTTACCTTCTAACAACACTATTCCCCGAAAATGGTGCCAAAATGATGTGTTGTCATTAAGCACATCATTAATTATTAATGAATTTGTCAATCCAGGGTAGTGTACAAGGCTATCTACGGAAGGAGTGAACAGGGCTATAATTTAGGTCAATTGGGAGCAGCAAGTCTTATTGGTAGGACCGATTGTGTGGGGGGTTTTAGGTCATTTCTACCTCTAAATTGCATAAATTGAACTTTAATATATTTGCAAAAATGAGAACTAATTGCTAATTGCAGAAATGAAACCCTAGTTATAGTTGCAAGAATGAAATCTAGTTAATTTGCAGAAATGAAAGTCTATTTACTCTTGCAATAATGAAAATTGAAATGAAGCACAAAAAACTAGGTCCTGTCAATGCTCTGTAACAGAAGGTTGTCAATATTCTGTGTAGGGGTTGACAACAAAAACAACAATGCAAAAAAATTGCAGAAAACTATAAATTGTTGGAAATGAAAACCTGTAGTAAATTGGAAAGTTGCTGGGAATGAAAAGAATAACCAGATCTACTACTAATCATATCACAAAAACATTCTGAACAATAATTAAACAACTAGGAATGTTAGTTGTGCAAAATAATGAAATTGACAAGTTTACAGCTTATTCTACTACAGCAAAATCATAATAAAACATGTTTGTTAGTCCTCCTCCTAGGTCTGGAAGTTGCCAAATTCTTTCTCTAGAAGAAGGTGTGAAACTAATTTTACTTACTAAAATTCACACACACTCATATGACATAGAAAATATAAAAGAACTGCACTTTTATTTCAAAATCAGCATTTACAAATCTGTTGCTGCAGATTACAGATCTAAAATTAAACTGCTATCTAATTTCTTCTAAAAAACCCTATATACCCCTTACATAGCTCTACAAACATGGGAGCTACATTTTATAGATGCCTAAAACCTATTTACAAAAAAATATACTATTCCTATCCTATAGATCAATTCCTATTATGCTGCAGCATTTCCTGGTTTTATCCTAGAAGAGGATCAATTGATCTTTTCCCATGAATGGTGGATTTTGGATGGCAAGGATGGAAAAGACAGTTGGGGGATATTTTCCCTTAACCTTCTCAACCTTCTTTCCATTTTTCCACCATCATAAAATAGTCAAAATTTCAAAAAGCACTTTATGTTGTCAATCCAAAGATAACTGGCTCAATCCGAAGATGTCTGCTCAATCCGAAGCTCTTCAGATTGACTAACTATGTGGTCTTCAGGTGATCTCAGCTACTTTTCTTAGGTGGGTTATCTCTCAGGAACTGATTGCAATAGCTTTTATCCTTCTCCATGTGTGAATTCCATGCCTTACCATTCATTGGCAACTGGTTGGAATTTACATAGCAAAACCAGTTTCTGCTGCATAGTAACAGTCTTCTTGCACCATTTTCTAAACTTAGATAAATAAATGCTTGAAAAACATCAAAACAAAACTAGTAAAGTGCTGCTATCAACCTAAGCATATTCCTCATTTAACAAGCCATGACAAAATAACATAAAACTATACAAAAAATTGTAAAAATCATAATATAATATTCCTAACACATCAATCATGCAAACAGTTAATACACAACATATTAAATCAACTTAACTAGCATATAAGATATATCACAAGAGTTTTAGGTAGTTTTAACTATTCAAAACATGCTATGATTGAGGCATTTCCAGGCCTCATCATGATATTTTTTTGAATTCACTAACCACCATTTTAACTCTTATTGGCCAATGATATGATTCAATCCTTGTTAAGGTATAAATTTTAGCACATGTTCCTTCATCTAGCCAATGATCGAAGAGAATGCATCTATATAATTTTTTTGCTATTAGGTTCTATCCTCTCCTGTTGTTGGTCCAAGTATAGTTGTCTTCTTCAAACTTGAATTTCCATAGATTGTTGTTTTGAATAGAAATTGAGAAATATTTCATAATTTGGGTCAATTTCCTAATTCCCCCAAATTTTTCATTCAGCTTGGTAATGGCATTAAAATATCCAATGATCATGAAATAGGTTTCTTGATCTTTACTTCTCATAAAGGCCTCAATACCACTCCAAACTTCTAATCTACCTGACTGAGTTGTAGGACCATACACATTGATAAGGATGAAGCGAATATTAGCAAACTAGAAAGTAACTAAAGAGGTTATCCAATGCCTAGTTTTATGAATGGATACACAAGAGGTTCTAGAAGTATTCCAACAAGTTAGAATCCCTCTTTTCGCTCCTTAAAAATCCATAGCATCCCATTCACATATTGCCCAAACTGCTTTCATAGTTTTTGAAACTTCTTCTTTTGTCATTTTAGTTTCATGGATACAAAGAATATTAGGTTTATTACTTAAACATAGGTCCCTAATACACCTATGCTTTGAGGTGGAATTAGCACCCCTTATATTCCATGATATGATAATCATGTCTCATTAGGGGCTTTTGGCCCCTCTTGCGTATTACCAATATCATTTTGTTCTTTGGTAAAGAGAACTTCAACCAACTTAGTTTGTGTTCCTTTCTCTATGTTAGCTCTTGCTTCCCTGGATCTTGCTTGATAATTTGAGGTTTTTCCTCTTTTTGCCTTGCCTATATCAGGAGTAGGTCTTATTATTCTATTCCTCAATATTATTTCACCATTTTGTTTTTCAACATATTTATCCTCTCCTGGATCTATTATAGAAGCTTTTGACTTATCCTGCTCATTTTTTTGTATTTCCTTATTAATAGCAGAGGTATTAACTTTTAAAACTACATTTTATTTACCACTTATTTTCTCATGAATGGTGCATGGTACTTCAATAGAGTCTTCAAAATCTGATGAAACACATTATTTAGGTTCATCGAGAATGTTCTTCCTTAAATTAGGATCATATTGAATAGATGGTTCCTTGCTAATATGTTGAAATTGTTGTCCTGTGTCCTATAAGTTTTGATCTACTTTTTCTTCATAGGCTAAAGCCTCAAAAGAATTGGAATTTATTCCAGTTCCTTTCTTATTGGTCTCCACTATTTCATTTTCTTTTATTTTCTAAATCTATTTTTTGGAAGTTGAAAACCATCTTTATCCATAACCATTTGTAAATTTCTCTTATGATTTTCTACAAATGATTATGTTGGGATCTTCTTAGGGCATGATCTCTCAATATGCCCCACCTCATGACATATTCTACAACTAAAAGATATGTTTTCATAATCTATAGTTTGGGTCCACATCTTATCCCCATACTTAAGAATTATTGATTCTGGTAAAGCTTTACTTATATCAATCATGACCAATATTTGAGCATAAATAGCCAAAAATCCATATTTTGTTGTATCTAAAATCTCAAGGAATTCTCCTAGAGTTTTTCCTATTGCATTAAAGGTATTTATTTACTAAAATTCAATGGGTAATCCAAACATCCTAACCCAGACTGGTACCAAGGATAGATTTATATTTTTAGGTGAAAATCCTTCATACCAGTAGGTAAGGAAGAGCCTTGCTCTTCCCATAAACCAAGGACCCCCTTTTAGGATTATTTCTCTTTCTTCCCTAGAAAAAAATGGCTAGGAATAAACCTTTGGGAAGAAATGACAGAATCAATCCTGGAGACTTCCAACTCCTATCAATCCATTTTATTAAGGTTGAAGCCCCTGGTCAATACCCATTAAATTTAACACTGCCCTATCTTGGAGCAATGAGGATATCTCTAAGGTGTGCTCACTAACCTCTACCACTAGGGATTATTCTAAGGATTTAAATATAAATCAATCCGTGGAAAGGAAACTAAAAATCAAAATCTAATGAAATTTATCTGAAAGTTCTATAACAAATATAATATTTGATAAAAACTTTATAAAAATTTCATGCACAATTTCTAAGATAAAGAAAGAGAAAAAAGAACTTAGCTGAAAAATTATGTCTAGATAAATTGTCTTGCCTCACTGAATTCATAGCCCTTCATTGCTCTTCCCATCATTCGAACCCTAGTTGGAAAATGTTTGCAGTTTCATTTTTCATTACTTGAAAAATCGTCACTGCCCTTGTTTCGAATGGTTGACTTCAGAGGATTGTACCTCCCTCAATATTGCTTGGATTTTTGCATATGACCACTCATTTTAAAGCTATTTTTTTGGATTTTTGCATATCACCACTCATTTTAAATCTATTCAAATTTTGCACAAGTTGGTCCAAGAATCAGATGAGTCAGATAACTCTTCATAAATATATGACTCCTAAATGATGAGAATTTTTTTAGGAAAAAATCCTAATCCTTCGCACTTTGCAATTTAGTTTTTCATGATTTGAAAAATCATCACTGCCCTTGTTTCGAATGGTTGACATTATAGGGTTGTATATCCCTCAATATTTCTCAGATTTTTGTGTATGACCACTCATTTTAAAGCTATTAAAATTCTGCACAAGTTGGTCCAAGAATCAGCTAAATCATATAACTCTTCACGAAGATATGGCTCCTAAAATATGAGATATATTTTAGGAAAAAACCCTAATCCTTCACACTTTGCAATTTTGTTTTTTTGTGATTTGGCATAAAGGATGTTTGATTTATATTTTTGAAAGAGGGATGTTTAATTTATTTAAATTGAAAGAAGGAAGTTTGATTTATTTAAATTGAAAGAAGAATGTTTAGTTTATTTAAATTGAAGGAATGATATTTCATTGATTGAAGAAAATAGTTTTTATAAGTACTTTAAGTGGTTAAAATTCTGGGCTTTTAATTGATTAAAGAAAATGGTTTTTAAAAGTACTTTACTTGGTTAAAATTTTGGGCTTTTAAATGATTAGAGGAAATGGTTTTTATGGATGTTTCTTCTATGATGAAATGAATGATAGATGAATTTCATTCTTGGATAATGAATACACTTGTGTGATTAAAAAAATAAGTATGCTAGTGGGGAAATTATGGGGTTTCCTCCTAATGATTGATTGAATAATTTATGCATAATTATATTGTGTAGATTGTATAGTTGCAATTTGACATCCAATTTATAAATACACATGTTTCATAAGTCATTTAGCAAATGTATTTAGTTGCATGCTTCATAAGATCTATGAGTTGTCCTGATCCCTTACTACCATCAACTAAGTGATGGAGAAGCAAGAAGGACCAAGGAGGACACTTAGAACCAAGACATTGACCCTTTTGATTTATATTGTAGTGAAGCTCTTTATGGAAACTTATTGTGGAGTAGACTCTAGCATGAGTAATCTCCTAATTGGATAATGATGTAATGCTCTATTCACTTAGTGTGGTGATACTTTTACCCTACTTGGGTTATGTAATAATTTAATTATGAATGGAAGAGGTATATTTTACTTGTTATAATTAAAGGACCTATGATGTTATAGTTTCATAAATTATCATGTTTTGTTAATGTTTTAGATAGAAATTACATCTTATTTATGTATCTTCCTTTGATGATATTATAGATGTTATCCAATGTTTAATTAAGTAGGTAGACTTAATCACAACCTTTTAAATAATGAGAGATTTGAAGATCTTGATTAGTTAATGTAGTTTAGATGATTAGAGTTGGTATCTAAAAATGATTATGCTTATGTGTTAGAAGTAGAAAAGAAACCTAAGGGATTATGGGATCCCTTATGGAGGAACTTTAAGTAATATTGTTCTTCAAGGAACTTTCCTAAAACTAAACTAGTTAGATACACAAAAACATCAATATATTAAGATAAATAAATTTGGTTATCACTAGGAGTGATGGATGGGATAAGTTAGCTCACCATTGGGATGAAACTGATAGTTTATTTGCATTACGCTTAGTGCATATGCATAGATAGAATTATGTATGGCATAGTGATGGGCGTACCCTTTTGATAGACAAAAAGGGATACGTTAACTCATTCATGAAGATGAGATCATGGTTATGCATAAGGGGTTGGAATCAAAATGTACTTGTAAAAAAATGGTGAATCCTAATCAAAATCAAGGTAAATCAAGGTGAATCCTAAGCAAATCAAATCAATCATCTTCACACCAAAATTTGGGGTATTTGAAGCCCTAAAAAGTAAGGTCATATTTGGGGTAAATTTTGACCTATTAAATCACCTTATAACTTCATAAAAACACCACCATTAGATCAGGATTGAAAAGATATTTTTAACGAGTACAAATATACCTATGCTTGGATATATATTGTGGCGAATTCACCCTAAGAAAAAATAGGTCCTAAAAAATTTTAGGTGAATGGGCCGATGTCGAAGGTCCTCATATTTGCCAATTTCCAATTTTGGAAATCTTAATATTTGCCCAATTTGCAAATATTTGCCACTGTGTATAACCCTATATGAGATTGATAGCTTATTCATAATAGACATAGTATACCTACATAGATAAACTTATGTATGGTGTAGGTATGGATGTATTCTTTTGATAGATTAAGGCGATAAGTTGATTCATAATGGGTATGAGATAGACAACTTAAAATATTAGATTAGGCATTAGACAACTTCGTAGAATAATATATGTTGGATAGAGGTATGTAAATCCCTATCAAGTATATATTTTGTTAAAAAAATCCTTAGTTTGTTAGTTTTTTGGGGTTGTTACATTTGGCATCAGAGCTCTATGTATGATGGACTAGAGGCTTCCATGAAATGTGCTAAGGATTCAAGTATCTTTTTATTCAGGCCCTTACTTAGTTCTTAAGATAAAGCTAAGAAGACATATAATTTATAATTGTTAAAATTCTAGAGAGTTGATACTAGGAAGGGTAGATTATTTTGATATAGCATCTTACGTATAGTAAGTGTGGCTATCGATAATGGAATTAGAATATATATTTTGATTAATACCCTTACGTATAATGAGGGGGGTCTTGGTATGAAAACTTTGTAGTTAGGTTATACGGATGACATGTGTAGCTAGAGTTAGCAGTACAATTCAAGGAAGGTACTGTAATCTAACATATTATTCTTTCTTTTTTTTGACTAGGATAATGGCACCAAAGATAAGAAGAGGGAAGTTTATTACACCAAATAGACAGACCCGATATGACAATGTGGATGGAAGATCCTAAGATAAATTTTTAGGTAATTGTAGGAGAGAGGTAGATAACCTAACCGTAGTAGCCACCTTGATCCAAGAACAAATGGAGCAGTAGAGATAATTGTTGGAGACTATAGCAAATCAGGATTTGTAAGCTAGGAATTTAGGTTAGGCAAGAAAAGGATTTGACCACTAAAGAATGAGAAGCTAGAGCTCTGCTAGAGACATAATTGGCCAGATATATAAAAAAATTTCATACCTCCAAATTCAATGGAAAAGGAGATGGTTATGTAGTCGAGGCTTGGCTAAGGAAAATAGAAATCTACTTCACTATGAAGAACTATTCTATTGGAACTCGAATAGCATGGGAAACACTGCATATGCAAGATATTGGATTGGAATGGTGGGAAAGCTTCTAGGAAGAGTGAAGAATCGAAGTAGTTGATTTAAAGTGGGAAGGTTTTGTTACAACTTTCAAGAAAAGGTTCCTTATAGAACATTTCTATGTAGCAAAATTTGAGGAATTTACCAACCTTTAGAAAGGAACCAATTTGGTTGAGGTATACCATCATAAATTTGTTAAGTTGTTGAAATACGTACCTTATGATGAGAATATGAAGATTCACAAATTTATCTTAGGAGTAGAACCTAATATTAGGAATGAAGTAAATATGCACAAGCCAAAAACACTACAAAAAGCTAATGATTTGTCTAAAAAGGCATAATCTCATCTCCAGTTTAACTATGCAGTTCTATTTGAGCAAGATCAACAATCGCTCAAGAAGAGAAATAGTGTTGGGTTCATGAAGGGGGAAGGAGAACTATACCAATATAAAAAGCATAAACCTAGTAATACATTAATTGAAATCAATCATTAAAACAAGAAATGAAAGACAAGATTGCATATGACAAGAAAGTGAATGTTTCTATTATTAATCTTGAATCAAATCTTGGTTACAATCATGCCCCTCTTAGGGTCACCCAAATGTTGATACAACTAACACAATTTGAAAGCCCCAACGGGGTAGGTGCAACATGCAGACTTTCTAAATGGACACGAATTGCTCCAAGGTGTCAATGACCTTCTTCTCCACGATTAGAGGCATTTGCTGCCTTACATCTCAAAACCCTGTTAGTCCTACGTGCAATAAAAAACAAGAAGCAATTAGCAAGAAAAGAGGCCTCTCTTGATGAGGATTTTAGGAGGTATTTGCATAAAATGTAGTATAACTAGTATGAAATCAAGAAAGTGCAAGAAACATACTAAAATTATATTAAACCTAAAAATATTGCTACAAACATATAAGCAAAAGCAAATCTAGCTATCTATTGGCCTAATTACTAAATTGAAAGCATAGAAGCATGAAAAGAACCATTAGTTCCATAATTACAAAAGTGAAGGAAAATGACTAAAAACTCTAATTGCACCAGTCAAAGTCTCTACTAAAGAAAATTAACATGATATATGTCTAATCTAATACAATTAAGCAAATCCTACATCTAGAAAACAAGGAAATTGAATATGACAACCTGACCGTGGGTCTGATGCACAATGAGCACTGTTAGACATGGCTGATAGTCGTGGCTGAGCTTGAAATTTTCTTGCCCTCATAATTTGGTGTGCAATATTTAATTCTCCTTGAGGAATTGATGATCAAGGATCGCAATTGTGTCCTTTGACAGATTTAGTGGTTGAATTGCTTAGTTGGTGTATGGATTGCATGAATTCATGTTTCTTGAATCTCCTAACCTCCTAGGACCTCCATGGCATGTGATATCCAATTGGGTAGCAAAATTTTTCCTCTCAATGCATGTAATTGAGTATGCAATTTGACAGGGATTCACTGCATTTCAACTCGAGACTTGTCTATATATTTCTCCAATTTGGAGGGGGGTTTTATAGAATTTGGCAAGGGCTAGGGGTGGCTTCATGAGGAAGCCAAGAACAATATTGGGTAGTTGAGCTTATTGTATGGAAGGATCCAGAACCTTCCTCACTCAAATTGCTCCAATACACAACCAATTGGCCATTGTAACCGATTTTGGGTCGGATAAAGGCCAATTGATTTTCAGTCTTGACCACAGCTAACAAGTGTGGTCAGCTCTATTAATCATGGGTGTTAGCAGCAGCTAACATTGAATAGGCAAAGGTACCCAAATGAGTGGTAAAAACCACTACTATACCTTGGAATCTATCCAAGGTCTTCCATATGGTCTTCTAGCATATCCCATATGAGTAGTCACCTCGACATGACACATTTTAGGTGTCTACATACCCATTTTAAGATGCATTGTGAGATCGAACAACGCTAAGCAAAAATAAACCTCCTAAAATGATGTTGTAAGCTGGATGATGATCATTGGTCTGATCAACATTAGCTGCCCAATTCTTGCAAAGAAGACACGCATCCTAGAATCATTACTTTCAACTAGATGGAAGGCTTAAATTTGAAAAAGCTTTGGCAAGCTCCAGCGTCAATCATTACTTTCAACTAGATGGAAGGCTTAAATTTGAAAAAGCTTTGGCAAGCTCCAGCGTCGATCGGTCAGCTCAGGGCTACTATAGGCTTTCATGCCATATAGATTTCTAAATGAGGAGAGCTCCTAACTTACTATCATATTTTATTTTTACCCCAGCATAGGGTAAGCTTATGATAGTCATTGGCAATGATTCGTAAGATGAACGCAATTTTGAAAAATCTAGGGATCTACAATCAAGGGATCTTCTATTGACTTTTATTATGATTTGATATTATGACTACCCCATCAAGTGATGAGTCGATGAGGGTAATGATAATTAAATGAAGCGATGAGTCGCTTGACCACTATGAATGATCTTGAACAAATTTAAAGATTTAGCATTTGACATATTGGCAAGGCCTAATTAGCTATGATTGCAACTGTTAATAATAATTGTATATTTTTATCCCATGGAGCGGTCCAACCATGAAGGCCTTCTTAGGAAATCAAAATGGTAATAATGTCAATTATGCTTGTGTTGAATCATATTGTCGATGATTTGCTAAAAATATCATAGGGAAATTGCGATGAATATCTCATTCCCTTGGAGTAGTCCGACCGTATGGGCCTTCTTAGGGATTGAAATGAAGTGTACAATTCAGTGATGACTAATTTACCCCAAATGTCCTTATGGTAATTTACTCATCTTGCTAGTTTGCATGGAGTGCAAGTCACTGCAACCGCAAAGTGTATAGGGTAAATAACTAGATACAAGGCACATTTGGTTTTTGTATTATTATATGATTTTTTTGTATTTTCATATTTTTTTGAATTATCTGGTCTGGTGGGTATTTTTTATTTTTTATTTTATAGCTCTCCATGGTGGGAATTGAGAGCATTTATTGTAGTTTGCTGACCACATCTGTAGAAAGTGGTTAAAAATTTCAATTTCCTTAACAATGGCTCAGATCTGCAGATAGAAAACCCTAATTCGGGGACCGCAGTTGTCAAACGCGGTCTGAACTAAATTCAAAAACTATATAAGGTTTTTCCCATTTGAAAAAATTCATTATTTACTTGAAATTAATAGTAAAATTAAGAGCTCTAAGAGGTAAAAAGTGAATTCTGATATGGAACGTTGTTGCAAACCTCACTGATTCCCTTCTATCCACACCGATGGCCGACCAACCGGAAGCTTCGACCAACGAGAGAGTTGGTGCTTCCAAGGTAACACACAAATTGAGACTATGCTTGCAACTTACCAGATTAAAATTAACCACACTAAACAATGGGTTAAATGAACCACATTAAACTATCGATAATGAACCTCAACCTAGTTAGGTTTAGCATAGGTTAGGTTATAGGGGAGGGTTTTTAATTTTAGGATTATTTTGGGAAGGAAATGACCCTGAAAGGTCATGTTCCTTAGCCACAGGTGGTAGACACTATCAGCCATGGTGGGATTTAAATCCCAACGATCACATTTTTTACCACCTCATCGATCGCGGTTTCGACCCGCGATGCGATGACTTTAGGAAATTAAAAAAAAACAAATTCAATTTGTTTCCATTTTTCATTAAAAATTTTGGGGATTAATGCATTTTATTGCAATTTTGAAGTGCTTTTGTTTGATATTTTTTAAAAAAATTTATCATGTTTTTGCATTTTCATGGGATTTTCTTATTTGTTTACCATTTTTTAGTCATTTTTAATTGTTTTTATTATTTATTTGATTACTTTCACTTAGATCTTGACGAACAGAGTGAGGGAGACTAATCTCCTTCAGAACTTACACCACACTCTCACTAATGTGCAGTAGGATTGGTTTGTTGTCATTGGGTTTGGGTACATCCTGGACCTCCCTACCATTAGATTAGATCAGGAATACATGACTACATTGGCCTATCGTTGGGATGTGCAGACCAATACATTTCACCTACCGATGGGTGAAATGACTGTGACTCTGGAGGATGTCTACCACATATTCCACCTATCGACTGATGGTGAGACCATCATCTCCTCTCCTACCATGACGAAGAAGGTCATGTTTGATGTGATATTTGGTAGACAGAGCATCAAGGCTTAGGATTGCATTGATCATGGGGCGTCCATGTCGAGGAGTGGTACTAGGATGGATTATTCTCACAATGAGAGGCCGTATTTATGCATTTAATTATCTAGATAGTCCTCCCAGATTCATCAGGTGTGAGGTTCTCCTAAAACCTCCTGGCTGGGACCAGGGAGGTTATGGTTAGCTCGATCAAGCAACCTCTTATTTTGGCATGGGGGAGTACCCTTATAGCATAGCTCTATCATGAGCTATACCATATTACACGTCGCAAAAAAGTGGGTATCAGTTGTAGCATACTTCTTTAGATTTGGGGTTGGCAACATATTTTGATAGAGTTCCCCATAGATTTACCTCTAAAGATCATTAATATCGATGAGGATATCTAGTGTTATGCAACCTATTAGCCTTGGGAGTAGGAGGGATTTAGGAGTAGGTCTCATTCAGAAGACCTGTACCATTACATTTCTTGATTTTCGTAGCTCCACCTTGAGCAGATAGAGTGGTGACCATATATGGGTTGCCTTATCTGGCCAAAGGTAGATAGATACCTATTCCATGCATGTAGTGATAGGTGGGTTATCGACTGTAAGGTTGATATACGTGAGTATTTGTACTTCTATTGCATCCTAAGGTAGTTTAGTATTCGACATGATGTCCTAGAGGTACCAACTATTTACAAATTCTTGGTCCTAGAGAGGGACCTGACCTGGCCCTAGGTGACTCCACTGTGGGATGATGATGATGAATTTTAGGAGTTAGGCCTGGCAGACGCAGGCACTACTATTGACTATTACGCATGGTGTACTAGCCTACAGTGGTATGGAGAGGGACCTCTAGGTCGACCAATGGGTGACTTTGCAATAGAGGGTGTAGAGGGCTTAGAGGTGGACCCTCATGGATGTAGGGTTCGTTAGAGGACCAAGGGTGCATGGGGTGTAGGGGTCACTATACAGGAGGACCCACAAGCATAGGTAGAGGAGAAGGCATTCAAGGAGGGTGAGGCACCTCCTAACAGTTAGGTTGGATAGTTGAGGGTACAGGTTGTCAGCCTCTAGACTAATATTAGGATACTTCACATCCAACTCCTACATAGGGACACCACTATCATCACTCTAGAGGTGAAGCTATCTCATGGCTAGAGCCAATGGTGCGATTACAATGAGGAGAGGGCAACTCTCCAGGCATGGGTGGCTATAATAGACATCGAGATTGAGAAGATCACTATCCAACATGATCTTCTATAGGCAAGGCTAGACACAGTGACTACTAAGCAGGACCTAATCAGGGCGGTGAGGGTAGCTTCCTCACCTACACAGGTTATCATGGCACCTCCTATAATACCATCTACTCTAGGTCCTGTAGGTTTAGACCTTATGGTAGAGGTTAGGAGGCTACATACCCTCTTGGAGGAGGGTAATGACCAACATACAATGGATGTAGCTTGCATCGCCCAACTAGAGGGTGTTATCAGGCTATGAGGTGGGTAGATTCTGGAGACCACTACTATAGGGTCACACCGGAGTAGCACCAAGACCAGGGAGACAGGGCAGTCTAGTGTACAATCTAGCCAGAGGATTGCCTCATGTACACTGAGTATAGTTGGTCTAGGCTGAGCATAGGATCCATAATAGGACTTATAGTAGGCTCTAGAGCAGGCCCCTAGGGATGTGATTGAGGGAGATGGAGAGAGCTCTGACGTAGGGGGATCAAGGGGTGCAGGCCAGAGCTAGCACATTGGCATGGCACTGACTTTACCACTTGTTGTACCATTTTGGTGTAAGGTCTGAGGACCTACACAACTGTAGCCTGTAGGTATTTTTATGTACCCCACTATGATGTACATTTGACACACACACACACATATATATATATATATATATATATGATATGACATTTCATCTCATTACATGCATACTTTATTTTTGGTATTTTATGTTTATGTTATGCACATGGATGCAATGATTATATTGATTTAATGCTATATGATGTAATGTATGGATGACATGCACTAGATAGCTATGCGATAGATGATTAAATGCTATGAGTTATGTATGTAGATGGACTACTTATGATGGATGCATATGAATGTCATATTTTGATGTTAAATGCATGTATACTTTGCTTCACTTGTATGCATTTAATTTATGTTGTTATGGCATATTTTATGCCTTGTATGTATTACATAATTTTTCTATGATGATATATGGAAATGAACATGTATGCTTTAATCATTAAAACATAATGTATGAATGTAATATGGATTTAACAATCTAATGGATGACACCACCAAATGTATAAAAATCATAGATTGAAGTTGTTTTTTCTTTTTGTAGAAGATTGTACATGATGAGGCCCAAAAATACCTCATTATTGCACAATGTTTGACTACCATATGATAAGTTAATTGCCAAATAATTGACTAAATATACTATTTGATAAGTGTTTGCATAATTTTATGTTAGGAATACTATATCTCCATTTTTGACTATTTTCAGCATTTTGTGACTGATTTTGCTTGATTAAGTAGCAAGTAAAAACATGCATTTCAATTAACCAAATGTGGTATGCTGATATCCATTAAATTATCAATGGTTTTTGAATGTTTTCATGCCCTTCAAATTGTTTCAAATCCACATTGAAGCTAAAATTTTAGGATTGTCATAAATCTAAAAATCTGAAAAAAATAGCCATATAAAAATCAGCAAGCTGACACTTTATACGAACACCTTGAAGTTGTCAAGCAAACCATGAGGATATGGATGGAATGAGTTCATAAGGACTACAGAAGACATATAACCTATTTAGAAGCATTCCCACATGGTCTAAATAGGAAACAATAGGGTATAACAGAGAAGGGACAATTGTGCAGCACTGTTGCACTATTTCAGCATGGTTACGTGGTGAATGAAGTGTATAAATTCAGTAGCAACTTGATGTACTCTTTCATATTGATATCTAAATAATTTTTCCATGTTATAATTTGTTTGAATTTGCAAGAAATGCCAATATTTTACAACTGTGTAGCAGAGCTAGAAAATGCAGTAATTTACCATGTAAATTCCAGCAAGCTATTAATGAATGGCAAGGAATGGAATTCACACATGGAGAGGAATGAAGGCTATTGCAATATGATCCTGAGGGCTAATACACCAGAGAAATGCAGCTAAAATCACTTGAATAGCACATAGTTGTTCATTCTGAATATCTTTGAAATGAATAGACATCTTCGGAATGAGAAATACAGTCTCTTCAAAATGAGCGGACATCTTTGGAATGAGAAATACAGTCTCTTCGAAATGAGCCACTTATCTTCGGAATGAGAATAGAAAGTGATTTTTGAATTGTTGAATGATTTTTGACGATGGAAAAAGGGAAATAAGGTTGAAAATGTTAAAGGAAAATAGCTCTCATCTGACTTTGTTGTCCTTGCCATCCAAAGCCACCATTCATGGAAAAGATCAATTTTTATCCTCTTCTAAGATAAATCAGGAAATAACTGCAGCATAATAGAAATTTGTTTGCAAGATATAAATGGCATATTCTAAAGTGGAGAAAGATGTGTGAGATATTTCTAGACTCCTCCCACATACTCCCACCACTGAAGATGCTTTCTAAGGGCCAATGACTACTACTGCAACACAAACTGTCTAGATTTGCATTTATTTCAGATCCAAAATTATTGGCAAATCACTGTAAAGTAGAACATAGGCTGATTTGAGCATGGTATATGTTGTAAATATTTATATAAATAACACAGATCCCTCCTTAGTTGAGCCAGTTAAGAATTAGAATAGAGGAGATTTTTCAATAGCAGCAATTAGGACTGTACAATAATTTTCTGGTAACGTTTTCAACATGTTTTGTCATCAATAAAAGTGCGCTTATTTTATCATTTTCTGTTCTGAGTGTTAATTAGTTAAGGAGTTATTTTCACATCCTTCTAGATCAGGAAGTATGGGCCCACTTTCAGATCTAGAATGAGGGATTTTATGGCAGGTTTTAATCTGTAATTTTGCTGTAGCAGAATTAATAGATTGCTTGTCAGATTTCATTTTATTGTTTTTATTTTGTATTATGTGATTGATGTTTTCTATTATGTTTGTGTACAATATTTATGTGTGTGTCAGCTGAAAAATTAGGTTAAATATTTATTTCTTGTTTGCTTTGATTTCCATGTTCTATTATTTTTATGTTTCAGCAGCTTTCAATTTCCAGCAAATTTCATTTTGTTGTCAATTCCTATAGTAGAAGCTTGACGACCTTTTATGGCAGGGCATTGACAGGTGTTTTATTTTCAAGCATCACTTCCATTTTGCAAGAGTAAAATAGGTTTCAATTTTGCAAGTGTAATTTAGGATTTCATTTCAACAACATTTCAATTTAGCAATTTCAATTATATTATTTCAATTCTGCAAAAGTAGATTTGATTTTAATTCAGCAATTTCAATTTATGCAATTGTAGTTAACTTTAATTTTCTAAAATTAGAATTAGTTTTTATTTCTTATAAGTTTCCATTCTGCAAATTAGGTTTAGTGTGACACCAAAAGGCTAAACCAAATCTGTCTCACCCAATAAATGTTTGAAATCTGAATGCTTGAATTGTACTCTGCCCTAGCATTCTATCATAGATAGTCTTGGACACCACCCCGGATTGGTAAGATCTTTGAGATTTAATGATGTGCTTAACGACAACGCATCAGTACACCCATATGTGAGATGCAATTATATATGGTTTCTATTTATGGGCTTTTGTAAATTAAAAGAATATGGATAACATAGTTAATGGCCATTTAAATATCATTTTTGACATCCATTTGGTATCTAACTTATATTACAAATAATTCTAATAAATAAACTATCATAAAAGAAATTGATGTTTTTATGATTGCATTAAAAATTGGTTGTTGCTATTTGGAATTTTTTGAGGTTTTCCATGAGACTCAAATACATAGTTGACTTATCAAAAGTTGTATACTAACCATACTAGACTTCTGAAATATAAGGCTTTCACTAGGATAGGCCCTAACTGTTCATTATCCCTATGTGTGCAAATGATTATATTATATAAGGTATAAGCATACCCCGATGTTAGGTGAGATTATTTCAGCCCATTGCTAATATTGGGGATCCTAAAATGTGTATCCAATACTAGGTTTAGATTTCAGTTGGACTAGAATACTAGGTGATACAAGACACATGAAGCTAGCTCTTCCACATTCAAACATTGGTCTGCACAAAAGCGAAATGCTAATGTATCAGACATATCATCATATGTAAGGTACAGTAGTACTGATAATTCCAAGGATTCAATCTCGCCCCCTTCTTTTCTTTAATTTTTTTGGGATACTTGCTCATGTAAAGTGATAAGAATCACTGTTTATTTTTGTACTATAGTGATAAAAATCACAATTTATTTTGTACTTTCTTTTTTAGCAAAGGATTTGATACTGATTTGATTTATTTGATAAAACTTGATCTTGATTTGATTTGAATTCTAAGGATTTAACTTTGGGAGTTTCAATTTGGGATATCTTTCAGGGATATCATTCTGGTATATTTCTCCTTCACTTATAAGCAAGGGATTTATTTGGGTAAGGGGTAAGATTGTCCTTTTGCCAGCTGTTAATATTTATTGGACCATCCGCACAAGGGGATAAGCAAGAATAAACTTTTCACCTCAGGATACCTAGTCCTACTTCATAGCTTTCATCTTTCCCTAGTCCTTTTTAGGATTGTTTAGTTTGTTGATTAGTGATAGGATTCTGATATGCTAAGGGCTATATAAACTAGACCTCATCTACAAAAGCAAATCAAGCTTTCTATCAAACTCCTAAGAAGACCACTAAGTATGGTTGAATGATCGGAGAACCTTAGTATATTCTTCATAGCAACAAGAAAGGTTGTGTTGAAAAACACAATTACTCACAAGGGTGATGAATGATGAAAATGCAATGATGCATGATTGAAACACAAACGTGGTGTCATTTGTAAGATTGCAAAACATAGTCTATCAAATGAATGACGAATGGCAATGTGCGATGAATGGAAATGCCTAAATGTAATGCAATTAAATGAATGCCTATGCAAAATGTAATGCAAATATTTTTAAATTTTTGATATTTTCCATTTTTTTTATTTTATAACTTTTTGATTTGACCAAAGGGCTTACAGATGCCTTTGGAGTATTTTACTGAATGACCAAAGGAGTTACAGATGCCTTTAGAGCCTTTTTACTTGGATGACCAAAGGGCTTACAGATGCCTTTGAGGCCTTTTGACTAGGATGACCAAAGGGCTTACAAATGTCTTTAGGGCCTTTTGATGGTTTTAGGCATAGAACGCTTTAATATAAAGGATGTTGAGAGGTTTAGGATCTTCAATTCCTTACAGCGATGTCAAGCAATATTTCCTAGGTCCAATATTCTCAGAGATCATATAAGGACCTAACAAGTTAACCATAAATTTGTCTCACAAGTTCTATTGGTTCTCTTTCAGCACAAGATCACCAACCTCAAAGTCTCTCATATGGACTTTGTTATTGTAAGCTCATTTTAAATGCTCTTGATAAATGTAGAGGTGCTCAAGGGCATTCACGTGATGTTCATCAAGTAATTTTAATTGATCCAGATGAGCTTATCGTGTGGTGTTGTCATCAATGAACTCTTTTAATGCAACACACAACATTGGAATTTCCAAATCTAAGGGCATAATGGCCTCAGTGCCATATACTAGTGAAAATGAAGTTGTCGCAATGGGTGTTCGAATACTAGTCCTATAAGCCCATAATCCAAGGGGAAGTTGGATGTGCCAATATTTTTGGTGCTCTTGTACCATCTTTTTCAAGATGAAAACCACTATCTTATTTGAAGCCTTAACTTGCATGTTTTCCTAGGGATAATATAGAGTCACAAAACTATGTTTGATTCTATACTTAGATGTCAAATCTCTCACAGTTTTATTCTTAAATGATGTTCCATTATCTAAAACTATCTTGGATTGTATCCCAAAATGACTTATGATATTGGTGAGTATAAACTCAGCAATATGTGCTCCATTTGTTGTTGTTAAGGTAATGGCTTCCACCAATTTAGTAAAATACTCAGTAGCCATAATAATGAATGTATGCTAGCCCGATGATGGAGGAGAGATCTTATCGATGAGATCCAAACCCCACTGAGTAAATGGCCAAGTCGCTTGAATGAGCTGTAAGGCCTATGATGGTAGGTGCGCAAGATTAGCATGATGCTAGAATTTAACACATTTCCTAACATACACATTGCAATCCTTATCCATAGTGGGCCAATAATAACCCATGCAAAGGATGCACTTGACGATAGCCATGTCATTGAAATGGCCATTGCACGTACCATCGTGAGCTTGCAAAATCACCTAATATGACTCTTGGGGCTCAAGACAATGAAGGAGAACTCCATCATATCTTCTACGATATAGGATGTCTGCTAACAAGATATACTTTATCATTTTATTTTTAAATGTGTATTTCATGGCACACGATAATCCCTGAGGGATTAGACCAAGTCTAAGGAATTCATGTATCTATGACATCCAATTATGATAAGCTTTGGCTTCGACTAACAAGACAACACATTCCCCCTATGGTTCCACATTTGCAAATGCAAACTAGGACACAACCTTGTGGTGAATGGTAGTACCACTCCCTATCAGATCCTGTGAGATCAAAGATCCCTAGGACGCTCTCTTGAGAAATTCTCTGGCTCTGTAGAACCATTCATGGTTTGGTTCTACATGAATCATGTTGATTGACTCTTTATTATCCAATGCTTCACGCTGCACAACAAAATGTGACAACGTTTTTACATGGATGGTAGTAAAATCGATAGACAAATTTTGAGGGATTAAAGATCCCAAATATGCCATTATGTCTACAAATCTATTGGATGAATGAGGGATTACCTCGATGTCATACCATTCCAGTTGAGCTAGATAAATGTCAAAAATATCCTTGTAAGCTTTCAATACTAAACATTGGCATTGAAATAATTCCTTAACTTGATTAACAATGAGAAGGGAATCGCCAAAGATATTTAGCCTTTTGATTTTTATGGAAACAAGTGTTTGGAGACCCAAAATTAGGGCTTCATATTCAACATTATTGTTAGTGCAAGAAAAATCTAACTTGAATGACAAGGGCAATGGAGCTTCTTGTGGTGTGAACAACACTATTCCTGCACCACCCCATTGCTCACTCTTTGAACCGTCGAAGAACAAGGTCATATCGGCTTTGTTATCTGGTTCCTCGAGTTTGGGTGCTTCTGATAAGGCAAATACTGCATTATCAGGAAGTTCTATGGTGAGGGGCCTACTATTCTTGAGAGGTTCCTTAGCCAGTTGATTAGCTATGACTTGTCCCTTAATGGACTTTTGGCTTATGAATTCCAAATCAAATTCTATCAATAGCATGATCCACTTCATAGTATGTGTATTATGATATGTCTTGCTCATTATATACTACAAAGGATTTTGTTTTGATATGACATACGTCATATGACTTAACATATAGTGCCACAATTTCTTTATAGCGAACACTATCGCTAAACACAACTTTTTCACGTATGCATATCCTAGCTCGCAACTCAACAAGATTCGGCTAAAGTAATATATGACTTGTTCTTTATTTTGCACATTCTTTTGGGCTAACATGGTCCCTAGTGCAAAGTCCATTGCTGATATATACAACAAGAATGGTACATATGGCCTTTGTGGAGCTAGCACTGGTGGCATCGCTAGGTAGTGCTTAATCTTAGTAAAGGCTGCTTGACAGCCTTCATCCCAATTGAATGGGACCCCCTTGTGTAGCAGTTGATTCATGGGTTGACATTTATCTAATAATTGTGCGATAAATCATTGTATGGATGCTAATTTGCCCTAAAGGCTTCTTAATTCCTTGATATTCATGGGGGACACATTTCTAAAATAGCCTTGACCTTTGCTAGGTTGACTTCAATCCCTCGCTTTGAAATTATGAATCGTAAGAGATTTCTTGAAGTTACACCAAATATGCACTTATTAGGATTCAACATGACATTATGCTCTATTAGGAAATTGAAGACCTTCCTCAGGACCTCTGCATGCTTTGAATGTAGTAATGACTTTGCCAATAATTCATCGATATAATATTCTAAGATCTTATGCATGTAGTCATGAAAGATATATGTCATAGCCTTTTGATATGTAGTACCAACATTCTTCAGGATGAATGCCATAACCTTGTAATAGAATGTCCCCCATGGCATTATGAACGTGATTTTATGCTAGTCTTCGGGCTTAATCCAAATTTAGTTGTAACTAAAAAAATCATCTATTAAGGAGAGCATCTCATGACCCGGATTTGCGTCTACGAGAGCATATATGTTTGTCAATGGAAATGAATCCTTTGGTGTTGCTCTATTTAGGTCTCTAAAATCTATACAAATACGGATCCTTCTATCAGGTTTTCCTACAGGCACCATGTTTGATACTCATTCTGGATAGTCGATGGAAATAACAAACTCTACATCCAGTAGCTTTTGCAACTTATCCTTAACCATTAAGGCTACTATTGGATGCATCTTCTTGATTTTTTTCTTGACTGGCTTATTTGATAGATCTAGCGAAAGGTTATGAGTAATAAATTTTAGATCTAGACCTGGCATGTCCTTATAAGTCCA
The DNA here is from genome assembly GCA_028583015.1 of Wollemia nobilis. Lineage (NCBI taxonomy): Eukaryota > Viridiplantae > Streptophyta > Pinopsida > Araucariales > Araucariaceae > Wollemia > Wollemia nobilis. The sequence goes on from JAQPPZ010016881.1 coordinate 11,505,368, forward strand.
AGCAAAGAGATCATGTCTCTATTTTAGTAGAGGTATGAGGTTGGCACGCTCATTAGGAGTCAAAATTTCTCCAAATTTAACCTTCTTAGGATTAGTGGGATCATTATTGATATCCAATTCAAAGGTTTCCTCTACTGACATATGGGATCCCTCCTCAAGCTGATGAGGTGTAGGGATCAAGTGGATGTCATATTCTAGGTTTATAGGTTCCTCATTGGAAGCATCCTCAACATGATACATATCATGTGCATAGCCTGTCACAAAATGGAAAGGTTGTAGCATTTCCTCATTAGGGAATAAATATTTAGGCTCCAAAGGTGAATTAGCATTATCCTAATTATTAGCATCTACGTTATGACATAATGGCTTGGAAGGATCAGCTATATTACAGAGTAGAGTGGTCAAATAAATGGAGATCATATTGATAGAATGGATCATATCTCTAGGACCACGTGCACGTGACTCAACATTAGTAAAACTTCCATCCTCGAGATGTGGTTCTGGGGGTATGGGGATCTCTGTATCCGGTCCATGAATAGACTATTGGATGGGATCATTGGGCTCAAGGAGCTTCATGTAAATTGTAGAATCATGAAATACCAAGTGATAAATCACATTGATATTAGGTGGTCTTCCCCTAAGGTGAGGATGGATATTGATCTCTTTGTACATTTTCTTAGCAGTATATGGCACATTACGATGATGCAAGTAGGGAGGTCCTAAATAGGATCTTTGTTTCATCCTCATCATCACTGTCATAATAAGGATCCTTACCCCTACCTAATGAAATCAGGTGATGCTCTAAATAAGTCCCCATGTAGGCTATCTCTTGATAGCCATCATCATCATCAAAGGGCTCTTTGCTCGTAGTTATTGATTCCAAGGGTAAAATATGATGCAAGAGTGTAGGACCCAAGTAGGCCAACTCAGTTTCATCCTTGGATTGTTCATTGTTTGAGGATAATCTAAGGTAATCTATTCCAAAATTGTAGTCTGGTCCATCACTTTCGATGATGGATACTGCATGCACGTCCTCAGAAGCAACTTTTGATTCAATGTATATAGTTGTGTCTAGACTTTGGATGTGCATACCATTATCATCGGTAGCTCCATATATTTAATTTCTCAAGCTAGATCTTGGAATGTGTTCTGGGTTGATCTCCACCAAGATTTTTTCATGGTATCTCTCGGGTGGCTCTATAATGACATAGGTCACTAGCCAGTTATCCTTATGAAATGCGAAAGGATTAGGGTGATAAGGATTGAAGTCAATTTCACCACCCAGACTGAGGTACAGGAAATATAAATATACCATGAGAAGTTCATCCTATCCTCAAATATAGTATCCTAACCCAAACCTACCAGTTGGAAACTAATACTACAGTTCATATGGCATCCTACACCCTTGCTCAAATAGTCCAAGACCGTAACCATACCAATGGTAATGCTCAAAGTATCGCATGGTGTATTCTGGGTTAGAGAGATAATGAATATTCATAGTGAATGGTTCATTATCATCCTCATCCATGGGCGTTGGAGATGTAAGCTGGTCTAGCCCTCCATAGATGAAGTTGGTTTTGTTAGGCAGCACCCATAATAGTTCCACTATCCCTACGAGAATTTGACGGGCTCACGGTCGGCCTATGTCTTGTGCAGTTTCAATAATCAGTGTGAACGTAACATTCTATATGATATATTCCCCTAATTCGGGATGACCCTACTGAAGATGCAGGTTGATAACTGGCTTGGGCATCTGCTTTATCTATTTTTTCCCATATTTGATTTCAACTTCCTATCATCCCAATGCATCATAGATGCAGATGGTCTAGTAGAAGCAGTTGTTGTGTACTTCGATTATTGAGATGTGAATGTTGCAGGTTTAGCACATACTTCTTTGATTTTACCTCCTGGATCTTTGATCGGCGATGCTGGTTGTACATCTAGTTGCATTGAGGGGATCACGAAGTCCCCCAACAAATCTACTAGATTCACGTATTTAAAGGGTTCTTCATCTGAAGGCACCATGTGAACTTGTCCCTCATGAACATATTTGATACATTGATATAGAATATAAGGGATGCAATGCATTTCTCTGATAATTGGCCTCCCTAGAAGTATGTTATATTGCATAGCACCTTCGATTACATGACACATCATCGAGATGGTCTTCAGTCCTACCTGGATAGGTAAAACTATAGTATCGACCATTAAGCATAATGCACCATTGAAAGCTCTCAATATGAAGGTAAAAGGGATGATATGCATCTTGGGCAACTTCAAGTGAGTTAACGCCTTGGTAGTTATGATATTTATTGATGACCATGTGTCAATAAAAACCACTTGAACAATTTGTGATTCACACATGCAATAATATACATTGGTGGGTCTGCTATAACAGTGGAAACCACATTGAATTCATGATCATGAAATTGTATGACCGGTTCTTGACAATGCTGCACATGCCCCACGAATTGTGTAAACTCTTTGGGATCCTGAGGCTGCACTTATATGGACATTAGAATGTCCATAAGTGTCTCCCTATGCTTGGGAGACTACTAAATCATCTCATAAATTGATAACTTTGCTGGAATCATTTGTAGGTTTTGTATCAACCTACTCCTAATTTTCACCATCGGTCTAGTTGGTGGGCCTGGAACATGTTGGGTTGGCTTTGGAGGAGGCACAAATTGGACTCTAATGGGCATTGGAGGTTAATTTGGTTGTTTATACCTTGCGTGTCTTGTAACAATGTTGACCATCCCTATGAACCCATGGGTTGGTGGTTCAATGCGTACTTGGTTGACTTGACCAACATTATTCCTTGGCGTCTCATGATTTGGTAGAGGATTTTTGTAAATCCCCATATTTTGATTGTCAAGGGCATGTGGTTTGTCGATAATAAGTGTACCTCTTTTGATCATATTTTGCACAAGATGTTTGAAAGACCAACATACCTCAATGTCATGGCCTTTCGATTGATGAAAGATGCAATATTGATTGTCCTTATAGCCCTTAGGCATAGGCTGATTAGGGTCCATTAACTTGACCTCGGGTAAGTGTGTAGCCTTTGCCTCTCATAACTGATGAAAAATCAAAGCCAATGACTTTGATAACTGAGTGAATATGTGATGAGGGTATATTTCTTTATCCTTACCCCTTTGATTATTGTTGCATTGCTCATATTGCGTAGGAGGAGGTTGGGCTTGATAGTTTCATTGTTGTTATCCCTTATACCCTTTCTGAAGGTTCAACACCACCTGATTAACATGGGCCGGCTTGGCCTATTTCCTCTCAGTGCTTTTCTTATTACACTCCTTATTTATGAGCTTCAAGTTACCCTCCTGTAACTTGATGTCTTCTATCACCTTGGCTTGTGTCAAAGCTTAAAGTTACCCTCTTGTAACTATAGCAACAATAAAATGTGCTTGGCACAAATCTTTGTGAAAATTTGAGTTAATTTAGAGGATGATATGGAGAATTGCAGCTTTGCCATTATTTTCCTCCATCATCTTCCTTAATCCATCACTGGCTCATTGTCATGTTGCGTTAAAGCAACCAAGTTGGATAAGTTTATTTTTTTTTGACACCAAAGGAGAAGCGTTCAAGAAATGCATTGGCTAGTTGTTTGGAACTAGTGATGTTGTACCTCTTTAATTTGTTGAACCACTCCCAAGTTGGGCCTGATAGGGTTGTAATGAAGGTTTACAAGAGCAAAGCATTGTTTTTATAAATTTGAAAGCACATATCTATAAAAATCATCACATGCTCCTGTGCATCTTCCTCTCCTTGAAACTTTTCCAGTCTAGGCATCTTGAAATGCTCAAGATAGGCTGGAATAGGCACTAACGTGCATAGAGGTTCATTATGGATCTTGTTCAAGGTAGGATTTTGATAAGTCATTCCTTGCTTCTCTATGGCTTGTACCTTATCTTCTAAGGCCTTATTGGAGCAAAATTTGACTCAACTTTGAAACCCCCAAATTTAAATTTTTTGTTCCAATCAAAATTGTTAATAATGCTAGTTACTTCTTTAGGTGGTATGAGTTGCTTGAGTTTTTATTGATTGGTTTGATGAAAGCTAACCTTGGTTGTTAATAATTTGTGTGTCCCTTTAACAAAGCCCCATGGTCTTAAATAAAGGTTAGAATAAAAATTTATTAATAAGACTTGTGAAACCAAACTCTGAAGCTCCTCGTAGAATTAATTTTCCTTGGGTATTTTTCAATTGATAAAAATTTAAATCCTTTAGGTATTATAGGGTAAGGGGAAATAATAATAAAGCACCTTGGTCTAATTTCCAAAAAAATGAAGTAAGCATAAAGTCTTTTAAATGAAAATCTTAAGGGTATGCACACCTTCTTGTTAAAATTCAAACACCTAAGATTTAATCCAAGAGCCATGCACGATTCAGTCTAATCGGATGATAGACACTTTAATAAATCAATTAATAAATAAGTCACCAAGTCAGATACCATGTTCAAAGTATAAAATATGCATGTTAGGCTTAATCCAATGATAGCGCGTCATCTAAACCAATCCTACGGATGCGCCCTCGCAAAGAAATTTGAATAATAAGTTAAAAGGTCTAAAAGGGGTATAACCGAAGGTTAGAAGTAAATTAAAGTCCATGCAACTCTGATTATCTGGACGGATGCACTTGAGATAATATTAATATAGTGGTTGTGCCTCATCCAAAATTCAAAACTTTAAATAAGTCAAAGTGGGTCCAAGATTCTAATTAAATAGTGAGAAAGTCTGCCAAATCGAACGATAGCGCTCAATCGAGCTCGAGATCAATGGTATCGCATGTTTCAATTGGACCACACATTAAAATGCTATGTTATCCACCTCATTTAAACATCTATTTAATTAGGAAATATCGGATGGTAGTTCTCAATCTATTTCTAATCTGACGGTAGCGCTCCCATGAAAGGTGCATTAAAAAGGTAAAAGCCCTAAGAGGTTAGTTAAAACATTAAGCAAGAATAATGAGGGTCTAAGCACATTGGATAATCTCTCCCCTTTCAGCTTAATTAAATTTAAAATCATGTGTTCCTTGGTAACTAACCCGTAGGTTGACCAAAATCGATGACCATGATAACATCAATCAAGATCCAATAGCTACACAGAAACTAAGAGATGGTAAGATCTTCGAGGACAAAGTTAAAATCAATTATGTAATTAGCGAGGGTATAATACGTTGAATAATAATTTTCCCTTTCAGCTTAATCATGATTAATCAAAATCAAAGGGTTTTTATTTTTTGCTATATAGTATGCACCTCGCAGGAAATATGATGGTAGCGCCCAAACAAGACCAAAGATCAATGGATGCAAAGATCTATGGCGATAGAAAAATATCCAAAGCAAAAAAAAAGAATTAAATGACATATAGATCTAACCACAGCACTTTTTTCTTCTCAGATCCAATGGTGCGCATTGGAAAAGATGATCGAAGGTTTGTCTAAGATGATTTCTTTCAAACAAATGATTAATTGGAGGTATGGGTAATCTTCCCCCTTTGTTAAAAATTGTGTGCATATATATGATCAAACGGTAGCACTCTCATCATGAGATAATCCTACGATGGTCGCATGATAAAATAAATGGTTTCTATGTTGTCTAAAGGTTTTATAAAATGAGGTTAATGATGTAACCGCCAAGTTAGGGTTGATTAAGCACAATGAAATAATGATTAAATATACCGTATTAATCGATAGACCACCCAATGAAGGTATAGTCTTTAACCTTAATTATTATTTATGAATTATAACCAAAATAAAGGTTTAGACTAAGTAAACGTGATCAACTAAAGGTTTGTATGCAAATAGGTATACTAACTATCGTGCAGGTCCCAGAACATCAATGGTCATGCTAATACCTTTTTGAGATCGGATGATAGCACACAAATCAAAGATCCGAGAAAGAAATCAACCACCTCAGATCAATCCAATGGTTGCACTTAATCATAGTTGACTTAAAAAAGAGGGAGACATTCAAGGTAATAAATGCTGACACTCACACCAAAGAACATATATTGTAAAAATATCGAGGGTGATCACTACCTAAGAGAAACATAATCAATCCCAAATATTTAGTTATCATTCAGATCTGAGGTGGCACGAGGTTCAAAAAGGATACTATCCTCGCTGCACATACCAATTCCACATCAGATTAAAATATTCCTAGTGACAAATAAACAAAAATCTTAAATGATTGCAGGCACACGGATCAAAGGGCCCCAAGACACGTAAGATGAAAAACATTACCCACATAAACACTAAATCCTAGAAAAAGACAAGTTGGCATAATTTCATTGGTCAATTTTGAATAGCAGTTGGTGGCATCGGGTTGATGACAAAACGTGCAAATTTATCAGGCACACTCCACCACCTTATATATGAGCACACAAAAATAGTCAAGGCTACTACCCTGGTGAATTAAGAATATAAGTTGAAACACAGAGAGAAGAAGATTTTTGAGCTTCGCAGTCATAGAGAGACCTTATCATATACTCTAAGAATAATGGCATCATTGTGAGATATTTTCGTACTCGAAGACACCAAAAAAGTCGTACAATTTGTCACAAACAAGTCACCATACTTTGTGATATTTGGACCACTTGTTCCTGGTACCATCATGTATGAATTTGCTCAGAAGTGAGGAGCTGATAAAATACCTACTCTAGCCCAGTAGTATGAAATCAACAATGCATGTATAAATGGTTTTTCTTGTGTAATGGAAAACGATGATTGGACCCCATGGATAATGGCCGACATATTTCATAAAGCTCATAGGTTGCAATACAGGGGTTTTCCAAGAAATAAAATATGGAACAACAACCTTGGGAAGGTGGTATGTCTGAAAGTGCACTTATCCTCAAATTTGATGGCATGGATAGTGGTAGCATATGACGAAAGAACAAAAACATTATGGGACAATAAAAATTAGCTAGTGTTCAACATCAAGGTTGAGCACATCCAAGAAGTTTTCAAATTGATAGTGTATACCACCTTTCTAGTAGACCAAGTAATCGAACACCAATATCGTATGTTTATAGATATGGAAGTCTTTAAAAACTTGTTTGATACACATGAGAGAATAGACAAAAAATTCCCAATTAGAAAAAATGCCTTTAAGCCATAGGTCCAAGATTTTTGCGATATGATAAACATAGTTTTGGGAGTACAAGATCTCGGTAGAATAATAAAAAGAGTTTTATATTTAGCTACACAATGCAATAGGGCACATAACACTCCAATATATGCCTGGGAATTGTAATTAATTACCCAGATGCATAAAGAAATGGTATACTTAAGGAAATTTAGTTTTCAAACAGAGGCAGGAGATGCCTCATTTTTCACAATATTCAATATTTATCCATCTAATAGTGGGTCAATTGGGAGAAGAAGCCTGTAAGAGGGTAAGAGCCATTGACAACCCCTATGTTTAGAATAGCTTCTAGAGAATACACGAAGGAAGAACTCACATGGGCTGGTTTTGTGATTGTTTCATGGTTGAAATTCATTGGGCTCTAACAGGATTAGTCCCTGAGAGATTAGGGCCAGGGGTGAGAGCTTTTATCAAAGAGAAGAAAATTGGGGATATTTTCTTTACAAAAAAAATTACTTATTCAGATTATATGGAGCTAAATTTCCTCCTAAATTACTACCAAGGTACTGCCCATTATCCCTAGTAGCTTTGGAATTATGCAGGCAAGTAGCCAAAGAGGCTAAGATGAGGTTGGTGAAGAAACATGGTAAGGTTCCCTGGCTCGATTTTCCCTATCGCTTTGAAATATTTATATTTGTAGGCTACCCATCCTTGCTCAAAGGAATGTTTGAGTTATATAACAGAGGATTCGATGAAGTACCTTGGAACTTTTATGACCCAAAAGGAACATATATCATAATAATGGTGAAAAGAGAATACGCCTGAATACTACACCATGAAGATGCTTTTGAAGAAAGCTTAGTAGAGGCTATGAAAAAAGAATTAGATTTGCAAAAAGTATGGGATGATTTCCATCTCGAAATGAGGGGTAGCACACAATTTTATGAAGCCTATGATTACCCCACAGAGTTAAGAAGGCTTCGAGAAGGTTTAGTAGATGTTGTGGCACCAATTATACCAGTAGCAGGCCAAGTGATCAAAGAAGACCCCTTGTTAGAGTTGATAGAGGAACAGGGTATTGATTTAATGGAAGTCACTATCAAAACTATAGATATAGTAGAGCAACAGGTTGGGCCTTCCGAAAGTACTCACCTTAGGATAGAAGTAGCACCAAGCACTTCCTAGGAAGCTTTCCAAACACATAATATAGATAAATGGAAGTAGATTGCAACAACACCAACTTAGGAGTCTCCCCTCTCAGAACAAGCCATAGTTTATATTTCTAACAGGATTCTAACTGTAACAAGTGTAAAGAAATTTGCGCCATGGCTATCCCTGCTACTATAACAATAAAGGGACAAGAGATTAAAATTCCATCAGTAATACAAATGAATCCTAGGAGAACTGGTGGATTGGGTGGCCTCTTTCAAAGTCACTTAGTGAATAACCAAGAAGATGTAACTCATGTGGAAAAGAAGAAACTCAGATTGTCTTTACCCTCTACAAAGGTTGTCCTAGAAAGAACAGATGAATAGACTACCTTCACTTTTGCAGATGAGTAAGAATTTTAGTTAGTAGCAGAGATGGGGAATATAGAAGGACAGTTCATAGAAGAATATAAATCAGAGGCACCTATCTCAAATATTGTAGAGAAAAATATTCTTGTTCTGTAGGACCCGTTAGTATTCAGAGTAAATAAAGAAATTGGGGGCTCATCGGTACTAGGGAAAGAATGTGAAATGGCTAAACTTGTTAAAGCAATGCAAAATCAAGCCATAGATCAATTCATGGGAACAATTACAGAGCTAAGGAAACAATTGGAGAAAGAGGGAAAGGAAAATGCAGAGCTAAAAGCATTAATAAATAAGCAACAGGAAGAAATGGCAAGAAAATATATTTCAAGTGCACAGCCCCCTCCAATGGTGAAAATTTAGGATCATGTTTATTATCTTAATGCTATGAATAAAAATATGTCAATAAGGATAAGATCTCATTCCAGGGGATTTACTAAAATGTTCAGACAAATAAGGGTGATTCAACTAACTTCTCAAGAGATTCTGGCCTTGATACAAGAAAGAGAAGAGGATTTTGGAATCATTCACCCTACCCTAGATTTTATAGGAGACCATTTTGAAGAGTTACAAAGGCAAGAAATAATAACACCTGATGGTATCAAGATTCAGATTAATTTCGAGGTCTTCAAAGAAGCCATGTTTGGAGCAAATAGGGGAATATGGATCAATTTGGTGACTAAAACAAATAACATGATAAAAGATGCTACAGGGAAATTGGCAGACATTGGCCTATCCTTAGGTCAATGCTTAGAAGCCTCAGATATAGAAGAGGTATTCAAAGATACCATTGAAAAATTTGAGTGTGAACCGGGTGATGAAGGAGAAATGATTAGGCAAACTACATCTATGGTAAATACAGTGGAGATGTTACTTTTCTAGTATGAAAGGAATAGGCCTGATATTGTTGTTTAGAAGAATAGAATTTTGCAAGAAATGAACATGCTGAGGATTGTAGCCACATTTGATACAAGAGTTTGGAGATTAATTGATGAACATATTAGATGGCTGCAACAAATCCAAAATGGGAAAAATATTAATACCTACAGTCAACAATAGGAAGCAATTTCATCACAACAAAAACCTACACCTATAGAAGGAGTTCCTGTGATAGTAGAAGAAGTTGTTCAAGAGAAAGAGGCCCAAAGGGAAACAATTGAAGAGAAGACAATTGAAGAAGAAAAAGTGGGTTCACCTAACACCACCATCACCGGTTGAATTGAATCTCTATTCTAAAAAAGGCTAAAACCAAGACAGTAAGGGCAATGGAAGCCAGTTGTACCAATTTTTGAAGTATGACCAAATGCTGACAGGTGTAAGGCTAGAAATCAACCAAAAATAACATAATCAAGAACCAGAGGCTATAAGAAGAGGTAGTTGTGGATAGATTCTGCATCAAGCAATTAGAGAATAACATTTTTGCTAAGAGGTATACTTGAGTTCCCTGTTAGTTGTGTTGTTGTATCCCCTTCTGTGTCTATTTTCTTTCTCATTATTATTCTTCCCTTTGTTGTGCAGGATTGTAATAGGAAAGTGCTCAAGAAGCTGAGATCATTTCCTATCCTATTGAGCCTAAGATTCAGAGATTCTGTTATTACCATATTGGAACAAGTAGAGTAGGAGAGACCTGTTACATTATTTGAATAGGATTTCTCCATTGTATTGATATATTTTTATTGAAACAGAGTTAAAAGGCATCCCGCCCACTCTGCATGTAAAAATTCTTGAAATCAATACAATTCTGAGTTTCATTTTTATTATATCTTTGTCTCAGTACTGTGTGTCACTGTATAATGGGTTACATTATTTGAATGCATTATATACGTTTCTCTCGTTGGTTAACTCCTGGTTTTATTATGATATTCGAATGAAGCTTTGAACACCAATTTTCTTTTCCCCTTTCTCTCTGTTCATAATTAAAAATTGTTGTTAAATTGCTATAACAACCCAATGAATCTAGGCACCGGTCTACATAAGGCATAACAATTGGTTGTTTTCATGCTTGGTCATTTTAAAAAGAATACTTATAGCTCTAATAAATCTGGAGCGTGTAATTAGAAGTTTAATCAAAGAATTACCATTGGGGTTTCCTTACCCATTCTGCAGTCTTCTTTAGCAATATTCGTGTTTAGCAGAACATGAGGCAGGTCGACCAGAGCCTGTAATAGCTCGTTGGTTTCAAACGGATTCTTGTAGCGTGACAATCAAAATCCTATGGATGCAAGAATCGGTTCCAAAATTTTTTAGCATCAGGGAATGAACTTATATGTTAAAATCATATCTTTTTAGTTTGTTTCCTAACGACATTTTTGTGTTTTAACCCATAAATATGATGCCAATAGTTTTTTGGCACCATTTCCGGGGAGAACTCTTACGTTCTAAGCCTGGAGTTCATGACATATATCAATCAACAAGCAGCCAAATTAAAATAAAGAACTTGCATTTTAATTTCCATGACTTCTAATGTTCTTTATTTTATTTTTCCCATAGTTTTTAATCGTGAGTTTTTTGCGTCCTTGTATTTTCTTGAATTTCCACTTCTTGATTTTCTTGAAAATTCTTTTTCTTGATGTTCTTGAATTTTCCCAAGAACCAACTTCTGTGAGGATGAGTGGTAATATCAAGCATTCTTGGTAAAAGTGCACATTGTTCTTTCTACACCCCGATGTTGGCGACTCTACTGGACGAACCCAGAAGAAAAATATAAAAAAGGAGAGAATATAACGTGTTGGCTAACACCAGGAGAAGTGGTAAGGAGCTATTTCCAGAACTCGAGAATCCAGAGGTATTTATACATACCCAAAAAACTCCACTTTTTAAGAATAATGTTTATAGTAGTAGATTAAATTCTAGCGATAAAAGGTACGTAAAGAAAATTTAGAATACTATTACTGTTGATATTACTATAGATGAACATTTAAAATCAGTAGTAGAAGATATATGTGATTATTCTCATAATAATAATTCAAAGGTAGATAATCCATCAGTTTACGTTCAAGCTGCCCAGACCCATACCACCGTAGGTACTACAGCTATGAAATTAAATTCTACAATAGCAATGGCTCAAGTTAATGTTCATTTATGGAGAACTAACAGGTATAGGCCTTTTGCGTTACCAGTAAATTTAAATGCCTTACCCAATAAAGCTCACAAATACCTCCCTAAGTTTTTAGGAAACAATGCAGTAACTAGAGAGGATCATATCAAAAGTTTCTTATATGCAATGGATAGTCTGGAAGTTGAACATGAAGATGTAGTATTAAGACTATTTCTACAGACTTTAGAAAAATATGCTAGAGAATGGTTTAATTCCCTTCCTAACAATGATATCCCAAACTTCACCAAAATGGAAGAGGTGTTCCTAAAGAAGTATGGTGAAAGGAAAAATGAACAATCATTGTTAACTGAGCTAGCCACTATGAAGAAGAAAGAAAATGAGGTTGTTAGTGATTTTAATAGAAGATTTTCAAAAACAAGAAACAAAATCCCTGCCAACCTCAGGCCTAGTGATATTCAGTCTATTTGTTTTTATAAGAATGCTTTTCAAGGAGAGTTTAACTATGAATTAAGGCAAGAACAAGCCACTACCATTGATGGTTGTATGGAAAAAGCAATGGATATAGAAAGAAATATGCTTGACAGTGGTAAGATGAAACCTTATTCTTTAGAGGTTAACATGCCTGAGAGAAAACCTAAGAGAGTGGCTTTTGATATACAAAGAAGAACTAAAATTGATCCTGTGGAGAAGTTGACTAGTTAGATGATAGAAATGTTCAACAACATGAGTAACAGGTTAGCAAGAATTGAAAGAAATGGAAATAATGATGAATCTTCATAGATAGAGTGACCACATATTGACAACCGTCCCCCTTTAAGAAAAATTACAATAAGAATTGGGGAAACAACAATGGTTTTGAAGAAGGGAATAGGAATAGGGGTAATGGGAATAATAACTAGAAAAATAGAGATTTCGATAGGGATCAGAACAATGTCCCTAACCCAATGCCATCTGCCAATGTAGCTAAAGGTTTTCCTTATTTTTCTCTACTTGTGATGCACCCCATAACCCTGATGCATGTGGAATACACCTAAGTGATCAGCGTAATGTAGATATGCATGCAGAATCAGAAGAGGATATAAGAATCAATGCATGTTGGTCCATTGAAGATGAATCCAGAGAAAGGCTATTTGAAGAAGACATGGATAAATATGCTTCAAATCATCATCCTCAGATCTTAGTAACTGAAGGAACTAAAATCTTGCAGAAATCACATGAGTCAAGATATGATAAGATGAAGCAAGGGAAATTGATCCCCACTGCTCAAGAGGTTGAAGAATTAGAGGTAACCCATGTTTTAAATTTAAGGAATAGAACAGTCCCTGAAAGAACAGAGAAATTATCTACAAATGAAACAAGAAAATAAACTTTCACCAATAAAAATATCAGTAAAGAGAAAACTGATAGGAACCCTAACAAGATTACTCCTGAAGTAATAGAATCAGTGGAAGAGATTCCCAAAGAAGAAAGTAATAAACCATTGGATATAAAGAAGATAGAATTTGATGTTGGGTCAGAACTCAGTAAGCAAAAAGTTAATATCACATTTGGTGAACTTATGAAAGTTCAAACATATAGAGAACAAGTATGCAGAGCTTTTGGATTAGTAGAGCAGAAAGAAGACCCTACTTGTCATGTTGCTAGACAAAATCAACATGATACAAGATCACCATCTTCTGTCAGACCCTTCTATGTGTCGTTAAGATATAATTTAGATGAAGGGGAAAGATATGTGATTCACAATTGCATGCTCGATAGTGGAGCTTCACATAATATCATGCCTAAGCTAATAGCTGACCAAATGGGATTAATTTGTACTAGAGATTCTGCTCCTATTTTTGTAATGGATAGTAGACAAATTCCCTGTGTAGGGGTGATAACTGGATTATTAGTTTACCTAGACCAACACCCCAAAAAGGGCATTGTCATGGACATAGTAGTAGTTGATGTTGACCCATTCTTCTCACTTTTACTCAGTAGGCATTGGGTAGAACAACTAGGGGGATCAATACAACTAGACTGGTCTTATGCTACCATCCCCATATCAGATAAGGAGAATATAATTTTGAGAAGGGAACCATTCAACAAATATTCTGTAGAGTTAATTCAAACAGATGAAACCATGATTAACTTAGTTAACTCTATGGAAGAAAAAGGGATGGGAGTCTATTCAATATGGCACAACCCATTCCTGGTGGAAGTACCAGATGCAAAGAACATGGATCCAAAAGATATGAGAATAAATGATGCTAAATCAGACCGAGTATTAACCCAAGAAATGTGGACCATGTCATTTGATGGGGCTAAATCCCAATCTGGAGCAGGTGCAGGTGTAAATTTGACTGATATTAAAGGAAACTACCTTAGTATCCCTTACAGATTGCAATTTCCTTGCACAAACAATGTAGCTGAGTACGAAGCTTTACTATTAGGGCTAAGGAAAGCAAAAGAGCTAGGTATTAACTACTTAACTATAACAAGGGATGCAGAACTTATTATACTACAAATCAAAGGTAAATATCAGACCAAGCATCCTAGACTTAAGCAATATAGAAATGCAATACTAGAAGAAATCGATAAATTTTTGGCTTTCAATATTTCATATATTCCTAGAGAACAAAATCATGTTGCAGATATTTTAGTCAGTAAATGCCTCAGGTCTAGATCACCCAGAGATAACTACAGAATATATGGATAGATTCCCAACTATTTCAGTTTATAAACCTTCTGTGCCAGATAACATAGTATATCTATAGGTCTTTCAAGATGATATAGATATTAAGGATTTTATGACTTTACAAAATCAGTATGCAGATGTAATCTATGATGAAAAGGATGAAGAAAAATTAAAAAATCAAATAGGAGAGCCAGTAGAAGTAATCCAATTGAAAACTAATAGAATACCCAAAGGATTAGTTTCTCTAGAGAGCCTATTCGATGATTTTGACAAAGCCTATAAAACTTTACAAAGAGAAGTGATATCTGAGGATATTAATATTGGCTCAATGAAAGAACCCAGAATAGTGAAAGTAGACATGGCTTTACCTGCTAAAGAAAAGGCTGGATATATCAATTTCTTGAAAAAGAACAAAGAACATTTTGCTTGGACTTATGAAGACCTCAAAACCTTCAAGACAGATGTAATGACTCACATAATACCTTTGAAGGAAGATTCCAAGCCATTCAGACAGAAACAAAGGAAATACAATCCAACTCTGCACCTAGTAATGCAAAAAGAGGTACAAAAATTGTTGGACTCCAAGATAATAAGAAAAGTAAGATTTTCCTCCTGGATATCCAACTTAGTACCAGTTAGGAAAAATAATGGGGACATTAGACTCTATGTAGATTTTAGAAATTTAAACAAGAGCTCACTAAAAGACAATTACCCATTGCCTAACATGGAACAACTACTGCAAGCAGTAGTAGGTTCAACTAGATTGTCCCTGTTAGATGGATTTTTAGGGTACAATCAAATTCTGATAAATCCAGAAGACAGACACAAGGCAACATTCACCACACCCTGGGGTACATTTGAATATTTAAGAATACCTTTTGGATTGATGAATGCAGGTGCTACTTTCTAGAGAGCGATGGACTTTGCTTTCAAAGGATTAATGTTCAAAATTGTAGTAGTGTACTTAGATGATATCACAATTTTTTCTAAAAATCCAGAAGATCATCTAGAACATTTGACTATAGTTTTTTCTCGGTGCAAGGAATTTGGAATCTCTCTAAATCCAAAAAAATGCATATTCGAAACTACACAAGGAAAATTGCTAGGTCATATAGTTTCAGAAAAGGGGATAAGCATTGATCCAGAAAGGATAGAAGCCATTTCTAAAATTCCCCCACCCAAGAACCTAAAAGGAGTAAGGTCATTCTTTGGAAAAATAAATTTTATCAGAATATTTGTCCCAAATTTTGTAGAAATGACCAAACCCATAAATGATATGGTGAAGAAAACTGGAGAAATAAAATGGACAATAGAAAATATGGAAGCATTTAACAAGATCAAAGAAGCCATATCAACCACTCCAGCTTTAAGTTGCCCTGATTATGCAAAATATTTTAATATCTATTCATATGCGTCTGAACACTCTATTGCTGCAGTTCTTTCATAGAAAGATAATGAAAATAATGAAAGGCCAATAGCCTTTATGAGCTCAGGACTAAAAGGAGCACATCTTAAATACACCCTGCTAGAAAAACATGCCTATGCAGTCATCCAATATTTAGAACACTTCAAAGGTATATTTGGCTCAAACAAAGTTTACTGTTGTATTCCCTTTATAGCAATAAAAGATATCTTTTCTCAATCAGAGCCATTAGGAAGACCAACAAGATGGATGGTAAAACTTTTGCAATACGATGTTGAATTCAAAATAGTTAAAATAGTCAAAGGGCAAGGTTTAGCTAAACTGTTGGCTAACAAAGAAGAAGCAGGATCTGAAAATATTCTCACCATAGATCAGACATATGATGATAGAAGAATAAAAAATGAAGAATGTAAATGGTATGAAGAAATTTTGTCATACTTACAAACATTGTCTTTTCCCAGAGATATGTCAATAAACAAAATGAGGTCAGTCAAACTTCAAGCTCAGAAGTATTATATACAAAATGGAGTATTATATTGGAAACATCCTGATGGAGTATTATTAGTCTGCTTATATGAAAGAGAAGTCCCAAAAATAATTAATGAATTTCATAATGGTTTCTATGGAGGACACTTTGCTCCAAGAGCTACAACTAATAAAATCATGAGAGCAGGATATTATTGGCCATCCCTTTTTAAGGATGTATATAAATATGTTAGGAATTGTCATAACTGCCAAGTTTTTGTAGGGAAAAAGCATCTACCAGCCATGCCCCTCAAGCCAGTAATTATTGAAGAACCTTTTGCTCAATGGGGTATTGACCTGATTGGAGAGATCAAGCCTAATTCATCTGGCCAGCATAAGTGGATCATAACTACAATAGATTACTTCACAAAGTGGGTGGAAGCTGCACCTTTGAGAACATCTACAACTACTACAGTCATCAGATTCATAGAAGAAAACATCTTGACCAGGTATGGAGTTCCTAAAAAGCTTGTAACTGATAATGCTCAATATTTTGTGTCATATGAAATGGTAGAATTTTGTGTCAAATATGGAATTGAATTATCTCATTCTGCAAATTATTACCCCCAAGGAAATGGTTTAGCTGAGTCATCAAATAAAAATGTAATAACAAGAATAAAAAGGTCATTAGGCAAAAACAAAAGGGGATGGGACAGTGAACTTAAATTTGCTTTATGGGCTGATAGGTTGTCTGTTAAAAGAAATACAGGAAGAACCCCCTTATGAGATGGTTTATGGAGAAAAAGCCCTACTACCCCCAAAAATAGAAAAAATGGCACTTTCCCTTTTATTGCAAGACCATGAAAACCCTGATCCCATTCAGAGAAGGCTTGACCAAATTGTCTTGTTAGAAGAACAAAGAAGAGAGACCCTCAATAGAATGATGGAACAAACCCAGAAAACTATAAAATTGTTTAATAAGAAAGCCAAGGGTACTCCTTTTTCTCAAGGAGATATAGTCATCTATTGGGATCCTAAAAATGATAAGCATGGTGAAAAGGGTAAGTTTGAACCTAAATGGATTGGACCATATCAAATAGCTCATATTATAGGGCAGAATACTTACAAGCTACAGAATTTGTAGGGAGAAATAATGGCTATCCCTATTAATGGCCAACACCTCAAAATGTACAATCCCTGTTGAAGGTGTACTATACTAAAAAAAAAAAAAGCAAAATAGAAAAACAAAAATCCAAAAATAGAGTGGTGTATTTTGTTTATTAGTTAAGCTTCCCTTTTGTTCTTGAATAATTTTGAGTTTACTGTACACATGATATCTTAGTTTGATGAGTATATCTAACTATTTATTCCACCAAAGACAATAAGAAAAAAGGGGATTTATTTTAGATTCTGATGAGGTTTACTATTCTTTCAAATATGAGTGTTTATGCAATAGTTGTTTGATATGAGATAAAATAGAAAGAAAACAAAGCTGATTGAAACATCATGTCAAGCCTCACATTACAAATGATACTTAAGGTGACTTCAAAGGTCCGAAGAACCGAGTTATCTTTGAGAGGGTAGTTGAGCCAAAAATCATTACACTCATATTTCATAGCCAGAAACTAATCCTCAACTCAGGCATACTTATTGCACAATTTGCTTATATATCCAAACACTTCTCTCACGAGAAAGAAAAATAAAAAATAAAGTAAAACTGAGTCACTGCCTGAGATATCTTGGAAAACCTCTACCGGAGCTATAGACACTTGACTGAAAGTAGGGTAAAACTAAGATGGGATTAGAAGCAACTCCACCGAGGCTATAGATGCCTGACTAGTAGTGGAGCCCTACAGAATGGTGAAAATTTTTAAAGAGTGAAATCACATATTAGGCTTGACTATTTTGCTCAGATATGGTAAAGTTCTAAAAGATTTAGAAATCCAAAAAAGAATGCACAAACACACACATGGGCAAAAATATGATGAAACAAGCGATTGTGACAAAATATGTGTAATCATATCTTATGACTTAGCTAAAACAAGCATTACAATATTTCAAAATAAAACTCATTGATTTCTAAAATTTCTAACCTTTGTTTCCAAATTGAATGAAAAGGGATCTACAATTTTCCATACTCTATTTGCTTTGATATCATGTTGTTCTTACAGTTTTTCAGTATATATAAAAAAAGAGAAAGAAAAAGTTTTCTTTTATGTATTTCAAGCTTTACTTAGCAGTCAAAAGGTGTTAAATTTTTGTTCAAATTTTTGCAAATAAACTAGGAGATTCTGTGGTTCTCAAGTGCCTCATGATTTCAACACCTTGTCCCAGTCAGAGCCTATGTTGGAGCCAAATTTGACTCAACTTTGAAACCCCCAAATTTAAATTTTTGGTTCCAATCAAAATTGTTAATAATGCTAGTTACTTCTTCAGGTGGTATGAGTTGCTTGAGTTTTTATTGATTGGTTTGATGAAAGCTAACCTTGGTTGTTAATAATGTGTGTGTCCCTTTAACAAAGCCCCATGGTCTTCAATAAAGGTTAGGATAAAAATTTATTAATCAGACTTGTGAAACCAAACTCCGAAGCTCCTCGTAGAATTAATTTTCCTTGGGTATTTTTCAATTGATAAAAATTTAAATCCTTAAGGTATTCTAGGGTAAGGGGAAATAATAATAAAGCACCTTGGTCTAATTTCCAAAAAAAATGAAGTAAGCATAAAGTATTTTAAATGAAAATCTTAAGGGTATGCACCCCTTCCTATTAAAAGTCGAACACCTAAGATTTAATCCAAGAGTCACACACGATTCAGTCTAATAGGATGATAGGAACTTTAATAAATCAATTAATAAATAAGTCACCAAGTCAAATAACATGTTCAAAGTATAAAATATGCATGTTAGGCTTAATATGACGGTAGCACGTCATCTAAACCAATCCAACGAATGCACCCTCACAAAGAAATTTGAATAATAAGTCAAAAGGTCTAAAAGGGGTATAACCAAAGGTTAGAAGTAAATTAAAGTCCATGCAGCTCCGATGATCTGGATGGATGCGCTTGAGATAAGCTTAATCTAGTGGCTGCGCATCATCCAAAAGTCAAAGCTTTAAACAAGTCAATGTGGGTCCAAGATTCTAATTAAATAGTGAGCAAGTCTGCCAAATCGAACGATAGCGCTCAATCGAGCCCGAGATCAATGGTAGCACATGTTTCAATTGGACCACACATTAAAATGCTATGGTATGTGCCTCCTTTAAACATCGATTTAATCAGGAAATATCGGACGGTAGCGCTCGATCTATTTCTAATCCGATGGTAGCGCTCCCATGAAAGGTGCATTAAAAAGGGAAAAGCCCTAAGAGGTTAATTAAAACATTAACCAAGAATAATAAGGGTCTAAGCACGTTGGATAATCTCCCCCCTTTTGGCTTAATCAAAATTAACATTATTTTCCCCAAGGTAACTAACCCACAAGTTGAAGAAAATCGACGACAATGCTA
Source organism: Wollemia nobilis (assembly GCA_028583015.1). Classification (NCBI taxonomy): domain Eukaryota; kingdom Viridiplantae; phylum Streptophyta; class Pinopsida; order Araucariales; family Araucariaceae; genus Wollemia; species Wollemia nobilis. The sequence goes on from JAQPPZ010016881.1 coordinate 11,525,176, forward strand.
ACATCAATCAAGATCCAACGATTGCGTAGAAACTAAGATATGGTAAGATCTTCGGGGACAAAGGTAAAATTAATTATGTAATTAGCGAGGGTATAATACGTTGAATAATCATTCCCCCTTTTGGCTTAATCATGATTAATCAAAATCAAAGGGTTTTTGTTTTTGGCTATATAGTACGCACCTCGTAGGAAATCTGATGGCGATGCCCAAACAAGACCAAAGATCAACGGATGCGAAGGTCTGTGGTGATGGCAAAATATCCAAAGCAAAAAAAAAGAATTAAATGACATATAGATCTAACGGTAGTGCTCGTCTCCACTCAGATCCAATGGTGCGCATGGGAAAAGATGATCGGAGGTTAGTCTAAGATGATTTCTTTCAAAAAAATGATTAATTGGAGGTATGGGTAATCTTCCCCCTTTGTTAAAAATTGTGTGCATATATATGATCAAACGGTAGCACTCTCATCATGAGATAATCCTACGATGGTCGCATGATAAAATAAATGGTTTCTATGTTGTCTAAAGGTTTTATAAAATGAGGTTAATGATGTAACTGCTAGGTTAGGGTTGATTAAGCACAATGAAATAATGATTAATATACCGCATTATCCGATAGACCACCCAATGAAGGTATAGTCTTTAGCCTTAATTATCATTTATGAATTATAACCAAAATGAAGGTTTAGACTAAGTAAACATGATCAACTAAAGGTTTGTATGTGAACAGGTATACTAACTATCGTGCAGGTCCCAGGACATCAATGGCCGCACTAATACCTTTTCGAGATCGAACGATAGCGCACAAATCAAATATCCAAGAAAGAAATCAACCACCTCAGATCAATCCAATAGTTGCGCTCAATCATAGTTGACTTAAAAAAGAGGGAGACATTCGAGGTAATAAAGGCCGACACTCACACCAAAGAACGGATATTGTAAAAATCCTGAGGGCAATCACTACCTAAGCAAAACATAATCAATCTCAAAGATTTAGTTATCATTCAGATCTAAGGTGGCACGAGGTTCAAAAAGGACACTATCCTCATTGCACATACCAGTTCCACATTAGATTAAAAGGTGCCCAATGATGAATAAACAAAAATCTTAAATGATTACAGGCACACGGATCAAAGGGCCCTAAGACACGTAATATGAAGAACATTACCCGTCATAAACACTAAATCCCAAAAAAAGACAAGTTGGCATAATTTCATTGGCTGATTTTGAATAGCAGTTGGTTGCATCGGGTTGATGATAAAATATGAAAATTTATCAAGCACACTCCACCACCCTATATATGAGCACACGAAAACAATCGAGGCTACTACCCTGGCGAATTAAGAATAGAAGTTGAAACAGAGAGAAGAAGATTTTTGAGCTTCACAGTCACAGAGAGACCTTATCAACTACTCTAAGAACAATGGCATCATGGGGAGATGTTTTCATACCCGAAGACACCAGAGAAGCTGTACAATTCGTCACAAACAAGTCACCATACTATGTGATCTCTGGACCACCTATTCTCGATACCACCATGTATGAATTTTCTCAGAAGTGCGGAGCTGATAAAAGACCTACTCCAACCCAATAGTATGAAATCGACAATGCATGTATAAATAGTTTTTCCCATGTAATGGAGAACGATGACTGGACCCCATGGATAATGGTCGACCTATTTCATAAAGCTCATAGGTTGCAATATAGGGGTTTTCCAAGAAATAATAGATGGAACAGCAACCTTGGGAAGTTGGTATGTCCGAAAGTGCACTTCTCCTCAGATTTTATGGCATGGTTGGCGGTAGCATATGACAAAAGAACAAAGACATTCCGGGACAATAAAAATCGGCCAGTGTTCAGCATCAAGGTCGAGCACATCCAGGAAGTTTTCAAATTGACAGTGTATACCACCTTTTTGGTAGACCAGGTAATTGAACACCAATCTCGTATGTTTATAGATATGGAAGTCTTTAAAAACTTGTTTGATACACATGAGAGAATAGACAAAAAATTCCCAATTAGGAAAAATGCCTTTAAGCCATGGGTCCAAGATTTTTGCGATATGATAAACATAGTTTTGGGAGTACAGGATCTTAGTAGAATAACAAAAAGGGTTTTATATTTAGCTGCACAATGCAATAGGGCACATAACACTCCAATATATTCTTGGGAATTGAAATTAAGTACCTAGATGCATAAAGAAATGGTAGAATTAAGGAAATTAGTTTTCGAATAGAGGCAGGAGATGCCCCATTTTTCATAATATTCAATCTTTATCCATCTAATAGTGGGTCAATTGGGAGAAGAAGCCCGTAAGAGGGTAAGAGCCATTGACAACCCCTATGTTTAGAATAGCTTCTGGAGAATACATGAAGGAATAACTCACATGGGCTGGTTTTGTGATCATTTCATGGTTGAAATTCATTGGGCTCTAACAGGATTAGTCCCTGAGAGATTAGGGCCAGGGGTGAGAGATTTTATCAAAGAGAAGGAAATTGGGAATTTTTTCTTTACAAAATTTTTTACTTATATTAGATTATATGGAGCTAAAATTCCCCCTAAATTACTATCGAGGTACTGCCCATTATCCCTAGCAGCTTTGGAATTATGCATGCAAGTAGCCAAAGAGGCTAAGATGAGGTTGGTGAAGAAACATGGTAAGGTTCCCTGGCTCGATGTTCCCTATCGCTTTGGAAATTTTATATTTGTAGGCTACCCATCCTTGCTCAAATGAATGTTTGAGCTAGATAATAGGGGATTCGATGAAGTAACTTGGATATTTTATGACCCAAAAGGAACATACAACAGAATGATGGTGAAAAGAGAATACGCCCGAATACTACACCATGAAGATGCTTTTGAAGAAACCTTATTAGAGGCTATGGAAAAAGGATTAGATTTGCAAAAAGTATGGGATGATTTCCCTTCTAAAATGAGGGGTAGCACACAAGTTTGTGAAGCCTATGATTACCCCACAGAGTTAAGAAGGCTTCGAGAAGGTTCAGTATATGTTGTGGCACCAATTATACCAATAGCAGGCCAAGCGATCAAAGAAGACCCCTTGTTAGAGTTGATAGAGGAATAGGGTATTTATTTAATGGAAGTCACTATCAAAACTGCAGATATAGTAGAGCAACAGGTTGGGCCCTCTGAAAGTACTCACCTCAGGATAGAAGCAGCACCAAGCACTTCCCAAGAAGCTTCCCAAACACATAATATAGATAAAGGGAAGGAGATTGCAACAACACCAACTCAGGAGTCTCCCCTCTCGAAACAAGCCATAGTTCCTATTTCTTACAGGGTTCTAACTGTAACAAGTGTAAAGAAATTGGTGCCCATGGCTATCCCTGCCACTATAACAATAAAGGGACAAGAGATTAAAATTCCATCAGTAATACAAATGAATCCTAGGAGAACTGGTGGATTGGGTGGCCTCTTTCGAAGTCACTCAGTGAAGAACCAAGAAGATGTAACTCATGTGGAAAAGAAGAAACCTAGATTGTCTTTACCCTCTACAAAGGTTGTCCTGGAAAGAACAGATGAATAGACTACCTTCACTGCTGCAGATGAGCAAGAATTGTAGTTAGTAGCAGAGATGGGGAATATAGAAGGAAAATTCATAGAAGAATATAAATCAGAGGCACCTATCTCAGATATTGTAGAGATAAATATTCCTATTCTGTAGGACCCACTAGTCTTCAGAGTAAATAAAGAAACTGGGGGCTCATCGGTACTAGGGAAAGAAGGTGAAATGGCCAAAGTTGTCAAAGCAATGCAAAATCAAGCCATAGATCAATTCATGGGAACAATTACAGAGCTAAGGAAACAATTGGAGAAAGAGGGAAAGGAAAAGGTAGAGCTAAAAGCATTAATAAATAAGCAACAGGAAGAATTGGCAAGAAAAGATATTTCAAGTGCACAACCCCCTCCAATGGTGAAAATTTAGGATCATGTATATTATCTTAATGCTATGAAGAAAAATATGTCAATAAGGATAAGAGCTCATGCTAGGGGCTTTACTGAAATTTTCAGATAAATAAGGGTGATTCAAATAACTGCTCAAGATATTCTGGCCTTGATACAAGAAAGAGAAGAGGATTTTGGAATCATTCACCCTACCCTAGATTTTATAGGAGACCATTTTGAAGAGTTACAAGGGCAAGAAATAATAACACTTGATGGTATCAAGATTCAGATCAATTTTGAGTTCTTCAAAGCAGCCCTGTTTGGAGAAAATAGGGGAAGATGGATCAATTTGGTGAATAAAACAAATAACCTGATAAAATATGCTACAGGGAAATTGGCAGATATTGGCCTATCCTTAGGTCAATTCTTAGAAGCCTTAGACATAGAAGAGGTATTCAAATATACCATTGACATATTTGAGTGTGAACCGGGTGATGAAGGAGAAATGATTAGGCAAACTACATCTATGGTAAATACTGTGGAGATGTTACTTTTCCAGTATGAAAGGAACAGGCCTGATATTGTTGTTTAAAAGAATAGAATTTTACAAGAAATGAACATGTTGAGGATTGCAGCCACATTTGATACAGGAGTTTGGAGATTAATTGATGAACATATTAGATGGCTGCAACAAATCCAAAAGGGGAAAAAGGTTAATACCTACAATCAACAATAGGAAGCAAGTTCATCACAATAGAAACCTGCACCTACAGAAGGATTTCCTATGACAGTAGAAGAAGTTGTTCAAGAGAAAGAGGCCCAAAGGGAAACAATTGAAGAAGAAAAAGTGGGTTCACCTAACACCACCATCATCGGTTGAATTGAATCTCTATTCTAAAAAAGGCTAAAACCAAGACAGTAAGGGCAGTGGAAGCCAGTTGTACCAATTTTTGAAGTCTGACCAGATGTTGATAGGTGTAAGGCTAGAAATCAACCAAAAATAACAAAATCAAGAACCAGAGGCTATAATAAGAGGCAACTGTGGATAGATTCTACATCAAGAAATTAGAGAATAGCATTTTTGCTAAGAGGTATACTTGAGTGCCCTATTAGTTGTGTTGTTGTATCCCCTTCTATGTCTATTTTCTTTCTCATTCTTATTCTTCCCTTTGTTGTGTAGGATTGTAATAGGAAAGTGCTCAAGAAGATGAGATCATTTCCTGTCTTATTGAGCCTAAGATTCAGAGATTCTGTTGTTACCAGATTGGAACAAGTAGATTAGGAGAGACCTGTTACATTATTTGAACAGGATTTCTCCATTGTATTGATATCTTTTTATTGAAACAGATTTAAAAGGCATCCCGCCCACTCTGCATGTAAAAGTTATTGAAATCAATACAATTATGAGTTTCATTTTTATTATATCTTTGTCTCAGTACCGTGTGTCACTATATAATGGGTTACATTATTTGAATGCATTATATACATTTCTCTCATTGGTTAACTCCTGGTTTTATTACGATATTCTAATGAAGCTTTGAATGCCAATTTTTTTTTCCCCTTTCTCTTTGTTCATAATTAAAAATTGTTGTTAAATTGCTATAACAACCCAATGAATCTAGGCACCGGTCTACATAAGGCATAACAGTTGGTTGTTTTCATATTTGGTTATTTTAAAAAAGAATACTTATAGCTCTAATAAAATCTGGAGCATGTAATTAGAATTTTAATCAAAGAATTACCGTTGGGGTTTCCTTACCAATTCTGCAATCTTCTTTAGCAATATTCATGTTTAGTAGAACATGAGGTAGGTCGACCAGAGTCTATAATAGCTCGTTGGTTTCAAATGAATTCTTGTAGCATGACAATCAAAATATATGGATGCAAGAATCGGTTCCAATAGGCCTTATAGGCCTACGAAGAAAGGAACTCCTTTTCTCAAGATTGCCTTGGAGGCACCTTCAAAGGTAAATTCTTCTTCTGTTGAGGTGGTGGACTAGGCTCATCCTCCTCAAATTGAGATATTTTTGGATATTCTTGTTCTAATTCCTCTCCCACTTCTTCCTCATACTACCTATGCTCACATTGTTAGGACGTTGGATGTTGATATTGATGTTGAGCCGTATGGCGAGTATGTGTGTATATGTACTCAGGGTGAAACTCGGGTTGTGAAGCCACTCATCTATCGATACACTCCTTGGTCTCACTACGAGGAGGTAAACTAGCACTAGCCAATCGATCATCTCTCTCAACATGCTCCTTCTAACCAAGGATGTGTTGTTCATGCATGCACTGTTCATATAATTTTTATCTTATGAACCTCTACCTCTGAGTGTTCTCATTTTTGAGGTGCTCTTTCTCTGCACAAACATCCTCCAATTGGTCTTGGAGAATTTGTTGTCTCTTTTCTAACATTAGTCTATGATATCTATCAACATGATCGATCGTCTGAGGCCTCTGGTGTGTGCGCTCTAGTCGAGTGGCTTTATGGGTATGTTATCCAATGGACTAATTTGCCACACTCTTGCCTTTGTCTATAAATATGGCATTCATGTCAGGCTATCTCTTATACTTTGTGCTTGCATGAGATGCAAGAGCATGTATGTCATGAGAACACTTGGAGAACTCTCTAGGTTCTTGGGTAGTCCTAATGGTGTTTTCGCTACACTCACTTGCAAGTCGAGATGGAACAGGTGTAGGCTTATATCCTAGCTACCCTAGGACTCTGTATAGACTGTCTAACTGACTACTACGTCATGGTCCATGAGGTGGCATCCCTATAGCTCCCACTTTTGTAATATCTATGGTGAACTTACAAGATTCACCCCTATAGGGAGTCTGCATGGGCATACACTCAGAAGTGGTCCTATCTACTTACCCCTGAATGGGTGGATATTGAGCCTGTCTATACTTCGATGGTAGAGGTCATGAGCCTCCCTTAGCTACAGGTCGAATGGGTACAAATATAGATCCCTCAATGACATATTCTTTAGTAGAACCTATGGATGCATGCAGAATTTGGTCATGATAAATGCTACCATGTGTGGAACCCCCATGTTGGGAAGTCCCATGCTCTAGTCTATGTCTAGGGGAGTGTCTAGTACTTCCTCTAATCGGGGTATTCTCAATGGAATCCCTTCGTGTGGAATTATCCCCTCTAATACTAACTGAATGACATCCAGGAGGATTCTATGATTGAGGGCATTCTACATCATGTTGTGCATTAGGTGGAGCTTTGTGTTCGATCTCAGGTCTATGTCTGGATCAACCCCTCCATGTTTGCACCATTATGTTATATCTTATGTAATTTTTAAAACAAACAAAGTAAATAGTGGTGACTATCTCTTTGTAAGTTTTGCTTGTGAACCCTAAACTATTTGATGTGTTTTATAAATGTGTTGTATCATTATGTAACTCTCATCATGTTTTCAATGTGTTGATGATATAATCAATTGTTAAAGGGATTTCACTTGTATACTCGCAACTCAACAACTAGCAATGAAATTCATGGTCATGTAAACCCCTCAAAATGTGGAGATGAAACCCACATTCAGGCAGGGAGCACAGGTCCTCCTAGTCCTCACCCAGTTCACCCATGCATAGTGATACACCCCTCTAAGGAGGAATGAATGCTAATTTGCATGGGCTATGATGGCATATTGGATCCAGTATTGGTCTAGTAACAAAAGGATTGAGGGATTTGGACCAATGTATGGAAATAATTGCCACCATAATTTAAACCCTAATAGTGGTTGGATGTGACTTCCAAATCACTAGAATTTAATGTGAATCATGGTGTGTGTGGTTCCTTTTAATTTGCATGAAAGAAAGATGCATAATACAACATTAAAATGACTTTCTTCTATATGCAAAGCAGAAAAATGAACGTTTCAAATTAATAAAACATGCATGATTAGTTTTACATGATATTTTGATAATGCATACTAACAATGGTATATCCACTGATCGGGCCTCAAGCAAGCAAAAAAAATACAAAAGATGTTCTAGAATGTTGGAGACTAGGGCAGACTATACTCAAAGCTCTGTTGTTCCTAGCAGCACCTATTAAAGACCTAAGGACTCATATGCCTACTACTAATTTCATTGTCTTCCCTAATTAGTCTAATATTTTTGCATTCTAGAAATTTACAGAGTAAAAACAGAAACGCACCTACCTCAGGTCCACATCTGTCAGACTTTGACCACATCTCTGTAATGTAGTGACCACTATTACCCATGGGTGTCAACTACGATGACAACTATTGATCATGGCTGTCAACCGTAGTGAGCACCTGTCATAAAAAAAAAATCACAGAGGTCAATAATCCATGGCATGAAATGTGGAGGTCCCACCGTGATCACCTTTTGTACCAATCTAAAAATCATACACCTAGTAATACATTAATTGAAATCAATCATTAAAGCAATAAATGAAATACAATATTACATATGACAAGAAAGTGAATATTTCTTTTATTAATATTGAATCAAATCTCGGTTACAATAATACCCCTCTTAGGGTCACCCAAATTTTGATACAATTAACATAGTTTGAAAGCCCCAATGGGGTAGGTGCAATATGCAAACTTTCTAAATGGACATGAACTGCTCCAAGGTGTCAATGACCTTCTTCTCCATAATTAGAGGTATTTTTTGCCTTGTATCTCTAAACATCCTGTTAGTCCTATGTGCAAATAATAAGCAATTAGCAACAAAATAGGCCTCTCTTGATGAGGCTTTTTTGAGGTATATACATAAAAGGTAGTATAACTAGTATGAAATCAAGAAAGTGCAAGAAACATACTAAAATTACATTAAACCTAAAAATATTGCTACAAATATATAAGCAAAAGCAAATCTAGCTATCTATTGGCCTAATTACGAAAATGAAAGCATGGAAGCATGAAAAGAACCATTAGTGCCATAATTGCAAAAGTGAAGGAAAATGACTAAAAACTCGAATTGCACCATTCAAAGTCTCTACTAAAGCAAATTAACATGATATATGTCTAATCTAATATAATTAAGAAAATCCTACATCTAGAAAACAAGGAAATTGAATATGACAACCTGACCGCAGGTCTGATGCGCAGTGAGCACTGTTAGCCATGGCTGATAGTCATGGTTGAGCTTTAAATGTTCTTGCCCTCATAATTTGGTGTCCAATATTCAATTCTCCTTGAGGAATTGATGATCAAGGATCGCCACTATGTCCTCTGATATATTTAGCAGTTGAATTGCTCAGTTGGTGCACGGATTGCACGAATTCATGTTTATTGAATCTCCTGGCCTCCTAGGACCTCCATGGCATGTGATCTCCAATTGGGTAGCAAAATTGTCCCTCTCAATGCATATAAGTGAGTATGCAATTTGATAGGGCTTCGCTGTGTTTCAACTCGAGACTTGTCTATATCTTTCTCCAATTTGGAGAGGGGTTTTATAGCATTTTCTAATGGCTAGGGGTGGCTTCATGAGGAAGCCATGAACAAGATTGGATAGTTGGGCTTGTTGGATGGAAGGATCTGGAACCTTCCTCACTCAAACTGCTCCAATCCATAACCAATTGGCCATTGCAATCGATTTTGGGTCATATGAAGGCCAACTAATTTTCAGTCCTAACCACGGCTGACAAGTGCGGTCAGCTCTGTTAATCGCGGGTGTCAGCAGTGGCTAACACTGACTAGGAAAAGGTGCCCAAATGAGTGGTAAAAATCATTACTATACCTTGGAATCTGTCCAAGGTCTTCCATATGGTCTTCTAGTATGTCCCATATGAGTAGTCATCTCGACATGATGCATTTTAGGTGTCTACAAGAACATAACCAAAAGAGTAAAAGTTTTTAAAACCTGAAAGGATAAATTATAGAAAACATGGAAAGTTTAAAAAGAATTTCCAAAAGAGGAAAAACAATAGTAATAACAAACCCCAACCATAAAAGCAACCAAATTTGATATCAATGGGTAAAATAGGTGAACATAAACAAGGAGTGCAACTAGGACCCAAGGGTAGGTGTTACAACTGTGGAGGTCCACACTATGCCAATAATTGCCCACATCAACCAGGATAGAGTACAATCAATGTTAAAGGAAAGGAACCTGCCCACAAGATTTGTACTATGACTAAAAGCCAAAAACTGGAAGGGCAAGCCACCCCGTTGCTATTAAAGCATAATATTTTTAACAAATAAGTAAATATTTTAATTGATAGTGGAGCTATTGATAGATTTATTTCTTCTAGTATAGTTAGGGATATGCCAAAAAGATATGTATATTTGGTACAAGGGTGGAAGGTTGAGTATGGTTCTAGACAAACCTACTCAGTGGATCAGTGTTTTCTTATGGCTAAAATTACCCTCACCAATGGTTTTGTTGTAGGATATTTTTATGTAGCATCACTACATGCTTGTGATGTTATCTTAGGAATGGACTGGTTATAGGCTCATATATCCATAATTAATTTCCAAGATAAGTGGATAGAGTATTCAAAAAAAGGACAAGGGAATATTAAGGATCCATGTTGAACAAGGATCTTTTAAACCTCGATTACTTTATACTATGCAACTAAAGAAAACCATCAAAAAATGAGGAATGGTTTATGTTGTGAAACTCAACGAAGTCGAGGAATATTAGAAGGAAGAAGTGTTTGGGAAACACCCAGTCTTGTAGGAATTTAAGAAAACACCCAATATGGATGTGATATGTTGATGTGATGGATGATATGATGTAGATGTATTTGTATTATTAGGTATCACATGTGTTATGTTAATCACTTTTTGGATGAGTGCATATGTATTTCATAATTAAAATTGGTTTTAACTAATCAATGACAAGTTGAATATCATAATAACACATTAACACAACATAAAAGAAGATAACAACAATGAACACAAGACTTTAGACATGGATGATAAGATAATATATAATGGACAATGTGCTAACCAGATAACAATGGACACTAATTAATGATTAATAACATGAATTAAGACTTAGGACATGTGTACAATGAAATATGACTAGCCAAGATACTCGTCATCCATATATACTAGGGTTTTTGGATGTTAGAAGTATCTTAGGAAACTCAAACACCCTAATTGCGATAATCAAAATCATCTAATGGTCAATAAATATCCCTTTAGAAATCTAGACCATCCCGGATAAAATCAAGCCAATCATAGACCGAAGTGTGTGTAGTGAAGTTCACTTCCTATCTTACGTAAGGTTGGACTAACCAATTATGATTTAGTCCAATATAAGTTCTCATCTACGATTGTTTAGAGGTTTGTACAAAACAAGGTCGCTAATATGATATACATGTCACCACTCGAAGGGTATACTCCACTACTAGATAGATTTTTATAGCCAAGATGGAGGTTAACCACATAATCCTTCGACTTAGCTCCACTTCTAGTCATGCATCTATAGCCCTAGTGGAGGTGCCTATAATACTTGAGGGGACTAATATATGGATCTAATTTTCTCTTTTCTCTCTCTTTTTTTTTACAACTTGCATTTTTTATCCTTAGGTTCAAATTATGTGAATGATAGGATGAGCGAGAAAATTTTCACTTTATGGAAAAACTACTCATGGCATTGTCTTTACTAAAATTAAAATTTAATTAAAGTGGAAGATGTGGTTGTTCCAAGGAAGAACTTGAGTTATTCAGGGGAGGTCCAAAACATCTTTAGAACATGATGTTTGAAAAAGCTTTAGTGGTACACTAGGCATGGTTGAATAACAAAAAAAATGTTATTTCCAAGCAACGTAAGAATGTGATTGAACAAGATATCATGATAGTTGGGACTAGTGTATGCATACTAGAAAAATATGAAAGACACAATGTGTTGGTGGAACACGGTTGATAAGACAACATGACATATGACAAAACATTACATTTAGACAACTGATAGTGTGACGTAAAAAGCGATTAAAAATACAACACATACATATGAGGATGATGTACAACACGTAAATGTCATTCATTAATTATGCCAATCAATATTGGAGAACGGATATTCATGCATCCAAAAGATGACCACATAAGCACATATGAGTTACCTTTTGTTTATGCACAAAAAGTTGGTTTCAAAAGGTGATTGAATAGTTTTTTTTTGTTTTTTTTTTAATAAAGAATGTGCAAGAAGAAAGAGTTAGTTGAATGCCATTATGCATAGAAAGCATGAAGATGAAGGATATTAAAGGGTTTGGGTTCCTAAATCCCTTTGAAAGTGGTCAACTTGTAGGCACCAAAACCAAACTTATGTTTGACAATGTAAGGGCCTAACCAATTGGGAGTGAACTTCTCCCAAAAGTGGTTGGGTAGGTTTGAGTTCTAATGATTCTCTTTTAGCATGAGGTCACCTACCTTAAATTATCACTCATGGATATTGTTTTCATATATATGCTTAACATGATATTTATAAGCACAAATGTTCTCAAGAGCATTGATTCAAAATTCATCAAGAAGGGTAAGTTGGTCGAGATGAGCTTAGCACATAGTGCCATCAACAGTGAACTCTTGTATCAATATTCATAAAGAGAATTTCTAGTTCGAGGGCCATAATGGCCTCAATACCATAAACCAATGAAAATGGGGTTGCCCTAGTAGGTGTGCAAAGGCTCATTTGGTAGGCCCAAAGTGTTAATGGTATTTGGATATGCTAATCTTGATGGGATTCCTTGATGGTTTTTCAGATCGCACAAATGGTTTTGTTTGTAGCTTCAGCTTAGCCATTGCCTTGATGATAATAAGGGGTGGAGAAGCTATTATGGATATGATATTTATTGCACAATGCTTGAACCTCCTTATTCTTGAATGGTGTACCATTATAGAAAATGATCTTAGATGAGATGCCAAAACGATAAATGATATGATGTAAGCTAAATTCAACAACACTAAGACCAGTTGTTTTGACAAAATAAATAATTTTAATCCACTTAGTAAAGTATTCAGTAGTCATGATGATGAATGTATGTTGTCTAGATGAAGCTAGGGAGATCTTTCCCAAAAGGTAGAGATCCCATTGTGAAAATGGCCATAACAATTGAATAGGTTGCAAGGCTTGTGAGGGAACATGGGTTAGATTGGCATGATGTTGGTATTTGATATATTTCTTGACATAAGCACAACAATCACATTCCATGGTGGGCCAATAATAACCCATGCATAAAATATGCTTTGTGATGGCAATTCCACTAAAATGGCCACCACAAGTGTCATCATGAGCTACAGATATAACCCAACTGGCTTCACATGGTTTGAGACACTAGAGAAGAATACCATCATAGCTTCTATGATAGAGGATGTCCTCCAATAGGGTATACCTCATGGATTTCTACTTGAAATTTTGCTTACCCAAATGAGGTAAATCATGGGGAAGAACACCAAGTTTAAGATAATTCTTTACTTTATCAAACCAAGTATTATAAGGCTCTCCTTAGATAAAATGGATGTCTAGTTCATCTGGGAAGGTTTTCTAGAAATAAAAAATTGGTGGAAAGTGGTTACATGTACATGGGTGACTTTATCATGTGGGTTTTGTGGAATGAGGGAGCTAAGAGAGGCCATTGTGTTGGAAATATGATTTAAAATCCTTGGAGAGGCTTCGATATCATACCACTCAAAATATGACAACTCTTTTGCAACTTACTTATAAGCCTTCAAGACTTGGTATTTACATTTATATATGCCCTTCACTTTGTTAACAATGAGAAGAGAATCACCAATGATTTGATTCATTTGATGCACATATGTAACAACCCTACTTGGAGGGACTCATTCTCTGGCATTGGATTTATGTATTGAAGTGTGGATTTCTAATGTAGAATTTTATTTTATGTTACCAATATGTGTTGATAGTTGCATTTTATTCTTGATTATACTATTTTAGAATATGGTATTGCTAATGGAATTTATGGTTGGAAGACCAAGTACTCTCATGGGTGGATTGCTATGGGAAAACCACCTGAGTTGAGAGATAATGGGAATTGATGGATGATATTCTCATTGATAAATCAAGGGTAAAAGAAACCCTTCATGTAGATGCATTGCATATGTGTATGTTTGATTTAATGCACCATTTGGCAAGGAGGTTGCTATTAAGCAAGAGTCATCCTTAATAGGAAGGTGATAGCATTTTAGTTATTGTAAAACCTTCTACTCAAGGAAAATATTGTTGCATATCCTATTTGCAAAGTCTTTGTGTTGCTTGTGTTTTGGAAGCATAGAATTGGTTGGTTAATCCAATAAAGTATTAATAAGGTTAGTAATATTAATACTTGGAATATTAATATCAATGTTAATAATTAATATTAACATCTGGTATTAATTAGTAAGTAATTAATCTAATTACCCTATTGTTAGTAATTAACACTAACATTAAGAGGTAATAATATTATTTGATGAGTTATTAGATTAATTACTTATATTTTGCCTTACAAATAGGTAAGCTTCAAATAAAATAAAAAATAAGATTTAATTATTAATAATTGATTAAGGCGGCTAACATTGGAACATTGTGTTAGGTGGCAACATGAGTGAGTTCTTGTAGAGAATATACATTACTTTTGTGCTCATTGGTGGCATGCAAGAAGAGAGGCTTTCAACATAAATTTGGTGGGCATTATAATGTTGAGGGAATGGTTGATTGAGGGGATAGAGAAGGAAATAAGCTGAAAGCAAAAGCCTGGAGGAAAGAGAAGTTGTTGGAGAGGTTCTTATAGCAGTATTCAATCTCTCAAGTTAATGATCAATGGATTTATTAAGTTTTTTGGTTGATTTAGATGCTAAATGCTTTATTTGTTTATGTTTTTAACGTCTTTGCTTACCTCATTTTTTGTTGGTTTCTTTGAGCTTTATGTTTGTAAGCTTTGGTGTTGGTTTGGATATATGCTTGCTTGTATTGCTTACCTTGTGCATCCAACTAGTCGATTTAGTTGTTAGTCTTTGTGATCTATGTCATTAGAGTCATCCTTATTTCTTAGAACCTCATCTAGTTGTCGCTTGGGTCATTTTTCTAAGGTTGAGGTCTTGTAGTGATTGCTTTCTTGGATCTCTGATCATTCAACCTATAGTGTTGCTGGTGCTCATTCTAAATGCTTTTAAGGTGATGGTTGTTCTACACCTAGTTTACCTAATTTTTTGCTTGTGTGTGTGTGTTGAACAGCACTAGGGTTCTAGGAGAATCATACCTTGTGGAGTATTTTGGTTGGTGCACCTGCACAACCTAAGTAATACATTGTTTGGTTGCTCGTTTATTTTTGGTCTTTGTACTAGTTTGATAGCATGTTGAGAGGCATTCTTGTTGTGACATAATGAGTTTGGTCTGAGATGATTATTTATTTAAAATACTTTTAGGTGTAATCTTGTTTAGATTGATGGAATGGAAATCTCCTTTTCATTTAAGAATCTGTAGAACCTTTGTCTTTTATAAGTTGATTTTGTAATTAGTTGGAATTGAAGAAATCTAAGGTTCTAAATGGAGGCTATTAATTTTGGAATTTAAAAGAAGATTGGATTCTCTTAATTATGTTGGTGTTTAGATTTACCAATAGCTTATGAAGATCTCCATTGTAATATCCAATAACCTAAGTTATTTCATTAATCTTTTGTATTGCTCTATGTTGTTCTAGGTTATTAATGTGTTAGTTTTAAATTAAATTAAAGAGAGAAAGGTACCCTAGTTAAATTAATGGTTAATTTGGTTAAGGGTTCTCTTGTGGTAATGAGTGGTTACTTTTTGAGGGAAAATATTCTAGAAGGATAAAGGAAAGAATATTTTTGTGTTATAGGATAGAAGTAATGTGATATTTTTTATTTATTTAAGATATTTATTTTTAAAAAAGGTTATATTTATGATGGTTATATTTGATTGATCAAATAATGATTTTTTTTAGGCTTGGGTAGATAAGAAATTCATTATTGAGAGAAGTATTTGTATGCATTGTATCTTGCATGGATGTATGTGGTTGCATTTTGCATGTTAAGTTGCATATGCATTATCATGAGTTGTCTTGATCCCTAGACTTTTATACAAGTTCGAGGAAAATATCTACCAAGAGGAAGACCTTGAAAGAGAAAATGGAACTAGGGACCCATTTTATGTATTTTTGTATTTGAAGGAGTACTTGAAAAGATTATGTAATTGAAATTATGCAAAGCTTTTGATGAAGAAAAGTGATGTTATTCTTTATGTCAAGTTATTATAAATTTGGAAGTGAAGTAATTAAAGGAAATATGTTTTCCAATTACTTTTGTTATATTTGTAAAACTTGAATGAAGAATGGAAGGATTAAATGTTATTGATTTATTTCATGAAGTATTTGAATGCTTAGTTATGAGCAAATGGGAAAGAATGAATTAGAGTTCAATTCATGGGTGATGGATTATAATGTTCTATATGTTGTTCATTCTTTCTTAATAAAATAAAGGAATTTCTATATGTTAGTATTATGGATGAAGTATTAAAATCCTAGTTCTAGCATGGTGTTATATTTAAGCATGTTATTTTTGTTATAGCACTTTAATTCCTTTAATGGGAGAGATGTTATTATTTTTTATATTATGTATAATTTTTGGGTTTGGGGGAGGGGTTTGGGCATGGATTTAGAGCCATATTAAGACCCTCAAGTCAATAAGATAACCCAATATTGGAAGGAGTTGTGGTGATACAATAACCAAGAATATGTGAATCCTAGAAGTAGTTGCAGTGATGCAATAACTAGGCATTAACTAATATGGGAGGAGTTGTGATTATGCAATAACCAGATAGTTGTGAATGATACATATTGAATTGTGTGATTGAGGTGTTTCAAAGCAATGAGATCATTAGAATTATTCACAAATAGTATACTAGTGGCACCTTGAACAACGAGGATTGAGTGACCATGCTCATTACTATGTGAGTGATATGGCCTTAGTTAGCCCATGAAGGTGTGGTAACTAAGCACTAAGGCATTATGTCAGATTAGACCTACATAGGACTTATATAAGGCTAGGAAAAATGTGTTTCCCTTCAAGTGTTATGGGTCTTGAAGGATAATCCCTACATTGTGGTCAAGTTGTCTTATACTAGTGAGGGTATAGGAAAAGTAGGGGGACCATTACTAGCATCCTTCTTAAACAGTGAGGTTTAAGAAGGTGAACCCTAGAAATACATAATGTTGGCCACTCCTATCCACTTGAGTGTTATCTATAATGACATTGAACTCAAAATGTGGTTATGCATTATAATACTAAATAAATTATTGGGACTTATTTATGAATGTAGCTTATGATAAATAATTCTCTCTTGGGTTGGTTTTTTTGGGTTGTTATAGCATAGAAAATATAGTTTTGAGGCCAATGATAAGGGATTCATATCCGACATTATTATTGGTGTAGGGGAAGTTGAGTTTCAATGAGAATAATATGGTAGCCCCTTGTGGTGTGAAGAAAAAAACTCTAGTACCTCCTCCTTGTTCACACTTGAAACCATCAAAATACAATCTAAAGGTCAAATTGATCTTTAAGTTTGACATATTCTTCTAGTTAAGTAACATTGAAGAAAGAGTCATTAGGAAGCTCTATGACAAGAGGTTTATCATTGATAAGTGGAGCTTTCACAAGCTGGTCTACAATGACTTAATATTTGATGGATTTTTGGCTAATGAATTCAAGGTCAAATTCCATTAAAAGCATAATTCATTTAGCGGTTTGACTATTATTATAGGATCGACCCATCATGTAGCGTAATGGGTTTTTCCTAGCAATAACATAGGTGGTATGATTGAGCATGTAATGGTAAAGTTTTCTAGTGGCATAAATGACCGCTAGGCATAACTTCTCCAAATAGGCATATCGAGTTTCATAGCTCACCAAAGTGTGACTAATATAATAGATAGCTTGCTCTTGATTGACCTCATTCTTTTGGGCCAACATGGTCCTTAAGGCAAATTCAATGGTAAAAATATATAGATAAAATGGGAAACCTAACTTAGGCAGGGACAAAACTAGTGGGGATGTGAGGTACTACTTGAAAGCCTTAAAAGCATCCTAACATTCTTTGGTCTAGTGAATTTCGATCCCCTTTTTCAAAATATGATTTAATGTCTTGCATTGGTTTGATTGTTGTACGATGAAGCAAAGAATCACTTGAATTTTACCTTGCAAGCTATGCAATTGCTTGAAATTCATAGGGGGGGTATTTCAAGAATGGCCTTCACTTTATTTGGGTCCACTTTGATACCTCGTTGAGAGATGATAAATCCTAGAATTTTGCTTGAGGTAACACCAAAGACACATTTCTTAGAATATCGTCTAATAGTGTGCTCAAGAAGTTGTTCAAAGGCTTTGTGCAAAACATCAACATGCTAATCACGCATTTTAGATTTAGCCAATAGATCATCCATGTAATCCTTTACAATGTCATGCATATAGTCATGAAAGATGTATGTCATAGTGCATTGATATGTAGCACCTACATTTTTAATACCAAATGGCATAACTTTGTAGTAAAATATCCCCAGTGGCGTAATGAAGTATGTTTTATGTTGATTGTTAGGATTAACTCTAATTTAATTGTATCTTGAGAATCCATCCATTAGGGAGAGCATTTTGTTATCCATTGTGGATTCAACTAGGGTTTTGATGTTAGGAAGAGAAAATTTTCTTTTTGACACTCTTGGTTTAGATCTTGGAAGTTCATGAATGTGTATCCCCCCTTTTGTATTTTTTATGGGTACCATGTTGGAGACCCACTTCAAATAGTCGATGTGTTGAATTAATCCCATGTGTAAGAGTTTTTGCAATTCTTCTTCAACCATTAATACAATGGTGGGATGCAACTTTCTTAGTTTTTGCTTGGTTGGCTTAGTGTTGTTGTTGAGGATAATTTTTTGGACCACTAAATTGGGATCGAGGCCCAACATGTCATTGTATGACCATGCAAAAAAAATTATGTATTTTTTCAAGATTGTTATGAAGCACTCCCTCTCTTTGGTAGATAGATTCTTTCCAAGTTGGATGATTTAGGGATTGTTTAGGTTATAACTGAGGATGATGTTGATGGTTTCTTCCACAAGCATGTGGGATCCATCCTCTAGCTAGGTAGGAGTGAGAATGATATGCAAATAATTTGCTACATTCTCAGGAAAGACATTATCATAACTAATAACTTTATCTTAGAACACAAAATAAGGATACAAAGAAGAGGGAAAAGTAGATATTTGATTTGTGGATCAATTGTTCTATTGGGAGGAAATTAGGAGGAGAAGGATTAGAAGAAATTTGCTTGAAATCAATGGTACTTGGATCAATATTTAAGAGGCAAACAAGATCAACCACATAGTGAAGCAGGGTGAAAAGATCAAAAAATATCATGTTGACCATGGGTGGATCATGGGTTGGATGGATAGGTGTGCTAGAGAATGGGTTTGCATTGAGGGTTCTTATGGAAGAGGGAGAAGTTGTTGAAGGATGGGTGGATGAGGATTGGGTTGAGGTAGAGGTCATCATGGCAAGATGAGAGGGGGGTAGGGTATGGGTTTACCATTGGTATGCTCTTGTAGGAGGAGCACAGGAAGGATAGGGAGTGGAAGTGGAAATAGATGAAGGTAAGCATCATCGTCAGGACGCTTGATGATGGGTATGATGCAAGATGACACATATTTAGAGCTATTAGAATAAATTGAGAGGGTGTAAAATTGCTCCTCGATCTCATCCTTGAAAATTTTATATTGTAAAACATGAATCATTAAGACTTAGAAGAATTCTGCAAGGATATCTACCACAAAATGTGGGGAGAGATGTTTGACTAGCTAGGTGTATTGAAGGTCAATATACTCATCAAAATAATCTTGCTTAAGGTTAAGGTTGAGACATTTGAAATTTTCCTCAAGGAGGGTAGTTGTGTAGTTCTTGTGATAGCCCAGGCCAAATTTGTCTTTGGGTATTTGGTAATGTGGATCAACGATATATCATGGACCCTATTCATAGTAACCTAGGTGAAATCCTTACCATTAAAAGCTTTGAAAATATTGAATGGCAAAGTAAGGGTTAGACATGTAATTAATGTTCCCATAAAATTATGCCTCGGGTGGTTTAGATTTAGGTTTTTTGAAAGAGGTGTCAACTCCCCCATATACAAAATTTATTTGGTTGGAGGAGGAGCCAATAGGAACAACAACACCAATAGTTAATGGTGTGTCGTGAGGATAACCAAATTTCCTTATAGAATCTATGTTAGGAGGGAAGAAAGTAATATTATTTACAATGTACTCCTCTAGACTAGGACTAGACAAATGTACAAACACATGGGGTGACCCATGACTTGCTTGTGTAGTAGGAGACCCTAGATTCTTAGGATTTGGAGAAGAAGATAGAATGGTCAAAGAAGATGAAGGCATGGATTGGGAGGATGACATGGAAGGAGAAGATGAGGGTGGTGGTGGAGGAGATGTATTCTATCCATTGGGATATGAAGAAGTGGATGGAGAGGGATTGACAAGTTGAGAATCCAACCTGGCAATTCCTTGCTCCCAAGAGTGACACTCTTGAGGAGTAGACGAAGGAATGAAAGAAGTAGGAGGAGGATGCAATGTAGGAAAAAATATGAATTTGGGGTAAGAGGATGAGGACTAAGTAATTAAGATATGGAATTCGCATAATTTAAAATATTGGAAGGAGTAGGAAGAAGGGGGGATAGGTGAAGAATCATGAATGTGTGCCATGGAAGAAGGGAAAATTAAGGTGGAAGATGAGACGAGGATGGGGGAGGAGGTAGAATATAAGGTATGGGAGGAGGATGCATGCATGGAGAGGAAGGATAGCCAAATAGAGGTGGATAGAATATGGGTTGGCTATGGTAGAGGTTGCATAGAATAGATAGGAGGATGGTTAGCCACCACAGGTACTAGTAGGACTAGAGGTGGAAGTGTTGGTTGGACATGGGTAATGGGTTTCACACTGATAGGGTTAATATGGGTCGATGGGAGAGTGGGACCTTACAAAATATTGAACATGTTAAAATACTTGAAAGTTTCATTACCAACAAGGATGCAATGCACCCATCCCTCATGAACATATTTCAATCATTTGTGGAGGGTAGAGGGAACACATTATATTTTTCTAAGCCATGGTCTGTTAGACTATATTACATCATTTGGGTCATGTAAATGTACCACCTTTGGTGCATAGTTAGACTAGGATATTACTTTAGGGGTAATTTAGCTAGTTACTTCGAGCGATGTAATAAATGCATGTGTCAATGTGCAAGTTGCAATGTGCAAGGTGTCCCCTTGTACAACTAAGTAGAGTGTTGGCCAAGGAATCTATCTTCCTATATAAAGAGCCCCATAGTGAGTGATAGTTAATAAGTATATCAAGTATATCAAATCCATTATAGTGGTGATTAGTAGATAGTAGTAATATTCCTTGGTGGAGTATAATGTAGTCCTTTAGCTTATATCAATGGAGTGACCATCACCTCCATATTGCATTGTATTTTTACCACTTTCTATTTATAGTATATTTCAATCATATTGCAAAATTCCATTCTTTCATATTTTTTGCATCTTATTAGGACCTATGATAGATCTCTCCCACTGCATATATCCTCAAAATATAACAGTGGTATCAGAGCCATAGTGTATCGAGATAGGATTAGAAAGATTCAACATTGCTACTGTTGGTCTATATCTTTGCAAACTTGATCTGCCATTGTGTGCCACTGCGTGCAAATATTGTCACTAGGAATCAATTGATAGAAAGAGCCATAGTACTCAATAGGATTAAAGATAGTTCATTTTAAGATATATTTACAAATTAAAATAGGAATTGGATATACTTTGAAAGAAATAAAATTATCACCTACCTATTATCTATATAGAAAGAAAGAACACTACATCCTACAACATTGATTGTAGTGAAAAATTACAGATTATTTTTTAGTATTCATTACAATTACGCTTTAAAAGTTGCAAAGATTATTAAGTGCATTAGAAAATACTTTGAGAGTTTATTTACAGGAGCAATAAGGTGATATTATTGTTACAATTAAAATGCATTAAGTTGGAGATCCATTTGCACTATACTAGTTGATCTTTAACTAGTTACTCTAAAAAAGGGTTAGTTTATGTTTTTTGATTGTTAAGATCAAGGGTACAAAAATATTAGATTATAAAAGTGTTTAGAGACAATATTTAGTGCACAAAACCTGTAGCAATTTGTAGCCCAAATAAGCCACCAAAATAGATCAAATTCCTCCAAGGAGTGGATGAGAAAGCCACCACTAAAATAAGTAAAAGAAGCTACAAATCGAGACATGGTGAATCTCAAATTTGAGGTGCACTAAGGGATCTTCATAGGTAAAAAATAGTGCATAAATTACTTCTACAAAAGCTTCTATTTATGTGGTTATTAGCTTGGATTTATTACCAGATGAACCAAGCAAAAGGAGAGATTTTTCTAACAAAGGAAACAACATCAAATCAGCCCTTGCCTACAAGAAATCCACAATTAAAACCAACAGAAAATATTGCAAAATAAGGTGCAAAAAGGTATTCTATTTACAAGTTTATTTATATTATCTTGCACCATAATATTTTGTCCTATGCAGCTAAAAGGACAAGATCTAAGTGTCATAAAGACACATCCTTCACTAGAAAGGATCATCTCAAAGCAGTCATAGAATAGCCTTCAAGGAGCGCACATCACCCACAATTTGGACAACCACCTACACAACATAGCACAAGGAGAAGCTATCATCCACAAGGATGAAAATACAGCAGCTTGAAAGCAAGATAAAATCAAAGCATAAATAGAGCTAGACGTAAATCCATAAGGAGCATTCAAAATCACCATTGGAGTGTCACAAAACCTCCACCATAGTGTTGCTCATAATATTAGCTCAAATTCATCAAACTGTTGCTCATTATCCTAGTTGAAACCAACTCACATACCAAGCATAATCGAAGCGTTGAGGAGAAAAAACAACAAAGAAAGAGTTGGAAATAATGTGTTGAGGAAGCTTGTAAGAATACATTGAAGAGGAATCAAGAGGAAGGTACATGCAAAAATAAAGGGTGCCACTTGTCACCATTGAATAAATCCTAACATCCTCCATATGAGTGCTTAAAATAACATTCAAATATTGCATGCCTAAAGGGAATAATCAAATGAAGCGTTACACAGGAAGTATTGTTCATGTTAGAAATGAGGTGACACGTGTAACCAAGTCATATAAGTGCTCAAGAAAGTCTTTAACATTAATCCTCCATCCAACAACAAATATTACAAGTATCAAAAGGAATCTACATCATCGAAGCATTGAATAAAATACCTATGACACTTGTCCCTCACAAAATATCATCTTATTTTATGAGGTGCCAAAGATCGAGGGAACAAAATTTGGAGTAGCAAGGAGTTGCAGTGTGTAATATAAAAGGAAGAGCATTTTAAGTCTCTCGATCAAGACGTTTGATGCAAGTCAAAGAAGCCAGATTTGAGGCACCACCTTTCATGGATTGAATTTAAGCCTACCATTGGCCATAGCACCCAAGAAAAGCATTGAATATTATTGTCATCTACGTTCGAATTCAATGCTAAGGTTTGTAGCATTTTAAAGGTAAAATTTTACCTTATTATAATTTGCTTTCATTAAAGGGACTTATAAGGGTATAATATAAGGTTGAAACTATAGGGAAATCAACCATATTTGGAAGCAAAATTAAAGGAGAAATATACACAAAAAATAGTTTTATATTTGCAATTTAAAACATAGGAGAAATAAGTATCTCTACTTGGAAAAAATAAATTTCTATTATTGCAAATATTATTGTTTTCTAATATTCCAAATTAGGGAGTTATAAGGAATACTACACCAAAATTAAATTATTGGAATTTAGAAACATTAAAAGGTTATAAAAATAATTTCATCAAGAAATATCAAGGGTTTGAATTAATTGGTATACTTGTCTCAAAATCACATTAAAGGGACAAAATAAATCCAACCATTAGAAATTCATCAAATTAACAAGTGCTTAGTTCAATAGGAGAAATAAGGAGTAATAGAAGTTGATTTTTTTCTATTTACAAAATCAATCCAAAATTGAACTACAATTTCCAAAAGCACTTCATCACCCATATTGCATTCAAAATCACTAGGGAGTCATAAGGCATTCTACAAAACTTGATAATAATAGAATTTATCAAAGTTTATCAAATACTCAATTCATTTGGGAGACATAAGGAAGTCCACAAAACCTAAGTTCTATAAAGGCTTTATCAAATTAATTCACATCTCTTAGCTAGGGAGATATAAGGACTCTACAAAATCTAAGCCTTGGATAGGTTTATCAAATTGGATCATTTACTCAATTCACTTGAGAAAGTATTCTACAGATATTAAGGAAACAGAAAGGATACTACACTTCATCTACTAGGGAGACATAAGGGAGTCTACTACAAAGGATTCATCAAAAATATCTCTAAAATTGAAAAAGCTAAAACTAAGAGAGATGTCTACCTCAAGTAATACATTAAAAAATAATATGAACAACACTATTGTAGGCCCAAAATGGCCACATCCTTAGAAAGCATTGAAAATTTTATTCTAAGGTATGAAGTTTCCATTCCGCACATTTCCTAGTGTATTTTGGAGCGGATCCGCAACAAGAGTTTCCTAATCCACTCAACACTTAGTGCATTTTTCACCTTGAGCAAGTTAATTCCATTCCACTCAGTTTATAGTGTATTTGGAAGTGGATTCTAGATGAGTCCTGATTCCACAAAATTTTTGGGTGATGATGATGTCAGTGCAAGAAGAAGTGCGGAATGGTGATCATGTGTAGTTTTTGCATGCTCCGAGTGACTAAGTGTCGGTAAGATCAATTCCATCGAGTCTCAAGAGTATTTTGGTGTGGATTGGTGACATAAAGGTAGAAAGCACTACATTAGGTGTGGAATGGTGACAAAGAGTATTTTATACCAACTCTAGAGCAGAATGGTGATAAAGTCAATTTTACACTACAAAGGGTGCGGATTGGTGATGAAGTATTATTTACACTAGCTTAGGTGTGGATTGGTGATTCCGCATTTTGACCAAGGTGATGATGATATCAGCATACTCTTTTGTGTGGATTGCATTTTATTTGGAGCCAAAGGAAAGAAAAGGAAAGATAATAAGTGGATTGACAATGGAATGCATCCCACTCGCTCTTTAACGCATTTTATGTCAAAATTTGATTTCATAGAATTGAAGCCACAAAAGATGATATCAACAATTAAAAGTGTAGAATGGTGCTTTGGTTTTCCCCACCAATTTGTAGAGTATTCTAAGTTTTAATCATAGCCATTCATGATGAAGATCGATGATCGAGAGTTTGCTAACATTATTGAAGTATTTAAAAGTAATTTCTCACTAGATCAGAATGCAGTCAGTTGGAGGGTAGGAAGATGAAGCATCAGAAGGGTTTCAAGAACAAGAACTAGAGGCAGTTGTAGATCGATGGTGGAGTAAGCTTCCAAGAATGATCTATGGATCAGATGTGGTCTCTAACGACTTGAATACCAACTGCCATCAATGAACTAACAAGTTGCAGAGAGCCAAGCTGCCATGGTGATTTACTCATAGTGGATTTCTCGAAGGCCATCAACCAGTAAGATAATGCCAACAAAAACTCTCTATTGAGCTATAAATATGTAATATTTGTAATGTCTCCTCAATATTATTTCATTTACAAACTATAAATAGAGGTCGAACCCTCATTTTTTAGGGTCGACTCTAGTGTGTTTGCTTGCCCTACTATAAATATTCTTGTGAGCTAATGGAAGGAGCATTACTCTAATTTTTGACTCAAATTTGTCATCTTCATCATCTTGTGCAAGAGGTTCGAAGCTTTGAGCTGCATTTCTATTAATACTTGAATGGTTAGTTCATTCTAGCTTATTGGATTACTAGTTGTGAGAGTAGTTGAAATCTGTTCATGGTTAGATCTGTGTTGTTAGAAAGTTTATTTCTATTAAATCTAACTATTGGTCTATTCTGCTAATTTGGATTATCAATATTAGATGTTGGAATTGCTTTCTACAATATATCTCTATTTATGTTTTAATGTATGAAGATTTCATGGGTTTGGGTGTTGCTAATATTGAGTGATGGGACACTAGAAATAGCTTGTGGGAGCCTTTTGTTGTAGTTGCCTATGTTGTTAGCCTATCCAACCACTATTTTTTATAATACCTCTAACCCTAAACCTTTTCTAACCCTTATCTCAAAACCCTATTTGAGCTTTAATTGTGTCAACACCATTTTAAGTTGACAAGGAACCAACCTACTCTAGAGGTTGGATTGAAGTTGTCTTTGGTCCATCCAATGCTTGAGTGTCGAGCTACGACTATCGGGTGCATGCCTGGATAGAAAATTGGAAGATAGATAGTTGTAGTGTTAAGTAAAACTTGATGTCAATTCGATGCCCAATAGTTTTTGGCATTCCCGGTGGGACCAGTTCACAAGGAACATGAAAACCCATCATATGAGTTATTATTTTATCTCTACCTAGAGGAATCAAGATTTGGTGAATTGTCTTGACCTTGCTAAGTGGAGAATAGAAAATTCACCTAGTGACTCCCTGGTCTTTAAACCCAGAAAATAATTATCCCTATAGACCAGTGTCCTTTCATGTATACCAGGTCATTCAAAAGGAATAACCCTGACTCATATTTTTATTGTGAGCTACCTTATAGAGGGTCCACTATTATAAGAAATTTGAATCAATATTTTCATTCAAAAGAAGAGCTTCTTGAGGAAAATCCTATAGTTAATCCAACAACCCCTCCAATAGGACCTACACCTAGAAATATGGTTGGAAATGCAACACCTAATCAGGGAAATGTACCCCCAATTCAGCCTTTACAGAAGTACCCCAACTGGAACACAATTGGTCCCCTTAGATTAGCCCATATGAATACCATTCCCTAGGTTATGTCCAAGGCTATTCCCACTTATGATGGATCTAGGAAGATGACATATGAGCACTATCAAGATATTTTGAATCTAGCAGCAATCCACAATATAAAGGATGAGGATGTTATTGTGAGAATCCTAGCCCTATCCTTCAGAGGAAAGATTTTACATTGGTTTAGGACTCTTGAGGATAACACCATCACTTCATGGGAAGCATTGGCTGAGCCTTTTGTGGAAGAATTTAATGAATCTATTGACCCTTTCTCCTTGCTTAATCAGTTCACATCCATGCAGAAGCATCAACAAGAGACTATCTCAGATTTTAATTTGAGGTTTAGAAGAACATGGAAGAGAATTCCCCTACAGCTAGACCAGTTGCATGCCTTGCTTATATGTATTATATCAGAGCTCTTGGATCAGATCTAGGCTTGCAAACCCAACAATATAGGGTGGAAACCTTTCCACAAGTTTATAATGTAGTAGTTCATGCAAAAAATATGCTAATCAATGTGGGGAGATTACCTCCCAAAGTTGTACTACCTTACAATCTAGAAACCACAAATATCCAAAGCCAAGCTACTACTTCATATTATATGGACCCCATTTCCTTATCATCCCCATATCCACAAATGAATCCCATTCCTCAACCAAAAGCACCATCTACTATAGTTCCTTTCCCTCCCCTTCCTTCTCAGACTCCTCAAGAGTTTTCTATCATTCTTGATATACAAAACACTTTGAAAACTCTGAGTAACAGAATGAATTCAATGGAGAAGAGAGATATGGAGAGGTCTCAACAAAGGATATTTCCATATGTGAAAAAATATCAAAGACCTGGTCCTAGTAACAGTATTGGGGTCAGAGTAAATGCAACATATGAAGAGCCTGAGTGTTCTTCAGAAATAAGTCTAGTAAATATCTAGTGTTTGGTATGTAATGATCCTCATGATTCACAATCTTGTGTTATGTACCAACACCATGTTCAGAAAGCTATGGATCAAGCAGAAAGGAATCAAAAGGGAAGAGTAAATATGCTATGGCAACTTGACCAAATCATGGTTGGGAAAGAGCTGGATGAGGATGGCCCAATTGTTATTATGACAAGGTCAGGGAAGAAAACCCTACAAGTAGATCCACAGAATATGGGACAATTCTAGGTTCCTTCTCAGAAAAAGAATGACCCACCTCCCCAAAGCAGTGATACTTTTCCTATTCCCTAGGCTAAAGGGAAAGAGAAGACAGACAGTCTCCCCAAGATATTTGAGAAAGAAACTGAGGGAGACAGAATGAGGTCTAAGGATGAGGCTCAAGAGAGGCTTAGATTCCCTTATATTACCAAAATATAAATAATAGAAGCCACTCAACAATATAAGAGAAAATATGGTGAGCCAGAAAGAAGGCCTGAGAGGACCACTTTGGCTAAGTCTGAATACAACATTATGGAAGAGATGAAGAGGATACCATCAAAATCTAGTTTATATGATACCCTTTTCATTCCTAGCCAGATAGACTTGCTTAAAGCTTCTCTCAACAAGTATCCATAGGATAGGTAGGCCACCACAATCCTTAGTATACCCTCAAAAAAGAAAGAGATATCCCCTACTATTTTAAATAATAAACCCCCTCCTTTCTATATCTCTTTGAGGATGGAAGGTTGGGTAGTCCAAAATTGTATGATAGACTCAGGAGCATCAACTACAGTTATGCCTAAAGCAATCTGTGAAGAGATGGGTATGGAGTATACCCGATCCTGCCCTAGAGTACTGCAATTGGATGGAACACCTATAAAAATAGTGGGAGTAATAAAGGATGTTTTAATGAGGTTACATAGAGCCCCTGAGGTGACAATAGTACAAGAAATAGTAGTGGTTGATCTAGAGCCCTACTTTGGCTTATGCCTCTCAAGGGAGTTCACTACAAAATTAGGTGGATGCATGTATATGGATTATTCTAGCATGGTCATTCCCTTCAAAGGGAAGAGGATAAGGATAACACCTAAAAATCCTGTGTCTTACCACATAGAAAAAATTGAAGAAGACATGTGCAACCTCACTCCTCTTGAAGAATTTGAAATTGTGGATAAATTTGAAGAACTAGAACTAGAAGATGAATTACCTTTTAGAGAGGATTACAATCAGTTTGGGATAGGCATGGGCACATATAGTATTTCTATAGAATCAGAGAAGAAAATTCTTGCTATATCTAATCAATATCTAAGAGAGACAGAGGTATGGACCATGCACTTTGATGGTGCTAGATGTAGAAATGGAGTTGGTGCTGGTGTGGTACTACAGTCCCAATCAGAAGGGACAAAGAGTTTTACCTATATATTAACATGGTCATGCACCAATAATGTTATAGAGTATGAGGCCCTATGCCTTAGACTGATGCAAGCAAAAAATATGGGCATTAAGGTCCTAAACATATATGGTGACTCTGAGTTAATCATCCATCAGGTAAGAGAAAGGTGCAGTAGTAAGCACCATTACCTAAAAGCATACAAAAATAGGGTATGGGATCTGATGGAATCCTTTGATGCCCTAAATATAAACTTTATTCCTAGAGAAAGGAATACTTTGGTAGACTCCTTAGAAGCAAGGGGAGCTAACTTCAACCCTTCTATAGATATTGGAGTCAAGAAAGACAAGGGAATCAAAATGATTTTCAGGCCTATAGTACCAGATAAGAAAATTTTTTGGTAGGTTTTTGAGAGTGATGAACAAATCATTGATTTTATGGTAAGAGAAGCTTATCTCTCCACTATCCAAGAAGAAAATATAGAGGAAATTGATCAACAGGATGTTATTCAACTTAAGAATAATCACATACCTAGAGGGTTGGTCACTCTAGAGAGCCTGTTTGACAATGAAGATAGGAGAAGGATCAGATCCATGGAAGTCAATGACAAAATATATAAAGAAGTTGAAATAGAAAAAGAAAAGAAGCTCAAGGTTGGAATCTGATGTTCACCAGAGGAAGAAGAGGATATTAAAGCTTTATGTATAAAGTACCAAGACATTGTGGCTTGGTCATATGAAGACCTCAAGGTATATGATAAAAGGGTTATCCAACACACCATTGAGCTAGAGCCTAATGCAAAGCCTTTTAGGTAGAAGCAAAGGCCTATAAATCCAAGGATCAAAGCCATAATGAGGGAAGATCTCTTGAAGTTATTAAAGGCTAAGATCATATATCCAATTAAACATTCTACCTAGGTAGCCAACTTGGTACCTGTGAGGAAAAAGAATGGTGATATTCGCTTGTGTGTGGATTTCAGAAATCTTAACCAAGCATCACTTAAGGATCACTACCCCCTTCCATAGATTGATCAAATATTATAGATAGTGGTAGGGGTAGAAAGGTTCTCACTATTGGATGGCTTCTCTAGATATAACCAGATTTGGGTGAAGAATGAAGATCAATATAAAACAACATTCACCACAAAATGGGGCACATTTGCCTACCAGAGAATGCCTTTTGGGTTGTCCAATGTGGGAGCCACATTTTAGAGAGCCATGGACTATGCCTTTGGGGAACTTATTAATAAGGTCATTCTGATCTATTTGGATGACATGACTATGTTTTCCCACAACAAGCATGACCACTTAGCACACCTTGAGCAAGTTTTTCAAAAGTGCAGAGAATTTGGCATTTCCCTTAATCCTAAGAAATCATTTTTTGTAGTACATGAGGGAAATTTGCTAGGTCATGTGGTCTCAAAAGAAGGTATGGCCATAGATCCAGATAGAATCAAATCCATTCTAGCTCTTCCACTACCTGTAAACAAGAAAGCCTTGCAGTCCTTCTTTGGCCAAATAAACTTTGTCAAGAAATTCATTTCTGACTTTGCTCAAAAGGTAAGGCCTATATCTAAACTACTAAAGAAATATGCAGAGTTCAAATGGACTGAAGTGAGGAAACAAGCCTTTGAGATAATCAAGTAGTCCATTGCCATAGCTCCAGTGCTAGTAAATCTAGATTTTAGTAAGGATTTTATTCTTTACGCTTATGGAGCTGAAGAAAGTTATGCCTCAGTGCTCACCCAAAAGAATGATCAAGGTGAGGAGCACCCCATATTATTTTGGAGTTAGACTCTCCATGATTACCAGGTTAAGTATAATTTTATTGAGAAACAAGTATTTGTTGTGATGAAGTCATTGAAGAAGTTTAGGTAGTATTTGGTTCAAAGCAAGACCCTGGTATATGTTGTTCACCCAGATGTAAGAAGCTTTATTTTACAAGGTGAACTAGGAGATAAGAGAGCTAGATGGATCACCAAGATCCAAGAATATGATGTGGAGATACATCCCACCAAGTTGGTGAGAGGTAGGGCCCTATGCCAAGGTCTAACAGAGGCAGCAGTATCAGCTAAAATAATAGCTTGTCAGGCAACAGAAGATGATCAGATTGAAGGAGTACAACCAGGTGACTCTAACTGGGTAGACCAGATGATCAATTACTTTCAAACTAGAGTATGCCCTCCTGATATTAATGCATCACAAAGAAGAAGATATAGACTTCAAGATTTGAAGTATGTCTTATTGCCAGAAGGGCTATACAAAAGGAACCTTGATGGAGTTCTCCTTAAGTGCTTAAAATATGATCAACAACAAAAGGTCATTGAGGAGTTCCATGGAGGGCCATCTGGAGGACATTTCTTAGGTAGAGTTACAACTTTGAAAATCATAAGAGTAGGCTATTATTGGCCTACTATATTTGTTGACACCTTCAAAGTCACTAGAGCCTATGACAAATATCAACGACATGTAGGGAGGACAAGGAATGCTTCATTCCCCCTCAAGCCAATACAAGTTGAAGAGCCCTTTCAACAATGGGGGCTAGAATTTATAGGGGTCATCAACCCTCATTCTTTAATAGAGCACAAGTATATTCTAACTACCATAGACTACCTCACCAGATGGGTAGAAGCTATTCCTACCAAGAAATCAGACCAAGAAGTTGTGATCAATTTTATGGAAAGTTTGATTTCAAGGTTTGGTGTTTCGAAAGCCTTGGTGAGTGATAATGGGCCAGCCTTTATAGGAGCCAAATATATTGAGTTTTCTAGCAAGTATGGCATCACCATTAAGAATACTTCAAATTATTACCCTCAAGGGAATGGACTTGCAGAGTCTACCAACAAAAACCTATTAAGGATTTTGAGGAGATCACTAGAAGGGAATAAAAGAAGTTGGCACCTAATGCTGGAGCAAGCTTTATGGGTAGACAGGATTACTATTAAGAAGTCCATCAAGACTTCTCCTTATGCTTTGGTATATGGCAAGGAGGTAGTGTTACCTATCCATTTGGAAATTCTAGCACTCAAACTGATAAATACAGAAGAAGAATCGAAGGAAAATCTAGTGGAAACAAGGCTGACACACCTACTACAGTTGGAAGAGAAAAGAGCTCAAGCCTATGAGAACTTTTAGAAGCATTCTATGGACATCAAGGCATGGTTCGATAAAAAGGTAAGGTTCAAAAAATTCTAGGTTGGAGACTCAGTTCTCAGGTGGAATGTCGAAAGAGCAAAACCAGGACATCATCAGAAGTTTGACTCCTTCTAGGATGGCCCTTTCAAGATAGTAGAGGTTAAAGAGACCAATGTTTTCTAACTTGAAGATCTAGAGGGGAACATACAACCAATTCTAGTTAATGGTTTTCATATTAAACTCTATTTTGATTGAAATATAAGCTCATTGTAATATATGTACATACATTGTATCATATTTCCTTTTTTTGCACTTTGTATCAAGTTTTGTTTTGATAACATGTTGTATAAAAAAAAAGGAGAAAATTTTGCAAAATTGGCTAAGTGTTCCCAAAGGATGCAGCAAGTTCCTATTCCACACTCAAATACACTAAGAGTGAAGTGGAATGATGAGCAGATTCCAATCCACATTCAAATGAACCACAATGCCAGTGGAATGATGAGCGATTCCAATCCATCAAAATTTGAGACTCTGTTGTGCGAAATAAAAGAAGTTTACAATCCATCGATTTCAAGCCTAATTTTGAGTGGACAAAATTCTACATCGTACCACTTGGAAAAAGGTAAAAGGTCCACAATAAATGCTAAAATTTCTCATGCTTGAAAGGAAGAAAAGATAAAGTGATGCCGCAAGGGTATGAAGCATATTTGAATTTTGGCCAATCAAAAATTAGAATGCCACCTCCAAGCCACCAAAGGGAATGAGTGTGATTTGAGAAGTGTGCCAATAGACAAGTCATGCAGTAGCCACATTAATGGTGGAGGATGTGCATGCACCAAAAATTAAAAGTGTCGAAGCACAGAATTCTACTCATTTGACAAAGAGCAATGTTCACTAAGTGAAGAAGAGTAGAATGATAGCTAAAAATATTACCTATGAATTCCAGAGAAAATCTAAATTATTGTTGACAAAAATGGCTCCAAAGAAAGTACTTACAGAAGTACAGAGAATAGGAGCAGAGTTGGATGGCCATGTAGAACAGACCAGGTGGTTAGTAGACATAGTAATGACCCAAGTAAGGAGGACCTTCTTGAGAAGGAATTTTGAATTCAGATACTTTGAAGGGAGACCAATTCGACCACAAGGTATCATAGCTATAAAATATTTCTTATTTTCTTACATCTGTGATTCTATTCACCATTGCCCTGAGTTGGTTTCTGCAATGATTAAACTTTATGACCCTAAGAAGAGAATAGTGAAAACTCCTGATGGTATTCCACTATTCACTATTACCAAAGAGTTTTCCGTGAGTTGTTTGTCATAGGGGTAGGCCCACCTTTAGAGCCTAAACCATTTGATATAGCAGAACAAGCAAGGGTTTATACTTCATTAATGGCTTTAGAAGAGAATAAAGTCATAGAAAGATGGCTTCATTTCCAATTTAGAAGGATAAGAGAGGAAGATGAAATGCCTGAAGTTCCAATACCCATCAATGAATTTGCTAACCCAGAGCTATTTTCTATGTTAGCTTGTATGGAGGGTTTGGACTCTGATAAAATGGTGAATGATTGGCAAATAGTCATTGCATATTGCATTTCAAATGGAAGGATGTATGAGGAAAATGTGGTTGAGAAGGGTATTAGGGTTATCTATTTTGACTGGTCGACTTTCCTTGCTCAGAGAATGCATGAGCAATTAGTAAGAATGAAAAGAAGCTCTGATGCAC
Organism: Wollemia nobilis; assembly: GCA_028583015.1. Taxonomy (NCBI): domain Eukaryota; kingdom Viridiplantae; phylum Streptophyta; class Pinopsida; order Araucariales; family Araucariaceae; genus Wollemia; species Wollemia nobilis. Next base: position 11,559,177 of record JAQPPZ010016881.1, read on the forward strand.
CTTGTTTTAGGCATTGCTCAAGCCTGGTCTGGATGTTTTTCACTACTGTAAGAGATATGATGCCCTGGATTCCAATCAAGGATAAGACCAGTGAAGGAGACCCCATTCTAGTTTATTATTGGACTAATCATCTGAGAAGCACTGAGTATTTTTATAAATTCAACTTGGAATTCTTAGGGCCAACATTGAAAATAATGTATGGAGAATGCCCTAGGCTACCACCTCTGGCTAAGAAAATATTGAGAATAGAAGGTGCAGAGGAAGGAGATTGGTATCTCCTAATAGAGGGCACAGTCATTAGACTGTATGGCTTTATGGGTAAGCCTTTTTTGCTACCTCATTTTGTTACAGATAGGTTATTCACCTTAGAATACTTGAGGTAAGCAGAATTTATAGATTTGAACTATGGCTCTAGGAGAAAGAGGAGATCTATGTTGACCTACCAAAGTGTTGATGATATAACTATTACTAAGAAGTGATAGGGTGAACAAATTGACCAATATCTAGATAGGTTGGGTCTATTTTACATTCCTCAGAGATGGAGTTATGATCCAGATGATATATTCTATAAAAGGAATATAGCCTTAAATGGAGAAAAGGCCTATAAATTTGAGAAGAGATCCAGGCCCCATTTTGAACAAGGTAGAAATAACAAAGAAACTACTCTTTTGGAGTGGAATGTTTCTAATATGGATCAACTTCCTCCATGGTTAGACTTTTATGAATAAATTATTGATTTTGATCTAGACAATAATGTAAAACATCGGTTGAAGGAGTCTACCATCAAATATATTGAGGAAAAAATAGAAAAGAAAGAGGACCCTCAGTCTCAAGAACCTACTGGTGATGAAGCAGAGAAAAAGGAGAAATGGAACGAAGCCAAGATATCAGACTGGTGGAGGATGAGAATTGAGATTGGTAAAGAAAAATCTAGGTTTGGGTTAAAAATTGATGGTGAATTTTCTAAAAGGTATGATGATAATGTCAAAACTTGGAAGCCCAAAGACCCAAGGAATATAGTGCTAATATACAAAAAGTCACAAACTAGGTCTGATTCCCCATCCCCACCTTCAGAAGAAGAAGTTCAAGAAGAGGAACTTGATACTCCATTGACTGCTATTAAAGTTTTGAAGACTTTTCAGCCTTCAACTGAGCAAATAGAGAAATTTCCAAAAGGAGCATAGTTGATGAGTAAGATGCACTATTATGATGAGAGGGTTGTTAGTGTACCAATCATAGAGATAGTAAATAGGCCTAAGCACCTAGCCCTAGGTGGACAACCTCTAGATATAGATATAGACTAGAATGAAAAGGATGAGAACTTTAGGTTTACACCTCTGAGTTTCACCACTACAGCAATAGTGGAATTAAATCCTATTTCTAAATAGATATTACTAGAGGAAACAATACAAGAAGGGTTATCTAAAGAAGATACAGAAAGTGAGAAAGTCACCTAGCAATTTTTTAGAGAAAAGCCAAAAGGGCACCAGAAATAACTGAGAAAGATATTTCAAAGAAATAGAGGTTGGATAAAGAGGAAATTGTTAAAGAAACAACTATTTTAGCTATGGAAGAATTGATACAACAAGTACAACAATAGATCATAGAGACAGCTCCACAACACCCTACATTAGGGTATGGTAAGGTATGGTCTCTAATACTTCTTCTCTTCCTCCTCCTCACAATTCCCTAAGGAAATCTCCCTCCCTTTATGAGCAAGAAATTGTAACAAAGGTACCTTCTCCACCTCATAGTTCACCACCTATTTCATCAGTCACTATTGAGGTACAAACCAACCCATCTCCTCCAAGGTCACCTCAAATTCCACCTTCATCATCTGAGATTCCCCTTTCATCATCTCCCATAGTTCCATCCTCACCATTACAACCACCACCCTCATCTAAGAAGCAAACTATTTCAAGTACACCCACTCACCCATCTATGAGTCTCACTTCAATTTCCATGAGTCTACCAATTGCAACAATAGTTGTGGTCACAGATTCCACTGTGGTCATAGACTCTATTGTAACTACTTTTGCACAACTATTATCAACTATTGATTCTACACTTGCATATCTTGTGTCCTCTTCTCCTCTCCCTACAAGTTACCCTACTCAAGCAATTTTGTAGAAGGAACAGGAAGCTACACAAAAAATTCAAGATTTTTGGGTAGAAAAGTTGTCCAAGCCTTCCAATAGGATGGCCACGAAGAGAAGTATATTTGTTGATCCAGTTTCAAGGCAAAGGACATCTAGATCCATGATTCCCCTTGTGAGCAAGCCTAAAACTGAGATGACTACCCAAGATTATCGTATAGAAGAGTATACAGAAGATATTGAGAAGTTGCCTGAAGAAGATGAATTGGTCATAGCCAAAGCCCACTTAGAAAATTTTTATGTAAAAAATGATATATTCAAAGAAAAGGTGGGTAAGTTGGAAAAGCAAATAGAAAAGCTTCAGAAAACTATTAACAATCAGAAAGAAGTGGAGAAAGCTCTGAGAAAAGAAGCTAAGAGTTGGCAAGAGAAGTTTTAGGAAGCTAATAAGCTCAAGGAGCAGATTGAAGAGCACAAGAAAAAGAATGAGGAATAGGCTAAGGAGATACAAAGTTTGAAGCAACAACTTCAAATTGAAAAGGCTAAATCTTCTAGTTTTTCCAAGGTTGGACTAAAGAAAGTGAGAAAGGAATTGCTCTCTGAAGTTCTAGAGAAATGCTCAGGGTTGCAGCTTATTATTGATTATTTAGATGATGCCAGCCACCTACTCCAAAGCATTCAGAAGGATCTAGATAATTTCACTAGAGAGCTACAACCTATGGTAATTCTAGTTGAGCAAATTCATAGGTTGGTGGATAGTAGACTCAATGATTCTGCTAAGCCAATCCCTAATAAGGAGTGGAACATTGCTAGAGTTGCTACCAGAATTATAGTGAAGAAGCACAGAGCACTCCAAAAGGCTTGGCTATTGTTTGAAAATATTGAAGGAGTAATCAAGGATGTAGTGGATGTTAATAAGGAAATGATTCAAATTGGTTTCAGAGGGTTATGGATGGAAGATCACAACTTGTTGTCAGTTGAAGAAATTAAGAAAAGTACTAGTGAGAGCTTACAAGATGAGTCTAAAATTGATGCTCTAGAAGAACCAATTGACCAAGAGCAAGCTTCACAAATGATTATTGATTTTACCAGGCTCAGAGACCTCATGGAAGACTTGGTAAACAAAGGAAGTGCTACTAACTATGAAGATATTGGTGAACTACAATACATTTATAAGCAATTGAAGGAGACTTCCAAACCCTCTGAAGCAACATGGAAACAAGCCCTACAGATTTTGAAACTGATGGTGCAACTGTTTGGTGATAATACTGAAGAGGAAGAAGTTGAGCAAGAGCTAGAGGATAATGTTGAGGAAGAGGTCCAACAAGAAGAAGAGCCAGATAGAGTTGCTACGGACCCTGAAGGGGCACAAGCTTAGCAATTTTTGTTTTGTACATATGTAGTCATAAGTTTTGTATTTTTTGTTTGATTCATTTTTACTCTAACATGGTCAGAAAGAAACAATAAAAGCATGAGTCCAGAGAGACATAGAAAATAGCAAGTTTTGTGTGAAGGCATTTATATCAAGTATTGTAAGAAGGCTTTATAAGAAGAACATAGTTGTGTTTTTCTAGGAGCATTGAAGCAATTTTGCTGGAATGGCACAGATATTAATGTTTATGGCATAGTCTCCATGTGAACAGTTATCCTCTAGGATGTATGAAGCATGGTCTCGATATGAACGTTTATCCTCTAAGGTGTTCATTTTCAGAGGGTAGTGTTCATATGGAAATTATTCTTTAAAGCATTTTTCTTGAAGATAAGCATTTTTGACTCCTGATGCCCAATGGATAAGACTCTGAGTTCTATGGATTTGCGAGAAAATCCACCCGAGAGGCACCAGAATGTAGGCCCAAAATGGCCACATCCTTAGAAAGCATTGAAAATTTTATTCTAAGGTATGAAGTTTCCATTCCGCACATTTCCTAGTGTATTTTGGAGTGGATCCGCAACAAGAGTTTCCTAATCCACTCAACACTTAGTGCATTTTTCACCTTGAGCAAGTTAATTCCATTCCACTCAGTTTATAGTGTATTTGGAAGTAGATTCCAGATGAGTCCTGATTTCGCAAAATTTTTGGGTGATGATGATGTCAGCAGAAGAAGTATGGAATGGTGATCATGTGTAGTTTTTGCATGCTCCGAGTGACTAAGTGTCGATAAGATCAATTCCATCGAGTCTCAAGAGTATTTTGGTGTAGATTGGTGACATAAAGGTAGAAAGCACTACATTAGGTGTGGAATGGTGACAAAGAGTATTTTACACCAACTTCGAGCGGAATGGTGATAAAGTCAATTTTACACTACAAAGGGTGCGGATTGGCGATGAAGTATTATTTACACTAGCTTCGATGCGGATTGATGATTTCGCATTTTGACCAAGGTGATGATGATATCACCATACTTTTTGTGTGGATTGCATTCTATTTGGAGCCAAAGGAAAAAAAGGAAATATAATAAGTGGATTGATAGTGGAATGCATCCCACTCACTCTATAACGCATTTTATGCCAAAATTTGATTTCATAGAATTGAAGCCACAAAAGATGATGTCAACAATTAAAAGTGTGGAATGGTGCTTTGGTATTTCCCTACAAATTTGCAGTTTTAATCATAGTCATTCATGATGAAGATCGATGATCGAGAGTTTGCTAACATTATTGTAGTATTTAAAAGTAATTTCTCATTGGATCAGAATGCAGTCAGTTGGAGGGTAGGAAGATGAAGCATCGAAAGGGTTTCAAGAACAAGAACTAGAGGTAATTGTAGATCGATGATGGAGCGAGCTTCCAAGAATGATCTATGGATCAGATGTGGTCTCTAACAACCTGAATACCAACTGCCATCAACAAACCAACAAGTTGTAGAGAGCCAAGCTGCCATGGTGATTTACTCACAGTGGATTTCCTGGAGGCCAAACCAGTAAGATAATGCCAGCAAAAACTCTCTGTTGAGTTGTAAATATGTAATATTTGTAATGTCTCCTCAATATTATTTCATTTACAAACTATAAATAGAGGTCGAACCCTCATTTTCTAGGGTCGGCTCTAGTGTGTTTGCTTGCCCTACTATAAATATTCTTGTGAGCTAATGGAAGGAGCATTACTCTAATTTTTGACTCAAATTTGTCATCTTCATCATCTTGTGCAAGAGGTTCGAAGCCTTGAGCTGCATTTCTGTTAATACTTTAATGGTTAGTTCATTCCAGCTTATTGGATTACTAGTTGTGAGAGTAGTTGAAATCTGTTCTTGGTTAGATCTGTGTTGTTAGAAAGTTTATTTCTATTAAATCTAACTATTGGTCTATTCTGCTAATTTGGATTATCAATATTAGATGTTGGAATTGCTTTTTGCAATATATCTCTATTTATGTTTTAATGTATGAAGATTTCATGGGTTTGGGTGCTGCTAATATTGAGTGATGGGACACTGGAAATAGCTTGTGGGAGCCTTTTGTTGTAGTTGCCTATGTTGTTAGCCTATCCAGCCACTATTTTTCATAATATCTCTAACCCTAAACCTTTTCTAACCCTTATCTCAAAACCCTATTTGAGCTTTAATTGTGTCAACACCATTTTAAGTTGACAAGGAACCAACCTACTCTGGAGGTTGGATTGAAGTTGTCTTTGGTCCATCCAATGCTTGAGTGTCGAGCTGCGACTATCGGGTGCATGCCTGGATAAAAAATTGGAAGATAGACAGTTGCAGTGTCGAGTAAAACTTGATGTCAATTCGGTGCCCAACAACTATTAGAAAGGAAAAAGAAAGTGTCATGAAAAGTGGAATAAAAAATTAACTTATAAAGTCTAAAGGAAACTTAGAGCTTACTTCAAAAAGGATACATAGTAAAGTTTTAAATGACAGCTTTGAAATGATGGAACATTATCTACATGCTCAAATCACTGAATCAATTGTTAAGGGAAAGAATGACATTCAAATTCCTCTAGAATATGGAAGCATATTATATATGGTACTACTTACATTCAAATGTTATAAGGATGAAAATGTAGAATAGAGAGGATTGATAGAATTACTTAAACTGAAAACATAAATAGATGAATCATCCCTAGCAAAGATATTTCAATCCTCATGCAGTATTAGTACTTCAAGTTCTACTAACACAAAATATTATCATGAAGCTCGAAGTCTATGTTCAGAAGCTTCTATACAGGAAACAAAGAATGATAACAAGGAAAAAAGCAAAGAGAAAATACTCTTGCAAGAATCCAGTGATAGTACATCTACCTATGAAAGTATTAACTCCAATAAAGAAGAAGAAGAGGAACAAACATGGAGGAATATAGTGCAATTCGAATTAAATGTAAAGGACCAGATCAATCTAAAGAACATCTGAAGATAAAGATCCATATTGAAGACTAAAGTCTTCAATACCCAAATAATGTAATACAGGGGGTGTTAGAGTATGTTACATCATTTAGGTCATGTAAATGTACCACCTTTGGTACATAGTTAGACTAGGAGATTACTTTATGGGGAAGTTAGCTAGTTACTTCAAGCAATGTAATAAATGCACAAGTGTCAATGTGCAAGATGTCCCCTTGTACAACTAAGTAGAGTGATGGTCAAGGAATCTATCTTCCTATATAATAGGCCTCATAGGGAGTGATAGATAATAAGTATATCAAGTTTATCAAGTCCACTATAGTGGTGAGTAGTAGATAGCAGTAATACTCCTTGATGGAGTACAATGTAGTCCTTTAGCTTATATCAATGGAGTGACCATCACCTCCATACTGCATTGTATTTTTACCACTTTCTATTTATAGTATATTTTAGTCATATTGCAAAATTCTATTCTTTCATATTTTTTGCATCTTATTAGGACCTGTGATAGATCTCTCCCATTGCACGTATCATCCAAATCTAACATGGTCATCCTAGGAGTAAGTTATATTGCATCTTTCCCTCAATGCCATGGCAAAGAGTAGGTATGGTCTTCATGCCCACCTAAATAGGAAGGACGATCATACCAAGAGTTGACCATAAAGTATCATTGAAGGCCTATAAGGTAAGGGTGGGGGAGACTAGATGGCTGGAAGGGAGATTGATTTGGCTTAGGGTGATAGTGGAAATAATGTAGATGGATAAGCCATTGTTGATGAGGATGCACTTAAATATTGTACCATCGACACATACCATGTTGTGCATTGGGGGATCTTGTCCTACAACTCCCTTGAGAGCCTTGATCTCATGATCACAAAATACAATTGAGGGTGACATGCATGTCCTCAAACTACCCATAAAGTTATAAAAGGTATTTGGATCATGTATTTCTAGATCTATAGACCATAATATGTCATTTAGAGCCTCTCAATTAGGTTAATATTGTTGAATTAGGTCATAGATCGATAGCTTAGCCAGTGCTATCTTCATATTGAGTGTAAGGTGACTATTTATGGTGTTGATAGGTCATGAAGGAGGAGCTCCTTACATGGTAGGGGAAATAAATGATGCAAGAATAGCAAAAAGGTCACGTTGTTGAGAGGATCAACTTGGATATCGTTGATTTTTGGTAATGATATTGATCATGCCCACAAAACCTTGGTGTGATGGGATGCTATTGACATGGTTTATTTGTTTGGGTATGGTTGAAGACGTTGAGGCACAAATTTGTGATTTTTGCATCCTATACTGGGGCAAGAGATTCTGATAGATACCAAGGTATTGGTTAGAAGGGGTTAAGGGGTTATAAACTATTACCTCCCCTCGAATAATTAAATTTTATACCAGGTGCTTTAGATATCGAGTCATTTATGCCATGACCTCTTTGACAATGGTAGATGTAATACTGATTCTCCTTATATCATTTGGAATTCTCTCTATTGGGGTCCTCTAGTTGAATTTTAGGCAAGGAAATTACTTTTGTGTCATACAACTTTTGAAATATATTGGACGATGAGGGTGCTAGGGGCAGTTGGAAGATTCATTAGAAGAGGATAGGTTTGTTTTCTATACAAGGGTCGAGTGGGGTTGGAAATTCTATTGTCGAGTTTGAGTACTTTGTTGTTGGGGGGTTTTTATGGTACTCAATACTACTTGGTTGACTTGAGGAGCCTTGGTTTGGTTATTACTATTATTGCTCTTGTTAAATTTATTAGGGTATTCATTTTCCTTTTTGAGCTTAACTTCCCCTTCTTGAATCTTGATTTTATTTATGACCTTTGCTTGAGCAATAAATTCCTCAAAAGAGTGGTGTTGTTGAGTATGCAAGGTGGTTGAAATATGTTTAGCATAACTCCTAGTGAACATATCTACCAACTCGACATAGGGGATAGATAATGTTAACTTGTTAATAACCCCTCACCACCTAGAGACAATTATTGATTGACTCATCATCAAACTGGCAAATATTATACAGATTCAACAATGAAGTCTTCTTCTTGATGTTGATGGAAAAGTGGTCGAGGAAGAGGTTGGCTAATTTCTAAAAAGAAAAGAGGCTATTTTAAGGTGAGTTGCTAAACTGGTCCAAGGCTTATCTTCCAAGGGATATGGGAAATGTTGATAATATGATGGAATCACTACCATAGATGAGGTAGCATGAGGACTTGAAGTTCCTCAAGTACTCTTTGGAATCCTATTTTCCCTTGAATTTCTTAAATTTGGATTTCTCAAAATGGTAAGGGTATTGGTGTATTGGAACTAACATGTGGATACACTCATTATAAATTTGACTATATATGGGCTTCTAATACCCATAGCTAGTTGAGTGCAACTCTAGACTTTTGAGTTGGTTTTTCACTTGTTAAATCTTTGATTTGAGGAGGGGCTTGAGGTGCTTGTGTAGGGTTAGTAGGGATAGCAATTTGGTAAGGCTCATGATAGTAGGGATATAGATATGAGTAAGGATAGGGAGGAGAAGGAGGATAGGATGAGTGGAGAGGCTATGAGATGTAGGCCACATGGGCTACATGATAAGAGGAATGGGGTGGTTGATGAGGTGGATTGAATGAGTAGGGAGGTTGTTGTATGTAAACCATTGGGATAACATGGGAAGAAGAATGAGGTGTAGAAGGATATGGATTGTATAGTGACAATAGGATGAGATGATAGAGGGGGTTGGTAGGGTGGTGGTATAACTTTATGATTAGCTTGGACATGTGGAGCTTGATTTTGGATTGGTATGGTTTGACTTGGGATCTATAACTATGAGGGTGGCCACTAATAGGATGTGATGGAGATGTATACGAATGAGTAGTAGGTAGAGTAGAATTCCATAAAGTAGGTTGAATGAAGAAAGAATGTGGATTATAAGGGGAGGAGGAAGAGTTCAAATAGGTGGGGGTGGTTGATAAGGTGGATTGGGAAAAATGTGTAAAGTAAGACGAGGGTGTGACTGAGAAGTGTTAGGTTGGGTATGATACAATGAAGAGTAAGCATAAGAAGGTTGAAGAGGAGAAGTAGCTTTAATAGGAGGGGAAGAATGAGGATGAGAATAATGTTGAAGGAAAAAATTAGAGGAAGGAGGAAAATGAGGTTGAAGAATAGAATAAGAAACTATGTGCATGCTAGTTAAAGGAGGAATGATGAATGTAGATAAATTTGCAAAGGAAGGAGTTAGATTGGAAGGTGTGGATGATTGAGGTAGAGTGGAAATATGGAAGGTTATTTTAGGAATGGAAGAAGTAGTATGGGAAGCAATAGTCGCTTGTGGATCAAGAAATGTATTATAATTAGGTAATGGAAATGGGGATGGCATCCAAGTCGTAGGATTTTCTAAGGAGGAAGCAAGATTGGAAGAAGAAGGACCATGAGGGTTAGAGGTAATAAGGATTATGGATATAGTTCCCATAGCTTGGGATACAATAGGATGGGTATGAGTGGATAGGATGTAGTTGGTGTGAAAGTGGGTCTACTCTTGGGAGAAAGAGGGAAATGAATGATCAAGAACTTAGAGTGGGAGCAAAGAGACTCAAGTTGAGTCAACTGGAGGAGGATTGGGTAAGAGGGATTGACATGAGGGATAAGTGATAGGGAAGGTTGGGCAATATAGATGGATTAAGGTCAAAATGTTTTAGGGTCATAGTGTAGAATGTTTGGCTTTGAGGAGGATGAAGGGGTCTTGTTTCTAGGGGTCTTAGGTAAGATGATATGGGTGGCTTGGTACATTTGGCCTTGGTCATAATACAAGGGTCTAGTATGGCCCACATCACTCAGATGCAATATATTATGGATAATGGATAGACTACCAGGTATGATGATGGGTGCCTCCTCCAAACAGGTTAGAGTAATCATCGAAGGAGGAGGGATCATCTCAAATGGATCCATGGAACGACACTCTTATGCTTTAACTTGAATTTTGGTTATGACCATAAGAGGTAAGATATTAATTAGGAGGTGGATGAGAAGAGGGTATGGCAAGTGGAGACTGTAACTCAAATATTACAGGAACTGTCCCCGTCGAGATGATTCTGGAGGTAAATCATCTCTATCTGGGTAATTTTTTTTAGAGACCAATTACAGAGTGAGGGGTGGTGGAAAAGAAAAAAGATGTTTTTCTTTTCTTTTTGTCTTTATGTGTTTTTATATTTTTGAATTTTTTGAATAAATACTTAATTAAGTGAACAAACAATTAAGCACATAACAAACAATTAATTCATCAAGGTTTGGACATGGTTTATGTTTTTTTTTTTATGTTGCTTATGTGTTGATTTTTTTTTTTTTTGGTTTTGTGTGTTTCATTGTGATTATCCCTAAAATATAAAAAAGGTGTATAGGTGAGATATAAAGGTGTGTCTATGCATGCTCCTTGATATACCTAAAATTACGTGGAGAGGAGTTGTGCATAAATATCCAAGATCTTCCTAAGGTAGGGGTGGATTTGGGTATCTAAAAGGTAAAAATACCTCCAATATCCTTGCTAGGGAGTATAAGAGGTAATGCTATCTAAACTTGTGTTTGACCAAACATCCTCAACTTCACCCTTGAGTAGGCTCAGTCAAAAATGATCGTTGCACACTCACTATTTCTATAGCCCTGAGAGTGAGGGAATTTAGCCTCAAACTACCTCGAGCTAATCCCAAGGGTAGTTAGCTTCCTGGTGATGAAGTCTAGTAAACTATGCATACTAGCTAAGGTGTCTAAAGAGGCAATCAATAGTTGGGGATGAAGTCCAACATCGTCAATTGGGTTTGAAAGTTTTGTGCAAATGTGATGTGAATTATGTGTTTGATTTTTTTCTTTAGACTCATCTAACTGTGATGCACAAACAAAATTTACCCTAGGAATGTGAATGCAATTTTTCCTAAACTAAATGCAATAAAGCAAATTCTAATCTAGGAATGTTATTTTCCTACCTAAGATGCAAGGAAATGAAATTCTATCCTATGAAATGAAAATATGATTTGCTTTAATCAAATTATAGGAAATGAACCTATACTAGGAAAGTAAAATGTGATTGCCCTACCTAATAAAGGTGAAACCTAGACTAGCCAAACAAAATGCTTTTTGAAAAGATAATCTAATCTAAGAAGCAACAAGAAGATGTTACTAATCTAATCAAACAAGAAAATAAATCTATGCTATTTGAGCAAGAAAGTAAATTCCTATGCTAAATTGCAAGAAGGAAATTCTTATTCTAATGAAAGTAAAATACAAGTACAAAAAAAAGAAAACTAGATTAACAAAAGGAAATTTTGCAAGATAGTAAAAGAAATCTATTCTAAGGATAGTAATCAACAATACACTAAAATAAAAACCTAATCTAATGAAAAGAATGTGCAAAATAGAAAATAAATGACTTGAAATCAAATGACTTAAAAGTAAAGTACTTTATATTAACTATATGCTAATGTATTCTCAGAAGGCAAGAAAAATGCGCTAAAGGAAATTTAATCTAATAAAGCAAGTAAATGGTGAGGCTTGTTGACTTGAGGTGACTTACCCACTTTTGATTCCCTGGGTTGCACAAAGTGCAAGGGAAGAACATATGTAATATAACGGTCCTCTTAGTATGATATGATGTGTGTTGTTCCTTGACCTAGAAGAAGTGACTCCCTATTGATCTCCAAGATTGTCGTAAGGCATGAGGAGAGAGCATACGAGAGTCAAGTCCTCTATTTAATATGAAGTGTAGAGGGGTTTGTTAAACTAGAATAAATGACCTAATTTTGATCTCCAAGATCACCCTAAGGTGTGAGGAGAGAGCATACATGGGTCAAGTCTGCTATTTAATGTGTGTAACCACCAAAAAGGCTCGCACCTAGTCTAACTATTGCAATTGACGAAAGATACACAAATAGGCATGCATAAATTGACAACAAGAAATGAAACGAATACAAGGAATCCTTTATTAATTTCAATGGAGTCAAATTACAGATTCGTCCCTCTTAGGGATACCCATTTGATACATCAATTACAATAGTGTTATAATCCCTCTCAAGGGTAGATGCGATCAAAATGCCTTTCAGGATGACACGAACTGCTCCAAGGTGTCGATGACCTTCTTCTCCATGATTAGAGGTATTTGCTGCCTTGCATCTCAAAACCCTGTTAGTCCTGCATGCAATAAACAACAAGAAGCAATTAGAAACAAAGGAGGCCTCTCTTGATGAGGCTTTTAGGAGGTACTTGCATAAAGAATGATGTAACTAGCATGAAATCAAGAAAGTGCAAGAAACATATTAAACTTATATTAAACCTAAAAATAGTACTACAGAACATATAAGCAAAAGCAGATCTATCTATCTAATGGACTAATTACGAAATTGAAAGCATGGAAGCATGAAAAGAACCATTAGTGCCATAATTGCAAAAGTGAAGGGAAATGACTAAAAACTCTAATTGCACCGGTCAAAGTCTCTACTAAAGCAAATTAACATGATATATGTCTAATATAATGCAATTAAACAAATCCTAAAGCTAGAAAACAAGGAAACTGAAGATGACAACCTGACCGTGGGTCTGATTCATGGTGAGCACTATCCACCATGGCTGATAGCCATGACTGAGCTTGAAATATTTTTGCCCTCCCAATTTGGTGTCCAATCTTCAATTCTCCTTGAGGAATTGATGATCAAGGGTCACCACTGTGTCCTCTGATAGATTTGGTGGTTGAATTGCTCAGTTGGTGCACGGATTGCATGAATTAACATTTCTTGAATCTCCTAGCCTCCTAGGACCTCCATGGCATGTGATCTCCAATTGGGCAACCAAAGTATTCCTCTCAATGCATATAAGTGAGTATGCAATTCGATAGGGCTTCGCTGCATTTCAACTCGAGATTCATCTATATATTTTCTCCCAATTGGAGGGGGGTTTTATAGCATTTGCCAAGGGCTAGGGGTGGCTTCATGAGGAAGCCAAGAACAAGATTGGGTAGTTGAGCTTGTTGGATGGAAGGATCTGGAACCTTCCTCACTCAAACCACTCCAATCCGCAACCAATTGGCCATTTGAACCAACTTTGAATCGGTCAAAGGCCAATTGACTTTGAGGCTTGATCACGGCTGACAAGTGCGATCAACTCTGCTAACCGTGGGTGTCAGCAATGGCTAGCACTGACTAGGCAAAGGTGCCCAAATTGAGTGGTAAAAACCACTGCTATACCTTGGTATCTATCCAAGGTCTTCCATATGGTCTTCTAGCATGTCCCATATGAGTAGTCGCCTCGACATGACGTGTTTTAGGTGTCTATAGATGCCCCTTTTGAGATGCATTGTGAGATCGAACAACGCTGAGCAAAAATAAACCTCCTAAAATGATGTCATAGGTTGGATGATGATCATTGGTCTGATCAACATTAGATGCCCGAGTCCTGCAAAGAGGACGTGCATCCTAGAATCATTGCTTCCAACTAGATGGAAGGCTTAAATTTGAAAGAGTTTGCACTCATCATCAGACATTCGGGTAGCTTTGGTGCTACAATAGGAGTTAGGCCTATATAATCGAAAGGAGGAGAGCTACAAACTAAACTATCATATTTGCTTTTTCCCCAGTAGAGGGTAAGCTTATGATAGTCTTTGGCAATGATTCGTAAGATGAACACAATTTTGACAAGATCTAGGGATCTACGATCAAGGGATCTTCTATTGACTTTGATTATGATTTGATATTATGACTACCCCCTCAAGCGATGAGTCGATGAGGGTAATGACAATTAAATGAAGTGACGAGGTCGCTTGACCACTATGAATGATCTTGAACAAATTAAGATTTAGCATTTGAATTATTGGCAAGGCCTAATCAACTATGATTGCAACTATTAATAGTAATTGTCCATTTCTATCCCATGGAGCGGTCCAGCCATGAAGGCCTTCTTAGGGAATCGAAATGAGGACAATTCTAATTAGGCTTATGTTGAATCATATTATCGATGATTTGCTAAAAATATCATAGGAGAATTATGATGAATATCTCATTCCCCTGGAGCAGTCCGATCGTTAGGGCCTTCTTAGGGATTGAAATGAAGCATACAATTCAATGATGACTAATTTACCCCAAATGTCCTTATGGTAATTTACTCATCTTATTGGATTGCATGGAGCGCAAGTCGCTGCAACCACCAAGTGTATAGGGTAAATAACTAAATACGAGGCGCATTTGGATTTTAATGTTATCTGATTTTTTTGTTAATTTTGTAGATTTTGAATTATCTAGTCTGGTGGGTATTTTTAATTTATTATTTTATAGCTCTCCATGGTGGGAATTGAGAGCATTTATTATAGTTTGTTGATCACGCCTATCAGAAGTGGTTAAGAAGGTCAAATTCCTTGACCGTGGCTCAGACCCATGGGTGAAAAACCCTAATTCGGGGACCGTGGTTGTCAGACGCGGTCCGAACCGAATTCAAAAAATATATAAGGTTTTCCTATTTGAAAATTTTCATTATTTACCTAAAACTACCAGTAAAACTGAGAGCTCTGAGAGGTAAAAAGTGAATTCTGACATAGAACACTACTGCAAACTTCACTGATTCCCTCCTATCCACACCGATGGTTGACCAGCGAAGGAGCCGATGCTTCCAAGGTAACACACAAACCGAGACCACGCTTGCAAATTACCAGATTAAAAATTAACCACACTAAATAATGGGTTAAATGAACCAAATTAAACTATCGGTAATGAACCTCACCCTAGTTAGGTTTAGCATAGGTTAGATTAGAGGGGAGGGTTTTAATTTTGGGGGTTATTTTGGGAGGGAAATGACCCTGAAAAGGTCATGTTCCCTAGCCGCGGTGGCAGACGTGGTTCCCAATTGGCAGATTGGGGACCACGGTTATCAGCTGCGATGGGATTTAAATCCCAATGGTCATATTTTTGACCGCCTTGTCGATCGTGGTTTCGACCCGTGGCGTGACACCCTTAGGAAAAATTTTCAATTTTTTCCATTTTTCTTTGAATTTTTGGGAATTAATGCATTTTATTGCAATTTTGAAGTGCTTTTATTTGATTTTTTTGAAATTTTTGATCATGATTTTGCATGTTTTTACATTTTCATGAGATTTTTTGATTTGTTTGCCATTTTTGAGTCATTTTTAATTGTTTTTCTTATTTATTTGATTGCTTTCACTCAGAGCTTGACCAACAGAGTGAGGGAGACTGATCTCCTTCGTAACTTACACCGCACTCTCACTGACATGGAGCGGGAGTGGTTTGCTACCATGGGGTTTCAGTACATCTTGGACCTCCCCACTATTAGACCTGACCAGGCGTACATGACTGCATTGGCCCATCATTGGGATGCGCGGACCAATACATTTCACCTTTCGATGGGTGAAATGACTATTACTCTAGAGGATGTCTACCACATATTCTACCTACCTATTGATGGTGAGGCCATCACCTCCTCTCCTACCATGGTGAGGAAGGTCATGTTCGATGCTATATTTGGTAGATGGAGCATCGAGGCTCAGGGCCGGATTGATCATGGAGGCATCCACATCGAGGAGTGGTACCAGGCTAGATTCTTTTCACAATGGGAGGCTATGTTTATGCACTTGATCATCCAGATAGTCCTCCTAGATTCATCAGGCATGAGGTTCCCCTAGAACCTCCTGGCTAGGACCAGGGAGGTTATGATCAGCTCGATCGAGTGACCTCTTATTCTGGCATGGGGGAGCACCCTTCTAGCATAGCTCTATCATGAGTTGTACCAGATTACACACCGTAGTAGAGTGGGCATCGACTGTAGTCTACTTATCCATATTTGGGGTTGGCAGCATATTCAGATAGAGCACCCCATATATTTACCTCTAGGGATCACTGATATCGATGCAGCTTGTTAGTGCTATGTAGCCTACTGGCCTTGGGAGCAGGAGGGGTTCAGGAGTAGGTCTCATGTAGGAGATCTAGACCATTATATCACTAGATTCTCATAACTTCACCTTGAGTAGATCGAGTGGTGACCATACATGGGCTGCCCTACTTGGCTGGGGGTGGATAGATACTTACACCAGGCATGTAGAGATAGGTGGGTTATCGATCATAAGGTCGATATACATGAGTATCAACACTTCTCTCACATCCTACGATAGTTTGGGATTCAATAAGATGTCCCAGAGGTGCCTACTATTTATAGACACTTGGTCCTAGAGAGGGACCTAACCTAGCCCTAGGTGGCTCCACTAGGGGGTGATGATGATGACTTTCAAGAGTCAGGCCTAGTGGACGCAGGCACTACTACTGATTACCATGCATGGTGGACTAGCCTATAGTGGCACGAAGAGGGACCTCTAGGTCGACCAATGGATGACTTTGTAGTAGAGGGTGCAGAGGGCTCAAAGGTGGACCCTCATGGATGTAGGGTCCATTAGAGGACCAAGGGCACATGGGGCACAAGGGCCATATGTAGCAGAGGAGGAGGCATCCGAGGAGGGTGAGGCACCTCCTGATAATGAGGTTGGATAGTTGAGGGCATAGATTACCAACCTCCAGACTCAGATTGGGTCACTTCACACCTGACTCCTACATAGGGACACCACTATCACCACTCTAGAGGTGAAGCTATCTCATGGTCAGAGATAGTGGAGTAGCTACAAGGAGGAGAGGGTAGCTCTCCAAGCATAGGTGGCTACAATAGACATCGAGATTGAGAAGATCACTAGCCAATATGATCTTCTACAGGTGACACTAGATGTAGTGACTACTGAGCGAGACTTACTCAGGGTGATGAGGGTGGCTCCCTCATCTACACAAGCTATCATGGCACCTCCCATGGTACCATCTACTCTAGGGCTTACAGGTTTTGACCCGATGGTAGAGATTAGGAGGCTACATACCCTCATGGAGGAGGGTAATGATCAACACACAATGGATGTAGCTTGCAATGCCCAACTGGAGGGTATTATCAAGCTACTAGGTGGACAGGTTCTAGAGAGGACCACTACTATAGGGTCACATCAGAGTAGGACCAAGACCAGGGAGACAGGGTAGTCTAGTGCATGATCTAGCCATAGGACTGCCTCACATGCACTGAGTATAGTTGGTCCAAGCCGAGCGTAGGGTCTATAGTAGGACCCACAATAGGTTCTAGAGTAGGCCCATAGGGATGCAATTGAGGGAGGTGGAGAGAGCTCCAGAGCAGGGGGATCAAGGGGTGCAGGCCAGAGTTAGCACATTGGCATGGCACATATTTTGCTACTTTTTGTACCATTTTGGTGTAAGGTCTGAGGACCTACATAGTTGTAGCCTACGAGCATTTTGATGTACCCTACTATGATGTACATTTGACACACACACACACATATATATATATATATATATATATATGATATGATAGTTCATATCATTACATGTGTACTTTATTTTTGGTATTTTATGTTTATGTTATGCACATGGATGCAATGCTTATATTGATTTAATGCTATATGATGTGATGTATGGATGACATGCACTAGATAGCTATGTGATAGATGATTAGATGCTATGAGTTATGTATGTAGATGGACTACTTATGATGGATGCATATGAATGCCATATTTTGATGTTAAATGCATGTATACTTTGCTTCACTTGTATGCATTTAATTTATGTTGTTATGACATAGTTTATGCCTTGTATGTATTGCATAATTTTTCTATGATGATATATGGAAATGAACATGTATGCTTTAATCATTAAAACATAATGTATGAATGTAATATGGATTTAACAATCTAATGGATGACACCACAGAATGTATAACAATCATGGATTGTAATTGCTATATCTTATTATAAGAATTAATCAATTGGACACCCATATGTGAGATGCAATGATGTATTGTTTCTATTCATAAGCTCTTGCAAGTTAAAAGAATATGTGTAACATAGTCAGTGGTCATTTAAATATCATTTCTGACATCCATCCGGTATCTAACCTATATTATGAATAATCTTTAATAAACAAAATCTTATAAAGAGAAATTTGATATTTGATGATTGCATTGAAAATTGGTTGTTGCTATTTGGGAATTTTTGAGGTTTTCCATGAAACTCAAACACCCTAGTTGACTTATCAAAAGTTGTATACTAACCATACTAGACTTCTGAAACATAAGGCTTTCGCTAGGATAGGCCCTAACTATTCATTATCCCTGTGTGTGCAAATGAGTATATTAGATAAGGCATAAGCATACCCCGATGTCAGGCGGGATTCTTTCAGCCCATTGCTAATATTGGGGATCCTCAAATGTCTATCCAATCCTAGGTTTAGATTTCAGTTGGACTAGACTACTAGGTGATACAGGACACCTGAAGCTAGCTCTTCCACATTCAAACATTGGTCTGCACACAAGAAAAATGCTAATGTATCAGATATATCATCATGCATAAGGTACAATAGTACTGATAATTCTAGGGATTCAAGCTCACCCCCTTATTTTATTTAATTTTATTGGGATACTTGCTCATGTAAAGTGATAAGAATCATTATTTATTTTTGTACTATAGTGATAAAAATCACTATTTATTTTGTACTTTTATTTGAGCAAGGGATTTGATACTGATTTGATTTCTTTGATAAACTTGATCTTGATTTGATTTGACTTTTGAGAACTTAACTTTGGGAGTTTCACTTTGGGATATCTTTCAGGGATATCATTCTAGGATATTGCTCCTTCATTTGTAAGCAAGGGATTTATTTGGGTAAGGGGTAAGCTTGTCCTTTTGCCAACTATCAACATTTCCCAAACCATCCACACAGGGGGATAAGCAAGAATAAAATTTTCACCTCAGGATACCTGGTCCTACTTTGTAGCATTCATCTTCCCCTAGTCCTTATTAGGATTGTTTAATTTGTTGATTAGTGATAGAATTATGATATGCTAAGGGCTATACAAACTAGACCTCATCTACAAAAGCAAAGCAAGCTTTCTATCAACTCTTGAGAAGACCTCTAGGTATGGTTGAATGACCGAAAAACCCTAGTATATTCTTCATAGCAACAAGATGGGTTGTGTTGAAAAACATAATTACTCACAAGGGTGATGAATGATGAAAATGCAATGATGCATGATTGAAACACAAACGTGGTGTCATTTGTAAGATTGTAAACACAATGTATTCTAATGCAAGTGCGGCGGATGGATATGCCTAATGCAATGCAAAGATGAAATGCATGTGGAAAATGAAATGCATGATGCAAATGGAATGTAATGATGCAAAATGAAATGCAATGTTTTTGGATTTTGATATTTTTCCAAATTTTTATGGATTTTACATTTTGACCAAGGGATTTTAAAAACCATTGGAGCCTTTTGTGCTTTGACCAAAGGGGTTACAGATGCCTTTGGGGCCTTTTTGGATTGACCAAAGGGCTTACAGATGCTTTATTCTTACCTTTTTGAATTGACCAAAGGGCTTACAGATGCCTTTGGAGCCTTTTTATGGTTTTAGGCATAAAACACTTTAAGATGAAGGATATTGAGAGGTTCAGGCTCTTCAACTCCTTCGAGCGATGTCAAGTGATATGTCCCAGGTCCAATCTTCTTAGAGATCATATAAGGACCTAACCAGTTAGCCATAAATTTATCTCATAATTTTGGCGATAAATTTGAGTTCTGTTGGTTCTCTTTCAACACAAGATCACCAACCTCAAAGTCTCTCAGATGGACTTTGTTATTGTAAGCTCATTTTAAGTGCTCTTGATAAACGTGAAGGTGCTCAAGGGCATTCATGTGATGTTCATCAAGTAGCATCAATTGATCTAGGTGAGCTTGTCATGCGGTGTCATCATCAATGAACTCTTTCAATGCGATGCGCAACGTTGGAATCTCCAACTCTAAGGGCATAATGGCCTCAATGCCATATACTAATGAAAATGGAGTTGCCCCAATGGGTGTCCGAATACTAGTCCTATAAGCCCATAATGCAAGGGGTAGTTGGATGTGCCAATATTTGTGGTGCTCTTGTACCATATTTTTCAATATGGAGACCATTATCTTATTTGAAGCTTTAGCTTACCCATTTTCCTATGGATAATATGGAGTCACAAAACTATGTTTGATTCTATACTTAGACGTCAAAGCTCTCATAGTTTTATTTTTGAATGATGTTCCATTATCTAAAATTATCTTGGATGGTATCCCAAAATGACTTATGATATTAGTGAGTATGAACTCAGCAATACATGCTCCAGTTGTCATTGTTAAGGGAATGGCTTCCACCCATTTAGTAAAATACTCAGTAGCCATAATAATGAATGTATGTCGACCCGATGATGGAGGAGAGATCTTACCAATGAGATCAAATCCCCATTGAGCAAATGGCCAAGCCGCTTGAATGGGTTGTAAGGCCTGTGATGGCAGGTGCATAAGATTAGCATGATGTTGGCATTTAACGCATTTCTTGACATACACATTGCAATCCTTCTCCATAGTGGGCCAATAATAACCCATGCGAAGGATGCGCTTGATGATAGCCATGCCACTAAAATGGCCACCGCACGTACCATCGTGAGCTTGTGAAATTGCCCAAGATGACTCTTGGGGCTCAAGACAATGAAGGAGAACTCCATCGTAGCTTCTACGGTACAGGATGTCTGCTAACAAGACATACTTTGTCACTTTCTATTTAAATGTGCGCTTCATGACACGTGATAATCCCTGAGGGATTACACCAAGTCTAAGGAAGTCATGTATCTATGATGTCCAGTTATGATAAGCTTTAGCTTCGACTGACAAGACAACATGTTCCCCCTGTGGTTCTACATTTGCAAATGTAGACTGGAAAACAACCTTGTGGTGAATGGTAGTACCACTCCCCATCGGATCCTACGAGATCAAAGACCCCCAGGATGCTCTCTTGAGAAAGTCTCTAGCTCAGTAGAACCATTCATGGTTTGGTTCTACATGAATCATGTTGATTGACTCTTTGTTATCCAATGCTTCATGCTGCACAACAGAGTGTGACAATATTTTTACATGGATGGTAGTGAAATCGGTAGATGGATTCTGAGGGATTAGAGATCCCAAAGATGCCATTGTGTCTACAAATCTATTGGATGAATGAGGGATTGCCTTGATGTCATACCATTCTAGTTGAGCTAGATAAATGTCAACAAGATCCTTGTAAGCTTTCAATACCGGACATCGACATTGAAATAATCCCTTAACTTGGTTAACAATGAGAAGGGAATCACCAAAGATATTTAGCCTTTTGATCTTCATGGTGATAGCTATTTGGAGACCCAAAATTAGGGCTTCATATTCAAAATTATTGTTAGTGCAAGGAAAGTCCAACTTGAATGACAAGGGCATTGGAGCTCCTTGTGGCATGAACAACACTATTCCTGCACCACCCCCTTGCTCACACTTTGAACCATCGAAGAACAAGGTCATATCAGCTTTGTTATCCGGTTCCTCAAGTTTGGGTGCTTCTGATAAGGCAAATACTGCATCATCAAGAAGCTCTATGGTGAGGGGCCTACTATTCTTGAGAGGTACCTCAACCAGTTGATCAACTATGACTTATCCCTTAATGGAATTTTGGCTTATGAATTCCAAATCAAATTCTATCAATAGCATGATCCACTTTGCAGTACGTGTATTATGATATGTCTTGCTCATCATATACTACAAAGGATTTTGTTTTGATATGACATACGTCGTATGACTTAACATATAGTGCCACAATTTCTTTGTAGTAAACACTACTGCTAAACACAACTTTTCAACGTATGCATATCCTAGCTCATAACTCACCAAGGTTCGGCTAATATAATATATGGCTTGTTCTTTGTCTTGCACATTCTTTTGGGCTAACATAGTTCCCAATGCAAAGTCAGTCATCGATATATACAACAAGAATGGTACATCTGGCCTTGGTGGAGCTAGCATTGGCGGCATCACCAGGTATTGCTTAATCTCAGCAAAGGCTGCTTGATAGTCCTCGTCCCAGTTGAATGGGACCCCCTTGTGTAGCAGTCGATTCATGGGTCGACATTTATCCGATAATTGTGTGATAAATCACTTTATGGATGCTACTTTGCCCTGTAGGCTTCTTAATTCCTTGATATTCATGGGGGGATGCATTTCTAAAATAGCCTTGACCTTTGTTGGGTCAACTTCGATGCCTCATTTTGAAATGATGAATCCTAAGAGCTTTCCTGAAGTTACGCCAAATACGCACTTCTTAGGATTCAACCTGACATTATGCTCTATCAGGCGATCGAAGACCTTCCTCAGGACCTCAACATGCTCTTCACGTAGCAATGACTTTGCCAACAAGTCATCGATATAATCTTCTAAGATCTTATGCATGTAGTCATGAAAGATATATGTCATAGCCCGCTGATATGTAGCACCAACATTCTTCAGGCCGAATGGCATAACCTTGTAACAGAATGTCCCCCATGGCGTTATGAATGTGGTTTTATGCTGGTCTTCGGGCTTAATCCGAATTTGATTGTAACCAAAAAAACCATCCATTAAGGAGAGCATCTCATGACCCGTAGTTGCATCTACGAGAGCATCTATGTTTGGAAATGGAAATGAATCCTTTGGTGTTGCCCTATTTAGGTCTCTAAAATCCGTACAGATACGGATCCTTCCATCAAGTTTTCCTATAGGCACCATGTTTGATACCCATTCTGGATAGTCGATGGAAATGACAAACTCTACATCCAACAACTTTTGCAATTCATCCTTAACCATTAAGGCTACTGTTGGATGCATCTTCCTGAGTTTCTGCTTGACTGGCTTCTTTGATAGATCTAGCGAAAGGTTATGAGTAACCAATTTTGGATCTAGACCCGACATATCCTTATAAGTCCAAGCAAAGAGATCAGGTCTCTCTCTCAGTAGAGGGATGAGGTTGGCATGCTCATCAAGAGTCAAAATTTCTCCAAATTTAACCTTCTTAGGATTAGTGGGATCATTACTGATATCCACTTCAAAGGTTTCCTCTACTAACATATGGGATCCCTCCTCAAGCTGGTGAGGTGTAGGAATCAAGTGGATGTCATCTATTGGGTTTATAGGTTCCTCATTAGAAGCATCCTCAACATGATAGACATCATGTGCATAGCCTAGCACAAAATGGAAAGGTTGCAACATTTCCTCATTAGGGAAGAAATCTTTAGGCTCTAGAGGTGAATCAACGTGATCCCAATCAATAGCATCTACATTAAGACACAATGGCTTGGAAGGATCGGCTGGATTACAGAGTGGAGTGGTCAAATCAATGGAGATCATATTGATGGAATGGATCATGTCTCCAGGACCATGTGCACGTGACTCAACATTAGCAAAACTTCCATCCCCGAGATGTGGTTCTGGGGGTATGGGGATCTCTGGATCCGGTCCATGAATAGACTATCGGATGGGATCATTGGGCTCAAGGAGCTCCATGTACATTGGTGGATCGGGAAACACCATGTGATAAATCACATTAAGATTCGATGGTCTTCCCCTAAGGTGAGGATGGAGATTGATCTCTCTGTACATCTCCTCAGTAGTATATGGTGCATTACGATGATGTAAGTAGGGAGGTCCTAAATAGGCTCTCTCTATTTCATCTTCATCATCACTATCATAATAAAGATCCTCACCTCTACCTAATGGAATCGGGTGATGCTCCAAATGAGGCCCCATGTAGGCTATCTCTTGATAGCCATCATCATTATCGAAGGGCTCTTCGCTCATATTTATTGATTCCAAAGGTAAAATATGATGCAAGAGTGTAGGGCCCAAGTAGGCCAACTCGATTTCATCCTCGGATTGCTCATTGTTTGAGGATAACTCAATGTCATCTATTCCAGAATCGTAGTCTAGTCCATCACTTTCGATGATGGATACTGCATGAACATCCTCAGAAGCAACTTTTGATTCGGTGTCTATAGTTATGTCTAGACTCTGGATGTGCATACCAATATCGTCGATAGCTCCATGACTTTGATTGTCCAAGTTGGCTCTTGGAATGTGTTTTGGGCCGGTCTCCACCAAGATGTTCGCATGATATCTCTCGGGTGGCTCCATAGTGACATAGGTCACTAGCCGGTTATCCTTCTAAAATGTGGAAGGATTAGGGTGATAAGGATTGAAGTCAACTTCACCCCCTAGACTGAGGTACAGGTGGTCTAAAGATGCCATGAGAAGTTCATCCTATCCTCGAATATAGTATCCTAACCCGAACCTATCAGTTGGCAACTGATACTATGGTTCATATGGCCTTCTACGCCCTTGCTCGAATAGTCCGAGACCATAACCATGCCAATGGTAATGCTCGAAGTATCACATGGCATATTCTAGGTTGGAGAGATAATGAACATTCATAATGAATGGTTCATTATCATCCTCATCCATGGGTGTGGGAGATGCAAACTGGTCTAGCCCTCCATAGATGAAGTTGGTTTGGTTAGGTGGCACCCCTAATGGTTCCACCATCCCTACGGGAAGGCGATGGGCTCATGGTCGGCCCATGTCCTATGCAGTTTTGATAATTGGTGTGAACATCACATTCTGCATGATATATTCCCCTAATCTAAGATTAACCAAATGGATGGTCACCTACGGTGCAGATGACCCTGCTGAAGATGCAGGTGAAGCAGGATGAGGTGCCTCTTCGACTTCTCCTTGAATTTCCTCTACTTCCATGGGAGTAGGGGCTTCAATGATAACTGGCTTGGGTATTTGCTTTATCTCTTTTTTACCCATATTTGCTTTCAACTTCCTATCATCCCGATGCATCATAGATGTAGATGGTCTAGTAGAAGCAATTGTCGTGTGCTCCGATCATTGAGATGCGGACGTTGTAGGTTTAGCACACATATCTTTGATTTTACCTCCTAGCTCTTTGATCGGTGATGTTGGCCGCACATCCAGGTGCATTGAGGGGAGCATGAATTCCCTCAACAAATCTGCTAGATTCACATATTTAAAGGGTTCTTCATCTGAAGGCACCACGTGAACCTATCCCTCATGAACATATTTGATACATTGATGTAGAATAGAAGGGATGCAACACATTTCTCTGATCCAAGGCCTCCCTAGAAGTATGTTATATTGCATAGCACCTTCGATTACATGACACATCATCGAGATGGTCTTCAGTCCTACCTGGATAGGTAAAACTATAGTACCGACCGTTGAGCATAATGCATCATTGAAAGCTCTCAACGTGAAGGTAGAAGGGATGATATGCATCTTGGGCAACTTCAAGTGAGTTAATGCCTTGGTAGTTATGATATTGATTGATGACCCCATGTCAATAAAAACCCACTTGAATGGTTTGTGATTCACACATGCAATAATATGCAATGGTGGGTCTGCTATAATAGTGGAAACCATCTTGACTTCATGATCATGAAATTGTATGACCGGTTCCTGACACTATTGCATGTGCCCCACGAAGTGTGTAAATGCTTCGGGATCCTGAGGCTGCACTTCTATGGACCTTAAGATGTCCATAAGCATCTCCCTATGCTTGGGAGACTACTGAATCAGCTCATAAATCGACAACTTTGTTGGAGTCATCTGTAGGTTTTGGACCAACCTACTCCTGATGGTCACCACCGGTCTAGTTGGTGGGCCTGGCACATGTTGGGCTGGCCTTGGAGGAGGCGCATCTTGGACTCTAATGGGTGCTGGAGGTTGATTTGGTCATTCATACCTCACGTTCCTTGTGACAATGTTGACCATTCCGATGAACCCCTGGGTTGGTGGTTCGATGCGTACTTGGTTGACTTGGCCAACATTATTCTTTGGTGCCTCATGATTTGGTAGAGGATTTTTGTAAATCCCCATATTTTTATTGTCAGGCGCTTGTGGGTTGTCGACAAGAAGCGTACCTCTTTCGATCATATTTTGCACAAGATGTTTGAAAGACCAACATACCTCAATGTCGTGGCCTTTCGATCGATGAAAGATGCAATATTGATCATCCTTGTAGCCCTTAGGCTTAGGCTGATTAGGGTCCATTAACTTGACCTCGGGTAAGTGTATAGCCTTCACCTCGCATAACTGATGAAAAATCAAAGCCAACGACTCCGATAACTGAGTGAATACGTGAGGTGGGCATTGTTCCTTATTCTTACCCCTTTGATTATTGTTGCACTACTCATATTGCGCAGGAGGAGGTTGGGCTTGATAGTTTCATTGTTGTTGCCCCTTATCCCCTTTTTGAAGGTTCAACACCACCTGATTAACATGGGTCGGCTTGGCCTGTTGTCTCTCAGTGCTTTTCTTGTGCCACTCCTTCTTAGTTTTGAGCTTCAAGTTACCCTCCTATAACTTGATGTCCTCTATCACCTTGGCTTGCACCAAAGCCTCTTCGAATGTCTGGTACTACTACAACTATAGCAATAATGAAATGTGCTTGGTGCAACTCTTCATGAACATTCGAGTTAATTCAGAGGATGGGATGGAGAATGGTAGCTTTGCCATCATTTTCCTCCATCATTTTCCATAATCCATCATTGGCTCATCATCGTGTTGCGTTAAAGCAGCCAGGTCGGATAAGTTTACCTTTTTCTTGATGTCGAAGGAGAAGCGTTCAAGAAATGCATCAGCTAGTTGTTTGAAACTAGTGATGTTGTGCCTCTTTAATTGGTTGAACCACTCCCGAGCTGGGCCTGAGAGGGTCGTAATGAAGGTGCGTAGGAGCAAAGCATCATTGCTCTCAATCTGAAAGCACATATCTAGGAAACTCGTTACATGCTCCTGTGCATCTTCCTCTCCTTGAAACTTTTCCAGTCTAGGCATCTTGAAATGCTCAGGATAGGCTAGAATAGGCACTGACGTGCATAGAGGTTCATTATGGATTTTGTTCAAGGTAGGATTTTGATAAGTCATTCCTTGCTTCTCTATGGCTTGGACCTTCTCTGCTAAGGCCTTATAGGCCTATGAGGAAAGGAACTCCTCTTCTCGAGATTGCCTTGGAGGCACCTTCGGAGGTAGATTCTTCCTCTATCGAGGTGGTGGACTAGGCTCGCCCTCCTCCTCGAATTGGGAGATTTCTGGATATTCTTGTTCTAATTCCTCTCCCACTTCTTCCTCATACTACCTATGCTCACGTTGTTCAGACGTTGGACATCGATCTCTGTGCTGAGTCGTACGATGAGTATGTGTGTCTATGTACTCAGGGTATAGCTCGGGCTGTGAAGCCACTCATCTATCGACACGCTCCCTGGTCTCACTACGAGGAGGTAAATCGATGCTAGCCAATCGATCCTCTCTCTCTACATGCTCCTTCTGATCAAGGATGCATTGTTCACGCATGCGTTGTTCATATAATTTTTGTCTTATGAACCTCTGCCTCTGAGAGTTCTCATTTTTGAGGTGCTCTTTCTCTACGTGAACATCCTCCAATTGGTCTTGGAGAATATACCATCTCTATTCTGACACTAGTCTATGAGATCTATCAACATGATCGGTCATCTGAGGCCTCTGGTGTGTGTGCTCTGTTCGAGCGACTTTATGGGTATGTCCTCCAATGGACTGATTTGCCACACTCTTGCCTCTGTCTGTAAAGATGACATTCATGTCAGGCTATCTCCTATACTCTATGTCTGCATGAGATGTAGGAGCACGTATGTCACGAGAACACCACATGATTAACATGGGTTGGCTTGGCCTGTTGTCTTTGAGTGCTTTTCTTGTGACACTCCTTCTTAGTTCTAATCTTCAAGTTATCCTCCTCTAACTTGATGTCCTCTATCACCTTGGCTTGCGCTAAAGCCTCTTCGAATGTCTGGTACTACTACAACTATAGTAATAACGAAATGTGCTTGGTGCAACTCTTCATGAATATTCGAGTTAATTCTGAGGATGGGATGGAGAATGACAACTTTACCATAATTTTCCTTCATCATTTTCCATAATCCATCACTGGCTTGTCATCATGTTGCGTTAAAGCAGCCAGGTCGAATAATTTTACCTTTTTCTTGATGTCGAAGGAGAAGCATTCAATAAATGCATCGACTAGTTGTTTGAAACTAGCGATGTTGTGCCTCTTTAATTGGTTGAACCACTACCGAGATGGGCCTGATAGGGTTGTAATGAAGGTGCGTATGAGCAAAGAATCATTGCTCTCGATCTGAAAGCACATTTCTAGGAAACTCGTTACATGATCCTGTGCATCTTCCTCTCCTTGAAACTTTTCCAGTTTAGGCATTTTTAAATGCTCAAGATAGGCCTGAATAGGCACTAACGTGCATAGAGGTTCATTATGGATTTTGTTCAAGGTAGAATTTTGATAAGCCATTCCTTGCTTCTCTATGGATTGGACTTTCTCTGCTAAGGCCTTATAGGTTTGCGAGGAAAGGAACTCCTCTTCTTGAGATTGCCTTGGAGGCACCTTCGGAGGCAGATTATTCCTCTATCGATATGGTAGACTAGGCTCGCCCTCCTCATTGAATCGAGAGATTTGTGTATATTCTTGTTATAATTCCTCTCCCACTTCTTCCTCATACTGCCTATTCTCATGTTGTTCATATGTTGGACATCGATATTTGTGTTGAGCTGTACGATGAGTATGTGTGTCTATGTACTTAGGGTATAGCTTAGGTTGTGAAGCCACTCATCTATTGACACACTCCCTGTTCTCACTACGAGGAGGTAAATCGATCCTAGCCAATCGATCCTCTCTCTCTACATGCTCCTTCTGATCAAGGATGCGTTGTTCACGCATACGCTGTTCATATAATTTTTGTCTTATGAACCTCTTCCTTTGATAGTTCTTGTTTTCGAGGGGCTCTTTCTCTACACGAACATCCTCCAATTGGTCTTGGAGAATACACTATCTCTGTTCTGACACTATTCTATGAGATCTATCAATATGATCGGCCGTTTGAGGCCTCTAGTGTGTGTGCTCTATTTGAGTGACTTTATGGATATGTTCTCCAATGGACTGATTTGCCATACTCTTACATCTATTTGTAAATATGGCATTCATGTTAGGCTATCTTCTATACTCTATGTATGCATGAGACATAGGAGCACGTATGTCATGAGAACACTTGGAGAACTCTTCAAGTTCTCGAGCGGTCCTAATGGTGCTTCCACTACACTCACTCACAGGTCAAGAGGGTGCAGGCATAGGCTTATATCCTAGATCCCCTAGGACTCTATCTAGATCATCTAACTATTTTCTATGCCATGGCTCATGAGGTGGCATACCATTAGCTCCCACTTTGGATATATCTATGGTGAACTTACAAGGTTCACCCCTATAGGGAGTCTGCATGGGCATATGCTTAGAAGCGGTCCCATATATTTTCCCCTAAATGGGTGGATCTCGAGCCTGTATATACTTGGATGGTGGAGGTCATGAGCCTCCCTTAGCTACTAGTCAAAGGGGTACCAATTTGGATCCCTTAATGACATATTCTTTAGCTGAACCTATGGATGCACGAGGAATGCGGTCATGGTAAATGCTACCATGTGCGAAACCCCCATGCTGGGAAGTCCCATGCTCTGATCTATGTCTAGAGGGATGTCTAGTACTTCCTCTAATTAGGGTATTCTCAATGGAATCCCCTCGTATAGAATTATCCCCTCTAATACTCACTAAATGACATCTAGGAGGATTCTATGATTAAGGGCGTTCTACATCGTGTTGTGCATTAGGTGGAGCTTGGGCCTCGATCTCAGGTATATGCTCAGATCGGCCTCTCTGTTTCTGCACCATTGTGTATCCTATATCTAGATTTATCTTTTATTTAACATGCAAAGAATACAATTATGATTATCTCTTTTTAAAGTTTTAAAATAAGCCCTAAACTGTTTGATGTGTTTTGCAAGTGTGTTGTAGCAGTAAAGTAACTCTTGTCGTGTTTGTAATATGTTGATGATTTTCTCAAATTTTAAAGGGCTTTCACCTGTATACTCGTAGCTCGACAACCGGCAATGAAATTCATGATCACGTAAACCCCTCGAAATGTGGAGATGAAACCCACACTCGGGTAGGGAGCACAGGTCCTCCCGGTCCTCACCCAGTTCACCCGTGTGCAGCGATACACCCCTCCAAGGAGGAATGTGTGCTATTTTGCATGGGCTATGACGACATCTTGGATCCGGTATTGGTCTAGAATATAAGGTACGTGGGAGTTGGGCCAACAAATGGAAATCACTGCCACCATCATTGAAACCCTACTAGTGGTTGGATGTGACTTCCAACTCACTAGAATTTATAATGTGTCGTGGTGTGTGTGGTTCCTTTTAATTTATACAAAATAAAGATGCATAATACAACATTCAAATGATTATTTTCTATATGCAATGTAGAAAAGGGATGTTTCAAATTAAGAAAGCATGCATGATTAGTTTTACATGATATTTTGACAATGCATACTAACAATGGTATGGCCACTGATCGGGCCTCAAGCAAGCAAAAGAGCATAAAAGAGGTTCTAGAACGTTGGAGACTAGGGCGAACTGCACTAAGAGGTTCGCTATTCCTAGCAATGCCTAGTAAAGACCTAAAAAGAGAAAGACCTAAGGACTCATATGCATATTACTAATTTTGTTGTCTTCCCTAATTAGTCTAACATTTTAGTATTCTAGAAATTTACAGAGAGCAAAAATAGAAACATAAACTAATAGTGGCACCTACCTCAGGTCCCCATCTAATTGATCTTTACTCCTTAGTTGTTTGGTTTATCAGATGTTGATCGCGTCTCTGTAACGCGATGACCACTGTTGCCCATGGGTGTCAACCGCAGTGACAAATTTTTGACCATGGTTGTCAACCGTGGTGAGCATCTATCATCAAAAAACCAATAACATCAATTTTCAATAGTATAAAATGTGAAGGTTCTATCGTGATCACCTTTTGTAACCACCAAAAAGGCTTGCACCTAGTCTAACTATTGCAATTGATGAAAGATACACAAATAGACATGCATAAATTGACAACAAGAAATAAAACGAATACAAGGAATCCTTTATTAATTTTAATGGAGTCAAATTATAGATTTGTCCCTCTTAGGGATACCCATTTGATACATCAATTACAATAGTGTTATAATCCCTCTCAAGGGTAGATGCAATCAAAATGCCTTTCAGGATGACATGAACTACTCCAAGGTGTCGATGACCTTCTTCTCCAAGATTAGAGGCATTTTCTACCTTGCATGTTAAAACCTTGTTGATCCTACGTGCAATAAAAAACAATAAAAAATAGATACAAAGGAGGCCTCTTTTGATGAGGCTTTTAAGAGAATCTTGCATAATAGATGATGTAATTAACATAAAATCAAGAAAGTGCAAGAAACATATTACACCTATGCTAAACATGAAATAGCACCATAGAACATATAAAGGAAAAGCATATGCATCTATCTAATGGTCTAATTACATAATTGAAAGCATGGAAGCATGAAAAGATCCATTAGTAGCATAATTGCAATAATGAAAGGAAATGACTAAAAACCCTAATTGCATCGGTCAAAGTCTCTACTAAAGCAAATTAACATGATATATGTCTAATCTAATGCACTTAAACAAATCCTAAAGCTAGAAAACAAGGAAACTGAAGATGAGAACCTGACCGCGGGTCTTATTCATGATGGGCACTGTCCACCATGGCTGTTAGTCGCAGTTGAGCTTGAAATATTTTTGGGCTCCCAATTTGGTGTCCAATATTTAATTCTCCTTGAGGAATTGATGATCAGGGGTCGCCAATGTGTCCTTTGATAGATTTGTTGGTTAAATTACTTATTTTATGCACGGATTGCATGAATTAACATTTCTTGAATCTCTTAGCCTCCTAGGACCTCCATGGCATGTGATCTCCAATTGGGTAATCAAAGTATTCCTCTCAATGCATATAGGTGAGTATGCAATTCGATAGGGCTTCATTGCGTTTCAACTCAAGATTCATCTATATCTTTTCTCCCAATTGGAGGGGATTTTATAGCATTCGCCAAGGGCTAGGGGTGGCTTCATGAGGAATCCAAGAACAATATTGGGTGGTTGAGCTTGTTGGATGGAAGGATTCGGAACCTTCCTCACTCAAACTATTCCAATCTGTAACCAATTGGTCATTTGAACCAAATTTGAATTAGTCAAAGGCCAACTGACTTTAAGTTCTGATTGCGACTGACAGGTGTGGTCATCTCTGCTAACCACGAGTGTCAGCAGCAACTAGAATTGACTAGGCAAAGGTGCCCAAATTAAGTGGTAAAAACCACTGCTATACCTTGGTATATGTTCAAGGTCTTCCATATGGTCTTCCAGCATGTCCCATATGAGTAGTCACCTCAACATGACGCGTTTTAGGTGTCTAAAATGTGAAATATGAAAATGTAGGAAATGCAATGCAATTTAACTTCCTAGAAACCTCAAAATCTATTACCACATTTTTGATCCTCAAGGTCACTTTTCAGTGTGAGAGGAGAGCATACAAATGGCAAGGGAACTTTTGCTTAATGTTATATAGGCTAGAAAAGCAAATTTGTAAATAAAGCAAAATCCTATATTAAGTGTTCTTTATGAAATTAAACCTAGAATTAAAAGTAGGAGCACCTACTTGAGGTTTAACTCTCTTTGGAAATTGGATGGGACTATTGTATAGGCTCTATTTCTTGAAATCAGCTCTATGGCAGAAAGCATCCCTATTTGGATGATTCACAACAAAAATTATCCCTATCAGGATGATTTATAGCAAAAACCATCCTTGTGTGGATAATTTATGATGGGGAGACTTCTAGTCTTCCTCTCTGTTGGGTCTAGTTTTCTGCCTCAAAAGACCAGTCTGATGAAATTTCTTACAAAAACCAAAGAACACAAAAGTCAAAAATTTATCTTAGATTGAAAAGAAACACAATATATAAAAACCCTAACTAATTAAACACTAGAAGCTATTTGAAGTAACTTAACCTAACAAAAATAAAATCTAACTGATGAAATACCAATATTGCAACAAAATAATCAAAATGGACAGAATACTAAATGGTTGGTGGGGAAGGAATGATACCTTTGCACACCCCAAGACTACTGACTTTGCCTAAGAAGGCACTTAGTGATGGTGACAAAAAATGAAAATAAATGGCTAGGAAGTAAAGGATATTACCTCATACTCACCTAAAACTATTGTGTTTTGTTGTGTAGAATCGAGTACCTGATAGAATGGGCCCCAGTTTTGAGCTCAACAAAAAATGTTTTTGTCTGGACAATTCTATCTATAAATCGATTGGGTCCTGATGGTTTATAGAAATCATTCAAGTGCTAAAAAATTTAACTGTAAATTATCTTAGAGTGGACATTTGGGACAAAGGACTTTACTTTTAGACTAGTCTATATGGTTCTCGATTTGGATGGATTTTAACTATTTTCAAACCTGCAAACACAGATAGAAAACACAAAATGCAAGCAAGATTGATAAAATCCAATAAAACACACAAGGCAAAATGCGAGATAAGTGGTGATAAATCAATAATTTTACAACCTATAAAATATATAACCTATGTGCTTTTAAGGGTTAGAATGGTCCCACTATGATCGCAAAAATGTAAATAAAACATGTCATTTATTAACTTAAAATATGTTACAACAATGATCTTTTCAAATGTCCTTTGGGCTACAAAGTGGGTTTTCAAGGTGAAATCCCTTTCATAATATAATATTTGGCACTATTGTCTTCTTTTACCACCTCAAGAGGGGTGGGTTTATGCTTGCATACCATCATGGGTTGAGCAAAGTTTCCACGCTTGCACAATTAAAACAAATGGTAATAGAACCTATTGGGTCCACCTAAGTTGGACCCAAGCTTATGAGAGGAGCAAACAATAAAAACTTGAACTAAATAATTACATAGAGCTTAGAATAAGATAAAAACACACTAAAATTACCTTGCTCACCTATGTAAATGGTTTGTTGTAGTATGACTGGTTGTAATTGGTTCCTGACAGGAACCATCTCTCTATGGAAGATTTATTTTGTGATGGTGTAGGTGAAATTTCCTTTGGAAAGGAACTTCTGTAGGTTGTTAGGTATCTCTAATTCAAATTTGGTGATTGTTTAAGCTTCGACCTACAAGTAGTTTACAAAAAAAAACATGCAATAAGAGGCACACAATGCTATCCATGGCTAACACCCAAGCAAGATGACTTCTCACAAATGCATACAAGCAAATTCTAGATAATTTTTGGTATATTTTCCCTAAGATATATTGCACATATGAAAATAAAATAAATGGGGGCCTATTTATAGATTTTCTCAAGGGTGAGGGGGTGGTGAAGTGGAGATGAGGTGGAGGTGACATGGCATACAAGTGGCTTGAGTGAGGGGAGGGAAAAATCTAGGTTTTCCCACTTGGATGGTCAAAGGGACATGTGTGCACCATGTCTCATTAATGTTTTTGGGTGGAGAGAGTCCTCACCCCACCCAAGGGGTATGCCTCATTAATGTTTTTGGGTGGGGAGAGTCCTCACCCCACCCATATGCATTAAAGAGCATGGGGGGTTGTGTGGGTGCATGGGGATGTGGAGAGTAGGGGGTAGGCTAGGCTAGGGTGATAGGGTAGACTAGGGGAATGTGCACATAGGCTAGGGGGAGTGGGATAGTCACATGGTGACCATGGGCTAGGTGTAGGATGGGGATTAATGGGTCAAAGGGGTTAAGATAGTCAAAATTAATGTTTTGAAGGTGGCCATTTCAAATATTTGGATATTTGGAGCAATTATGCAATAATTAAAGGTTAACATTAGACAAGAGGAAATATGATATTTTTTAGGTGTCTACAAAGCCTTTAATCTAGAAGCTTAATTCTACACCAAGCTTTGCTAGACTCACAAATTCTAAGTATACTAGAAATTTTGTAATTGATATCAGTTGCATGCTTTAAAAATTTCAAAGTGAAGAGTGTTTAGGCCTTAAATATAAAAATTTGGACCTTTTATGATAGAATTAACATAAGTTTCAAAAGTCTTTGGCCAAACATAAATTCAAAAAAATTGGGGATAAATAAAAACCCTCTAGCTTTATAAGTACAAAAATCATAACAAAGCTAGAATGGAAGCATGTCAAATCTTCCTGAGTGATGGTGTTAGCCCAAGCCTCTAAAATTTTTGGCATAATGAAAGGCATATAAGGAGCATGAGAGGAATCCCAAAAATTAAGGTAAAGTAAGTCAACAACCTGGACCAAATATTCTAAGCACAACAAATGATGTCATCACTCAAAATGTTCGACAAGCTTATGACAAGAAGGAAAAACAATCCAAAAAACAATGAAGGTAGCAATAATGTCTTGGACCAGAGGATCTTAGCATAAAAGGTGTTTGGTACCCCGAAAAAGAGTAGTTAGGCCATGTGACAACTATCAGAACCTAAAAGCAACAACCACCCCAACAAAATAGAATTGAGGTTTTAACAAATCAAAACTGCTTGAAGGTCAACAATGGAGCATGTTGAAGATGCCAAGTGGCGCCAACTCATACTAAGATCATACTTGAACAATTTTTGTTGATAATAGTACATAATAGTTATCTTCATATTAGCCTAGTGAACATTATAAATAAGACAATACCCCTCATCGTAAAGGGTTAGATAATTTATTGTTTGCCTTTCATAGGTTGTATGTTTATGCTACTCTAATACAATGAAAAGCTATTTGGTTTCTTTCTATTGAAGTGCATGAGATGTTTGTTACGAAAAATGCACTTTCAATGTTCTTGATTATGTTTCAATTAGAGTAATATTTGTTAGGTTTAAAGTTGTTTGGTGTTCCTTAGCAATTGAGGTTCTATATGTTAAGTTTTAAACTATTTAACTTGTTTAAATTGGAATACTTGAAATATTGAATGCCATGATTCTTGTGCTTATTATTCTTCCTATGTAATTTTCAATTGAGAGAAAATATATTAGGATTTGCTTGTAGAAGATGGACTCTGCTCATGTAGCTAAAAGCAATGTTGGTAGCCGAGTTCCAATAACATTCAAATCAATCTCTCTAACTCTTCTCCCTCTCTTCCCTTTCTATTTTCTTTATTTAGTATTTTACCAACAATATTTTCATAAGGAACCAACCTTCTCTAGAATTTTATTTAGAAACAATTCTAAGTCATCCAATCTTGACTTCAGTCTAGGGTGCACATTCCATACCTAGGCATATCAAAGCATCAAGAGTGATGAATATTTTAGATGCTTTGAAAATGATACCAAAGGTATTGGTTCAAAAGTAATGATAAAAATGTGATACAATGGTATAGGTTTGGGAAGATATGGGCAAGGTGTCAAAATACCCGTAATACTAGGTATAAGGCCAAAGAATGAACGCCTTGGACATACATATCAAACGAAAAATAATGAGACAAAATTTGTGAAGGAAGAATCATATGCAGAAAATTAATCTCCTCGGATGAGTTGTTGTAGTCAGTGTGGAAGATCTAGACATGTGATAGCTAGGTGTTGGGACCTCCATCCTTGTGAGATATGTGGAGGTAAAAATCACTTCAAAATAAATTGTTGGAATAATGAGAAAATGACCAACAAAAGACATATAAACTATGGATAGATGAATGTGTTAGAGTGAGATAAAATAAAATAAATGAAAAATGTTCTCTATAGAAGAACACCAAGTTTGATGGTTGAGAAATATCATAATATAAGTTTTTCCATAGAGAAATGTAGTCTTGGAAAACTTGAGATAAATTATTTTAATACCAAAAGAGTATGATCCAAGGATTGCTTGAAAGACTAGCGATGAAAAATTATGTAGAGGATTCCAAATATGTGAAAGATTCTAAATAAATACTTCAATGGTAATTTCCCAAAGATGATGACCTAAAGGCAGATTTAGAGGCTGACCCAAAGGCAAGGACCCAAACACAGCCCAAAGTCAACTATGAATTAGAGGCAACAAAAAGGTAAGGACCTAGAGTTAATGATGACCCTAAGGCAAAGACCTAGAGGTATCATCCATAAGAAGACCCAACGACTAACCAAAGAGGTAGATCTAGTGGAGATTACTTACTAGAAGAGCTAGAGTATCTATAGCCAATAAATTTAGAGTGAGAGTGAGAGTACAATTCCAGTGTACCACCCCTAAAATCATGGGGGTAGAAATATTTATACCAAATAATATAATAAGGGGGGGTTTAGACTTTATTAAAATATTTATTGTTATGTAGATTTAATTATTACATTTAGGGGGATGTTAATTATTTCATCCCATATGTGGGTGAATATAAATCTCGCATGAGAAGTTGAAAAGACAATAAGGTAGAACACCAAGGGTCTCTTAAGTCAAAGAGGTACCACATTGTATTAAATATGTATGTTGTATGCTTGCGATTGGTGGTAAAATATTGTTGAAATATTGAGAAAATATTTTTTGAACTATATTGTTTGAAACATTGTTGCTTGTCTTCACCTTGAATCTTCTAAAAATAAATAGGAGTAAATATATTGTAAAGAAAGTTGGTATGTCCTTGGTCTATTTAGGAATTAAAAGCACAAGGATAATTCTAAATGCCCTATTTCATTGCCTTTACAAAATTTATAGAACTAAATTCCACATTACTCAAATAAAAATGAAACTTAATAAAGAGATCCTCAATGAAGAAATTAGTCTTATAGAGAGTGGAAGGAAATATACTAGGAAGTTTGAATGTCTAAAGAGGAAGCCTCCAAGTGAACAAATAGAAATGTACATTAGGAACATTAACAACTTAGGTTTCTTAGACATGGTGGGAGAAAATGAGTTGGAATTAAGCTTATTACATGCAAACATTTCCAATATTAACTTGGGTTTCCTAGACATGGTGAGAGAAAATGAGTTGAAATTAGGTAATTCACACAGAAATATTTGAAACATGGTGGAATATGTCATGAATAATATCTTAAAAAGTGATAATATTCTCATAAATGATGATGATAAAGATACATTTGGCATGAATTATGACCATGAAATTAGTGAGATGTGCCTTATCCATCATTTGATGATAGAAAACCAAGGAATAAAATGTTCCACATAGGTAGTTAGAAAAAGTGTAGAAGGTGAATCTTTGGACATGATTAAAAATGTTGACATCATTGGTTTTCTAAATGTAACAAGAGAAAACACGATGAGATTAATGAATATACTATGCAAATTACTAGAAATATTTCTAACATGGTGGTCGACATAAATTTCATGAATAACATCATATAGAAGGATAATCTTGCTTAAAATGATGGTGATGATGTCTTGACTAGTATAAATCATGGCCACAAAAGTAATGATATATTATGCTTTATTGGGATCCTAGAAATAAAAATTCAAAGAACAAAATGCTCCTCACAAGTAATCAGGTGAAACATAGATAACAAGAAGATAACAAGTGAATATTTAAAGGTTCTTGAGGTAATGATCAATACTAAGATAAAAAACTTGTCCATCCTAGACCATGGCATGGTTAACAACTTAAACATTCATTTAAATAACATTGATAATAACATTAGTACTAATTGTTATGGATATACTGATTTAAATATTAATAATATTGGAAACTATTGGGGACTAGATTCAGTCCTTACTCTCTCGGTGTCACGACCTCCTACAATGCAATTTTTCTAGGTGCGTTTAGTGTCCATGCCTCACACGGAGCACCAATCCTAGGAAATATAGGGAGCATGGGACATGAATACTTTGGATGACCTCCAAGATTTTTTACCAAGGTTGACTCCTTGTTCAAGTGTGGTCTTTGATAGTTCACTCTACTCCTATGCTAGCCTAATTCTAACAGGGTGTTGCTAGGAAAAAGGGATAGAGAGAAAAGTGGTAAATGACTAAAAATAAATAACATAAAGGTAAACCTAAGCTAAGGGGGTTATGCACCAAATATTATAGGCTCCTTCCTGAATGCTTGTGGTATGAATGAACATGGGTTCAAAATAAGACAACTAGAATTGAACACGGTCACCGTTCAATATGATTGCAAACCAAAAATAATCCCATGGAAACTAGGATAAATACTAGTCACAACCCTCCATGGAAAGATATATGCACATAAAGACCAAGATAGATATTTGGAATAATCACAACTCGTATTTATATTAAAAGTGTGTTACAATCATACAAAATGGGGAGAGGGTCGACAACCTATACATGGAGTGGCTTGAGGCTCAATTCTAGAATGATATACATGAAGGAGAGATTGAGAAAAAGAAGACTAATTAGGCTAGATACTAGGCACAAGGAACTAGCACTATCTTCTTCTACATAACTATGTAGAAAAGTGCATATTTATAGGTAAAACTGAGGAACTTTTCCATCTCAAAATTCAAAATTTTTGCTTTAAAAATCCCACCCAGGGTTCTTTCACATTGATGACACACAATCCTAAGGCTTCTATATTTGGATCCATTTGATGTGAGATCTCGCTTCCCATGCTAGAGATCTTCTACATATATATTTTTTCCATTAATGCTATTAGGTCCATGGCTACTCCTTGACATGTTTCATGATGATGCTTTTAATATTGTACTTTCCTATAGATGGAAGACATTATATTTTAAAAGACCAAAAACCTTGACACAACATGTGGGGACTAGGGCTATGACCTCGACTAAGGGGTATAGGGTCCAATGACCCTCTATGTGGGGGTTTGGGGGTAGGATCCCCTAGAGCAAATTTGACCTCTTAAATCTTTAGAGCATGGTTGGAGGTAGGCTGGCCAAAATTTGGTTACAACTCTTTTGTATGTGGTCTTATCTTTTCTCCCTATAAAAAATCCCAGTTCTTGATCCTTTGTGCATTTTTGGTCCAGTTGGTGTGTCTTGAAGCTAAATTATTTATCAGCTTTTGTCCAGTGTTTCAGTTATTATTTCTAGCTCACGATTTAATCTGGATGAATATGCCCAAGTTATTTTTTCTTTTAGTTGTAACTATTTTGTGCATGTTGCTACTTCAGGTTATCACTAGGATTTTGGTTCTGTCTCATTGTTAGCTCCAACTTGAAAAGTTTGGTTACCAAGCTTATGCACTTGTCTTTGCTCCATTCTAGATCTAGATAACTCACTTCCCATCGATGACCTCAACCAAGGCATTACTTCCCAGAGTGTAGTGAGAATTCACTACGAGAACAACTAAACCCTTCTCCATAATATTGCTAGTAGGTGTGGCACACGCTTGAGTAATGAAATTAACATAATCAATCAATGTCATTAAATTATCCAAAATTGTACTTGATACCCCTAACTTGAATGTATTTATAAAGGACTAGGTTTTACCATAACTCCTAAGTTTATATCCTTTGGAGATATGGTTAGTAGTATTAAAGCAAGATTAAAGATCTACTAAAGGATATTGAAAATGTTAGGATTGCACCAAAACCTTTAAGAGAGCAAGAACTTAAAAATGAAAAATTTCTTTTGAAATGAAAAATAAACCCTAAATAATTTCTAAGACAATGAATAAATCATAGTATTAAAGGAATATAATGACAATGCCATAATGATTCTAGATATGGAGGAATATGAAGCTAAAATGTATGATCACTTAAAATTTGTAAAAGCTATAAAATTAAAAAAGCAAATCCAATTATGAAGGTAATAAGAGACACAATTGAAGTCATTAAGAAGTCATCTTTGGATGATAGTGTAAGGAAGATATTAATGCCAAGTTTTCCTCCTTGTCTCAATATATATAATGCACCCAAGGTTCACAAAGTGGAAGTTTTTATTGAGACCCATGTTATCAACACAATAATTTCCCAACACATGCATTAGCTAAGGACTTGTGTAGAAGGTTAACCTTTAGTTGGTTATACATTTTTTTTTTTCAAAGATTCAAAATGTTTAGCAAACAAGCTCAAGAATAAAGGGTCAAAAAGGGGCATCATAACATACTTTAATGTGGTATTTTTATACATCAAAATCTCCATTAATAGGTTATTGAAGTATTAAGCAACATTGGTGATTAGAAACTATAATATTAGTAGGATTATGTCTTAGGTCCAAATACTTCAATTTAAGTGGTGATATATATTAAAAAATAAAAAAGTTGGCTATGCACTCACTATTTTTCCTAATCATAATAAATTTGTACATCAAAAACTTTAAAGATGATGGTTGAATCCCATTTTTTGAAGTTGACTATTATGAACCTTTGCTTCTCATAAATATAAAGTATCCATAATATTAAATATTAAATAAAACAACCACATTAATTAATCCATACAAGAAAAGATGTGATAATACCCTTTGGGTAGGGCAACACCACTATTATCCCTTAAGGAAGGAAACACTCCACAATATTTCTCAAAATGAGAACCACTCCATGAGCGAAGTCTGTTACAAGAGAGTACTTGATATGATTGATGATGATTACACTGACAATATCCCTTCTTTATATACCCATCTTCTAATGCTACTTTGGGGAGCTGACTTTTAAACCCTTATCCCACTCATTATCATAATATAATATTATAATATAATCAACCTTGGATTATATGTGGCCCATGCCAACTATCCATAATACCTATACACAATATAATATCATATCCTCATATTCGTATCCCTAGGTACAATAATATTGACTTAGATGATAATATTTTCTCAAATTGACAACATGGTAAGAAAAATTGAATAAATTCCTAACACTTGAATAGTTCTTGTAATCATTAAGATTTTTATGAAAATAGAAGATAATTATCACCTAGGATTTTTTCATCTGACCAAAGTAGGGGTTTCTCCCTTTGGGAAGAAATAATAAAATCACTCCTGGAGACTTCCAACTCCTATCAATCCATTTTATCAAAGCTGAAACCCCTAGCCAATACCCATTAAATTTACCAAAAAATACCCCATCTTGGAGCAATGAGGATCTCTCTAAGGTGCGCTCACTAACCTCTACCACTAGAGATGATTCTAAGGATTTAACTATAAATCGGTCCATGAAAAGGAAACTAAAACTCAAATCTATGGATATTTATCAGAATATCCTATAACAAATATAATATTTGATAAAAAGTTTATAATAATTTGCATGCAAATTTTCTAAGAGAAAAAATGAAAAAAAAAACTTAGCTGAAAAATTCTATCTTGATAGAATGTCTTGCCTCACTGAAGTCCTAGCCCTTCATTGTTCTTCCCATCATCCAAACCCTAGTTGACAAATATTTGCAATTTTGTTTTTTGCGACTTGAAAAATCGTCATTGCCTTTATTTCGGATGGTTGACTTCACAATGTTGTATCTCCCTCAATATTGCTTAGATTCCTTCATATAACCACTCATTCTAAAGCTATACAAATTCTGCACAAGTTGATCCAAAAATTAGATGAATTAGATAGATAAAATCTAGTTTGCCTAATGATCTTCTAAAATTTAAATTTCAATGAGACAACAATCAACACATTGGTTGAATAAAT
The DNA here is from genome assembly GCA_028583015.1 of Wollemia nobilis. NCBI lineage: Eukaryota > Viridiplantae > Streptophyta > Pinopsida > Araucariales > Araucariaceae > Wollemia > Wollemia nobilis. Next base: position 11,601,999 of record JAQPPZ010016881.1, read on the forward strand.
TAATCTACATAAATATTAATATTAATGAACAAATTAAACAAAATAGAAGGATTTTAACATCCACCATGCCAATAACAACGTATGAGATAACATCCACCATGCCAATAACAACCTATGAGAATATTAAAGAGAGTCATGAGTGCCAAGCCCAAAATTTGACCTGATTATTTTTTTTTTCACGTTGATGTGTTACTATATATTTTTTCAATTGATTATATGAGATTGAATTTGATTATTTTTTTTTTCACGTTGATGTGTTAATATATATTTTTTCAATTGATTATATGAGATTGAATTTGGTCCCACATTACATCATCACCACGTAATATCATGTGTTATAACACAACTTGAATATTAACCATGTATGCAAGATTCTACTGGTTGAATAAAGACAACATCAATGAGACCCGACCCTCCATAGAATTGTATCGAGACAACCCATCGACAAGCCAAGACGGTGTCAAGAGGACCTGACCCTCCATAGAATTGTATTGGAACAGCCTATCTATGAGCCCGTTGGATAAGGACGATGTCAATAGAACCCAACCCTCTATAGTATCGTATCAGGGCAGCCCACCGGTAAACATTCAACCACCAAACACAAAAATAATCCAAGTAAGCATTCAACCACCAAAGACAAAAATAATGCAAATAATGGAATTCAATTTTGACGCTACGTAAACAACTTGACATTATTATTGATGTTTACCCTCCTTCACACGCCAATGACAATAAGAGTTGGGCAACTCACGTGAATCATGTTGAGAAACGTGATTCGTACGACATGCATTTTCTTCTAACCCTGTCAGTTTTCAGCAGCTGGCTCTTTTATTAATGCTATTGTCACCATTTGGACGGTAACAGAAAAAGCCAAATTCCTTCAAAAGGAAACGGATTTTTTTTGGAACAAGACAACAAGAGTCGGAAAGCGAGGATAGCGTAGATAGATACTTTTTTAATTATTGAGATAACAAGCAATCTTCTTTATTCCGTCTCCGTCAAGTAACGGAGGAGTTCGCGAGGGCTTCAACTCTGTCGACATTTTATTTACATCATGGTGTTTCCGGCGTCGCAGAGAGCGTCGAATGAATGGCAACGGGACTGGGCATATAGAGGAGGTATGCGCCACTCTGTACATGACAAAAACTAGCATCTCTCTTCGAGTTAAGTCTATGAATTTTCTGTCCGTCTGCCTTTCTGTTTATGTTATGTTTTTCTGTTATAACTCTGCGGTCTCTTTTCATTCGTGGGAATTTTAAAAATTCGGGATCTTGGGATTGTTAGTTAATAAATTTCGGCTAGCTGTTTGTCAAAGGTTTCAAATTCTTGTACTGTTGCTTTTTTTTTTTTTTGAACTTTCCCCTTTCTCATGTTTGTCCATTAGAGAGGTTGGCTATAGTTTGTAAGGATTTTGGCTATTTGGATAGATTGCGCTTAGATTGTGCTGGGTTCTCTGTTTCATTAAAATTTGAGCGTAGGAAGATTTCTCCAACACAATTTTTATATATTAGTCATATACTCTGCCTACGAATATCTGGGTGTGGGGAATCAGGGGATTTGAATCCCTAGGGAGAATTGTTTGGCATATAACCCAATTTTGTATCAGGGGTGCAGAATTGGTGGGAGGGTTCCACATATTTTGTAATTGTAGAGTCTGCTGTTATGCCTTTCTAGGAGAAATTGGGTAGTCTTTGTGGGTCGGTTCTTTTGCATTTGAGGGCCCTTTTGGATATCTCCTTTGTTGGCTGGAACTTTGAGTAAGTAGGGTTGTCTGTCTGTCTTTGTTTTCAATCAATAATCATGTTTCAAAACAGTCGAGTGAGAGGGCAGCCACAGTCACAGGCAGACGAGATATATCGTCAAATGTGCTCCTTATTGTATCGAATATTGGAGTGCCCACCGATGGAATCGATTTCAGGGCCTCTTTGCCGTGATCGTATTGGTAGAAGCCATATGACTCCTGTCGGCTTTGCTTTCCTTCTGTTTGGAATAGCCTCTTCTCTTATGCTGATTGGATCTACTGCATTCATGATTGGTATTATGATGATGCCTTTGGTGGCAACGGTGGCCATGGTTTTCTCTTTCATTGGCATTTTTGCGAATTTAGCTACCCCGGTAATGTGGCCCTGGTCTCAAGGCGTAAGAACGAACAAGAACAATAGAAAGGAGGATTGCATATGACCTTGTTCAGAAAAAGAACAGAGCTAAACATCATGGATGGTTTCATGTAAGATATATGTTATTATGTCTACTTGGCCGGTGAAGGGAGTGAATAATTTCATAGTTATTCTCAACTCTAAAAGGATTGGGAACTTTTGTTTTCATGCAGCTTTTCTTTATCCCTTTAAATGGGTATAAATACGGACATATGATGCTGAAATATGTACTTACTGTTTTAGTCGAGCTATTGAAGAGTTGAACTTTACTATTTTCATTGGCTATTAAAGAGATAAGTCTTTAATAAGTCTTCATGAAGTTCCTATTTCTAATTGGAAATGTTTAGTGAAGTTGGATTCAAAATATGCAGTGTTGAAGAGTTCCACTAGAATTTTAACGTTCCATGGCTTGGCTTATTGTTGGAATGATGCCGTGTCAAAATTGTGGATTTTCTAGCATAAGATTTTTGCCTACTGGATTTCTGCATTGCAAGCAAGAAGTGGATGTTTTTCTTGAATTTAAGGATGTTAATATCTTTTCTTTTAAAGAGGACTTGACCTGTATGAGAGACAAAACAGCAGCACAAGACTTTGAGCTGCATTAACATTTTCTGATGATTCAGATTCTTTTTAGGTGATCCTTTTTACCTGTTACTGGTAATTGAGGAGGAAAGTGACCTAACTTGTACTGGATGCATATCCTGTGGTGGGTATTCTCTCCAATCTGCCCATTGGATACACCTCCATTGCAAGCAGTTCAGGGAATCTTCCCTGTATTTTACTGCCTGCAAGGGGGTGCTTCAGGCACATTGATTTTCTATAGCAATCAATTTAAAGATATTCTCTTCATTGGTTGTGTTGGAAGCAAAAGTCAAGGTCACAATTGTGTTGGAAGCAAAAGTCAAGGTCACAAAGCATTTTGTACCTGCCATTCTAGAATAATGAGTCAATTGTAGAAAGACACAAAATGAATGTTACTAAGTGACATTCCATATTATCATATCATGGCAACAGATTCAGTCTAACCATTGCCCCTTGTAGTTTGACTGTATGTTAGATATTTAATTGTTTCACTCTACCCAAGACAATGACTTGGCTGCAAGAAACAGCCTTTGTGCGATTCTAAGTTCACTGCTATTGACGTCAATAACCACTCTGCCGTGTGAGATTATGAGGTCATTGCTATTGATGTTGATAACCACAAGGTACTTAATTAGCTTACATATTTTTTTCAACGAGTTTATACAGATTTTTATGAAGGGTCCCGATCTCCTCATACTGAATGGAGTTTGAACCTTCGAACTGTCAAAGAAAGGTTAATTAGCTAACATATTATGTGCTTTTTTTTAAGAGTATTCTGCAAATAGATATTCAACTCTCTATATAAAAGATAATTGCACATAAATGGATTAGGACAACTCATTTGATGTTATCTTTATGTCTGTCTAGACTTGAATGTAAGTTTTTTTTTTTTTTAATAAATCTTTCTTAATATAACCTGTGAAAAGAGTGAATTTTGTTTGCACCATTGAGCTGGGCTGATCAGAGGAAGTTCCATGTTCGAACCACAATTGTATCCAGACATATGTTTATCAGCGTTTTATAGTTTTGGCTATTTAGTCTTATAATGTCTAAAACCTTATTTCACCATTGTCGTTTATAAGTTGTATACTTTAATATACTATTTTGGGAAGAATGTATGAGAATTGAATTGAATACAAGCTTCAACTAGGCAAGCTCTATGTGAAAAGCCAATTTTACACCATGGGTGGTAAGAGACTTGTCACCGGATTTGAGATTGCACTTTTTTTTTTTCCTACATAGGGCAATGAGTTACTTCCTGTCATCATAGCCCTTTAGTTTTGAGTTTAACTGCGGCTGCTGTCATTATAATGCCTACTCCCTCTTTGCAAACATATGTTTTTTTTGCTCTCTCGAAGGGAATTGGTGTGAGGTGGACCATCGACCCTTTAGGGACTTGAACCATAGTTGTATGCTAAAAAAACACTTGGGCTGCTTTCAATCGATCAGTAACTTCCTGTCATTATATCCCTTCAGTTTTGAGTATAACTTCGACTACTGTCATTATAATGCGTACCCCCTCTCTGCATGCATGTGAGACTCTTCGCTCCCTCGAAGGGAATTGGTGTGAGCTGAACCATCAACCTTTTAGGACTTGAACTGTGGTTGTATGCTAGCACACACTTAAAGTACTTCCAATCGATCTACTTGATATTGGGAGGGCTTGTAAACAAGAGTACAGCCATTTGAGATATGTGTTAGTGGCATTCTATCGTGTTAGGTATTTCAATTAAAAGATATGAATATAATTGTCAATTTTGTTTCACTATAATTTAGAAGGCATCTAAAAAATTTAGAAGGAATTTAGAAATTTAAAAACATAATATTTATAAAATGCATAAAATGAATTTTTAAAAGTTTACATCAATTGCAAAAATTGACATAACTGGTTGATTAGGTTTCGAGTGTCGGGTAGGGTATTCAATCCATGTAGATTAGAAACCATTTACCAAATTAAAAAACTGGTTGATTGATTGACAGAACTTAAAATATAAGTGAGCAAATAATAATTAATTGATTGGTTTTATTCGGAGACAAATATTCATGGGAAACATTGGAGGTGGTCTAATAGGCGTTTTAACTAAGCATTTTTGAGTGATTTCTTCACTACTGGATTATATTATATGCACTCTAGATTGAGGAGGGCATTGGGTAATGTACATATTACGTGGGTGTTGTGGCAGGTTTCCATGTCACCCTTCTTTTGGAAGCTCAGCTTATTTATAAGATCAATTGCATTTGTTTTACAAACGCCAGATTTCTTGGATTCATGGATTTATGTTTCAAAACTGGTCAAACTTTGAGTTCATGTCACAACTTTTGTTTGAAGGGCTTTTAAAGTTATTGTTTTTTTATGGATCTATGGTTTAAAAATAATCAAACTTGGGTTCACCTTAACAATATAAAGAATATGAACTTATATATTAAAGGAACATCTTAGCAATTTAATTCATTCACATAATTTTGATTCAACATGACTGGTTTATATTAAGAATACGAACTTATATATTAGAAACATCTTAACAATTTAATTCATTCACATAAGTTTGTTTCAACATGTCCGATTTATATTTATGTGCATATAATTCAACATGTCTGCTTTATGTTAATGTTGTTATATTATATTATGTGTATTTGAACATTAATTTTGAGGAGCTAATCTAGAGGTGATTATCTTAACATCTAGCAAAAGGAACAAGCGTGCAGCAATTTGGGCATGTGCCTAATTTTTTAAAAGAAGTAATGTATGAATTTTATTGGGATCATCTTGATGTTATTACAGGTTAATTAAATTATATTTAATTTGTTTTTTTATGAATGATATTGGTCATTTACCTTTCTATCAGATATATTTTTCATCTCTCTTAAGATGCTATTTTTCTAAAATTGACTCCTTTATATCATTTTCATTAAAAGATAAATATCACTCAGCTAGTTGCCTTCTACGGTTTGAATTTTGTTAAAATGAAGATCATATCGTGAATGGTTAAAATATTTGTTGTTTGATTTCTTTCTCTATTAATATGCAGGTTATAACAACATATCAAATTATTAATACCTATTTTTTCAAGGACCTTATTCATGCCACTAATATTGCAAGATATTGTTTCCATCATCACTTTATGTTTTTATTTGTGGGTTTAGCCCTGCTTCTTGTTAACACTTGTGATATTTGCTTTTATTTTCTCATATCAATATCCGTGTGAGTTTCATTTTCTTTTTGTTTTAGCTTTTTGGGTCTTTTACTCATTTTTCATTCCCACCAACACTTTCATTGTTTTAGCTTTTTAGGTCTTTTACTCATTTTTCATTTCCACCAACACTTTCATTGTTTTAGCTTTTTGGGTCTTTTACTCATTTTTCATTCCCACCAACACTTTCATTTTCATCGATCTCTTCAATTTTTTCATATTGTTCATAATGAGACTTACCTCTATAGCTTTGTCTTGCTTTGAAGGATTTGAAGTACAAGGAATAACCTCAAAAATATTTTCTTTTTTATGTTGCCCTGGAAACCCTTAAAGTGCAAGGACGTTCCTCCATAGTAATTACCTTTATGTGTTGTCCTAAAACTCCTAAATTGCTAAGGATATCCTTCATCCTCATTTCTTTATTATAGTGCTCTTGAAACTCTAAAGTGCAAGGGATAACCTCTACTTTATTTTCATTTTTGTTGTAAGGAGAGGATTTTATACTACTTGAGAAGAATGAAGACAATTTTCTTGGAATAAACTTGATATGTTTCCTTCACATCTTCTTTTGCACCTTTTATTCCTTTTGAATTTGAACTTGCACATTGGACTTCTTTGTCTCTTATATCCTTTTTTTGTTTGTTTTTTGTAATGGCTGATCCGAGCGAACCATGATGGCCTGTCATCTAATGCTATAGATAGAATTTCTTTACCTCTTTTCTAGGAGTGGAATATCTTTGATCTAATCGAGATTCTACTACAATATAGTCTCCTTTCTTTGTCTTGAAGTTTGTCTCTTTTCCATTGTTTTCAATTTGTAATCTCTTACCATGTGTCCAATCTGAAAGCATTTGCGGCATCAAAATAATCCACTTGTTGATCTCTTTCTCTTGTTTCATATTTAATCTTAATGGATTATGGCAAAGGTTTTGAAATATTCATAATAAAACATATGATGAACTCCCTTGGGTATTGTTTTTTTTAGGATTGAAACAGACCCCACTCGTATTACATCATCACCACATAGTGGTCTAACAACAAACCTTGGATATTATCCATGTATCGCTTGGCAAGATTTGAATCTGGGTCTCCTCCTTGAAATGTTAAGGAATCTAACTGGTTGAGCTAATGCCACTTGATTAAAACTTCAATGAGTTTACACAGGTTTTTATGAGGGGTCCTGGTCCCCTCATATTGAGTGGGGTTTGAACCTTGGACCTCTCGAAGAGAGGCCAAAACCCTTACCACTGTAGTAAGCTTCCAGCTTCTCCCCTGGGGTATAGTTGTCATTCTTTAAAATATTCTTATTGATAAGATGGTATGGAAGTCCAAAAATTCTACCACATTGGAAGCTTTTTAATAGTTTCTATCTTACTAGAAAAACTCTCATTTATGGTCTTAAATATAGGGCATCTCCCACCTTAAACCATGGGCCACCACCTATTATTTTATCCTTGATCTTCAATCTGAAAAAGATGATAAGGAAAAACCTTTAGGAAGAAAAGTCATGGAGTAATTCGAATTCAATATCCACTTCCACTTGATTGAATTTTGAATCTTCAAAAAAACCCTAGCTAGTATTCTTGGAACTTATATATTAACCCTATGCATGCTTGATCACCTCATCCTTGATAATTATTTATAGTGTAACATTTATTGCATGTATCAAACATGCCATTTGTTTGCTCTTCTTCTTGTCTCCAACTTGGGCATCCATACTTCTAGCTATGGCATCCTTACTTCCCATTAAGACTTTTAAATATGGCTTTTGTTTTATGCTATCAAACTTTTTCTTATATGAATCCTCTATTTTTTGAAAATTTTCAAAGATTTGATGCAAGAGAATGTGAAACTTGCTCGTTACTTGCACTTGCTTCCTATTCACACTCTCTCCTTGCTTTTCCTCAAATATCTAAAACAAGAAAGGGTGAGGTTTGCTCCCAAATCGCACTTGACCTCGACTTGCACAACCTTGATAAATTAGGCATGCACCCAATTTATTATAAAATATTTTTTAATAAATTATAATGATTAAAGTTTTAATTTTGCATGTTTATAAATATAAAAAATGCAAATTTATGTAATTTTAGAGCCATTAATTTACAAGTTGAATGATAATAACGATTATTGTAATCAATTATATGGGATTGAAGTAGGTTCTATCTATATTATATAATGACCACATTGTCGTATTACAATAACTTAGCTATTATGCATGTATCTTTGGCAAGATTTGAACCTAGGTTTCCTCTTTTAAAGTTGAGGAATCTAACTAGTTGAGATATAGTTCTCCTTTTTTTTAAGTTGAGGAATCTAACTAATTGAGCTAATGCCATGTGATAAGCAGAATAATTAATATTAAGAAATTTATTTTTAAAAAATAAAATGTATATATTGTTTGGCAAGATTTAAACTCAAGTATTTTTCTTTAAAATTGAGGAATCTAACTAATTGAGCTAATACTATTTCATAAGTTAAATAATTCAAAAAATATTTTATTAAAATAAAATAAATACATGTAGGAAGTGTTTAGGAGTATTTTTTGGTTGTATGTTTAGACTCTTCTAACCAAATATAAAATATTTAAATCACTTCTAGTTCAAAGACAAGCTTGTGGAGATCCTTGTTTCAAAAATAAATAAGCCATAGGTCCGAACACCTCAATCACCTTTAGAACATTTAGACCTAGTATATTTTGACTTTTCACGTATATTTTGAATTTTCACTTCATAGATGTGGCACAAAGAATGTGTCCTTGTACATAAAAAAAGGAAAATACCTTCCATAAACAAATTCAACTAAATAATAATTTATCAAAATCATGAACTTTTGTATCAAAAGGAACATTGCCACTACATTGTCTAAATAAATTCATTATAATATAAGTTCATTAAGAGCATCTTTTTGCCAAAAAAAAAAAAAAAATCACTTAAATAAAAAATCAAATTTCCATTTATATGGAAAATATTCTTAATATATTTGAATATAATTTAAGCTATTTGTAATTAATTATGCTATGTGCATTTGAACATGTAATATATGATTACATTAAACCAAATAAACGAGCTAAAGATATGCCCTATCTTACCATTTAATCATTTTTTTTTTGGTTGAAGAAAAGGGGTTGTAATTGGGTCCCCTACCTTTGAAAAATCATCTCTCTCATTTAGAGCTTGGGAGTTTACAAACAGATTTAATTCTCATATCAATTGAGTTGCTATAGCTAGATACCTACATCATATTTTATAAAATCTTTAAATTCTTGATTTTCATTTTTGGATCTTCAATTTTTTGCATGAATACAAATATTCTAGATTTTCTTTTTTATTAGGGTAAAAATGGGATTTTGAAAGGGCCCAAACCCTTTTACAACACAAAGTCAGCCCATCAATTGCACAGTTGCCAAGGGCAAGTAGCCAAAAATCCCTTGGATGCAAGAAAAAGAGTATCCATCTTGGACCCCAATTAGCTGCAATCCTTAATAATTTTTCAATGAGTTTACACAGGTTTTTATGAGGGGTCCTGGTCCCCTCATCCTGAGTGGGTTTACACAAATATTCTAGAATTCAACATCCTTCTTCTTGACATTTTTTTATAGCATCCTTCACAAAACCAAAACTCCACGTGTACTTTCTATGCATTGCATCTTGGTAGAGTAATATTTTTGAAACATTGCACCATCATGGTCTACTTTACAAGATCTAGATTGCTAGTTTCCTTCCTGAAGCATAAGTGCAACCACAAAAATTGTAACAAATAGTTTATATGAAAACATATCCATGTTATAAAATAAAAAAAATATTACCAATGGAAAACATTAAAGTAATCTTAATCATTATTTGATTCAGGCAGTCAACATTTTCTTGTTAGCTTCAACTAAACTAACTACTTCCTCCAACTATGGAAAAGATAATTTAACTTCATGATCCTCAATTAAAACACCTCTATTGGCTAGCCTATTTGCACAAATTTTTCCTTCCCTTAACGAATGTGTAAACCTAATTTCTTCAAACTCTATAGCAAGGTCTTGTATTTCCACAATTATCTCTTGTATGTTCAATGGAGCCTTTGCTTTCCTCAAAATTGCATTTATTACTATTAATGAATCACCTTCCATCCATACTCTCTCCCCAACAAGACAAAATCTCTCCTCTATTATTTCTAATTATTCCTCCTCCTATTGGTTCTGGATTTCCTTTAGATGCTCCATCAATATTCAATTTGACCAATTCTACATTTGGTGGTTTCCACTTTATATTCTTTGCCTTCTTTTTGTTTCTTCTTTACCCAACATCATAATTCCATGTGATGGACTTGACTCCATCTATCAAGGCTCTTTGCTTCCATAGTAGGGATTGGGTGAGTTGATAGGGTTGGTTTAGACTCCTCTATTTAAACTTCTTTTCTTTCCTTTAAATATTCTAGCCATACAGTCCAAAGTATTGTATCTTTTGATATATCGCAGATTGTATATAAAACCTCACTTTTAAAAATGCTATGCCATTGCTTTAACCATTCTTCAATTCTGCCATTGATCAATATGCATTTACCAAATATATTAAGAACCAATTTTCATAGTTTCTAGACTATTTAGTGTCCCAAGAGATGGTCTATACTCTCATCCTCCTTTTTACAAAGAACATATAGTGAGGGGCCATGAAAACCCCTTTTCATAAGGTTATACCAAGATAAAATTCTTCTATGACCTACAAGCAAAACAAACATATTGACTTTAGGAATGCTCAGGCTATCCCAAAAATCTCTCCATCCTTCTTGCACCTTTGTCTCTTAAGAGAAATCACCATTTACTTCCTCATAAAAAAGCAAAGCATTTTAGCTTTAGGTCTTTATTATTGCATTTATATATTGTATTAGGGCTAGGTTAGGGTTAAACTTAATCAAAGAATTATCTTAGGAGAAACATGGGTGTTCTTAATACTAATCCATCAAGCACAAAGCTTTGAGATCACAAACTACCCATAATATCGAGGTAAGAAGAGGGAGATTCATGATAGGTCCCTTGAGAGGTCCTTTGTAATATCTCCCCTACCTTTTCACATTTTGGTGAACCTGATGTGAGCACCACCATAAGTCCTAACATATTCTTTGTCCAAGATAAACCTCAATTAAGCTAAAATTTATCAAACTTTAACCAAGACCGCTTACCCTTGTTTCTTTAGATTAGATCACATTAAATCTAAGATAGTAAGAACATAACCAATTGTTAGTTCTACCAAGGGTCTTCATAATCCTATGAGTAATTGTCATACAACCTATTAACTATATTGGATATAGCAAACCCAACCTACCAGACACCCATATAGGGTCACACATAATTATGCCTAGTAAGGAGCATATTGTAGTGGGATAGTGGGCATTATAAGTTGGCATACTATTACCCCATATGTACCATCTTATCCATGTATCCAAGTGATCATTTTAGTCTATCATTAGCAACCCATGTATTGTCTTTATCTCATATACTAATAGGTATATAGAGAGAAGTTACGTATATAGGGATCCCCTTGAGGCATATAGGTTAGATTCGATGTATTGAGGGAAGGGGATATAACATCACTAAAACATCTTCTCTTTCTGATTTTAATCAACTCTATAAAATTTAAACTTTAATTAATCCAATCTTTTCCTTCCAAACCCATGGCCAAGATATGATACCTAACCCATATTACCACTCATCAATGGTCCATTTACCCTAACCCTCTAGTAGAAGATCATGATGATTAACCTAAATTTGAGAATCTAAAGTTTGAGGAAGAAGATGAGATTTCTACACCTTTAGGTTCTTTAATCCCTATCCATGATAAGCAAGGAAGAGTGGTTCTCCAATCCACTACTCACATGGCTTTCTTTTTGTAGAAGCATAGGGAGGTCATAGAATCCTTTTTAATAAAAGGTCATGATACCCTAGGCATTTTTGTGAGGAAGGTTCTATGGGAAGGAAAATTGACATGTCTGCATAATTAGTGAATAAGTTGTCATTATGTATTATTTGTAGTTTGTACACAAAGTGTTTTATGAAATGTGCATACAAATAATAAGACTTAAAAGTTGTGATGTGATATTATATGTGATAATGTGTAATATTTAAAGAATTATTAATTATGTGCAAACAAGTCATAAAATGAGTCATCAAATAAAATGTAAATATAAGTCAAATGCGTGTCAAATGTAATTTAAGAAAATGATGAGGGATTAGGTATTTGGAGGTTGAAACTACTTTTTGGTTGTATAAATAAGACCCTTTCCTCTTTCATTGGAGTTATTTTCAAAGGACAAAGAGTACGGTTTGCCAATGTTTATGGTTGGTGTCATTGGAAACGAAATAAATATATCATATAAATATTGTCCTATGTATGCAATGCAAGTTCCATACATGAAGGAGTGAATGCGGTACTATCCATTTCATCCTTCATCTATTACTATAGCAAGATAGATCTATAGTTGTTCTTTCCAAGTTTGTGTGCACGTTATATTTGAGTTGCAATCCATGTTGTAGATATTACATTATTTGGTATACTAAAGTACCATGGGGTACTGTTGAAGCCTAAAAAATCCAACATGAAAAGTACCCCTAGTTTTAAATTTTGGAAGGCCATGTCCCATCCTAGGGTTAGTTTTTTTTTGTCAAATCAAAAGGGCTTCCAATTTTTGCTACTAAGATGCTGAATCAAAAGGGCTTCCAATTTTTGTTGCTAAAATGTTGAATCAAAAGGGCTTCCAATTTTTGTTGTTAAAATGCTAAATCAAAAGGTGTACAAATTCTTCATTAATGTTGGTTGTTACCAAAAGTTTCCCCAATTGTCCTGGTTGAGGCTATTAAGTCCAAAGTCTAGGTGTGTTTTTATCAGAAAATCAAAAGGAGATGTTCATAAAAGAAGAAAGGTTGTTAATCAAGAACATTGGATAATGCAAAATATTGTGATCTTTGAAGAATGGTTGTCTCTTAAGTGTATCTAAAGGTTTCAAAGGTTTAGTGGTTGCTTAATAAAGTCTATTTCCATAGCCTAAGTCTATTCCTGAGTCATTCGTCCATGTATAAGTAAGATTTTCCTCTAACCATAAATCCCCAATGATTAAAATCCGAAGAAAAATCATCTCCTTGTTATTTCCTAAAGTCACTAAAGGTTATCATGTCTATGCACCCCCTTTGAAGCTAAAAATTGTGCATATTTCATAAATCCTACAACACGCACATATCATCAAAAAATCCTAAAGAGTGCATTACATAATGGGCACATGACTTGTGCAGCTTTTAATTTCAAATTTAATTTTTATCCTAAACCTAAGTCTTATTAAAATCTAAAAAATAAAAAGAGAAGACCCCCTTTTGTGATAAAGCCCTTGTATCATCTCCACATTCGATGGTGCGTACACATCCGACCAAGATCCAAGGGCACACAAGCATCATATCCACCAACACTTTAATGTTGACACTTTGGTTCCAAAATGTCATGGTCTAAACCTTCTTTAGTTTTCCTTTTCTGAAATTCATCGAAGTATTTCCTAAGTTTCCCATGGCCCCCTCTTTATGCCTATGTCCAGGCACCCTCTTTGTTAGAAACCGAGCATCTTCCCAAAATTCAAGGAAGCACACACGTCTTGCATATAATCCAACAACGCACATTATCCAAAGAAAGGCTGACTTGCCCATAATTTAGAAGAAGACCCTTTTCGCATCTCATAAATGATTTAACCCTAAGTCAATAAAGCAAATATTGTCAAAGTTCTTGTAGCACCCTAAAATTGGCGCAGTAAACCTTAGCAAATAATTAAAATTACCTTAGTAATAATTCAAATTCAAATTTTAACCCCAAAATTGCTCCCAAACCGCCTGCTACCCGTTTCCTCATTTTTCGTGCCATTTTTAGAGTTTGTTTCGTCCGTTGGACGATATCGTCTCCGATCAGACGATATCGCCTCAGATCGGATGATTTCGTCTAGAGCATAACGTCCAGCCGATTTTGTCCCAAAACTGATTTTTTATAATTAGCTTTTGTTTCAACGACGTCTCTAATCTGGGCAGAAGCGTGTCTGCGCCGTTAGAGACCTCCCCCGTTGGAGATCTTCCAGATTAGGATGGTCTCCAACCTCCTAACTTCCCTCCTAAGCCTATTTAAACCTTAGGACCCCCCTTGACATCCCCGTGGCTGAATTTTTCTACACTTTGAGTTTACATGCATTAGAATATCCTAGACCATTGTTTGCCTTTGTATCTTTTCGAATTTTCTTGCAAGAACTTTGTTATTCTTCAGCCGGAGCAAGCTCAGATCGTCGCAGACAATCCTGTCCAATTCGAGACGATTTTGTACCAATCCAAGACGATTTCGACTGCAGTCAACATTGGGGGCAATCAGTGCCCTGAGTTTGCATTCTTCCTCCATTTTTTACTGTTTTGCTTTACATTAGTTAAACTTATTATTATTTTGCATCCCGGAGTTCACCCATATAGTCTTAATGCATAATAAAATCATAAATTGTCATTAAATCATTGTAATGCACTCGTGTTTTTGTTTATTATTATAATTTTAACATTATTACTGTCATTCTACATCATTGCCCTCTTCTGGTATAGCTGCATTTTCTGTATTTTGTATCTATTTCTCTGATTGCAGGTCTTTGATGAATTCGTCAGATCTCAGACGATCTTGTCAGATCGGAGATGATTCTGTCAAATTCTAGACGATCTTGACTGCTTCAAAAATCAGAACCTCCATCAGACATCCGGAACCAGGTATGGATCTCTTCACTTAATTATTCTCTGTGTTTTCTGTTTAAATTTGTTTTTTGTCTTCATTTAATTTGCATTTTCATAATAAGATTCATCTGGCCAAACCTAGGACTTGGATGTTTAAAGCTAAAACTGAACACATCAAACACATTCCCAACCTAGGCGTGGAAACTGCCACTAAACGTTTCCTGGTGAACCCCACCATCCGTCGAAAAATCACCTTAATACCCCTCCCCCGAGATGCGGGACCTTCAAAGGGCCTCTCAGTCCAAGGTATTGTCCCATCCTTTTCCCATCCCCCTTCCGGGCATGGATCCTTTAGCCTAAAGGTAAGGATGCAAAAAATTTGGAACGATACATTTTGGTGAACCCGACGTGAAACTAAAACCTTTTGAAAACAAAAAAAACAAAAACAAAAAACAAGAAAAACCAAAACATACAAAACTAAAACATTTTATTTCAAATACTATAGTAGGTATATAATTAAAATATATACCTCTTAAGCTTGTTGCATATATATATATATATATATATATATATATATATATATATATATATATATATTTGCTGAAATCTAAATTTAAGCACAATGCCTAGACTTAGGAATGGTAAACAAACTGAAGAAGAAGAAGAAGATTGGTTAGGAGAAAAAACAAAAAACCCAAATGTCCTTCTTGAGGATTCAATTCCGGAAGGAGAAACTCTAGAACAACCAGAAGATGAGCTGGTCGAAGAAAATGAACAACAAGAAAATCTTAAAGAGGAAGGATCCTCATCCCCTAGAATGGCTCCGAGATGGAACTATTGCTTTTGATAACTTAGATCATTTCTAGAAATTTTTCAATAATAACATTGGTGCTCTTAATATGGCAGTTCATATTGATAGAGGACAAATTAGTGACACTCAAGCAGCCATGGAAGATATGTTTAACATACACACTAATCCCTTGTCCTTTGTTGATCAAGAAAGTGATAAGGCTGGACCATCCAATAGAGATATGGTCACTATGATTCAGAACATGCAAAAACAACAGGTTACCCAACCCCCTAAGGAACCTATTATTGAGCCTAAAATCATTCCCACACAAAAGAAACCTTCATTCACTGCTTTATTTCGCCAAACTATTGATCAATATGCTTCAACAAAAACCTAAAATAAAGCCAAACACCAATTTTCAACAATCGGAGATACAACATAATACAACTTCAAAACTTCTTCATAACACCCTTCCTACCAATAATTTACACAATAGCAACATAGCATCTAATCTTTATGTCCCTCCATCATATGTTCACAAATCCCATATTAATGCCCTATCGAATCAATATGGTGGGCAAATCAGTAATCTGGAAGCCATGGTGAAACAGTTAGCTTCGCGTATGGACCAGATAGATCCCTACCGTCCCTCGTACAATTATCGAGAGATATGTAGTCAACCTCTGGATCCCATAGTTGTAGCACAACCATACCCTAAACACTTTCCCATGCCCGTCCTGCCTATATATAAAGGAACTAAAGATCCCATAGAGCATCTTCGCATGTTTAGGATAGCATGTCATGATATATCACATGATGACTTGCTATTACTAAAAATGTTCCCAAAAAGTATAAGAAGAATGGCATTGGAGTGGTACTATCAATTGCCCACTCATTCTTTGAGAAATTTTGAAGAAATAGCTGAATCTTTTGTCCATCAATTTAGTGCCTACATCGAGAGGCATGTCACCATTAAAGATTTATACAACTTAAAACAAGACAAAGATGAATGTTTTGCTGATTTCTTAGCTAGATGGAGGCAGTTGATAGGAAAACTGCACTTTGTGCTACCTTATAGGGAAATGTTGGATATTTTTATCAATAATTTGCAAGAAAAAATATCCTATGAGTTATCAACTGCTACTTTAACCACCTTCGATCAAGCTATAGACTTAACTCGAAGAGTGGAAGATGCTCTCATTAGGAGAGGTCAGCTCAAAAAGAAAGATGATGAGAAAACATCCAAAAATCAGTATAAAAACAAACAAGTTGTAGGTGACGGAGTCACTGATAGTAGAAATGTTGCTAATATCAATACAACGAAGACAACAAAAAAATTATATTAAAACCTCATGATAAACCTCCTCGAGAATTTACTAGATTGAATCAACCTTTATCAACCATTCTACCTCAATTACTAGCACGAGGCTTGATTCAATTACCAGCTATCCGGGAACCTGATCCAACTATACCCGGATACAGAGCTGATTTACATTGTGATTTTCATAGAGGACCTGGACATGCTACAAACTCTTGCAAAAGATTGAAACATAAAATACAAGATCTGATTGATAATAATGAAATGGAGGTGCAAGCCTTCCAACCTAAACAAAATGCTCCTAATAATGCTCAAAAGACCATTCCCCAAAATTAGAATCAAAATGCTAATCAATCATTAGATATATTTCAACATCCTTTACCAAAACATGGTAAAGAAGTGGCCAATCAAATCGAACATCATAATGTTCCCCCTCCTACCCGATATGTAGGGACTATTAGCGGACAATTATACTGTTCGGGATCCTCAAATATTTGGCACAACTTTATCCATGGTCACGACCCAACCCCTACATAATATTCAAACTCCCGATCCTAGTGATGTAGAATCGGATGCTGAAAGTGAAGTAGACATCACCTCAAATCAATCGAATAGTTCTAAAAACAAATCAGACCCTATTCAACCTATCACAGATGCTATGGTTCCAAAAGAACCATTTCCTAGAAGATTTACTACTCGACCCTCTTCTAATCAGTTCCTTCCTAATGAACAAGCCATAAACGCTCAACCAAGATCAGTTCAGCGTCTTCAATATAACATTGTAGGTACCATCGGAGTTGTTACCAGACAACGGGCTCAAAACTCTCAACAAGATCAAACTCAGAATGATGGATCAACTCCATTTGTTTTGAAAAATCCCAATAAAGGGAATCATATGTCTAATGTTCAACCTAAGCCTCCTTACAATATTAATGAACAATTATCCAATACTACGCCCAAAATTTCCCTTTTGGACTTGTTAAGATCTTCTCCTACCCATAGAGATGAATTAATGCTCACATTAAGCCAAATGATGGTGCCACAAAATATTCAACCCGAAGCCATGTCCAATACTATCATCACTCGAGAGGTCGATTGTATTGACTTTCGGGATAAAGATATCCCACAACATAGTTTACATAAGGATAACCCCTTATATATTACTGCCCTAATTGGAGATGTAGTTGTTAAAAGAGTCTTGATTGATAATGGTTCATCTTTAAACATATGCACTTTTGACTTCTACCAAAGATTTGGCTTTAGAAGTGATGAAATGAAAAAAATGGATATGATTATCAAAGCTTTCAATGACGAGACACAAGAAACGTGTGGAGTCATTACTATACCCTTGCAAGTTGGTCCTCGAACCCTAGATACAACCGTGTTTATTGTACATTGCCCAACATCGTACAATATACTTTTGGGTCGCCCTTGGATCAATGCGATGCGAGCGGTTCCCTCCACTTTACATCGGTGTGTTAAATTTGAATTTAAAAATCAGTTGGTCACTATCCATGGTGACCCTAGACCCTTTGATATGTGTGCTTTGGCAGAACCTGTTGGAGTGCAATTTTGCCCCGCTCTGTCATCCACACATCCTAATTCTTATTTTTCATCTAAACGTGTGAAACACACACCTACAAATTCATCTATTTCTCCTCTATTAATTTCATCCCCATGTATAGCTGAACAATCTTTTGAACAAACCACACTAGAACCTCAACAGGATCTTAAATCCACAACCAATCCTTCATGTTCCATCCCTGTAATTTCAAAACCTATAGACCCATTTATTAACACCTCCACATTATCTACATCTATCATACCTTCCACATCTAAAGATATAGGGAATGATCCTTCTACATCTTATGCTCTTTCTGATGAGCTTTTACTGGATTTATCTAAAATTTTAATATCAGAAAAAAAAATGCTTTTATGCAAAATTCAATTCTTTTAAATAACTTGCCGCCATCTCCTCGTACTTTGGGCCTCCCACAACCTATGGGAAGTACTTACCAAGTCGAGAGTTGTGCTTTTATTTATAAAGGATATGATTGGGGAAGAATACCCTGAAACATCAAGACGCATTGTGATGGATATGCTCGATGCTATTTTGCTAATGAATATATTAAAGCTAAACCTATAATGCTTAAAATGGGATATAAAGGGAAAGGCTTGGGACCTTTCCAAAATGGTATGAAAGAACCTATCGAGGTAGAACCATGGCCCGCACGATGTGGTGTGGGCCTGTTTCCTAGTAAGGGTCAACCCTTCCCTTTTGAAGGTGATGATCAACTCATATGTTATCAAGATTATCTAGATAAACAAGATTCTTTGTGTCCAAAGAATAATCCCTTTACATGCAATATGCTATCCATAGCTTACCCTGAATTGATTGCTGAATTCGACGATGAGTTGGAGGGAGATATTTTCCATGATGTCTCCGTTGAAGAGTTGTTACACAATGGTTTTTATTTTGATGGTTCTATACCTACTATAGCCCATCTTGAGGCCACGACTCCTCAAGATGAATTCTCCAAGTTAACCTTAAAATAATTACAAGAATTGGGGGTTTCACCCGCCCCACCTAATTTTGAAAGAGATCTACACATGGAAGTAGAAAACGTCATTAAAGCTAACATTGGAACTGAGGATAATCATCACATAATCAATATTGGATCAGAATTAAGTCAAGAAAAACAAAATGAATACATTGCATTTATTAGAGATTATGAAGATGTCTTTGCTTGGACATATGAAGACATGCCAGTTTTGGACCCTTCTGTAGTCATGCATCATCTAGTAGTCCATCTGGATGCTAAACCTGTTAAACAAAAACTTAGAAAAATGCATCCCAAAGTGGCCTTGCTAGTCAAAGGGGAGTTAGAAAAACTCCCGAATGTTGTTTTTATACAAGCTATTGATTATGCTGAATGGATCTCAAATGTAGTTCCAGTCACCAAGAAAGAAGCTACCAAAGTTAGGGTTTGCATATATTTTAGAGATATTAACGTTGCATGCCTTAAAGATGATTTTCCTCTTCCAAACATGGATCAAATCATTGACTTTATTGTCGGGAGTGGAATGATGTCCCTAATAGATGGATTTTCTGGCTATAATCAGATCAGGATAGCTCCTGAAGATCAGGCTAAAACAACCTTTATTACCCCTTGGGGTACCTTTTGTTGGAAAGTGATGCCATTTGGTTTAAAGAATGCGAGTGCAACATATCAACGAGCTATGACTTATATCTTTCATGATATGATGCATGATATCCTACATGATTATGTAGATGATATTATAGCTCGCTCTATTAAAGAAGATGATCATTTAGATGATTTAAGAAAAGTATTTAATTGGTTAAGAGAATACCTTATTCGATTAAATCCAGCTAAATGTATATTCGAAGTCAAGTATGATAAACTATTAGGGGTTTTAGTTTCTTTACGTGGTATCGAAATCGACCCTCTCAAGATTGCGGCTATCACTGATATGCCCGCACCTACCAATATCTCTGAGTTACGAAGTTTACAAGGTAAGCTTCAAGCCATCCGTCGCTTCATCGATAAGCTGGCGGACAAAACCGGTCCCTTTCTTAAGCTCCTTAAGAAAGATGTCCCTTTTAATTGGGACAACGAATGTAAGGAAGCTTTTGAACTTCTCAAACAATACCTCCTTAACCCACCTGTGCTTTCACCGCCTAAATATGATCATCCTTTTATCTTGTACATTTATGCTTCTGATTCTGCCTTAAGAGCTATGTTAGCTCAGCTTGATGAAGAGAAGAAAGAATGTGCTAATTACTACATTAGCAGAACCCTCATCAGTTATGAAACCCATTACACAACATTAGAAAAATTATGTCTAGCAGTCGTATTCTCTACACAAAAACTACGCCATTATATGCTCAGTCAAAAAACCTATGTCATTGCCAAATATGATCCCTTGCGGTATCTCATGAGTCGACCTTATTTATCGGGTCGTACAACAAAGTGGGTTCTTGCTCTAAGCGAGTTTGAACTCACATTCATAGGAAAAAAGTCTGTTAAGGGTCAAATCATAGCAGATCAGTTAGTCGCTTGCACCCTTAGAGTCTACCCATCCCCTCATCATTGAGTTTCTCGATGAATGCCTTCAATTAGAGGCGAACCATATTGAACAATGGTCCTTATACTTTGATGGAGCCCGATGCATGAGTGGGGCTGGTGCGGGTATTATTTTAATATCTTCGCAAAAACACATCATTCCTCTGTCCTTCAAATTAACATTTGCTTGCACCAATAATACTGCTGAATACGAGGCTCTAATCCTTGGATTACGAGTTGCATTGGCATTAAAAATCAAACATTTGCTAGTTTTTGGCGATTCTCAACTTGTTATAAACCAAATTAATGATGTTTATCAAACCAGAGATGATAAATTACGCCCATATAAAGCATATGTTTTGCAATTGTTATCCTTGTTTGATAAATTCACCTTGGAATCTATTCCGCGAACTAGCAACCGTGCAGTTGATGCTATGGCCGCAGCTGCATCGCTTCTGCCCTTGGAGTTAGATGACGAATTTGCCACCATCATTATTCGTCGACTCCAGGAACCCGCTTCAAATAAGTCATGCTTAGAACATTTGGATGTGTTTCTAATCAATGAAACTACTCCTGAACCTTGGTATACGGATATATTTGATTTTCTTCAAAATGGGACTTTCCCTACCAATTCTAATAGAAACCAACATCGGTTATTATGTAGACGAGCAAGTTGATTTGTAATAATTGACAATACTTTATATAGGAGATATTTTGAAGGTATCCTATTGAGATGTTTGAATCTAGAAGAATCCAAATCAGCTTTAAGTGAAGCCCACGATGGATCTTGTGGAGGACACTTCAATGGTAGTGTCATTGCTAAAAAGCTCCTTAGGATAGGATACTTTTGGCCTACCATGGAAAATGATGCACATGATTTTGTGTGCCATTGCAACAAGTGCCAGAAACATGCTGACCTTGTCCATGCGCCTGCACAAGAGCTGCAGGCTATTTCATCTCCTTGGACCTTTTCAAAATGGGGCTTAGATATTATTGGTAAAATTAATCCTGTCATCTGATGGACACAAATTCATCATAACCGCCACTGCGTATTTCATGAAGTGGGTTGAAGCTATGCCTTTAGCTTCCTACACTGGAACACAAGTCTCTAAATTTATTTTTAATCAAATTATTTGTAGGTTCGAAATTCCTGCAAATCTCATCTCAGACAATGGAACTTGTTTAAAAAATAAAGATGTTAAGAAATTATGCCAACAATATAAGATTCAACATCGTTGGTCCACTCCCTATTATCCTCAGGGTAATGGTCAAGCAGAAGCATCTAACAAAACCTTAATCAAAATTCTTAAAATATTGATCAATAAATCTGGCCGTGACTGACACATTCAATTATATCCAACTTCGTGGGCCTATCGAACTAGTGTTCGAACTCCCACTGGAACTTCATATTTTGTCTTGGTTTATGGCGCTGAAGCTGTTTTTCCCTTTGAATTAGAAGTTCCTTCTTTGGCTCTACTACTTCAAGACACCGAAGTAGGAGATGAATATCGAGCTGGTAGACTCAGTCAACTGGAACTCCTATATGAAAAGCGCATTAATGCTTTGGAGCATCTTCGTGCCTACCAAAACAAGCTTAAAAGATCATATGCCAAGAAAGTTCGTCATCGATCCTTTGAGATCGGTGACCTTGTTTTAAAGGAAAATAAAAAAAATACTAATGCAACTAAAGACCTTAAAGGTAAATTTGAGCCCAACTGGCTTGGACCATATATTATCACTGCTAAATTTGAATCGAGAGCATACAAATTAGCTACCTTAGATGGTAAAGATTTAAAAGAACCTATGAATATTATGCATCTTAAGCGATATTACGCATAAAATTTGGTTATTCCATCATTGTATATATTTTTTTTGTATATTATTTCCTTTTTTTCTCTTATATAAAAAGTTTCAAAAAAAAAAAAACAATCACATTGTATTTCTTTCAATTCCTCAATTAAGATCAAAATACAAAAACATCAAAATTATCAAATTCCTCAAAAATATTTGTTGTATATATTTCTTCTTAAAGTATTGCAGTTATATTTTCAAATTATTTTTGGATAAATTAGCATTTATTTGGAATCCCTCACTATCACAAACACAAAAATAAATATCTTGATTTTATCTGGCATGATATTTAATCTCTCTTATATCAAAGTCCACAAAATTTATTTAAATAAAGTTTGAGCATAGAGAATTGATCTTGTTATTTACTTAAACCAAGCATATCTTTTCACAATAAAATGATTACATTTGTAATGTCCATACTATGCTACATAGTAGAAGTGGTTTCTTGAGCGAAAAGTTTCCCCTGCTATCCTATCATGCACATGGTCTAGAATCTTTGAGAATTGGCAAAATGACAAGCTTACCCCTACCCGGAATAAAAATCCCTTGCTCTACAGCTAATCCGAGCAAGTATCCCTAGCATAGGAAGAAAAAAAAAGTTCAAGAAAAAGAGAAAAAGAAAAAAGTTATTTCAGTGTTATCTCAAATATCAAGCCAAAATACAAAAGTACAAAAAAAAAGAAGAAAAAAAAAGAAAAAAAAAAGAGCAAAAGAGAAAAACAAAATCAAAATGCAATAAACTCCTTTCCCTACCCTTTGAAAAGAAAAGTAGGGTTGATGAGTTTGAATCCCTGGAATTCTCAATTATTCGAAAACTGTGAGGTAAGCCCCATAACAGGTGGTTTGTGCCCAACCCGCTTGGCCTTGGGTAACTCCTAGCGTGGTGATATGTCTGTCACATTAGCGACCTTCTTTTGTACAAACCTATGTCTGCTTATGGATTAGCTAGCTCTTGATAACCCGACCTACATAGTAGTATGGTACAGTTATATGCATCTAAATCATGGTTAATGAACACTTATTTGGTTCATTCAAATCACTTGTATCAAATTATCTTGCTCAAAACTGGTAAAATGAACAATGCAATTGCACACACATTTGTATTTGAGAGATTTTGTGTATCATTATGATAAATCAAGATTGGTAATGAACTCACATACGCACATGGGATTCCTTATAAATCTAACTTTTGTCTTTAAGATACTTTGAAATATTTTTGCAAATTGTTTGGAATAAATTCATTTTCTTCTTTGAAGAACAATTGTTTAGTATAAAGACAACTACATGCATTATCAAAAATCAAAATCATTTTAAAAAACATGCAATCAAGTTACATTTATATATAACTTTTGACTTTCGTGACGATGGTATAGTTCCAAAACCAAAATTGGAATTTTATGACTAGCGCAAGTCCTCATCTTCATATTTTTTGACTATTTTCAAAAATTAAAAATCAACCATGCAATAAAACAATCTATTTTCTTCTTTGGATTTCACGATGATGGTATAAGTCTATACCTATAATTCTATGCCTAGTGCAAACCATTGTACCAATTTTATTTTTCATTTATTTTAAAGCATCAAAACATGTGACTTAAATCATTATGTTACACAATTATGCTTTAAAACAAACAAACACTTATTCTATTTCATGTCATTATGTCAAACTTCAACTTTGCAATGATGGTATAATTCCTAGGGAATTATTCAAAATTTTTATCACACTTAGGAATTTATGCCTAGCAAAAGTCATTCTAAAATATTTCATGCAATATATTTCCATGGAAATCTGAAAACAAATCACCATCATCATCATCATTTGCATCATCACAACAAAGTCTTAAGACAGTCTCTTAAGCACTCTTTTACTTTTCGCAATATTTCTATACTGAGATTAGCTTGACGACCGAGTGAGAAGCGACTCCATGAAATGGTCTATAATAGCAACAATGTCCTTTGAAATTATTGTTAAAAGTCCCCTTTTATTTTTATCAAAATTATCACATCACAAACAACCAATTTGTTTACATCAGATTATTTCATTTTAATTTTACAAGCATGACATTCAAACCATAATATTTCCAAACGACATAATTACATGAATCATCAAATCAAACAAATAAAAACATTAAAACATCATACAAACACATAATACAAGTCATATGATCAAAAATATCTCATCTATATATATATCAACAATATATACATCATCTCAAAACTGGATCGGTATGCCACAATTTGTACCTCGACATACTCAATCCCCTATCAATAATAATAAGCACTATGTATCAATCTATGCAGTGCAATCTGTAGTAGCTAGCCTCGAGAACCCCTCGAGCTCTCAGCCTCATCTCCTCCCCTGCCCTGAGGTGGACGAGGTGGCCCCATCATAGTCCGTGTGGTGGTATGAGTCCTAGACTTTGATCGTGATGATGTCCTCGATGACCTCATCACGATAGGCTCCGCAATATGGGCCGACAGCGGTAACCTCTGCCCCTTTGGCACCATATGGTGGTATAGTGTCTGATAGAATGTGACCTAGGCAATAGCCCGTGCTAGGTCCCGAGTGCTCGCCCCTCCGCTCCGTGCTCTGAGGCGTGCAACCTCATCTCTGAGCTGTGTAGCCTCAGCTCGGTGGCGTGTAGCCTCATCCTGTAGAGTCTGCACCTGTGCCTGGAGACAGACAGTCTCCATCCGAAGAGTAGCCATCTCACTACTCTCTCCTATGTCGACACCCTTGCCCTTATCGAGCGATGGTGGCCTCTCTCTCTGTGGAGAAGGGGGTCTCTCCTCCCTCCTCTCCCATTGTCGCGACCTTTGCTGAGCCTATGGCCTCCTCTGTTCTCTCCCGTTGCAACCCTGTGCCGCCTCAATGGCCGCCTAGCGCCGCCTCCACATTCGACGCACAACTGCGTGAATCAAACCCTAAGCCCTCGTCATCCGAGGAGGGTGGATGCCTATGTACTAAGCATTGTAGCCGTTAGCAACCCCTGCGTCGTCCTCATCCACTGGCTGAATGGGGGTATCGTCCACATCCTAACTCCAGAAGCGCTGCATATTTGGAGCCTCGCTAACTGTAGTGTTATCCCAGACGGTATGGGAAAACTCAGTCTTTGAGAGATGGGATCCCCTACTGTAGACCGAACTGCCTCAAAACTCGGTCATAGTGGTGGAGCTCCACCTCTTCCCTCTCCATCCTCAGCCAACAAATTCGCCTAACGCGAGCC
Source organism: Wollemia nobilis (assembly GCA_028583015.1). Taxonomy (NCBI): domain Eukaryota; kingdom Viridiplantae; phylum Streptophyta; class Pinopsida; order Araucariales; family Araucariaceae; genus Wollemia; species Wollemia nobilis. The sequence continues at coordinate 11,627,915 of JAQPPZ010016881.1, forward strand.
AGCTCCTATCCGTCCTCGACCCACCCTGGATGATCTCTCCAAGGCCTCCAGGTGATCTGGTCGGAGACAAGGTCGTCAAGTAGTATCTGGGACATTGGAAGATCTATCCACCGCTGTGACCCTCTCCGGAGCCACCAGTAGAAAGCTCGAGGCCTCTCCTCGTCAATCCCTGTTAGTGGGAGCCCTACCCGCCTCCGCATCACGATGTGCTCCCAGCACCAAACATGTAGTAGTGATGTCATAACCAGACATCGACCGCCCTTGTATATGACCCCATGCATGATCCTATACAATCGACATAGTACATAGCTCCCCTAAGCAAACCTGTACCCGTGGTCTCTCATGTCGCAGACCACATCTGTCAGTAGCCATGGTAGTCTGCATCCACTCTGATGGCATAGCAGCAGACCACCTACAACCCCAACCAAAACTTGTGTCAGTCTAGATGCCCCAAGCATCTGGCGTAGCGAATCGATGTTCACTCTGCCCTTCTCCAGGGCGAAGCTCAGATCTCCGCACAGTCGCATCATCGCGTGGCCCTAATTGGCCGCAAGAGTTATTAGTCGTCCTTGTATGGGGATCCTCAAAATCCTCCATACATCTTCTAGTGTGGGAGTCATCTCCCCTGTTGGTAACCGAAAACAGGAAGAACCCGGATACCACCTCTCTGCTAGGGCTGTCAATAGCCCCATATCTGTAGAAACCTGTGGCATATCTGCCATATGCTACAAGCCGACTTGAGCCAATTGATCTCGCTCTGCCTGAGATAGAGCAGCCAAGTCATCCCTCAGCCTGCCGTATTTCCATTCTCTGCTCTTTAGTAATCCTCTTTGCAACATAAATAACAAAACAATAAAAATCATTAATCAAACAGTGATTAAAAATACAAGTAACACAAGTTCAATTTGAGCAAATTTGTCTCCGATTTTGCAAGCCGAAATCGTCCCTTATTTGACGAAATCGTCCCCATTTCGTCGATTTCGCCCCTGGACGAAATCGACGATATCGAGACGATTTCGACAAAATCAAGACAATTTCGTCCTGATGACTTCGACGGCCCAAAAACGGCCACGATGCTAAAAAATCATTTAAAATTAATCTAAAAAGCATAGAAAATCAAAATTAAAGCATTCTAAACTAAGTTAGACTCTTACCCGTAGCCCGCGTCGGACCTCTGTCGATCTGTGCGCTGTCTCGACCATTTTGTTTGCAGAGCTCCAGAAACCAGAAAATGCAAATGAACAGTAACAATGAATTAGGGTTTTTCCCTATTTTTCTTAATTTTATTCAAAAACAATTAACAACATTTTAAAATTTTGCTTTTTCACATTTTTACCTCAAACGTTCGATTTGGGTAAAAACACGGAGGGGGCACCATAATAAGCTATCGTACGATTCGACCAAGAATCGTCGCTTAAAAATGGGAATAATTTTTGCTTTCTCGTAGATCGAGAAGAACTCATCGTTAATGCATTTTCCTCGAAAAATTCGCTAAAGAGGGGGCATTTCCTTGGAAAATTCGGAAAATTCAAATTCAAATTTTAACCCCAAAACTGCTCCCAAACCGCCTACTACCCGTTTCCTCATTTTCTGTGCCATTTTTAGAGTTTTTTTGTCCGTTGGACAATATCGTCTTCGATCAGATGATATCGCCTCAGATCGGACGATTTTGTCTGGAGCAGAACATCCAACCGATTTCGACCCAAAACTGATTTTTCATAATTAGCTTTTGTTTCAACTACGTCTCTAATTTGGGCAAAAACGTGTCTGCGCTGTTAGAGACCTCCCCCGTTGGAGATCTTCCATATTAGGATGATCTCCAACCTCCTAACCTCCCTCCTAAGCCTATTTAAACCTTAGGACCCCCCTTGACATCCCCCTGGCTGAATTTTTTTGCACTTCGAGTTTACATGCATTAGAATATCCTAGACCATTGTTTGCCTTTGTATCTTTTTGAATTTTCTTGCAGGAACTTTGTTATTCTTCAGCTGGAGCAAGCTCAGATTTTCGCAGACGATCCTGTCCAATTCGAGACGATTTCGTACCAATCCGAGACGATTTCGACTGCAGTCAACATTGGGGGCAATCAGTGCCCTGAGTTTGCATTCTTCCTCCATTTTTTACTGTTTTGCTTTGCATTAGTTAAACTTATTATTATTTTGCATCCAGGAGTTCACCCATATAGTCTTAATGCATAATAAAATCATAAATTGTCATTAAATCATTGTAATGCACTCGTGTTTTTGTTTATTATTATCATTTTAACATTATTACTATCATTCTACATCATTGCCCTCTTCTGGCATAACTGCATTTTTTGTATTTTGTATCTATTTCTCTGATTGTAGGTCTTTGACGAATTCATCAGATCTCAGACGATCCTATCAGATCGAAGACGATTCTGTCAAATTCCAGACGATCTTGACTGCTTCAAAAATCAGAACCTCCATCAGACATCCGGAACTAGGTATGGATCTCTTCACTTAATTATTCTCTGTGTTTTCTGTTTAAATATGTTTTCTGTCTTCATTTAATTTGCATTTTCATAATAAGATTCATCTGGCCAAACCTAGGACTTGGATGTTTAAAGCTAAAACTGAACACATCAAACACATTCCCAACCTAGGCGTGGAAATTGCCACTAAACGTTTCTTGGTGAACCCCACCATCCGTCGAAAAATCACCTTAATACCCCTCCCCCGAGAGGCGGGACCTTCAAAGGGCCTCTCAATCCGAGGTATTGTCCCATCCTTTTCCTATCCCCCTTCCTGGCACGGATCCTTTAGCCTGAAGATAAGGATGCAAAAAATTTGGAACGATACAGTTCCTAAAGGTCTAAGCTCTAAGTCATTCTATGTCTAATGTGCCCCTTTCGGGTACGTAACATGCACCTTTTAAAAAATGGACAGCGTGCGGGTACTACCCACTTGATCTGAGGATGTGCATGTATTAAAGCTCCCTGACCTTCAATAAGAAAAGTCAAAACTGCAAGACTAAAGCTTTATTAAATATTTTCTTCTAAGGTTGGCATTTAAAGATCGAGCAACTTTTTCTGGATGAATGATGTGCATGAAATAAAAATGAAATCTAAAGGTGCGCATGCACCAACTTGCCCGAAATTTAAAAAAAGGGGGGTCCTCACGATAATTTTTCAATTAATAAAACCTTCTATGCTTAAAACTCTGTCCTTTATGTTTAAAGACTTTTCACTTTAGCCAGATTGAGCAATGTGCGTGGATCAAAAGAAGATCCGATAGTGTGCGCGTATCCTTTGGAAAGGTTGTTTAATCACCTTAATGCTAAAAGATGAATTTTATAAGTCAAAGACTAAGGTCCCATGATGCACAATTAATAAAATCAAGTTAGGGGTTTCTAAAAAATCCTAAGTCTCATGCACTCCTTTTTCATAACCATCGAGCACCTATGGATAAATAAAAGACACACGTACACCCCCAACTTTATCCAAGGGTGCACACACATAAGTTGTCTGAGTGTTAATGACCCGACATAAATAAAATGTAATAAGTCATTTCACCTAAGTCTAATGTACCCCCTTTTTTATGCAAAATGTTGTGCACCTTCGCGAAGATAGATGGCACACATGCATTCCTATTCTGATCTGATGGCGCGTATGCATGGGGAATTGGTTTAATTTTTTTGAGCTTTAAGAGTCAAAGCAGTCATGTTATAAAATTTTAAAACCTAAAGTCTCAAAGCTGAAGTTTCACAAAAAATTCCTAAGGTCCAAAATATTTTATTCATGTCTCATGCACCCTCTTCCATTAATTCCCGAGCACCTCTAAATAAGCGAAGGGAGTGCCTGCATCGCCAGATTAATCTCACGGTGCACATACATTAAGAAGAGGCCAACTTGCTCGAAAGTTAAAAGGAAGTCCGGGTTTTATGATTCATGAAAACCTTTTCCCTAAGTCGAATTGCCAAAAAAATATTAGAATTTTTCTTAAGGTATGAAGCCCTCCCATTTTTTCGCAAGTGGCGCGCTTCTTTGAAAAATGAGTGCTACGTGTGCATCATTAAATTGATTTAATAGTACGTGCTTAAAATAAGGGAACCAAGTTGCATGGATGTTAACGTTCATAAAGAAAGATGATAATATCTTATAAACCTGGGGACCGATGTTAATTAATTCTCCTAAAAGTATAGTCCTCCCCTTCCATTCTATGTACCATGCATCCCCTTCCCTTAAGTCTCAAGCACCTTTGGAGAAATAAATGGTATGCACGGATTGTAAGTGGATTTGATGATATGCGTAGTCTGAAATTCATCGAGCTTTAAAGAGAAGTTGACTTTCAAGGATCACATATACCTTATAATATCATTCACAGACCTAGCCCACCACAAAGGAAAAATATTAAAAGAGGGTTCGCTCTAAGGTTTTGTGAATAATCAAGTAAATTCTTTTTCCTCGAAATTTTCTCCTTGTCCCCCTCTTTCACTAAAAAGATATGCAAGTTTGGAAGATTAGATGGTACACACTCAACATGTTCAGATTTGATGGTGCACATGAACTTAGAATCGACCAAATGATTTCTCGAAAGTTTTTGACTTTTCCATATGGTCTTTAATTCTTTGTCTTATTCCCATGAGATCCAACGGTGTGTATAGATCAAGAGTAGATCTAATAGTACGTAAAGTGGAAGTCAATATTTATGAAAATCGTATATATTTGTTGAAATGATTTAAACTACAGATCTAGGCCATCGAGAAGAAGAATATTATGACATTAAATGAAATCAATGTTTTTTTATATAACATTCCCGATTTTCTCTTCCTCCATTTTCTTTCACTAATGTTCATGCAACTTTCAAAGATCTCGTGACATGCGCTCATCATGGTCAAATCCAAAGGTACGCATGGATCCAAATGGTTTACATTTTAATCTGGCTGACCACAGTAGAAAATAGATATTTGTCTTATTCGAAGGGACATCCAGCGACACACCCGGATCCTATCATATCTAATGGTACTTGCTATCCGGTGAATAAAGACAAAGAGATGTATTTCAAACCAAAATTTGACATGCATAGTCATTATCAATAACAAAATATAGTCAAGAAGAAAGCAGATGGTACTAACCAGATGACACAAAATGAACGAAATCATAGGCGACCTTTCCAGAGCCACATTTGATGTAAATATACAAAGATAAAGTAATGTATTGCATGCATGATTAAAAAGGCATGCATATTAAAGTCTTGTTAATACCAAACATGCTCAAAGCAAGTCATTCTCCAGTTAAACACAGTAGCACAATTCAACTAGCACCAACTCTATAAGCTATGAGCTCAACTCAAAGAACTTGCAGTAGATAAATCATTGAGCACTTGTAGCATTTCCAAAAGGAAAAGAGAAAAATTTCGAATCACATGAGCAAGACTAATGAATAAGATGAAAGAGCATGAGTTGTACGAGGCGAGGCTAGTTTGAGAGTCGGTTAGCACGAGTAAAAGACTAAGCTAACCAATGAGCACCAATATGAGCAAAGCCAAATATCCTCAAATCCAAGAGGCATGATGCTACAGTCATCAACTGAGGAAAGGCTTTCCCACAATTTAAACCCATATAAATAGGGACACCCAATTGAGGTCAGGGTGAAAGGTTTCAGCATTGAAGATGGATTGGAGGGTACAAGCAGGAACTTGCAAAAGAGAATATGAGTAACTCGAGAAGTCCCTATTCGCTAGTAGTAGGAAAAGTAGGAAATGATGACGCGATGGACGATCGCCTAAATTAGCAAACCATCTACCTTGGAGGTGGTCCTGCACCTTGATGGAATATAGTTATGGAGGTATTTTGTTATCGGTGGTTCACTTATTTTGTATACCTCCAATTCTCTCTTTTAGCTTCCTTCTCTTCTCCAACATAGTAGTGCTGCTTCTTCTCACCCACTTCTAAAGATACCACATAGCCCACATTTTTGGTTATTTTCCTTTATTTTTTGTAAACCTACGTACTATGGTTTCCTATCACTAATATTTCAAGCGCTATATGGGGTCCACTCTATTCCATTTCCCTTATCTCATACTTGTTAGTATTTCCATTCATTTTTGTATGAACCCTTGCTTCCTCCACCAGTGTGTCAATTAAATTCCGTCTAAATTCAAAGAATATCGGCGTCCAGATGAAATCATCCAAGTCTAGTAAATTTTCAAGAGAAATATTGAAGAATTTGAATTGCAAGCCCAAGAGCTAAAGTGGTCGATGGCAAAGCGTGAAATCACAATGACATCCTTTTTGTGATAAAACTTGGGGTCAAAATTGTGTAACTATTGAATGGAGTTATCAACAAAAAGTTAGCAAAGGGCCCATTATTGGAGTAGAAAAGGAAATTTAAAAAAGAAACTATTGACTAAGGGATTAACCCATGATTAAAATGTTGTACAGTTGTATATCACCTTTTTGTAAGAAAATCTAAAAACTCAGTAAAAGGTAATTTTGTAAAAAAAACAAGATCCAGGCAAGTCACCGAATAATCAGTTGATCAAAGGCTGTACACGATGACACTTATATGGCTCAGATTTAATCAATCATAATAGATTCAAAAACCAAAGGCTATAAAAGGAGCTGCCACGACCAAAATCTGCATCAAGCTTTTGCATAACATATTTTTGTTAAGAGGTATACTTGAGTGCCTTGTTATTTGTTGTTGTATTTTCCCTTATGTCTTTCCTTCTTTTCCATCTCTTATTCTTTCCATTATTGTGCAGGTTCTGATAGAGAAGTGCTCAAGAAACTGAGATTATTTCTAGATATTGAGCCAAAGGTATAGAGTCTCAAATGTTACCAGATTGGAACGGGAGAGTGCAAAGTCCTTGTTACATCATTTGAATGAGGATTTTTATTGTATTAATCTTTAAAAGAGCTCAATGGTAATTTCAAGCCAACTCTTCATGTAATAACTCTTGATATTAATACAATTATAGGCTTCTTATTTGTCATATCTTTGTGTTCAATCTTGTGTGTGTCTCCATTACATGTTACATTATTTGAATGTATGGATGGACGCTTCTTTCGTTGGTCACCAATTATATTTATTACAATATTCGAATGAACTTAATTGAATCAATTCTTTCTTTCCCCTTTCTTTCTATTACATTTAATTGTTATAAAATCTTTCTATAATAGCCCAAATGATTAAGGAACCGGTCATACATAAGGCATAATTGAACTATTATCGTAAATCTTGATCAAGAAAATATAAACTTCTACTTTTTTGTTATAAATTTGGAAGAGCATGAACATAAACTGTTAAATTTTCAAGTTGACCTCAGGTCTGTCTATAATCATATAAAACTCTATTCCTAGGTTAAAGAGGCAGGTCCACCAGAGCCTATAATTGCTGCTTGGTAGCAGGTTTTCCTTGTAATTTGACAAACAAATCCTAAGGATGTATGAAAAATCTCCAACAATTTAATGGCATCATTGTCGGAGAATGAACTTGTAGTATTGATTAAAGTTTAAAGCCTAACAACAATCTTTATTGACAACAGTTGGCCTATAGGGAACAAAAAATACCCAATTTTAATTTTAAAATCTTTCTGAGTCTATTTCCCTCGTACGACCACTTTTTCCAATTTTTTGTTTTTCAAGAACTTAACGGTCATTGTTGGACATTTTGAGTAGATGAGATGTCATTGATGTCAAGAGTGAGTGGTCATTGATGTTAAGCTTTCAACACCAGTAAATGGCAGTTTTAGTGGGCAACATCAGTTTCAGGTTTTACAACTTCAGTTGATCAAGACTCGGGTTCAGGAAGTCAGATGTGGTCCAAAGTGCAAAAGAAGAAGCCCAAGTGAATGATATTTTAATATTTTTTATAATATTATAAAGGGAAGTTTTAAATTAATTATAAATTAATTAATATAATTTTTATTATAAATTAATTTATAATTTAATTTACTTAAGTTATTTAAATTAATTATTAATTAATTTTGATATTAGTTATAAGTTAATTTATATTAATTTTTAACTAACCCTAAGGAGGGTTATTAAAATTAATTCGAAATTCGAATTCAAATTTCTAGCGCCGACGTGGGAAGAACATTTATCATGTGTATAAAAGGGGGATTACCCACCTTACCAAAATTCCCAATGCTTTCGAATTAAATCCTATGCTATGCGAATTTCATGCGAATCGTGGTGTGCAGCGAAAAGTTTTTAATTTTTAAAAAGTGCTTAGAGGAGGCAAAATCATTTCATCCACCAAGGAGGGAGCCTTGGTCACCAATCGCTGGTAGCGCAGTTGGCAACCATGGTAGTGGAAAGACATGAGGGCAGCGACAAGTGCATGTTCGAATCCCCGTGAAGGATCATTTTGTTTTGTGTTGGAAAATGCGGTGGAGCAAGGTTGAAATGGAAGGAAGTTCACCTTCCTTCACGTGGGCATCTCTAGCCCACACGACGGGCTCAAAAGCGCTAAGACGCTTGTGCTTGTGGAGACGGTAGATCGAATCACACCGAAACCCTTTTGGGGGATAACAAGGTATGCATTAAGTTTGAGTGCCAAAATTTTCGGAGAAGTTTGTTGAGGTATTAAAAATTAATTTTTGCATATTTTATTTGGTATGTGAGGTTTTTGGGGAGTTATAAGGTTGATGCAAAATAAATTTTTGATATTATTTGTTTAGAGTTTGAAAAGGAAATAAAAGTGTTTTAAATATTGATTGAGGTTTTTGTGGTGTTGGATATTATTTTAAGTTGGAGATTATAAGGTGTATCCAAGTAATTATTTTTGTGCATGATTTGATGAATGTTAATTACAAGTAGGAGCAATAAGGCATAATTGAGTTTTGAGTATTTTTGTGTCTAAGGAATATTTGAGAAAGTGTTAAGAGTGAGATTTTTGTCATCTAACCATTGAAATTGGAAAGAAAGAAATTGTGATTTAGACAGGTTTTCCAAGGACACTTCTACATCAAACAAAAGGTATGGGCATATTATTCCTAGTGAGTGATTGTTGAATGTTGTGAATACTAAGTTGGAGTGAAAAGGATTTGGTTAAGGTTTTTCTTGTTGAGTGTGTTTGAATTAATGCTTCAAGGTTTTCTGGAATAAAGAGTTATTGATAAAACCTTATTTTATAAGCATTGCTATTGAAGTGATTGGTTGAGTGAAGAACTTGAACTAGGGTTTGCAAATAACATGAGTATCATTGTTATGTGAGATTGGTTGATAAACATTGTTGGAAATATTTGAGTGAGTGTTCATATGCTTGGACTAGGGTTTGTGAGCAAGGATTATTTCATTGAGTGGTTGGTTGAGTAAAGTTGGTTGAACCTAGTCAAGTGAATGTGTCAAAGTGATTGTTCAAGTTCTATGAAACAAATTGTTCTATACTCTAAATTGAGTTGAGAAAGTGATTGAGAGTTAGTGAGTGTGAAGCATTTTGAGTCTCTAATAATTCTCTATATGTTTCTGTGGTAAGAGGAGTGATTTAAAGTGATTGAGCATTGTGGTGAATGTGAAGTATATTGAGTCTCTAACAATTCTATATGTTTCTAAAATATTAATTGAAAGTAATTAAGCATTGTGATGAATGTGAAGCATATTGAGTCTCTAACAATTCTCTTTATGTTTATATGATATTGGACAAGTTATAGTGTGGACTTGTTGAGAATATTTGAGGCAAGTCTTAAAGAAGACTTGTGGACATATTTGTGTGAGCTTTTGTGGAAGCTTACAATACAGATTTGAGGAAAGAGATTGAGAGCAGATTTGGACAAGTTCTAGTGAGGACTTGTTGAGCAGATTTGGACAAGTTCTAGAGAGGACTTGTGGATAGATTAGTGTGGGCTTTTGTGGAAGCTTACAAGGCAGATTTGAGACAAGTCTTTGAGAAGACTTGTGAGCAGAGTTGATTGATTGATTTGTTCAAACCTTGAGTTAAGGTTTGATGCAGATCTAACAAAGTTGATTTGAGATTGAGTCAAGCTTTGTGTTAAGTCTTGAGGACAGATATTGAGGACAAATTTGTGCTAGACCGAAGGACTGTGTTTAGTGCAGATCAAAGGACAAAGATTGAGGATAGATTTGTGCTAGATCGAAGGACTGTGTTTAGTACATATTTGAGGACAGAGTCTGGTGCAGATTTGAGGATAGATTTGTGCCAGATCAGAGACAGAGATAGAGCATATTTGTGCTAGATCAAAGGACTGTGTTTAGTGTAGATTTGAGAAAGATATTTGAATGTGACAAAGTATAGAGGATGACAATCTCCAATGGATAAAGATCCATTAGCCAGGGTAGTGAGGACAGGTGTCTTCAGTGGATAGATATCCATTATCTAGAGAATTGGGGGCAACAATTCTTCTAGAAGATCACCAGTCAGAGCTAGGGAGAAAATAATTATCCTGTATATAGAGATCCATGAACTTGATTAGGGGATTGGTATCTCCTTTGGACAAGAGGTCCATAAACATTGTAATAGGAAAAGGATTCCCAAGAGATTGATTGAGAAAATTTTAGTGAAATATTTTCTCCGTGGAGTAGCCCACATTGGGTGAACCACGTAAAATTGGTGTCTCTATTGTGTGTGGTGATTTGTGCATTGCTTTGATTACTTCTATTGATATTACTATCTATACATTGCATAATATTGATTGGGAAAGAAAAGGAAAAAGTGATCTTATACTGTTCACCCCCCTCTTAGTATAAGCTTGTGTTCTTCAGTCATAAGGATTTTCTTGATTTTCAAATTTCTTCTTGTTTCTTGAAAAAGATACATCCCAAGAAGCATACCCTATGAGGTTGAGAGTGATACAGGTCGAAATTTTTTGACTAGAAGTCTATTCTTTTTGCATATTCTATGTTGGAGACTCTGACTGGCTGACACCTATAAATAAAAAATCAAGAAAGGAGGAGCAGAATATGCTAGCGCAAACGAGGAGAACCGCTCAAGAGCTACTCCAAGAATTCTCAAATATAGAAGTATTTTTCAGAACACATCCTTCTAGTTCTTCACCAGATCATTCTGTGTCTAGGGAAAATGCAGATGTAGATAATACAAATATTGTTACTATAGAAAATATATTTGATACACCCCCTGCTACTGTTGGTAAATTTAATTTTACACCACCTATTGGTATTTTTGTAAAGCCAATTAAAACTCCACCAGTAGTCAATATGGCTAATATTCCTCCCAATGTGAATAATCAGAATATCCTGAATATCCATTTATGGAGAACCAATAGATACAGACCATCCTCATTACCTGTAGTTTTGCATGACCTCCACAGTAAAGCCAATAAGTATCTGCCCAAATTTCAAAGAAATAATGCATTAACAAGGGAAGATTATGTCAAGAGCTTTTTGTATGCTATGGATAGCCTAGAAGTTGAGGATGAGGATGTAGTTTTAAGGTTAATTTTTCAAACCTTTGAAAAATATGCCAGAGAGTGGTTCGATACCCTTCCAGATAATGACATCAAAAATTTTGCTACAATGGAATCCATTTTTCTAAAAAAGTATGTAGAGAGGAAAAATGAGCAGTCCTTATTGACTGAATTAGCCATATTGAAAAAGAAAGATAATAAGGATTGTAAATGATTTTAACAGAAGGTTTACCAAAACTAGAAATAAAATTCCTACTGATTTAAGACCAAACAATGTTCAATCCATATGCTTTTATAAGAATACCTTTTTAGGAGAATTTAACTATGAATTAAGATAGGAACATGTAACTACTATAGATGAATGTATGGATAAAGCTATAGAAATTGAAAGAAATATATTGGATAGTGGTAAAATGAAACCATATTGTCTAGAGATTAACCAACCTGATAAAAAGCCAAAAAAGGTAGGTTTCAATTTGCAAAGAAAAAGTGAACAAGATCCTATGGAGAAACTGGCTAACCAAATGACAAAAATATTTAACATGATGAATGATAGGCTAGCCAGGATAGAAAGGAATAAATATAATGCTGGCGAATCTTCACACCCTCAAGCTGATAAACAACAAAATGATAGTAGGCCACCATTTAGGAGAAATTTTCATAGAAATTGGGGTAGTAACTATTTTCATGAAGGAAATAGAAACTGAAATAATGGAAATAATTAGAGGAAGAGAGAAATTGAGAAAGATCAAGACTCAATCCCTAATCCCATACCATCTGTTAATATTACAAAAAAATTCTCTTATTATTGTTCAGCATATGATGCACTCCATAATCCAGATGGTTGTGGAATATATCTCAGTATGCATAATTATATAGATTTAGATGATGAATCTGAAGAAGATATAAGAATTAATGCATGTTGGACTCTAGAGGATGAATCTAGAGAAAGGTTATTTGAATAAAATATGGATTTGTATGTCTCAAACCATCGTCCCAAAATCCTAGTAGCAAAAAATACTAAAATATTGCAAAGACCACATGAATCTAGGCATGAAAGGATGAAACAAGGGAAATTGATCCCAAAAACCCAAGAAATAGAAGAGCTAGAGGCCACCCATGCATTAAATTTTAGAAATAGAACTGTTCCAAATAGGACTAATAAAATATCAACCAGTGAGACTAGAGGATAGTACGCTACAAATAAAGAAAAACATAAAAAATAAAAAAGAGTTATTCCTGAAACAATAAAAATAGAAGAACAATTACCAAATAAGGAATGTGCAAAAACACTTGACGTCAGGAAAATAGAATTTTATGCTGGTTTGGAATTAAGTAGATAGAAAGTTAATATAACTTTCGATGAGCTAATGAAAGTCCAAAAATACAAAGAACAAGTCTGTAAAGTTTTTGGGTTGATAGAACAAAAGGAAAACTAGTCTTGTAATGCAATCAAACCCACTAACCATAAGACTAGAACACCCTCATCTGTTAGACCATTCTATGTATCTCTTATATACAATTTATATTCAGAAGAAAAAGTGTGGAGAGGATCTAGCAGTAGAGGAGGATCCCCAGGCTAAGGAGGAGGGTGATGAGGAGCCAGACGATGAGGTATCCCAGCTGAGGGCACATGTGGCTAGCTTACAATCACAACTACAGACAGAAGGGACTCAGATCCTATAGAGGGACACCTCCATGGCTACCTTACATGCACAATTGAGAGCAACTCAAGCCCAGATGGAAGGACATGCATAGTGGCGGGGATATGAGGAGGAGAGGACAAATCTTTAGGCACAGATTGCCACTACAGACACAAAGATACAAAAGATCACTAGGAAACGTGATCTTCGAGATTAGCTGGATGCTGTGACCACAAAGTAGGACTTTCTCTGGTCAGCGAGGGGAGATCCCTTGACTTCTCAGGTTGCTCCTACCGTTCTAGTTATACAGGGATCAACATGATTGGATATGGCTATGGAGATCAAGAAGCTACAGGATATTGTTCAAACCCATGTTAGGCAGCGTGCATAAAATGTTGTCCACATCGCTCTCCTGGAGGGAGAGGTCACACTATGTGATGACGAGGTGCTTGAGAGATCCATATCTCCAGGGACTCAGGGGACTCGAACATGGGAGAAGGGCAGCCGTTTGCACGATATAGCCATAGGACTCATAGGTCTGAGAGGTCCACAGGTACTAGCTCCAGGTGGAATCACCAAGATGGTGGAGATGGTGGAGTATCACAGGAAGGGGCACATGCCCTATGTAGTACCAGTTTTGATTTATGTACCATTTTCGAGTATAAGGTCTGAGGACCTACACAGTTGTAGCCTGCGGGCATTTTGGACATACCCCTATGTACTCTTTTTGATACATATATTTATGATCATACTTTATATGACTCATTATATGTGTATATTTTTATTGTTTTATGTTTATGAGATGCATATGGATGCAATGATTATATGTGATGTTGATTTGATTCTATATGATGTGATATATTGATGACATGCACTAGCTAGCTGATGGATGTATGACTAGATATTGTGATCTAGATGTGTAGATGGATTACTATGATGTATGCATATGGATGCAATGTTTAGATGTTTAAATACACGTTTAATTTGATTTACTTGTATGCATTTAATTTATGATGGTATTATATGATGAATACAATGTATGTAATGCATGATTTACATGATGTAATCTAATGTAAATGAACCTATATGCTTTAATCACTTAAAACATAAGGAATGAATGCAATATGAGTTAAAAATCTAATGGATGACACCATAAAATGTATAACAATCATGAATGTAATTGATCTTATCATAAAAAATTAATCAATTAGACACCCATATGTGAGATGAGATGATGATATTGTTTCTATTCATAAGCTTTTGTAAGTTAAAAGATATGCACAAAATAGTCAATGACCATCTAAATATCATTGCTGATATCCATCTGGTATCTGTTCTATGTTATGAACACCCCTTAATAAAAAAAATATCATAAAAAGAAAATTGAAATTAATGATTGATTGCTTGATGATTTGTTGCTATTTGGAAATTTTTAGGGTTTTCCATGATACTCAAACACCCTAGTTGACTTATCAAAAGTTGTATAATGACTATACATGACTCCTGAAAGATAAAAGCTTTTGTTATGAAGACCAAGATATTCATTATCTTTGTGTGCAAATGAATATATTAGATGAGACATAAGACTACCTCATTACCAGACGAGATTCATTCAACCCATTGCTATAATGAGGATCACCAAATTTCCATTTGATCCTAGGTTTGGACATAGTTGGACTAGACTACTAAGCAATACAGGGCACCTAAAGCTAGTTTATTTGTAAATTGCTTAGACTTACCCCAATGTCAGGCGTGATTCATTCAACCCATTGCTGTATTGAGGATCACTCTATGATTTTTGAGTATTGACAATTCCAGGGATTCAAGCTCTTCACCCCCTTATTTTATTTAATTTATTGGGATACTTGCTCATATATATAGTGATGAAAATCACTGTTTATTTTGTATTTTGTTTTTCTTTTGTTTTGAGCAAGGGATTTGATTTGACTTTGGGATTTTGCTCTTTTTTTTTAAGCAAGGGATTTCTTGGGTAGGGAGTAACTGGTCCTTTTTCCAATGATCCATACCCTAGACCATTGTGCATCACAAAATGAGCAAGTAACAAAACCTTTCGCTTAAGGTGACCAGGACCACTTTGTAGTGTTCGTATTTCCTTGTCCTAATCAGGATTGTTAATATGTTTGATTAGTGATAGGATTCTGATATGCTGAGTGCTATCAAAGCTAGACCTCATCCTCAAAAGCAAAGTAAGATTTCTACAAAATATGAGAAGACCACTAGGTATGACTGAATGAACCGAAAAACCCTAGTATATTCTTCATAGCAACGAGAGGGGTTGTGTTGAAAAACATAATTACTCACAAGGGTGATGGAAGATGATGATACATAGATGCATGATTGAAATAAAAACGTGGTTTCGTTTGTAAGATTGCAAACACAACCTATCCTAATGCATGGTGCAATGGACAACGATGCCTAATGTAATGCAATTAAATGAATGCAAGTACAAAATGAAATGCATGATGCAAATGTTTTTGAGTTTTGAAGTTTTGCAATGTTTTTAGATTTTATTGCTTTTTTTATTTTCATGGTTTTTGAATTTATCCATGTTTTTAGAATTTATCCATGTTTTTGAATTTTTGAATTTATGTAATGAATGCCTTAAGATGAAGGATGTTGATAAGTTCAGGCTCTTCAACACCTTCAAGCAATGTCAGGTGATACGTTCCAGGTCCAATATGCTGAAATGATATATGGACCTAACCAGTTAGCCGTAAATTTATCTCGCAAGTACGACGACATGTTTGAGTTTTTTTTGTTCTCTTTCAACACAAGATCACCAACTTTAAAGTCTCTTAGATGGAATTTATTGTTATAATCTCATTTTAAGCGTTCTTGATAAACACATAGATGCTCTAGGGAATTCACGCGATGTTCATCAAGAAGCATCAGTTGATTGAGGTGAGCTTGCCATGTGGTGTCATCATCGATGAACTCTTTCAATGCGATGCACAACGTTGGAATCTCCAACTCTAAGGACATAATGGCCTCAACACAATATTCTAGTGAAAATAGGGTTACCCCAATGGGTGTCCGTATGCTAGTCCTTTAAGCCCATAATGCAAGGGGTAGTTGGATGTGCCAATATTTGTGGTTTTCTTGTATCATATTTTTCAAGATGGCTACCACTGTCTTGTTTGAAGCCTCAGCTTGCCCATTTACCTACAGATAGTATGGAGTCATAAAAATGTGTTGAATATTGTCCTTGGATGTCAAAGCCCTCACAATTTTGTTCTTGAATGACGTTCCATTATCTAAAATTATTTTGGTTGGTATCCCAAAATAATTGATGATATTGTGAAGTATGAAATCTATAATATGTGCTCCAGTTGTTGTTAAATGGATTGCTTCCACCCATTTAGTAAAATACTCAGTAGTTGTTATAATAAAAGTATGCTGACCTGATGACGAAGGAGAAATATTTCCAATCAGATCTAGACCCCACTGAGAAAATGGTCAAGCCGCTTGAATGGGTTGTAAGGCCTGCAATGGCAAGTATGTAAGATTAACATGATGCTGAAATTTAACGCATTTCTTGACATACGTGGTGCAATACTTCTCTATAGTGGGCCAATAATAACACATTCAAAGGATGTGCTTAACGATGGCCATGCCATTAAAATGACCATCGCATGTACCATCATGAGCCTATGAAATTACCCAAGCTGATTCTTGGAGCTCAAGACAACAAAGGAGAACTCCATCATAGCTTCTATGGTACAAGATGTCTCCTAGCAAGACATACTTTATCACTTTATATTTAAATGTACGTTTTGCAGCACACGACATTCCCTGAGGGATTAAACCAAGATTAAGGAAATCATGTAATTGTGACATCCAATCCTGATAATCTTCTGCCTCGACTGACAAGATGACTTGTTCCTTTGGAATTTTGCTATGTGTGAATGCAGTCTGGGATACAACCTTGTGGTGAATGGTGGTGCCATTTTCGGTAGGACCTTGCAAGATAAAATACCCCTAGGAACCTTCTTAAGAAATTCTCTAGATTTATAGAACCATTCATGGTTTGGTTCTATAGGAATTATGTTGGCTGATTCTTTATTATCGAAGGCCTCACGTTGCATCGCGACATGCGATAGCATCTTTACATGAATGATAGTAAAATCAGCAGACGGGTTCTAAGGGATTAAACATCCCAAGGATGCCATAGTGTCTACGAATCTGTTTGACGAATGAGGGATTGCCTCGATGTCATACCACTCTATCTAGGATAGGTAAATGTCAGAAAGATCCTTATAAGATTTCAAGATAGGACACCTGCATTGAAACAATCCTTTAACCTGATTGACAATGATAAGGGAGTCACCAAAGATGTTTAATCTTTTAATATTCATGGTGACTATTTTTTGGAGGCCCAAGATCAGGGCCTCGTATTCAGCATTGTTATTGGTACAAGTAAATTCTAGCTTAAACGACAAGGGCATTGGAGTACCTTGTGGCATGAAGAAGACAATTACTGCACCACCCCCTTGCTCACACTTTGAACTATCGAAGAACAAAGTCATGTCAGATTTGTTATCTGGTTCTTCGGGTTTAGGAGATTTTGATAATGCAAAGACTGCATCATCAAGAAGCTCTATGACGAGAGGCCTCCTATCTTCGAGAGGTGCCTCTATCAGCTAATCAGTTATCACCTGTCCCTTGATGGAATTTTGGCTGATGAATTGAAAATCGAATTCTGTCAATAGCATGATCCACTTTGTAGTACGTGTATTATGATATGTCTTGCTCATAATATACTACAAAGGATTTTGTTTATATATTACATACATCGTTTGAATTAGCATGTAATGATGCAACTTATTCGTTGCAAACACCATCGCTAAACACAACTTCTCCACGTATACATACCCTAGCTCATAACTCATCAAGGTGCGACTGATCTAATATATTACTTGCTCTTTGTCTTGCATGTTCTTTTGAGCTAACATGGTTTCCAATGCAAAGTTAGTAGCCGATATATATAATAGAAAAGGTACATCTGGTCTTGGTGGAGCTAGCACTAGCGACGTTGCCAGGTATTGCTTAATTTTAGTAAAGACCACTTGACAGTCCTCGTTCTAGTTGAATGGGCCCCCCTTGTGTAGCAGCCGATTTATGGGTTAGCATTTATCCAATAATTGTGCGATGAATTTCTTTATAGATGCTACTTTACCTTGTAAGATTCTTAGCTCTTTGATATTGGTGGGAGACTGTATTTCAAGATTGGCCTTGATATTTGTTGGATCAACTTTATCCCTCATTTAGAAATGATGAACCCCAAGAGTTTTCCTGAAGTTATGCCAAATATGCACATCTTGGGATTCAACCTATCCTTATGCTCTATCAGGCGATCGAAGACCTTTCTCATGACCTTAACATGCTATGAATGCAACAATGACTTTACTAATAAGTCATCAATGTAATCTTCTAAGATCTTGTGCATGTAGTCATGAAAAATGTATGTCATGACTCACTGATATGTGGCACCAATATTTTTAAGGTCGAATGACATAACTTTATAACAGAATATTCCCCATGGTGTTGTGAATGCGGTTTTGTGCTGGTATTCGACTTTAATATGAATTTAATTGTAACCAAAAAAATCATCCATAAGGGAAAGCATATCATGACCCATAGTTGCATCTATGAGAGCATCTATGTTGGGCAATGAGAATGAATCCTTAGGTGTTGCCTTGTTGAGGTCTCTAAAATCCGTACAGATACAGATCCTTCTATCAGGTTTTCCTACAGGTACCATGTTTGATACCCATTTCGGATATTCAATGGAGATAATAAAATCTACATACAACAACTTCTATAACTCATATTTAACCATTAAAGCAATGGTTGGATGCATCTTTTCAAGCTTTTGCTTGATAGGCCTTTTAGAGGGATCTAGCGAAAGGTTATGGATAACCAATTTCAGATCTAGATCCAACATATCCTTATATGTCCAAGCAAAGAGATTAGGTCTCTCTTTCAAAAGAGGGATGAGGTTGGCACACTCATCAGGAGATAGAATTTCTCCAAACTTAACCTTCTTAGTATTAGTGGGATCATCACTGATATCCACATCGAAGTTTTCCTCTACTGACATATGTTATCCCTCCTCAAGATGGTGAGGCATAAGAATCAAGCGGATGTCATCAGCTAGGTTTAAGGGTCTTGCATCGAAATTTCCCTCAGCATGATAAACATCATGTGCATAGCCTGGTGCAAAATAGAAAGGTTACAATATTTATTCGTTAGGGAAGAAATATTTAGGCTCTAGTGGTGAATCAACGTGATCCCAATCAATAACGTCTAGATTAAGACACAATGGTTTAGAAGGATTGGATGGGTTGTGAAGTGGAGTGCTCAGATCAATGGAGATAATTTTGATGGAATACATTAGATATCTAGGACCACGTGTGTGCAACCCTATCTTATCTATGCTATTAACATACCCAAGATGTGGTTATGGGGGTATAGGGATCTCTGGATCCGGTCTATGAAAAAATTGAAAACTAACATCATTGGGCTCAAGAAGCTGCATATATGTAGGCAAATCGAAGAACACTATGTGATAAATCACATCCAAATTTGGTAGTCTCCCTCTAAGGTGTAGTCTAGGATATACTTTCTGATAGATATCATCGATGTCGATCAGTTCATGATGATGTAAATAGTTAGGCCCAAGATAGGCTCTCTCGATCTCATTCTCGTCATCAATATCATATATGAGTCCTTCAATCCTGCCTACTAGAATCGGGTGATGAGAAAGATCAGGCCCAATGTAGGCCCTCTCCTCATAGTCATTATCATCAATGAATAATCCTTCATCCATTCCCACTGGCTCCACGGAGGAGAGATGACGTAAATGTAGAGGGCCTAAGTAGGCTAGCTTAGTTTTATCTTCACATTGTTCATCGTTTGAGGACTCCTCATAATTATCTATTCTAGAATCACCTTCTGGTCCATCTCTTTCGAAAATAAATTTTACTTAACTTCCTCAGAAGCAACTTATGATTTAGTGTCTACTATTAGGCCTAGATTCTGGATTTGCATGCCAGTTTTTTTGACATCTTCACGACTTTCAATCTCCAAGTTAGCTCTTGGAATGTCTCCTAGATTGACCTCTACCACGATGTTGTCATGATAATTCTCAGTTGGTTCAATAGAGACGTAGGTAATCAACCTATTACCCCTTCGTTGATTACCCCTTCGTATGTAGGAAGGGTTAGGGTGATAAGGATTCCAATCAATATTATCCCCTAAACTAAGGTTTAGACAATCGAGAGATGCTGCTAAAATCTCGTTCTATCCTATGATATGGTAGTCTAACCTGAACCTATCAATTGGTAGTTGATATTGTGGTTCATAGGGAGTTTGACACCCTTACTCAAATAATCCTAGACCATAACCATACCAATGGTAATGTATGAAATAATGCAAAGTGAACTCTAGGTTAGACAAAAAACGAACATTCACCAAGAATGGTTCATCATCATCTTCATCTATGGGCGTGCGATTAGCAAGTTGGTCAAGCCCTCCATAGATGAAATTTGTTTGGTTGGGTGGCACCCCTAATGGTACCATCGTTCCTACGAGAAAATTATGGGCTTGAGGTCTGCCCATGTCCTGTGCAGTCTCAATAAAAGGAGTGAATGACACGTTCTGTACTATATACTCTACTAGCCCAAGATTAACCAAATGGATGGTCACCTGCAGTGTAGATGACCCAGTTGAAGAAATAGGTGAAGTAGACTAAGGTGCCTCATCAACTTGGTTTTGAGAGTCCCATTCATCAATGGGACTAGGAATCTTGAAAGTGGCTACTTTAGGTGCTTCCTTTATCTCTTTCTCGCCTAGTTTTACCTTAATCTTCTTATCATTCTTAAGCATCGTGGATGTCATAGGCATTGTTGAAGCAGTTGTTGTGTGCTTTGATGGTTGTGGTGCTGACATAGAAGGTCCGACACACACCTCCTTTAGTTTACCTTCTGGATGTTTGATGGGCGATGTTGGTCGTATATCCAGGTGCGTTGAAGGGAGAATGAAATCTCCAGGTAAATCTACTAGGTTCACATATTTAAATGGCTCCTCATCGGAAGGAACCATGTGAACTTGTCTCTCATGTACATACTTAATACATAGATGTAAAATTGAGGGGACACAACACATCACTCTGATCTAAGGTCTCTTAAGGAGGATGTTATATTGCATTGCACCTTCTATTACATGACACATCACCGGGATGGTCTTCAGTCCAACCTGAATGGGTAAGACTATAGTACCGACCGTTGAGCATAGTGCATCGTTAAATGCTCTCAAAGTGAAGGTAGAAGGTACAATGTGCGATTTTGGCAACTTTAGATATGTCAATGCCTTGGTAGTAATAATATTGATTGATGATCCTGTGTCAATCAAAACCCATTTAAATGGTGTGTGGTTAACACATGCAATTATATGTAGTGACGAGTCTGTTATAGCAGTAGAGACCGTTTTAATCTCGTGATCATGAAATTGAATCATTGGCTCACTACATTACTACACATGTCCCAAAAAATGTGTAAATGCTTCGGGGTCTTGGGACTGAAATTCAATAGACCTCAATATGTCCATGAATGTCTCCCTGTGCTTAGGAGACTATTGTATCAGTTCATATATTGATAACTTTGCTGGAGTTGTCTATAGGATTTGAACAAGCCTATTCCTGATGGTCACCACTGGTCTAGTTCGTGGGCCTGGAATATTGTTTTGCATTGGCCTCTATAGAGGCACAATTTGAACTCTGATCAAAGTTGGAGGTGGATCTGGTCGATTGTACCTCCCTTTTCTTATGACAACATTTAACATACTGACGAAACCCTGCGTAGGTGGTTCGACACACACCTGGTTCATATAGATAGAATTATTCCTCGGAGGCTCATGGTTCGAAAGAGGATTTTTAAAAATCCCCATATTTTGGTTGTCTGAAGCCTGATAGTTATCGATAATTAGCTCACCTTTGTCGATTATGTTTTACACCACGTGTTTAAAACTATAACATCCTTCAATGTCATGTCCGTACATCCTGTGGTATGTGCAATACTGATCATACCTATACCATTTTGGTTTGGGCTAGTTAGGGTCTTGCAACTTGATCTCTGGTAAGTTAATGACCTTAGCCTTGCATAGTTGATGGAAGATTGATGTCATCATATCCGACAATGGTGTGAACTGGTGAGGAGGGTGTTGTTATTTATTCGTACCCTGTTTCTTATTGTTGTGTTAGTCGTATCGCACAGGAGGAGGTTGGGCCTGATAATTCTGTTGTTGCTGACCCTTATACCCTTTCTAAATTTTTAACACTACTTGATTCACATGGGTCGGCTTAGCTTGGTGATTTTGATTTTGGGTGTTCTTCTTGTTCCAATCCTTCCTGTTCCAAAGCTTCAAGTTACCCTCTTGTAACTTGATGTCCTCAATTATTTTAGCTTGAGCCAAGGCCTCCTAAAATGTTTGATACTATTACAACTGCAACAATAATGAGATGTGCTTCACATAACTCTTTGTAAACATTCGAGTAAGTTATATTTTCAGAATGAAAAATGGTAACTTTACCATCAATTTTATCCATCTCTTCCCATAATCCATGATTGGCTTATCATCATATTGCATTAGAGAAACCATATCAGATAGGTTTGTCTTCTTCTTGACACCGAAGAAGTATTCCAGAAAAGCATTAGCTAGTTGCTCAAAATTGGTTATGTTGTGCCTCTTTAGTTGGTTGAACCACTCTCGGGCAGGGCTTGAAAGTGTTGTGATGAAGGTTCTCAGTAGCAGAGCATCATTGCTTTCTATCTGAAAGCACATATCCATAAAGCTCGTGACATGCTCCTGAGCATCTTCCTCTCCTTGAAATTTCTCCATATTTGACATCTCGAAGCGATCGGGATACGCTAGAGTAGGCATTGAAGGACATAAAGGCTCATTATGTATTTTTTTCAAAATTGGATTTTAATAAGCGATTCCTTATTTTTCAATTATTCTTACCTTTTCTACCAATGCCTTGTAGGCCTTTGAAGATAGAATCTCCTCTTCAATGAGAGGTCCTTGAGGAGCCCTTGGAGGCAAATTCTTCTTTGGTCGAGGTGGAGGGCTAGGCTCATCCTCGACGTCCACTAAGGAGATCTCAGGGTATTCATGTTCTTGCTCGTCTCCTACTACTTCCTCATACTACATACGTCCATGGTGTTCAAGTGCTTGGCACTACACCTTGTTTTGGATTGTGTAGTGAGTACGAGTTCCAATGTGTTCAGGGCATAATTTGGGCTACGAAGTAGCTCATCTGTGAGGGTGCTCCTTGTATTCACTCTAAGAGGGTAAATTGGTGTGAGCCAATCAATTCTCTCTCTTAGCACGCTTATTTTGGTCAAGGATGCGTTGCTTGTGCATGCATTGCTCATATAGACGTTGCATTAGCAACCTCTATCTTTGAGTATCTTCATTTTCGAAGCACTCATGCTCTGCATAAACATATTCCAATTAATCTTGGAAGATACCCTACCTTTATTCTAACACTAGTTTTTGTGATCAATCTAGTAGATCGGTCGTATGTGGTCTCTGGTGGGTTTGCTCTGTTCGGAAAACTTTGTTGGTGTGAACCCCAACATACTTGTTTGCCACACTCTTACCTTTGTCTGTATAGACAACATTTGCGTTTTGCTATTGTCTGTGATCTAAGCCCACATGGGTTGATGGGGTATGTATGCTATGAGAACACTTAGAGCATTCCCCTAGTTCTCTGATAGTCCTATGTGTGCCCTCATTGTGCGAACTCATAGAATAAGAGTGCGCAACCGAGGGTTTATACCCTAATTGCCCTAGGAATCTATCAAGACCATCAAGTTGTCTAGTGTGCCATGAATCATTTGGTGGTGTACCATTTTTTTAAGAAAAAAACCCCTTGTGGGGTCGCCTTGGTTTGAGAGACCACAACCAAAGGGTTCTACACTGTCAAAGTCACCTGGGAGTCGCACCCGGCCTTGCCCGCACCAACATTATCAATTGGATTTTGAATACCCAATTCAACTTTTTTGGTAGGATGGAGATTCAAACCTAGGACCTCCCTTGGAGGATTGCCCTCTCCTCTCCAACTCACCTACAACACCCAGGTGTGGCGACGTACCATTGACTCTAACTTTAGACATGTTAATTGTGAACTTATCAAGTTCATAGTTGTTTGGAGTCTGGCAAGGCCTACGCACTAAAGCAATCCTCTCTTCCTACCCCTGAATGGGTGAATTTTCTACTTGTCTATCTTGAACTAGCAGGGGTCTTGAGCCATCCTTAGCTCGAGTATGAATGGGAACCAACTTTTTTATAACTCCTTCTTCCACCATGTACTTTTCAGTGGATCTAGTAGATCCACGAGGTGTACAATCATGATATATGCTCCCATGCTTGAATACCCCATGTTGGGATGTTCCATGCTCAGCTCTATCTCGTGAGGAGTGTACATTACCTCCTCTAACTGGGGCATTCTAGGCAAAATCCCCATGTGTTGAGTTATCCCCTCTAATGCTCGTCGAATGTCGTTCGAGAGGATATTGTGATTGAGGGTTCAATGTGTTATCTTGTGCATTAGGTGGGGCTTCGACTTCGACCTTAGTTCTACGTCAAGATCGGCCTCTCCGTGGAATAATTATGATGTGTATTATCTCGTATGTAGTTTTTAAAGAAAAAAAGCAAACAAGGATGATTATCTCTTTTAAAATTTCTTTGTGAGCCCTAAAATGGTTTGATGTGTTTTAGGTGTGTTGTATCATAAACTAATTATCATCGTGTTTTTAGATTTTTTGATGATATATTGGTTTAGTTTAATTGGATTTCACCTGTATACTCGTAGCTCGACAAATGGCAATGAAAGTCACGATCACGTAAACCCCCCAAAGTGTGGAGATGAAATCCACACCCGGGTAGGGAGCACAGATCCTACTGATCCTCACCCAGCACATCGTGTGTAGTGATACACCCCTCTGAAGAGGAATGCATGCTATTTTGCATGGATAGGATGGATCTTGGATTTGGTATTGGACAAAAGAAAAATGTTCGTAGGATTTGATCCAACGGATGGAAATAACTGCCACCATCATTGAAATCTACTAGTGGATGGGTGTGAATTTCACCTCACTAGCGTTTAAATGTTTCATGGTGTGTGTGTGTTCATTTTAACTTACGTATAGAAGAAAAATGCATCACCAAGCAAACATGCTCTTTCCTACATGCCTAGAATAAAAGCATTTTAGATTCATAAAGATGCATGTATTTAACTAAATGAGATTTCAAAGAATGCACTTACATGATAAAATTGGCCTCTGATTGGGTCCAAAGCAAGCAATCTCTACACACAGTATTACCTGTTAGCCACAGGACATAACCGCAGGTAACAATGGTCACTGTAGGACATAATTACAGCACAAGAACCTAATAAACAACCTTCGATTGTACCATTTGCTAAAGTATTTTCTTCCATTGGATAACACTGGTTTACCGAGTAGGTTTACCTAGAACCATACTCTACCTTCCAACCATGGGCCAAATATCTTGGCCTCTCCAACATATCCCTTGATAGACTAGAAGAAATAAAGCTATCTATGGTCCCACTATCAATTAAAATTTTTACTTGCTTATTAAAAATCTTACCTTTCACAAGTAATGGGGTAGCTTGCCCATATAGCTTATGTTTTCTGGTTGCAGCATAGATCCGATGCTCAGGTTCCTTTCCTTTAGCATTGGATGAACTTGGGCATGGTTGATACAAACACTACTTAGCATAGTGTGGGCCCCTACAATGGTAGCACTTGTCCTTGGGTCCTTGCTTCTTTTCTATTTTCTGCTCCTCCACATTTATTTTTGGAGCTAAAGTTTATGGTTTCTAAGGGTGAGGTTTTGCATTGTTGGGATTATTGTTGGTTTTCTTTTGGAAGTTTTTCTTGAAATTTCCCTATTTTCCACTATTCTTCTTCTCAAAATTCTAAGGGTTCTTAGTCTTTCGATCCTCTTCCTCTTCCCATTTCAAGAATCCTTGGCTATTCCTCTTCCTCAGTGCTTGTTGATCTTGCTCAGATAGGGTAGCATAGTTGAATTGTAGGTGAGACTTTGCTTTCTTTGCTAAGGCATACACCTTTTGTAGTGATTTAGGCTGACACATGTTTACATTATGCTTAACTCTAGATTCTAGCCCATGAATAAAATTTTGAACCCTCATCTTCTCATCATAAGTAGGTACATAATTAAGTAACCAAACCAAATTCTTATAGTATGCCTCCATTGTTTTAGTCCCTTTTCGAAGGCTAGAAAATTATTCAAACTTTAAGGTATAGAAGTTTTCCATGAGAAATATTTTTTTGAAGATTTCAATAAAATATTTCCATTTAATATCAATAGGCTCAACATTATTCTTCTTATACTAGGTTTCCTACCAATCTAAAGAAATCCCTTCTAAGTTCAATGTGTCCCAAAGTATCTAGGTTCCTGGGGAATAGCCCTTTACTATGAAATAAAATTCTAGTTCTCTCAGTCAGGCTTTAACGACATCCCCTTCACCTTCTCTATCAAACTTGAAGATACAAATGTTTTTCAGATCCCTAGTCATTTCCTTTTCTAGAAGGACTCTGGCTTGCAACTATTCTTTAGTTATCCCATCATCTTGGCCAACCTCTAAGCTTCTAGCTTACGAGTTCTGATTAACAATTATTTCCAACATTTGTATCATCTGATCTTGCATGGCAACAACCATAGCAGTGAGGTCTTCTACCTCTCTGTTACAGTTTTTTGGATCCCCCTCTAAGATATTTTATTTTATATTATTTTATCGAGTTCATCTAGATGTAGGCCTCTATTTTATTGCCTTAGGTAGCATATTTAACCTAGTTACAACCAATAAGAATATTAGGCTACAATTTCACCTTTAACTGTATCACTTTTTTTTTTTTTTAAATAAAGAGGTAAAAATTTATTGATAAAAATTCTGGATTATAGAGTACAATTGAGCTTCCAACTAGGACTCAAATAAACAACCAAACAAGCTAAAACCACTAGACTAGAATGACACCTAGAAAAGACAACAAGAACAAACCACATTAAGTCTATACATCCTTGTGGATCAACTCCCACAAGCGTTGAGAGTCCCCAGATGGGAGACTCTCCCAATTATCGATACTCCAAGGATCCAACATCTCAGAAGCCCTTTTGGCCAGGTAATCAGCAACCACATTCTTTTTCCTTGGAATGTGCAAAAAGAATATAAATTCAAACTCTTCACTCATTTTGAGAATCTGAACGGCTACAGAGGCCAACTGCCAATTAATTTCCTCCACACTTTTATTGTTTAAAATATTAACCACAATTTGAGAGTCAGACTCGCAGATAATCCTATGCCATCCAAGAGAAAACCCCCTCCGCAAGGCCTCAAGAATTGCAAGAGCTTCCATAAAATTGTTGGAGTGAACACCTTTATAAATGGAAAATAAAAAAATGACACCACCAGTAGAATCTCTCCCAACATCGCCAATGCCAACATGTCCAGGATTACCCCTGGATGATCCATCAGTATTAATTTTTAAAACTCCTCTAGGGGGTGGCCTCCACATACCATATCTCCTAACCTTCTTGTTGAGCTGAGGAACCCTACTAGGGCTAAAAGAGTTCACACCATCCCCAAAGAGACCAAGGGCTTGTTGTACCTTCTCCTCCCTAGAATCTAAAAGAGGGTCCACATCACATTTTCTATGGATGGTTTCCTGAACCATATATAGGATCCTTTGCCAGATCTATTGAACAACCAAATAACTGCCCTGAAATATGCGTTGGTTCCAGTCGAGCCAAATTTACCAGATGATGCAAGAAGGGCCCAAATTCCAAGCCACCCGAAGGAAGGGGGCCTTGGCCGGAGGTTTGCCCAGACTACTCCAAAACTCCACCAGGGACAACACATGAAAACATGAATGGTTCCAAGTGCTCCACCAATGGTGCCAAATGTCTCTGGAAAAGGAGCATTGGAAAAATAAATGAGAAGAGTCATCCTCATTCTTACCGCAAAGGACAAAAAAAGAGGGACCCCTGAAATCCCCTCTTCCTCACATTATCCCAAGTGAGGCATTTATTACGAGCTACCAACCAGAGAAAGAAGTTACATTTTGGCTAGGAAAATTTGTTCCACACATTTTTCCACCAAGTGACAGGAAGACTCCAATACTTTTGCTTATCAAGAACCTGATAACCATAGGCTACCGAGTAGGTTCCTTTAGGATCAGGGTTCCAAGCCAGAATATATTTACTCCTCAATGACGAACAATGCCTCCATGTAAGAATAAGAGCAAGCACCTCTCTGTCCTTGGCCAATCCCCCTAGGGCCATTCTTGCGGATCTTTCCACCTGTACATCTCCATATTTCCAAAAGACTAGATTTTTTTAAAGTCTTCCACACGAGACCAACCTGCTTCCAAGAAAAAAATGCTTAGGGAATGTAACCTAGGATATTGATTCAATATAGGAGGGTGACCATCCCAAAAATCCTCCCAAAAAAGAGCATTTGATCCTTGATTGCAAATCCAGAACAAACCTTGCTTGATTAAATTAGCTCCTCTTTTCAGAGTGTCCTAGATAACTGAACCTTTCCCAACCAAGCTGACTCTAGGGATCTTAGCCTTAGAAATACCTCTCAAGTATTTACAAGATAATATTTTAGCCCAAATCTGATCTTGAGAGGTACACCATCTCCAATAAAGTTTTGCAGCCAAAGCCTGCCCAAAAAGAGCTGTCTGTTGCAACCCAATGCCTCCCTCTTGCACCGGCCTACATATAGAATACCACCTAACCAAACTCCATTTAAATTGATTAAGTTTTCCAGAACATAAAACTGTCTTGACAAAGCATCCATGTCCTTGATGAAGTGAGAGGGAGCTATTTGTACAAAACATCTATAAATGGGTAAAGCTTGAACAACAAATTTTAAAATCAACACTCTACCTGTAGTGGATAGCCATCTGAAAGTTCAGTGATTCACCTTCCTTCTAAACTTATTAAGCATAGACTACCAAGAAGATCTAGGTAGAGGATGAGATGAAATTGGAATACCAAGATAAATGAAGGGGGAGTCCCAACCTGGAATCTTAGAATGCGAGCAATCATGGCTTGAATAAGAGGAGGGGTATTGAAGAAGAAAATAGAAGACTTTTTCTCATTAATAAACTGTCCAGAAGCACCAAGATATATGTTAAGAGATTGTCTAATATTTCCAGCTTCCCTGATAGTGGCAACTCCCAACAAAGCAGTATCATCAACAAATTGAAGGTGGGAAAGAGGTGGCAAACTACTATCCCACTTCCACCCCTGAATGAGACCCTACATGACTTGAGACTTGAGAAATCTTCCCAACCCTTCCGCCATAATGATAAACAAATAAGGAGATAAAATATCTCCTTGCCTCAATCCCCTTGAGGCCTCAAACAACTCTGATGGCTCATTATTAACAAGAACAGAGAATGAGGAAGAAGAAACACAACTCATCACCCATCTAATCCATTCCTCCTCAAATCCAAAAGCAACAAGAAATTTTTGAAGAAAGGACCATCTGACCCGATCATAGGCTTTGGCCATGTCCAACTT
Source organism: Wollemia nobilis (assembly GCA_028583015.1). Lineage (NCBI taxonomy): Eukaryota > Viridiplantae > Streptophyta > Pinopsida > Araucariales > Araucariaceae > Wollemia > Wollemia nobilis. The sequence continues at coordinate 11,657,568 of JAQPPZ010016881.1, forward strand.
AATGAACATAGTTTTCTCCTTAGAAGTTTCCATCGAGTGAATAGCTTCTATAGCAATAACAACCCCATCCAAGATTTGTCGACCAACAAAAAACTGTTCTTGCTCCTCAGAGATGATTTTGCTCTACCATATCTTCAACCTCTTAGCAATAATTTTTGTGATGATCTTATACACAACATTGCAGAGAGCAATAGGCCTGGACATATCCCCTTTAACTGTATCACTTAATCTAGCCACAATACAGATATATTTTTCTAAAAGCATCAATAATATAATTAGGATGATATTCCAAGATTATGATGTAACATTAATACCAAAGTACATACTAAGGTATCATAACATTCATTCACCCTTGGAGTTAGTTCCCATTAGATTCTAGCAAGTAGGGCATTCTAGGTCATCCCAACTTTAGCTTACACTAAAAGCAAGCCTTCCTTGGAGACATCCAAATCCCTTTAGCACACAAGAATATCTATGCCCTTGTACTTAGATTTCTGATACCAAATGTAATGCCCAAAATGAGCTATAAGAAAACACAAAAAATAAAAGAATTTTTTTTACTAAGGCAAGGGATTCATAAACCCCCAACTGACCTTTAATTTATTTATTGTTAGTCCCATAAGTTTTCTCGAAGAGCTACATCTCATGAAATACCCTCACACAAATCCATCTGTGTAGGTGTATTATGTGTTACCACAAATAATTTTATCTCTCTCATCATCCTCAATGAGCTAAACTTATCACCTTAAATCCATCGAAGGTATATGTCCATATCCATATCATACACAAGTAAGTCTATGTAGATATGCTATGCGTATTACGAGTTAAGCTATCCATCCCATCTACATGATGAGTATCTTAACTCAAGTAGTCTTTCCATAACTTAGTTATCAATCTCCCTAATGGGATCTCAAATTCCCTTAGGTCACCTATGTTCACCCTAAGGGGGTCTTAATTCCCTTATATCACCTCTAAGTTCACCCTAGAACTCCATACTTAGGTTTTGTTGTTTAGAAAGGAAACAAGAATAAATCTAGATACTAAATCTAACAAAAACATAATCATTAAGCATACAAAAGATACTAGAAAGGAAGCAACATTTAAGGAAAGTAAAAATTAATTGAAAGGAATTTAAATGCAAAAACATAAATAATTCATCCAAGTAAATAAATAATTATTACATGTAAGCAAGTATGGTAAATCCTCCATACTCTTAAAGAATAATATATTACATTAATTTCATCAGGTAAATTTCCCCACAAGTAATCTATTTGAACATTAATAAATCATTATAAGTAGAATCAAACCGATACATTGGTTTCAACTACCTCCTTGGTTTTATTTTGTAAATTAAAGTCCCACACCCTTAATTTACAACAAACTAATTCTATTTATTTAATAAATCAAAGCCATCCACTTCAATATATAAATAAACCTTTTCCTTCATTTTATAAATTAAATTCCTATACCCATAATTTGCAAAACAACTAATTCTATTTATTTAATAAATCAAAGTCATCCAATTTAATCTATAAATAAATCTTTTTCTTTATTTTATAAACTAGCTTAGATATATAAAATATATATATCTATAAACGCGAGAGTTATCAATCTTGAGGCGCCTATCTCATTTCTTGGGGGTGTGATAGATAGGTGCCTTGAGGTTGATAACTCTCGACGTTTATAGATATATATATTTTATATATCTAAGCTAGTTTAAATCCACCGTAACCCTTAATGTCGGCGGATAATTTTCTTAATGTCAAATTTTTTAATAAAATATTAATATTGTTTACGATGTGGCTGACCTTCTTGGCTGCCATTGTAGGACGTCTATCGGCGTAATTAAAGCCCCATACCCTTAATTTACAAAACAACTAATTCTATTTATTTAATAAATCAAAGCCATCCACTTTAATCTATAAATAAACCTTTTCCTTCATTTTATAAATTAAAGTCTCATACCCTTAATTTACAAAACAACTAATTCTATTTATTTAATAAATCAAAGCCATCCACTTTATAAATAAACCTTTTCCTTCATTTTATAAATTAAAGTTTCATACCCTTAATTTACAAAACAACTAATTCTATTTATTTAATAAATCAAAGCCATCCACTTTATAAATAAATATTTTTCTTCTTTTTATAAATTAAAGTCACGTACCCTTAATTTACTTCTTTTTATTTAATAAATCAAAGCCATCCACTTTAATCTATAAATAAAACTTTTCCTTTATTTTTAAATTAAAGTCCCATACCCTTTATTTACAAACAACTAATTCTATTTATTTAGTAAATCAAAGCCATCCACTTTAATCTATTAATAAACTATTTAATAATTAAATCAAATGAGACCCATATGAATCCCATCTATTCTTCTACTAAGGCAATTCATAAATCCAAACAATTAATTCTACCTCATGGAGAAGATGGAAAGTACAATAGAACATAAGGTTTAACCCCATCGCTGAACTCTACCCACTAAGGTTCTTGAGATTCCCACATGCCATAAGCTGACAATGATAAAAGACCTTGACAAAGCAAGGACAACATAGGAACTCCTATACCAACGTAGGAGGTAAGAAACCCGCTTAGCCTTGATCAATGGTGTAAAGCTATGATATCGATGAAAGTCAATCCAACCATGGCTTCCCTCATATTCCTACCATAGGTGATAGATATGGGCTAGGAATAAGCACACACAACAAGGTCTTCCTATCACAACAACGAACAATCCAACTATAGGGATGTCACCAGCTCTGCTTACACGTCAAAGGGGTTACTCCCTATGATATCTACCTCAACCACATACAAGAAGGATGGTAAGAAAAATGGATAAGGATAAATCATTGCTTGGCCAAGAGGGGTAACATAGCCATGACAATCACCATAAGACCGAATTCTAAGTTGGGCAAGGTAAGATGCAAGGGAAGTCCCATCATTTGGGTAACACACATCATCTAATGCCAAACTTCTCTTAGCTCACCACTATTGGTAGAGAGATGCACATTATGGATAACGACGTAGCATCCACACACTAACAGGGGGTGGGTACGTTCACTCACTAGCGAGCCCACTAGGAAAAGAAATCAAGCTAAAGTCCCCAAAGGATAGGTCACATCGCAAAAGGGTGAGGTTGGGGTATAAAATGATTAGACACTCCATCAAACTCTACTGGATGACATCTAATCAAGTGGGGGTGAAAGGCAACGAAACAAACTATTTCTGCACAAGGGAACTTGGCCAAACCATTAAAAAAGAGTAAAAAATACAATCATCCATAAACTAGAATAACCAACCTGGTTTAATTGTGATGCTCCTGGTTTGAGTCCAAAAGGCTCAATTCATGAAGCCTAACTCTCGGTCCTGCTATATGTATTTCCCTCTTCTTCCTTTATTTTTCTTCCTCTTCATTCCACATTTTTTTCCATGTAACCACTACCTCTATCGTCTCCCTTCCTCACTCTTATATTCCCTTCCAAGCCACCCCATTCATCATTACTTTTCTCATCCACATTTCAAGGCGATAGACTGATATTTTGAGTTTTAAATCATTCTTCCCCATTCTCAAAGTTTTACCTTAAAGTCTAATGGTGATGAGTGTCTTTTACTTCCTTATCTACTTTAAATGAACTACTTTTAGAATATGAGGGAGATACTACTTTTCTATTTCAAAGAATAGAATAAATCCAATTTAATTACTATAAGCAACTCTCTTTATTATAGATTTAAATTATTTATAATTTTCAAATGAGGTTCTATTGTCATTTAAAATATTACATTTATTATTTTATAAATGAAATTCTTTTATCATATAAAAAAAAACAACTATTTATTTATAAATGAAATTTCTTTATCATTTAAAATAAAACAACTATTTATTTATAAATGAAATTCCTTTATCATTTAAAATAAAACAACTATTTATTTATAAATGAAATCCCTTTATCATTTAAAATAAAACAACTATTTATTTATAAATGAAATTCCTTTATCATTTAAAATAAATTAACTATTTATTTATAAATGAAATTTCTTTATCATTTAAAATAAAACAACTATTTATTTATAAATGAAATTCCTTTATCATTTAAAATAAAACTTCTATTATTCATAAAATAGAGAGTAAGAGGTTTTAAGCAAAATAAGGAGTTTTTCAAAGACAATCAAATTATGCATGTTTTTATTTTCCAAACCACCAATGCAGATAGTGATGAAGTAAAAGACAATTAAACATATGCAATAGACAAAGAGAGAGTCTTTCCATCAATTCAATCATCCATCTCAACCTGATAATTTACGATAGCTACTAGGCTATCAATTGAGGCTCAAGGTGGCTAGCTATTAATTATTATCCCTAACCAAATGTACCATGGTAGAATCTTAGTTATTGGTGATGAAACTCATACTGAGGAGACTTCAACTAGGTAAAATTTTGATGAAGGAGATGCAAGGGGACTTATGCTCATCACTTTTGGTGTGGTTGATGAAATACAACCACATATAAGTGAAGCAAAAATATCAAAAGATGCATGGGATAAATTTTATACCATACTTGAAGGAAGAAATGAAGCCACAATCCTTCATCTTAAATCACAACTACGTACATTAAAGGTCATTTTGGGGTCTGAATTGACATCAAAGAAAAATTGAATTATGACTATGAATCTATGAATTCTAGGAGGTGCACACCTTCTAATAACAGCTCAAACCTCGACATTGGATGGATCAAAGATTACTTCAATCCAACCTCTAGAGTAGGCTGGTATATCTTATCAACTAATTCAAGTGTTGACTCAATTAAGCTCAGATAAAAGTGCAAATTTAGGGATAAAAATGAGATAAGGGTTAGAAAATAGTTGAATGAATAATGGCTGAATAAATCTAACAACATTGACAAATATCAAGAATCCTTTGGTTAATCATATTTCCAGTATGCCACACTACTAACAACATTCAAAACTTATCATCTTCACCATTAAAGAATAATAAAACACTTAGAGAACTATTTCAAACATCCAAAATGCTAATAATATAAATAGCAAAATTAGATCAACATTTAGACTAACAGAAATAGAAGTCCTATATAGTATTTGTTTAGGCATGAACCATTCCAAGTTGCTCCAAATTAGCAATCCAATATCAGTAGAATTGACTAATCATAACAATAGTAGCAGAAATGCATTCACATAATAAACTTACAATTGATGAAGACAAAAAGTTAGAGGTAAACATCCAAGTAATGCTCCTATTAATTTCTCAAAAAATTATAATAATATATCAAGCAAACACTCCATATCGACCCTTAAACATGAGGGTTCAACCTCTTTTTATAGATTTTACAATAACAAAAACAAAACTAGAAATATTACAAGGATATTCCTTCCAGATCAACAGAATGCTAAGGTGGTAGCCTCTCATTGGTTTTCAAGAAAAGAATGGAGTTGTACTCCATGAATACTGTAATTCTAAGCTCTACAAGTTGTTTGGTCTTCAACGAAATCTGGTAGTTGAGATGGTTGTAAGTTAATATGGGTCATCCTCTATTCTTGAACAAACCCTTCATCTATTGATCCACAACTAAAAATGTAGGTGAATCTTGATTACAATGATGCTTGGTCTCTCTTGGTTCTTTCTGTTGCACTCAGGTTCCACTGCATTCTCTTATTCTTTGGAATCCGCTACTTTGAATTCCATTGGGATAAGTTTGATTGGTTTGATCGTAGAATGGAAGTTCTCGAGTAAGCTATATCATCCTTTAAAATCCACTACTTCATTTTCCACTGGATTGAGTTTGACCAGTTTGATCGTGGAATGATCATTTAAAAGTAAATTGTGCCTCTTTTTAAAATCTTCTACTTCTTTTTCTGCTAGGTCAGGTTTGACCGAGTTGACTATGGAATTCTCATTTTACATCGACCTCAAGTGGATTTTAACACTGCTTTTACCTCCTGACATCTAGAATCTGCAACTTTAATCTCTGCTAAGCTTTGTTTGACTGTGCTAACTATGGATTTCCCCCTCTGGTGGAATTTAACCTTGTTGATACTTAGTAGATATTCTTTCTAACACTTAGTCACTTTTTTGCCAAACCTGCTATGCTTGTGGTCTTCTTCTATGGAAACTGACCTTGTGTTGAAGTCGCTCTTGTAAATTTTGTAACTTCAAATTCCACTGAGCAATGTTTGACTGCACTGACCATGGATTTTGCACCTTAGCATAATTTAACATTGCTCTTGAGTTTTTTCTAAACACATCTAATTTTACATAACATTGCTAAGTATGTACCCTTTTGGGCCTACATTTGGTACCTCATGGGGAGCATTACTAATAAGGCTTATGATCTCAGATCCTTATCCTTTGGGAAATGAAGCCCAAAAATAAAATAAAAGGGTGAGCTAGCATCGCAACCATGTGTTCCACATTTTTTCGTCTACCTTTGCTGATTGATCTTCTTGTGAGCAGGCAAAAATCACACCAACTAGTTGCAGAATATAACTTCAGGAATAACTTTCTTATAAACCTCACTCTTTTAAGCCACTGTAGGAAGACTCAGAGAGTAAAGGTTCATATGAAATCCATGCTAGAAGTAGCTATTGCTTATGAAAAAATGGATGGAAGTATACTCCTTTATATACCTGGTCAAACAGTTGTTCCTCAAAAATTTAACATCAAAACTTTTACATGCTTAGACAGGCTCATGCTTCTTTGACCCTCTGACATTGTTAGGCTCAAAAAATATATTTTACAAAAAGTGCCTCTATGGCTATTCTACTAATCATTATTATTCAAAACTTTTGAACTATGTTACAACAATATTATTGTCACTCTCATGCCTTTTATTTTTGGTCTTGTTCTTGGTTGCCCTGGATCTTGGTAGTATTCTCAGCCATCTCTTCATCTAAGATGTCTATGACATCATACTCTTTATAATATATCTCTTCTTTTTCTTCATCCTGCTCTTCAACCTCTTCCTCTTGTTATTCATCATGTGTAGCCTCTTGCTGATCCTCTTGCTCATCTTCATTTCCTTCTCCTTATTGGTCTTCTTCTTATCCATCATCTTCTTCAATTTCCTTTGTATGCTCTTGTACTTCCTTATTGTTGTGGCTGCTCCACAACTAGCCCCAAAACTTGGGGACCCACCTTTTTGTTTGTGTTTTGAGGATTTTGGTATCCTTGGGGAGATGAGTTCAGCAAGTGCTATCCTTGATATTTGTATTGCAGTTTGCAAAGTGCCTTATTGGGTAGCATCTTCCATATTCTGTCATATTCTTTTGGAGTGTCAATAGGCTTGCCTATGTTCGTCTTGCCTTCTTGGTTTCATCTAGCATGATTTGGTTGTTGGTTGTTTTATTGTTTTGTTTGATGGTGTAGGAAAATGTTTGATTGGTTGCTTTTTATTTTTCTTTATGGTAGTTCAACCTTTCTAGGTTGATGAATCCCCTTTAAAATAAAAATAAAAAATAAAATATTAAAATCAAAATAAAAAAATAAAAATTAAATCAAAGTGAAATGTATATGTATATAAAAGAAGATGAAAAGAAAATATGTTAGAATTTCTTTCCACTTTAATACTTCTTCCTCTATCTCTCTCTCTCTCTCTATATATATATATATTTAATATTAAAAAAATAAAAAATAAACAAATGATATATATAGTATTATTATTATAATTAATAATAATATATAATATATAATATATAATATATAATATGTAATAGACTTAAAAGAAAAAAAAAATAATAGTAAGAAAAGCAAAATACAATAATAAGAAGAATAAGACATATATACGTCTATATATATATATATATATATATATATATATATATATATATATATATATATGTCTATTTAAGTTTAAAACATAAATAAAATCAAGCATTATGTTATTGTATTAGTAGCTCATTGGATAATTATAATTGCAATTTTTGATGGGTGATGTTTTATAATGTGCAGAGCATCGGGAGACGAGGCGATTTAGACGGTGATCCAAAAGAGGCAGATGCAGACATTGTTTAGGACATGGCACCAACGTGGATTTTGTGGACTCGGCGTAGACTATCAGAAATAAAGAGCATCGTTGTGTTTGGCAGCAAACGCGGTAAGTGGATGCAGTAAAGTGCAGTGGATGGCGCCCACATCGACAACATCGTGGACATTCAAAAATACACAAGCATGGATGGAACCGATGTGGAATCATGGCAAAGGACAATGACTACATGCTAGATGATCGAATGGTCGAACATCAACGTGGATCAACCGATGTGTAGGATGCATGGAGGTCAGAGATGAGGCGTTTAGACATCGACGAGGTTTGAGGACATATTTGCAGGATGTTTGTTGGCAGTACGTCCACGTAGGTAGACATCGGTGACCAGTATGGGAATCAATGGCAAGGGTGCACCAGCGACAGATGAGAAAAACAAAAATAGATTGCCTTCATTAAAATTTTCCATCTTTTCCTTAGAGTCTTGCACCCACTTTGTTTTGGGATGTGTAAATGCAGTTTCGGTAGAGTTGGGTTATGCTCAGAAAAATCTCATGTCTCGGATTTTGCATGCTAGGGTAGCATAAAACTGTATTTTCTGGTTTTATGCATTTTATTTCAGTTTTCAGATTTTATTTTTATTTTCTAACTTTTTATTTTAATTTTTTTTTAAATTTTCGGACATTAAAATAAAAATGAAAAAATTTCAAAATCCAAAAATAATTGCATGGTTGCGTAGAGTATACTTCAGAGTTCTATTTTGCACTTAGACATTTTTACTTTGGAGTCATTTCATATTTTTAAAAATTGTTCGAAGTTGTTTTATTGCAGATTTTTAAAATTTTGAAATTTCAAAATTTCCATTTTGAGGCCAAATTTAATTTTTTTAGTTTTATATTTCATTCATGAGCCTATGATGACATTTCCTTCATGAAAATTTCAATTTCATTGAAGGGGTTATGTTTATGGCATTCCACAAATTGGCATGTTGGGAGCAATAAATGCACCTTTCTTCATGAAAATTTTGATTTCATTGAAGAGGGAGAATTTTATAATTTACATAAAAGGTCATTGTTTATAATTTATATTTCATTAGAGAGGAATAATTAAAATGACATTAAAAGCCTCTATTTTAAGGCAATAGATTATGGTCTCTGGGAAAACTAATTTTTTTTGGTAGGTAAAAGTAATTTTATTTACTTTACGGGTTGAAGGGACCCGCCCCTTTTTACATTTGAAATAGCTGTGGCTGGAAGGCCACAGTCCCATATCCAGGGGATGTTGAGCCAAAAAAATAAAGCAACTAACCAAAAAGTTTCACGGATCGCCCCCACAGGCTTCCTTCCACAAACATACAAAAAATTCAAACTACACAGCAAAACAAAAACAAACACCATCACGCCCATGCTCCACATGAACCAGACACCTCAGTTCCCAATTTTTTGGGATTTGTGACTTGTTTCATTCCTAGCGCTATCCTCGTTAGGGAGGAGAGTTTTCGGATGAAGAACACAAGCTTATACTGAGAGGGGGGGTGAATAGTATAAGACCTCTTTTTACTTTTTCCTTTATACTTCAAAACAGTAAAGCAATATACCCAAAGCAATATCAAAGCAATGCACAATATCATCCACAAAGTGACACCAATTTTAACGTGGTTCACCCGAATGGCTGGGCTACGTCCACAAAACTTTTCTCTAAAAGTTATCTCAAAGTTCTTTGGGAATCCTTCCCAATTACAATGTTTATGAGCCTCGGCCCAAAGGAGATACCTTCCCCCAATCAAAATTTATAAGCCTTTGCTCAAAGGAGATACCTTCCCCTCTACTCTGGAAATGATCTCTCAGAAGATCAACTGCCTTTACCTCTTGCCAGCACGTGGAAATCCTGATGAGTGTCATTTAATTCATCATTTGATCATTATTTATCAATCCGGGCAGGTGTCCTAAGGCTGTTTACGATAGTCAATTCAAGCAGGTGTAAGACATTCTATTCAGAAAATGGCTTTATTGGCAGAACAGTTAGTGTTTGTTGGGGGTTCTTCTGTCACTCTAAACCCTATGAACTGAAAGGAAACTAAATTATGCTTGCTGAAATAAAATTGCAGAAATGAAATAACAGTCAAAGAAACCTATTTACTTTTGCTAAATCTGGAAATGCACTCAAAACTGAATTAAACTTGCTGAAATGAAAGTTGCTGAAATTAGAATTGCAGAAAGTAAACTAACTAACTTGCAAAATAAAAGAACAGATCTGAAAATAAACTTAGAAATGATAATGAAACTACAAACTCTGAAACTGGAAATGATTTCAGCAAAATAAAGAAGTGCAGGAAAAATGACAGGTTTCCTGTTATTCTGCTGCAGACAGATTTAAACAAGAAAACCTGGTATAAACCTTCTTCTGCTCCTGGGAGTGGCCCTTGCTCCCTGGTTCAGAAGAAGGTGAAGAAGTAGCTCTGGTTTTCTACTTAATCACTCCTTCAATCATAAAGTAAAACTGACAAAAACTGCACTTTTTATTGAATTAAAAACATGCAGGAAAATTCTGCATATTACTGCTACAGAAATCTGATTTCACAATATTCAGAATTACACTAATTGCAATCCTAATTCTCCCTACATAGCTCAACCCAGATGGGAGCCGGTTATTTATATTAAAAACATGCTAAATCAGATGTGGAATGATTCAAATTCAGGCATTTTAGGAATGCTGTTAAAACTGCATTCCTAAAATGCAGAATATGGTTACATGAATGAAATCTATTTGTTGCACATTTGCTGGAGGTCTTCTGCATTGAAAAAGATGCACAACAGATTCACATAGCTATCCTTATCATTCTCCTGCAATTTGTTGTCTTTCCTGAGCTGTTCTGGTCAAAACTGTGCTTTTTCGGTTATTCCGGAGCAGTCCTGTTATTCCGGAGCAGTATCCCTATTGTTCCAGAGCAGCGCCAGAATGACTGTTTTCAACACAGTTTGCGGTTCTTTGGCCGAGCATTTGGTGGACCAGACTTGTAAGTCTTTCAACAACCTAGTCACACGCTTTCCTAAGTTGAATTTGACCAAATTCCAAGCCATGCAAATCTGGCTGGAATTTGTCCAAGTTAAAATAGTCAAAAACAGTTTTGCACAGCTTGCAGTTTTGTCCTATTTTTAATGCTATTTTCTGCATTTGACAACTTCAGAGAGCATGATATGAATGTTATATATTCCACACGTGATTGCACTAACACATTTCACAATAAATCATTATTTATCAACAAAACTTATGCAGAAAATACAGAAAATTAGTAAAAATAGAATATTATGCTTCTAAACAGTCAAACATGTAAATAGTAGTAAATATTGTATTTCATCAGTAGAATTAACATTAAAACATATCAAAAAGGTCTATTAAGGATGTCTAAAATAATAAAAAATGAGGCAATATTTGGCCTCATCATCCCCCCCAACTTATTCTGATGCATGTCCTCATGCATTATGTGAGGCTACAATAGAGCAGAGATCCTTGTCCATGACTCTCTCTTGGTAGCTGAACTTTGGACCAGGAATCCTGTAGAAACCTCTGATTTCCTTTATCTGCTTGAGCCATGCTTGAAACTGATCATCTGGTTGGGGGTCTTCATCAAAAAACCATGGAACAGGGGTGATTACAATGGGCAATCTGTATCTTAATCCTATCCACCCGATGTTGCAATTCTTTGAATAACTTGCATGATACCTTCGACTCTTCTTTTTGACCACTTGCAAGTTATTGGGGGAGATAGGTTCTTTCTTTTGCAAGGAAATAGGTAACTCTCCCCAACGATTTCTACAAGCTGCTAAAGCACTATTAAAATGCTGGTGAGTAAAATTCTGAAAATCGACTAAGCATTTCTGAAGATTGGTTTCATAAATTTTTCTCACCTTTTCTTCCCTCATCATAGTAAAATGTTGATTGGTTGCACCCCTGTAATCACCGTGAATTGGCCTCAGATATAGTGCTGCATTTGCCTCATTATCCTTAATCATCGCTCTGCTTGTTCCCAATATTCCTGATTTTGCAGAGTGGACAGGAAGGCTCTTAACTGAATATCCCCTATAAAAATGTGAGGTAGGAATGTGTCATCACCAGGCATAAAGAAATTATGTAGGAATAACTCACACGAAGATTTTTCTATTCATGTTGGGCTATGCAGGTAGGTATCCACAAATTCTTCAAGATTTTCCAATTTGTATGGCAAATTAGAGTGGATTCTCATAATTTGCCAACGGATAAATCTTTCTCTAAGGATTAAGGTGTAAAACCTTGCAGGTCTTCTGCACTGGACTAAACACTCTGCATTATGACAGAGATCCTACACTTGGTTCTTCAATTTGGTTATTTCTGCCTCTTTAGCCTCACATTTTTCCTCCAAAGGTTTCAAAGCTAAAACCTTTTCTTCCAACCTTTGGCATTTCATCATCCACTTTGATAAATCTGTATTATATTCCTCAAGTGGAACCATAAGGGGATCGCGAACAGGTTGCTGCATTTGAGGAACAATATGAACCTGTACCTCTTTGTCAGTCATGTCAACCCTGACAGAATCTGTTTGTGTTTCCTTTTCTTCTATTTCTGCCAAAGGCAGGTTGACCTGTACCCCTTGTTCCTCTGTTTCTGTCATAGGTAATTCAGTTTGAATTCCCATGTCCTGTGTTACTATGAGGGGTTCATATAGTTCAATATCTGCAGCAGGAATTGAGGAGATCAGAAGTTGTTCCTGTCCCTGTTCTCCTTCAATATCCATTATAGGTTCTTCCCTGATTGGTGAGTCTACTACATGTGCAGCTGTTGCTAATTCTAACAAAATGTCAGCCATTTGAGTGTCATGCATACTTTCATCAAGTTGTGGCTCTAAAGATGCAATTTTAGCTTTTAAACTTGCCACTTCTTTCTGCAACATTGCAATTATTTGATCTTTTTCTGAAATAGAAGCTTGACACTTTTCTATCCAACCTGTTTGTGTTTTTACCACACTTCTTGCTGCAAATAGCTGTAGTTGGATATCTTCTTCTTCCTCTGCTTCTTCTTCTGTCTCTGATTTTTCTCCTGCCTCTGACTCTTCTTCTGCCTCTGACTCTTCCTTAGAATCGGAATCTGAATAATCCACTAAGACTACTGCAGGGCTGGATGTTGGTTCTGTTATGTTTGTGGCTGCAGTTTCTGCTAATTCTATAGGTTCTGCTGATTCTGCTAGGTCTGTCTCTGTTGCTACTGCTTCTTGACTTCCTTGGTCAGATGATGTTTTACCCATTTGAAGTCTTGTAGACCTTCGTAATGTTTGAACAGGAGATTTTCTTTTTCCTGTTTTGGGCATTTCCTGAACAGATTCTCCTGGTTCTGCCTCATCAGAGCTATTGGACTGCAACACAGTCACATCTGCTGAAAATGATACCCTTCTGCATTTTTTAGCAGAGTCTATTCCAGCATGCTTTTCTCTTTGCCTTCTAGTTCTAGAAGAGGGAGGTCCCTGTGGAGAGGATGGACCCTCTTCTTGGACAGACTCTGTTTCAACCACTGGCTCAGGTGTTTCTATTTCCTCCTCGTCTATGCCAGGATTTCCAGTTTGTTCTACAGACCTAGGGCTTTCAACTTGTTCTGCAGACCTAGGGCTTTCAACTTCTTCTGCTTCAGCTGCAAATGCAGGGCTTCTAGTTTCGTCCCACGGAGCAAAGAATCTGTCAAAGCTCTGCAAATTACCCCTAAAGTGATGTTTACAGATTATTTTAATCAAACCATGATGCCTAGGGGTTCCTTTTCCCTCCTGATATTTCTTGGCCATAGATTTTAAATTTTCATAAAAATACAGGGGAAAATTGACTTGGAATTCAGGGTTTGTGTGGCCATATCTCAAATAAATTAGAATTCTCATATGGTGCCCTGATAAAACAGCGTACTGACCTTCACAAGTAATAAATCTAATCATCCATTCGGCTACTTCATCCCAAGGAGATTCCAGACTTTCCCTTTTAACTCCTTTACAAACATTTTTACTCATGACATATTCAATAGGTTTATCGTTTTCTGCCCTAAATTGGTTGGCCAATTCACTTAGGGTATTTCTAGCTATTTTCCCAAGATTAATTCCTTGCAAAGGAAATTCAGTAATTTGGCTCAAAATATCTGGAGTTACCGGATTGTCATGCCATTGATGTTGATCTTGTTGTTTCTGAAGGTTCGTGCAAATTCTGCGGCCAACCCCTCGGAGTTCCCATCAAATTTCTGCAGAAACGGCATCAAACCAGCATCGGTGAAAATTTGCAGCAGCGTAGGATTTTCCAGTATGAAGGTGGCATTTTCTGGTTCACTCCTGTTCTTCCTGCCGCCCATTTTTCCTTGCTCTATTCGCGAATATGTTTCTGAAACGCTGGAATGACAGTCTTAGCGTACATGCACTGGAATGACAGTTCTAGCGTACATGCATTGGAATGATAGTTCTTGCGCCGGAACAGAGCATGTAAAACCAACTTGTTGATTCGTTATTTTTAAAACCGGTGGAATATGCTGAAAACGAGGAAAAATTAATTCCAATGCAGATTACACGATCACGGTTTGCTGAGTTGGCATCCATTAATTTGATGTGAATTTTTCAAGACAAACAAAATCTGTTTTCGATGTTCTTTGATGCGTGTGCCATGATTACGCGTATCGCGAAATTATGATATCTAAATATCATGAATTTCAAAAATCACGTGTTCCATAATCGCTTGCCACGTGTTCCTGCATGAATCTTTTAAGAAACGTCAACTTATTTCGACGCACTACGCACATGTCGTTATTTTGTCGTTCGGAGCATATCTGTCAATACTCATTTCGGAGCACAACTGTCATTACCCATTCCAGAGCACAACTGTTACGGAGCTTGTGATGTTCCGAAGCAGTGGTTATTCGGAAGCAAATTTCATTCCGAAGCATATGTCATTCCGGAGCATATGTCATTCCCCCCTTTTCATTGACTAATTTAGACATCCCCAATTTTAACCTTATGAATGCTTTAAATGCTAATCAAGTGAATCTATACACTACATACCTTAACTATTTACAATATTTAAAATGTAAAGAAACACATACCTGTCTTGACTACCTTTCTACATTTCATACAATTGATTAGCTTTGTTGTTTGTCTGCTGACAAGTGCAGTACTGTAATTCTGAAAAACACAAACAAGGTGGGTGATGGCAATGACAATGGTGGTGAATGATAATGGCACAAAAAACGATAATGCTAAGGAATGAATGGTGATGGAATAAATGGCGATGGAATGGATGATGGAATGAATGGTGATGGAATGGATGGTGATGGAATGGATGGTGATGGAATGGGACTTAGTAAACATGCCAGATAACTGGTTTTCATGTAAACCAATTTTTTTTTTTTTTTAACTAAAACTATACTACTGCTGCTTCAGTGGAAGAAGGGAATTCTTCCATTATGTTCACATCCAAGTGCTCTATTTGTTTTAAGAATTCATTTTTAGTTAGTGGCTTATGGTAAATCCGGAGACGATGTCCATTAACCACTAACTTCCTTCGTGAATCATCAATTGGTGAGAGACGAACTGCTCCATTCGAGAAAACCTCTTCAATCTGGTATGGTCCAAGCCACCTTGTCTGCAACTTCCCAGGAAAATCTTCATAACGGGAGTCAAACAGTAATGCCCAATCCCCTTGCTGGAATTTTCGTTCTTGGATATGCTTATCATGCCAGATTTTACGTTGTGCTTGAATCATCTCGTTCTGATGCAAAGCGTCTCTTCGTATTTCATCCAATGCATTGAGTTGCAGGATCCGGTCCGTTTGTGCCTGTGACAAATCAATACCAACTTCCAAAGCGATTCGAAGAGTTAGTAATTCAAATTCAATGGGCAAAAGGGGTTTTTTACCATAAACCAATTCAAAAGGGGTAAATCCCGTAGTGGATTTCCAAGTAGTGTTATAAGCCCAAATTGCTTCAGGTAACCTTTCTACCCAATTCCTTCTATGAACTGCTACAGTTTTGGTCAATATTTTCTCTAATTCCCTATTTGTCACTTCAACTTGACCATTGGCCTGTGGATGATAAGGAGAGGACTTCCTGTGCTTGATTTCATATAATTTTACAAAGGCTTCAACAACCTTTGAAATAAACTGAGGTCCTTGATCAGAAGTAATAGACTGTGGGGCTCCAAATCGTAGAAAAATCTGTGAATACAGAAAATCAGCCACTTTGTCTTCTCGGGCATGCTTAAAGGCACGGGCTTCTGCCCATTTGGTTACATAGTCAACACATACTAGGATGTGCACCTTCCCTTGGGAGGGTGGATCAATAGGTCCTACAAAATCTAACCCCCACCTCTCAAACGGTTCTACACCTAATTGAGGCTGTAAAGGCATTTCATTTATGAAAGTAGGCTTACCCATTCTTTGACATGCATCACAATTTCTAATATACCTTTTTACATCCTTATGCAATGATGGCCAGTAGTAACCAGCACCCAAAATCTTTCGAATGGTATGTTTTACTGAATAATGCCCTCCTGAAGGTTCATCATGACAGGCTCTCAAGATGTCATATATCTCATCCTTACGAACACACCTGCGTAAAACATGATCAGGACTGCATTTAAATAATATTCCTTTTATCCATTCAAAAGAAGAGCTTTGCTTGATTAACTATTTTTTCTGTTTCAAGGTAAAATGAAGAGGAATCTTCCCTGTAGCTAAATAATTAGCTATATCTGCAAACCATGGAGTTTGAACAGAGACAACAAACAATTTTTCATCAGGGAATGCGTCTTCAACTAGTTCTTCAGTTTCTGCATTTGGCAATCTTGACAAAAAATCTGCCACTACATTAGCCTTTCCTGGTCTATTTACTATAGTAATATCAAATTCCTGCAGTAAAATCAACCAACGAATAATTCGTGCACTAACCAAAGGCTTATTCATCAAATATTTGATAGCAGCATGATCTGTATGGATGAATACAGGATAACCTGTGATATAGTGTCGAAACTTGTTAATGGCATATACTATAGCTAAGAATTCCTTCTCAGTTGTAGTGTAATTCTTTTCAGCTCCTGTCAAGTTTTTGCTAATATAATAAATGGCATAGTGTTGTCCATTTTCAATCTGCCCTAGTGCGGCTCCAATAGCAATATTGGAGGCATCAGCCTGAATATGAAAGGGCAGCCCCCAGTTAGGTCCTCTTAGTACTGGCGGACTGGTTAGCTTTTCTTTCAAAGCTTCAAAGGACTTGTGGCAATCATCAGACCATACAAATTCAGAATCTTTCATTAATAATGCAAACATTGGATTAGCAATGGTACTGAAATCAGTAATGAATCTGCGATAAAAGCCAATATGTCCTAAGAAACTACGGACATCAGTTTGAGATTTCGGAGGAGGAAGACTCTTGATGACCTCTACTTTCTTAGGATCAACCTTAATACCATGAGCAGAGATATGATGTCCTAAAACAATTCCTTCCTCCATCATCAAGAAACATTTTTCAGGATTAAGAGATAAATGATATGCTTCACAGCGTATTAGAACCTTTTCAAGTTGCTCTAATGTATACTCAAATGTGTCACCAAACACTGTGAAATCATCCATGTAAATCTCTACACTCTCATTGGTTAAATCAGAAAAAATGGCCAAGACAGCTCGTTGAAATGTTTTTGGTGCATTACATAATCCAAAGGGTAATACTCTATAAGCAAATGTCCCCCAAGGACATGTGAAAGTTGTTTTTTCCTGGTCTTCTGGTGCCACTTGGATCTGGTTATACCCACTAAAACCATCCAGAAAACAGAAATATTTCTTACCAGCAAGAGTGTCCAGCACTTGGTCTATAAAGGGTAATGGAAAGTGGTCCTTGTGTGTGACTTTGTTTAATTCCCTGTAATCCACACACACTCTCATATTTCCATTCTTCTTAGGCACAATAACTAATGGAGAAACCCATTGACTATCTGAAATCGGATAAATGAATCCTACTTCCAACAATTTTTCAATTTCTTCTTTAACAATGTCTTTTAAAGCAGGATTTAGACGTCTCTGCGGTTGTCTAACTGGTTTGACATCCTCAGTGTATATCCTATGTGTGCATACATCAGGGTGGATTCCAACCATATCCGTATAATTCCAAGCAAAAGCTTGAACATGTTTCTATAAAACAGCAAATAGTTTGGCTTCTTGATCGTCAGTCAACCAGTTGTTAATATTTACAGGTTTTCCTGGTTGAATTTCAATTTGCTTGACTTCGGGATAAACAGAGTTAACATGTTCATATTTGCTGATCAAAGCATTTAAAGGACAATGATGTGGTTGCAGATCATGGAATACTCTTGATTCTGAGTTAAATGCAATACCTGATGGAAGCATTGGCATAGGACAAGTGAAAGAAGTCAAAAGATGATGATGCCATCCATGTGGCAATGTAAAGGAACTTTCATGAAGTGGAATAGATGGTAAATGTTCAGCAACTTGTTCATCATCTTTCCATAATAGGCGATTGACCAGAACTTGATCATCCCTGAGGCCTTCTTCATGCAATGTATTCACCAAGACTGTTTCATGTTCAAAAATTTCTCTCTCTGGTGAATTCAATTCTTCAATGTGTTCCTGTACTACAATGGTGGCAAGGGTAACAAGAGGCTCCTGTTCTTCATCGGACTCAGGATACCATAACTGTCCAGAAAATTTAGATGATGGTTTAGCAGGTGGATACAAAGAAATTTTCTTAAGATCTACTCCATTTGAAATAGTCATTTCTCCTGATCTACAGTCTATGAAAGCAGCTGCAGTGGCAAGCCAGGGTCGTCCTAGGATGATAGGATAGCCATTAGCTGTACTCCTAGGTTGCAATACTAGGAAATCTACAGGGTATTCCCAAGAAGATACTTCAATGGGAACATCCTCCAAAAGTCCTTCTGGTTTGGCAACTGACCTATCTGCCATTTCCAAAACTGTGGCTGTAGGACTCAAATCAGTGAGCTGCAATTTCTGCATAATATCTTTGGTCATGACATTAATTGCAGCTCCTAAATCAATAAGCACATTGGGAATTTGAACCAATCCTACGGTAATGGTGATCACTGGACTTCCTGGATCACCATATTTGGGAGGTACTAATTTCCCAGAGAGAAGATCAACCAACTTTCCATCTACTTGTACAGTTTGTGGAAAGGCTTTCTTCTTCTTGCCAGGTTTCCTTATGCATAAATCCTGAATGGTTTTCTTAATCAATGGTACATCCTTGATTGCCTGCAACAGAGGAAGTGAGATTGACATTTTCTTCAATTCTGTGATTAACTCTGATTCAGGGGTAGTGATGGGATGATCAAACCTTTCGGGAAATGGTAAATCCGATGTGACACGTTCGGATTTTCTTTGTAAGTTTTCTGCATTCCTTTGCTCTGGTTGTATTTTTTGGACTTGAAATTTCTGGAATTTCTTCAATTGTAGGTGGAGCAGGGTCAGGTAAGACCTTCCCTGAGCGTAATTGGATGTTACCACAGTCAAGTACATGAGCTGCGATGAGTATCTTCAGACTCAGCCTCATAAACAGGGGTTGTTTGTCTGGCATTATTGGGGTTAGTCACGAGTTGAGCTGGGAGTGGAGGTTGTTTTACTGGTTGTGCTTGTTGATGTTGTGTTCTTCCCTAAAAATTTGGATTAGGAGCTGGCAGCAAATTTTGAGTTTGCCCTTGATACCTTTGTTGTCCTTGATGGGATTGATATTGCTGGCCTTGATAAGGTTGATATTGTTGTGGTGGAAATGGTTGTCCTTGATATTGTTGTCCCCATATTTGTCCTTGTTGTGTCCATTGTGGAGGCATGGTATGCCAAGGTGGGTTCATCCATCCAGATTGTGACCAATCTGGAGGAACTGTCCAAGGTTGATTCCAAGGTTGTGCAGAAGCTTCTGCCCATGGCATATTCATATTCCAAGGAGATTGTCCCCAGTTTGGAAATCTAGGAGCATTGGGATATTGTGCATAACCACCACCAGGTCTTTGCCCAATAGCATTGAGTTCTTCTGTTTGGGTGCCCAAAACAGATTTTAGATGAGGCAACAAAGGGCATTTATCTGTTGAATGTTCCTTGGAACAAATTCCACAAATAGAAGTTTTGTTTAGGGGGCAATCCTGCAAGGCATGCTTACTCCTACACCTTGGGCAATAAATTGCTAAAGGTGGTGTAGAATTATTTCTTGTGTTTTTCTCACCTAATGCAGTATTAAGTTGAACAAGGATATCAGTTTTTAAATTAGCCATTTCCTCCATCAACTCTTTCATACCATTATTGCCAAAATTCTTTTTCTTTCTTCGGTGGTGAGTACGAGAATAATTTTTGCATAACTCCACAATCTCGTCAAGGTCAAGTTGATCTATGTCTCCTTTTCCCATTAAATCTAACACTTCCCTAGATTCATCCTGTAATCCTCTTAAGAGAATAGGCTTTAAGAAATCGGGCTCTACAGCACCACACCTCTTTTGGACAAAGGCAAAGCGATCAAGATAATCTTCTAAACTCTCATCCTCTTCTTGCTTGATCCTAAACAACTCATCTTTCCTGTTTCTTACTCTACAATAATCCTGATATTTATTTAAGAATGCAGTCTCCATCTCATCCCAGGTAGTAATTGAGTTAGGTTCAAGATTGCTCATGAACCATCGGAGAGCGGCGTCCTTAAGTGTGGAAGGAAACAACTTCAATTTTTGATTATCATTTATGTAGTCATAAGTCAGACATAACACTTTGAATTCAAACAGAAATTGATCGGGATCTTACGCAATGGTTCCCCTAAATATTGGCAATATAGATGGGGTGATTGTTTTCATGGGGGCATCTAGAAGTGGATCCAACCGAATAGGATATTCAAAAGTTTTAGGAGCATCATCGGGATCACCATATCCACTGCTCTGCTGCTGCTGCAGCCATAGTTGTTTTCTTTCTAAAGGATGATGGGAATAGTTTAGTCAGAGGGGAGTGTTTAGCAGCTAGTGCTTCAAAAAGCTCCTTTTCTAATTTTTCCAACAATTCTTCTGATGAAGAAGGTATGTCTGGCTTTTCCTCAGTGATTTCAAATGAAGGCAAATCTTCATCAGACCGAGTAGGTCTCTTTGGTGGCTCAGAGCCACTTCGGATAAACCTCCCTCTTTCGTCTCTCAGCCTATGCATTCATGCACATTTACTAAACAAACTGTAGAATTTGCAAGAACTATTTTCTGTATCCGACCTATAGTTCTTGACCTACTTAAATTTGACTAACAACACCATGTTCCCAGACAACGGTGCCAAAAATGATGAGTGTCGTTTAATTCATCATTTGATCATTATTTATCAATCCGGGCAGGTGTCCTAAGGCTGTTTACGATAGTCAATTCAAGCAGGTGTAAGACATTCTATTCAGAAAATGGCTTTATTGGCAGAACAGTTAGTGTTTGTTGGGGGTTCTTCTGTCACTCTAAACCCTATGAACTGAAAGGAAACTAAATTATGCTTGCTGAAATAAAATTGCAGAAATGAAATAACAGTCAAAGAAACCTATTTACTTTTGCTAAATCTGGAAATGCACTCAAAACTGAATTAAAATTGCTGAAATGAAAGTTGCTGAAATTAGAATTGCAGAAAATAAACTAACTTGCAAAATAAAAGAACAGATCTGAAAATAAACTCAGAAATGATAATGAAACTACAAACTCTGAAACTGGAAATGATTTCAGCAAAATAAGGAAGTGCAGGGAAAAATGACAGGTTTCTTTTATTACTGCTACGAGACGATTTAAACAAGAAAACCTGGTATAAACCTTCTTCCGCTCCTAGGAGTGGCCCTTGCTCCCTGGTTCAGAAGAAGGTGAAGAAGTAGCTCTGGTTTTCTACTTAATCACTCCTTCAATCATAAAGTAAAACTGACAAAAACTGCACTTTTTATTGAATTAAAAACATGCAGGAAAATTCTGCATATTACTGCTACAGAAATCTGATTTCACAATATTCAGAATTACACTAATTGCAATCCTAATTCTCCCTACATAGCTCAACCCAGATGGGAGCCGGTTATTTATATTAAAAACATGCTAAATCAGATGTGGAATGATTCAAATTCGGGCATTTTAGGAATGCTGTTAAAACTGCATTCCTAAAATGCAGAATATGGTTACATGAATGAAATCTATTTGTTGCACATTTGCTGGAGGTCTTCTGCGTTGAAAAAGATGCACAACAGATTCACATAGCTATCCTTATCATTCTCCTGCAATTTGCTGTCTTTCCTGAGCTGTTTCGGTCAAAACTGTGCTTTTCGGTTATTTCGGAGTAGTCTTGTTATTCCGGAGCAGTATCCCTGTTGTTCCAGAGCAGCGCCAGAATGACTGTTTTCAACACAGTTTGCGGTTCTTTGGCCGAGCATTTGGTGGACCAGACTTGTAAGTCTTTCAACAACCTAGTCACACGCTTTCCTAAGTTGAATTTGACCAAATCCCAAGCCATGCAAATGCGGTGGAATTTGTCCAAGTTAAAACAGTCAAAAACAGTTTTGCACAGCTTGCGGTTTTGTCCTATTTTTAGTGCTATTTTCTGCATTTGACAACTTCAGAGAGCATATTATAAATGTTATAAATTCCACACGTGATTGTACTAACACATTTCACAATAAATCATTATTTATCAACAAAACTTATGCAGAAAATACAGAAAATTAGTAAAAACAGAATATTATGCTTCTAAACAGTCAAACATGTAAATAGTAGTAAATATTGTATTTCATCAGCAGAATTAACATTAAAACATATCAAAAAGGTCTATTAAGGATGTCTAAAATAATAAAAAATGAGGCAATATTTGGCCTCATCAACTCCTTTCCATCGAAGACCTCCTGTCCTCAATGCTTAGCCTAAGAGACCTCTGCCTTCTATGATCACGTCCACAACAGCTCAACAACCTGTACCAAACACAGTCAGTCGGTCTAGTACAAGTCTTCCTCTGTCTATCAGATCTGTCCAACTCTTGAACAAATCAATCCTCTGCATACAAGCCTTCTCAAAGACTTGCCAATTGTCCTCAGGTTATTCTCATAGAACCAATGCACCTCTATCCTCAAGTTCTCCGATAGAACTATCAAACTCAGCTCACAAGTCCTCTGCTAGGACCTGTCCAAATATGCTCACAAGTCCCCACCGAAACCTGTCCAAAAATTGCTCACAAGTCCCCACTGGAACCTGTCCAAAAGCTGCTCACAAGTCCCCACTGGAACCTGTCCAAAAACTCAGCAAGCTCACCAAGAAAAACTTTCTTAGTAGGAAATCACAAAGTGAATTGTTAGAGACCCAATGTGATTTGTCAAACTCATAGAAGCATAAAGAGAATTGTTAGAGACTCAATATGTTCTATACTCAAATCCCAATCTCAAAACTCAACTCAAATCAACTCAGCTCAATCTCAATCTCAAATCTGAAAACTCAACTCAATATCTGAAATGGATAGGATAGAATGTTTTCTTTCAAGAACATGAAACCCCAACAATTGCCAACTATGCAAAGAATCACATAACAATGATACTCATGTTCTTTTCACCATCAATTAGGGTTTCAACAACAATGCTCATCAAACAAGGTTTAGTCAACCAACACCATTCAACTCAACATCAACCTTGAAGCATTCAACCAATCATCACAAGAAAAGGAAACAAGTAGAAATCCTTTTCCCTCCAAAGATATTTGAACAAAATAGCCACCAACACAATATCACCAAATGCAAAGAATAACTTGCTCAAATCAACTCAATGGAGTAAGCCCAATATCATGAATCAAGTAAAGCAATAACTTGATCAAACAACCTCTATGGAAGCAACTCAACCATCAAACTCAAAACAGCCAACCAAGGGTTCCACCAACTCAATGCAAGTAGCAAGACTCACAAACATAAACCCTAGTGCACAATGCTTCCACTACCTCAAACCAGAATTATGCATTCACCAAAACTCTCATCAAGGATAACAATGCATAAGAAGTCTTCAACAAACCAGAAAATAGGATTTACACCCAACCAAAGGAAACCTAGTTGAAAACCTTTTCACTCCAACCTTATTTTAGAAAAACATACACCAATCATACTCATAAGGAAAATGTGCCCATACCTTTTTTGGAGTAGAAGAAAATTGATCCTTAAAGCTGTCACCACACACAACCCTCAAACTTCCAACCAAGTTAGGGTTAGAACCAAGATAAATGAGCATATATAAAAACTTTCCTTAATACACCTTTTAGCTTCTCTTCTTTAAAAACAACCACCAAAGAAGCCAAAAACACAACAACCAAAACTTACACCTTATATCTCCATTTTTAAATTTAGCATAGCAAAAGACTAATCTCAAAAATACAACCAAAGAAATATCCCCTTATTTCTCCTATGTCTTTTAAACAATGCTAAACAATGCCAAAAATCATATCAAGAAAATAATCACACCTTATATTGGCTGCCCTTGAAGAATCCAAAATTCGTGGCACAAAACACGTTTTAATAAAAACGTGACTAATCCATGCACAGCTCCCTCCGTGGGGATCGAAACGCAGACCTCCGCCTATGCAAGGCCCAAATGTAGCCTTCGCTGCCACTAGCCCACAAGGGGCTTACGAAGTCCAAGACGGACTTCCTTCCACATAAACGGTCAAGCTTTTCGAAAGCTTTTCAAACCACGAGCTCTCCTCTTTCGTAGCGTAAACAGAACATTCGATCGCAGCCAAACCAATTAATTGCCTTCGATTTTCCAAGAGGGTTTAACCTTAGGAACCTTCTCATATTTATAGTCCATACGTGGACTTTAGAACACGTCGACTTGC
Source organism: Wollemia nobilis (assembly GCA_028583015.1). Lineage (NCBI taxonomy): Eukaryota > Viridiplantae > Streptophyta > Pinopsida > Araucariales > Araucariaceae > Wollemia > Wollemia nobilis. The sequence goes on from JAQPPZ010016881.1 coordinate 11,682,410, forward strand.
AAAGAAAAGTAATTTCGAATTTAATCGAAATTTGCTTTCTAAAGGGTTTAAAAACCCTTAAAGTATTTTTAATAAATTAAAAATAATTTCTCCCTTAATTAATTAAATAATTAATTAATTAAAACCTTGAAGGGTTTTAAATAATAATTAAATAAATAATAAAGAGAACCTCCATTGGTTTTAATAAAAACCATTGCCAATGGAATCTCTTCGGATTCTCTTAAAAATATTCTCTTGGAATCTTCCACCTTTGAAGCCAACACATCCTCTTAACATTAATGTCATTTCCTTTTGACATCAATGACAACTCATAGACAAGAAGCTAGGATCTCAAACCCAAAATTGCCAACAATCTCCCCCTTTGTCATTGATGGCAAACCATGCTTCTCAACAACACAGAAACTCAACATAAACAGCTCCCCCTGTCTTGAGGCTCTCCCCCTTACTCATATCTCTCCCCCTTTGTCATCAATGGCAAAGGGTCACCTTTGGGGCTTGGGACTAAGAATGAGCCTCTTAGCTTAGTCCCTCCCCCACCTCCTGATGAGGTGTTTAATTTTGGGGTGGGAGTAAAACTCCCAATAGGCACTGATCATCATCGGTGTCTATAGCTTGCTTACCATGTCTTCTCTTGTTCTCCTTGTCCATATTCTTGTTCCTGTTCTTGTCACTGTTCTTGTTCTTGTTATCATTCTTGTTCTTATCCATGCCTTGATCCTTGGACCTATTCATACCACTGTTCCTATTCTTGTACCTTGGAAGTTCAGCTCTACACTGTCTAGTTGTGTGACCTTCATTGTTGCACTTATAACAAGTAACAATGTTATTTCTTTTAGGCATACCTGTTCTTTGAATCCACCTATTCTGACTAACCCTGTTTCTGTTATTAGCCTTGCAAAAAATTGCCTTATGCCCAAACTGTTTACAAGAGTAGCAATACCCTTGAAAGAAATTACCACCTCTGAAGCTGTCATTTACCTTCCTTACTTGAGTCATGCAATGTGAAGCCATGTGACCAAACCTGTGACAAGCAAAACATCTGCCATTAAACTTTCCTGTAAATGACCTTCTAGGTCCTGTAAACTTTCTCCCCTTTTTTTGTTTCCTATTTTTTGTTTTTGTGCATCTATCACTCAAGGACTCTTTCTCTGAAATACTCTCCTCATCAGAACTCTCTTCTTTTTGGAATCTCTTACTAGATTCCCCAACCTGTTCCTTGTGTTTCTTACCAAAACCAAGACCTGTTTTATCTATTGCCCTTCTTTGATCTTTGATGATGGACTTTACCTTTTTGGAGCTATCTTGAAACCTGTAAAGCTTATCCTTGTACTCTTTAGTTTCCTCTTTCAAAGAAGCCATTTTTTGTTCTAACTCATTATACTCAAGAACCTTAGACTCTAACTCATCCTTGAGTTCTTGTGTCTTAGCTATAGAGAAGTCAAGACTTTCTATAAGATCATCTCTCTCCATACAACATTCATCTAACTTATCCTTGAGTCTAGCATTCTTCTTTCTTTCCTTTTCCAAAACACTAAGAGCACTAATAAGTTCACTTTCAAGATCCTTTATTTGTTTGCTTTTTGAATCATCAAAGCCTTTTTCAGATTTCTTATCACTAGAGGTGCTACCCTTTTCAAAGACCATACATGCATCTTCCTTATAGTTTTACATACTAGAAACCAAATCATTATTTGTGCAATCATCCTCAAGGTGACCAAAATTTCCACATCTAAGACATTTCATGATAATGAATCTATGTTTCGGTTCTTCCTCTTTTTGATATGAACAACATCTCATTTTCATTATCACTTGAAGAACTTTCACTATCACTACTAGAACACTTACTTGCTTTGTCTAGGTAGAAACTCTTCTTGTGCTTGTGAGAATACCTCTTTCCTTGATTGTTGTGCTCATCTTTGTTTTTCCTGTGATGCTTGTGCTTTTCAGAATCCTTGCTCTTAGAATCCTGTTTATCTTCATCACTTTCATTCTTGGGAACAGTATAGTCAGTAGCATAATGACCAAACTTTCCACAATTGAAACATCTTATATTTTTCATACTTTTGTGCTTTCTAGAGAACTTGCCTTTCTTGTTGTAATATGCCTCTTCATCACTAGAAGACTCATCACTATCTTGAAGCTGTTTACCCTTGGATTCCTTGGTAGCCTTGAAAGCTGCCTCTTTCTTGACATCAACCTTCACTTGAGTTCTCAACTCAAATGCTGCAAGTATACTATGGAGCTCATCCTTTTTCAACTTATCCAAATCTTTAGCTTCCTCAATAGCAGAAATATTTTCACTAAATCTATTAGGAAGAGATCTTAAAATCTTATCACAAACATCATTTTCAGCAAGCTCAAGACCTAAGTCTTTCATGGAGTTAACAACCTCATCCATACGAAGCATGTAGTCACTAATATTTTCATCATCATTCATCTTGAGTTGTTCAAACATACCTTTGAAGTGTCTCAACTTGGCCTTTCGACATTTGTATCACCTGTGTGAACCACCTTCAATTGATTCCACATTTCACTAGTCTGTCTTGCGGTGAATCACTTTGGTGAGATCTGCTTTACGTAAGCCTTTCAGGATTGCATTCATTGCTTTTGAATTGTTGTGATGTAGGAGCCTTTCTTCTTTAGTATTAGGACCATGTTCAGGAATAGTGTACTCATCTTCAATCACTTCCCATACCTCATTACCAAGTGCCATTAGATGAACCTTCATCCTTGCACTCCAAAGACCAAAATCTGACCCATCAAGAATAGGTGTCGCATTGCCACTTGAATAATCCATTGTGTTCTTTACTAGCTTTTCCTTCAAGTTGTTAAACTTTCAGAAGGCACCTGCTCCGATACCAATTGAAGAACACAAGCTTATACTTGAGAGGGGGGTGAACGGTATAAGACCTCTTTTTACTTTTTCCTTTATACTTCAAAATAGTAAAGCAATATACCCAAAGCAATATCAAAGCAATGCACAATATCATCCACAAAGTGACACCAATTTTAACGTGGTTCACCCAGAATGGGTGGGCTACGTCCACAAAACTTTTCTCTAAAAGTTATCTCAAAGTTCTTTGGGAATCCTTCCCAATTACAATGTTTATGAGCCTCGGCCCAAAGGAGATACCTTCCCCCAATCAAAATTTATGAGCCTCTGCTCAAAGGAGATACCTTCCCCTCTACTCTGGAAATGATCCCTCAGAAGATCAACTGCCTCTACCTCTTGCCAGCACGTGGAACTCCTTTCCATCGAAGACCTCCTATCCTCAATGCTTAGCCTAAGAGACCTCTGCCTTCTATGATCACGTCCACAGTAGCTCAACAACTCTGTACCAAACATAGTCAGTCGATCTAGTACAAGTCTTCCTCTGTATGTCAGATCTGTCCAACTCTTGAACAAATCAATCCTCTACATACAAGCCTTCTCAAAGACTTGCCAACTGTCCTTAGGTTCTTCTCATAGAACCAATGCACCTCTGTCCTCAAGTTCTATGATAGAACTATCAAACTCAGCTCACAAGTCCTCTGCTAGGACCTGTCCAAATCTGCTCACAAGTCCCCACCGAAACCTGTCCAAAATTGCTCACAAGTCCCCATCGGAACCTGTCCAAAACCTGCTCACAAGTCCCCACTGGAACCTGTCCAAAAACTCAGCAAGCTCACCAAGAAAAACTTTCTTAGTAGGAAATCACAAAGTGAATTGTTAGAGACCCAATGTGATTTGTCAAACTCATAGAAGCATAAAGAGAATTGTTAGAGACTCAATATGTTCTATACTCAAATCCCAATCTCAAAACTCAACTCAAATCAACTCAGCTCAATCTCAATCTCAAATCTGAAAACTCAACTCAATATCTGAAATGGATAGGATAGAATGTTTTCTTTCAAGAACATGAAACCCCAACAATTGCCAACTATGCAAAGAATCACATAACAATGATACTCATGTTCTTTTCACCATCAATTAGGGTTTCAACAACAATGCTCATCAAACAAGGTTTAGTCAACCAACACCATTCAACTCAACATCAACCTTGAAGCATTCAACCAATCATCACAAGAAAAGGAAACAAGTAGAAATCCTTTTCCCTCCAAAGATATTTGAACAAAACAGCCACCAACACAATATCACCAAATGCAAAGAATAACTTGCTCAAATCAACTCAATGGAGTAAGCCCAATATCATGAATCAAGTAAAGCAATAACTTGATCAAACAACCTCTATGGAAGCAACTCAACCATCAAACTCAAAACAGCCAACCAAGGGTTCCACCAACTCAATGCAAGTAGCAAGACTCACAAACATAAACCCTAGTGCACAATGCTTCCACTACCTCAAACCAGAATTATGCATTCACCAAAACTCTCATCAAGGATAACAATGCATAAGAAGTCTTCAACAAACCAGAAAATAGGATTTACACCCAACCAAAGGAAACCTAGTTGAAAACCTTTTCACTCCAACCTTATTTCAGAAAAACATACACCAATCATACTCATAAGGAAAATGTGCCCATACCTTTTTGGAGTAGAAGAAAATTGATCCTTAAAGTTGTCACCACACACAACCCTCAAACTTCCAACCAAGTTAGGGTTAGAACCAAGATAAATGAGCATATATAAAAACTTTCCTTAATACACCTTTTAGCTTCTCTTCTTTAAAAACAACCACCAAAGAAGCCAAAAACACAACAACCAAAACTTACACCTTATATCTCCATTTTTAAATTTAGCATAGCAAAAGACTAATCTCAAAAATACAACCAAAGAAATATCCCCTTATTTCTCCTATGTCTTTTAAACAATGCTAAACAATGCCAAAAATCATATCAAGAAAATAATCACACCTTATATTGGCTGCCCTTGAAGAATCTGAAATTCGCGGCACAAAACACGTTTTAATAAAAACGTGACTAATCCATGCACAGCTCCCTCCGCGGGGATCGAAACGCAGACCTCCGCCTACGCAAGGCCCAAACGCAGCCTTCGCTGCCACTAGCCCACAAGGGGCTTACGAAGTCCAAGACGGACTTCCTTCCACATAAACGGTCAAGCTTTTCGAAAGCTTTTCAAACCACGAGCTCTCCTCTTTCGCAGCGTAAACAGAACATTCGATCGCAGCCAAACCAATTAATTGCCTTCGATTTTCCAAGAGGGTTTAACCTTAGGAACCTTCTCATATTTATAGTCCATACGTGGACTTTAGAACACGTCGATTGCAAAGAAAAGTAATTTTGAATTTAATCGAAATTTGCTTTCTAAAGGGTTTAAAAACCCTTAAAGTATTTTTAATAAATTAAAAATAATTTCTCCCTTAATTAATTAAATAATTAATTAATTAAAACCTTGAAGGGTTTTAAATAATAATTAAATAAATAATAAAGAGAACCTCCATTGGTTTTAATAAAAACCATTGCCAATGGAATCTCTCCGGATTCTCTTAAAAAGATTCTCTTGGAATCTTCCACCTTTGAAGCCAACACATCCTCTTAACATTAATGTCATTTCCTTTTGACATCAATGACAACTCATAGACAAGAAGCTAGGATCTCAAACCCAAAATTGCCAACATCGGAATGGTAGGGAGTCTCTTGAGCTCCTCAATGGCGTTGGACATGAGATTGTTCCCTTCGTGTAGGACATTAGCCGTTGTCTAAAAGTGTCCGACTGCTTCATTGATGTGGGTAAGAGCTACTATTCTCAACATGTCCTGAGCGAGGGAGTCGTTGCTATGGTCCTTCTGGGTATCCTCCCGTGTCTCTTTCTACCGCTCTTCTTGGTGATCTTCCTGGTTTCCTTCCTGGGAGCCTTCGTCGTCACTGGTGATGTCGTGGAACGACCGATTGTCACTCTAAATAAGCATCAAAAATCACTTGGAAGACCTTCTCTTTAGGGGAGGTCTGGCTACCTTCTTCTTGGGGCGAAGTCTCTTGCCCACCCGGGGCTTCTCTTCCTCAAGGGATCCTTGGTTGCCCACGCGAGGCTTCTCTTCCACAAGGGGGTTTTCCTTGCCCTGGGGGGTGGCATCAGTTGCCTGAGTAGGGGGCAAAGCAGGAGGTGGTGATTGGTGGTCTACTAGGGGTTAGGGTGTGGGCAAGCTGGCATAGCCAGGGAACTTGGGTAGAGACAAGCCATGTTGATAGATCGAGGAGGGGTTATTGGAATTGATGATGCCAGAGGGATGGGAACCATGAGCGTGCTTGTAAAGAACAAGAAATAGGCCTTGGTGGTGGGGGCTTAGGATAATGGCTCTTTCTGGATTTATTGATGGTAATGGTGATGGACCGAAAGAGAAACTTTAGGACGTTGATGGGGTGGACATCCCGCAAGTGATTGACAAAGGCTAGATTGTAGGTGCTCAAGGGCTTATTGGGATTATCCACAGAGATGTACTGGAGGATGGGAACAATCACCGTGTCCCAGGGGTGAGGGAGGGAAGACCGCACAATGCCTTTTTTCTCCCAAACTAACTCACTCCCCTTGTCGAGGAATTGATCGGTCTCTTCCTTGAAGTTGTGTCCATCTCTACGGATAATTCTACCAAAAAACTTAAGCCTAGACACCTGAGCTATGGATTGAGGACTTACCATGAAATGGAGGCCATGAACTCAAACCTCATCATCATTCCAGTACTCTATGAAGTCCTTAGTTACCTCCTCATCCATGCCTTCAAACATTTTGAAGAAATTCATGAAATGCTTGGAGTCGAGAAGGGTTGTGGTGCCTGCGTCAATCTACAGAGTTGCAGGTTCGATGATGGCCATGATGCAAAGAGGGTTCTGGTTGCAGGTAAAGGGTCGGTTAGGGATGCAGATGGAGCTAGTATAGAGATGCGCCATAGTGCGATCGAGAGGGGTGGAGGGGATGAGGATAAAGACCCAGAATGGGAAGGTCACGGGAGTGGGAATCCGAACAACCAGCTTATGGCCGCAAAACCAGGCATGATTTTGACTCGAGCTTGGGGTGGTGGTCTTGGTGGGAGTGGTGGATGGGGATGGAAAGGTGGTGAAGGATAGACAAGTGGTGGGCAAAAATATGAGGCATGAGCAACCAGACCTTCGGCTAGGACAGCACGGGTGGATGAGACGGTCCGGAGAGACTGCACTTTTCTTCGTATCTTTGCCATTTCAAAAAATGATGAAGGTGCCTTGGAACCAATGGGCCAAGGTGTTGACAAACACCTTAATGGGTGGGAACTTCTTGGTGTGGTGGTTAGAGCCACCTTTAGAGGCGCGGAGGCCCTTAGGTGTCGATAGGACACCATTGGGGTAGCAACAACCACCATTGTTGTTGGAACTGTAATGATGTTGGGGGCTAAACTCACTCCTAGGAGGTATTGACGAAATACCATTGGTCATGTAGCCCAAGCTACTTATTAGTAAGATTCTCCACATCATGATTGACTTTCTCGAGAACCTCGCATGGGAAGTTGTCTTCCCAGATCGTTAAGGTGGTTTGAAGGATGGCTTTGTTGGCTAGGACATCGGCCACCTGGTTAGCCTCTCTGAACACGTGCTTGATTTGGTTTTGATCCTTGTCATTGAGGTCTTTTTGACAATCTTGAATGATGCTTTGGATGTTCTTCCCTCCTCTGGTGTTGTTTTGTATAAGCCCCACTATAACTTCTGAGTCATATTTGAAGATGATAGGGTTGGCCATGGATTTGCATATGTCAATGCTTCTCCAGAGAGCTCTGGCTTCTACGTAATTGTTGGTCTGGGTGCCCAGATTTTTAGCAAACACCCAGATGATATTACCATTGTGGTCCCTGACCACACCCCCTGCTCCTGCTTTTCCTGGGTTGCCTTTGGAGGCACCATCAAAATTGGCCTTCAACCAACCCTGGGGGGAGTCCACTTGGCTGAGGCTCTATCCTTGTGGGACTCCTTGGCTTTGCAACAGTCTTGGGGAATCCTGAGAGCCACAAATAGGTGACCTTCTATTCCATCCTGGGGAATTTTTGGGCAAGGGATGAGACTGTTATTTTTTATTGCAAGGGTGATGGCTCTTGCCGCAACAACATCATGATCCCTATGATCCTCACTGAAAACTCATCTGTTACGTTCCAACCAAATCTGCCAGGCAATATGGTGGGCCAGGGAATTCCAAAGGAAGTTGAGTCTTGGGTTTTTGAAGGTGTTGGGCCATTGGATGAACATGTCCTTGACAGTTTTTGGCCTAACCCAACAAACCTGAAACTTGTTGGTCACCAGGGAAAACACGTTGCTGGTGAAGGGGCATTCCATCAGAATATGCTGAGTCGATTCCTAGGCTTGCCTGCATAGGTAGCATCTATTGGGGACAATGATCCCTCTACGCATCAGATTGTCAGTGGTAAGGATTTTATTATGGACAGTAGTCCAACATAAGTGGGCTATCTTTGGGATTAAAGCCTTAAGCCACACACTTCTAGCTAAGGTCTGCCCGCTTTTGGGACTGGCTCCTCTGGTGATGTTTTCTATAAGCTGGGAGGTGGACTTCACAGAGAAATTACCATCACTCATGCCTTTCCAGCATCGTTCATATTTTTTCTAGGATTGGGGGATGAAATTTGCCCTCATGATCGCATGGATCTCTGACACTGCATTGTTGATTGTGTCATTCTTAATTCTAAACTGAACCTTTTTCCACTTTTGGATTCCCTGGTTGGAGGTGATGAAGTCTGCTACGTGGGCCCCATACTTGTTGTCAGTTAGGTGCTTGATAATAGTCAACTTTTGGTCACTTATGAGAGGATATTTTCTGGCCCAGGCATCCTCCCAGAAGTCGATCTCTTTGCCATCTCCCAACTGCCACCAAGAGCCTTGGTGCAGGAGATTTTGGGTGAGGGAGATGGACTTCCAAAAGTGAGAGCAGTTATGGGGGATATCCATCTGAAGAAAATATTACTGTTGGAGATACTTTCTTTTGACTATATTCACCCACTCGAGATTAGCATTGGATACAACCTTCCATGCTTGCTTAGCCAGGAGGGCTAGATTGGTGACATTGATGCACCGCATACCCAGGCCTCCCTGATCCTTGGGGAGCACACTTTATCCCAGGAAACCAGGTGGAACTTCTTCTGGTTGTCATTTCCCGACCACAAAAAATGTTTCTAGATTTTTTTGATGGCCTCACCCACAACCATCAAAATTTTGAAGACAGATAGGAAAAAGGTGGGAATGCTCTGTAAAACAACTTTAACTAGGGTTGCCTTGCCCGCACTGGAGAGGAGTGCACCTTTCCATCCTGAAAGTTTTTTGTGGATCCTGTCGATGACATTCCTCCACATGTCTTTGAGGGGCCTTCCTTTGAACATGGGGAGACCCAAGTATGTGGTCGGGAAATCTGCAATGGAGCATCCCAGAATTCTCATGATCTTGCATTGTCTTTTGGGGGGGTGTTAGTGAAGTACAACTTGCTTTTGATGTAGTTGATTTTCTGACCTGCTGCCTCTTCATAGAGGTTGAGAATCATTTTGATAGCTTTGGCATCAGGAACTGAGGCTTTGGTTGCCAACAAGGTATCATCCACAAATTGTTGATGGGTTGAGGGCGAGAGGCCAGTGGCGGCTTTGATGCCCGAAATCAGATTGTTAGAGCAAGCATTCTTGATAGCTCTTCCTAGGCTATCTACCAAAATGATGAAGAGAATGGGGGAAAGTGGATCTCCCTATCTGAGCCCCCTGGAACTCGGGAAGTAACCAGCGGCAGACCCATTCACCAGGACCAAAAACCATGATGAGGAAATGCACTTATAAATCAGATTGACCCAAGATTCATGGAAGCCAAACTTGAGGAGGATTTGGGTGAGGAAATCCCTGTTAACTCTATCGAAAGCTTTGTTCATGTCTAACTTGAGGAAAAAGGTAGCCGACTTGGAGGCATGGGCAGAGTGGATCAGTTCATGAATGGTGATGACTCCATCGAGGATGTTGCGGCCTTTGATAGTGCTGCCCTGGCAGGGGTCGATAATGGAGGGGAGAATGCTCGACAACCGGTTGGCCATGGCTTTGGAGAGGATTTTATAGATGACATTGCATAGACTAATGGGGCGGTAGTCCGAGAGGGACTGGGGATTCTCGCCTTTAGGGATCAAAGCCAAGAAAGTGGAGTTGACATCTCTAGGGATGGATTTGGAAGACTACATTTCCCTGATGGAGTTGCATAAGTCCGAGCCCACTATGCCCCAATAGGTTTGAAAAAATATGGGCGAGAAACCATCCAACCTAGGGGCTTTGTCTGGATTCATGGAAAATAGGGCTTGGTGAATTTCCTTGTGGGACAGAGGGCTAAGGAGGAAGTGATTGGTCTCCCGAGAAATGATGGAGGGGATATTAGCCAACAAGGCTTCCATGGCAGGAGGGGACTGGGACGAGGGAGAGGCAAGGAGGTTTCTAAAGTGGCTCACCACTTCTTCCCTAATCTGGAGGATGTCTAAAGTAGCAGACCCATCTTTCTTGGCTAGGTTTTTGATCTTATTTGCACCCTTGTGCCTCAGGGTGGATATATGAAAGAATTTGGAGTTAGAATCCCCTTCCTTGAGCCACAACTATCTAGAATTTTGGTGCCAAAAGGTTTCCTCCTTGCTGAGGATGTTGTGGTAGTCGACCAACAATCGTTGCTCTTCATCACGGAGGTTATCATTGCCTGCTCCCTTCTAAAAACTATCCTCTATCTGATTAATTCTGGCCTTGACCTGATTCTTTGCTTCGAAGATATTCCCAAATATCTCTTTGTTCCAGGTTTTCAAATTTCCCTTGATGAATCTGAGTTTCTGCATGAACTGGTTGGTGGCTGATCCTAGGAATTTTCTTTTCCACCACAAAGCAATCTGATTACTGAGATCGGGATGTTGGGTCCACATTGATTCGAACCTGAAGGGGGTTTTGAACTGAGGTTTGGTGCCAGTTTCTAGCAAGAGGGGGTTGTGGTCAGACCCAATCTTAGGGAGAGCTAGCAAACTGGCATCCCCAAAAAGTGGGAGGGCTTCCTAGGATAACAAAACTTGGTCAAGGCATTCCTGAATAAGACTGTTACCTTTCCTCCTATTGCTCCATGTGAATAAGGACCCCTGAAGCTGAACATCCATGAGGGCATTGGAATCAATAAAGTGTCTCAGGTCATCTATTTCCCTATGAGTTAACATAGTTCCTCCCCTCTTATCTGAATACTACAAAGGAGAGTTGAAGTCCCCTGCTAGAATCTAGGGGGTTCCATCAAAGGCTTGCCTTATCGAAGTGAGCAAGTTCCACAAAGCCACTCTACCCTAGGAGGAGTTAGGGGCATACACATTGGTCATCACCCAGGAAACCTGGGAACTGAGATCATGGAACAGGATGTTACTCAGCCTGTCCTAGCCAAAAATGAGGTTGCCTTGCACCTTAGTGGGATTCCACAGGCAAAGCAGCCCGCCAACCGATCCGAAAGTCGAGGAATGGACAAACTCGTAGTTTTTCTAGATCTTTTTGGCCACCCTGGGTGACCAGTGTTCATTGAGTTTAGTTTCCTGAATGAGAAAAATAGTTGGGTTATGTTCTCTTCTCATAGCTGCAACCACTCTTTGCTTGGCTGCTCCATTCAACCCTCTCGCATTCCAGGAGAGGACTCTCATTTAGAACTTTTGGGAATTATTTTGCCCCCTTTTCCTTGTTGTGTAGGGGGTTTGGATCTTCGGGTTTCTTCCTTAGTACTGATTTTGTTATCCTAGAATAGGGTTTTCTGGGTCCCATTGGCTATATCTTCTATTGTGTCCCTGATTCTTTTGTCTACTTTTGATGGTCTACCTTTTTTCCTCTCCCCTCCAACATCCATCTAGGATTTCCTAAAGCTGTGGGTTTGTTTAGGGCTCCACTACTCAGGGGAAGGTTGGTCATGGTCTTCACTATCAGAGGTAGGGTCATAGAAGGTGGGCGAGGCTAGAGCCCCGAACTCTGGGGGTGGAGAGTCCTACGGGGTGGAGGACGACGAGGCAGAAGGTTTCATGGGGGGCCTCTGGGGGACTGGGAGGGGGAGGGACTGGGAGACTATTTCAAGGGAGAGGCGGACTTGGGGACTTGGTGGGTGGGGCTGGGCCTAGGGCATTGAAGGGGTTCAGGGTTAAAAACCAGGTTAGATTCAATAGGGATTTCCCCTTCCTCAACTTCCTCAAAAACACCATAATATTTAAGCGCATCAAATTTATTAGTAACAAGGACAGAAGCACTTGCCTTTTGATATGGGGTGTTCACCATCAGTCTAGCTTGATACCTGGTGGTCATTGTGTAGTTTTATGTAGTTCGTCTAGAGATCTGCTTTAGATGATCCATGATCTAGTTGTACATGATAGGGTTCCTAGCCTTAGGGTACTAGGATTGCAGGTGGCCCTGCATCTGGAAGTTAGGGTAGAATGCTAGTTTGTTCTCATAGATCAGTGGTTGCCTCCATTTGAATTCCCCATATATGAGGTTCAAGTATTCCGAGAGTTGGCTCTCCAAGTTCACATTGACACAGATGCGGGCCTGAGTTAAGCGCGTTCTCGCTCGGGTGGCTGGGTCAATGGCCACAAGATCCCCGATAGCCTTGGCTAAGCCTTGCAGAGCATCTTCATAGAAGAAGTGAGCTGGGAGGTTCGGAAGCCTCACCCAGAGCGGAGCGTAGTTGATATTCTGAGAATTTGGGTCAAAATTCGGTTGCCATTTTTTTAAAAATAGACTTCTCCTCCCGAAAAACCATGGTCCTCCAGACAAGATATGTTCTGCATCCTCCTGGGTGTTGAGTTGGATCATAAAGAAACCCCGAGTCATTGTCGATAGCTCCATGCTTCCCAGAGTCTTCCACTTGGATGTTGCCCATCTGCGAATTGAATCCATGTCTGGGTGGCCTCCTATGAACTTTCCCACCAGGGAGTAGGTGTCACGAATTTCGTAGTTTTCCATGAGGCTCCTAGGGCATAAGACATCACAGCCCTGAGTAACAAACTCGCATGTGGTGTCTGGTTTGGTTCTCTGCTTGTTCTGCAATAGATCTGCATACGAAGGGTTTCCATAGGTATGGTCATCATTGATGGTATTTTCCCCAACGTCATCGTTAATCTCCCCATTTTGATTGGCAGTGGCCGATCCCACCATCTTCCCCACCTTCGTAGTGGTGCTTGTGGCATTATGAGAGCCACTCGCCATGTCATTGCATGTGACCTGATTCCCATTTTCCTTCTCGCCTCATGATGCCATGGATGCTCCACTCGACCCTCATTCGGAACCTTATCCGAGTGCAGCCAAGTAATTTTTTTTGTGTCAATCCTGCTAAGTTAGTTAGGATCAACTTAAAGCATCAAATTGCATGATTTTTTGAGCTCTATGCATTGGTAGCCTTAGTTCAAGGACTTGCTATAGATGTTTGTGAAAACTAATTTCACCAAAGAGGGATAATTTATTAATTATATTAAAAGCTATATTAATATCCATGATAAGAAGCTACATTAAAGTATCCTATTCATCATTTCATATTTACATTTATAGATAGATTTTAATCTTCATTTCCATGTTTAAATTAGGATTTAATGCAAGATAAAACTTGTTTAAAACCCACTTAATAAGGAAGATAAAATCTACCTTAAAATCCTCAAGATAAAAGGAACTAAGGCATTACATCGTGGTAATATGAGAGATAATTCACATTTACTTTCATTCTGGTTTCATGAACAATCATTAAAGTAGCATGGTAAAATAAACCAACACATGCCCATTTTTTATAGTTACTTGCAATCACTAAGGTATTCCTAGAATTAATTGATACATCTTTATCGAGATTACTAATACACACATGCAAATGCTAATATAGCAGAGACCTTAGAGAAGTTGTTTGTTTAACTTATTTGCAAGAGAGGGTTTTGAGATCCAAACCCTAAGGGAGAGTGTAATTTCACAAATGGGTAAAATTAACACTCAACACTTATCTTTGACCTGCTTTTTTTTTGCATCTCCTTTCAAAATCTGATTAGCTTGGATTAAGGTATCTATGGCCTTGTTCCAATATGCTAAAGAAGTATTTTGAATTTCCAAAAGTTATCAATGGATGTAATGCAGTTCAGTCATCTTATCATATGAGAAAGAAGTTCCTAATTCTATAAAATTTACCATTAGATCTTTCAATCTAGTTGAATTTTTTATTAGCTGGGTTACTTTATCCTAGTCGATCAGGTCTTGCCATGCATTCACTTCTGATTTATCTCCAATAATTGCCTATATGCTTTTCTAGAGCTCCTCCTTTGATATCATCAGATTATTCTCATCCCAAAATTTGTTAAAACCATACTGCACCATATCTTCATTGGTATCGATGATCTTCTAAAGCTCGTCATCCAATTTATCGATTAACGACCATCCCTTCTGAAGCAAACTATTCCTTTTGAGTATGATTCTGGCTATGATCCTTGAGGTGTTCCAGTCCTTATTGGGGATAGCCTTACCCATATCAATATGGTTACACTTAGCTTTAGATAAATTGAGGAGTTCATTGGCCTGAGGAGCTATTGGTCGTATTTTTTTGGTGATGGCTTCTATATATTCTTTTGTCATTTACAATACCTGGTTGGCTTCATCCATGAAGTCAAAGATGTGTTGGATTTCGGAGGACCTCTCCAAGATTTTAGACAAGATTTATTTTTTGAATTAATTCACCTTAGTCTTGGAGAATCTTGTAGCCTTTGTTCTCTCAACCTGGATCTACTGTTGTAAGGCCTATATCTTCTCTACATATTATTTATTTTGTTCCTGCAGCTGTTGAACCTGCTCTTTGAAGTCAACCATATTTTCAAATTTATTTTATCATTTTTTAGCATCATTCACTAAAGCTTGTATTTATTTCTTTTGGTCTTTGATGGTGGCTTGAAGATTGATAACCTTATCTTCCATTTTGGTGGACTTCTCTTTGTAGATGTTAGTTTTAATGAACATGGTTTCTAATCTAACTTTGGCGGTTACCAACATGTCCTCCATGACTAGTTGTGTAATATCTTTAGTATTTTTTTCTATCCGATAGTATTCTACTATCATATATTTCTCTGGTTTATCAACCAAGGGAATCATATTATATTTCATCCTCTGTTAGGACACAGGGTCAACCATTGTTTTCCTTCTCACTTTAGCAGCTCCTTTAGAAGATTGAACTAGTTTCATGCTCCATAATTTTTGTGCTCTTAGTGAGATGCTCTTAACCTTCTGCAAAGATGCTACTATGGGGTAATCCATAGGAGTGTATAGGGTGACATTTGCAAGGAAAAAGGGACCACCATAGCTGAGAGGAGAGTGGAGGTAATACTAGTGGAATATATGTTTATAGTGGAAATAGCAGTTGAAATAGAATTGGTAGTTGCAGTTGATGATGGGGTTAATGGTAGTGATTTTGTCATTGTTAATGGAGGTAATGATGATGGGCGAGTTGGATTTATAGAAGTTGGAGGTGGAGATGACACTGGAACCTAAACCTACCATAGTAGAATATATGAGAATCTCCATGGTGCTCTTTTGCTATTTGTTCTAAGTCTCCTACTCACCTAATGTTAGGGTTATGCATAAATAAAATTTACAAAAAAATTATCAATATATGGTGAATTTTAAAAACATTTACACATTAATTATCAAAAATTTTAAATGGTGACTAGTAGAAGGTGAGTGGTAGAAGGTGAATCACATAGGGTGCCTAGAAGAGGGTGATTAACAATAATTTCATAGTTTTTTGCATCAATATATATCCAAATATAGGCATATTTGTACTCATTGGAAATCTCTTTTCAAGCTTGATCTAATGGTGGTGTTTTTATGAAGTTTTGAGATGATTTAATAGGTCAAAATATGCTCCAAAAATGACATTAATTCCTCACCACCATATTTGGGACCACTTTTTACCTATTAAATCATCTTGAAACTTCATAAAAATACCACCATTAGATCGGCCTCAAAAAGATCTTTCCAACAAGTACAAATATGCCTATGTTTGGATATATATTGATGCCTAAAACTATGAAATTATTATCAATCACCCTCTACCAGTCACCTTCGCCAGTCGCCATGTGGTGAGTCGCCACATGGTGATTGGCTGAAGCTGTCTGGCAGAGGGCGACTAACAATGGGTAATTGATAATAATTTCATAGTTTTAGACATCAATATATATCCAAACATAGGCATATTTGTACTCATTGGAAAGATCATTTCGAGCCTCATCTAATGGTGGTGTTTTTATGAAGTTTCAAAAGATTTAATATGTCAAACCCTACCCCAAAGATGACATTAGTTTCTCACCACCATATTTGGTACCCATTTTGACCTATTAAATCATCTTAAAACTTCATAAAAGCACAAACACTAGATCAAGCTTGAAAAGAGCTTTCCAACAAGTACAAATATACCTATATTTAGATATATATTGATGCCTAAAACTATGAAATTGTTGTTAGTCACCATCTACCGCTCACCTTTTACCACTTGCTTTCTGCCACTCACCATGTGGCGAGTGGCCACATGGCGACTAGCAGAAGGTAAGTGGTAGAAGGCGATTGGCAAAAGGTGACTGATAGAGGGCAACTATCAATAATTTCATAGTTTTAAGCATCAATATATATCTAAATGTAGACACCAAAATCCAGCCACTTGTAAGTCATCTATACCTTCCTGCCAGCCACGTGTCAGTCATCCATCCTTCCCGCCATTATTTGGCCCAAATCCACACTTTCCCACCATTATTTGGCCCAATTTCACTTTTCCCGCCATTTTTCATCCCCAAATTTATTTAAATTAATATTTATATATATATTTTAATATTTTAATATATTTTAATATATATATAAATAAAGTTTAAGTGATTTAATGCGAGCCGTCCATCCTTCATTTAATCTCATCCGTCCATCCATCTTAATCCGTTTCACAACCTAGATTTATTCTCTACCCTTGGATCCACTTTAATCTTAGCCACACGTTCAAAGTGTCGTTAAAACCCTAAAGTGTGCCCTAAGAGTAGATTATAAATTGAGTCACCTTGATGGCTCAAACCCTATCTATCTCTTCGGCTAAACCTACTTATCTTCCCTATCTAAGTCTAGAGTTGGCTATTGCTGTTAATCCTGAGTCTTCGCGAGTCTTCTACGGCCCTAAGTCTGAACTAAACCCTTTCGCCGCATCCATCGCCGCTTTGGTCTCGCCGCGTTAACGGGAAAAGGTATAGATTCGTTTAAAGCAAGTAATCTTTCTTTATGTATTAATCTGTTGTTGAATTATGCATTACATTTATTTTTATTTCATAAATCTAGGGTTTTAGACTGTTTACGAGGGCTCACACGGTGGAGCCCTCTTATTAGTTTCTAACTCTTTGATAATTTTAATGTGTGCGGGATTCTAGTGGTAGATCGATTTGTTGATAGCAGTGCTTAAGCTGGAGTGGTCCGAGCCAAAGGATACAACGAAGCCCACTCATTATGTTGAGGTTAAGGATACATTCTTCGGAGACGCCACCACATTGTGCCAGCTAGGGTTTCGGAGAACCCTAGCACAAATTGTAACTTTGTATCACGAAAAGGGTTACGAGGCCTGTTGTACTTAAAAGGAGTTTCTAAACTCCATTGATTAATAAAAATCATTCATTTTGTACAACTGTTATGCATTCCTTTATTGTGATTTCTTTATTTATGTTTGGCGTTGTATCTTTAATCTACAAATGGCGATCACGGTGGGACCCCCTAGGGTTTCATGTTTTTAATACTTGCTTTCTTGATCTATTCCTGTTTTTGTTTTATTTTGCGAGGTTTCAGAAATAGTGAAATTCGCTGTTCCAGTGAACTAGGGTTTTTGAGGAGTTTGCAGAAAACGTAGCAAACACAGAGCGGCGTATGGAAGTCCGATCCGAAAGCAGAGGTGCGTTTCGCCTGCGAGACTCCCTTGGGCGTTTGAAGGCGGTTTTACAGAAAAAGCGTAGGCTTCGAGTAAGTGCATTTTTTTTCTTTGTTAACTGTACTTTTTACGTTTTTGGTTTTTTTGTATTCTGTTTCTTTTTCAGATCATTGCTTTAAAATGAACAAAAACTAAGTAATCTGGAAAAGAACAGTTAAGCTGTATATACATTTTTTTTGTTACATTTTTAGTTACATTTTTTTGCATTGCATTATTGGTTGTTGCTTGCATAAAAAAAAAATTGCATACCTAGCTGCATATTAGAATAGCTACGAATTATCTATTTTAGTTATCTAAGTAGGACTATTGATTGGATGTCAATAGTACTCCTGCCATTGGGTGATTCCGAGGCGAGAGAAGTGGACGAACCTTCCGGTTGCTCCTTTGATATACGATATCATTGGTAGGCGGGGGGTTTTAAACGGTGTACTCCACTTCTTCGGAGGAAATGGCATATTTTCGGTGGCCTCTTGCTTAGATCATTAGAACTTTTGATTTATAGCTTTGTATGTATACATTAGACAACTAAAACACTTAAAATAAAATTCACTGCATTTCATATTGCATTTAAAACAGTAATATCTGGATTTCATCACCAGGTATTACTTGAAGTTTAGTGACGGTGGAATTCATCTCCATCCATTAAACTTCTGCCTCAGACACCATAGGTCACCCCCGAGCAAACTTGCTGGATTTCATCACTAGTAAGAATCTCGTTTTCCTTTCCTAGCCATAGTTTTTACCTTTTTTTGTGAATAATTCAAGATTAGATCACATGCAAAACTCATAAACCGGACACTTAAAATTTACTACAGATTAAGATCAGAAAATAAGTAATTAACCGCAGGTAAGACACATTGGTTGAAACCTAGGTTGTGACTATTTTATGATAATTTCTTTAGTGTAAATTTATCATTCAAGTTTTGCATTCTTCTTTTCTGAATTTGTTTAGATTTATTGCGTTATGGTCTTAACAAGGAATCAATCTAAAGTGTTAAATCTAAATAATCAAATGAATAATTCACAGAACATCCCCACCACCAACATGACCACTTATCCTAGTGAATTTCAAGGCAGGTTCGCCTGCGGGTCTTTCACGTCCTTCTATCGTCTATCGCATGGCCATGCCCATGGAGGAAGACAATTCTTATCATATTACCCACATTGATATGGCCCAAGTGCAAACTCACTTAAGAGATGGCATTGGTTATGTCCTTGAGCCAATCCAAGATTCCCCTATGCAAGATTCTATTTTTCGGCAGGATATTGCATCAACCATACCAGTTGGTTTCACTCGGGTCTACACTAACCCTTTTTTTGAGGCTAATGTTGTATCTGCTCGGTCGGCTTCATCTCCAACATCTTCCCGGATGCTCAATTGTCCTCCTTTGGAGACAAATGTAGTGTCTTCCCGACCACTTTCTCCTCCATTTACCGGGTGTACACCAATTCTCTCTATGAGGCTGGTGGAACCTCCTCTAGCCATGACCAATTTCAACCCTCTTCTTCCCAAACCATTTATGGTTTCACCCTACAGGGGCACGATCTCTTGTTTCTTCCCGAGTACCGCCTACTTCGGCCACCTTCATTGCCCCTGCTACGCGAGTCTCCTGTGACTACCATGGCGGCCTGCCCTCCACCTTCATCCAATCATCCCACATCCCTTGGGTTAGAAATTAATAAGGTTAGGGAGTACCTCGACAAGTTGCTTCAGCAACAACGGCAACAAAATGCCCAACCACTTGTCGTAGTAAATCCTACACCCCAACCAATTTCTACCCGGCCGACTTTTCTTAGCTCGGGCCCCACACAGGTACCCCAATCTTCGGTGGTGTCCATTCCTACCCCACCTTTCTCCCAACCCGGTCCAGTTCATCATTCACCCCAATCACCTTCTTTTCGGTATCATCCATACCAACAACTTGTCCATTCCACACCGCCTAATCCAGGCAATTTCATCCCATCTCATCATTTTTCCACTCCTCCATTGCATCATCATAATCATCAAACGAATCAAAATTTTCATGAAGATTCTCGACTCCATGCTATGCAACAACAGATTGACAACCTTATGCTCAACATGCACGGCTCATCTAGTCGGAAACCTACGCTAAGGTCGTTGATCAATCAACCAATTCATCCTTCGGTACCTTCACCGCCATATCCGAGTGATTTCACATTACCGAAGTTTGACAAATTTTGAGGAGCGAGGATCCTCACGAACATGTGAGCTCATTCATGCATGCACTGCTTTAGAATCCAAAATAATGACGCTCTTATGCTCAGAACTTTTCCTCAGACATTAGGAGGAGATGTTGTACAATGGTACAATCATTTACCTCACCATAGCATTTATGCTTACGAGCAATTGATTAATCTATTTTTAGAACGATTCTCCCTAAATGTACAAAGGAAAGTCTCATTGTCCGACTTATACAAGCTCAAGCAACATGACGATGAGGCTGTTTATGACTTTGGAAACCGTTGGAGGGCTATCATTAATAAATTGCCATTCTCCCTACCAATGGAGGAGTTAACCAAAATGTTCACCCGAGTTGTCTAAAACCTATCTCTTGGTTACTCCAATTACAACAATACGGGACTTTTGAAGAGGCTTTGGCCCAAGAAAGTATCATAGAAGACATTAAAGTCCAAGAGGGTGTTTTAAAACCCCGTAGAAAAGAATGGCAACAAAAGGGCCAACAACGAAATAATAATTATGGCCAAAACAAACAAGCACGAGGCTAGTACGGCCTCAAATGTTAACCAAGTTAATCAAGTGGTGGCGAGCCGGCCCGTAATGGCTCAACAACAACAAGTAATGCAAAGTCAACCGCAACCAATTGCTTATCATGCGGTACCCGCCCCTCCTCAACCGGCTCACAATCTTTGGGCCAACCATGGAAACTCGACCTTGGCAAACAAATCGTCCCAAGCGACAGTTCACACCTTTAGATGAACCATATGCGGTCATATTCAACAAGTTATATAGCACAAATCAGTTAACTTTACCGGAGTTTAAACCTTTAGAACCATCTAGAAGGGGAAGTATTACAAGGAGTACTTATTTTGTCCTTATCATAGGCAAAATGGACACGATATCAATAATTGTACGGCTTTCAAACATGTGATCCAAGATCTTATTGAGATTGGAGCCATTAAATTGGATAGCCCCTTAGCCCAACAAAATCAAAATCTTGGTGTATTTCAAACACCCCTTCCACATCGGGAGGAAGCTCCAACAACTTCGGGGGGAGTAACTCAGGTAACTCCTCCTAATCAAGTCAACCATGTACAACAATACCAAGGTTTTGTGGGTACTATTAACGTAGTAACCCGGGGTCAAAGGGCGAACCAACCAAATCGAGGCTGAACCACGGCCACTGTACAAACTCCCGGTCCACCTCGGGTAACGGTGACCCAACGACGTGCTAGTACTTCTCAACAACCGCTAAATCATTCTACTCAACGCCAACGACCCATCATGTCATTGAGTAGCCGATTAACTACCGAGTTTAAAAATGGCTTACGCCAAGTTATCGATCTATGACCTCATTCAACAATCTCCCCCGCATAGAGAGGCATTAATGGAAATATTAAAGTCAATCGAGCTTCAAACTCAAGATACTAATGCCTTCAACAACTTTGTGGGGAGTATTCAAACATGCATGGAGCCCTCCATCACTTTCTATGATTTTGAAATCAAACCTTTGTCAACGGAAAGTATAGATCCTCCACTGCATATCATGGCCAAGATCGATCACAAGCCATTCAAGAGAGTCTTAATTGACACCGGTTCCTCAATCAATATCATTACAACATCGGCGTTGAGTCATCTAGAGTTGTCGCCATCCCTTATCACCAAGTCGACTTTTACTCTTAAAGCATTCAATGATGCTTTATCTTCCACGGTTGGCACGGTTATCTTGCCCATTGAGGTAGGGGCCCGAACTTTGCATACCTTGTTTCACATCTTGGAAGGGTCCATGGCATACAATGTATTGCTTGGACGGCCTTGGCTTAGGGAGATGAGATGTGTCCCTTCTATCTTGCATCAATGTCTGAAGTATGTATATGAGGGACGAGTTCATTGTGTACCTGCTGACATTGAACCCTTCAAACATTGCAACTATGTCTCAAATCCTTATGAGATTGTGTTGCCATCCACTCATCTTTTCTTGACCCCATCTACTTCTTCTATACCATCTTCTTCTAAAGCTCCCATTCTTGAGGAGCTACCCATCATATCGCAACCATCTTCCTCTTCCGCTATTCCATCTCATTCACCACTTTCTTCATCTCCTAATCTTCCTTCTTCTTCATCGGTGACCACATGCACATGTGGCCATGACCAATCATCTCTTTCCACGTCATTACCCCCTTCTTCTACACCTTCTTCAACATCACCTATTATTCCTCCATCTTCCCAACCATCACCGGTGATGTTTCACAAGTCGGTGAAGCATCAACCCAACCAAATCCTTCCAATTCTTCTATCCCACATTCTTCTATTCCATCATCTAGTCCATCTCCCTCCCAAGTCAAGGTCCATCTAACTGATGCAGGTATTGGTGAGTATGCCATCCAAGATGTCCACATCACACCATTCAATGTGCAAACAGTTAAAGATTTTGGTCGTCCACATGACCAACATTTATCCATTGGATCGGTTTATAACATGGGTTCTATGCCAAATTCCATTAATTTTGTATATGGGGGAATAGAGTCATCTTCTAGTCCTACCACCATACTAGAACCCAAGCATCCGAGTCCACTGCCAATATCGAAAGGATGGAGGGTTTTCCCTCTCGCTATTTCCACGAGACATAATTGGCGGCAATTTGGCCTAGGTCGATACGAGCAAGGGAGTAGCTGAACGCATCGATATGCCATACCGAGAGACCCACTGAGCGTTTTGGTGTGGGCTACCAACCACTTCCATCCCTTTCTTCTTTTGAACAAGCTTTTCAAAGCATTAATCTTAATTCGAAAGAAGAAATCCTCCACCCAGACGAATCCGAAGATGAAGCCTATGAAGAATTTGACGTCATGTCAAATGGTGATGAATACGAAGAAGAGTCGGCGCCCATTGTTCCCCTCACTTGAACAAGGCGAGTTTTATCTCCAATTGTTCCCTCTCCAAGAGGCCATCTTTCGCTTGCTTCTTCCACAAGAACGAGGTGAACCACCCCCTCCGCCACATCCATAAGCCATAATCCAAACATGTATTATATGTATATACTAAAATAGTGGTTTTCACCACTACCAAAAAAAAAAAATCAGAAAATTCCCAAAAAAAAAAAAATCAAAATATATAAAAATACTTTATTGCTTTATGTATGTGTGTAATAGTGGTTTTCACCACTACAAAAAAAAAAAAAACTCAAACTAAAAAAAAAAAAAACTGAAAAACTATGTTGTTTTGCATTTCAGGTCTTCACCGGTTTTCCCTTCCATTCCGCCCATCCTTTCTTCCATAAGTCGACAATGAATTTTGAAGACTTATTCACCCTGCTCCATAATCCATATGATCCGGATAAGCCAATCCCGATCAACCCAAACCTGATTGACATGGATCGGATTTCATCTCCTCCATCTATTTCAGAGTTCATCCTTTTCGAGGAATTGTTAAGGGCTTCCGCCAACTACATTCCTCCTTCACCTCCACATTCACCTTCATCTTCTAAGCCAGAGGTCTTCCGAGCAGACATAGACAAGAGCAAGGCGCGGGAGCATGATGACATTTTAGATGACATAAATCTGATCCCTACTCCCCATCGGCTTGAGGAAGGTTCCCACATGTCTATTGAAGAAACTATCGATGTAGACCTTAGTCCGGACCAAGATGGCACCCAAATTGTGAAGCTGGCTAAAAGTCTATCATCAGAGGAACAAGAGCAAATGATTGCTCTACTCAAGCGGAAGAAGGAGATATTTGCATGGTCTTACAAAGACATGCCAGGCCTAGACCCTAATTTGGTTGTCCATAACCTCACCTTACAAAAAGATGCTAAACCTGTCAAACAGAAACTTAGGAAAATGCATCCTACCGTGGCCCTCATAGTTAAATCGGAGATTCAGAAACTTCTGGATGTTAAATTTGTCGTCCCGATTGATTATCCTGAGTGGCTTTCTAACATGGTACCCGTTCGCAAGCCTAACGGGGGAATACGTGTTTGCACCGATTTTTGAGATCTAAATAAAGCGTGTCCTAAGGATGACTTTCCTCTTCCAAACATTGATACTCTTGTCGACACTGTGCTGGTCATGAAATGCTTTCGTTCATGGATGGATTTTCAGGATACAACCAGATTCGAATAAACCATGAAGATCAACACAAAACAGCATTTACCACACCTTGGGGAACTTTTTGTTACAGGGTGATGCCCTTTGGCCTTAAGAACGCAGGTGCAACCTATCAACGAGCCATGACTTATATTTTCCATGATTATATGCATAAGATTATCGAAGATTATGTGGATGATTTATTGGCAAAATCTAAAACTCGACAAGAGCATTTTGATGTATTGGAAAAAGTTTTTGATAGACTTCTAGAGCATAAAGTAAGGTTGAACCCTAAGAAATGTGTCTTTGGTGTTACCTCAGGCAAACTCCTAGGTTTTATTATCTCTAAACGAGGTATTGAGGTGGACCCAAACAAGGTCAAAGCCATTATGGAAATGTGTCCCCCAACTAATTTGAAGGAGTTGCGTAGTTTGCAAGGAAAGATTAATTCAATCCGTCGCTTTATTGCACAACTTTACGATAAATGTAGGCCATTTTGCCACCTACTACAAAAGGGGTACAATTTTCATGGACGAGATGAGTGTCGAGAAAGCCTTTGATGACATCAAGCGGTACTTAGCGTCTCCGCCGAGTCTTAGCTCCGCCTCGTCCGGGGGTCCCTTTCAATCTTTATATCTCGGCAACGGACTTTGCCTTAGGGACAATGCTTGCACAAAAGAATGAACAAAATCGTGAGCAAAGTTATCTATTATATTAGTCGAACATTGGTAAGCTATGAAACCCGATATGCTTATGTGGAAAAGTTGTGCTTAGCGGTGGTTTTTGCCACTAAGAAACTTCGTCATTATATGCTTAGCCATACAACATATGTCATAGCTAGAGAAAACCCTCTGCGTTATATGATGTCTCGCACTTATAATAACACTCGTACCGCTAAATGGATAATGTTGCTTACCGAATTCGATCTTGAATTCATTAGCCAAAAATATGTTAAAGGTCAAGTTATAGCCGATCAACTTGCGGAAGCTCCACTACCTAGTGATCATCCTTTGATTATTGAGCTCCCAGATGATTCGGTATTTGCTATCCCTGAACAAGAAGAGGACATCATTCCGGAGGAAGATGTTGACATCACGCTATTCTTTGATGGCTCTAAGTGCGCGAAAGGTCAAGGCGTTGGAGTTGTGTTTCATACACCTCAAGGGATTCCCATCCCTTTATCATTCAAACTAGACTTCCAATGCACCAATAATACAGCAGAGTATGAAGCCTTAATTTTAGGTCTTCAATCAGCCATAGCTATGAGCATTAAGCGTATTCGGATATTTGGGGATTCTCAACTCGTGGTTAAACAAATTACGAGAGAATACCAAGCCAAAGAACCTACCATTAAGCTTTATCATGATGTAGCAATGAAGTTGCTCTCTAAGTTTGATTGGTATGAGATCACTAGTTTGCCTCGTTCGACTAATAGATTTGCGGATGCCATGGCCTCTCTTGGATCATTGATTCCAAAGGACTCCCTTGGAGAGGTACGACCCCTAATCATTTCCACAATCTCTAAGTCTGCAATTGTCCGTCTTGAGTCTAAGGATGAAAAAGATGTTTGCTTTATCCATTCGGATCCATATGAGCCTTGGTCTAGTGAGATAGTAGCCTTCCTCAAGTTTGGAACACTCCCATCTGATTTGTCTCGAACTGCCCACCGTTGTTTTAAGCAAAAGGCAGCTCGTTTTGTTCTTTTGGGGGATGTGTTGTATAAACGTGGATATGATGGAGTACTCCTCCGCTGTCTAGAAGCAGGTGAAACACATAGAGCTATTGCTTGAAGCCCATGATGGTACTTGTGGTGGTCATTTTAGTGGAATGGCCATTGCGAAGCGTATTTTACGTATGGGGTATTATTGGCCCACTATGGAACAAGATTGTTGCAAATATGTTAAACAATGTAAAAAGTGTCAAGAACACGCTAATTTAACCCATATACCATC
The DNA here is from genome assembly GCA_028583015.1 of Wollemia nobilis. NCBI lineage: Eukaryota > Viridiplantae > Streptophyta > Pinopsida > Araucariales > Araucariaceae > Wollemia > Wollemia nobilis. The sequence continues at coordinate 11,708,557 of JAQPPZ010016881.1, forward strand.
ACAAGTTTTACAGCCCATCCAAAGCCTTTGGCCCTTCTCACAATGGGGTCTCGATTTAATTGGCAAGATTTCACTGCCTCTTCAGGACAACATACTTTCATCATTACAGACCATTGAATACTTCACAAAGTGGGTTGAAGCTATTCCTCTAACCGATCTGACAGGTCCTAGAATTGTGGAGTTTATACTTCACCATATCATTTGTCGTTTTGGTATTCCCTCTAAAATTATTTATGATAACGGCAAGTCTTTTAAGAATAAGGATGTTCGAGCTCTTTGCGAAAAGTATAATATCCAACATAGTTTCTCAACTCCTTACTACCCACAAGCCAATGGACAAGCTGAAGCTTCCAATAAGACCATAATTGCTATTCTTAAGAAACTTGTTAAAGAAAATCATAAAGATTGGCATACACAAATCCCCTTAGCATTATGGGCTTACAGAACAAGCATCGAGAACTCCCATTGGGGCAACGCCATTTTCTTTGGTCTATGGAGCTGAAGCAATCATGCCTCTTGAGCTCGAGATCCCTTCCTTGCGAATTTCTTTGCAGGAATTTATCGATGATAATCTTGCTAGACAAGCACGTCTTGATCAACTCACACTCATAGATGAAAAATGAATCAATGCTTTAGAGCATTTGCGAGTTTATCAAGACCGATTGAAACGTGCTTACAATGCCAAAGTTCATCTAAGAGAATTTCAAGTAGGGGATCTTGTCCTTAAAGAGAATCAACAAAACACCAATGCATTGCCGCATCTTCGAGATAAATTCGTGGCTAATTGGTTAGGTCCATATATAGTCCATTGAAAGAGTGGGTAATGGAACTTATAGACTTGCCAGTTTAGAGGGAGAGGAAGAACCCGAACCACTTAATGTTATACACTTGAGGGCATTCTACGCATAGTTTGAATTTTATATGTACATATATACATGGCTTGTACAACAAAAAAAAAAAAAAAAAACAAATAAAATAAAAAGAATTTGCATTTCATTGTTAGTTGCATACATCTCATTCAAAAACATTGCATTTCATGTGCATACATCTCATTCAAAACCATAACATTTCATTTTCAGCCATAGTTGCATATCATGTTAGAGACCATTCTATCTTTTGGATATAAAATTTGGTCAAGCAAAAGTCATGTTGCCTTAATCGGGGGCACCTTCATAAAATCCATCAAACCGAATTGTCATTCGTACACCCATTTTCCATTTGCACATATTTACATTGCCAAAATGTTTTCGAGTCACTCGGCCATTCCTAGTGTTTTAAGCAAACTTAGAAATGCATGTCAAAGTTCTCTAGGGCCATATCACAAATTACACTAAATAAAATCTTGAGTATTGGGAAATGATTTCAAAAGCGGTCTTGAACCTATCACATTTTCACATCTTAAAAACATCTTGTGTCAAAGAGAGATAACACCATCCTTGGGTTGTGCCTTGAAGTGAAAAGGGTAATCCTCGTTTGTCCTATCATGCAAACATAGTCCATAAAGCAGTGGTTCTTACCACTATCACAAGCAATCACAAAATATAAATATAAACGAGTAGTAAGGATAGGGTAAAATTCTCATCATACTTCGGTTGAGAATCCGATTCCCCAAAGCTCTAAGGAAATGAACATTTTTCACACACCATGATCCCAAATAAGTTGTAAGGATCGTACTACTTGTCCGATCAGACGGATAGGTAGTCATCCCAAAGGCTTACAAAGGTCAAAAACAACATGGACTATGGAGTTAACCTTCACCGGGGCTATAGACAGCTTGGTGGCGGTGGAGTATACTCATTGCGTGGCGACATGTCTCTCCTCAAAAGAGACCTACTGAATGCTCATACGGACAAACTAGCTTCGGGGTCTTCTCCATAACAGGGTTACCTAATTTATGCAAGATGAGGTTAATGAACACACTTGCACACACACGGGTTTTTGATTGCCTAGAGTCACTACCATGCTTCGGATTTGGTTAATGAACTCGCATGCACACACATTTGGTCCTAGTTGAATTAGGCGGTGTTAGTAAGTTTGTTTGATACCACTAGCATGTTTGAGTCTTTGTAAAACAGTCTTCCATATCAACCTCCATATCACCCTCCATATCTTCTTCCATATTCATGTCATTCCATACGTCATCCATTCACAAGCCACCAAGTTCGGTGCCCATGATTAAACAATTATGATAACAGTTCGCTAAATCTAACTATCTAAAAGTATGAGTGCTTCTTAGTGCATATTTCATTTACTTAGTCTCGCATTAATCATCTATAAGTTTGCATTCCATTCCATCACATATGCATCAAAAACATTAAAACATATAAAAACATGCATCACAAAAACATAGGCATTCACACAAAAGAGAGTAAAACACCAAATAAATAAAAGCCATGTATATATATATGTATAAAGGTCAAAGTTGTACAATGAATGCCAAAAGGCTACAATATACAATAGAGCACCAAGGCTCATAAAGAGTGCATCTAAGCACTAAGCTAACCATCAAAAGAGGACCCCTGAGACCTAGTAGGAGCCCTAGACCTAGTGGTGTGCCTAGAGGTACCCCTCATCCGCCCGAACTACCTCCAACCGGGCTCGCTAGCCCACTTGCATCCAATATCTCCCAGTCTTCATGGTACAACGACCTCCTCATCCCCGGAATGATAGGGGAGAATCGGTGTCGTGCCTCTAACACCCTAAGCTGCAAAACAACAAAACAAAAATTTGTTACAAATTTTTCCAAAAAAAAAAAAACACATAATAAGTACTTGCTTAAATGAACAAATACCTCAGTGCTTGCATTGGCGCGTCCGCTCCCATCTCCGCCATAGCTCCCGCGTGCTTCACTCTCCCACACAACCTTTCACTCCACTTCACTCCACTCCCTCAGACGCACTTCTCTTAAGCTCGAACGCACAAATGAGCGAAATTCTCGTTGAAACTGTTTAAATAGCTGATTTTGGTGCCCTGAAATGTAGTAGGGCATTTCATGGTGGATTCTAGATGCAATCCTGCGTCTGCAGAGCGCCTAAACACTGGCGGGCGTCTCTGCCAACCACAAACGCAGACCGGCGTTTGGTGTCGGTATTGAATAAAGGAACAAAACTTACAAAATTGAAGCTTACCTCCTCCAAATTTCATCAAATTGCATTCATCCATTCTTCTTATCATAATAAAACATTTTGTGAAGGTTACAACGAGTTTTGGACACAAATTTTGTCATTTCTCTCAAAAAGCGCATCATTCATCATTGTTTTACAAATTGGGTTAAAAATATTCAAAACCTTCACAAAATTAACCACATTCATCAATTCTTCGGATCTATCGTCAATTTCATTCATTCTTCTTTCATCATGCATATTTTTGCCAAATCAAATTAAAGTAAACCTCGTATCTAGTGGTATATTCTATCACCTTGGCGATTGCAGTGATTTGAATCCATGCAATTCGGTAAGAGGATTAAACCACCATAAGGACACTTACCATTTATCATCATCAATTATTTCACTTTTTGAAAATTGGAAATCAATTTTGGGTATTCTACTTTTCAAGTGACCTCATACCAAGATTAATTTGCTCAACAGTTGTCATTGATGGCCTAGTTCATGGGGCCTTAAACATGGACAATCTTTCATATCGTCATTATTTTAAGTCTTGCTAGAGATTGTGGCTACCTAGGTTGATTGGTTTCGACCCGAGGAATTATCCATACAGTCACTAGGAGCATCTCTGAGTTCTGGACTCTTTCATGCATCTTTCATCTCTGCATATCAATGGCGCCAACAAGGCAATTTCATCAACGGTATGGATTCACACACAGGAGTTGGGGCATCCGTTATCAATTTCTAATTTTCCTATAGTGGAATTCATCTTACATGATCATGGAATTTACGAGTTTGGCAAAAATCCCTTTATAACCGTTGGGGCAGAAAACGGTCCATCTTTCACATCACTCATATCGTCTTCAATCATATTCTTTTCTGGTTTGTACACCAACCCCTTTTCTGTTGGGACATAAACAGATGGTGCATGCACCAACCCTTTTTTCACCGTTGGGGCAAAAACGGTTCATTATCTTTCGAATTTCTTCCAATTGGCTTGTGAGAACCATTCTCGCTCGCCAATTGAGGGGTAAGCTGAAAAATTTTAAATATTCTTTTATTCTTTGGTCTTCAAAGTTGTGCTTTAGTCTTGAGAGAGAGTTGCGTACGATCCGACTTTTCGGGTGTCTTAAGTTTTTGTGCTACATTGTGTCTTCACACAAAGCAGCTCAAAAAGGGGCATCTGTAGACACCAAAATCCAGCCACTTGTAAGTCATCTATACCTTCATGCCAGCCACGTGTCAGTCATCCATCCTTCCCGCCATTATTTGGCCCAAATCCACACTTTCCCACCATTATTTGGCCCAATTTCACTTTTCCCGCCATTTTTCATCCCCAAATTTATTTAAATTAATATTTATATATATTTTTTAATATTTTAATATATTTTAATATATATATAAATAAAGTTTAAGTGATTTAATCTGAGCCGTCCATCCTTCATTTAATCTCATCCGTCCATCCATCTTAATCCGTTTCACAACCTAGATTTATTCTCTACCCTTGGATCCACTTTAATCTTAGCCACACGTTCAAAGTGTCGTTAAAACCCTAAAGTGTGCCCTAAGAGTAGATTATAAATTGAGTCACCTTGATGGCTCAAACCCTATCTATCTCTTCGGCTAAACCTACTTATCTTCCCTATCTAAGTCGGAGTTGGCTATTGCTGTTAATCCTGAGTCTTCTGAGTCTTCTACGGCCCTAAGTCTGAACTAAACCCTTTCGCCGCATCCATCGCCGTCGCTTGGTCTCGCCGCGTTAACAAGAAAAGGTATAGATTCGTCTAAAGCAAGTAATCTTTCTTTATGTATTAATCTGCTGTTGAATTCTGCATTTCATTTATTTTTATTTCATAAATCTAGGGTTTTAGACTATTTTTGAGGGCTCACACAGTGGATCCCTCTTATTAGTTTCTAACTCTTTGATAATTTTAATGTGTGCGGGATTCTAGTGGTAGATCTGATTTGTTGATAGCGATTGCTTAAGGTTGGAGTGGTCCGAGCCAAAGGATACAACGAAGCCCACTCATTCCGTTGAGGTTAAGGATACATTCTTCGGAGACGCCACCACATTGTGCCGGCTAGGGTTTCGGAGAACCCTAGCACAAATTGTAACTTTGTATCACGAAAAGGGTTACGGGCCCTGTTGTACTTAAAAGGAGTTTCTAAACTCCATTGATTAATAAAAATCATTCATTTTGTACAACTGTTCTGCATTCCTTTATTGTGATTTCTTTATTTCTGTTTGGCGTTGTATCTTTAATCTACACTAAACATAGGCATATTTATACTTATTGGAAAGCTCTTTTCAAGCCTAATATAATGGTGGTGTTTTTATGAAGTTTTGATATGATTTAATATGTCAAAATATACCCCAAATATGACATTACTTCCTCACCACCATCTTTGGGGCTAATTTTGACCTATTAAATCATCTTAAAACTTCATAAAAAGACCACCATTATATCGGGCTCAAAACAAGATTTCGAATAAGTATAATATATATTAATGCCTAAAAGTATTAAATTATTGTCAGTCACCCTTTGTCAATTGCCTTTTTCTAGTCACCTTCTACCAATCTCCATGTGGCGAGTCACCTTATGTCAGTCACCATGTGGCAAGTCACCACATGAAAAATGGCAGAAGGCAAATGATAGAGGATGATTGACAAAGGGTGACTGACAATAATTTTATTGTTTTAGGCATCAATATATATCTAAACATAGGCATATTTTTACTTGTTGGAAAGCTCTTTTTGAGCCCGATCTAATGGTGGTATTTTTATGAAGTTTTGAGATGATTTAATAGGTCAAAATCTACCCCAAATATGATATTACTTCCTCACCACCATATTTGGGGCTAATTTTGACCTATTAAATCATCTTTAAACTTCATAAAAATACCACCATTAGATCAGGCTCAAAAAGATCTTTCCAACGAGTATAAATATACCTATTTTTGGATATATATTGATGCCTAAAACTATGAAATTATTGTTAGTTTTCTGCCAGTCACCTTCTACCACTCACATTCTACCAGTTGCCTTCTGCCAGTCGCCTTCTACCAATCATCATGTGGTGAGTCACCTTATGTCAGTCACCTTCTACTAGTCACCTTCTTCCAGTCACCTTGTGCTAATTGCTTGATGTGAGTCACCTTTTGCCACTCGCCTTGTGCTAGTAACCTGATGCGAGTCATCTTCTATCAGTCACCTTGTACTAGTCGCCTCGTGCTAGCCACATTGTATTAGTCATCTACTTTGTATCACTCGCTATTGACGAAAATTAATGTTTTAGTTGTATAAGTGTTGTCATGTTAGCTATATATAATGGGGTACAAGAGGTGAATTTGGTGTGATAATTTTTTTTAATAATTTGAAGGAAAAAATTAGGTGGGAAACCTTATGATACCGGGGCAAATTTAACCTAAAAAAATTTGATTCGAAATTTTTTGGGCAAATGGGCCGACCTCTAGGGTCCCAAAATTTGCAAAATTAAAATTGTGGAAATCCGAATATTCACGCTAAATTGCGAAATTCACCCATGTGCATAACCTTGCTTGATGTAGTGGGAGATTGTATCACTTTCTTTGTTTTGTTCGTCTTTTGCTTCGTAGGAGCTATAGTGTTAATTTCCAATATTGCACCTTCTACCCTCATCTTGAATACTAAAGTTTTTCGGGTTCTTATTGAGGAAGTGCTTCTGTAGATTCTATAACTAGGACCGATTTACCTTTATTTTTAGAAGAGGTTGCAACAATGAGGTCTACCACTTTCTCCCTTTTCTTCTTATCTTATTTAAAAGGGGTTTTTGCCTCAACGACTTTGCATTCAGATCTTGTCATCCTTGGACAAAATTTTGTAGCACTTGTTTATTTTGTGGCATCTCTCTTTTGCTGTAAACGAGTAGCAGATGGTGGAGTGGACTCTTGTTGCTTTCTAGCTGCTTCAACCTTCTTGCTTTTTATTTTGCTTTTTTTGGCCTCACTCATTTTTGCTTTTCCCAGTGCTAATGCTAGAATTTTATTTTTCTTGGTCTTCCAAGTTATCATGTGTTCATCGTACCTCTTTTCAAACTCATCATCAATTTTAAGATTGGGGTATTTGCCTTTCATTGCATTCCTTTTGAACCTCATCTTCCACAACTCTATAATCTTGGCTTGATACCATTTACGAGTTTCTTCTATTTCTTTCAATCTAGCATCACCAAGCTGGTGAGAACTCTTGGTTGGGTCATAATAATTCACATGCACATAGAAATATCTCTAGGGTGGAAGTGGTTCCATGGTGTTTACATTCCATTGGAGGAGGGATTATTCTCTATTGTTTTTGCGTCTCTCCATGTGCGTGTGCTTGGATTTTACCAATTTAGTTGCCTTTTCACCGTGCAACTCCTTTATTCTTTCCATGAACAAGTTATCTGGATCATAACCCCATATTTGTGGAAGTTGGCTAAGACCTTATTTATCCAATATTATTATAATTTTATCATATTGCCATTTCTTCCATACGATGATATCGCCTTTCTTGAAAACATAATTCACTGTCGCTTTCATCTTATTCCTGGAACCAAACCTGTAGTTTATGTAGTCTACCTACCTATAATATTCTATTGCAAATATCCAATGGGTGACAGAATGCAGCAACATGAACTACTTCTTAGTGAATCCATATAGTCTAATGACCATGCCATTTGTTAAGAGGTACCAGTCTCCTTCCTCTACCACTTTGACTCTTATTTTATCTTTAATTTATGATGCTAGCTAGGGATAGCTATCGTACATAACTTGTAAAACTGGTCCGAGGAATTCAAAATTGAAAGTATAATAGGACTATGTTCTACTCATAACCCTTGTCCAATAATATATTGGTAGTATATGTCCATATGCATCCTTATCAACCACTGATATCCATGGATATTCATCCTTAGTAGCACTAAAGAACATCCAAACTAAATTGGAACAATGTATGAATGTTGGATTTTCTTCATTCTTCTTCATGTCCACCAGGTGCTCATGCATTTTCTTGGTGAGGAATGTAGGCCAGTTGAAGTAAATTGGAGCATTGTTATTATACCCTATTTATGTTGTGTACATATTGGTATTGGAGATGCAATATGTAATGGCCAATTACCAATCCCTTACATCCAAGTCTGACTCAAGGCCAAATATTACAACCAACATGGAGTATAGCTCCAGGTGTATAAATTTACTAGTAGGAATAGGAGTCGTGGGTAGGACTTCTTTGGACTTAATGGTATTAAACTAGCTATACACATAGGTTCTAAAATGACTTCCATTCTGAGCATGATTCCTTAGGGTGCAATAATTGGCCTACTACTCTACACTAAAATCTCTAGGGGTATAAGGGGATTTTGTTCCATTGTAAATAAACCTAGAGAAGTTTACTTAGTAATATGAAACAAAACATTGTCATGAGACGTTCTTATAGTCCTAGACATAGATAAAATTTTTCTATGGTGGAGACTAATTCTGGGTAAGGATGGACTGTATCACAAATGTAATAAGCAAGAAAATAGTACATCTCCAATACCTTATTTTGGAAGGGGCCCCCCCTTGAAAAATTTGTCCTCGTATCCTAGCCTTGGGTTGTCTCTAGTTATATATGTCATCTTTGTATCCATGACCCCAACCTTTCTGTCTATATAATTTTGTCTCTTCATCTTTCTGGATTGCCTAGTCTGCTTTACTGAAGATGATACCATTTTAGCTTCTGAGTAACTTTCCCTTCACTAATTTCCCTCAGCTATATGTAAAACATTATTCTTGACAGTGCTCTGGTTCCTCAGCCTTAATCATTCACAAATGAATGAAATTTTGAATTTGCTTGCTTAAATGGATTTTTGAGCACTCTTTCATAATAATGCAACCAAGTGAGTAGTTACCTCCCATGATTTCAAATAAGAAAATCATATTTTGTGAAGCGTGGCTTGTAAATGAAGCATGCATATCTGATTGGACGATATTCATGGTAGATGATCGTAAACTATCCATTGGTACACTTCTCAAGGTGCATTTATTTACCAAATTTTATGATAGAATTATGAACTCGGGGGATTTTAACACTATACCTCCTTTTATTGATTTTGCTCACTGGGAAATGCATGTTCCCCTTTGGCACTTTCCTCTAAATTTTGCTAGTTGTATTTTTGTAATGGTAAATTTGACCAAGTTGACTATGGATTTTAGAACTTTACACTTTCAGGAACTGTTGAGGGATTTATGGATCCTTGAGAAGTCTAATGAACTCCAAATTCCTTTGTTTGTAATTTCGATGAGCATTGTTTGACCATGTTGACCACATATTCCATACTTTAGCAAATTTTAACATTATAAAACTTTTAGTGTGGAAATTAACTTTAAACTGGATTTGCTCTACTGGTTTTTGTTTCTCCAATTTTTGCTAAGTACTATTTGACCATTTTGACCATGGATTTTGAGACTGTTTTCACTTGAGGTGCCACCAGGAGTTGTAATCTCTTTGGAAAATTCCACCAGACTTTGCATTTCACTCTTTTGATTTCCACTGGAGCTAGTTTAACCGTATTGACTACGGATTCCACAATGCATTAATTTCTCATGAAGTATAGCACATTATTTTATTGAAAGCAAAGAATAACATATTTTCTCTATTTTTATTTCTTTTATTTTTTGGGATTCAATAAAGAAAACATAAATACAAAATGTCTACATAAAGACAATATAATACAAAATATGTACATATATTACAATAGGAGAGATCTTCTAACTAAAATATATTTTGAGATGATACCCATTTACAATAATGGGTTGTATGTTTCCTTCTTGATCTTGGATCTGGAAGACATTGTTCTTTTTTACTTCCACGATCTTGAAAGGTCCCTCCCAGAAAGAATCAAAATTTTGATGGTTGCCTTGTTTAGCCTTTTCAGAATTCCACCTTAGCACTGAGTCTCCTTCATAAAACTTCTTGAATTTAGATTTTTTATCAAACCACTCTTTGGTATTCATGGAGTATTTCTAAAATTTCTCATATGCTTAAGTTCTCTGTTCTTCCAACTGAAGCAGATGCATCAACCTAGCCTCTAGCGGATTCTGATCAAGTTTCAGATCTTAGTTGGTCCATTTCAAAGCTGGTATCTCTAGATGAGTGGGTTTAACAACTTTCTTGCCATAGACTAATGCATAAGGAGATGTCTTGATAGACCTATTGAAAGTGATTCTATCTACCCATAAAACTTGGTTAAGTAATAGATACCAACTCCTTTTGGTCTCTTCCAGTGCCCTTTTCATAATTCTGAGCAAATTTTTGCTACTGGATTCTGCTAGTCCATTTCCTTGAGGATAATAGTTAGAAGAATTATTTATATTTATACCATACTTGCTTGCAAACTTGATATATTTTGTGCCTATGAAAGTTGGGCCATTGTCACTCACTAGTGCTTCTAGAATTCCAAACCTTGTGATCAAATTTTTTAGAAAATCAATTACTACTTCCTGGTCCGATTTCTTGGTTGGAATAGCCTCAACCCATCTAGTGAAGTAATCAATGGCAGTAAGGATGAACTTATGACTAGCTAATGAATTTGGGTTGGTGAATTCAACAAATTCAAGTCCCCATTTTTGAAAATACTCTTCTACTTAGATTTGTTTGAGTGTAAATATTGCATTCTTGGTTCTTCCCACATATCTATGACACTTATTATACAACTTAGCTACCTTGAAAACATTTATAGAGATAGTGGGCTAGTAGTATCCTACTCTTATTATTTTCATAGCAATTATCCTTCCTAAAGAGACCTATGAATTGTTAGCGTATAGTATTTGCACTATTATTACATTCTTGTTGTAACAGTGCCTATTTCAGCCGCGGGTGGTTTCATAACCTCCGGGATTAACAGGGCATATCATCTCTATTTAATCTGCTGATTAATAAAATACGTTTGCTGTTTTATTCTAACATGGCATCAGAGCCAGTTGTGTGAGAAGAGAGGCTGGAGGCGGACGCTGTTTGGTGGGAGAAAGGAAGCGGAAGGCTTCAATTTATTCTGAACTGTGTGGACTGTGCATTTTTTTTCTGAATGCATATTTAAAAAAAAAAAAACACAGACCTGCTATTTTTCCCAGCGCTGGTCTGTTTTTTTTTGGTCCTGAGCACTGGAGTTTTTTTTTTTTTTTAAATTTGTTTCCCTTCCGCGACGTGATGTTTTTTTAATCACGCCGTCGCGTGATTACATTTGAAAAAAAAAAAAAAAAATTTCGCGGAAGGCCCCGCGCCCCCCCACCCTCTCCCTGCTTGAATTAAAAAAAAAATATTGGCTCCCGCTTGCCCCCCCCGCACGTGCACGTCGCGATCCTCCCGGTTGCACACGTAGCGCAGCCGTCCGCGACGCGGACGTGACCGCCGTGCCCCCCGATGCACGTGCGGCACAGCCCATCCGCGATGCGACGTGGCCGCGCGCACCCCCCCACCCCCGGCTGCATGCGTAGCGCAGCCGTTTGCGACACGGACGTGGCCGCGTGCCCCCTGCCGCTGAGGACGTGGCTGTCGGACGCCCCCTACGCGCATAGCTAGGCACGACGCGCAGCAAGCGCAGCCGCGACCACAACAGCGAGAACACGAGAGGAGGACGCTGCGGTCAACTTGCAGAGGCCGCGCTCGGGCAGCAGACTGAGGACCCTCCTCAAATACGAGGGGGCCCTTGATCCTTTCGGATCAGCCCGCTGGCTCACGTGGTCGTGAGCCGTGCGGTAAGGCTCTGGGAGCCTGCAGGTCGGGGGTTCAAATCCCGTCGACTCCCCCCTTTCAAAGGTAAATTTTTTTTTCTCAAAGTTTTTTTAATTATTATTTTTTTAGTTAAAATTTTAATTTTAATTTATTTTCTATAGTTTTAAAGCTTTATAAATTAAAATTTAATTTTAATTTATTTTTTCATAAGTTTTTAAAACTATATAAATTAAAATTATTTATTTTAACTTTAAATACATAATAATTATTAAAATGCTTTGTTAAAGAGAATTTTTTTTTAGGGGGGATATTTTTTTCAAAAAATCAAAGGGGGAATGTGAGTAATTTTCTGAAAAAAGCAAATTTTTGGCATTATTGTAAAGGTGCATTTTCGGCTGTGTCCGACACCTGGAGGGTTAATTATTGTGGGCAGTTTTTATGTTGTATGTTGCATATTTCATTTTTGCACTATAACATTAAAAATTAAAAGCAAATTCACTCCCTAAGTCCCCGGAATAATTAAAACCCATCCATGCAATTTATTGCACTATAGCGTTCGGTATTTGTGATACCTCTGGCCAGCACTTACAGGTAAAGTTGTCGTGATTGCGCTACTGTATCCGCCGCCTAATATAGCTGCTACAACGACGTCTGAGCTTGTTCTCTATAAATCGTCGGGGAGAGATAAGTTTGCCATTTTTTGCATTTTTTTACTCCATCCACTACCCTTAATCGCTCTTGTGTTTAGGCGTAAATCCTGACGAAGTATTCTTCATAGTGTTTAGGGGAAGTTACGCCCCACGCATGAGAAGAATCTTCTATGGTAGGTGCCATCAACAAGGCGATTCCCTTTCAGTATCGCTTATGTTCCACGTATCGTATGATCTCTAAAACTCACCTATAGTTTCCCTCACGTAAGGGCGGGTGATTTTTGTTGATCTTTCTAAATACCTATAGTTTCCCTCACGTAAGGGCGGGTATTTTGTATGGTATAACGGCCTAGAAAAATGTATATCGAAAGGGGGACCAATTGGTGTTATAAGGAACCTTCATCATGTCTGCAAAACTAATGACTGATTCTCATCAGTTGTTGAAAGGTCCTAATTACACACCATGGAAAAATAAGATGAAGGCCATCCTAGCAATGGATGATTTATGGGATGTTGTATCTGGAGCAACAACCAGACCTTCACCTGTTGCTGGTGCTACAACTCCATCTAATGCTCAAAGAGACTTTGATAAGCTAGACAGTAAAGCAAAAGTGCTCATCTTGCTTGTTGTGTCTGATGAAGTCCAACCCCATATTGCTGACTGTGCAACTAGTAAAGCGGCATGGGATGCCCTTAATACTATATATGAGGGAAAGAATGATTCCACCATTCTATTTCTTCAATCTCAATTACACAGTCTGAGCATGAAGTAGGGTGAGACAGTTGAATTCTTTCTTTGCAGAGTTTTTGAATTGAAAGCAAAGTTGAATTCTTTGGGAGAACCAGTTGAAGACAAGCTCCTTACTTCAGTTGTATTGAGAGCTTTACCTGATTCTTATCGGGTGTTGATTACTTCCCTTCATGTATCACAACGGAAAGTTACTTTTGTAGAATTGGTTAATATGCTTCAAGAGGAGGAAGCACGCCAACTACAGAGAGATGATTCTTCTAACACTGCTCTCTACATCAACAGGAAAGGGCAGAACCAGAAGAAGGGTAATTTTTAGAAGGGAGGGAATTCACAAAAGGATTCAAAAGGGAAACAAACTCAACAACCTCAACAGAAAAAGAGATATTGCAAGATCTGTGACAAAGAAGGTCATGATACAAACAGATGTTGGCATAAGAATAAGCAATCAAAACAGAAAGGCCGAAACAAACCACAAAAGAACAAACAACAAGTGAATGTTGTTGTTGAAGAATCTGACATGGATTCTGAGAGAGCTCACAAAGTTCTCATGACTACCACAAGTGTCCAAGCAGACAGATCCTATATGGTATGTTGATTCCGGAGCCAGTAAGCACATGACTGGTGACAAATCGTGGTTTGAGTCTTTTGAGGCCAAAGAGGGCAAACCTGTCACTATTGCTGATGATAAAACCTACAAGGTTCAGGGAGAAGGCACTGTTTTAGTCACTCTTCCTGATGGCAAGTGTCAGATTGATAAAGTCCTCTATGTTCCAGGATTGGCAAACAATTTGTTGTCAGTCACACAAATTCTGGACAAAGATATGGTTGTGAACTTTAGTGTTGAGGGAGGCAAGAAGTGTTGTTCTATTACCAGGAGGGGTAAAAACATTGCAACCGCTTCATATAAGCATGGCTTATTTGCCTTAGATACTATCTCTACTCCACATGTTGCCATGGCAGTCTCTACAAAGGAGGCAACTTCCCTATGGCACAAGAGATATGGACATTTGAGTTCTGGTTACTTACTTGAGCTAAGTAAGTATGAGATGGTTAAGGGTCTTCCTTCCCTTTCTACCACTTTACCAGTTTGCTCTGACTGCTTGGCAGGAAAGCAGCACAGAGTGCCTTTTGAAAAGAGCTCTACTAGAGCAAAGAAACCTCTGGAGTTGGTTCATACTGATCTGTGCGGTCCCTTCACTCCCAAAAGTTGTGGGGGTAAGAGGTATTTTCAGTTATTTGTGGATGATTACTCACGAAAGATGTGGGTATTCTTTCTTCAACTGAAATCTGAAGCATTTGGCTTCTTTCAGCAATTCAAGAAATCTGTTGAGAAGGAGTCAGGGACTTCTATAAAGACCCTCCGCTCAGATCGAGGGGGGGAGTTCACCTCTAAAGAATTTTTTGCATTCTTGAAAGAAAATGGGATCACAAGACAGTTAACTACATGCTTATACTCCTCAACAAAATGGAGTTGCTGAAAGGAGGAATCGTTCCATCATGGAAATGGTTCGTTGCATGCTCACAGGAGCTAGACTTGAGCAACTATATTGGGCAGAAGCTGTCACCACAACAGTATATCTATTGAATAGGGCACCCACAAAGGCCCTACAAGGAATGACTCCACAGGAAGCATGGAGTGGTAGGAAACCCTCCATTTCTCATCTACGCATTTTTGGGTGTAAAGCTTTCATGCACATACCAAAAGAGAAAAGGAAGAAGCTAGATGAGAAGTCATTGAAGTGTATTCTTCTTGGGTATGATGAGCACTCTAAGGGTTATCATTTGATTGATCCCTTAACCAAGAAGATTCACATAAGTAGAGATGTTGTTTTTGATGAGGCTTTCACATCAGCAAACACATCAGATGTATACCTAGACCTTGTGGAAACTCAGGTTGTTAAATCTCCTTCATCAAAGGTTGGAGGTTCTTCTGGATCTTCTTCAACACCTAAGAAGAAGAATCCAAAGTGGTATACAAATACAATCAAAGACTCTAAGCTATCTACTCCACCAGATTTGACTTTGGATAGGCCTCGTACTCGCAGCATGGCTCGACAGGAGAAAGCTGCAACAGAGAATACTGGGGTTGATGATCTGTGTCAGTATTTTGAAGAACTTTCTGTAGATCCAGCAAGAGATACAAAAAATATGGATATTGATAGTGATAAGGTGTTTATGTCTTCCATAGACGATCTTGAACCTGCATCAGTACAAGTTGCTCTCGGTGAGCCTCAGTGGAAGGCTGCTATGGATGCAGAGTATAAGTCTTTGATGAAAAACAAAACTTGGAAGCTTGTCGATCTACCGCATGGAAAGAAACCCATTGGCTGCAAATGGGTGTATAAAGTCAAGTACAAAGCAGATGGGACAATTGATAAGCATAAGGCCCGTCTTGTTGCAAAGGGCTATGCTCAAAAGGAAGGCATTGACTACGAGGAAACTTTTGCACCTACTGCTCGGATGACAACAATTCAAGTTATTTGTGCTATGGCAACACAGTTTGGGTGGAAAGTTCATCATATGGATGTCAAAAGTGCCTTTCTGAATGGTGATCTCCAAGAAGAAGTCTATATGACTCAGCCAGAAGGATTTGCAGTGGAAGGCCAACAACAGAAAGTTTGCAAATTGGTCAAATCCTTATATGGCCTGAAACAAGCTCCTCGAGCTTGGTATATAAAAATGGACAATCACCTCCTGCAGCATGGTTTTAAGAGATGTCCGTCAGATGCAAACCTCTATTTCAAGAAACAGGGTTCTGAGATAGTGTTGCTTGTACTCTATGTTGATGATCTGCTCATTACAGGGAGTTCAGAAACTATGATCTCTACTGTCAAAAGAGACTTGTGTCAATCTTTTGAGATGTCAGATCTCGGACTTCTCCATTACTGTCTTGGTCTGGAATTCAGCCAGAAGGAGCACTCCATCAAAGTGTCTCAGAAAAAATATGCCAAGACATTGCTAGAAAAATATCGCATGACTGATTGCAAGCCAATGGCAACTCCGATGGAGACTGGACTTCAGTTATCACGATATGATGATTCACCTCAGGTAGATGGTACTCTCTATCGACAGTTGATTGGGAGTCTCATATATCTGACCAATACTAGGCCAGATCTCGTATTTGCTGTCAACTATCTTTCGAGGTTCATGCGGGAGCCTAAGACCACTCATTGGAAAGCAGCAAAACGTGTTCTTCACTATGTCCGTGGCACAATAGAATATGGCCTAGAATACAAGAGGAACAACAAATTCTTCTTGCAAGGATACACGGACTCCGACTATGCCGGATCATTTGATGATCGCAAGTCAACTTCAGGATATATTTTTCATCTTGGATCCGGTCCTGTCTCTTGGCACAGCAAGAAGCAACAGGTGGTTGCTATTTCATCAACAGAGGCAGAGTATCGCGCCGCACGTGAAGCTGTGTGCGAAGTGATATGGTTGCGTCGCATTCTGACAAGTATGGGTCATCCATCCAAATCTCCAATACACTTGTTTTGCGACAATCAGGGTGTTCTGAACCTAGTCAAGAATCCAGTCCATCATGAAAGAACAAAACACATTGACACACAATGTCATTTCATTCGAGATGAAGTTTCGAGGCACCGAATTCAGCTTCAGCACATTCCCACCGATGCTCAAGTTGCAGACATTTTCACTAAGGCACTTGCACGTGTCAAATTTGAATTGTTTCGCAGCTCTCTTTGTATTGCAAAATGATGTAATCAGGGGGGATGTTAGTATAGCTAGTAGTTATATTATTACCCCAATAATGTAATAAGGGGGGATGTTAGCGTATATTATTTGCACTATTATTACATTCTTGTTGTAACAGTGCCTATTTCAGCCACGGGTGGTTTCGTAACCTCCGGGCTTAATAGGGCATATCATCTCTATTTAATCTGTTGATTAATAAAATACGATTGCTATTTTATTCTAACATGAATAAGCCTCCATGAAATTCCTCGATGACCTTATGTTTTTTATTATCTTTCATACATCTTAGGAGTACTCAATCTAGGCTCCTCCTATATAAACCTTCAATAAGTAATACATGCTTCAAAGCTTACAATCGAAATATACCAGTTCTCCTTGAAGGATAAAGTTTCTCGTATCTGGGTGCAATATATAGACAAAAGTCTTACTTTGAACTAAGTAATGCCTAAACTTCTTTAAAGACTTCATCATAGTAAATACCTATCTCTCAATAAAATTATACTTGGTATGATATTCATGTAAAGTTTGACTCATAGACATAGCTTTTCACATCCTTTTGAGTGAGTACTGATGCATAACTTTCCTAAGCTCCATAGGCATATAAAATGAATTCTTTGCTGAAATCTAGATTTATCAATACTGGTGTAGTTGCAATTGCTTATTTTATAGCCTCAAAGGCCTATTTCCTTTTCTCAATCCATTTGAATTATATGTTCTTATTGAGTAATTCTGATATGGGCCTGACCACTTAAGCAAATTCTGAAATAAACTTCCTCACAAAGTTAATCTTTCCAAAGAAGGACTGCAACCCTTTCTTCATTGTAGGTAGGGTAAGGGCTAGAATTGATTTTATTCTATCCGGATATATTGTCATCCCATTTTTTGAGACTACATATCCCAATAACTTGCCTTCATGGACCGAGAATAATGATTTATTTGGGTTGATATAAATGCCAAATTCTCTGCACTTCTGAAAAAACTTTCTCTAAATTTTCAAGATGTAATTCTTTTATGTGAGAAAACACTGTCATATCATCCAGATAAATCAAAATGATTTTATTTATCAGTTCACCAAAAGCATAGTCCATGACCCTCTAGAAGGTGGCTCCCACATTAGATAGGTCAAATGACATTATCTAATAAGAAAATATGCCCCACTTGGTGGTGAAGGCTATTTTGAACTGGTCCTCATCTTTAACCCAGATCTAATTGTATCCGGAGAAGCCATCTACCAATGAGTACCTTTTTTCTCCTAACACCATCTACAAAATATGATCCATTTGAGGAAGTGGATAATGATCCTTTAATGAAGCTTTGTTCAAGTTTTAGAAATCCACACATAACCGAATATCTCCATTATTCTTTCTCACTAGGACCAAGTTGGTAACCCATGTGGAATGCTTGATAGGATAGATGATATTTCCTTTAAGAAGTTTGAGTAATTCCTACCTTATTATGGCCTCAATTTTAGGATTTACAGGCCTTTGTCTCTGCCTGAAAGGTTTTGCATTAGGCTCTAGCTCAATAGTATGCTAAATGACCTTCTTATCATAAACTTTGAGGTCCTCATAAGACTAGACAATAATGTCTGGGTATTTAAAACAAAGTTTCTTGACTCCCTCAACTTCTTCTAGGGAGCACCTTTTTCTAACATTAATCTTCTTATTTGCTTCTATTTAAATTTCACTGTATATATTATCATCTAATTTCATAGTCCTTGACTTCTTTCGATCCTCGTTATCAAACAAGCTTTCCAATGTGATCAGGCCTTTAGAAATGTGATTATTTTTCAACTGGATGACATCTTGTTGATCCAATTCTTGGGAAAGCTCTTCCTGTATATTGTCTAAACATGCTTATCTGACTAGAAAGTCAATTATTTGATCATCATTGTCAAATACCTACTAGAATATTTATCTATCTAGTTTTATTGGTCTAAAAAACTAATTTGACTCTTTTACTTGCAACTGATCCAAGGTTTGAGGAAGGATTAAAATTAGAGCCTTTAACCACTAAGGCATCGACCAGTGTATTCTATTATCTAGGAATAGAACAAATATTTAGTGCATAAAAATATTCCATTAAGTCCCATACTCTGTTCCTGTACGTCTTTAGATAGTGATGTTTACTGCTACACTTCTTTGTCACTTGGTTGACCACTAGCTCTGAATTGCCATAAATGTCTAATATCTTGATTCCCATTTTTTTTGCTTGCATAAATCCCAAGCACAAAGCTTCATATTCTACAACATTATTTGTACAAGCCCAAATGAATCTAAAAGAAAAAATCTTCACCCCTTTTGAAGGAGACTTTAACACTACACTAGCTGTAACTCCATTTTTGCATCTTGCTCCATCAAAATGCATTGTCCAAACCTCTGTCTACATGAGTGACTGGTTTTATATGGCAGGGATATTATTCTTGACCTCTGCAGAGATATTGTATATATCCAACCCAATTTTTTATAGGCTATATTCATCCTTGAAAGGTAAATCATACTTTATTTCTAAACTTCCAAGATTTCCACTAACTCTGGTTATTCCATCACTAAATTATTGTATAAGTATTCTTCAATTTTCCAATGTCGAAGGATATAGGTTTTTCCAGGGTTATTATTATCCTTTTGCCTTTATAGGGGAATATGATAGCAGAGTATTCTAGATACATATATCATCCCATATTGGTCATGAATTCTCTTGAAAGGCAAATACCAAAATAAGGCTCCAGGTCTGCTACCACAATTTCTTGAACAATGGTAATTTATGGAGCTTTGTGCAACCTTATTAATACATCATTTATGACTCCCACAATATTCATGGGGGTACCATAAAGTTGTAAAACCCTCTAACAAGATCTTGTATACTCCATATCCATCTCATCACAGACTGCTTTTGGCATAATAGTTGTTGAGGCACCAGAGTCTATCATACAATTATGGACCACCCATCCTTTCATTTTGAGAGAAATATAGAATGGAGGAAGCTTATTTTTTAGGGTGGTATGAGATATATTTTTCTTATCTTGTGCTACATTGAAAACCATGGTGGTTTCTTTTCCTTGAGACCTCTTGTGCAAAGAGACTTTCAACAAATCTATTTGGCATGGAAGAAAATATGTATCATATAGGCTTACTCTAGATGGAACTCTTTTCAACTCATCTACAATATTATATTATTCTTGGATCAATGGAGGTATTTCATACCTTTTTTATGGCTCTCCATACTTCCTTATATACTACTGAGTAGCCTCAATTATTTAGCTTTTTGTAATGGAAGGGAAACTCAACTTTTCCTAGGCTTCCTTTCTAGCACTTTCTTGCTCTTTTTTCCTTTCCTTTTCACCTCCTATTACATCACTTACCTCCCTTTCTTGTCTCCTAGATGCTACATTACTTTTATCAGTAGTTTATGGAATAGGAAATTGGTCATTCCCTGCAACGATGGTTCCCTTTTATTCTAAGAAGGCACTTGGAAACTACGCATATTTTGTGGGTCTACTTATTAGACAAAATATGCAATTGGATATATTGCTAACGTAGAAAGTATTAATACAAATTACTAAGTATAACTATAGCCTTAGTAGACACATAAATAATATCCCCCTAGTTTTTAGGCAACCATGTCTCTAACAAACTAACAATTAGGAAATCACGCTAACTTACTAACAAAGTACTAACAATATAATATTCAATAAATAGAAATATTTATCGAATATCTAACCTAGGTAAAATAAACTAATCTACCCAGGAGAATCTACATATTACCAAATAAGGTAATAGTATTCTAAAATCCCCCCTTATTACATTATTTGGATAATATATATAACTTCCCCAATACAATAAAGAAGATAAATGAAATGAAAGATGTTGATATTCTAGATCATGCTCTGGCTTAGGATTTAGCTCTGGCTCTAAGTGTACCTCTATATTTGTACCTCTAGGTATATCTCTGGATCTGCTTGTAGATATACCTCTAGATCTTTGTCACTGGTTTTATATTTAGGTCTGTCTCTAGGTCATTACCCCTAGGACTGCCACTCGGTCTATCATTGGATCTGCCTCTAGGTCTACCATAGGTTTTAATTTTTTTGTAGAATCTATACAACATTTATTTCATCATAGTCCATTGTGTGAGATTTGTCCATCCATAATCGATATGAACCTTGTTGGCCATTTTCACTTTGTACCAACAACTTGAAGAGGAGTGATTTGTACATCCACATGAATCACAAGGATGTAATTTCCAACACCTAGCTACTATATGTCATTTTATACCACAATTACTGCAATAATGCTTTGTAGGAGTTGTAGGAGATTTAGGTTTTACAAACATGGTCTTATTGGTACTTGCTTGTCCATCATAGCCAAGGCCTTCATTCTTTGCCCTGATATTTAGTATTATTGGAGTTTTAATGCCTTGTTCATGTTTACCTAATCTCTCACCATTGAATCCCATTTTCTTCATTAGTTTGGATCCAAATCCTTTGGTGTGTTTTTCAAAACACCCAATTTTGTCATCTTCATAAATGCTTTTAACAATATGGTATTTGTCATTATTGATGAGATTATGTAGCTCATTTTTAGGAGGGTCAGTTTTTAAGTCACTAGTGTCACAAGAAAAATCTGCTACTATGATGAGATCACCTATGCTACAACTGATATCTACCATTAAAGGTATGACGTCACCTGTATCACAAAAAGTATTGGCTAGAGTGGGCTCAAGGTCATGTGTGTCACAACAAGCATCCGCCACCATGGGTTGAAGGTCACTTGTGTCACAATAAGCATTGACCATTAGAAGTTTGACCTTTGTTTCCTCACTAATATCCCTTTTTACTTTACTTTGGGCAATGTCAAGTGAAACCAATGACATGTATACTATCCTTATAATGCCAATATGGATTAGAACACCATTTATATGAATATCTTCACAAGACACAAAATCATCGAGTATGGCATCTACACCACTACGTAGTGTGAGAAATGTGCCATCCTCATAAAAATATGGCCCTTCCATATTTGTTGGAAAGTAAGGAGTTTTAACTGATGTAGCAACACTATAAATTGGTTTTGGGGTATTTTTTTCTTTGATCTACCAATTATTGAAGGTGTCAATCTCTGTCGAAAATGCACCTATTACAGATAAATTTTGCAAAAGTAATGAACTAAGGTGTTGGTTGTTGCTGAAAATGCACCCTTATAAGTTTTTCCCCATTTTTTGCAAAATATGCTTTGACAGAATGTTACAAGAAGTTTGACTATGGTGTTCGTCGCTGTCGATAATGCACCCTTTTTAAGTCATCCTCCCTTTTTAGATAAATATTCGGTGAGGGAAAAACATGTATCCCCCTTGTTGCAAAAATGTAAAGCCTCGAAGGCTTTTTTATTTTTTATTTTTTTACAAATCTTGCCTCGTAGGCAATTGTTGAAGTTTTTCTCCTTAGTGCAAAAGAGGGCAAATAGGAAGCCTCTAGGGATCTTACAATGTGCTTTCTTCTAAATGAGTGGAAAATTTTTCACAATAATGTGACTAGCAAGGTTTGAGCAAAAAATGACAACTTTTTGTAAGTTTTGTTTTGCAAAAAAAATGTTGCAACAATTTTTAACAATTTTTGTTTTGCAAAACAAAAAAATGTTACAACAATTTTTAACAAAAAATGTACAACTTTGGTAGTAACAAAAAATGGTTTTTACCTTGGGTCGGTGGTGGTGAAATTTTCACCCAAAACCCAATCACCATATCTTGAAAAAAATGCCAACGGTCAATCGAGCAATCACCGTTTCCTTTGCTACAAAATTTTCTTCATCAGAGTTGAAAAATATTGTTGTTGTGTGCATAGTCATTTTTTTGTTCGGCTGATCGAGAAGATCTGCAATGCTGGTGTATACTTTAGCTCGATTAATACCAAATAAAATGCAAATATTTTTGATGGCATTATTGTGGAGACTTGGGAATTTTCCAAGCTTATCAACATGGTAAATATGTGTAGAATACTATTAACAATTATTCAATGTTATGCGGGCTACAACATTTTGATATGCAGAGTATGAAAAACAACCACCTCATCGAACGCATAAAATTTCACAGCAAAATACTTTAAATGCAATAAAATTTTAGGGTACAAAAAATGGAACTTCACCAATCTAGGACTGTGAGATTGAAGTCCCTTGGTTGTGTGCCACCGATACGATCTATTATAAATTTGATGGCAAACCCCCTTTGTCTGCAAAATACTATGAGCTACAAATTGGAGAGGTGTCACTCTAGAATCATAAATAATTCTAATATTTATAATGATGATCAGTGTCATCACACCAGACCGGGATAACCAGTGCTTGCACAAGAAGTTTCTTGACTCTAGTGCAATCATCTATGCAATGTATCTCCTCATGATCAATGTTGAGAAACAATAGTGGTTAAATCCCACATTTGGGATATAGACACCCACAAGGTGTTTAGAAACAATAGGGTGCTAATAACCTTATGTCCACCAGTTGGTGGGTGATCCTCCCTTACGTAGTAGTTTTCCCGTCGAATAACTTATCACCAAGTTTAATCACCACATCAAGGTCCACGTTTAATCACCACATCAAATTCCACATGTGCAGTCAGACCCCTAAAATTCCACATGTGTAGTCAGATCCCTTTCATCCAGTGTCTACCACATAGTAGTTATCCACTTACCCAGTTAGGTCAAGTCTACATAGGTCTCATCACCACGTGTTTAGTATCACATATTCGGATTTGAAGATCACCAGTTTGTTCTAGTTTCACCACATAGGTAGGTTGATGTTAGGTCCATGTGTACTAGGTCCAGTAGATCACCCGCTTAGGGGATCCTCCACATCATAGATCCTCCTTGGCAGGGCATTGTGTTGGTTATATCCCACGTATCCACATTAGCAGTGTAGGTGTAGGTCCTCTATTGCATCAGTATCATGTACACATCATAGGCTACAATGAGCATGTGATCCTTGTAGGTTGTGCTACAGACATCTGCCTACTGTCCACCAGTCCACAATATCATACCTACTAGCACAGGTCAACTGGATCCCATGATCATGTCAGATCATAGTTTATCTTCGATCATCATATGTCATATATGTGTCAGTCCTAAGTCTAGATATTTGATCCTATGAGGATCGATGATTTTTGTATCCACATGTAGGAGTCCACCAGTATAGCACATCTAGATCTAGTGTAACTTTAGGGTCATAGTCTAGATATTGCAATAAATCACCACAACTACACTTATGTCCACTATGCAACTCCATGATCTGTTAGAGTTGTTGATCAGGATCTACCTTGCCTCAGGAAGCGTGCTCGAGTTGGCTCTCAGGATACAATCAAGGAGCCCAGAGCATAAAGCTTTGATACCATATTAGACAAAATAGATGATTAGATATGTTGATAATGTATGAAGTATTAATACAAATGACTAAGGCTAAATATAGCCTTAGTAGACACATAAATAAGATCCCCCATAGTTTGTAGGTAACCATGTCACTAAAAAAATAGCAATTAGGAAATCATGCTAAATTACTAACAAAGTACTAACAATATAATATTTGATAAATAAAAAAATTATCGAATATCTAACCTAGGTAAAATAAACTAATCTACTTAGGAGAATCTACATATTACCAAATAAGTTAATAGTATTCTAAAACTACTTGTAAAGGTTTATTTCTGGAATTGGTCATGATAGAGACCTATTCTTCTTCAGGAAAATCTTGTCCAATCATGACTTGATCATATTTCTACAACATGTTAACTCTCCCTTTCTGGTTTCTTTCTACCCTTTTTATGGCCTATTGCACATGGCATTGGTACATAGCACAAGATTCTAAATCATGAGGATCATTGCACACGATACACCATACGTTAACAAGACCAATATCAGGAGCATATTCTTGATCTTCTTGATTCACTTTAACTTTGATCCCTGCACTATTGCTAGTACCAGGATTTTGATCCTGATTAATATAGGGGAATCTCCTTGGTTGAGACCTTTCTATATCTATTTTTTCCATCACATTCATATTATTATTGAGTGTTTTTAGAGTACTCTGAATATCAAGTAGCACGGTGGATTATTTAGGTGCTTGATATGGAAGTGGCACAAAGGGATGGAAGCAGATGGTATTTTAGGAGGTAGAATTAGAACCATTTGAGGGAGTGGTGATGACAAAGGAAGAAAATCCATGTAGGAAGATGTAGTTGGATGAATTTAGGTATTAGGAATCTCATAATAATAAGGCATAACTATTTTTGGAGGTAACCTTCCTATATTGATGAGGATATTCTCAGCCTATACAACTACATTGTAAACCTGGGGGAAGGTGTACACTTCAGACTATTGAGTTTGTAATCCTAGTTCTAACCCCAAATATTTGATATAGTACATAAAAGAAAGTGGTCAAGGGCCTATCTTCAGGTGGAATTATTTTCTAGGTTCTAATGAATCTTAGATTAAAATATGAAACTAACTCTTATTGATGCTTTTGCATGGATGTGAACTGATTTAGGAGAGAAAAGAGATCAGAAGACTCATTGAATTATTCTACAAAAGGTTTGCCTAATTCAACCCATGAAGTGATGTTGTTGTCCTCTAAGGTCCTGAACCAATGTAAGATTTCCCTCTAAAAGACATGGCTAAAATTCTGATAATTACATCTTCATTTTTTTTTTTTTTGAAAAAATGAAAACTTGTATTAATACAAAGACCAATTACAAACTAGAGAGAACACATCCCGACCCAGAGCAAAGAGCAACACAACAAGGGCAAAGCACAAAGACAGCACTAACAACCATAGGGCAAAGAAAACAACAGGGCGCGAAAAGGCGACATGTCACAAAATCATGACATGTCGCGAAATCGTGACATGTCGCGAAATCGCGACAGTCACCCCCGTCTCGACCGCGTCGGTGCCAACAGTCACGATAATGTGACATGTCACGAGATCGCGACATGTCGCGATATCGCGACAGGAAGGGCCCTCGGAAACCGCCCACAAAAGGAGTCACAAAATCGCGACGAAGTTTCTACATGGCACTCATGCCACAAAAGAGTCACGATATCGCGACAATTATCCTCCCAACCACTTAAGTGCCAAACGTGTCGTGATATCGCGACAAAAATACCTTGCAACTTCCAGTTTACCAAACTATCGTGATATCGTGACGAATTATCAACTTTGCTCTTCATCTTCAAAAGAGACGCGAAATCATGACATAATCTCAACAAGAGCCGCGATAGCGCGACATGTCGCGATATCGTGCCAAAAACCCGCCAAAGGCCGCAAAGGCTCAACCTGTCGTGAAATCGCGACAACTTCCAGCTCGAGGCTGCGACAACACTATAGGTCACGATATCACGACAATTTTCCTCCCATTCGCTTAAGTGCCAAACGTGTCGCGATATCGTGACAAGATTACCTTGCAGCTTCCCACTCTCCAACTTGTCACGATAACGCGACGAAATTTCAACTTTGCTTTTCAAATTCAAAAGGGGTGCGAAATCGCGACAGGATCTCAACAAGGACCGCGATAGCGCGACATGTCGCGATATCACGACAGAGACCCACCAAAGGCCGCAGAGGCTTAACCTATCGCGATATCGCGACAGCTTCCAGCTAGAGGCCGCGACAACACTACATGTCGCGATATTGCGACAAAAAATTTCCTTAGCATAAAAAACACTGCACATTATTTCAAAATTTGTTCAAGGCCTTGTCTAATCTTTGCATCCTCCATAGGCATATTACTATGCAGATGCATCCCAACCTCTCTCTCAGCACCCATCTTAGCAAGGAAATCAGCCGCTTTATTAAGAGATCTACTAGCATAAACAGGTATCACATCCTCTAATTCCTTCCAAAGCTCTTTAATTTTGGAGACCAGAATCCGCAGCCTCCAAGATTTTAAGGCAAAGTTCCTCATGCAATCAAGAGCGCCAACCAGGATTTGGGAATCAGACTCAATGATTATCTTTCTATGACCCTGCTTAACGGCCCAGATGGAAGCAGATTTAATAGCAAAGGCCTCGGCTTCATTGTTTGTGGCATATCCTAGACCTTGCAATTCCCAATAGAGCACAGCCCCAACATGATCACGGTAGATAACTCCACTTCCAACATTGCCCGGATTGCATTTTGCAGCTCCATCAATGTTGATTTTGATCCAGCCTTCTGGGGGAGGTTTCCAACATCTTCTTACCTGTATCTCAAGATCAGCAGCTCTCTCTTCCAGAGGCTTAGAAGCAGGCTGATTTTCCTCCTCAGCATAGATGGCAACGGTTTCCACAACTTTTCTCCAGATGACCTACCATATCCCATCCACCGAAGAGAAGGTTTCACGGAAAATACGAGCATTTCTTTCCAACCACACCTGCCACCAAATAAAAAGGAAACCAAGCTCCCAGCCAGTTCGAAGAGCTTTAGATGTAAATCTACCTCTCTTCCAGCTTTCCCATAAATTGGTCCGAGACAAGTCTCCCATAGCCTGAAGCTTAAAATGGGAGAACCAACGATGCCAAATACGTTGTGTGAAAGGACAATCAAACGAGAAGATGATCCGCCAGTTTCCTCATTCCTATAGCATAAAACACACTGGGAAGGACCAATGATGCCTCTGATTCTGAGATTGTCAAAGGTCAGGATTCCATTGTGCATCAGCTGCCGAGCAAAGAAGTTCACTTTCGGCCAGCCCTTGGGATGCCAAATCTTCCTCCATTCTTGAACTGGAAAAGAGTGTGGGGGGGGCTCAGGAAGGATTGAATCATAGCCCTCCTTCACAGTATAAACCCCAAGGTTCCCAAAGCCCCAGGAAAGCTCATCCTCCTCATCTCTCCCAGTAAGAAACCATTCTGACAAGATTTTTTCCAGAGTTGGAGCCTGCTTTGGAGGGATTGGAATAGGCCATTCACCCAGCCGCTTGAACTTTTGAACCTTATACTCCCCCAATTGGCTGGTATTGAAGTAGCTCTCAATATGGATCCATCCCTTATCTTCTAGAGCTAATTTTAACGGATGCAATTTAGGAAACACAGTAAGAATGGGAGGATTCTGATCCCAAGAATCAGTCCAAAACCGAGCCTTCTCCCCTCTCCCAAATTTCCAGAATAATTGATCTTTGATAATGCAAGATCCAAGCTTGAGCGCCTGCCACACTAATGATCCATTACCCTCCAAAGGAAAGTGGCCCAAGTCATTGGGGTGAACAAGACCCAAGTATTTACTAGAGAGGATTCTACCGAAGAGGGACGTTGGCTGGGAAATTCACCTCCAATACAGTTTACCAGCCAGAGCCTGATTGTAAAAATTGGAACTTCTTAATCCCAGCCCACCTTTTTCCTTGGGCTGGGTGACCTTATCCCATCCAACCAAGGCCCATTTCCTCTCTCCTTTGGCACCTTCCCAAAGAAAACTTCTAGCCACTTTGTCCAACTCTTTCCAAATTGATGGAGGGGTAGCCAGAATAGAGAATTTATAAATTGGCATGGATTGAATAACAGACTGCAGGAAAGTCAGTCAGCCCCTATAGCTTAACCATCTATGAGACCAGTGATTCATTCTCTTTTTGATGCCATCCAAAAGGTCCTTCCAAAAATCAACTTTCAATTTTTTGAAATGCAGAGGAACCCCCAGGTAAACAACAGGAAGAGAGGTCCTAGTGAATCCCAAGATCTCAATAACTCTGTCTTGTGACCTTTGATCAAGATTAAAGAAGACCACTTTGGATTTTGTTTCATTGATGACTTGATTAGAGGCCCGAAGGTAGACGTTAAGAGAATCTCTGATTCCTATTGCTTCCCTGAGGCTGGCCACTCCCACCAATCCAATATCATCCACAAACTGTAAATGAGTCAAAACTTTAGCCCCGATTTTAATTCTTGTTATCTGTCCTTGAAGTCTTCTTCTCAGGAGGAGTCTGCCTAATCCTTCAGCCAAGATGAGAAAGAGATAAGGAGAGCAAGGATCTCCTTTGCAGAGACCCCGAGAGGCTCCAAAATGTGGCGAGGGAAGCCCCTTAATTAAAACAAAGTATGAAGGCGTAGAGATACAGCTCATGACCCAGGCAATCCAGTCCTGAGAAAAACCAAATGCTGCCAACATCTTGACCAAGAAGCCCCACTCTACTCTGTCATAAGCCTTAGACATATCCAGTTTGATGAACATTCCTTTGTTACCTAAATTGTGCATAGTATGGATAGCCTCCTGAGCCAAGATCACTCCATCCAAGATCTGTCTCCCTTCAACAAAACCCCCTTGCTCTGGGGAGATTATATTCTGAAGAAGAGGTTTTAGTCTTTCAGCCATAATTTTAGTGATTATTTTGTAAATCACATTGCATAAGGCAATAGGTCTGAAATCAGAAATGTGAGCCCCCCCCTCCTTTTGGAATTAAGGTAATAAAGGTGTGATTTAGAGCCTTGAGCATTCTTTTGTTAGTTCGGGACTCCTCAATGACAGCCAGCACATCCTCCTCCAAGATATCCCAGAAGGCCTGAAAAAACTCAATAGGGAAGCCATCAGGACCAGGCGATTTTCCAGTGCACATCCCAAAGACCACCTTCTTGAGTTCATCATGATCAATGGGCTTAAGAAGGGCCTGATTCTCTTCATGAGAGATAATAGAGGGAATGCCATCAATGAATTCATTTTGGGCTTCCACATCATGCTCCATACTTTCCTTAAAGAGGTTTGAGAAATACTCCATTGAGTGGGAGTGCATATCAGGGAGAGTGTCAAAAGAGTTTCCATTCTCGTCTTGAAGGAGTTCCATGTTATTCAATTGTCTTCTAGCACGGGTAGAGCGATGGAAAAATTTTGTATTTCTGTCTCCTTCTAATAACCATGTGTTTCTTGCTCTCTGTTTCCAGTAGATCTCTTCTTGATTATCAATGTCCTCAACCGCTTTGCGTAAAGCATCATCCTCGGATTTAAGATGCTCAAAAATTCCTTCCCTGAATTGTTTTTGCACCTCATTCCATCCGGCCAACAAGGGAGCCCGTTGGAGCTGGAAATCAGATTTGTTAGTTTGCCTCCATTGTTTTAGTTTACTCTTAACAAAAAGAAGTCTGTTTATGAAATTTGAACATAGCTGTCCCAAAAGGGAGACGACCTTCTTCCCACCACTGTGGAATTTTCCTTCGGAGGTCCTCTTTTTGCAACCAAAAATTTTCAAATTTAAATGGTTTGTAATACTGCCCTGACATAGTCCCTCCCTCCAGAAAAATGGGAGAGTGATCTGAGACTGGGCCCTCCAAAATATGGAATTTGATATTCCATCTAACATAAGCTTCCTTCAAGACCAGAAACCAGTCAAGCTTAACCCTCCTGTTGTATGGCTCTCTTCTCTTATTAGTCCAGGTAAAGTTTGTACCAGAGCCTTTGATATCAACAACGTTAAAGGCCTGGACTTGGGCAATAAAAATCCGGTCCCCTGTATCAAAAACTGGGATGCCACCTTCTTGATCCCTGGCAGATAATTTGGCATTGAAGTCCCCAGCAATAATCCAATCAAAATCTTCCTAGGAAGACCTCATGTTTTGAACAGCTTTCCATTGAAACCGCTGACCATCGATGTTCTGAGCCCCATAGAAATTTGTAATTAAGACTTGTTCAACTGTAACAATATTCCTAAAAAGAGATGTGAGGACACCCCTACAGGCTATATGTTCTATTGCTATCCATGCCAAAGGGTTCCAAAGAGTAGCAATCCCTCCTGAGGCACCTAGGGCAGCCACAGCCATATGGCCAGCACCCCTCCGATTCGGTCGACGGTTTTACTCATAAGGTCTAAAGACATTTTTGTCTCCTGAATGAGTAGAAAGTATGTTTTACTTCTCTCTAAAAGTCTTTGAACAGCAGATTGATGGGTTATACTATTTAAACCCCTCATGTTCCAAGATTGAATAATCATTGGAAACCTTGGGAGCAATACAAATCAATTGTTCTCGCCAATCCTCCATTGATTAGCTTATCTCCTTGCACTGCAATTAGATCCTTATTGGATTTCCTGCCCACCTCTTGGGAATTACTGTTTTTCGACCTCTTCTCCACCTAGGTAATCCCTAGAGCTGGTCTTTCTCTAAAATTTTCTGCATTTCCCATGGTGACATCTTTAATAGCTGGCTGTGCTGGGGAGTGGATTACCAATGCCCCTGGGTTTTCTAGCTGCAAAATCTCAGAGGAGTCAATCACCTGTTCTAGGACAGGGGTTGGTGAGGGAGGAGCATGAGAAAGGATGATATTATCCTCAAGGTTCCCATATGCTCCTTCCATAATTTGGTCTTCTTGATCCACAAGAGATTTGAAGATTTCATACCGGTTGGTTGGCTTGGGATGAGCTTGCTCCTTGCCATTTCTCTTTTTGTTTCTTCTTCTCTTCTGCTGTTCAAAGCCATATTTTTGGGCATCAGAACCAGGGGGAATGATGGGTGGTTCCTTGACCGAAGTGGACTTACCCTCTCGGGGGTGATTTGGCATTCCCTGTGGAGCATCCGCTTTGGTGCTCAAGATATTTGGGCAAAACCTTGCCAAATGGCCATGCTTATGGCAAACTCTACATCGAAAAGGTAGGGCTTCATAGTCTAACTGTTGTATCCAGGAGTGTCCTGCTAACTCCAGTTCCATCTCAGCTGGTAGTGGCTGGCTAATATCCAGTTCTACACAAATTCTCGCATAAACAATAGTGTTTCCTTCTATGGTATCTTTGGAAACTCCCAAATATCTACCTAGAGAGTTACCTATCAGTTCAAGAATCTGCTCACCCCAAAACTCCATTGGGAGAGCATACAACCGGATCCAAATCGGGACAGCCATGGGCTCAATGCTAGGGTCGAAGCCCGCTCTCCACGGTTGGACAAATAACCCTGCCAGGCCATGGCTCCTCTTTTCTGATTCAAATGCTCTGTTTCTATCCGCTAAGGAGGAAAAACTAATAATAAAATACCCATTGCTTATGGGCCATAAGGAATACTCACTGATAAGCTCCCAGTTTTTTCTCACCCAGGAATGCAGAAAGTGCAGGGTGGGTCGGATGCCCATGAATTTGCAAATCAGATCATGAGTAGCACGGTAGTTGATCGTGTCCTCGACCAGCTCTGGTTCTATGACAATCTTCGGTCTGGAAGTAGATTGCGGGAGACATCCATTGACTCTATGCACAGGAGAACCCTTGCCCGCATTCCTGGATAGCGAATGGTAAGCACTCCGCTGAGCTTCATCGGAGGAAGATGCAGGGTTTTCTCTTAATATCTCGACATAATAGGTCTTCTTCCCATCGAGAGATCCTAGAGGAGACCCCATTGGGCCCTCCCGGGGCAACGAAAGAGTCGTCAGCAAAAAACACCAGCAAACCACCTGAGTCCCTGGTAGAATCTTCCCACCATAAACCCTAGAGCCTCGACCGACAACAGTTCAGAAAGTTTCCTGCCAAATCGCCAGAGCTCAAAAAAACTCCAATCCTCTATTATTACTTTTAATTACATCTTCATTTTTGATGTTATGAATTGTTGCTAATATCTTAGCAATGTTCATATGCAGTTTTTCCTGGTCCATCATAAGTAGGTATAGCTTTGAATACATCTTGAGGGATATCATGCATATGGGCAAGTCTCAAGGGACTGGTTGTATTCGAATTAGGATATTTTTGCAGAGGCTGGTTTGGAACCACATTCTACTACTAAGCCATATTTCTAGGTACTATTCTTACTGGAGGTGGTATTGGAGGTGCTTTAGGGGTGGATCAACTGGAGCCTCTTCTAACTAAAAATCTAAGGATAATTTTCTTATAATATTGGATCCTCTTAAAGGGAGCTCAAAATAGATAATAGGATATTTACTATTTTTTGTAGATAACCTAGTATTCATGAAAAATATGAGCTATAGGAATGACTTTTTTGGTTTCTTGCATTCATGTAGTCGCTAAGTGAATTTAACAGTCATCGCTTAACAAGGTCAAGAAAATTCACTGAATATTGATTCCTCCAGGAGAGATAAAAGAAATAAAACTTTGTGGGTTTGCTAGTGTTCTTGTAAATAGGGTCCCATTGGACATGCTAGAACTGTTGGGGTTTGAATTGACATCAAGGAGAAATTTAACTATGACTATGAATCTATGACTTCTAGGAGGTGCAAACCCGCCAATCACAACTCAAACCCTAACATTGTATGGATCAAAGATTGCTTCAGTCCAACCTCCAAAGTAGGCTAGTATACCTTATAAACTAATTCAGGTGTTGACTCAATTAAGCTTAGATAAAAGTGTATTTTTAGGGATAGAAATGAGATAAGTGTTTGGAAATAGTTGAATGAATAATGGTTGGATAAAGCTAACAACATTGAAAAATATCAAGAATCCTCTAATCAATCACATTTCCAGTATGCCACACTTAGGACTAACAACATTCAAAACTTATCATCTTCACCATTAAAGAATAATAAAACACTTAGAGAACTATTTCAAACATCCAAAATGCTAATAATCCAAATAGCAAAATTAGATCAATATTTAGACTCAGAAATAGAAGTCCTCTACATTATTTTTTTAGGCATGAACCATTCAAATTTACTCCAAATTATAAATCCAATATTAGCAGAATTGAATAATAATAACAGCAGTAGCATAAATGCATTCACAGAATAAACTCACAATTTATGAAGATAAAAAGCTAGAGGTAAAAATCCAAGTAATGCTCCTTCTATTGATTTATCAAAACATTACAGTAATATATCAGGCAAGCACTCTAGCATTGACCCTTAAACATGAGGGTTTGACCTCTTTATAAATATTTTACAATAAAATAACAAGACTAGAAATATTACAAGGATATTCCTTCCAGATCAGTAGAATATTGATGTGGTGTTCTCTCATTGGTTTTTAAGAAAAGAATGGAGTTGTACTCCATGAACACTACAATTATGATCTTTGTAAGTTGTTTGGCCTTCAACGGAATCTAGTAGCTAATATGGTTGTAATTTAAGCTGGGTCATCATCCTCCATTTGTTGATCTGCAACTAAAAATGTAGGTGAATCTTGATTTTGACAATGCTTGGTCTCCCTTGGTTCTTTCCACTACACTCAGTTTTTGCTGCATTATCTTCTTCTTTGGAATTTTCTGCTTTGAATTTTATTGGTATAGGTTTGATCAGTTTAACCGTAGAATAGGAGTTCTGGAGTAAACTATGTCATCCTCTGAAATCTACTACTTCATTTTCTATTGGGTTGAGTTTGACTGATTTGACCATGAAATGATCATTTGGAAGTAAATTGTGCCCCTTTTCGAAATCCGCTACTTCTTTTTTTGCTAGGTTAGTTTTGATTGATTTAACTATAGAATTCTCGATTTGCATTGGCCTCAGGTGGATTTTAACATTGCTTTACCTTTGGATATCTAGAATCCACAACTTTAATCTCCGCTAAACCTTGTTTGACTGTGCTGACTACAGATTTCATCCTCTGATGGAATTTAACCTTGTTGATACTTAGCAGATATTTTTTTCAACACTTAGTCAATTTTTTGTCAAACCTACTATGTTTGTGGCCTTTTGTTGTAGAAACTGACCTTGTGTTGAAGTCTCTCTTGTGAATTCCACAACTTTATATTTTTCTATGCATTGTTTGATTGCATTGATCGTGGATTTTGCACCTTAGCATAATTTAACATTGTTCTTGAGTTTTTTATAAACACTCAGCTAATTTTACAAAAAATTACTAAGTATGTAGCCTTTTGGGCCTACATGTCCAAGATGGTGAGAGTATTAAATATTTTATTCAAATAATTATAGAATTGAATTCAAGGTTGAACACCATAGGAGAAAATGTGGAATATAAGCTATTAGTCTCAATTGTACTTAGAGGTCTCCTTGGATCATTTAGAACATTTGTGACATTTCTCCAAGCATATAACAAAAGTGTGTCATTTTAAGAATCGATAAATATACCTCAACAATATGAATTAAAAATTAGTTGAGATATGAGTTATCCAATAATGCCCTTATCTCCACAAAGAAACCACAAAAATATTCAAAGGGTCCTTTTAACTCATCTTAATCACAAAAACATCAATGGGGGAGAATATATTTTTATATTTGTAAAAAAGGACATAATACAATATTTTGTAAATACAATATGATGACTCATTGGAATCAATTTCAAATACTTCCTCAAGAGAAGCAATAGTTTTAATCACAACATCAATAAGGACAAGAAAAATCTCAACAAAGGTCATAGTAGAAAGGGTATATTGCTTAGGGTGAATCAAAATAAAATTATAAAATAAGAATGTGAAACAACACAGTAGGTACTCATGGACAAGTGTCAAAACCAAGAAATAAATAATATTATAAAAAAGTCAAGAAAAAATGTGAAAATCAAAAGTGTGTGTCATCCAAAATCAATGAAGGTGGAGAATTTTTGAAATTTAGGTCTTATTTATAGTCAATACTCAAAAAAATTGAAGGATACTTTAAAAATGGTATAAAAATATCTATTGGTAAAGTAAGAAGAATGTGCATGGTGCTATTCAAACTTCACATCATTGAGGTTCAATGTAGAAATAAAATAAAAATATCTAAAACATTGAAGGATAAGCCCATAATGAAAGACATTTGTTTTGAAACAAGTGATCTTCTTTAAAGGATAAATTTTAGTTGTGATACTAGCGATTTAAGGCCCATGGTGGTAGATGGTTGTTGTGATACATGTGATATTATCCAAAGGGAAAATATAGCATATGATACAAATCAATTAAATATTATTGATAAAATAAAAGATTGTGTAGAAGATGGTTGTATTGACCATGACAAAGGCCATATTGTCAAAATTGAAAGTGACAGTGATTTTTTAGATTATCCATTTTCCAAGGCCATCTCAAGATGTACCCTACACCTTATTGCTTTCCACATGGGTGCATCCATTTGTTCCTCTTAAAGACACTTCACCCCTATTGCATGTTCCCAATCATCATTATTTTCACCCATTCAACCATCATTGATTACATTATTTCTCTTTCAATCCCCAAAGGATGCTTGCATCCGATTTGCTTGTTCACAATCAAAGGGGTTCCTTGCATGTCTTCAAGAATCACATGCAACATCAGATTTTTAGAGTGTGTGGTTATTATTAGTAGCTCCAGGAAATCCTTTGATTTTCTTCTTCCTCCTGAGGCTAGATTTCAAAATATATGCTTTGATCCCCAAAGCATCTGCTTCCCAATGCATAGGTGCCATGTTCATATATGGGCTTTGTCGAGTACACCTAATTTTAAATCCTTGTTTTAGCTTATCCATCCCCTTGTTAACTAGCTTTAGCTTTAGGTTATTCACTACATCATTATGTGTTACGTTGAGCTAGACACACTAGAGCTAGATTCTCTCATCGAGTCTATCCTCGATGAAAGGGGATATATTCTTTTTCTCAAGATTTTTTTTGGAAATGACTATGATGTAACCCTGGCATTTATCTACAACTAGGATGGAGACAAGGTAATTATTTAGGGTAGATGCTACGCTGTAGATGCCTAAATTCTTATGGAGATTACGGGATAGCCTCTGACTGGAAGATCTATGAGGAGGGAGAAGCACAACTAGGAGGTGGAGATCAGGGAATTCCCTAACAAAAGCAGAATGCTCAAGCTGGCAAAAATTGGTATACATGAATATGATCTATCGTCTCCTTGGAATAGGGTTATGATGCTCATCATGCAATACATTACAGTCGATGACCCTGACAAAACCCTATGTAGTTTCCATCCAATTTTTGTCAACTACTTTAGGAATATTAATATCATCAACATTCCCAAATTCCTTTTCCGCTCCATGAACTATTCCATTGAGACCTATAGGAAAAAAATCCACATTTTCATCCCACCAAGGTTTATTTAAAATCATCTATGGTTATTTCATGATTCATTGTCCTGAAGGTTCTATGGCCAACCCTACTTCCCCCATAGACCTTCCTCAAGATAACTCCAACCCCTCCAAGGTCATCCCTAAGGATGATGTTTCCATGAGCCCCAGGTCAACCTCCTTATATAGGAAAAGAAATTCAGTGGGCTTAGACATGGAAGCCAAGGATCCCATGGGATAGAAGGTCAAGACTGATGAACCGACAAGTGCTACCAAATTATTTGCTCACCTCAGAAGGAAGATTTTTTAGAGCCAACACAAAATTCAGGAGGTGGTGTCCAATGATGATGGAGATGACCACACATATTTGGTGCTGCAAAAACTCATAATCAAAATAATTTTTACAACAATATCTTAGTTTGAGGATCTTTTGTCCACCCTTAAGGAAATGTGGAATGTTCTAAACCTATTATTTTTTGTGAATATTTCTCTACCATAAACACAAATGAACCTATGCATTTTGATGAACCGTGATGTCCAATGAAGTGGTGAAGTAAGTGGTGAAGGATGGTAGCAAGGACGTTGCTTAGGTGATGTATTTTGGGGTGCATCTAAGGATGTGGCTATGGGCGTTCCCTGGGTTGCATTTTTGGGGGTCTTGTTGACTATGTTTGATTGGTTGGTATTCTTTTTTGTGTTTTTATTACATGTTAATTGCCTCTTTATTTTACATTTTCCCTCTTCATAGAATTCCATAATGCTATTTTTGTAACAAGGTTTTGGGATTCCTTTCAAAACCCGCTTTAATACAATTTTTTTACTTATAAAAAAAATTATGTTAAAATACATTGTGATGATAATGAATGGTATTTAAATGTTTTTTGTGATAGTGGAAGAGACCATAGTGGGAATTAGAAAATTGGGTGCTTGAAAATTATTGGTGACAAAGATCAAAGTAATGATGAAGGAATTGGGTGCTTTGAAAAGTATACCAAAGGTATTGGTTCAAAAATAATGATAAAAATAGGATATGATGGTATAGGATTGAGAAGATGTGGAAAAGGTGTGAGAATATCCATAATATAAGGTATAAGGCCAAAAAATGAAGGCCTTGGGTATGAAGGTCAAGCAGGTAGCAATGACATTAAGTTTGTGAAGAAATAATCATATGCAAAAGTTCTTAGGATGGGTTGTTTCCAACAAATCCTACTTAGTGTTACCATGTCCTACATGGAAACTAAATACAAATAAGAGAAAAAATGATATGGTCAACATATAGGGGCCTACCAAAAGCTAAAGGAGAAATGTAACTTCCTTGGCAATGGGTCAAGCCCTTGTTCCTTTTACAAATGTGCAAAGACTAATTACAACGAAATGTAAAAAAATGCAAAACTACTTCACATGATTGTGATAAAAATAGTTACAATAACAAAGTAAAAAAAACTATAATAAACAGATAAAAACAACTACAAATTCTAGGTAGAAGCAGATTAATAAATATGTAACAATAGTTGTGAAAACAAGTAAAACAACTATGAAATCTAAGTGAAAGTAGCTATAATAAATAGACAAAAAAAACTATGAAATCAACGTGAAAACCATAATAATAAATAGATAAAAACAACTAAGAATCAAGGTGAAAACCATTGTGATAAACAAAGAAAAATAGCTACATAATCAAGGTGAAAACCATTGTAATAAATAGATAAAAATTATACATATTCAAGGTTAAAGTTGTTGAAATGAGCATTGCAGTGTAAAAATGTTAATAGTTAGAGATCAACTTGCATCAAAATCCAAATAGGGAGGGTTGAGTAGAGTATGAGGCAACATAAAACCAAAAACACAGTAACGGAAAACACTAATGACAGAAATTCTTATAAAAATCTAGCAAAGATTTCATATGCATAAAAGGATTTCTTATTTTTTGTAAGGGCTCTAAGTCCAATTTATAAGCATCGACGAACTATTTTGGAAGAGGCAAGGTGGCTAAGAATAACTTAAGTAGGTGATTTAGCCAATGAGTAGAGAGATCACATAACAACTGAGTCCAAAAAAGTTAGTGGGAAAAATCATGCAACAACATGGCATGGAGTAACCAAGCCATGCAATCATACAATGTCTAGGCTGGGACAAGCAATGCATGGTGGCGGTGTGCAGGTGGGAGGTTAACATGCATTTTAAAAAAAAATATTTGGCCATTTAAAATGCATGTGTGCATTAAAAAAATAAATATACGTGGAAGGAGAAGATAACTCATGAACTTTTGATTTAAATTTAATGTCATCTTATTAAAAAAATGGCTTTAATTTAAGGTTTTATTTACATGGTTTATGAAATTTAACTTTTTAATTTTTATTTATTTAATTTCATCAAACTTTTATTTTTCAATTTACATGGAATTTTATTTATTTTGATTGTTACTTTTTAATTTTAATTTATTTAACTTAATAAGATTTTAATTTTTTTATTTAAATAGGATTTTTTTTTTTTAAATTTTTCATTTAATTTATTTTAAAGTTACAACAATTTTTATTATTTTGTTATTTTTATTATTATTTATTTATTATAATTTTTTACTTAACGAGTGCAATGTTGACGACTACAAGTTGGGATATTGACCATCATCAAAATATAAGCATGTTTATACTCATTAAAAAGCTCTCTTCAAAATTGTTTCAATAAAAGTGTGTTTGTGAATATTAATTCCCTAGATATGATGCTCCATATTTGGGCATGAGAAAGGTGGATTTGGAGGGTTGATGACTAAGGGTTAAAGAGATCTAAAGTGCACTCAACTTGGGTGTCTATATGTCCAATCATACAACTATTGTTGTAGCCTAGGGGTATCGATGCTTGATGATTCTAAGAGGGGTCATCATATGGTCCTTATGGATAGTAGGGCACTTTTTGTTGAGGTGGAACATCATACCCTTGGTTCTATTGCACATAGAGGACTATTTGTTTTTTTAGAATATACTATTGATTTTAATTTATTGTTGGAGTATTTGGATTTTGAAGTGGTGGTTGATTGGGTGGTATTTGATAATTCATGCCCCTAGAAATCTGTTGATGTATTTGTGAGTAGCCAAGATGAGGTGGAAAATGTTGACCAAGAACAATTTGTGAGAACCAAGGTAGGTTTTGGGATCCCATATATAAATTTGTATTTAGTAGATGTTGGGAGATATTTGTATTAGGCAGGGATTTGGCACTAGAAGATTTTATCCACCTATAAATATATTTGGATTTAGCAAATTTTGCAAAGCTTGTTGATAAGAAGGATTAGAGAAATTTTTTGATCCCTAATTGGATGGAATATGCACAAAGGTTGGGTGGTCCTCCTTGGATATTGAGTCGTTGTTGCAAGAGGGGTAGTTATATGACTAGTTAAAATCATTTGTTGTTGACTTGTATTTGACACATTATTGGTGCTAGTTTGTGATGGGTTAACACTTATTTGGCTACTAGACCCAACTTGAAAGTTTTGGTTTGGTAGTGAGACAAATGCATTTACTATGCATGTGACCAAAGTGGAAGTAACAATATTTTCTAGCGAAACTAAGACAAGAAAAGTGGGAAATAGATCATTCATATAATTGGGAAGAGTTTGGGATATATCTCTCATATTGATCAAAATATTGCTAATGAT
Source organism: Wollemia nobilis (assembly GCA_028583015.1). Taxonomy (NCBI): domain Eukaryota; kingdom Viridiplantae; phylum Streptophyta; class Pinopsida; order Araucariales; family Araucariaceae; genus Wollemia; species Wollemia nobilis. The sequence goes on from JAQPPZ010016881.1 coordinate 11,749,012, forward strand.
ATTTGGGACTGAAGGAGTTGTAGCCCAAACTTGTTGGCTTCTAGATACACAATATTGGTGTTATATAGATGGAATTAGATTGTTTTATGGGGAGAGGTATTTATTCCCAAAATGTAATTATAATTTTAAGGGCTAATAAAATGGACATGTAATATTGTTTAGTATGTTTTTTATGGTCCTCTTTTAAGCCTTGTATCCAAATAGCATGGGACTATTTCTTCCCTTTATTTCCTTTGCAATTTTACACAATCTATTCCAGCTATTTAGGATTTTGACCTTTGCTTCATACTTTAGATCTTGTATTCATAAGTTGAACTAGGACATGAAACTCAGAAAGGAATCATGATTGTAGCACAAAATAGGAGATTTTAGTAAATCACTAACTCACTTTGATTAGTTTCATGAGGTATGATGAATCACTAAAGTGGATGCTTTGCTAGCAAATCACACTTATTATCACAGGACAATTCCATAGGATTTCACAATATCTCAAATACAAATTTCACACAATAACAATAACAATTACATTGAAATATTATTAATAAATCAAATTTAAGCAATGCATGTTCGATTACATATTACATAGCTTTATCTTTAATATGTACATAAATAAGAGTCTTGACAATCACATGAATCTCTACCTTTACACTTACATAAACTCTTCATTTCCTTATACTCATGGGAGATATAACTCTTCACATTTATCAAATACATAATAATAAATCTCACACATTTACATAAATATAAAGTCTCTCATGATTACTCATAGCTCCTTACTTCTAAAAATGATAATTCACTCACATAACTCACACTTACTAACATGAAACCTCACACACATAGCTTCACACTTATTTACATGACACATAACTCACACCTAATAACATAACACGTATTATAGACTCAAATATTAAACACATCCTAGACTAAATTATTTACAAGGCCCTTGCATTAATATTTCAAGGTACCAAATATTAAAATAACATAATACCTCCAACACCTCCTCGTATTGCAGTATTTGGTATGAAGGTCCTTTACCTTCATGTTCTTTCATCTTCTTGATCTAACTTAGATGATGTAGTCTGGCTTGTTTTGATTTTGGTATTGGTTGTGTTTCTTTTGAATTTATTGCTAAAGAAGTTCATACCCTTTTTTTGGCCATATCTAGAATTAATTTTTTTTTCCCATAGAAATATATTTAGTGTTATCCTTGTTATTATTTCTTTCATTTTATCCCATTTGTGTATGCTTATCCATCCATAATTCATATTATTATTTTATTTGTACCAATAATATTTTTGAGAATGATTGTTACCTCCACAAATTTCACAACAATGAAGATCCCAACATTTTTCTATATTGTGTCCATGCCTACCACAATGTCCACATTTGTTACCTATCTCAATTTTTCTTGTATCAATTCCATATGTCCTTGTCCTAAAGTTCTCTATTTCATAATTACTTTTGTTAATCCCTGATTCATTATCACCCGATTGTTTGAAGTCTTCATATGTTGGTTCTATTCTTTGCCAATAAAATTTTGAATTTGTATCACTATACTCTATCAAAAACTCTATGCTAAACTCTCTATAACTATTATTGATATCATTACAATATCTTATCATATATACTTTTTGTAAACTCCATATTCACGAACAATGTTTAAGTCCCTTGTATCACATGCTATGTCTATTCCTTGAACAAGTTCTCATGTATTTGTTGTCATAGGTACTGAATCACAATTATCGCAACTTGCATAGGTCTTTATGGACCAAATCACAATTCTTATTTTTCTTTTGATGAAGATAACGAGTGTCACAACATGCATCTATCATAGGCCTTAAATAATTTGTGTCACAACTGACATATTTCATCGTAGGCTTGTTCAAATTTATGATGTATTCTTGTCTTTTAGGACTTCAAGAGAGGGTAATGCCATATACATTTTTATTCCTATATCAGTAGACAATGTATCATATTCATAGTCACTATTTAATTCAGTAAGTTTAAAATTTAGATAGCTATATAATGTTGAATAATTTTCATATTTAGATTCTCTAAAAATTGATTGTAAGTTTATCTTTAATTTTATTTGTATATATTTTCATTCTTCAACATTCTCTATCATGTGTTGTGTGTAGAGTTTTAGGTTTTTAAATATTTTCTTACTATATTATAGTGATGCATCCTAAATTTTTATATTTTCTTTTTGTTTGATTTATTTCTTTAATTGCCATGCTAGCAATAAATTATTTTCTTCAATATGATTTCTTGTTGGACTAAAATATACCATTATTAAGGAAAGATGTTGTGCCCATCGATTTTAGCCAAAGTATAGTAATTGGATGAAATAAGGTTACCTTGTGCTTCAATCTCTGGAGAAGGTTGGATCCTTTAAAGAAGGGGTTTAGGAAAAGGGATAAGATAATTTAGGGTTAGGAAAATAAAAGGGTAGAAAGTGGGGAGATATTTGTATTAGGTAGGGATTTGGCACTAGAAGATTTTATCCACCTATAAATACATTTAGATTTAGAAAATTTTGCAAGGCTTGCTGATAAGAAGGATTAGAGAGACTTTGTGATCCCTAATAATATGGAATATGCACAAAGGTTGGGTGGTCCTCATTGGATATTGACTCATTGTTGCAAGAGGGGTAGTCATATGACTAGTTAGAATCATTTGTTGTTGACTTGTATTTGACACATTATTGGTGCTAGCTTGTGATGGGTTAACACTTATTTGGCTACTAGACCCAACTTGAAAGTATTGGTTTCGTAGTGAGATAGATGCATTTACTATGCATGTGACCAAATTGGAAGTAACAATATTGCCTAGAGACACTAAGATAAGAAAAGCAGGAAATAGATCATTCATCTAATTGGGAAGAGTTTGGGATATATGTCTCATATTAATCAAAATATTGCTAATGATATTTGGGACTGAAGGAGTTGTAGCCCAAAATTGTTGGCTTCTAGATACACAATATTGGTGTTATATTTTTTTATGGGGAGAGGTATTTCTTCCAGAATGTAATTATAATAATAAGGGTTAAGAAAATAGATATGGAATCTTTATTAGTATGTTATTTACGGTCCTCTTTTAAGCCTTGTATTCAAATAGCATGGGATTGTTTCTTCCCTTTATATCCTTTGTAATTATACACAATCCATTCCATATATTTAGGCTCTTTACATTTTCTTCATACTTTAGATATTATATTCATAAGTTGAACTAGGACATGAAACTCAGAAAGGAATCATGATTGTAGCACAAAATAAGGGATTTTAGGAAATCACTAACTCGCTTTAATCAGTTTCATGAGGTATGACAAATCACTAAAGTGTATTCTTTGTTAGCAAATCACACTTATTCTCATAGGACAATTCCATAGGATCTCATAATATCTCAAATGCAAATTTCACACAATAACAATAACAATCACATTGAAATATTATTAATAAATATACTTTAATCAAAACATGTTCGATTGCATATTACAAAGTTTTATCTTTAATATGTACATAAATGAGAGTCTTCATATTCACATGACTTTTGACCTTTACACTTACATAAAATCTTCATCTCCTCATACTCATGGGAGATCTAACTCTTCACATTTCTCAAATACATAATAATAAATCTCACATATTTACATAAAGATAAAGTCTCTCATGATTGCTCATAACTCCTCACTTCTAAACATGATACTTCACTCACATAACTCACACTTACTAACATGACACCTCACACACATAACTCCACACTTATTTACATGATACATAACTCACACTTAATAACATAACACGTATTATAGAATTAAATAATAAACACATCCTCGACTAAATATTTTACAAGGCCCTTGCATTAATATTGCAAGGTACTAAATATTAAAATAATATAATACCTCCAACACCCCCTCGTATTGCAGTATTTGGTATGAAGGTCCTTTACCTTCATGTTCTTTCTTCTTCTTGATCTGACTTAGATGATGTAGTATGGCTTGTTTTGATTTTGGTATTGGTTGTGTTTCTTTTGGATTTATTGTTGAAGAAGTTCATACCATTTTTTTGGCCATATCTAGAATTAATTTTTTTTCCTAAATTTAGTGTTATCCTTGTTCTTATTTATTTCATATTATCCCATTTGTATATGCTTATCCATTCATAATTCATATTATTATTTCCTTTGTACCAATAATATTTTTGAGAATGATTGTTGCCTCCACAAATTTCACAACAATGAAGATCACAATAGTTTTCTATATTGTGCCCATGCCTACCACAATGTCCACATTTGTAACCTATCTCAATTTTTCTTGTGTCAATCCCATCTGTCCTTGTCATAAAGTTCTCTATTTCATAATTACTTTTGTTAATCCTTGATTCATTATTTTGAAGTCTTCATATGCTGGTTTTATTCTTTGCCAATAAAATTTTGAATTTGTATCACTATACTCTGTCAGAAACTCTATACCAATATCTCTATAACTATTATTGATATAATTACATTGTCTTATCACATATACTTTTTGTAAACTCCATCTTCATGAACATTGTTTAAGTCCCTTGTATCACATGCTATGTCTATTCCTTGAACAAGTTCTTATGTATTTGTTGTCATAGGTCCTAAATCACGAGTATCGCAACTTGCATAGGTCTTTATGGACTTCAAATCACAATTCTCAAATTTATTTTTATGAAGATCACTAGTGTCACAACATGCATCTATCATAGGCCTTAAATCATTTGTGTCACAACTGACATCTTTCATCATAGGCTTGTTCTTCAAAGTTTTGATTTATTCTTGTCTTTAAGGACTTCAAGAGAGAGTAATGCCATATACATTTTTATTCCTATATCAATAGATAATGTATCATCTTTAGAGTTACTATTTGCTTAAGTAAGTTTCAAACTTAGATAGTTATTTAATGTCAAAAAAATTTCATCTTTAGATTCTCTAAAAATTGATTGTAAGTTTATCTTTAATTTTATTGATACATCTTTTCATTCTTCAACATTCTCTATCATGTGTCGTGTGTAGAGGTTTTTCAATATTTTCTTACTATATTATAGTGATGCATCCTAAATTTTTATTTTTTATTTTAGTTTGATTTCTTTATTTAATTACCATGCTAGCAATAAATTATTTTCTTCAATATAATTTCCTGTTGGACTAAAATCTACCATTATTAAGGAAAGATGGTGTGCCCATAGATTTTAGCCAAAGTATAGTAATTGGATAAAACAAGGTTACCTTCTGCTTCAATCTCTAGAGAAGGTTGTCTCCTTTAAATAAGGGGTTTAGGAAAATGGATAAGATAATTTAGGGTTAGAAAAAGAAAAGGGTAGAAAGTGGATAGGATATAATGTAACATTAGATCTTACAAAGCAAGATACTAACCTAATCATTTATATGGTACTTAATAGATTAGCCATGAATTTCATTTGCTGGTTCATTTAAGTACAATATATTTATTTTAATCATTCCAAGGATCTAAGCAATTAGATAATCCAATAGGCGATCATCGATCACTTTAAGAGAATACACTAAGTACAAGGTGTAACAAAAATGACTTAAAACAACACATAAATCTAATTATTCCAAGGACTATAAATGTTAGCTATCCAATAGGTAATTCTTGAACTACTTTAAAATAATAGACTAACACCACAATGTAATAGAAATGACTTAGAAAAGTATATTCATAAAAACCTGTAAATGTGAGAAAATGGAGACCAAATAAATACCACTTAATTGATCTGTAAGCGAATTACAAAGTAATACCAGGAAAGGAATACAGAGCCAACCAATTAAATTAGGTTAAAACTTGTATTTATAGGTTTCTTATTTGAATCTTGCAATATAAGATTTATATTTAATTATGAAAATAATTGCAGATAATTGTATAGAATATTCTAAAATATGGATGAGTGACCCAAATGTATTTTTTTATCTGATTTTGAATCCAACCCATTGATCTATAATGGATATCTGAAAGTGGTTTCATTATTGGAGCCTTGGTGGGGACTAGTTGGCGTGCACATGGTTGTTGTGAAAATAACATCTAACTATCATGCTTGAAGCAGAGATCTAGGCCTTAGAGGAATCATACAATCATGACTTAGGGCACCTTGATTTTGAGAATTTTTCATGTTATGTTATTTCTCTTTTGTGCATTGTCCCGAGCTAAATTCTACAATAGTGACATCATTTTCTTTTTGAGCCCATACTTGAGCACTTCTCGATTGGGTAGGTTCATATTTAGCCCCAAACATATTTGTTTTTCCTTACAACATCGAGTGTATTTTTGCTTAGGTGACATCATTGATATTGGTCTTGAAAATCATGGCTTGGAGGTTAGCATGGCCTTGGGCTACTTGAATTAATCACTTTCGTCATATTTTTCAAGGTCTAGGCTCGGGCTTCTGTGATGTCAGACCTCTTTTTACTAGATCATCTACCATTTGTTCGATATAAAGTGATCATAAATTTTTTCTAACTTTATTCACAAGATTGTCATGTGCCCCATGAAGGATGTGTTGAATGCTTAATTTTCTCAAATATCATTACCAAATTTCAGTCATCCCTGGTCCCATGCATCTTTGATAACTTTGCAACACTTAGTAGATTTTATAGCTTAGACATTTTTCTCATTTCTTCAATGTGGTAAAAAATTAACCCACATGTTTGGCACCTCCAAAGGTATTTACGCTCATGAGAATGGAGAACTTACATAGCCCTATTTTAAACTTAGCATTTTTAAAAGAAAATTTCAAAAAAGAACTAGAGAAGAAGATGGAAGATAGGTGATATATAGGTGAAGAAATACAACCGGTAATTGTTGCAAGATAAAGGAGGGTGGAAGGTGATAGAAGAAAAATAGATATGGGGTGGTAAATAGATACACATGCAAAAAGGAGGTAAATTTTGGTAAAGAGAAAAGAGTGGAAAAACATGGGGATGAAAACATGTTAGAAGAAATATGATTTATGGGAGATAAACAAAGATGGTTTGAATGTGGAAGCAAATGAAGATGTTTATGATGTAGTGTGCAAACAAACACCCAAAGAAGAGGTACTATATTAGGAAGAAAGGAAAAATAAGAAAAATAGGAAGAAAGGGGTACCTTAATAATGGGACATCCCAAACAAATGTACCTCCACTATTATAATAAATATTTTTTCTCTTAAGTTCTACTAGGATAGTCTAAATTGAGTTACCACTATTCCATGAGTCAGTTGAACTCTTAGTTTAGACTAGTTCATATTTGTTGAGTTGTTGTAATCCAACGACTCACATTGATAAACTTTTCTATTTATACAAAGTTGATCCCATGGAATAATCAATCAGTTCTTGATATTTCAGTAATGCTTTGCATATCTAGTATCAATATTGCTACATGGTACCAAAGCTGGGCTAGATTTTGCATGCATTCAAGTTTTGATAGAGCTGGTTCACTTTCTTTGGATAGTTTTTTTTACTACCTCAGCTTGCTTAAAGTTAAAGTAGTCATACTTTTATCCATAAGCCACTGAATTTTTTTCTTTCAACAAAAAAAATCTTATTTTATTTTGTTGAAAGGCAATTGAAACTTGCCTCCTGCATAATTCTCAAAGCATGACTGTCATGTTTTTATATATTGTTGCTGACTTTTCATTTGAAATAGTTAAAGGAGCATATGATATTATGTTGTAACTATACCTATATGGTATAATACAAATAAAAGTATAGCTTTATCTCTTATTGGACTAGTTTTTTAGTCTATGTAAGGCATTCATTACGTCAAGCTTCCTTTGAATCGTACGCCCATGACATCAATCTCACCATGTCATTGTGATGCAATTGGTATCAATTTTTTTTTCTTGGGAAATGCGCTATATAGCTCGATGCTCTTCAACCTTGGCATTGAAATTTATGAAACAATTAGTGTCACATTCCTTTTGTCTAGAAGATGCAGTTGGTGTCGCATTCCTTTCACATGGCAGAAGTGCTATTTAGCTTGGCACCCTTTTACCTTGTGTTGCTATTGCATTCATGATTTGGCTGGCACATGTGGTATTAACTCAAATTTTGAGTGTTGTTTGGTGCCCTCCATGAATTTCAACTTGGTGTTCTAGTAAAGACTACAGTGTTGGAACTTCATGCTCTCTTCACCTGCCCACCACTAGCTTGGTGTCCATCCTAACAGTCACCTTCCAGCCTATTCCACATCTCTAGCATTCTATTAGATACTTGATTTTATCACGACTACCAATTTTTCTTGATCATAGTGGTGCAAAAACATCACCTTTCATAGATGCCTACATCGTCAAGCAAACAATCTACATCACCTTTTGCTATACATTTCACTACAACACTCCATCCAACACACTCTCGCCTAATCAGATCCATAGCTTGTAGTCCCATTATGAATGCTATGCACAATAATAGATCACAATAGCTCGATTGAGTCCTTCATCAGCAATGGAGGGGATCTCTTTTATAATTTCTAAGAGTGGGACGAAATACTACCGACGGTCGAGGAATTACTAAAGTATTCCATTTTCTAACATGGTATTAGAGCACATCCAAGACATACTCCATCAATAGAAGAGACTTTTGGTAACGCTGTTACCATTTCATGAGTATTCAACTCCTTTACATAGTTGTAATTGAGATATCCAAACCTTTCATGCTAAATATTTATTCTAGATAAAACCCAATAAATAGTTAAGCTTAACTTGGAAAATGAAAGAAGCCTTGCTTAAATAGTAAAGGCATACAAACTGAGCTAATCTCAGCCATACATATTATCCTAGTAATAACTTAGGATATAATATTATTCTAACACCCCCCTTAAGTGGTACTAGGATATAATAACACCCCCCCTTAAGTGATGTTAGGAGGTACTTAGGATATTATGATTTTTTTAGCGTGCCAATATCTAAGCTATAAGAACAACCTCCTCCTTGCTCTAAGTGCCTCATATGCTATGCTTTGGGTGATAAAGGATATCAATTATTATTGCGCTAAAGTTTTCTTTTACAGGTGCTATCAAACAAGTGAGAAGTGAAGCCAAAACACTATGATCGTGCTACCTTTCTTGTTCTAAGGAGCTCTGTGAGTGGTGTCTCCTCAGATGAACTCTTGTTCTAGTAGTTCCTCGAGTTGAACATGACACACTCCTACCTCAACTTTTATATGGTGGTGCTGGTGCCCACCGTTGCGAACCTTGAGGATACGTAAAACTATATTTTTTCATCACGAGTGTGGAGTTGGGAGGGCCTACAACAGTCATATGTAGCGTTACGTAGGCATGTTATCCCTACGTTAGGAGAGAAGATGACTTAGAAAACCATTATTGGTTATGAAAGTCAGTTTGGAGGTGAAAGATATTCAAGGACAGTGGTCTTTTTCTCATTTTCCTATGCATTGTTTTCATAAGAGTAAGACTGTTGCATTCATTTGTTGTATGTGGAGTGATATTTGATGAAAGTGAGCTCATATCAACCTCTAAAAAAAACTCTTCTACCAGATTTTCAAAGAATCATTGTAACAGATTTTTTCTTGAGCTCCTCTCACTGTTTCTCTGCCTATTCTATAAAGGCATTTTAAGTGAAGAGTCTCCTTGTATATCATCAATAAAAAAGAGATTTTTTTTTGGGGGGTGTTTTGGTGGTGCTACTTCATGCACCTACTTATAATGGCTTCAATCAAGGGGGTGCTTCTTCATGTGTCTATATTTGCTGAATTGCAGTCTTTACTACTGCTGCAATTTTTTTGGTATTCCTACATAGACAAGGTGATAGCTACTATTGCATTCCATTTTTGGAGGTGATACTTAGATCATATTACTGGTGGAATCTCTTCTTCTGGACCTTTCTTGGCCATTTAATATTTGTTGCTTGCACCTCATTTATTTTATGAAAAAAACTTGTAATATCACTCACAGCAAGCAAAAATAATCAAGAATCTTCTCATAAGGCACTTCACATTTGGCCAAAATATCTATATAACCACCTATGTTCCATGTATCATTCTCCTCATTAACCTATAGTCTCCCTCACGTTAGGGTGGGTCATTGAGAAGATTCGATATAAAGGTCTGGCAGGTTATTCTTGTTTCAAATCGCCTATGTTCCATGTATCACTCTCCTCATTTACTTATAGTTTCCCTCACATAAGGGCGGGTAAATTGATGAGTTCGGTATAATGGTCTGGCTTACGCTACCTTTATTCAATAGGATCTCTTGCTCCACTATTCTCATTGAAGGAGGGGTGCATCATTGTCTTCTCAAAGTTTCTTGCAGTTAAAGGGGGGAATATTGGTTCACTGCAGTTTTCTTTTGGCAAAATGAATACAATTGACCCACTCACCCCTCATAACTATCACACATGGAAACCAAAAATATTAAATCTCATTTCTCAAAAGGGCTCACACACTTGCTAGAAGATAAGCAACCTGAATTTGAAAAGGAATATGAGATATTTGTTCATAAAGGGAATATGTATGAAACAATGGGTATTATAAGCACAAATTTAAATGAAAGCTTATGGTTTCACATTTCAGAATATAAAACTCCATTTGAGAGTTGGAAAAAACTAAAGAACTTGTTTGGTAAAGTGGATCAAATAAGGTCAATGCAGCTAGAGGTAAAGTTAACAACATTATCTCCTGAAGACTTCAACAATATTGTTGACTTTCTCACCAAATTTAAAGAATTCCTCACTCAATTAAAAGGCAGTGGCAAGAATAAAATAGAAGAAGAATGCATCTATCTTATTCTTTCTAAGTTAAATGGAGTATTTCAAATTTTTTCTATTTCACCTTTTTGTCTACAAAAGATGCACTTGGTACAAGTTTTAAAATACCCTCTTTAGAGGAGTTTTGTGATAGGCTAACTAGAGAGGAAACAAAACTTGCAAAATATGAGATCTCTCCCTCTTCCTCAAAAGCATTAGTAGCATCCACCTCCACTAAATAAAAATTTAAAAAGAAAGAAAGAGGCCCTATAACTTGTACACATTGCAAAAAGGATGGTCATTCTGTGAACAAATGTTGGAAAAGACTACAACAACTAGAGGCAACAATGAAGGATCACAAAATATACATTAATAAGTATATAGGAAAAGCCTTAAATGTTCAAGGCAAAGATATAAAACCTTCATCAAAATACTGGGTTCTAGATTCAAGGGCAACTCATCATATGACTTCTTCACATGAGTCATTCACTTCAATCTCCTCAAGCTCAACTTGTAGCATAGAAGTTGGTGACTCATCCTTTATCCTAGTCAAAGGAAAAGGTGACATATCCATTGATGGTGGTTATATAAATAATGTTCTCTATGTCCCAAATATAGCTAAAAATATCCTATCCATCTATCAAATTTGTACTTCTCCAAAGGGTAAAACAATTCTATTTTCACCAACAAGAGTTGAAATAAGAGACTTTCAAGAACCACACTCTCTCATAGAAAAAGGATATATTGATCATAACACTCACCTATTTCACTTCAATGGATTCAAAAATTTAGATGGGGCCTCCTATTTTGTTGCACATGGAGATCTTGATAGAAAAATTTGGCATGAAAGGTTTGGATATCTCAATTACAACTATCTAAAGGAGTTGAATACTCATGAAATGGTAACAGGGTTACCAAAAGTCTCTTCTATTGATGGAGTATGTCCTGGATGTGCTCTTGGAAAACAACATCAAGATCCTTTTCACCCAAGTGGTTCTCAAAGGGTCTCATCCCCTCTAGAGTTAATCCATAGTGACTTGATGGTCTTCCTAGAGCCTTCTTTCAAAGGAGAAAAATATGCCTTAACCTTCATTGATGATTTTTCAAGAAGAACTTGGGTCTACTTTCTAAAATACAAAAGTGATGTTCTATCCCACTTCAAAATATTCAAGGCCTTAGTTGAAAATCAAGCCACTTGCAAAATCAAGAAAATTTGTACAGATAATGGGGGGAATACTTCAGTAATGAGTTCTCCATATTTCTCTCAACTCATGGCATAATTCATCAACATTTAGTCTCCCATAATCCACAGCAAAATGGTATTGTAGAAAGGAAAAATAGATATTTAAAAGAAATGGCAAATTGTATGCTCCGCTCAAGAGATCTTCTAGCAATTTTTTGGGCTGAGGCTATTAAATGTGCAAATTATATTCAAAACCACACACCTCATAAAGCTCTTGGGCATTTGACTCCAGAGGAAGCATGGACTGGCTCAAAACCTGATGTCTCTTTTTTCAAAGTTTTTGGGTGTACTTCTTGGGCACACATCCCAAAGAAAAAGAGGAAGGCTCTAGAAAAAAAAAGCAAGCAACTTATATTTTTTGGTTATTGTGAGGAAATGAAAGCCTAAAAGCTCCTTGATCCCACAACTCATGAGGTATTTTTTCACAAAAATGTTCAATTTGATGAAACATTCCCTTATAAAGATCCTCAATCATCTTCTTCCAACAATAATTCTCTTGAACCATCTCCAATATTTGAGCCTCAATATAGTGAAGATACCATCCTTGAGATAGATGACCAAAATGAGGATCCTATAATTCAAACTCCAACTCAAAGTCCTGCCACACCCATTACTCCTTCCACAATGCCAAAATGGGCCCACACCATAGTTCAAGAAGCCACTCCTTACATCCAAGATCTTCCATCATCCAGATTAAGCCACTCCATGGGTTTTGGTCTCGTCTGTCAGTCCATTTCCACAGATCCTCAATCCTTCAAAGAAGCAAATGGTATAAAAGAATGGGATGATGCCATGGAAAATGAATTTTCTTCCTTAGTCAAAATCAAAACTTGGGATCTAGTCCCTCTACTTAAAGGAAGAAAATTGGTTCACTGTAAATGGATTTACAGAACTAAGTATGGACCTAATGGAAAAATTGACAAACACAAAGCTTGCTTGGTAGCTAAAGGTTTTTCACAAATTGAAGGCATTGATTATTCTGAAACCTTTGCACCAATTGCAAAAATGGATTCTGTTAGACTGGTACTTGCACTTGCTGCTTTCCAAAGATGGCTAGTTTTTTAGATGGATGTTAAAAGTGCTTTCTTACATGGTGACTTAAAAGAGGAAATATTTATGGAACAACCTGCTGGATTTATTCAAGACTCCTCCCTTGTTTGTAGACTAAGAAAATCTCTTTATGGTCTCAAACAAGCTCCTAGAGCTTGGTATGAAAAAATGGACTCCTTCCTTCTTTCCTCTAGATTTTCTCATTGTGAGTCTAATGCAACAGTCTATATTTGGAGAGATAAAGAAATCATCACCATACTTGTTCTTTATGTTGATGATCTACTACTCACTGGTAGTGCAATCTCTCACATCCAAACTATCAAAAACTCTCTTTTTGAGAAATTTGAGATGGTTGATCTAGGTTTAGCTCATTACTTCCTTGGGTTTTAGATAACTCAAATAGATGCAAGAATTTCATTATGTCAATAGAAATATACTCTAGATCTTCTTCAGTGGTTTAAGATGACTGATTGCAAGCCTTCTTCCACACCCTTTCAATCTGGAGTCACTTTATCTACTTCCTGCAAATCCCCTCCATGTGATGCTACTCTATATAGACAGCTTGTGGGAAGTCTATTGTACCTCACTCATAATCGCCTAGATTTTTCATATGTTATTGGATTAATATCTAGATTCTCTCATAAACCTCATTTCAACCATTGGCAAGCAACAAAGAGAATACTCCACTACTTGTAGGGAACCACTCACTTTGGGCTCTTATATGAGGGTGTATCCATGGGTATCACTGGTTACATAGATTCTAATTGGGTAGGTTCAGTTGATGACAGATGTTCCACCTATGGCTATGTTTTTTGTCTTGGTTCTTCACCTATTGCTTGGTCATGCAAAAAATAACAAGCAACAAATTTATCATCTACAAAGGCAGAATATAAGGAAATTTTTTTGGCTAGTCAGGAAGCTCTTTGGCTTCATCAGATACTAAGGGAATTTGGTTTTTTTCATGACCAACCTATTATCATTTGGTGTGACAATCAGAGGAAAATTCATATTGCTCGCAATCCAGTTGAGCATCAATGCACCAAGCACATTGAGATTCACATGCACTTCATTCGGCAACATATTCAACAAGGAGATCTAAACTTGGAGTATATTCCCACAAAAAATCAAATTGCAGACATCTTCACCAAGTCCTTTCCTTCTCCACGTTACATTTAGTTGCATGAGAAACTTGGGGTTAGGCAGTTGCATTAGAAGGGTGCACAGAGGTTTTCACCTCTCTCTTCTTCTTATTCTTCTTCTTCTTCTTCTTCTTCTTGGAAGATGGTTTTTTCCCATGTGGTTTTTCACCATATCTCCTATATGTAAGTTCATTGTACATGAGTACCTAATAAGGCCATATTGTTAGGACTCATTTTTTTGGGTAATCACCAATATTGTACATGAGTACCTCATTAGGCCTTGTTATCGGGACTCATCTCCTATTGTTACTTTCACCCCTAGTATCACTTAAAGGGGGGTGTTAGAATAAATATTTGTTCTCTTAAGTTCTACTAGGATAGTCTAACTTGAGTTACCACTCTTCCATGATTCAGGTGAACTCTTAGTTTAGACTAGTTCAGATTTGTTGAGTTGTTGTAATCCAACGGCTCACATTGATCAACTTTGCTATTTATACAAAGTTGATCCCATGGAATAATCAATAAATTCTTGATCTTTCAGTAATGCTTTGCATATCTAGTATCAATATTCCTACATCCACGAGCATACTTTATTGTCGCTAAAAGTTTCTTTAGGTCCAAACAAGGTGCCTTGAGCAAGTATTCCAATCACTTGTAGGCTAGAATCTATCATCTTCACACCCTTTTCTCTTTTTTTATATAGTATAATAGGAACTCTCTCTATTGATAACTCTTCACTATGGTGGTATCTACCTTTACCTTTAACTCATACAAGATTTTTGTTCTAATTTACAAGGTACCTCATGCCTTAGGCCTTATATAGAGTGAATGTTTGAGGGATGATCTTGCTAGTTTGCATATGTTGAATAACACATCTTGATTGGGCATTTTTTCCAAAAAAAAATGCTTTATGTGAGTTGTTTGTTCAAATATTATTTTGATCTACTGAGATCCACTTTTATTTTTTTCTTTCTACCTAGCTAACATCATATTTAATATGGTATGACATATCATCTTGTTTACACAAATTGTGTCAGATTCACTGCATATCATGTTAGGTTCTCAAGTGTGTTCATTACCTCTAAAATGTCTTTATCTTGTCCATTGGGTATGGAGTTAATGAATTAATGATGGAGGTAGATAGAGAAGAAGGTGGATGCAAAGTATCATAGAACATATTTGAAGGCTAAAAATAATTCTTTAAGTTTAACCCTCCATCTACTTTGCCAAACTACTATCATGTTTTTAGTCTAATCAACCCATCAATTTTTTACTACAACAGTTCTCTTTTCATATCTTATTTATTCTATGTACAAAGAATGCAAAAAATAATTCTCATTTTAGAGACCATTATATTTATGTAATACAACTATATTCAACTCATTTATTTAATTACTAGCTATTTACACATAAATGTGGTATGATGCCCATGCCTAGCTCAGCTCAATATTTAAAGTCTAACCTATGAACCTGCAATACCTTGACCATATGGCACCAAATTGTATTTTCTCCTCATACTTAGTTTCCACTAGTTTTGAGCTATTTTTTATTCTTTTGGGATCCATTTTGATTTTACCTTTTTTATCTGAAAATCTTGAATGCTGAGCATATATGGATTTTATGAAGATTTAAATTATATTAAGCTTCACTTAAATAAGTATTGGTTTTGGCAAAATACCTTGGAGCGTATGCATTTTGGACTCAATCTGTTCAAACATATAAAACTAGGGAGGTTGAACCTCTCCTATGTATAAGAAAAAAATATTTCCAACTATTGGATTTGATTGCTTGTGGAAGGAAACACCACTTACATATGCTGATCATACTTCATTTGTTATTTTCTTTATCATTGTCTCTATTTCTAGGCCACAACTACTTCTTCATGGTTGTGTTGCCTTTTGCCTTTAATATTTATCAATGAAGAAAGGATATAAACCCTTATTAGGTATTTGGAATATCTTATTAATACTAGGTATTATCATCTGGTCTCAATATTGATTCAAGTATCCTCCAATTTTATCTAGGAAATAATTGGCCAAATATATGTTGAATAAGGGTGGTACATTGACAATCGTTATGCCTTGTATCATTAATAAATTAGGGTGTCCATATATCATCGTCAAGACATCTTTAAAGATTCCCACTATTTTTATAAATATCCCTTTGAATTGCAACCATCCAGGCTCTATTGGATTGGTGTCTAATTTTGAGCTTTTGCAGACCTCTAGATATATTATTGTGGTCATAGTTTTTGGCTTTATTACACAATTATACAATATGCATTCTCTTAAAAAGAGAGACAAGTAAAATGGAGTAGATGAGTTCTCTTGGGTGTCAAAAGACATGTTTCTTGCATTTATACTATCATTTTTACTTGTGTTTTCAAGAGACATCTTGACAAGATCCACTTATCCAACTACCAATAAATCCTCTCTTAGTCCTTTGGGAAAAAAGTTTTTGAAAAGCTTTTGAAATTATTATTCTGCTATGATTTTTTTCTCCAAATTCATATTTGGTAAGTACAAATTTTTGTATAACTCGGTCCTCTTATGATTCAGAGGTAAAAAAAATTGTATGAATTGGTCCTCTTATGATTTAGAGGTCAACAATTTTGTATGACTCGGTTCTCCAAAGACAATTATCTACTATCTAGGTTCGTATAACTTTTTCTTTGAAAGAAATAATGAACAATCTAATCATTACATATTCAAAGGTAATATTATACACAAAATATAGGGAAGCTATATCTTGACAATGTTCATAGGTAATTTTTCCTTTGCATTTATAACTAGGTAGGGTTTTTAAGGTAATTTTTGGTGTTTCATGAAGGATCAAGATACTAAGAGGATCAGTATCAAACCATGAGGGACAATATTATTGAGCAATAAGATCAACATCACCTATTTACTAGTAATTCTTGGTGAATTATTACTAAAAATCAATATTATTATTGTATATACATGACTCTAAGTTCTATTGTTGGGAGTCACCAAATGAGCATACAATCTCCACTAATGAGATCAATACTATTCACTTAATCTTGGATCATCTGGAATGTAAGACAAGAAAATAAATTATCCCATCAAGCATGCCAAAAACTTACTATTATGTTGGACTAAAATATACCATTATTAAGGAAAGATGTTGTGCCCATCAATTTTAGTCAAAGTATAGTAATTGGATGAAACAAGGTTACCTTGTGCTTCAACCTCTAGAGAAGGCTAGCTTCTTTAAAGAAGGGATTTAGGAAAATGAATAAGAGAATTTAGGGTTAGGAAAAGGAAAAAGTAGAAAGTGGATGGGATATAGTGTAACAACATTGGATCTTACAAAGCAAGACACTAATCTGATCATTTATATGGTACTTAACAGATCAACCATGAATCATATTTTTTGGTTCATTTAAGCACAATGTATTTATTTTAATCATTCAAAGGATCTAAGCAATTAGCTAATCCAATAGGTGATCACCAATCACTTTAACATAATACACTAAGTATTGGATGTAACAAAAATGACTTAAAACAACACATAAAATCTAATCATTTTAAGGACTATAAATGTTAGAAATCCAATAGGTAATTCATATTTTTGAACTAATTTAACATAATAGAATAACACTACAATGTAATAAAAATGACTTAGAAAATTTTATTCATAAAAAACCTGTAAATGCGAGATAATGGAGACCAAAAAACTACCACTTTTTTGATCAAAAAGTGAATTACAAAGTAATACCAGGAAAGGACTATAGAATCGACTGCTTGAACCAGGTTCAAACTCATATTTATATGCTACTTATTTGAATATTGTAGCATAATATTTATATTTAATTATGAAAATAGTTGCAGATAGTTGTACAAAATATTTTAAAAATATGGATGAGTGGCTCAAATATTTTTTTGTATCTGATTTGAATCCAACTCATTGATCTATAATGGATCTCTGCAAGTGGTTGCATTATTGGATCCTTGATAGGGACCAACTGGCATGCACCATGGCTATTGTGGAAATTGTATCTAACTATCATGCTTGAATATAGGCTCTGGGCCTTAGAGAAATCATAAAATCATGGCTTAGGGTGCCTTGATTTTTAGCATTTCTTTACACTATGTTATTTTTCTTTTGTGCATGATTCTAAACTAAAGTCTACAACAGTGATAGCATTTACTTTTTGATCCTAACCTTGAGCACTTCTCGGCTAGGTAGGTTTATCTTTAGCCTCAAATATCTTTGTTTTTCCTTGCAACATTTGGCATATTTTTTCTCAGGTGATGTCATTGATATTGGACTTGGACATCATGGCTTGGAGATTAGTGTGGCCCTGAGATACTTGAATTAATCACTTTTTTCATCTTTTGCAAGGTTTGAGCTCAGAATTCTATGGCATCGAGTCTCTTTTTACTAGACTGTCCACATTTTGTCTGGTACTGGGTGATCGTTGAATTTTCCTTTGCTCATAATGTTGTCATGCACCCCATGAAATATGTGTTGGATGATAACTTCTCTTAAATTTTATCAGTGGTTTTTAGTTGTCCCTGGTACCGTGTGTCTTTGGCAACTTTACAACACTTAGTAGATTTTATATTTTAGTTAGATATTTTTCTCATTTCTTCAATGTGGTCAAAAATTGAACCACATTTCCTTTGTGGTAGAATTCGTTATTACCTCTGCATTTAATAATTTCTTCTTCAATTTCGTATTTATTTTTTTTTAAATAATTTTCTTCTTCTTCAATTCAATATTTCTTTTTTTAATCATCTTCTCCAAAATTTTATTCTTCTTCAATCTTCAATTTTCTTCTTCTTTCTTATTTCAATTAATATCTTTCTTCAATTTCAAATTTTTCCTTTTAATTTTATTTCTTCAATAAATAATATTCTTCTTCTTTAATTAATTATATTCCTATAACTCTCTTCAATCATTCTTCTTCAATTTTTAAACTTCTTCACTTTTCAATAATCAATTTTCTTAAATTCTTCTTATAGCTTCCAAATTAATTTCCTTCAATATTTTCTTCAATTAGAAATTCCTCTTCAATTAAAATTTCAATCTTCATTTTCAATTCTCCCAATTTAATTATGTTTAATTCTTTCTCTTTCTTGAAATTCACTTTCTCAAATAATTTTCCTTTTAAAAAATTGTATAACCTTTCTAGATTTTAATAATTGCATGCATAGTCAAATAGTTATGTGGGAAAGAATTACAAATACCTTAGAAACTCTTCCTTGGCAAAAAAATTATTGGCATTTCTGACACGATGTATTATTGTGTAAGTTTTTTTTATTTCAACTTGACTAAACTATTGTCTCTCAAATGTTCCTTCAAGCATTATCTCAAACATTTCCAGACTTATCCTTAGGGATAGACCAGTTTATTCATTTTTGATATTATCCTCAGATGTAGACTAGTAGGTGTAGACTAGGTTCTCCATTCTAGATGTTATCCTTAGGTGTAGACCAAAATTTATTTGTTTTATATGCTCTCCTTAGGCATATTCCAATGTTTCTCCTCTAGAATAATTTAGACATCCAATACTTTTTCATGAACTTTCCTTGTTAGAATTGACTTCAGTACTCAACTTCCAATCATCCTTTTTCTAGACACATCCTCTCTTAGGTGTTATATAGACTTGGAAAACCTTTATTAGGTGCTCTCTAGGATTGGAGAACCTCTCTTAGGTGCTATACAAGCTTGGTAAACATTTCTTGGGTGCTCTACAAGCTTGTACAATCTTTATTGGATGCTTAAACTCTAGATATTACTTCCTCGTTCCAATACAAATTTGTCTCCTTAGATGCTTCTAAACACTAACTCATTATTATGCACCTATTCTTCTAAGAATTATAAACATAGATCTTCCATCCCTACGTCATAGATTTTATACCACTATTATAAAATCATACTTATTCTCATGGGATAATTACATAGGATCTCAAACACAATTAAGGAATATGTAGGATGAAAAGAATACAAACATGATGAAGGGCACTCTAGTCATTTCTAAATAGTGGCTAAAAATTAGAGTTGTGGGATTGGAAAACCATTAAGGCCCTTTATGGATTATTAGTTATTCTAGTGATGTTATATGGATGCGAGGTATGGGCTAGTAATACATCAAATTTTAAATTGAGACAATAAATATTCATAAGATAGTAGAATTTTTAAAGCAAATGATGGAGATCAAACCCTAGTGTGATGGTGGAGAAAAAATAATAAGCAATAATAGGGTGGCATATTTTTTGAATCAAGTGGAAGATATCAAACCCTAGTGCAATGGTGGAGAACAAAAAATAAGTAATCATTGGGTAAAATTTTTTCTAAAGCAAGCGATGAAGATCAAACCTTAGTGTGATGACAAAGAATAAATAATAAGCAATCATAGGGTGGAAATTTTTTTGAAGTAGGTGATGGAGATCAAACCCTAGTTTGGCAACAAAGAACAAATAATAAGTAGATATAGGGAAATTGGTTTTTTAAACCAAGAAATAGAGAGCAAACCCTAGTATGGTAGTGGATAAGAAACAATAAGCAGTCATAGGGTGAAGAGTTTTTTAAATTAGGCAATGGAGATCAAACCTTAGCGCAAATGTGGAGAAAAAACAATAAGTAATCATAGGGTGGTAGCTTTTCTAAAGCAGGCAGGGAAGATCAAACCTTAGTGTGGCAACAAATAACAAACAATAAGCATTCATAGGGTGGCATATTTTGTAAAGCAAGTGATAGGATCGTTTCTGTGGAAGTAATAGTTAGAAGAGATGGTTCAAAAGTGGTGGGGCTAGAGAATTTATATGGGGTGGGATATTTAGAATTTGGTCTATCCGATAGTGAAGGAGATGTTTATGGTAGAGGAACCTAATAATTTAACCCATGAACATCCCATGACAAGGGTAAATTTCCAATTAGTTGAGGTGATAAGCTCAAAAGAAAGCTTTGGTTTTTTGCATAAAGATATGAAATCTCTCCCTTTGATGAAGAAAGGGGGTTTTGTTTTTAGGTTCTAGATAAACTCATGGAAAGGTCATTTCTTAGAAGGCTAATAGTGTAGTTGAAAATTTTATAGGAACTCATCCAAATATAGACTCTATAAGAAAGTGGGTAGAAAAATAATGGAAACATCAAGGACAAGTAGGAATTGTAGCTCTCCCTAAAGGTTTTTTCCTTATCACTTTCTCCAACTATGAGGACTATGTTATAAATTTGTTGGGAGGACCCTAATTTTTTGGGAGAATGGGTATTTTTTTAAGAAGGTGAAAAATTAGTTTCAGTCCATAAACAAAAAACATAAATATTGCCCTAGTTTGGGTAAGAATTCTAGGATTACCTGTAGAATTATAGGATGAAGATATAATTGTGGGAATCATGAAATTGATAGGTAAAATTTTAGCCATTGATTCAGTAACTAAAGCTCAAACTAGGCTAATTTTTTCTAAATTTTGTGTCAATGTTGACATGGAAAAAAATTATTGATGTCTTGGGAGCTGTAGAATGGATATGAAAACTTGCCAAAATCATTTAGAGTGTGCAATAAATTTGGACATTTAGCTAAAAAAATTCCTTTGAAAAAGCTCTTAAATAAAGTGTGAAGAAAGAAATAAAATGTGGACAAATAGAAATATAAGAAGGATGAGGAAGGCATGGGAAAAACCCCTTATATGGAAGGTAATAAGATTTTATTTTGGATGAGGAGCGGGAGGAAGGAGAAATAGTACTAGAAATAGAGAATGAATATTATATGGAGAAAGAAATAGTTTGTCAACCTAATGGTCCATCAAAAATTGAAGCCCAAAAGTAGAACCAAAAATAATAAATCTAAGATTAGGAATATAAGGTTAAGTGTACAAAAAATCCTAAGCAGATATCAATTCAAGAGAAAGCTAGCACATGATAAACTTGGAAAATGGAAGGAACCCCTTTCCAAGGTCTAGATCAATCAAAAAAAGGTATGAGCACATTGTTTGACTTTGAAGAAATGGTTTTTTATTTTTTTAATGTGTATTTCCCTAGCAAAGTCTTCGGTTAAACATTTGGGTAACAAAAAAAAAAGAGAAAATCCCTTATATGAATCCCACTATAAACTCAAGAAAAATAATAGGTGTAGGAAGGGATACCTGAGTAGAAAGACCTAAATTAGCTAAAGTCAGAAGTAGAAAAATTGCTAAGGATATAGCACATGGAATATAAATCATTTTAGATGTGAGTGAAGGAAAACCTTCCACTTGTAGTAAGAAATGAAGATCATATCTTGGAATTTAAGGGGTATGAATGCCCCTTCCAAAAAATAGGTAATTAAAAATATTAGGAAGGATAATTACCTGGACATTCTTCTTCTACAAGAAAGGAAAAAATAATTTTCTTTTTGTTGGTTTTTATAGTTTTGGGAGGGAGTTAGCATGTTTAATGAGCTTCTCAAGATCCTTTGTTTCATTTGGAGGTTTATGGTTTTCTAGGTGTCGATGGAGATTCAATTTTGTTGTTATGGATGGAGGATCTCTAGCAAATATTAGAATGTGAAAGTTATCCATTTTTTAGTTATGAAACTATTTAGTTTTCTACGTGTTATTGTGTTTGGCCATTTCTTTTAAATTCACACCAAAGAGGTAGTCTATGAATAAAATGATCAATCCATTGAGAAGTAGGGGAAAGTCGAGGTGGAAATGATTTTTTGGCATAAGGAAAAATTTTAGATGGTAGAAGATGTAAGAGTGTTGAGCCAATAGGGGAATCAACTAAATTAAACTTCATTTCAAAGTTGCAATAAATTGAAATTGAGATTATTCATCTAGAGGGGACTTGAATAATATTATGGACAATATGAAAGATCATTTAGATATTCTCTACAAATATTGGGATGTTGTAAGTGTGTTGCTTTGGCCTAGATGAGAAAGGGAGGGCTAAATATTCTAGCCCTATTTTGGATGATTTATATTGTGAATTCATTTTAGATGATTTTATATAGCTTTTTTTCTAGGTCATTAATTGAGGTAGTATAAACAAAGTTAACTGAAACAATGCTATAATTTCTAGATGTAAAATTTTATCTACTTTTTATTTTATTTGTATCATGATGTATTTTTGTGCTCATATTTGTCTATGAGACTCTGGTTGTAAAAAAGTATTGGGATTCTTTAAAAAATCCCTTATTTTCATCCTTTAATAAAAAAAAATCCATAGGATCTCATAATATTGATGGCTTTTTAAGCCTTAATACTACCACAAATATCATAGGTCATGTATCATAGGATTGAATATAATATAGTCATAATATAATAAAATCAAGATAATAATATGAATTGATAATATAGAAAGAAACAACATTAATCAATAAGAATAAAATCCAAAAATTTTCATTATATGAAATTGTACATCTAGTTATGGAGCTTTATCTCCATGATATAGTTTTACAAAATGACCTTTGAATTCTTATCTTGCCACTTGCCTAAGAGACTCTTGATATTCACTCAAGACATAAATAAAATAATGTAATATACTCCAATAACCCCCTTTATTACATTATTTGATGTTTGTTTCTTTTGATTTACATAGATGATTCCTAGATATTTGAAATTTAGTTCGACCCAGCATTTGTAAAAATATTTGTAATCTGATATTCAATAGAAATATGTTTTAGGTAAATGTGATGAATTTGAAAATGATCCTTGATAAAATGACATTGAGCTTCAATATGTTTTTTCTTTCATGGATAATTGGGTCTTTGATCAAATTCATACTCAATTATCACAATTTATTATCATTGGTGTTCTTTTAATTCCCATATTTTATTGTATGTATTGTAACCATAATGCTTCATAGATTGCATACTTAGCTACACAATACTTTGCTTCTATAGATGAAAGTGCTACTACATATTTTTTACTATACCATGAAATTGGTCCTAAACCAAGATTAAAAAAATGTAGCCTGATGTAGATTTTCTATCATCTATAGATACAACATAATCAAAATTTGAATATCCTTGTAGACCAAAAAAAATTATCATAATTTTTGTATGTAAATCCATATTCTATAGTTCTATTAATATATTATAATATTATTTTTGTAGCTTTCCAGTTCTCCCATTGGATTCTTGCATAAACCTCAAAATATTATTTATAACAAAAACTATATTTGGTCGAGTATTTGTTAAATATAAGAGACTTCCAATTAATTGATGATAGATTGTAGTTGAAACTAAATATGTCTCATCATATCTAGATAAATGCAATCCTTGTTCCATAGGAGTATCCTTGGGTTTGTAATTGTTCATCCTGTATTTCTCAAGTAGATATTTTCAATACTTTGTTTGAGTTATTGTAATATTGTTTTCATTTTGATGAATTTCTAAACCAATATAATAATGAAGAAATCCCAAATATGTCATCTCAAAATATTTTTCTAGATCCAATTTTACTTCATTTATAAGACTTTTTGAGCTTCCTATAATTACTATATCATCAACATACACCACAAGTATTATTATATCATTCCCAATCTTTTTTGTATAGAGATTTGGATCTGATAAACTTCTTTTAAAGTTGTGTTATAATAAATGATTATTAATTTTTATATACCATGCTCTCAATACTTGCTTTATACCATACAAATATTTATCCAAGTTGTAAAATTTGTATTCTTATCCCTTAATTACAAATCCTTTTGGTTGTGACATATAAACTTCTTCAAGATCACCATTAATAAATGCACTTTTTACATCCATCTATTGTAGTTTCCATCCATGATATGTTTCCAAAGCACAAATTGTTCTGATAGTTGTCATTCTCATTTTTGGTGCAAAATTTTCTTCATAATCAATTCATTTTATTTGAGTGTATCCCTTTGCAACTAGTCAAGCCTTGTACTTGTCAAGTGAACCATCTAATTTATATTTGATTTGGTACATTCATTTACAACCAACTATTTTTTCCTAGAGGTAAATCAACTAGATTCCATGTTTTATTTTTCATTAAAGTCTCATATTATGATTCCATAGTTGCCTTCCATTTTGGATGATTTAATGCATGAAGTGTTGTTATAGGTTCTACTATAGAACTTATCAATCCTCTATTTACACTAGTTAAAATACAAGTCTAAGGTCTTGTAGTAGTAATATCTAGCATCTACTTAAGTGTATCTCTAAGCCAGATAGGTTATTTTATTTGTAGGTTTATAGTAATTTTTGTTTTGCACATCCTGTAACTCTAATTCTATGTCTTCATTTGATGATTCTTCTAAAAAAATTAGGATAGCTTTTGAATCAACTTTTTGTTCTTTAATAACATTTTTTATTCCTTCATAAAATACCACATCTCTACTTATGTAGATTTTATTTGTTATTGGATCAATTATTTTGTATCCTATTGACTCATCATCATAACCAAGAAATATTCCACACATTCTTCTCATATAATTTTGTTCTTTTTTGTTTTGGAAAATGCATATAAGCCTTACATCCAAAAATTCTTAGTCACTTTATAGATGGTTTTTGTCGTGACCATACTTCTTCTGGTGTAATATTTTTTACTATTCTAGTAGGTAGTCTATTTTATAAATATATAGTTGTTTTAACTACCTCTACCCAATACTGGTGATCAATATGAGATTTTTTTAACATACACCTAATCATTTCTATGATAGATCTATTTATTCTTTCTACAATATCATTTTGTTGTGGTGAATATATTGTAGTAAGTTTTTTTTATTCCATTTTATTCTAAAAATAAATTGAGTTCCTTTGACAGAAATTCACCTCCTCTATTTGAAAGAATATTCTTGATAGTTTTTCTTAATTTTTTTTCAACTAGATTTTAAACTGTTTTGAACTAAATGCTTCATATTTGTATTTCATTAAATACACCCACATTTTTTTGGAATAATTTAGAGACATGGAAAATTGACCCACCTAAATGAGTCACTTTTCCTTAGGATCCCTAAGGAAGGCATCCAAAATTGTTTAGTACAAGTTGGGCCCTTTCTTTCCCTTTTATTTTACCTTTTTCCTTGGCTTTACTGAATTCATGCCTAGTAATTATGGGCCATGAATTTGGTAAAATTAACATTTTTCTCTCTAAAAGCCTAATTTTGAGGCCAACCTTTGTGGCATTGGCTTAGCCAAAGTTGTATTTTATTTTCCTTCATTTCCCCCCTCCAACCCTCCTATTAAAAAAGGATTGAATTCTTTTTTTTTAATGAAAAATTTTTCCAAACAAGTTTTCTATTAAGTTTTTGACAACGAAAAGTGCTAGAAAAGTTTATTCTTTCAAGTATGATCTGGCCAATGCTCTTGTGTTTTGGATTATTCTACTTCTACTTTTGATTTTTGATTTGATTCTCTTGGTGGACAAGTGTTGGAGCCTTCATGAGGGGTTTACCATTTTGGTGAAGGTCTTCATCCTTTGGTTGTTCTTTCACTACCACCAGGTTTTTTTTTTGCATTTTTTGTCTTCTTAGATCATTAATTTTCCATATGCATTTCATTTTTATATTATTATATTATTTAAAGTATTTGTCATGAATTCAAACCATGTCACAAGACTAAATTCATGATAGCCCCTTACGGGACATGAATTCGGTCCTCTAGGGATTGGGGGTAAGATTTCACTCCCAAAACCCTAGGTTGCCCTTGTATGTTGCATTTAGGTCATAATATTTCTATCTACATTATATTTTTTGTATTATTTCATGTTATTGCATTTTTTATTGTTTCACTTCTAAAGGTCAAAAATAACTTTTGTTTTCAAACGATCAACTAAAAGGACCAAGAGAGATTGATTGTTGCATCTCCAAGCTTAGTCACATAGCAGCCTAAGAAGGCCCCCAAACATTGATCAATTTTTTCCAAGGTTTTTGAAGTTTTTGGATATATTGGGATGAAAGTTAAAAGCTACAACCAACCACAGTATCAAGTAAGTACTCTAAATAAACTTCTTAGGTTATTTATTGTTTATTTTCTGTCCATTTTTTTTTTTGGTAATTATTATAATAGATTAACAGTGGGTTTTTATAGAGGATCCCAAAACCTTATATACAAAATCAGCCTTACTAAATAGTGCTTCATGCCTCTTGGCTGGAAGAATAAACCTGTATGCAGAAAAAAAAACAAAAAGCTGATAATTGCCCGAGGGCTACAAGTAAGGCATTTTTTCCTGATTATCCTGGAAACCATGGCCATTATAACTGGGAAAACAAAAACTAGCCGGAGAAGCTGGACCATCGGAAAGCAGAAGAAGACAACCAAGAAAACTACAAAAAATTCTCCCATACCTGGGAAATGACTTTCCACATTTTTGCTTTCCCGGAGGCAGAATTCGAAGCATACATGTTGACTGAAACAAACCGTTGAAAATCCTGCTGGAAAATTTTGCCCTGGCCCAAATGGCCACTCGTTTAGTCTTCTCACATCCAGGATTTCATCCGTACGGTTTGAGGTTCTTCTTACTTCCCTTTCCCTGCTGGAAGGGAGGTTTTGGGATAAGCGCGTCACCCATCAGAGAATCGGAGTCATCCTGAAACAGCAACCGTTGGGTTCCATTTGCAACATCAGCCACAGTTTCTTTGTCTCTCTTTTCCTTGTTGGGGGGACGACCCTGCTTCCTTTCACTACCAAAATCCACCCCTCGCTTTTGAATCCTTGTAATTCGAGGGCTAATATTACCAGGTTGGTAACCTCTTCTTCCCAACAGGTAGTCTTCCAATATCTTTTGTGCCTCGGGAGAGTTTCGGTCATAAATTTTGGGTGAATCTGCCTGTGTGGTGATAAGGGGGGCCTGTTCCTTTTCCTCATGTGGTCTTAGTTGGGGGCGCCCACCACACTGCTCGGAGTTCGGATGGGTGGTGATTTCCTCTTCTGGTAAGGAGGATTCGAGATGGTCCCTGGATGGACTTGGAGATTCATGGCCTTTCACAAAAGGGTGCTTCATCTGACCTTCACCGTGCTCCAGAGGGTTGCAGGGATCCCGCTCCTTCTTCCTTGGCTTTTGGAGAGGACAATTGGACTGAAGATGCCCTTGAGAACTACACTGAGGGCAGAAAGCTGGCCTGTTCTCATAAAAAATAGCTTGCTTGTGTAGAAAAGTACCCCCAGACCGCAGAGTAATGGAGGATGGGAGGTCCATCTCCAAGTCCGCCAAAACACAGAACCGGGCTTGGACAAATCTAGTTCGAGCTCTGGTGGGAGGGTCTAAAGTGATCATCTCCCCGATGGACCGAGCAATACCTCTGATTACATTTTCATGCCAGCAAAAAAGGGGAAGACTCGGGAGCCTAACCCATATTGGAGCAATGTTGATATTCTGGGTATCGGGGTTAAAGTCCAAACCCCACTTCCTTAGAAAGAGACTCCTACGGCCCAAGAACCAAGGCCCTCCAGCCAAGATTTTACAGTAGTCCTCCTTGTTGCTCAGCCTAATCGCGAAAAAACCTCGGGTTAGGGCAGCCAGCTCTAAGTGACCAGAGGTCCGCCATTTTCCAGACGCCCACTTGCGAATGGTCTCCATGTCGGGACGACCACCAATAAACTTACCGATGAGGGTAAATTTTTCGAAATCCACAAAGCTTGAGAGAATTTCCGTCGGGATGTCCAACTCGTCCCCGGATGAAAATAACTCCTTGGAGAAGAGCCCGCTTAAGGTTTTAGAGGCCACTGCCAAAGCATATGACTTCCGAGGTCCATCTCCCCGTTTGTCTGGCGGATCCTTGTCGCGACTTGGCAAGGACTCCTCGGCGTCCCCAGACTCTGTTTGCCCTCCCTCCACCCTGTCGAGCCCCTGGTTCGACCTGCCGACGCTCCCATGCTCTCCCAGAACAGCCTTCCCGCCCACTGTCATCCCCACCCTCCCAAGAAACCCTAATTTCATCGCTCCCTATATCCGAAATCCATAGACCATCATATATTACTTTTCATTTTCTGTCCATTTTTATTCTAAATTTAGATCATAAAATAAAAATAAAATTGCATATTTGGTTTTATTTCTAGGCATCAATAAATAAAAGCATGTAGTTTGCATTTTAGGTTAATTTTATTAGTGCATTCTCTTGAACCCTTAATGAAAATGAAAAGATTTACTTATTTGCAAAACTAGGGTTTTAGTTCTCATTAAAATTAAAAATCATTCTAGGGATAGTCTTTGTTTGCTTACATTATTGTTTCCTTACATTGTTCATTTATTCTTCATAGCTTAGATCTTAGTAAGGCCAAACATAGGTGCTTGTTCAAATAAACACATCAAACATTTCCACCCCCAAACTTGGAGCAAGTCCTTAAACCATTTTTGGTGAACCCCTTCTATCCCTTGAGCCCCTAAATGTAGAGGATATAACATACCCCCAAAGTAACCTTGGTTCCCAATGGATCCAGTCAAGAATCGTATGTGATAGGGCAATTTTTTTCCTCTACATATTTAGTGAACCCAACATGAAACATGTCCTTAGTGGCCATTTAGGAAGATTTTTCTTTCTGCTCTTATTTGTTTTTATTTTAACCATAAATAAGACCATTATTTTTTTTTTCTTAGATTAGGAAAACATAAAAATTATTAGTAAAATATTTTGTGTGTCTTTCATCAATTTTAAATCTCCCTTTGTCTCTCCTATCATTTCATCTAATCCTAATGGCTCCCAACCTTAGGAGTAAGTGAAATCTTTTACAATCTAATGAGAATCCTTAAGAAGATGATCAAATTGATAGGGAGAATACCAATCTATATGTGAAAGAGGATATAGAGACCAGTAATGACCTTGATCCTACTAAGGGTTCTAATGGACACCTCACATTTAAATCATTTGATCATATCTAGAATTTCTTTAAGCATCATAGGGATGCTTTGAATAAGGTTATGGATGAAAAATCCCATATCAAATAGGTTGGGATATCTCATCATCAAACCATTTCTCCTCAAAATATTTTTATCAATCCATTGTTTGAATCTTCTCATAATGTTAATACATTTCATAAACCTACATATGCTACTACTACTAAAACCACCAACATTGGGATAATTTTGCAAGTTTTTCCAACTAATAGTGCATCTCAAAATCATGTTCAATCTCCTCATCATTCTATTCCTCCTTATAACATTTATTCTGTTCTACCAAATGTGAGTTATCCTCCATAGAAATATACCATGCAAAACATCCCATATCATAAGAGTGTTAATGTTTCTAACATTAACCAAACCCCTTTTCAATAGTCCACCTATAAACCTCTCAAAAATCTAAAGGTATTGCACAACAACAACCCTAATATGTAAAGTTTAACAAGTGTAGTGAAACAATTGGCATTAAGAATGGATGCACTTCAACCTCTAAATTTCACTTATGACTATAAGAAAATATGAAATCAATCTCTAGACCCTATGGTCACTGCTAGGCCCTACCCTATACATTTTCCAATATCAGTTTTACCTGTTTATAAGGGAATAAAGGACCCAATTGAACATTTAAAGATGTTTAGAATAGCATATCATGATATTATATATGATTATATGTTATTGCTAAAATTATTCCCTAAGAGCATTGGTGGTATGACATTGGAATAGTATTAACAACTACCTCATCATTATTTAAGGAATTTTGTAGAGACAACTAGGTTATTCGTTCAACAATTTGAAGCTTGTATTGAGAAAAATGTGACTATGCAAGATTTATATTTTTTGAAGCAAGGTAAAGATGAAAGTTTCTCAGAGTTTTTAGCTCGATGGAGAATTTAGTTGGATGATTAAGGTACACCTTACTTCCTCAAGACATGCTAGATATCTTTATTGGAAATTTACAAGAGTATATCTCATATGAGTTGGAAACATCAACTATTACCCCTTTAAAACAAATAATTTATTTGGAAAAAAGAGTGGAGAAGGCTCTTATTTGAAGAGGTCAACTTAAATCAATAAAAGAAGAGTATAGGACCACAAAAAACAAATATAAAAATAAGCATGTAGTTGGTTATGGGATCACATATAACAGATAAACCAATAATGTTAATACTGTTAGTACCTTGCAAAATATGGTACTTAGTAGACCTAAAAAACCCCCACCAAGAAATTTTACAAGACTAAAAAAACCTATTTCATCAGTCCTTAAGTAACTTTTGGAGGTTGAGATGATTGAGTTGCCTCCCATAAGGTAACCTTATACCATAATAGTTTGGTATAAGTCTGATCAACATTATGAGTATCATAGAGTGGAAGGGCACATGACATTCATGTAAGAGGTTGAAACATGTGGTTTATAAATTAATAGATGAGGGTCATATTGTCATAGAGGAATCCCAACCTACTTCTAACCACAAAACTCCAACTAATCAACTTCCTACTCAATAGACACCTACAACTAATCAAGATATGGGGATCTTCCAAAATCCTCTACCCAATCATCAATAAAAGACAACCAACCAGGTGTCTTATCATAATATGCCACCACCCTACAAAAACATGGTTGTTATGATAGTAGCTACTACAATACAATAAGCTCAAGCTCAATTGACTCAACAATATCAATAGGAGATAATTTCTACATCCAAACAACCTTCTAGACCACCTTTAGTTTTGAAGAGTACCCAAAAATGAGCTCAAGCATAGAAAAAACAACCTTAGTTTTGAATCCACAACCAAAAGTCTCCTTCAACATCCAATAATATTTAAGTAACACACCTATAAATATATTACTATTAGAATTTTTACAGACTTCTCCTATTAATAGGGAAGCCTTTTTGAAGCTTCTAAGTCCATAATCTATCTCGTAATATCTCCCCCCCTAGTAACCTAGCCAATGTCATTGGTTATCTTGGAATAAATCATATATATTTTTATAATGATGATCTTCCTTCCTAAAATTTTCAATGGGATTCTCCCCTTTACATCACTGTATACATTGATGATAAGTTTATCAAGAGAATCTTGGTGGATAATGGTTCCTCCCTCATTCTATGCACTTATATTTTTTTCCAAAATCATGGATTAAAGGAAGAAGACCTAACCAAATAAAATGTCATCATAAGAGCTTTCAAAAATGACTCTCAAGAAGTGTATGGGTTTTTATCCCTTCCCATTAGTGTTGGACCCAAATCTTATATTTCTTGTTTTATGTGGTTTCTTGCCCCGCATATTTTAATATTTATTTTGGATGCCCTTAGATTCATGCAATGAGGGTTATCCCTTCTACTCTTCATCAATGTTTGAATTATGAATTCAAATATTAGCTTATCACCATTTAGGGTGACCCTCATCCATTTCAATATTGTTCAATGGTTGAGCAAGCTCAATCCTATATCAGTTTTTATCCATCTATTTCTCTCCATAAAATTTCTTCTACTTCTTCATATGACATCGTTAAGGAATTTGAAGATTTTAAAATAAGTGAGGAGCCACCTAACATAATTTCATCATGGGATAAAATCAACCTACTCAATTAAAGTCCTCTTCTAGATCTAGCAAAGCTACCACCTTCACCCTAAACTATGGTTTTACCCCATAAAAAGGGTGAAGTTGTACATATTGACATGTGTACATTTATCTACATGGGTATATCCCTTAAAGAGAAGATCTGTGATAGCAACCCCTTTCTTATTGAGTGAGCTTTTTCCCATTGTTATCTATCCAATGATTACCCACTTACTAAATAAATCCTATATAATATGGGATATGTAGGTAAGGGTTTGGGACAATTTTAGAAAGGTATTTAAGAGCCTTTGGAAGTTGAGCTTTGTCCTAGGAGATGTGGTATAGGCTACATCCCCCAAAAAAACAACCCTTACCAATTGATGATGATCAAGTTATTACTTATGTTGAATTTATGGATCATCATGGCTTAGAGTGGAGTAATAAGGATGAGGGATCACCCTATCCTTCTAATATTTTATTTTTCAATGTGATAACTTTGGTGCACCCTGAGTTATTGTAGACACTAAAATCTGATCAATCCGATTAGATGACCAAGACAAGGTCCAATTGACACCATATGGCTCCCTTGGGCAAACCTAAGATGTTTTATAATGGTCCTAACCACTCTAGGAAGGCTCTACCCCCATTTTGGGAGCTTTTGGGCCATATATGCATGACCATACCACTCCAAGACGGTCACAGTTTGTGGCTATCCCACCCTGGGATGGTGGTAAACTAGGAGGTTTGCGAGTGATCTAGGAGGTTTCCAAGTGATCTAGAAGGCACAATTTATTTACAAAAAATGGATCAATTGAGTTAATTTTCCCATAAAATTCATCTAAAACACTATTTAGGAGGTCCCTTACCAATTCATAGAGGAATTGGTGACAAATTGGTGGTCGTACCACCCTAAGATGGCCCCCATTCTATGATAGTCCCAAATGTCCCACCCCAGTATGAAGATATATATGTGCATTATTTCTCTACTATTATTTTTTTATTATATTCTATATTATTATATGAATATTCTATCCAAATTTCATGCATTTTGGAGCTATATTGAGTGAGATATTGCATTTTTAATGTTTTGTAGGGTCTTACACAGGTCTACGGAGTTCATCTGGAGATGCACCTGAAACTATTATTTATTTTAAAAATATAACCATATGGGTTGTCTTGAAATGTCATTTTATACATTATTTCCAATTTTCATTCTTTTTTGATATGTTTAGGGGTAGAAATTGCTTGTCTTGGGTTTTGTAGGCTTCGAAGGTCTATTGCGATTACGCCATGCCATTGGATGTAATTTCAGTTTTTTTTTTCAGTATTATCTTCCCAAAACCATCTATTTTACATACCTATTCAATTTAAATTCATTTTGAGTTGATTTAGATAGGTGTATTTCATATTCATGTTTTCTAGTCTTTTAGTGCTTGTGGGGATTGCATGTTTTCACCATACACACTTGCTATTTAAAAATATTTATTTCCTTGTGTGTAGGTGCAAGTTTTTACATTGCATGAGGAAGGAGAACAATATCATAGAAGAAATCAGCAGCATCATAGGTTTGCCCACCTCAATTATGGGTATGAGAAAAGACATTGGAAGTGCACACGAGATTCTTTGAAAGGACTCGGTCCTTGGGCACCCGTCATTTTGTAAAAAATTGTATCGATATTGAAACCTCAATGGGACATCTATGTAACTATGGTTTTGAACCATCAAATTAATAGAAATAAACTTCCTTTTATTTCATTTCTTGCAATTTGGTGTCTTTCCACTATTACTTGCATGCTTTTGTTTTGATGCTCATAACACACTAGTGATAGATGCACATTTTTTAGCTGCATTAGGTGCACCATTTTTCCCCTAATTAAGTGGAGACCATGGTGGGACCCTATCCCTATTGATTTTCTAAAGGGTTAACCTTGGTTTTTTCTTGGTTTATGTTGTACGTACTGGTCGTCCTGGACTAAAATGGCCTCTGGACTGCTCCTCGTCTCACCCTAGGACAACCACACAACCATACCACCCTGGGATGGTCATAAAAATGGCAGCCATACCACCCTAGGATGGCCACAAAATAGAGCCTTTTCTACTCAAATTTCTAGAAATAGTAGGTTCTTGGGATGATAAGGTAGGTTCCTGAACTTTTTATTTTCTATTACACAATCAAAAATTGCTGAAATTTGATTTTTCTTGCATGCTTTATTTGATAGAAAGGTAGAAAGATAATTTCCTTTTCTTGTAAATGCAAAAATAATTAAAAAAATAAGAAAAATAAAAATGAGTTAAGTAATGATGCATCTCTATGGTTTGCCTACTTGTATCCTATCCAATGGGTAGGCCATCATTTAGGGTTTGCATATTTTAGGTCTCTTTTTATCTAGCTTTCTAAAAGTAAAACGTGCATTTCTGCTTGCATTTAGTTAATGATAATTTAATGCTTAATTGTTTACTTTATTTGGGCTTAAAAATAACCACACACACTTGCACATATCACCATAACATTGGTAAGGTTGGATTTCACCACCAACCTCTAATTCAGACCAGTGATGTTGGATTTCACCTCCTTCCACCGGATTGCCCCTAGACACCTTAGATATAATAGGGCACTCTCCTAATATGGAATATGTCACTAGTGTTCAAAAAAACTCCCACTATTGGAAACACTTATTTTTTTAGAGTGGAAGAGCTAGGTGAACCCTCCACTCATTGTGGGTTTTAAGCGGTGTACCCTAGACTCTTTTGAGGACCTCATGTTTGGCACTAGTGTTCCTAGTCACCACCTTGGTTGAGTTACCTCATTCTAATTGCAAAACATAAACAAGAAATCAAAAGTAACAACAAATATAAACACACAAAATAGCTTAGGGATTCACATCTAAAACTTAAAGGAGATAATCACATTGTTTGCTTGTGTGCTTCTTTGATCATTTGATTGTGTGTTTCTAAGATTTAAAAGAGATAATCATACACATCTAATCCTTAAAAGAGATAATCATGTTGTCTACTTTGTGTGTTTCTTTGTTGTTTGGGTAATCAACCTAGGATCCTTGATCTGGGACCAAACCCTAACCCTAATTTTTCAAATAAATTTATTGAAAAAAAAATAAAAAGATACTTTTTTATTCTACATCCAACGGATTGAGAATCGTACAAATCTAAGCTATAACAAAAAAGTTATGTTGGTTTTATGATTACTCTATTTTTGAAGTCGAAAATAGGGAAAAACTACACTAAAATAGTCATAGAATGGTCTAGACCACTCCAAAAATTGCCAAATTTGTTTTGCTGTCTTCATTGAGATCATTCTACACCTCTCACAGAACTTTTGAGTCCTAACTCTTTGTTTATCAAAATTTTCCAAAAATTCCTAAAAGTGGGCATTTCCCCACAGGCCCCAATTGGCCAAATATTCAAAAAAAATAAAATTTTGACTCATAAGTCAAATTTTGGAGCCCTAGCCAATTGTGATCAGCTCATCACACTGATTGTGTTGATATGTAACACTTATAAACTTTTTTGGAAGTTAAAAATTTCTTTAGTGTGGGTTTCCTTTAGGGTTTGCCGAGTCAATACATCATGACAACTATGCATAGCCGAGCTTGATCATGACCCAAAAAAGCATAAAAATTTAGGATAATTTCTAAGTACCATCATTATAAGTATGAAGATATCCTCATTCCTGCATGGTACCCTAATAGTAGTCACATTTACTATTCTCCTGAGGATCTCATCATTCTTGCACGACACCTTGAAAGACGTCATGAGGTCAACTCCTCACTCATAGGACCCGACTACCAAGGTACCTCTTCTGGGAGAACATCAATGGGTTATCCACATGATCAAGTGTATTATTCAGTTAGCCAACACTGATTCCAGTCCCAAACCAGATATAATCAGCCTACCAAGGGGGCAAGTAGGGAGGTCTACACTCCCTCTACATCATGGTACTCACCACCCAAAACTCCCATCCAAAAAGTGCTAAAAACCTAGAGTAGGCCTGCATGAAGTTTTCATGTGCCATCAACAAATATGACCATGAAAGAGATTCTACTATAGTCCTCCAAGCATTGGGAACCTTTCATGAGGATCTTGGATTCCATAAAGGTACAACCTCATGACTCTGATGCTTTCAACAACTTTATGGGATACATACAAATGCACAAGAATCCTATTATATCCTTTCAAAACCATAAGTTCAAACCCATGCCTACCAATTCCTCAAATCTTGTATTACACATCATCACGAGTATCAATAGGCTCCCCTATAAGCAAGTATTGGTTGACATAGGTTCCTCGATAAATATTATTACCACAAATTCACTAAAACATCTCAACCTTCCATCCTTGTGCATTGTACCATCTAAGTTCACCTTGCAAGTATTCAATTATGTTTTATCCTCCACTATGGGCATGATAATCCTTACTTGTTGAAGTTGGACAAAATACTATGTCTACATTGTTCTACATCTTGGAGGGTGCAAGACAGTACAACATACTACTTGGAAGGCCATGGATAAGAGACATGGAATGTGTTCCATATATAGTGCATCAATGCATTAAATACATTGATGAAGGTAATGTCCATGTGGCTCATACTGACCTAGGCCCTTTCAAGTATTATAAGCAGATGGATCATCCACAAAATCCTATTGTATCACCAATGACCTTATCCAAAGTCTAGATTCAACCTTGTGGTTAGTCGTAAAGCTACCTTCACCACTACTAGTACCATACTCTATTTCTTTGAGCGAGGAAAAGTCAGAAGAGTTAGATGTAGAAGCTCCCACAGCTATCATCAATATATCAATATAAGATCTTCCCACTTCTACCAAAAAGGAGGATCCCACTATTTCTATGGATGAATCAAACCATATCATGCTTGAGGACATAATTCAATTGACTTACCCAAAAATCGATGAGTGCATAGTACCCAATGTTACATCCATGCCTATCATCAAGTCGATCAAGGATCTAGGTCATCCTATTTCCAAGTCGCCACCCATGGATAGCATTATTGATGCACCTCTCAAGCATGGGGACCAAGAATATCACCTTGGACAAGTTGATGAGGCAGCCATGACTTGTCCAAATGCAAATGCATCTTCTCATAATTTTGTGGGAATGATCAATATGATGACAGCGAACCAAAGTCCTTTGAATCCATCTATGCAACTTGCAAATCCATCCAACATTCCATCCATACCATAAGAAATACCATCAATGGATGTGATCAAACCTACTCCATCTCACTCAACATCTCCACAAAATCAAGAGCAAGTGTACCCCCTACATCAAAGTGGGGGTAACCCAACTACCACAGTTGAACACTATGAGTTGGAACATGAGCATGAGCCAAATCAAGAACAAGAACATGTGGATATACTCACTATCTCCAATCATCATGAAGGATCCACATCTACTCAGAAATTAAAGACTTTTTATCCACCTCTATTCAATTATCTCCTAGCTTCCACACCCAGTTCACCTCCACCACCTATTAGTTACCATCCAGGTTCTTCAATAGTCATCGTATTCGCTAGTTCCACAACATATCTTGGAAAGACTAGCCAATGTGGAGTTACAAGTGAGTCACAAACATAGCAATTTACATCAGATATTGAATCAACTCACAAACATTGAGTTACAGTTGAGTAATCTAAAACCTCAACCTCTTGATTATTAGGACCAACCCACTCCTATGCAGTCCAATTTTAAGTCTCCAAAAAAATCAAGGGCCAAACTAGAAAAATTGCCCTAAGACATAATTTACATCCATTACTGAGTCCATGGATTCTCTATTTGAGTGTATGTGTGCAACAAAAGCAATTAACCTACCTGAAAGTTGACTTGTCAATCTAAACACACCAAAGCCCAAAATATATCATGAAGACCTATACCACAAGTACCATAGGCAAAATGGGCATGATGTGCATATGTTCTATAAGCTCAAACACTTGGTACAAGATATGTTTGACAAGGATGATATTCAAATCAACAATCAAAAAATTGACATAGTTCAAGGTATGTTACCTATAGATGGGAGTCAAGAAGAGCAACATAAATAGGTGACTGAGATGCATACAACCCTATGGTCTCATAAAAAGAGTCCATCATGTTCACCTCATTTAATATGACAACATCGTACATGGACTCCACTATCTGAGCCCATGTCAACCATATTTCACAACCTACAAGAAATGAAGACAATCATCTTGCCATACATACCCGTGTTCAACCCAAATAAGCCCAGATCTAAACAATATAGGGAGGATCATTCTTACCTCTATCACCGAATGAGAGGGCATGACATTAGCGATTGTCATATTTTTAGATATAGGATCCAATATCTTATTGATAGGGAAGTTGTATCCATGAGTGGGGCACTCATTCTATCTCATCCAGACATGGACATTACCCAGAATCCCCTGCCCCAATAGGGGGAGTCAATATCTATCACTTCTCCTAGCCAAGCCAATAACATTGCATAAATTATGGTACATACTGGGGTATCCAAGGTGTCACACCTTCCCCATTATTTACATCAAAATACATGAAGCTAACTGGGGATTCTAAAGGTATCACACCTTCCTTGCTTTCTTTGATCACCACAAATGATGAGGGTACATGAGGTATCACACCTTCCTCCTAAGAAAACAAAGTAAGCAAAGTTAAAAAAGGCTCCAAGGGTATATCCAAACCGCTTGGTCAACCCAAAATGCTCCTAGGTAGTCTATGACCATCTAGGTCACCCCAAAAGGCTCCAAGGGTGTCTACAACCCGCTTGGTCAACCCAAAATGATCCTAGGTGGTCTATGACCATCTAGGTCACCCCAAAATGCTCCAAGGGTGTCTAAAACCTGCTTGGTCAACCCAAAACACTCCTAGGTGGTCTATGACCATCTAGGTCACCCCAAAATGCTCCTAGGTAGTCTATGACTATCTAGGTCACTCCAAAAGGCTCCAAGGGTGTCTACAACCTACTTGGTCAACCCAAAATGCTCCTAGATAGTATATGACCATCTAGGTCACCCCAAAATGTTCCAAGGGTGCCTACAACTTGCTTGGTCAATCCAAAAATCCCCAAAGACATCCATAAGACCTTTGGTCACCCCAAATTCTCCAAAGGCACCCATAAGCCCGTTGGTCACATGTAAATACATATATATCAATCCAAAATTCAAAAACAACATCAAACAATCAAAAATATAAAAATATTGCATTGCATCACCTTGCATTTTATTACTTCACAATACATTGCATATCATTGTATCATACCATCACTTGCATTAGGCATGCTAATAATTTGCACTTTTGCATTTAAGAGTTGCTCATATGTGTCTGGCACTAAGACTGTACACTAGTCATCATTTAAAATCAATGTTGCTCAAGTCATCATTCACATATTTCATATTTCACTTATCATTTCAACTTATATTTCCTACTCTTTATATTTGTGTCCATTCCCTTCACCTAGCCATTTGTTATAGAATTCCATTAGGGTTTTCGGTCACTCAACCATATCTAGTTTTATTTTTCATATTTTATAGAAAGCTATCATGATTTTTAGGAGTTAGAGTATTTCTTAGATTATACCTTGTATATTTCAAAATCCCAACACATTTTTCACATTAAATCGAAGTTTTACACAAGGAAAGATCAAACCTAAGAAGTGGTCTAGGTTACCTTAAGTGAAAAGTTTATCCTGCTCATCCACCTATGCATATGGTTCAAGAATGCTAAGAATTTCCAAAAGGATAAGCTCCTCCTTGCCCAATTCCACAAAATAAATAGTGGTTTTCACCACTATAATAAGTAAAATCCCAAAAAGAAAAAATCAAAAGAAAAATAAACAGTGGTTTTCACCACTACCCAAATCCCTTGCTCAAAGAAAATAAAATACAAAAATAAACAATGATTATCATCACTAAGTATGAGCAAACATCCCTGAAATCAAATAAAAGAAAAGAAGGAAGTATTGAACTTGAATCCCTAGAATTCTCAGCATTTGACAAACCATTAGATGATCCTCATTACATGTTTTGTGGTATCAAGCCTTCCTGGAAATGGCGGTATCCTTACGCATGATGATATGTCTGTCACATTAGCTTTTTGCATGTGTGTAGACCAATGTTTGCATGTGGATGAGCTAGCTTTTGGTAGCCTATATTACCTAGTAGTCTAATCCAACTAAGTACAAAACCTAGGATCATGCTATTCATAGGGTGATATTCGATACAAATGGATTATGTTAAACCTGTTTGGCACTGGGGTAATCTTATGTTTATCATAAAATGAACTCACTTGCACACACAAGAATATTGAGTATCTGGGTCATCCTAGCATATTTGTACCTCGTCAAAAAGTCTTGGATGCTTAGTATATAATTTTTGACTAGTCGACTAGAGTGTTTGAGTCTCATGAAAACCTCATAGACATCCTTTGACATTTATTTCATTCATTTCATTTTATCACATTTATTTCAGTTTACATTATTCACAAATACATTACAGTATCATGAAAATATTAGACATAAATTGATGAATTCTATACAGTCTATGGTGCTAACATAGTATGTCACATACTATTCATATTTCATCATATATATCCACAAATCATCCATATAATTATGCATATACATGCATACATATCCTCAAATAACATCATAGTACAACACATGCATCCATAAATCATAACACATAATGCGCCTAACGGTCCAAAATCTCAAAATTGAAAATCAAGCAAACATTTTTAAACATCAATTGGGGCATTATTGGTATCATACCTCCCCGATAAACAATCAAAAAATTAAGTAATCAACCTCAAAGAGCCCTAAAGGTACCCATAAACCCTTTGGTTATCCTAAAAAGCACCAAAGGTATCCATAAACCCTTTGGTAACCCAAAAAGCCCCAAAGGTATCCATAAACCCTTTGGTCACCCAAAAAGCCCCAAAGGTATCCATAAACCCTTTGGTCACCCAAAAATCTCCAAAGGTATTCATAAACCCTTTGGTCAACCCAAAAATCCCCAAAGGTATCTATAAATCCTTTGGTCAACCCAAAGTACTCCAAAGGTGCCTACATCACCCTTTGGTCACCCAAAAAGCCCCAAAGGTATCTATAAACCCTTTGGTCAATCCAAAATGCTCCAAAGGTGCCTACATCATCCTTTGGTCACCCAAAAATCCCCAAAGGTACCCATAAACCCTTTTGTCAATCCAAAAATACCCCAATGGCATCCATTAAGACCATTGGTCAAATATATATATATATATATATATATATATATATATATATATATATATATATATATATACATTAATCAAAAACCAAATAAAAGGGTCCAAAACCCACCAAAAACAAGTCAAATCTGATGGAATTCACTCAAGATCAATATGGAACCCAAATTATTCATGGATGCATTGCAAAGTTACTACTTCAATATCTAATAAGGTCATTGTGGCTAGACCGCCCCATGGGAATGAGGTTTTCAACTCCTTTCTTCCATGAATCATCAATAAAAGCATCAAAATCCTCTAAAAAATGCTCCATTTTTCAATGATTAAAACTGGAGGAAAACCTAACGAAGTCATATGTGTGAAGCAACTCATCACTTTTATAACTGGTCATTCCCTTATTGAATTTTCACTTGAGGGGGTAGTCATACTTAACAAATTCATAATCACAATAAACAATTAAACACTCAATCATGCAAATTGTGTTTGTCCAACGAATCTTTGACAAAGACAATCACACCCCTACTTGGGGTAGTAAACAATAAAATATTTCAACCAAGCACATAAAAGGATAGATGACCCTACCTATTGATACACCTCAAAATTTACCAAAATACTTGGTATTCTCCAATTCCTAGGGTTATAAGTCCCTTGAGCATACCTGGAAGCTAAAGAGAAACCAAGACCAATGTCTTTACTGAGTTAGAAGCAAGGATTCAAGAACACGCTCTTTCCATGATTGGGGCATCAAAAGTTTGTTAGGTTATTAAATAACCCTAATAATTCAGTATTTTAGTCATCTATTTTTGCTCAATGTTGTGCTACACACAACACATCTCAAAAAGGGGTATTTGTAGACACTAAAATATGGTCAATCTGATTAGGCAACCAAGACAATATCCAATTGACACCATATGGCCCCTTGGGCAACCCTCAGAGGTTTTACAGTGGTCCTAACCACTCTAGGAAGGCTCTACCCCAATTTTTAGATATTTTGGGCCATATAGACATGATCGTCCCACCCCAAGATGATCACATTTTGTGGCCATCCCACCCTAGGATGGTGGCAAACTGGTCATCTTGGAGTGGGACAACCACAAATTTTGACTGCCTAAAAGTCAAATTTGGACAAATGGTACCTAGAAAATACCATTTTCCTTACCTATTAAATCATTCAAGTTAGAGGGTGTGGCATCCTTATGACATAATGCATGAGGGAGGCCAAATAGAGAGATTCTCTTCCCCCTCCAATGCATACCACCATGTTGTCCAAATGGTGCCTCTTGCCCTGCATGCCATCACATGTCTTCTTGTACAAAGGCTTCCTTTGGCTATAAAGTGGATCCATTTTCAACAAAAATCATAGAGATGAGTTTGAGACATAGCAATGGAGTGTTGCTAAGATTTCCCCTCAC
Source organism: Wollemia nobilis (assembly GCA_028583015.1). Lineage (NCBI taxonomy): Eukaryota > Viridiplantae > Streptophyta > Pinopsida > Araucariales > Araucariaceae > Wollemia > Wollemia nobilis. The sequence continues at coordinate 11,792,191 of JAQPPZ010016881.1, forward strand.
CCTTTTGTGCCTTTTTCCCTCAGAATATCTACCTAGCGAGGGAGGTTTGCGAGTGATCTAGGAGGTACAATTTATTTATAAAACCAGATAATTTGAGTTAATTTCCCCATAAAATTCAATGACAAAACTATTTAGGATGTCCCTTACTAATTCATAGAGGAATTGGTGATAAAATAAGTGTAGAATTGGTGGTCGTCCCACCCCAAGATGACCCCCATTCTGTGATAGTCCCAACCGTCCCACCTTTTTATGAGTACATATCTATGTATTATTTCTTTAATATTATTTTTTAGTTATATTATAGATTATTATATGAACATTATTCCAAATTTCATGCATTTTGGAGCTATATTTAGCGAGATATCACATTTTTTGTGTTTTGTAGGGTCTTATGCAGGTCTATGGAGCTCATCTGGAGATGCATCTAAAAATGTTATTTATTTTACAAATCTGACCATATGGGTTGTCTTGAAATGTCATTGTGTACATTCTATCCAATTTTTATGCATTTTGGATATGTTTAGGGGCAGAAATTACTTGTATTGGGTTTTACAGGCTTCGAAGGTCTACTGCGATTACGCCATGCCATCAGATGCAATTTTGGTTCTATTTTAAGTAATATTTTACCAAAACCATCTATTTTACATACCTATATAATTTAAAGTAATTTTTATTTTATTTAGATAGGCATATTTCATATTCATGTTTTCTAGTCTTTTAGTGCCTGTGGGGATTGCATGTTTTAACCATACACACTTTCTATTTAACGATCCTGATTTACTTATGTGTAGGTGTATATTTTTACAGTATATGAGGAAGGAGCACAATATCATAGAACAAATTGATGGCATCATATATTCTCCCACCTCAATTTTGGGTACGAGGAAAGACATTGGAAGTGCACACGAGCTTCTTTGAAAGGACTTGGTCCTTGGGCACCCATCATTTTGTAAAAAATTGTATTGATATTGAGCCCTCAAGGGGATATATATGTAACCATGGTTTTGAACCATAAAATTAATAGAGATAAACTTCCTTTTATTTCATTTCTTGCAATTTGGTGTATTTCCAGTGTTACTTACATGCTTCCGTTTTGATGCTCATAACACACTAGCGATAGATGCACATTGTTTAGCTGCATTAGGTGCACCATTTTTTTCCTAATTTAGTTATTTATGACCCTAGGGGAGCATGCTAAATAGGATACTCTTTGTGATATGAATCATGTAGATATCCTCTAAAATAGCTTCTTCTTTGATGGATCAGTCCCTTGTATCACCCATGTTGAATCTTCTAGTTCTCAAGTGGACCTTGTTCCTATGTCTCCCATAGACCTTGAGAAATTAGAAGTCATTTTTCTTATCACTAAGAAGGAAAATTTAGGGTATGTGTTTACTTTCATTTAGAAACTCCCAAATAAAGTGCTAACGGGGATACTCTTTGTGGCATGGCTAATGAAAATTTCCTTTGTCATAACCTTTTCTTTGAGGAGTTAGTCCCTTGTGTCATCATTATGATAGGTAAGAAAGATAGTACCATCAGAATGTGTGCCAATTTTTTTTTAGATCATCAACACTAATTGGAGTTGTTAGATGAGAAGTGCATCCATGCATTGGAGCATCTTTGATCTTATCCGAATAGGCTCAAGCAATCTTACTCTAAAAAATTTCACAACCATTATTTTGATGTTGGGGACCTTGTTCTCAAAGAAAACCAGAGGAACACTCATGGTCAATTAGATATAAAGGGTAATTTTTAACCTAATTGCCTAGGTTCCTTTGTCATAACGACCAATTTTGTTCAAGAGCCTGTTGTTTAGTGACATTATATGGTAAAGAGTTTAAAGAACCAGTGAACATAATGCACATAAAATGATATTATGCATGATTTCTCACCATCATTCTTCATATTGCATTTTGTTTACTTGCTTATATTGCATGATTGCCTATCATATTTTGCATGAATTGCTTAAAATTATGTTCCATTTGCAAATTTGCTTGTCATATAGTTGCATTGTTGCTTGATCATACTTGCATGATTGCTTGATCATATAGATTCTTGGGGACTTTGTGATGAGGCAAGTGATGAAATCTATTTAGGTTCTAGCTCATATGCATTGCACTCATACTAGGGCATTGATGCTTAGCGAATCCCCAACCTAGGGCACATCATTGGCTCATTCCTTCTATTCTTTTATCTTCTCATATATTCCTTGACCTTGAAATTTTTAATGATTTTTAATTTCTCCAAGTCAAGGGATATAGTTATTCATATCTTGTATGTCCTTTGCCCTTTAAAAGTTTGTATTCATTTCTTATTTTTCCCAATATAAAGGATATATGTTTCTTCTTCTATCTATGCATATTGTTTTGCTCACATGTTGTTACTTTTTATATTTCAATTTTTAATGATCCTCATGGGATAGGTGTAGATATCATATGAATATCATTTATGGTGCTTATACGACCACTAATTATCTTAAGCAAATATCTTAGCTATTGAAATATCAAAAAAGACACACACACATTATTGTTACTATATTAATTTTCTCATCTATCTTCTTTCTATCTACCACATGCACACACACACACACACACACACACACACACACACATTTTTCTATTATTCTTTGCTTTGATCACTCATATTTTGTACACACCACAGCCCTATTGCATTACACTCCTTTTGAAAAAACCAATCAAATATTTCACCCCATACAAGATGGCTTCATGGTCACCAACAAGGGGCAACCTCCATTTGGCCATTTGCGAGCATACATCCTAGCATGTATCTCTCCAACCACAACCATTAGTGAGCATCACATCCATAGTAGGTATCACTCTACACTTATTATTTTAGTGATAATTATACCCTTATGGGATAGCTTCATGGTCACCAATGAAGGGTAGCCTCCATTCAGCTATTTGCAAGCATACATCCTTATAGGGTATTGCTCCACCATTTTATTTTTCTTTTTTCTTAGTTTATGTTCATTTGATCACACTGACCCTTTGCGATCTATGCTGACTCAAATGTCATATTACAAGCACTTTTTTATGGTATTTTTTCTTTGTTGACCTTTTCCTTCATCATATTCTTCTTCTTTTCTTATTTTTTTTCTTTTTTTTGAGTGCCCTATACATATGGGACTCAAATTCGCTCTATGACGAATTCACGATCCATTTTTATGGTGTGCAAATTTGGATAAAGCTTTGTTTTTATTTCTCCTTTTTATCCATCACATATTTCTTTCCATATCCTCATATACTAATGCATTGCAGTAGTTTAGTTCACTCATGCATTCAATAGTTCACTTCATTTCACTTATTCATGCATAATTAAACATTAAAGCACTAAACATAGAAAAAAACATAAACACACATTAAACAAACACATATACATCAAATATGGTATGGTATTTACTCGAACATTAGAGAGTACACATCATTTTGGTTGGTGTTCCATAGTCCAAGTCCAACACACTCTATCATCACTAAGGATGCATGTGTAATAGGATAAAATTGACCCATGTCAATTTATCCTAAAAGTCAAAACATTCAAAAAATCAATCAAAACTATTTCCTAACCTCTTACATTGATTTTTGTACCCGTATTAAGTCAGTTTTTAACCTCTTGATGATATCACCTCTATTTTACCAATATCGAAAGTCCAATCCAATATCAGACCTTAATGTGCAAAATTGTATGTTCGATCTCGTCCAAAATAAAAAATACCCAGAACAAAAAAATGATCTAGGAAATCCCTCCTTGGATTCCCCCTGACCCTCTAACTCCTTGGCTAGCTTTTCTATCATCCTCACATCCTTAATATCATAGTGTATTTGTTAGTTTATTATTTTCTTGTAGGTTCAATGGTTTGAAGTTGTGCATCGGTGGATATTATACGATATTGAACATCCGATATCGCTCGGAAGCATTCGATCTTACTCTGCAACATCTGATATGGTCTGTAGGCTACTTGGGGGCACCTTCAAAATTTTGTTTGCATTTCTAAACCTCTACTCTGCATTTCTAGGATCATATTTATCATTCATCATTTCATGTAGCATAGAAATTGTTGTTTATCATACTTGGAGTTCACCATCACTACATTGCATTGTGTTATTTGCATTTATAGTTCACATTCCTATTGTTTTCTTTCAAATACAACATATAATAGGCTTTTACATAATTTAATCCATGCTTAATAATATTCATATTATGTCGCAAGTTCCTATTTTGCTATCAATTTGTGAAACTATAGGTTCTTGATCAGATCGGACTTGCCAATATCAGATCAAACATTCGATATCACTAGAACAAGTCTGATATTGCCTACAACAAGAAAATAGACTCTACATTAGATGCTCTAATTAAGTAAGAGTGTCAAATTTCTTTCATAACTAAGCATTGCATCTATTTACCTTTGTAATTCATTGTCTGTTGTACTCATTTGAATCAAAATTACATTTAGTATAGGTTAGTTGCATTTTGGCCGAACTAGGTGATTATGAGAAAAGTAAAAATAACACATCAAACAAACTCCCAACATAGGCATGGAAACTTCCATATAAATATTTCTTGGTGAACCCATCCAATTCATCAAAAAATCACCAAAGAGGGCACGACCTCAAGTGTCTCTCCTCTGAGGTGTAGACCTACCATTTTATCATTCCCCTTCTAGGCATGGATCCATTAGCCTGAAGGAAAGGAGTGAGAAAATTTTAGAGCTACATTCTTTGGTGAACCCAACATGAACTACATAGGCATCATTCTGATTTATAAAAATAAAAAACATAAAAAACATAAAATACAAGAAAAATCTAAAAATATCATTAGTCAAACTTGCACATTCTAGATTCATTTCTTAGATGTTAGATTTCAACATAGGAAGAGTTGTAATCATAGATGTTAGAGCATTATTATCTATCAAGAAATCTCTTTAGTGGTTGAAAACTCTAGTATTCCATCTCAGGAACAGTGGATTGAACTTTGGAAGAGAATCGACATTATAAAAGCCAACACACCAAGACTTAGCCAAATTAAGAGGTTAAACATAGCTAGAATCCTGGAATCTGATAACTCTTCTCACTACTTTGATATTCAAAGATCATGTGAGATGTGGTTAGTGGATAAGAGAGCTAGTATTTCGTCATCTATGTACATTTTTGAAGATTATCTTGAAAATGCTATAACAGTACATAAATTTCTAGCACACATAAAGGATCAGGAGATAGTCTTGGAAAATAAAAGAAGATATCACAAAAATCCTAGGGAAGTCCATTTTCATGAGTATTGTTACAAAATATATTTTTATGCTCAAGACTCTAAAATTGATAGTATTACCATATCCCATTTTATCAAATTCTTAAAAGTAAACTTTCAATTTGAAGAAGAGCACTATATGACACTTGAAGAACTTGAGCCTATTAATGACATTCACAAACTATTTTAGGAAAATTAAAGTATAGTATCTAGGATATTATAATTTCTATTTCTCCTTTGTTTTCAAAATCAAAAAACACCAAAAACAACCTCCAAGGAGAAAAACAGTGATGACGGGAGCGGGAGCGGGAGTAGGACTGGGAACAGGTTCAGAGACTGGTGCAGGTTTTTGGGTGAGAGCGGGATCGAGATCGGGGTCAGGCACATCAAGGCCTAGACTTGGGCCCGTAGGGCCCTCAAAAGGCCCTAAGGAGGGCATAGAGCCTGAGCAAAATGGTGGCCAAGGTGGGGATGACATCTTGGGCCCGGGCCCTCAAGCCAACCTCAATGCAAGTGCAGGCCTAGTGAAAAAGCCTCCAGATCTTGGGTAGGGTTCTATCTCGGGCGGGCCCAAGCCCTCCTATCAATAAATATTGGCTAGCACCAGGGCCTATCCTCAGGCCATAGGTCTAGGGATTTCCCTCGAGGGCACTCACATTTCTATTCAAGAAGAGGTCTACTCCTCCTTTGTTGCTGGATCCTCTATCTTCATGGTTGGGAAATTCCTGGGAGGGTGACCAGACATGGAAACCGTCTGCAGATGGGTGACATCCAAATGGAAGGTCTCCGGGCATATTCAGCTGGTTGCCCTTACCAAGGGATTCTTCATCATCAAACTAAATAACATCGATGATGCCAAAAAGATCCTATCGGGCAAGCACTAGTTTTTGGGATGCAAAAGCCTCTTACTTAGGTGATACACAGCTAAATTCCACCCTAGCACCCAAAGAATCAACTTAACCTTGGTCTGGGTTTGGCTCCAAGATCTTCCTTTCCACCTGTGGCACGAAGACATCCTAAGATTTATTACTCAGTCAGTCGGGGACCTGGTGGCCTTCGACCCTGCTACCAAGGCAAGATCTTGAATGGTGCATGCCAGATTTTGCATCAATGCAAATCTTGAATCAGAACTTCCCTCTTCTATGACCATCTCTTTTGGGTCCTTCTTTTGGCACCAATCCTTGATCTACAAAAATAAACTTGCATTCTGCCCCATCTACTACACTTAGGGCCACCTCTCCCACCAATGCCCTGCATCCAAAAAGGCTAATGGCCCTCTCCCAAAACTCCCTTCTCAACCAGGCCAGGCCTCGTCTTGAGGGCCACCTCATGATGACCTTAGATCCCAGGCCTGGACCACCAAGGAGGCCTCCCCTTATATCCCAAAGGATTCCCAAGTGGGCCCTAGTTGGGAGGACGGTCTTCCCCAAGTTTCCCCTTCTATTGCTCCCTCCCCTGGGTCATATTTTAGGGCCCCGCTCCTAGGTTATCCCTCCCCGCTCGTTACGAATCCATCCTTGCAGGACCTTACTGGCATCCCCCCCAGGTATGTGATCCACCTGGGCTCATTTCCCCATTGGCTCCCACCTTCTCATCTTCCTCTATCGGGGTTCCCTCCTCCCCCCCATCCCTACTATCCCCACTTGACCCCATCTTGGCCCTCCTTGTGGTCTCTGATGGGATTCACCCATTGGAGTGCAGATCCGAGAGGTCAAACGAAGAGGTTGAAGGTAGTTCTCTATCCGGGCCCGATGAAGTTAGCCCCAAGATGACCCGAAGTAGGACTTTTGCCACAGACTTTGGCAGCAAAATCAAGATAGGCTGGCCCACCCTGGGTGACCAGTGAACAAGTATCACTGAATACGACATAGCCAATGGCTCCTAGGCAACTCTTTTTGATGTTGTCGCAAGCTTCTCCAAGATGAACATCCTCAGACCCAAACCCCCACCCAGGCCAGGAAGGGGGACAAGCGACCCCATAAGGGTGTCAAATGAAGCTCATCTCTTAGAATGTCAGGGGGCTCAATGGTGCCCCTAAGAAAAGGATCCTCGACCAACTTCATAGGGATCACCATCTATCCTTCCTCATTCTCCAAGAAACCAAAATAGATGACGATGCTACCCGACGAGTAGCCCAAGCTACCTGGCACAACTGTGAGTCCCTGTCTACCCCTGTGACTGGATCTACCGAGGGTCTGCTTTGCATGTGGGATACCTAGTCTTACGAGGGGAGTCCCATATCATATTCTCCTAGAATAATCAACATTCTGGTCCATTACATGAATTCAAGGCGCTCGTGGATTCTGTACAACATCTATGCCCCTAACAACCCTATTGAGAAAGTGAGCTTATGGAAGGAAATCAGCTTGATGAGAGAGGCATTTGCCCCCATTCCCTAGATCTTGGAAGGGGACTTCAATAGTTCCCTATTCCTTTCTAACAAAAGTGGGGGCTCAACGGCTTCGGGAAAATGCATGGGTGACTTTGGCACCTTTACCGTCCTCAACGAGCTCATGGATGTCAGCCTAAAAGGAGCCAGGTTCACCTGGTCAAACAAAATAGTGGGAGCATGTCATATCCAGGTTAGGTTGGATAGAGTGTTCCTATCCAAGGAATCCCTTCCTTTGTTTACTGACGCAACCTTGTTGGCCCTCCCCAAAATTGGGTCTAACCATAACCCCCTCCTCCTCAAAATCGATCATCGCTCCTCCCCCAAGTGGCCCTTTTGGTTGAAGTCCATGTGGCTGCATCATCCCAACTTCAGGGCCCAGGTAGGTCATTGGTGGGCTCCCCCAGTCCCTGGGTGCCCTGCTTAACAAGTCTACCACAAGCTAAGATGCCTCAAAGAGCAACTCAAGGTATGGAATAGAGAGGTGTTCGATAACATCTTTGAAAAAAAAGTGGCAGTTAAGAAAAAAATCGAAGACCTTGAGCTTAGATTTTAGACAGGCTCCCAAGACCTAGGGATCAGGGAAGAGGAACACCTAGCCCTCAATGAGTATCATAACATCCTGGCCAAGGAAGAAACATTTTGGATGCAAAAGTCGAGAGCCCTGTGGCTCCAAGATGGTGATGCTAACACAAAGTTCTTTCACATGTCGACTCTCAGGAATAGGGGCTCTAACAAAATTGTTGAGTTGGTGGGAAATGATAGTAGAATTATCATGAAAGAAGAGGACATTCGGATTGAAGCCACCAACTTCTTCCAGGAGCTCCTTGGTGACAGCCCCCCCATGTCCCCAAAAGTGATAGACTCCCTACTGGAACATATCCCTACTTTGGTCTTGGCCATGGAAAATGAGATACTTGTGTAGCCCCTATCTGACTCTGAAATCCATGATGCCACATTTTCCATGAAGGCTAAGGTAGCCCCGGGCCTGGATGGGTTTCTCCCCCATTCCAATCCTTTTGGGACATCATTGGGTAAGAAGTGTGTGCTGCCATTTGAGACCTCCACACTGCCAGCTCCACCCCAGAGGTATTAACTCCACCTTCATTGCCTTAATCCTTGTTGTGGCTGATCCACAACACACCCAAAAATTGGGGACCCACCTTTTTTGTAGGCTTTCAGAGAAAATCTCAATGACCCAGATGCTAAAAATGAAAAAAATAGGCAAAAGTGCACAAGTGTAGAAAGTGTTGTGAAATCGCGACATGTTGCGCCGTCGCGGCCAAAAATAGAAAAGTGTCACGAAATCGCGACATGTTGCGCCATCATGGCAAAAAATAGAAAAGTGTCACGAAATCACGACATGTTGTTTCGTCGCGGCCGAAACAGGAGAGAGAAAAGGCAAGTGGAAAGGCGTAGCGAAATCGCGATGCATCGCAAAATCACGGGTCAAACCGGTCAAATAGTGTAGGCCAAAAAACGTAGCGATATCATGACAAAAAAAATTAGCAAAGGTGCATGAAGTGCAAAATGGTCGTGAAATCACGACAGAATCGACAAGAAGGCATGAAGCACGAAAATGGTCGCAAAATCACGACAGAAAGCAGCAAAGCAGTACGAAATGAAAAGGCGTCGCGATTTCGCGATGAAAAGCTGGCCGATGGTACGAAGCGAGAAAATGTCGCAAAATCACGATAGCATGCAGCGAAGGTGCCCGAAATGGAAAAATGTCACGAAATCATGACAGCATGCAGCGAAAGAGACACGAAGTGAAAAAACGTCGCGATATCGCGACAACATGCAGCGAAGGTGCCCGAAATGGAAAAACGTCATGATTTTGTGACAGGTTGTGGGCAAATGGTATGTAACAAGAAAAGTATCCCGATTTCGTGACATGTCATGATTTTGTGACATGTCACGTTTTCACTGGGCAAGAAGGTTGTGGGCCGAAAAACGTCGTGATATCGCGACCTTTTTCATTTTCGCTGTGTTGATAGAGGAACAAGCTGCAGACATGAAAAGGTCACGATTTCCATGGGACCGTTAAAGAAGGCGCAAAAAGCATGAGACACATGGCATACAGGTGTCAGAGTTGCAAAAGCGTTACATGCAACGAAAGATTTCAAACATTTTGACATCGAGCATGAATTAAAAGCAATGAAAAGGCAGGGAATTTGAAAAGACGCATTCTGGAAGGTGAAACGAAGCGACGCAGGTGAACCGAAGAGCCATGCCAGACAGTATAAAATCAAAAGCACAGATTGAACATAGGGTTGGAAATTGCTGCTAGCAGAGTTGCAGAGACAAGGGCTACATGCCATTCTGGGCCTGCACTTGGAGCAATTTCCTTCATTTGTTCTGGATTTGTCATACCTGGAACATTATGTTATTGTAACTGATATACCATTTAATACAAAAATACAGAGAGTTGGCATCTCATTGATGAGAAAGAAGGAGTCATTTCTACATGCATGATTTAATGTTTATCTTTCCCTTTCAGATTTTAGGTTTATAGATGGAGTTTAATGCGAGTTCTCTCGGTTGCCTCATGCGAATGCTTAAAATCTAAAATTATAGTAAAACCCTAGAAACCCGCACCTAGCTTATTAGGATTGTGCGAATGTGCAGATTCAATAGGTTAGGTTGCATTTAGAAACCTCATTATCTTCGGTTTCATCGAATTGGTGACAGCATTCTGGATGTAGTTTAGTTGCATCTTCTTTTGCATTCCTTTTATTTTCAAACCCTCATTTTAGTTTCTACATTTTAATTATTCTCATTCAAGAAAATAACAAAAAATCCATCAAAGCCTAAGATCAAATAGATTTATTTCTCACTTTTATTTATTTGGAGTCCATTGCAAATTCAAAATTAAATAAACCATAGTGCCCCTTGTTAACATCCACTTGCAACCCTAAGGTATTCCTAGCATTCAAATTGAAGAGCATCATTGGTGAATGAAGAACTATCACAACAGGAACCTTGGAGAAATTATTTAGTCATAATTTCTTTGCAAGTAGAGGATTTTGGGACTCAGATCCTACCGGAGAGTGTGCTTTCACAATTGGGTGAAAACACTACTTAACAGAATGGCGCTAGAAGGAGGGCCTGAATTGGTTTACTCTATTTTGATTTTCATACATGAGTAATATCTTTTTGATTTAATTTTCAAATCATCTTCTAAAACTCACAAACGGCTAAATTGCAGCTTTTGTTTTCTTTTGTTGCAGGTTTTCTTTGAAATAATCGAGGGTTTCATCAGGCAGGCTGGACCCACCACGCCGTATTGCGACCAGGTCCCAAACAACTGGGGAAACCATTTTTCATGACCTTACTGGTACTCCCAAGAATAAAACCAAGCAAGTCGTAAGCTCACCAGTCACAAAAGACCTGTTTTCTCCAGGAACATCGAGTGGACCTACGCTAGTAATATCAGTTGCCACTAGTGTTCCTATTGTCAGTAATATTTCTACTACTATTGTAGGGTTGTATTCATCAATTTTGAGTCAAATGGCTCAACCTCCAGCAGCTCATTGGTATGGAGCTAACAATATTCCTTTGAACATTGCTGGGGATATCCATGAAATCCCCAAGAACATTGAAATATTTTTGCCTAAATACAAACCAGATGGCCCAAGAACAGCAGAAGAACATATCCAAGCCTATAGGGATGTTTTAATTAGACTACAAGTCCAACATGAGGATATGGCTTGCAGAATTTTCCCCATGATCTTAGATCCAATAGCATATGAATGGTACATATGCTTACCAACTAGTTCAATTACTTCATGGACGCAAATGGAAAATGCCTTTGTTAATCAATTTAGGTCACCCTTGGATCCTGCAACCAGTTTATTACATGCAAAAGGGGCCAGGGGAAACCAATTAGAACATTTAACTAGAAATTCCAAAAGTGCTGTAATAGAGCAGTTCGACATTTTGCCATCGATCTCGTAGTGGCTTTACAAATATATTTTGGGGCATTGGACCCCATGACATCCATGTTTGCAAGACATAATCCTCAAGTCACCATGCTGGCTTTAGCCTATAACGAAGCCATGACCATCGAGCAACAAATGACACCACAAGGCTACGGGTTTCCCCAGATGCCTATGATGGGACAATTTGCTCCATATGGTCAAGATCCCTTGGCAAATCAGATCATGGCACCTCAAATGCCAAGCATGAATGCATTCCCATATCAGCAGTCGTATCCACCAGCACTTGCGTATGCACCCATTCCAATCCAACCAATCACATCCATTCTACCTATTCCCGCATTTCTACAGAATAGTCAATCGACTATGCAAGGAACCAGCCAAGTTAATCCTCAAGCTATAGTTCCTTTTCCAAATCCAACTCCGATTCAAAGTGTCAATCCATATGGGAATAAAATTCCTCAAAACCCGACCCAAATGTTGAATCAAGACCCCATCAATTATGCAAATCCAACAAGGGTTAACAATAATGGGATTCCACCGAAGGAGATTCATTCAGAGGTCGAGGAGCTCAAGAAATTAGTTCATAAACTGAGCAATGATAGGGTTCAACAGCAGAAGTATGAATCCCATGCCCCTCACTCAAATCAAAATTTTAACAATAGAGGGAGACACTGGAACACCAAGCCAAAAAATGGGGGAGTACCCGCTCCCATTGCTAATTAATTAGATACTTCTGTAGGACCTAGTCAATCCAATTCCCTTTTGAATCTTTTAGATTTGGCATGGGAAAGAGGGTGTAGGTTGCACAACACAAAAGAACACAATGAGAGGAATTGTCCTGAAATTGCTAGATACACTCATTGTCTTCAGGCACAAGTTGATGATTTGGAACTGGTATCAAATGAGTTTCCATCGCAACATCAAGATGATAACATTATGGTGATGGAAACTGTATACCATCAATAAGGTGAGAGTGAGGAAGAAGAAGATGAAATTTTGGAACAGGAGGTGCAAGCTTTTCATGATTTTAGAAAGGGGAATCATGGATACCATTTGATAAGTAAATCTAAAGCCCCTAAAACCTCATCAACACCTCCAAACAACTCTATTCTTCCTCCGGATACTAAGGCAAATAATAATCCTCCTCCTCCACTCAGAAGAGAAATGTCTAATGACGTGCAGAAGACAGTCAAATTTGAAAAACCAAACTATGACATAGTGGAGGATCTAAAGAAGTCCAAATCTAGCCTTTTGTTCTTGGATGTGGCTAGATTGCCTGGCCAAAAGGAGGCGTTGATAAAAGCTTTGAACTCACCTGATCAAATGTGGAAGGAAAAGGGAGTTGAGTCCCATATGATTTTGCAAAAGGAGAGACGGGATGTCCTACCATTCTTACTGACTCTGAGAATTGCGGGTAAGAATTTGCATAACTGTTTTGTGGACACGGGTGCCACGAGCAACCTCATACCTTCGGAGATATGTCAAATGCTGGGTCTGTGACCTGTTTCATCCAAATGCAAGGTCCTACAACTGGACAGATCAGAGGTAAATGTGGTAGGGACCCTATATGATGTCAAGATTCAATTAAATTCTGAACCCAGGGTCCAACAGGTTGTCGACATTCTGGTTGTTAATATCCCTAGTAGATATGGCATGCTACTTGCGAGGGATTGGATGAAAACTTTGAATGGCTATTTTTCAATAGACTGCTCACATATGTGGCTACCCTGGAAAGGAATTGCAAATAAAATTAGAGTGTAAAATGAATCGAGGCTTAAGGAGATCATAACAAAATTTAACAAGCCGAATGAAGTTCAGTTTTTAGAACTAGAACTGGGGGTTTATGCACTTGATGTTGAGGAGGCTACTGAAGAGCCTAAAGATGAAACTTGTCATGGCGGCTCTTCTGAGGAAAATTATTGCACATGGTTGCTCAGGTTTGATGGATCAAAATCTAGATAGGAAGTAGGAGCTGGAGTCGAGCTCACTGGCCCAGGAGGTAAACCATTATTGGATGCCTACAGATTGCAATTTCCTTGCATGAATAATGTGGTAGAATATGAAGCATTGATTTTTGGTTTACGTCTAGCATTGAGCAAGAATGTTAAATGCTTAAAGGTTTTGGGAGATTCTGAGTTGGTAGTCAAGCAGATCAAAGGATAGTATACATGCCGCGACAGAAGACTGAGCCTTTATAGAACTAGGGTTATGGACCTCATTGAGGAATTTGATGCATTCAATATAGCCCTTATTTCTAGGAAAGGAAATCAAATAGCAGACTCTCTTGCAGTCGCCGCGGGCATGTTAAACTCGGTTGATATGAAAAGGTGTAAACATTTCTCCATTTAATTGGTTCCTTGTCCATCAATACCTGATAATGTTAAGAATTTCCAAGTTTTTGAAAATGACAGACATATCTTCAAATTTGTCACGAACTCGGGTATTTTTGAAAATCAGGTGATTGATGAGGAGCAAAGGTGGCAAGATGAAACAGAGAATAAAATTGAAACTGTGTATCAATCCAACAAAATACCTAAAGACGTGGTTTCATTGGAAAAAATGTTCGACATGGAATGCAAGACCAAGAAAGGAAAAAGAGTCCCACTCCCCAAAGATGCATGTGATTCAATTAATCTAGGGAGTGCAGACAATCCAAAGGAGGTGTACATTGCAAAGGCATGTACAGATGAAGAAAGGAGCAACATAATGCAGACATTGAAGCATTACATAGATTGCATTGCTTGGAATTACAATGAGTTGAAGACATACAACCAAGACATTATCACACATACCATCCCTTTGAAGCCAGACTCCAAGCCTTTTAGGCAAAGACAACGAGTTGTTAACCCGCTATTGGAGCCTTTAATCGAAAGGGAGGTCAAAATATTATTGGAAGAAAAAATCATTTTTCCTGTTAGGCACTCAACCTGGGTTGCTAACCTCGTTCCAGTAAGAAAAAATAGTGGAGAGATTAGGCTGTGCATAGATTTTCAAAATCTTAATAAAGCCTCTCAAAAAGATAATTATCCATTGTCATCAATCGATGAAATTCTACAAACGGTAAATGGATATGAAATGATGTCCTTTCTTGATGGGTATTCTAGATACAACCAAATTCTTATACATCCAAATGATAGGATGAAAACAGCCTTCACTACCAAGTGGGGGACATTTGCATATAAGAGAATGCCATTCGGACTGTTAAATGCTGGTGCAACTTTTCAACGTGCCATGGATTATGCATTCAAAGGGCTCATAGGCAAATGTATCATCATGTATGTGGATGATATCCCAGTTTTCTCGAAGAAGAGAGAGGACTATGTCAAAGATTTAAAGAAAGTGTTTCAAAGATGCAGAGAACATGGAATTTCCTTAAATCCCAAAAAGTGCATTTTTGAAGTTACAGAAGGAAAATTGCTTGGTCACATCATTTCAAAAGAGGGCATATCCATCGACCTAGAAAGGATACAGGATATCCAAAACTTACCTCTCCCGAGTAGTAAAAAATAATTGAGATCTTTCTTTGGGCAGGTTAATTTTGTGAGGAAGTTTATCTCTAGCTTTGCTGAGATAGCCAAACCTCTGAACAAGATGCTCAAGAAGGATGTGGATGTAAAATGGAACGAGGAAAGTAGAGTGGCCTTTCGTAACATCAAATATGCCATTTCCAGGGCCCTGGTCCTCATAAGTCCAGACTATTCTAAGCCTTTCTATATTTATGCTTTTGCATCAGAACACTCTTTTGTGAGTGTCTTAACCCAAAAAGGCGAGGATAGTGCAGAAAAACCCATAGAATTTTTAAGTGCCCCCCTAAAATATGCTCAATTAAGGTATTCAATCCTTGATAAGCAAATGTACACACTTTTTAAAATGGTGAAAAAATTTAGGCATTACATCATGCATAGCAGAGTTATTGCCATTGTGCCTGACTCTGCTGTTAAGACCATGCTTTTACAAAACAAACTAGGTGAGAAAAGAGGGAAATGGATTTCCACCATCCAAGAATTTTATCTCGAAATCCAACCTATGAAACTAGTTCGAGGACAGGGACTGGCGAAGACGATCGCAGAAAATAATCCGCAAATAATATGCCAATACTCGAACACATAATACATTGCTAAGGATGACTGGTATGTTGATATTGTGCAATTTTTATTGACTAGTAAGTGTCCTTCTAATTTGAATTCAACCCAAAGAAGAGCTTTAAGGCTTAAGTCTGTCAATTATCTGATGAAATCTGGTGTTATTTATAGGAAGAATCATGAAGGGATCTACCTAAGGTGCCTGAACAAAGAAGAAGCTGCCAAGGTGTTGCAGGAATTTCATGGGAAACATGGAACTGGTCATGGTGTGGCAAATGCTACAGTGCATCAAATCCTGAGAGCAGGATACTACTGGCCACACATTTTCAAAGATGCACATGCCCACGTACGATCTTGTCATATTTGTCAAGTGGCTACCAATAGAGAAAGAAATGCAGCCATGCCATTACAACCTATAGTTGAAATGAGACCATTTGCACAGTGGGGGCTAGATTTCATTGGGGTTATTAACCCAAATTCTTTTGATTCTCATAAATTCATATTGACAGCTACAGACTACTGTACAAGGTGGACAAAAGCGATTCCTACTAAACATGCCACCACAGACGTAATAAAATTCCTTGAGGACCAAATTATAACAAGATTTGGAATTTCCGATTCTATTGTCAGTGAAAATGGTAAAGCTTTCATTTCTATGCAATTTGCAGATTGGGCATATGACAACAAAGTGAGCTTAAAATTTGCATCCAATTATTATCCTCAAGGAAATGGGTTGGTCGAATCTTCAAATAAAAATTTGTTGAATACCATTAAGAAGTTGTTGGAAAAGAACCCTCGGGATTGGCACAACCAATTGAAGTTTGCCCTTTGGGCAAATAGGACCAGAGTGAAAGAATCCATAGGGAACACTCCCTATCATTTGGTCTATGGGCAAGACCCGATATTTCTTGCAAATTTGAAGTTGCAGACCTTGCATTTCATACAAGAGTACTTGGGGACAGATGACCAAGTTGAAGTCAGGTTAAGTCATTTGCTGCATCTTGATGAAAAGAGAGAAGAAGCCATGAATCACATGAATAAGCACCAGGAAGTTATCAAAAGATGGTTTGATAGAAGGGCCAAAGTTAAGTCATTCAAAATTTCAGATTTGGTATTACTATGGGACAAAAGACATGAGGAAAAAGGGAATCATCAAAAGTTTGATTGTCTTTGGTTAGTCCCCTACTAGATTTTAGAGATTCTTGGGAAGAATACCTTCAGGCTAAAAACTTTAGAAGGGAGAGATTTTATGCTACCGGTTAATGGGCAGATTTTAAAGCATTATTTTAGCCCCTAGGTTGTGAGATTTTGATGTTATTCTTTTCGGTTTTGGTGGGGATTTTCAGATTTTGTTTCTGTTTAGGATTGTTAGCCTAGTTAAGATTTTGGTTGTGGATTTGATTTCAATTGGCATGTTTTGTTTATTTTGATAAAAAAATAAAAATAAATAAATAATAATAAAAATATATATATATTGAGATGTCAACTTATGCTTAAGATTAGGAGAATATGAAATATTGGAATTGTTGTGTAAAATCTCCACAAGTCACACAAACATTTTAAGTTATATCATTTGAAATTTGTGATGCATGAAGGAGTCAGTTTTGTATGATAAATATTTCATTTGCAATTCAAGAGATAATGCATTCATATTACATCTCACTCTACATATACATTCCATCTTAGTTGCATATGCATCTTAGGTACAAATCATTAAAGTATGTCAATCCCTCTTAGGGTTGTGTTATAACATAAATGTAAGAAAAAATCCTAAGGTTGGAAACTGAGTCCTGAGATATCTAGAACCAAGAACGTCTCATACATTAAAAAGGATCTTGAGAAAAATTATCAAAACCTAACTTGGAAGAAAAGGTTGGGCAAAAGAAGTTTTTCATGTCTATCCTATTATGCAACATGATACGTAAAATAGTGGTTTTGACCACTTCCATAGAGCTTAAAGCCTAAAATCAGAGTAGTAAGGATAGGGTTAAATCCTCATCGAACTTAGGTTGAGGATCCAATTCCCCAAAGCTTTGATTTGACCTACATGGAGTAGTAAGGATAGGGCATAAATTCTCATCTCACTTAGGTTGAGAATCTGATTCCCCAAAGCTCCTATGTCTCATTTCATAATAAATCTTGGATTGGAAGGATCGTACTACTTGTCCTCTGCAAAGGATGGGTAGTCATCCCCAAGGTCTAAACAATAAAATTAATATTTTCCATTTAGATCTAAAGTTTGGATTGGAAGGATCGTACTACATGTCCCTAGCAAGGATGGGTAGTCATCCCTAAGGTCCAAGAAGTAAAAAATAAAATTTTCCCATCTCATATTTATATTGGATTGGAAGGATCGTACTACTTGTCCTCTACAAAGGATGGGTAGTCATCCCCAAGGTCCAAAGAAATGAAGATAAGTTTTGGATTGTGGGGTTAGATATGACTATGCATGGCAACATGTCTTGTCTAAAAAACAAGACCACTGATTGTCCAAAGGGTTAGACTAGCATGACCATTTCTTCCATAATTGGTTAAATTATTTTGCTCAAAGTGAAGTAATGAACTCTAAATCAGAATAGTAAGGATAGGGTTAAACTAGCATCTTGGTAAGGTTGGGAGTCTGATTCCCCAAAGTTCTAATTTCACATTCACGTGCACATGGGTTCAATATAGTAGGGACTAATAACCAACTTTGGGATATAATAAAACAATTCATTAGTGGATCCTAAGAGGGTTTTGCAATCTTAAATGTTTGTACATGATACTAGAAGAAAGACTATGCATTTTATGAAAGCAAGATCTCCTAGCATATTCATTAGGTTACACAAATCATGCACAATCTCACATATGCATTCATGCAAAACTGACAATGGAATGTTGATCAATTTCAAATGATAGGGAATGAAATTCATTGCACACACTGAGCTAATACTTGATGATTCTGATGATTCATGTACTTCTGATCTTTGGGCATTTGTTTTTATTGCTTATGTGTTAACACATATTTTTGAGTTTGTATATGTTTTAGGTTGGGTTCTCACTAAAATGCTCAAGAGCATTTGACAGCAGAGTCGCCATTTGTTGTGGCTGATCCACAACACACCCCAAAATTGGGGACCCACATTTTTTACAAGTTTTCAGAGAAAATATCAATGACCCAGATGCTAAAAATGAAAAAAGAGGCAAAAGTGCACAAGTGTAGAAAGTGTCATGAAATCGCGACATGTCGCGAAATCACGACATGTCGCGAAATCACGACATGTCATGAAATCGCGACATGTTGCGCCGTCAAGTCCAAAAATAGAAAAGTGTTGCGAAATCATGACATGTTGCACCGTCGTGACCGAAAACAAAAAAGTGTCATGAAATCGTGACATGTTGCTCTGTCGTGGCCAAAACAGGAGAGAGAAAATGCAAGTGGAAAGGCATAGAGAAATCGCGACGCGTCGCAAAATCGTGGTTCAAACCGGTCAAACAGCATGGGCCAAAAAATGTAGCGATATCGTGACAAAAAAAATCAGCAAAGGTGCGTGAAGTGCAAAATGGTCGCGAAATCACGACAGAATCGACAGGAAGGCATGAAGCACGAAAATGGTCGCGAAATCGTGACAGAAAGTAGCAAAGCAGTACGAAACGAAAAGGCGTCATGATTTCGTGACAGAAAGATGGCCGATGGTACGAAGCGAGAAAATGTCATGAAATCGCGACAGCATGCAGCGAAGGTGCCCGAAATGGAAAAACGTTGCGAAATCGTGACAACATGCAGTGAAAGAGACATGAAGTGAAAAAACGTCGCGATATCGTGATAGGATGCAGCGAAGGTGCCCGAAATGGAAAAACGTCGCGATTTCACGACAGGTTGCGGGAAAATGGTATGGAACGAGAAAAGCGTCATGATTTCGTGACATGTCACGATTTCGCGACATGTCGCATTTTCGCTAGGCAAGAAGGCAAGAAGGCTGTGGGCCAAAAAACGTCGTGATATCGCGACCTGTTTCATTTTCGCTGTGTTGATAGAGGAACAAGCTGCAGGCATGAAAAGGTCACGATTTCCATGGGACCATTATAGAAGGCGCAGAAAGCGTGAGACACATGGCATACAGGTGTCAGAGTTGTAGAAGCGTTACATGTCACGGTTTCCATGGGACCATTATAGAAGGTGCAAAAAGCATGAGACATGTGGCATACAGGTGTCAGAGTTGCAGAAGTGTTACATGCAATGAAATATTTCAAACATTTCAGCATCGAGCATGAATCAAAATCAATGAAAAGATAGGGAATTTGAAAAGACGCATTCTGGAAGGTGAAACGAAGCGACGCAGGTGAACCGAAGAGCCATGCCAGAAAATATAAAATCGGAAGCACAGATTGAATAGAGGGTTGGAAATTGCTGCTAGCAGAGTTGCAGAGACAAGGGCTGCATGCCATTCTGGGCCTGCACTTGGAGCAATTTCCTTCATTTGTTCTAGATTTGTCATACCTGGAACATTCTATTATTGTAACTGATATACCATTTAATACAGAAATATAGAGAGTTGGCATCTCATTGATGAGAAATAAGGAGTCATTTTTGCATGCATGATTTAATGTTTATATTTCCCTTTTAGATTTTAGGTTTATAGATGGAGTTTAATGTGAGTTCTCTCGGTTGCCTCATGCGAATTCTTAAAATCTAAAATTACAATAAAAACCTAGAAACCTGCACCTAGCTTATTAGGATTGTGCGAATGTGCAGATTCAATAGGTTAGGTTGCATGTAGAAACCTCATTATCTTCGGTTTCATCGAATTGGTGACATCATTCTGGATGTAGTTTAGTTGCATCTTCTTTTGCATTCCTTTTATTTTCAAACCCTCATTTTAGTTTTTGCATTTTAATTATTCTCATTCAAGCAAATAACAAAAAATCCATCAAAGCCTAAGATCAAATAGATTTATTTCTCACTTTTATTTATTTGGAGTCCATTGCAAATTCAAAATTAAATAAACCACAGTGCCCCTTGTTAACATCCACTTGCAACCCTAAGGTATTCCCAGCATTCAAATTGAAGAGCATCATTGGTGAAAGAAGAACTATCACAACAAGAACCTTGGAGAAATTATTTAGTCATAATTTCCTTTCAAGTAGAGGATTTTGGGACTCAGATCCTACCGGAGAGTGTGCTTTCACAATTGGGTGAAAACACTACTTAACAATCCCCAAGTCCCAGGTAGCCAGATCCCTATCATATTTTCACCCCATTAGCTTGTGCAATGTCCTGTACAAAATCTTGACTAAATCCATGGCCTCCCACCTTAATGATATCCTTCCCCTGATCATTACCCCCTGCCAGGGAAGTTCGGTCAAAGGCAGACTGATCACAAACGGAGTTATTATCATGCACGAGGCTATCCACTCGGCCTTCCTTTCCAAAAATGCCTCTTTTCTACTCAAGCTGGATATGAATAAGTCCTTTGATAGAGTCGACTGGGAGTTCCTTTCCAAGGTCCTCCTTAATTTTTGTTTCCACCCCTCTTGGGTCAGGCTCATAAGCAACTGTGTGTCCTCCCCTTGGTTTTATATCCTCATCAATGGATCCCCTGTCGGGTTCTTCCCTAGTTCTAGAGGCCTTTGGCAAGGCAACCCCTATCTCGATCCTCTTCATTATCCTGGCTAAGGCCCTAGGATGTACCATATCGAGTGCTATCTCTCGTAGACTCATTTTGGGCATTGGGCCTATGCCGGGCCTACCCCCTGTGTCCCATCAGCAGTTCATGGACAACACCATCCTCACCACCTCAGCTTTGATCCCTCAATCCAAGGCTCTCAAGAAAATCTTGACCCTATATGAGGAGGCAGCTGGGAAGAAAATTAACCTCCAAAAAAGCAAGATATTCTTCATCCATACACCCTTGGCTAGGCAAATTAGAATTGGGCAGATTCTAGGTTGTACCCCTGGTTCCCTTCCCTCCTCTTACCTCGGGCTTCCCTTGTTTACAGGTGCATCCTCCAAGGCCCTGTGGGGCGGGATGATAGAGCAGATTCAGAGGAAGCTGGCCCCCTAGAAAGGCCACCTCCTCTCTTAGGTTGGTAGAGCCACCCTCTTGGCGATGGTCCTTCAAAGTATTTTGATATATTTCATGTTAGTCTTTCGAATCCTGGCCTCCATTGCAGCCCACATCGAAAAAATTCAGAAATGCTTTCTCTGGTCGGGTAGTAAATATAAGAAGAGGATTCCCCTGGTCTCCTAGCCCCTGGTTTGCCACACCAAATGTGAGGGAGGGATCGGTCTCAGGTGGGTGACCCTCATAAACAAGGTCCTCCTAGCCAAGCATGCCTGGAAGGTGTTCACCAACACCCCTGATGAGTGGGTTAGCATCGTGTATAGTAAATACTACCATCATCACCCCTTCCTCAGTGAATCCCAGCCTCGAGATGGATCAGCCTTCTGGAAGTCCTTGATCTACACCAAAGACATTATTCAGAAAGGGACCAGATGGATCCTTGGGGACGGAGCCAAGATCAATTTTTGGGAAGACAGGTGGATCCATGATGAGGCCTTGACTGCTGACAGAGATCTCCTCATCCTCAAACCAGGGCTGGTAGATAGAGGGC
The DNA here is from genome assembly GCA_028583015.1 of Wollemia nobilis. NCBI lineage: Eukaryota > Viridiplantae > Streptophyta > Pinopsida > Araucariales > Araucariaceae > Wollemia > Wollemia nobilis. Next base: position 11,814,462 of record JAQPPZ010016881.1, read on the forward strand.
CCAGATTTTTGGCCTATCTTTCCTAGAACCAGGGGTGGGTTACTTGGAAACCCATCCTGAACCCCAGGCACCCGCTTCAAGCCTCTAGGCTTCAGCACCTCCTCAAGGTGACTGTTATTCCATCCTCTGGAGGAGATGATAGATGTGTTTGGCATGGCACTCCTAGTGGTGTATTTTCTATCAAATCTGCCTACAACCTTCAAAGAGTCCCCGACGAGGCCCCATTTCTAGCCTAATAGGTGTGGGCCAAGAAGCTGATCCCAAAAATTAGCCACTTCATCTCGACGGCTGTCCAAAATAAGATCCTAACTATCGAGAACCTAATCAAGAGGGACTTCTAGATCCTGAATAGGTGCTTCCTCTGTTGTGTTGCCTAGGAGTCCACTAATCACCTCTTTATCAGATGTCTCTTCTCTTCTGAAGTCTTGGGCCTCATCCTTTCTCAATTCTCTATTCAATGGGTGGCCCCCAACTCCATCTCTGACCTCCTATCTCGGTGGCCCAATCCCTTTGCCCATCCTTTCAACCACTTCCTCTAGGGATCCTGCCTTCCTCATCTGCTTTGATAACTCTGGCTTGAGTGCAACAATAGAGCCTTATCCTCCTTGGCCCATTCACCCCAGTGGATAGCGACCAAGGTGGTGTCCTTCACCCTTGAGAATTCCTATTTCATCCCCTTGATTGAGGCACCCTGATGATTGGGCGAGGCCACACTCCTATCATTCCTCAAATTTTAGCTTCCCCCACCTGATCCCCCCTTGCCCCCTCTTGAATTTCTATGACGAGGTGGACTGCCCTCCCCAGATGGGTCAAACTTAATTTTGACAAAGCTTCTAAAGGAAATCCTAGGCCCTCTGGAGTGGGCAGGGTCATCAAAGACTGTCACGAGGCCCTGATCATTGTGTACGTTGCACCACTTGGCATCCATACTAACAACTTCACTAAAGCAGTAGCTCTCCTCGGTGGGTTGACTTCCCTCAGGGATTCCACCTCAAAAGTCATCATTGAGGGTGATTCCCAAGTTATTATTAAAGCTGCTCGTAGCCCGAGAAACTGCTCTTGGTGCATTCACAACTCCATTCGAGAAGTCCTCACCATTCTCCAAGGACTCCTCGACCATGCCTTTTGGTATGTGTACAGATAAGACAACAGGGCTATTGATTTCATGGCAAATCAAGCCATCTCAGCTGAAGACTTCATCACCTGGACCACGAACTTCCTTGAAGCTCTAGTCCAAATAGCTTCGCAAGACTATCATAGCAATGATGAGGACCCTGGTGCTTAGCCCACCATGAGTAGAGGCCCCAAAGTTTCACTACAATGCTCCTCAATGGCCAGGGGAATCACCTGTCTGCTCTACCACGTTGACTGGCCCCTATCCTTCTCTTACTCATGAGGCAGGCATCAAGATCCCCCTCACGATTCCAAGTGTCTTCGGCCATGTCAGACGTTCGATTAATCCTGGCCTGGGTTTGCAAAGCTCCGCTGGAAAATTTGGCAAGTCTAAGTCAGAGTGCATGTCAGCCCATCCCGACCTTCCTGCCTTGGGAGCCATGCCATCAGATTCCCATGCTATGTCAGTTCGCCCGTGGCTCTATCCCATGAGGTCCCCTCAAGTTGATCCCCACTCAGATTGTGCCATATGGAGTGCTGGCATTGGCCCTTCTCCCCTGCCCAACATGGTAGCCATCAATAGTGCCCCCTCAGCCCCTCCCACCTCACATCAACCCCTGCCCCTAGCACTCCTTCTCGATGTCGGTGGCCCTTCCCCTCCTCTGTGTCCCCCTGCAAGTTTTTAAACCTATCGCACATAGAGATCTCCTGCATTCTTGTCTGCTTCCCCCTCCCCTTGTCCCCACGTATCTGGTTAGGACATCCCTGTTTCCCCTGCCCTTGGCCTATCAGGTCACTCCCCATGGCTTCCAAAGCCATCTTCCTTGAGCCTTCCTCGCTTGAATTGAGTGAGTCGGCTAGGCTATTTTCCAATGCCAAGAAGTATACCCCTTTCTTTAGCAAATTCATAGGGGCCGATGAAGATATTACCCAAATTTTTCTTGATACCTGGCATATGGTGAGGTTCAAGTGAAGGGTATCCACTTCAAAATGACCAAAGAGTTTCTAATGGAGGTTACAGGCCTACATCATGAGGAGAAAGGTAGAGTCGTCAGAAAGGATAAGCATAATTGGGAGGAGGAGTTGTCTCACTTCCTGGAGCAGTAGTGGGATAAGGCAAATATTTTCTACACCAATCTCTTAACCCCCTTCGATGAGGTCATCATCCCAGTGATGCAGTACATCACCTGCAACGATCCGAACCAGTGGTTGTATAGTTTTCACCTTAGCTACTTCAACCACCTCCATGGAGCCATGTTGGTCAACACCCCTTGGTTCCTTCTGTACTCCCTGAGTCTTTCCATCGATCAAGCTTACAGGAGCCATTCCTGGCCCTCTCACCAAGGCCTCATGGCTATCCTGTATAGGCATGCCCTAGCTAACCAACCACAACTCCACTGCATCCCTCCCCTATCCACTGTCCCCCCTGAAGTGGCTCACTCCCTCGGTGCTTCTCCTGTAGCTTCTAAATCCAAGGAGTCACCCTCCCTTGAAGGCTCCCCTTCTCTGAATTAGCACAGGCCCACTCGAAAGTGTCAAAATCTAGCCCAGGGCCCAAGAGGGGCCCCACCTCTTGGTTCCAGTCGTAAAGGCCCGCCCCCAGACAGTAGCAGGGCTACTAGTAGCACAAAAAATGCCAATGTGGAGGCCTCAGAGCCCATAAAAGTTAGCTTTGAATCTAGCAGCAGGCTATAGAACTTGGCAGTCAAGGCCCTTGTTGACACTACAATTGGCTTCCTGACCGCGTCCACAAAAGTGGCTTCCTCAGTGGCCAATGCCCTGGCAAAACTCTGGCGTAGGCTAGGCGATGGCCCTAATAGGGAGTGGAGCTAATCTGATAGGGTGGGCCCCATCTAGGCCATGCCTATATGCAGGTCCTCTCGGACTGACGACATTCAATTTTTGTGATCTTGGCATTTGTTGTTTTACGGCTTTTTTGTTTTTTGGTGGCCTCAGGCCAAATTTTGTTGTTTTGTTTCTTAGTTGGCCTGATTTTTATAGGTACCAGGGCCCTGAGCCTCAGACTGTTGCCTAAGGTTTTTAGTCTTAATTTCAGCCTCGGATTTCTATGTAACTAAGATTTTGGGATCCTTCTTTAAAAAACCCGCTGTAAATATATTGCTACTTATAAAAAAAAAATCAAAAAACACAAAAAATAAAAAACAAAAAACAAAATATAATATATATTTTTACAAAATTTATATAGGTATATATAAAACATATATACCTAGAAATTAAAAACATATATATATATATATATATATATATATATATATATATATATATATATATATATATATATATATATAAACAACACAAAACACCCTAAAGACTATATATATATATATATATATATATATATATATAAACAACACAAAACACCCTAAAGACAAGATGCCTAGAATATTGAGAAATGGTAAACAAATAGAATCCGATGAGCCATATCAAGAAAACCTTGATGATATGGTAATTATTGAAGATGATAAAATCATAGAACAAGGTGAGGATGATAATAGATAAGGGAATAAGAGGATGATGATGCTAACAAGCCTTTAGTAGACCCTCAAGGCAATGTTAGTTTTAAATATGTCCAACACTTTACTAAATTTTAAAAAGTAATATAGATCAAATCAATCATGTTTTGGAAATAAAGCATTTACTCCCAATGGAATATTATTCAATAGAGGCCTCTTTAGAAGCTAATTTACAACTACATGCAAATTCAATAACATACATAAATAGAACAAATCCAAATCAAGTTGGTCCATCTCAAAACAACAATCAAAACATAGATTTGAACACTCAAAAACCAACAACACAATAAAATTCTAAACAAAAACAATATTCCTCTTCTTCTCAAGCTCCTAATCAACAAGCATCTAAGAAAACACAAAATGCTAGTCATTATCAAAATAAAATTCAACAAAATGCAATTCCATATAAACATCATAATACCCTTCCTACGAATACTTTACATAATAGTATTTCTACTAGAAATCCTTATATGACAACACAACCTTATCATCAAATGCACAACAACATGATAACACAAAATTAATTTAGTGAGCAACCACAAGGTCTTGAAGCTATAGTCAAACACTTAGCTTCATGTATAGATCAGATAGATCCTTATCGTCCCTCATACAATTATAGAGAGATGTGTAGTCAACCATTGGATCCTATTGTTGTTTCTCAACCTTACCCCAAACATTTCCCCATGCCAGTTATTTCGATATAAGGGAACCGAAGATCCTATTAAATTTTTTTTTATGTTTAGAACAACTTTTCATGATATTTCATATGATGATTTATTGTTGCTAAAGATATTTTCTAAAAGTCTTGTAGGCATGGACTTAGAATGGTATTATCAATTACCAACTAATTCCTTGAGAAATTTTGAAGAGAGAGCATAAATGTTTGTTCATCAATTTAGTGCCTACATAGAAAGGTATATCACAATTAAGGATTTATATAATTTAAAACAAGGAGAAGATGAAAGCTTTGCTGAATTCCTAGCTAAATGGAGATAACTTCTAGGAAAATTACATTTTGCTTTACCTCACCGAGAGATGTTGGAAATTTTCATTGGTAATTTACAAGAACAACTATCTTATGAACTTGCTACAGCTACAGTAACTTATTTTGATCAAGCTATAGACTTAGCAAGGAGGGTAGAAGATGTCCTTATCATAATATGACAATTCAAGAAAAGGGATGAGGATAAATCTTCTAAAAACTAATATAAAAATAAATAAGTAGTGGGTGATGGAGTTACTGATAGTAGAAACACCTCAAACATCAATACTATTGAATATATAAAGAATTTTGTGTTAAATATTCATGATAAACCTCCAAGAGAATTCACAAGATTGAATAAGCCCTTAAATTTGATCTTACCTCAACTATTAGAAAAAAGTTTAATATAGTTGTCAGAAATACGACAACCAGATACCACTGCAACTGGATATAGGGCTGATTTACATTGCAATTTTCATCAAGTGGATGGACATTCAACCAATTCTTGTAAACGATTAAAACATATCATAAAAAATCTAATTATTTGTAAAATGGAAGTAGAACAATTTCCTTAAAAGAATAATCCTCAAAATAATACCCAAAAACAACCAACTCAAAATGCAAATCAAACTTTAGATATTTTCCAACATCCTTTACCCAACCATGGTAAAGAGGCTGTGAATCAATTATATCATCATAATGTTCCTCCTCCAACTCGATATGTCGACACAACTAGTAATTTCTTACCATGTCAAAATCTGCAAACTTCTTATGTGCATACTCAATCTGCAGTTACAATTAGGCCCATACAATATTTTCAATCTTCATATTCAAAAGATACAAAAAGTGACACAGAAAGTGAAACAAAAATTGAAATGGACATTACTTCAAATAATTCAAATAGTTTTGAAGATGAGTCAGATCCAATTCTTCCTATCACAAATTTATTAGTTCCAGAAGAACCATTCCCTAGAAGAATGACCACTCGTCCCTCATCCAAAAAACACTTTCAATTGAATAAAAAGTAAATGCTAGACCCCACTTTGGTCACTTACAAATCAATAATATTATGGGCACTATTGGAGCCATCACTAGATAAAAAGCCCAAAATCAAAATTCTCAAACACAAACTCAAACAACAAATGAAAATCATCTCCATTTGTGTTAAGATCGCCCACAAAGGGAAATAATATATCAAATCCACAACAAAAATCTCCTTATGAAATTAATGAACAATTAGCTAATATTACAGCTAGAATTTCCCTTTTAGATCTCTTAAGAACTTCATCTATACATAGAGAAGAACTAATGGTTACTTTAAACAAAATTATGGTACCTCAAGACATAGAACCCAATGATGTGGTTAATGCTTTAATTTCCCATGGGACAAATTATATAGACTTTTAGGATAAGGACATTCCTTCTCAAAGCATGTATAGATATAATCCTTTATACTTCACAACATTAATTGGAGATGTAGGTGTCAAAAGAGTCTTAAATGATAATGGATCATCACTAAACATATGGACATATGATTTTTTCAAAGGTTTGGATTTAGAAATGAAAATTTAAAAAGAACTAAAATGATTATCAAAGCTTTTAATGATGAAACCCAAGAAACTTGTGGAGTATTGTCAATTCCATTGAAAGTTGGTCCAAGAATTTTAGATACGACCGTGTTTGTTGTATCTTGCCCTGCATCCTACAATATTCTTCTAGGTCGACCTTGGAATCACACAATGAGAGTAGTACAAATTGGTCACTATCCATGGTGACCCTAGACCATTTGACATGTGTGCTATGGTAGAACCAATAGGAGTCCCATTTTGTTCTGCTATGTCTTCAAAAATCCCCATTCCTCTTAAAAATATTTCTTCACAAAACAAACCCACATCTTCTAAGCCTACAACTAAAATAGATGACCCTTCTACTTCATATCCTCTTTTGGATGAAGTTTTATCAGATTTATATTCAATACTCACAACTTCATAACATACTAATTTTGCTACCCAAGATTCCCTTGTTTTATCTCAATTACCATCATCCCCTAGAACGATGGGCTTGCCACAAAAACTAGGAATTATCTATCATATAGGGAGTTGCACCTTTATCTATGCAGGGTATGATCTTGGTAAAATTAATATTCAAATGAGTTTCACACTTGATCAAAATGGGTTGCTAGATGTTACTTTTCCCATGGATATGTGAAGTCAAAATGAATTATGTGTAACATGGGTTATAAAGGTAAAGGTTTAGGACCTCTTGAAAATGGTATACATGAACCTTTAGAAATAGAGGAATGGCCTCCCTGATGTGGTATTGGTTATATCCCTACAAAAACTCAACCATTCCATTTTGAGAATGATGACTAGCTAATAACATATCAAGAATACTTAGCAAATAAAGAATATTTTAAAGTAAATAGCAAGATACATTATTGTAACATATTATCAATAGCATATCCAGAAATGATTGCTTTCTCGGATGAATGTTTGGAAGGAGATATCTTCCATGATATTTCTATTGAATTTTTTTTGAGAAATGGATTTTTCTTCGATGGGTCTATACCATGTGTAGCCCACATTCAAACAACTACCCCATAAGAAGAATTAGCTAAGTTAACCTTAGAAGAACTATAATAAATGGGTGTATCACCCTCTCCTCACAACTTTGAAAGAGATTTAAACATTGTAGTAGAAGATGTCCTACAAGTCAAAATTGGGACAGAAACCAACCCTCGCTTGGTTAAAATTGGAATTGAATTAAGTTAAGAGAGACAAAAACAATACATTGCATTTCTCATAGAATATGCTATTTTTTTTGCTTGGACATATGCAGATATGCCTGACCTAGAATATTATGTGGTCATGCATCATTTAGTGGTGTGCCCAGATGCAAAACCTGTAAAGCAAAAACTTAGAAAAATGCATCCCAAAGTAGCACTATTAGTTAAATATGAATTACAAAAGATTTTGAATGTTGTTTTTATCCAAATTATTGATTATTCTGACTGGACATCCAATGTTGTTCCAGTAAACAAGAAATAGGCCATTAAAATTAGAGTATGCACTAATTTTAGAGACATTAATGTTGCATGTCCTAAGGATTATTTTCCACTCCCAAATATGGATTAGATTATATATTTTACAACTAGGATTAGGATGTTATCCCTTATATATGGTTTTTTAGGATATAACCAAATCTGAATATCTCCTGAAGACCAACCTAAAACTGCTTTCATTACACCTTGGGAAAATTTTTATTGGAAAGTAATACCCTTTGGTTTAAATAATGCAGGTGTAACCTATCAAAGAGCTATGATGCATATCTTTCATGATATGATGTATGATATTCTGCATGACTATGTAGATGATATCATAGCTCACTCAACTAAGGAAGAAGATCATATTGAAAATCTAAGAAGAGTGTTGATATACTAAGATATTATAAGATTCACTTAAACCCAAAAAAATGTGTATTTGGAGTCAAATCTAGAAAATTGTTAGGAGTTATTGTTTCTATGCATGGCATAGAGATAGATCCTCTTAAAATTAAGGCTATCCTTGATATGCCACCACCCAAAAATATTTTAGAATTAAGGAGTCTACAAGTAAAGGTTCATTCTATCTATCACTTCATTGATAAATTGGTAGATAAAACTCAACCTTTTCTTAAGTTACTTAAGAAAAACATCTCATTTCAATGGGATAATGAATTTCAAGAAGCATTTGAAGCCCTTAAGCAATATCTTCTTACCCCTCTAGTGCTTGTTCCTCCTAAACTAGATTGTCCTTTTATTTTGTATAATTTTTCTTCTGAGCTTGCACTTGGAGCAATGTTGGCATAACTTGATGATAATAATAAAATAACGAGCCACTTATTACATAATTAGAACATTAATATGTTATGAAACCCGTTATACACCTGTAGAGAAGCTTTGTTTGGCAGTGATATTTTCTACAGAAAAATTACCCCATTATATGCTCAGTCAAAAGACATTTGTTATTGCTAAATCTGATCCATTAAGGTATTTGATGAGTAGACCTTATTTGTCATGGATCACAGCTAAATGGGTTCTTGCTCTAAGTTATTTTGAACTACATTTATTGGTCAAAAATCTATCAAAGGCCAAATTATAGCTGATCAACTTGTTGTTGCTCCTCTTGAATCTACTCATTATATAACCATTGAATTTCTTGATGAATGTATTAACTTAGAAAAGGATCATTCTGAGTATTGGTCCTTGTATTTTTATGGAGCTAGGTGTATGAGTGGTGTAGGTGCAGGTATTATATTAATATCTCTACAAAAGCATATTATTCCTTTGTCATTTAAACTTCAATTTGCTTGCACTAATAATACTACAAAATATGAAGCTCTAATCCTTGGGTTATGAGTGGCTTTAGCTCTAAATATCAAAGTTTTATTAGTATTTGGATATTCTCAGCTTGTAATAAATAAAATTAATAATTTTTATCAGACACTAGATGAGAAAATTCATCCCTATAAATATTATGTTCTAAAACTTATTTCTTTATTTGAGAAAGTAACTTTGGAGGCTATCCCTTATGCTAGCAGCCGTGCTATAGATGGCATGGTTTTTTCTACCTCTTTATTGCCTTTGGAATTGGATGATGAATATTCTACAATCATTATTCACCAAATACAAGAGCCAGCTTCATCTAAGTCTTGTCTAGAACCATTATATGTGTTTTTGATTAATGAGATAACTCCAGAACCTTGGTATATATACATATTTAATTTTCTCTAAAAAGGGAATTTCCTAGAAGGATTAGATAGAAACCAACGTAGATTATTATGTGAGCGAGTTGTTCGCTTCATAATTATTGGCAATACTTTATATAAAATATCTTTTGAAGGTATTATTTTAAGCTACCTCAATTTAGAAGAGTCTAAGAAAGCATTAAATGAAGTCCATGATGGATCTTGTGGAGGAAATTTTAGTGGAGGTGCCATTGATAAAAAGCTCCTACAAATGGGGTAATTTTAACCTTCCATGGAAAAATATGCCAATGATTATGTACATTATTGTAACAAGTGTCAATGACATGCAAACCTTGTTCATGCTTCTGCTCAGGAACTTCAAGCCATATCTTCTCCTTGGCCCTTTTCTAAATGGGTCCTAGACATCATTGGTAAGATTAATATTATCTCTTTAGATGGTCATAAATTTATCATAATAGCAATAGAATATTTAACAAAATGGGTAGAAGCTATACCACTAGCTTCTTGCATAGGAGTCCAAGTCTCTAAATTCATATTTAATTAAATTATTTGTAGATTTGGAATTCCATCAACACTCATATTTGATAATGGAACGTGTTTCAAGAATAAAAACATTAAGAAACTTTATCAAAAGTATAAAATTTAACATCGATGGTCCACTCCATATTATCCACAAGGAAATGGTCAAGCTAAAGCTTCTAATAAAACTTTAATCAAGATTTTAAAAATATTGGTTAATAAATTAGGCCATAATTGGCATATGCAATTATATCTCACCTTGTGGGCTTATCAAACCAGTGTTCGTACTCCTATGGGAGCTTAACCTTTTATCTTGGTTTATGGTGCTAAAGCAATTTTTCCATTTGAGTTAGAAGTTCCTTCTTTAGCTCTTCTACTTCAAGATGTCGAAGTAGGATATGAATATCATGCTAGTAGACTAAGTCAGTTGGAGCTTCTAGATGAGAAGCACATTCATGCTTTAGAGCATCTTCACGCTTACCAAGATAAACTCAAAAGATCATATTCAAAGAAAGTTCATAGTCAATCTTTGGAGGTCGATGATTTAGTTCTTAAAGAAAATTAGAAAAATACTAAATTAGAAAAATACTAATGCTAGAAAAGATATTAAAGGAAAATTTCAACCTAAATGGCTTGGACCATTTGTCATCACTACTAAATTTGGATCTAGTGCATATCACTTGGCTACTTTGGATGGAAAAGATCTTAAAGAGCCAATGAACATGATGCATCTCAAGAGATATTATGCATAAAAGAAAAATTTCCATTACTGTATATAGTTGTAAATAAGTTCTTCATGTATTTAGTTTGCAACTATAATATATTCACCAAATTATCAAAACAACCAAAAAAATAAAAAAACATCAAAAATTTCAAAAAAATATATAAAATTGTTAACTTCTCATTTTTGCATCATTATTTGTTGTCTTCCAAAATTCGAGTTATATTTTATTTTTCTTTCGGATAAACTCAAAAATTATCTTGAACCAATCACTTAATTTATATCTTTACTAGATTTTGATTTTGTCATTTTGATTATAAATCTCTCCTGAATCAAAATCACTATTACTTCACTAAATAAAATTTTGAGTTTTGGGAACTGGTCTCGCTACTTTTTGAACCAAGAACACATTTTACATCTTAAAATGATTTTTGCAAAATAGAAAGATGATGCTACATAGTAGTCTTAGCTCCTTAAGTGAAAAATTTTCCTTGCTATGATATTATGCACATGGTATACAATACTGAGAATTGGCAAAAGGACAATATCCCCCTACCCAAATAAAATCCCTTTCTCCTTGTCTAATCTGAACAAGTATCCCAAAAAGAGAAAAATAAAAAGCAAAAGAAATAAAAAATAAAAGAAAAATTAGTTTTACTACAAAAGTGATAAAATCCCCTTGTTCAAAAACAAAAATGAACAAGAATCCCTACTCAAAAGAAATCAAAAGAAAAGAAGGGGGTAATGAGTTTGAATCCCTGGAATTCCTCGATTATTTGAATTCCATGGGGTATTCCTCATTACAAGTTTGGTGGCATCAAGCTAGCTTGGAAATGGTGGTATCCTTATGCGTGGCAACATGTTTGTCACATTACAAACCTTATTTTATATAGACCAATATCTGCTTGTGGATTAGCTAGCTTTGGATAGATTGATTTACATAGTATTTCAATACAATGGCATGCACAAAATCATGGTTAATGAATATTTCACTTGCACACGCATTGGTTTATAAATGTTAGCTTGCATCATTACCTCACTCAAAATCGGTAAATAAATTTCACAAGCACACACATTTTATCCTTGAGAGATTTTGTATCATTATGTGAATCAATATAGATAATGAACTCACACATCATGCACTGGTTCCTGATAAATTTGAATTTATCCTTGAAATAATTTAAAATATTTCTTTTATTTTGCTAGAAAACATCAGTTTGTAACCATTTGCATTAATCCCCATAAATCACTTCATTTTAGAAAATTATAGTTTATATTGTCCTCCAAATTTTCAACATGTGACATAATGATTTATTTCCAATAACCTTGCATTTTTATCATACATAATCATTTTATCATGCATTGCATTTTGACTTCACGATGATGGTATAATTCCTAGTAATAATTTACTTCAAACCTCACACTAGGAATTCTATGCCTAGCGCAAGTCATCCTTACCAATTTTTCATGCTTAAATAACTTTATTTTTCTCACAACAATAATCTTTATCAACAAGTTTCTCAATAGCAAAATTTTCTCAAAAACAAAATCAACATGTTCTTTCATCATCATAAGCCTCAAGGTCAATTTTGATCCCACAATATTTTTATGTTAGTAATACAAAACTCCCTCATAATAGGATACACTTCATTACCTAGCGATCATTGATCTCCACCAACGGTGAGATAACATCACAACATCCTTTGAGGTTCATTGCTAATCCATCAATTTTATCATCACACAAAAACATCTTTTCTAAAAACACCCTTTACAAAAATCATTTTCTTTTATGTTAAGCATGATCAAAAATATTCAAAAAATCAAAAGCATGATTACAAGAAATTTAAACCATCATAATCAAATGCAATAAATCATCCAATCAAGTCATAACAAGTCACATAGATAAAATAGGATCAATATATATATATATATATATATATATATATATATAAGTACAAAATGAAGTTGAGCTGGTATGCCACAATATACAAAATTTGCCATACTCAGTCACTAAGATATATAGTACAAAAAAGAAATATACATCTATGGCCTCCTCGAGCTCCTAGATCTCTAAGCCTCATCATCCCCACAAGGGTGTCATGGTGGTAAAAAATCTACCACCTTAGTAGTAGTAGTTCTCCTAGCGAGACACTAATATCGAGCGACTGGGAGGTGCCAACTCTATAGATAATGGTTGTCTCTGCTTCACAGGCACTACCACAAAGTACAACCCCTAATAGAAACCTGCAACCTAAATAGCTCAAGCTAGATCTCCCCTTGAACTGCTCCTCCCTTACTGAGTCAACTGGGAAGATGTAGGAGTAGGAGCCCTAGCTCCCTGATCCAATTGAGCCTATGTCTGTGGGAGCTCTACCTATAAAGTCTGAACTTGAGTCCTCAGACTCACATTATCTACCTGAAGATATGCCATCTCACTTCTCTCTCCCACATCCTCTGTCATCATGCTCTTCCCAAGTGAGTTAGGTATCCTCTCCTATTGAGGATATGCCCTCCTCTCCTCCATCTCCCTCATGGATCTCTCATTTGTCCTAGTAGCCCTCTCTAATATGGATGTCTCCTTGTGGATAATATGGAGTGGACCATTGATGTTGAATTTTATACTTTTGACAAAGTTTCTTAATGTCTTTTTTAATGAAACATGATTCATTATCAGATATGAGTGTTTATGGAATTCCAAATCTACAAATAATTTGATTAAAGATGAATTTAGAGACTTGGACTCCTATGCAAGAAGCTAGTGGCATAGCTTATACCCATTTTGTAAAATATTTTGTTGTTTTTATGATAAATTTATCACCATCTAAAGAGATAGGATTAATCTTACCAATGATGTCTAGGCCCTATTTGGAAAAGGACCAAGGAGAATATATGGCTTAAAGTTCCTGAGTAGGAGTGTGAACAAGGTCTGCATGTCATTGAAATTTGTCACAATGATGCACATAATCATTGACATATTTTCAATGGAAGGCCAAAAGTACTCCATTTGTAGGAGCTTTTTAGCAATGGCACTTCCACTAAAATGTCCTCCACAAGATCCATCATGGACTTCACTTAATGCTTTCTTATAATCTTCTAAATTGAATCACCTTAAAAGAATACATTCAAAAGACCTTTTATATAAAGTATTTCCAATAATTATGAAATGAAAACTTGCTTACGTAATAATCTACATTGGTTTCTATCTAATCCTTCTGGGAAAGCCCCTTTTTAAAAGAAAATTAAAGATTTCTATATACCAAGGTTCTAGAATTATATCATTAATAAAAAACACATCTAATGGTTCTAGATAAGACTTAGATTAAGATGGCTCTTAGAGTTGGTAAATAATTATTGTAGCACATTCATCATCCAATTCCAAAGGCAATAAAGAGGTAGAAACAACCATGGCATTTGCAGCACAATTGCTAGTACGAGGGATAGCCTCCAAAGTTACTTTCTCAAATAAAAAAATAAGTTTTAGAACACACTATTTATAGGGATGAATTTTCTTATCTTTTTTTTGATAAATATTATTAATTTGATTTATTACAATCTGAGAATATCCAAAGACTAATAAAACTTTGATTTTTAGAGCTAAAGCCACTTGTAACCCAAATATTAGAGCTTCATATTCTATAGTATTATTAGTTTAAGAAAATTGAAGTTTAAATTACAAAGGAATAAGAATATTTTGTAGAGATATCAATATAATACCTACACCTGCACCACTCATACACCTAGATCTATCAAAATACAAGGACTGAAGAACACAAGCTTATACTAAGATGGGAAGTGAATAGTATAGCACCCACTTTTTATTTTATTTCCAAACCAATATCAATTAGTGTCCTCAATTGCAATTACCAAATACAACAGTGTGCATTAATAACATAGATAGCAATAGTAAGCAAGTGCACAAATCACCACACACAATTGAGAAACAATATTTAATGTGGTTCCCCCAATATGGGGTAGTCCACAAGATAATATCCTTATAATATTTCACAAAGAAATATGGATCCTTATTCCAATAAAAATGATTACTTTGATCTGATAAAAGCTAGGTTGTCCTAATATGCTCAGGTGGGCTCCACTGATCTGCTCAGCTAGGCTCTCCACTAATCTGCTTAGCTAGGCTATCCACTGATCTACTTAGCTAGGAAATCCACTGATCTGCTTAGCTAGGCTATCCACCGATCTACTCAGCTAGGCTATCCACTGATCTGCTCAGCTAGGCTATCCATTGATCTGCTCAGCTAGGCACTCTATTGATCTGCTCAGCTAGGTAACTAGTGTTGATATATTTTTTCTATTTCTATTATATTTCTTTCACTACTCATAAATCTACCTCAATTCCTTCTCACAAGGATCAAAAAATCCTGATCATATGCTATTCCAAATCTATCGTCAAAGCCTTCACAAAAGGCTCAAACATTGATGCTCAAATGTTGTCCCAAATATGTCCATAAATCTGTCCCAAAAGCCTTCTCAAAGGCTCAACCAATCATGCACAAAAGCTATCTCAAATCTGTCCAAAAATTCTGTCCCAAAAGCCTTCTCAAAGGCTCAACCAATTACTCTCAAGTAGCACTCAAATATCAACCACAAATCAATGGAGGCAAGGCTCAATGATGAACTCAACAATGAATGGCAATGTACTCTTAAATGGATGACAAAAATGATCCACAATGATCTCAAAAATGTATGACAAATACTATCTCAAATGGATGACAATAATTCTCAAAAATATACTCTCAAATGTATGGCAAATGATCTCTCTAATGAAAACCTCTCCAAGAAATAACAATGAGGACTTCAACCAACCAAGGACAATCTCCACAAGTAATAGCAATAGGTTTTTAATAATATATTCCTCATTCAATGTCAATAAGCTCTCAAGAAACAAACACAACTCCATCAAGCAAAGAGCTCTCAAATAGACAACAATGATATCCTCAAATGAAAGACAAATGTGTCCACAAGTGACTAGCAAATGATCTCCTCAATGGTCTCACATAGAGGTAATGTACTCAACAAGTAACCAAAAATACTCTCCTCAAAACAATAGCAAAAACCTCCTCAATAGTGGTAATACTATCAATGAACTCCACTAAAGCAATTATGAACTCAAGCATCAATTTTATCCATAAAATTGATTTTCTAATCCATCCACTTCCTCTCATTAGTCAAGGCACATAATCAAGCAAATTGTCTTCAAATTCAAACTCTAACTCATGTGCATGTCTTCTAACTCAAGGTAGCAATTAACTAGGTCTCAAGTTCCTAGTTTAATTTCATAATCAAACCATGCACTAGGACATATACATGTTCAACACTTTACTACCTTATAACTCCCTAATTTCATTGACATAAACAACAAGCACCTATGCTTTTATTTATTTGTTTTCACACCTTATAACTCCACAAGTACACACAATAATTTTCAATTATTTAATTCAGCACCTTATAACTCCCTAGATACACATAGCAATAACAAATAATATCTCAACACCTTATATCTCCCTAAGCACACAACAATCAATTATTTCCAACAAACACCTTATGACTCCCTAATTTTGGCAGAAATGATTTTAATGCACCGCAACTTTGGCAATATCAACTATTACCATGTGCTAGAGATAAATACATTTTTATGAAGTTCGTAGCCCCCATAACCTTTTAAAATGTTAATGTATTTACCAAAAATCAATGCACCTTTACCACCTTCGATATCGTCAACATTTTGCCCAAAAATCAATGCACCTTCACACCTTCGCAGGAGTCAAACTCTGTTCCTCCTTGCTTGTGCTATGAAGCACTTACCATGTGAGTGCTGGACCACATTGGAATTTAATCCCAACCACTTCCTTTAATCTCTATGCTCGACTATCAAAATGAAATAAATCTCTCACAAAAAACTTTTTCTCCTAGCGAGATTCAAACATAGACCTCTCTTGTGCAAAGATGATGCCTTGCCAACTGCGCTACGTTGTCCAGTGTGACGTCAGTTCTGGTAGCTTCTAATTTTGTATTTTCCCTTGAGTTCAATATTTCATTTTACCTCTACGTTGCCTCCCTTTGATGACTCTCTCTCATGCACTAATTATTCTCCTATCTCCACAACGAAATAGCCAAAGTCTTATTTTATTTATATGCCTTTCAATGCCTTCGAATGACGTCAGCAAACTTTGATTTGCCATCCTAACCTTTGCATGTTGAAGGATAATTTAATTAAACTTTAGACCTTAGAATTATTAAATAAATATTTAATAATTCATCTCTTATCTTTGAATTGGGATATCTCCTTCGTTCTTTTGAATTTTGCCATGAAACTTTTTGCACCTAGATTTTATTGAAAAAACCTTTTCATCCATCATCATTTGGAGATGTCTTAGCAAATTTTTTTTAATGAAAAACCCTTTCCAATGGTTTTAATAAAAAACCTTTCCGTTGGTCTAATTAAAAAACCTTTCCGTCGGTTTTAATAAAAACCCTTGCCATTGGTTTTGATAAAAACCTTTACCATTGGTTTTAATAAAAACCATTAATATAATATTTAAAAATTAAATATTATATGCCTCTTGTGCCATAAAATCCTGTATATATCCATGCTCTCCAAAATGTCATAAATGAATATTTATGAAGTGCTTTTGCCACCAAAACTCAATGTGATCCATGTGACATCAATGACAACACAAAATAACTGAAATTGCCAACAAGGACCAGGACTCAGAATGATCCTTTTCTAAGTTAAGACATTCATTAGGAAATTCAATGGTTATAGGATGAGTATATCCAAGAGGAGCAACGGCAAATTGATCAGCTATAATTTTACCTTTGATAGGTTTTTGACCAATAAATGTGAGTTCAAATTCACTTAGAGCAAGAACCCTTTTAGCTATGCACCCTAACAAATAAGGTCTACTCATAAAATACCTTAATGGATCAGATTTAGCAATAATAAATGTCTTTTGGCTAAGCATATAATGGTGTAGATTTTGTGTAGAAAACACAACCACCAAGCAAAGCTTCTCTATAGGTGTGTAATGAGTTTCATAACTTATTAATGTTATACTTATATAATAAGTGGCTCATTATTTATTATCATCATCAAGTTGAGTCAACATTGCTCCTAATGCAAGCTCAAAAGCAGAAATATATAAGATAAAAGGACATTTTGGTCTAGGTGGAACGAGTACTGGAGGGGTACTGGATAGAGTGGAAGGGTACATGTCATTAATGTAAGAGGTTGAAACATATGGTTTATGACTTAATATATGAGGGTCATCTTGTCATAGAGGAATCCCAACCTACTTCTAACCACAAACCTCCAACTAATCAACTTCCTACTCAATAGGCACCTACAACTAATAAAAATATGGGGATCTTCCAAAATCCTCTATCCAATCATTAACAACAAATAACCAACCATGTGTCTTATCATAATATGCCACCATCCTAAAACAACATGGTTATGATAGTAGATACTACAATACAACAAGCTCAATCTCAACTGACTCAACAATCTTAACAATAGATAAGTTCTACATCCAACCAACCTTCTAGACCACCTTTAGTTTTGAAGAGTACCCAAAAAGGAGAACAAGCATAGAAAAAATAACTTTAGTGTTGAAGCCACAAACAAAAGTATCCTTCAACATCCAATAATAGTTAAGCAACACACCTATTAATATATTCCTTTTAGAACTTTTATAGACTTCTCCTATTCATAGGGAAGCCTTGTTGAAGCTTCTGAGTCAACAATCTATCCCGCAAGATCTTCCCCCTAGTAACCTAGCCAATGTCATTGGTTCTCTTGGAATAAATCATATATCTTTTTATTATGATGATCTTCCTTCCTCAAATTTTCAAGGATATTCTCCCCCTTACATCACTGCATACATTGGTGATATTTTTATTAAGAGAATATTGGTGGATAATAGTTCCTCCCTCAATCTATGCACTTATACTTTTTTCCAAAATATTAGATTAAAGGAAGAATACCTAACCAAATAAAATGTCATCATAAAATATTTCAACAATGAATCTCAAGAAGCCTATGGAATTTTATCCCTTACCCTTAGTGTTGGACCCAAGATCTTATATTTCTTGTTTTATGTGGTATCTTGCCCCACATATTTTAATATTTGTCTTAGATGCCCTTAGATTCATGCAATGAGGGTTTTCCCTTCTACTCTTCATCAATGTTTGAATTATAAATTCAAATATCAGCTTGTCACAATTTAGGGTGACCCTCATCCATTTCAATATTGTTCAATGGTTGCGCAATATCAATCCTATATCAGTTTTTATCCATCTATTTCTCTCCACAAAATTTCTACTTCTTCATATGACATCGTTAAGGAATTTGAATATTTTAAAATAAGTGAGGAGCCACCAACCATAATTTCATCATGGGATCAAATCAACCTACTTTATGAAATTCCTCTTCTAGATCTAGAAAAACTACCACCTTCACCCCAAACTATGGGTTTACCTCATAAAAAGGGTAAAATTGTACATATCGACATATGTACCTTTATATGCGTGGGTAGATCATTTAAAGAGAATATCCATGATAGCAACCCATTTCTTATTGAGTGAGTATTTTCCCATTGTTATCTATCCAATGATTACCCACTTGCTAAACAAATCCTATCTAGTATGGGATATGTAGGTAAGGGTTTGGGACCACAATAGAAAGGTATTCAAGAGCCTTTGGAATTTGAGCTTTGTCCTAGGAGATGTGGTATAGGCTACATCCCCAACAAAACCAACCCTTACTAATTGATGATGATCAAGTTATTACTTATGCTGAATTTATGGATCATCATGGCTTAGAGTTGAGTAATAAGGATGATGGATTGCATTATCCCTCTGACATCTTGTTTTTCAATGTGATAACTTTGGTGTACCCTGAGTTAGTTATGACCCCAGGGGGACATGCTAAAGAGGATACTATTTGTGATATGAATCATTTAGATATCCTTTAAAATAACTTCTTATTTGATGAGTCACTCCCTTGTGTCACCCATGTTGAATCTTCTAGTTCTCAAGTGGACCTTGTTCCTGTGTCTCCCATAGACCTTGAGCAATTAGGAGTCATTATTATTATCTCTAATAAGGAAGGACCATTCAGGTTATGTGTTTACTTTTATTTTTCAACTCCCAAATAAAGTGCTAAGGGGGATACTCTTTGTGGCATGGCTCATGAAAATTACCTCTATTATAACATTTTATTTGAGGAGTTACTTCCTTATGTCATCATTCTAATAGCTAAGAAATATAGTACCATCAGAATGTGTGCCAAATTTTATTTAGATCAACACTAATTGGAGTTGTTAGATGAGAAGTGCATCCATGCCTTAGAGTATCTTTGAGCTTATCATAATAGACTCAAGCAATATTACTCTAATAAAGTTCACAACCATTTTTTTGAGATTGGGAACCTCAAAGAAAACTAGAGGAACACTCATGCTCGATTAAATCTAAAAGGCAATTTTCAACCCAACTGGCTAGGTCCCTTTGTCATAACAACCAATTTTGGTTCAAGAGCCTATTTTTTAGTGACATTATATGGTAAATAGTTTAAATAACCAATGAACATAATGCACCTAAAATGATATTATGCATGATTTCTCACCATCATTCTTCATATTGTATTTGTCTTGCTTGCTTATATTGAATGATTGCCTATCATAATTTACATGAATTACTTAACATTATGTTTCATTTGTGTATTTTCTTGTCATATAGTTGCATTGTTTCTTGATCATACTTGCATGATTGCTTGATCATATAGATTCTTGGGGAATTTATGATGAGTCATGTGATAAAACCTATTTAGGTTCTAGCTCATATGCATTGCACTCATACTAGGGCATTTATGCTTAGCAAATCCCCAACCTAGGGAACATCTCCATCCATTTTTCAGCATTACATTGGCTCATTCCTTCTCTTCTTTTATCTTATCATATATTCCTTGACCTTGAAAATTTTAATTATTTTTAATTTCTCCAAGTCAAGGGATATATATATTCATCTCTTGTATGTCCTTTTCCATTTAAAAGTTTGAAATCATTTCTTCTTTTCCCCAAGATAAATGATATATGTTTCTTCTTCTATCTACTTATACTATTTTTCTCACATGTTTTTCCTTTTTTATCTTTCAATTTTTAATGATCCTAATGGGATAGGGTAGATACCATATGAATATCATTTATGGTGCTTATATGACCACTAATTATCTTACACATATCTCTTAGCTATTGAAATATAAAAAAGGACACACACACACACATTATCGTTTACTATATTCTTTTTATCATCTATCTTCTTTCTATCTACCACATGCACACATACACACATTTTTCTATTGTGCTTTGCTTTGCTCACTCATATTTTGCACACACCACACCCCTATTGGATTACACTCCTTTTGACAAACCAATCAAATATTTTACCCCATACAAGATAGCTTCATGGTCACCAACAAGGGGCAGCCTCCATTTGGCCATTTGCGAGCATACATCCTAGTAGGTATCTCTCCAACCACAACCATTAGTGAGCATCACATCCATAGTAGGTATACTCCAAACTTTTTCTTTTAGTGAGTATTATACCCTTATGGGATAGCTTCACGGTCACCAATGAAGGGTAGCCTTCATTCAACAATTTGCAAGCATACATCCTTATAGGGTCTTCCTACACCCTTTTCTTTTTCTTTTTGCTTAGTTTATTTTCATTTGATCACAGTAACCCTTTGTGATCTATGCTAACT
The DNA here is from genome assembly GCA_028583015.1 of Wollemia nobilis. NCBI lineage: Eukaryota > Viridiplantae > Streptophyta > Pinopsida > Araucariales > Araucariaceae > Wollemia > Wollemia nobilis. The sequence continues at coordinate 11,835,857 of JAQPPZ010016881.1, forward strand.
TAAATATCATATTCCAAGCACCTTTTTATGGTCTTTTTTCTTTGTTGAACTTTTCCTTCATCATCTTCTTCTTTTTTTCTTCTTTTCTTTCCTTTTTTTTGAGTGCCCTATACATATGGGACTCAAATTCGCTCTATGACGAATTCACAATCCATTTTTATGGGGTGCAAATTTGGCAAGAGCTTTGTTTTTATTTCTCTTTTTTTCTCTTTTTTTTCCATCACATTTTTTTTCCATTTCCTCATTTACTAATGCATTGCATTAGTTTAGTTCACTCATGCATTCAACAATTTAGTTCATTTCACTTATTTATGCATAATTAAACATAAAAGAACTAAACATAAAAAAACATAAACACACATTAAACAAACACATATACATAAAATATTGCATGGTATTACTCAAAAATTAGAGAGTACACATCATTTTTGTTGGTGTTCCACAATCCAAGTCCAACACACTCTATCATCCCTAAGGATACATATGTAATAGGATAACATTGACCCATGTCAATTTACCTAAAAATCAAAATATTTAAAAATTAATTAAAACCATTTCCTAACCTCCTACCTCAATTTTTGCACCCGTATTAAGTTAGTTTTTGACCTCCTAATGATATCAGCTCTATTTGACTGATATCAGAATTCCAATCCAATATCAGACCTCAATGTGTGAAATCGGATGCCTGATCTCATCCAAAATAGAAAATACCCAAAACAGAAAAATGATAGATTTTTTTGCAACCTATTTTTTTCATACCTACCTAACGACATAGACGTTATGGTATCGATTCACCTGATATCGTCCAGATTGGGAGAAGTTACAACTCCCTCTATTTTTAACTCAACCCCTCTAACATACCTAGCCTATTTAATCCATACACTCCCTCCTTGGATTACCCCTGACCCTCTGAATCCATGGCTATATTTTCTATCATCCTTGCATTCTTAATATCATAGTGCACTTGTTAGTTTATTATTTTCTTGCAGGTTTTACAATCCAAAGTTGTGAATCAATAGATATTGTACGATATTAGATATCTAGTATCACTCAAAAGCATCTGATCTTGATCTACAACAACTAATCTAATATACAGGCTACTTAGGGAAACCTTCAAACTTTTGTTTGTATTTCTAAACCTCTACTCTACATTTCTAGGATCATATTTATCATTCATCATTTCATGTAGCATAGAAATTATTGTTTATCATACCTAGAGTTCACCATCACTACATTGCATTGTGTTATTTGCATTTATAGTTCACATTCCTATTGTTTTATTTCAAACACAACATATAATAGGATTTTACATAATTTAATCCATGCTTAATAAGATTCATATTATGTTGCAAGTTCCTATTTTATTGTCAATTTATAAAACTACATATTTTTGATCAGATCGGGTCTGATGATATCAGATCAAAATTGTCGATATTAGATCGAACATCCGATATTGCAAGAACAAGTTTGATATCACCTGCATCAATCAAACAGACTCTACATTAGATGTTCATATTGAGTAAGAGTGTCCAATTTATTTCATAACTAAGCACTACATCTATTTATCTTCTATAATTCATTGTCTATTGTACTCATTTTAATCGAAATTACATTTAGTATAGGTTAGTTGCATTTTGGCTAAACTAGGTGATTTTGAGTAAAGTAAAAAGAACACATCAAACAAACTTCCAATCTAGGCATGGAAATTGCCATATAAATGTTTCCTGGTGAACCCACCCAATTCATAAAAAAATAACCAAAGAGGATACGACCTCAAGTACCTCTCATTTGAGGTGTAGACCTACTATTTTCACATTCCCCTTCTAGGCATAGATCCATTAGGCTGAAGGAAAGGAGTAAGAAAATTTTAGAGCTACAACAAGCCACAATTAAAATTGGCATGTCACCCTAATTCTAGCCCTAGCTCTATGAGCCCATATTCTTTGTTATTCTTGTTGAAGGTGGTCCTGGTGGGGGTATGTTCATGGACAATATAATAGTCCATAACCTAGACCATGATTGACCCTATGTTTAAATGGAGGATGATGAAGGTACCCTCTAATCCATTGGAACACCTAGAAGTATGGGGTCTGGTAGAAGATCTCCCTCTATATAGACACCTTCAACCTCTCCCCTACTTGTAGCTCTACCTATAGAAGGTGGATCTCCTTTCTCTACTATTTATTGATGATAATAGCCATACCCTTAGCATGAGCCTAATGTTACTCCTTCTCTAGCTAGATCATCTCCCTACTAAAGTGGTCTACCTCAACCCTCATCGTGTCTTACTCTATGAGTGTTATGCTCAAGGTACTTTCCAACCCCCCTATTCTCTTGGACCTATCCTCTCAAAGTAGGTCCATATCCATCTACATGGCTACTATATAGGCCTATAGCACCTCCATCTCTCTTTTTGGATCCTCCTAAATCATAATCCCACTAGGTCCTACCATTGATGATGTATAGGTACCCCCTATTTTTCTACTCAGCCTGACCTCTATCATTGTGGGGGTAACTCCTTCTATCCTCCTTGTACCTGAACCTAAGAGGGTGATGGTCATCCTCATAATAATCACCATATCTACCCTAAATTATACCCTTGCTTTCTTGGGTGGGTTTGAATACCTCTATCATCACTCTATGGTGCATTAGGTAGCATATCGTAAGGCTAGCTATACTCATCGGGTTATGCCTTGGCTTCTCTACACTGGCATAGGTGTGGAGATCCTCAAGGGCACAACACCACTGTACCATATCCTGTAGCCCAATGTCATCCCAAAATCATCCATCTCTAGATCGACATATACTAGTTCATCTAGGTCCTCCTCTACCCATTTGCCCACATTAGGGTTCCCTTGACCCCTGATAGGTCCCTCGAAACCTATCAAAACTAGTAGTCTCCCAAGTCTAGTATCTCTTGTAGGATACAAAACTATCATTGGAATAAATCAAATCGATAAAGCTTTAGCTCCCCCTTCTTTGTAGATATCCACCTTATCCTTCTTACCCTAGCCAACTCCATCCCATCCTCAGCCTAGATAGGGTGTAGACACCACAGTCTCTATATGATATTATTGCCTCATAGCTCATCTATCACTCACCTCCCTAGTGTAAAAATACTTATGTATTTCCTCTAGACTCACTCAAAGTGATGGGTCCACTTGTATGTTGTTGGCCACTCTAGGTTGGTCAATGGCCCTAGAAATGCATTTGGTCTCTAGATAACTATGTGTTCCCAACACCACATCTCAAGAAATATTATACACACTAGCCTTGTATGTTGTTTGTACATGATATTATATAATATCCTATACATATGGATTAACATATATGGACCCCATGTAAATCACACCTACTAGTATTGCATATTTGCTACTACTACCACTAGTACCCATGGTAGGTGTCACATGATGGTATGACACACTAGGAACCTAGTCAATGTTGCATAGTGTATGGTCATCAAGGCATATGATCCATATTGCTCTAGTAGCTCATCCACATGAATACCACTCTACTAGATCTTGTGGGTCCAATCCCTTGATAATATTAGTAGTATTTTATATCACACCCATTCTCTATAAACTACTCTCCCCCAATGTTGATGTGCTAGATGCACCACACATCCTCTAGTGTAATGGTCATCTTCCCTGTAGATAGCTAAATGGTAAATAACTCTGAGTACCACCTCTCTACCAACATTGGGAGTAGCATTCTATTTTCCTCAACGTGGGATATCTCTGCTAGATACAATAGCCCCACTGCCTATAGAGTGCCTCACTCCATTACTATGAGCTATCATAATTCCTCCTCTAGGGAGCTTAGCCACCACTCTATAATATTTAGTACTAGATGCTACAACCAAAATATTAAATACAATTTCATTATTTCAAGTATATATATCATAATAAAATAAAAATTATAAATCCTCATCATGCATGCACAAGGGTAATATTTCTTTTTTTCTTTCTCCTCTTTGTTTTTATTCTTGTTTTTTCTTTTCTCTTTTTTGAGTCCATGTCCCTTCTTTCCAAGGCATAAATTCAATCATCATCAAGTTCACACTAAATTTTTGGGTGGCCCTTGAATTCGCTCGGGGCCCCACATGGCGATTCTTGCCTAAAACCCTAAAAAAATAAAAAAATCAACATAAATTAAAAATAATAATTCTTAGGGTTTATATTTGGTGCTTACCCATGCTCAATCCACCATTGCACTAGCCTCACCCCTCTCTATCATTGAAAAATGTGTGGGAAACATCATTTCTCCTTTTCTCTAGAGCTCCCTTTCTTCTTCCCACATGGTAAAAATGAATTCATTTTTACCATCCCCATCCTTATTCCCCTCTTTGTTTCTCTCCTATTTTTATTTTTCACTCTTTTCTCTTTTTTTGTTGCTCTCTTTTCTTTTGTATCTATCTTTTTGAGTTTCCTTAGGAATTTGCATTTCTTCTAAAACTCGAGGGGTAACCCTGGCCTAAGAGGTATTAAAGTTATCAATGTCCTATTTTACATGTAAAATTTCAAAGTATCCAAAATGACACCATTTTTTGCATAACCCCTTTTATGCTCATCATTCTTTGCCCATAGGTGTCTACATCTTTCTTTGATGCATTTACTAGGCCACAAATGAATCAAAGAGGGGGTAAAATATAGACATGGAAAATTGACCCATCTAAATGAGTCATTTTTCCTTAGGATCCCTAAGGAAGGCATCCAAAATTATTGAGTACAAGTTGGACCCTTTCTTTCCCTCTTGTTTTGCCTTTTTGCTTCACTTTACCAATTTTGTGCCCAATAATTCTAAGGTATGAATTCAGAAAAATTATAGTTTTTCTCTCTAAAATCCCTAATTTTGAGGTTGACCTCTATGGCATCAGCTTGGCCAAAGTTGTTTTCTATTTTCTTGCCTTTCCCCCCTCCAACTGTCCTATAAAAATAGGATTGGATTCCTTTTTTTAACAAACGATTTTTCCAAACAAGTTTTCTATCAAGTTTTTAATGATGATAAGTGCTAGTAAAGTTCATTCTTTCAAGTGTGATCTAACCAGTTCTCTTGTACTTTGGATTCTTCTACTACTACTTTTGCTTGTGATTTTTTGCTCATGGTGGATAAGTGTTGGAGCCTTGAGTAGGGGTCTACCATTTTGGTGGAGGTTTTCATCCTTTGGTTGTTCTTTCACTACCACCAGGTTTCTTCTTGCATTTTTAGTCTTCTTATATAATTAATTTTCCATATTGCATTTTATTTTTACATTATTAGATCATTTAAAGTCTTTATCATGAATTCATACCCCATCCTTACAAGGCACAAATTTAGCAGTACCAAATTCATGGTTACCCCTTACAGGGAACAAATTTGGTCCTCTAGGGCTTGGGGTAAGATTTCACTCCTTGCTGTCAAGTACCTCATGCTACAACCAAAAATATTAAATAAAAAATAATCGCTTCAAATATATATATATATATATATATATATATATATATATATATATATATATATATATATATATATATATCATAATAAAATAAAAATCATAAATACTCATCATGCATGCACAAGGATAATCTTTCCTTTTTTTTTTCTTTCACCTATTTTTTTCCTCTTATTTTTTCTTTTCTCTTTTTTGAATCCATGCCCCTTCTTTCTAGGGTGTGATTTAAATCATCATTGGGTTATAATTGAATTCATAGGTGGCCCTAAAATTTACATCAGGTTACCACACAATGATTCTCACCTAAAACCCTAAGAAAATAAAAAAACTCAATATAAGTTAAAAAAATGAATTCTTAAGGTTTAGATTTGGTGCTTACCAATGCTCAGTCCATCATTGTGCTAGCCTCACCTCTATTGATCATTGAATGGTGTGTGGGAAGCATCATTTCTCCTTTTTATCTAGACCTCCATTTCTTATTTTCGTACAGTGAAAATGAATTCATTTTTACCCTCCCCCCTTCAATTTCCCTTCTTTTTCTCTCTCCTATTTTTATTTTTCTCTCTTTTCTCTCTGTTTGTTGCTCTTTTTTCTTTCGCATCTACCTTTTTAAAATTTTCTTAGAAATATTGTATTCCTTATGAAACTTGAGGGGGTACCTTTTCCTAAGAGGCATTAAAATCATTAATGCCTTGTTTTTCATGCAAAAAATCAAAGTGTCTAGAATGACACCATTTTTTGCATAACCCCTTTTGTGCTCATCATTCTTTGCCCATAGGTGTCTACATATTTCTTTAATGCATTTACTAGGCCACAAATGAATCAAATAGGGGGAAAAATATAAACATGGAAAATTTATCCACCTAAATAAGTCGCTTTTCCTTAGGATCCCTAAGTAAGGCATTCAAAATTATTGAGTACAAGTTGGATCCTTTCTTTCCCTCTTGTTTTTCCTTTTCTCTTAGCTTTATCAAATTCACACCTAGTAATTATGGGATATGAATTTGGAAAAATTAGGGATTTTCTCTCAAAAATCCCTAATTTTGAGGTTGACCTCTATGGTGTTGGCTTGGCCAAAGTTGTTTTTTGTTTTCTCATATTTTCCCCTCCAACTCCCCTATAAAAATAGGATTGAATTCCTTTTTTAAACAAACAATTTTTCTAAACAATTTTTCTAACATGTTTTTGATGATGACAAGTGCTAGCAAAGTTTATTATTTCAAGTGTGATCAATGCTCTTGTGTTTTCGATTCTTCTATTGCTACTTTTTCTTTGTTATTAGATTCTCTTGGTGGAAAAGTGTTGGAGCCTTGAGGAAGGTTCTACCATTTCAATGGAGATATTCATCCTTTAGTTGTTATTTCACTGCCACCAGGTTTCTTCTTGCACTTTTAGTCTTCTTAGATCATTAATTTTCCATCTTGCATTTCGTTTTTCATTATTAGATCATTTTATTGGAATATATTACATTATTTGGTTCCTTCTAATGTACCATCATGGGTACATGTTTAGATTAGGAGTTTATTAGGATTTAAGTAGTTGATTAAATCAATGCAATAAATACACAAGTGTTAGAATATGCAATGATGTAAATGTGCATGTATTCCACATGTACGTGAGTCCTTAGAATAGAATAGTGAGGTGTCTTAGGAATGTGTAAGGCAAAGAGGTATGTATAATTATAAATAGGCCTTAATAGAGTAGAAGTGAGAGAGAATTTTTTAGAGTATAGGTAGATACTTTTTGTAAAATGGAAAGGTTGTGACCTCCATTGAATAACATTGTATATTTTCATGAGCTTTCATTAATGGCTATTTCTTGAGTTATTTCAAAAGTTTATTATCATAATTTCATGCATTGTAGTTAGCCATTATCATAGTTATAATATTGCATTCTTATTTCCATACTTGTGGTTGCATTTCCTTTAAGTTTATAGCTTCAAAATCTAATAGTGGTATCAGAGCACTAGGTAGAATGATATGAAGTAGAGAGAGCCACAAGAGATATTGAGAGAAGATTGCAAATCTCAATTTTTTTGAATTTCTAAAATTATGTAGAAAAAATTGTGAAGACTAGAAATTGGCATTGAATCTACTAGATTGACAAATCATCTAGTGAAAATTATTTTCTAAATATTTATAGAAATTTCTATTATCATTTCCTAGTACTTTGTTGTAGAAAAAAAAAGAGATTCAAAGAAATTTGGGAAGCTTCCTACAAGAGCTAGGAAGAAGATCTTATTTGGAATAAATCTAGTATCTGAAGCAACAAGTTGAATATTGAAGATTTGGAGGCTTGAGGAGAAAGGTCCCATTACAAAATTTGTAGATTAAAGACTCCAAGTTAGATATTGAGGAGAGACCTAGTGGAAAAGGAAACCACATTGAAGACTACAAATCAAGGAGGAGGTCCTAGAAAGACCCCATTGAAGTAAGAAGAGACTCAAGGAGAAGAGTCCTAGTGAATATTGGATATTGGTGATCTCCATTGAATATTGAAAACTTCATATTGAAGAAGAGATCCATAGGAGGTCCCATTGAAGAATTTACATATTTGGAATATTTAAGATAGAGAAGGACTAGCAAAATTCCCATTGTAGACTTTAGAAGCAGCAGATTTTAGAGATCCTAGAGGGAGATCTCATTGCCAAACTTCCATACTAGAAGGTGAAATAGCTAAAAGAGAGCATTTGATCTAATAACACATTAAAGACACATGCTATATAGGAAAATGTATTTTATTCATGATAATATTTGCATAGGTTACAAATGGAGGGAAATTTCTCTTTTTCCTTTCTTTTTATAAATGTTACAATAGGCCTGATTCCTTCTTTTCGTATTCCTCAGTGTAGATGGGCTTCGTGTATAGTGTGTGCCACTTTGAGTTTGTATTTTGTAGTTGTTTTCCTTCTTGCTCCTATGCTAGGCTTGCAAAAGGGGGTTAGTACATTTGGAGGGCTTGCCTCAATTAGTCCCCATAGTAAGAAAGACAAATCAACTCATAAAACATGATAAAAATTGAAGTAAATGATGTAGAAAAATGAGGATTTGGGACCACTATTTATAAGAAAAACCAAGGTGTGAGGGGGGTAGTTAGGGGAACTAGATCCTAGGGTGAATTTTCATGGAGGTTAGGTTAGGTTTTGTGAGGTGGCATCCTCACATTCCCTTAGGAAATATCTCATCCTCACACATGTGTGAGGAGAGATTAGGGTTAACTAGGATTAGTCAACTCTAGGTTAGATTTGGGGTTAGGTTAGGGTTTCCTAAGAAATATCCTAACTAACCTAGTGCACACACATGTGGAAGGGAATAATTAGAACTAATTAGGATTTATGGACCTAATTAATCATTTTAGCCTTAAAATTGGACTTAAGTGAAGAAAGTCACTTTAAAATTAGACTTATCAATTGACTTAATAATTACTTTTTCCAATGAAAAAAAAAACTCTGGAGCTTTGGTGAACTGGCGGGAAAATTTTTGAGCTCTGGCAAACTGGCGGGAAAATTTTTTAGCAGGCAACAGGCGATGATCTAGGGTCTATGGAGTGAAGGAAAATCCAGGGCATTAGGAGGGTTGTCGTAGTATTATTCTGGTTACTGTGGATCTGAAGGAATGTTTGCTACCCCAAGAGGGCACAATGGGGTCTCCTCCAGATCCTCTCTCTAGGAGAAAGAGATCTTATGTTGAATTGCTAAAAGAAAATTCCTTGTCTTCCAATGATGAAGCTTAGAGAAATACTCTTCATACACTCTTCAAGAACGCTGGCAAGAGTTCAACAGCACATTGAGTTAATGGATGCCTCCCACAATCCGCCTCAAGACCCAAGATTGTCATCGAACCAAAGATGGTTGAAGACACAATCATATATAGAGATAACCATGATATGATCTGTAAATTCATGGATATCCGACCTACCCTAAATTTTTTGCATACCTGGGTCAGACAGAACTGGGAGCCACATGGTGAGTACTCCTTATGGTTTATTAGCAATGGGTATTTCATTGTTAGTTTTTCTTCTCTAGCCGATAGAAATAGGGCGTTTGAATCAAAAAAGAGGAACCTCGGTCCGATAGGGTTATTTGTTCAACCCTGGAGAGTGGGTTTTGATCCTCGTATTGAACCCATGGCTATCCCAGTTTGGATCCGGTTGTACGCTCTTTCGATGGAGTTTTTGTGTGAGCAGGTTATGGAAATGATTGATAACTCCCTCGATAGACATCTGGGCGTCTCCAAGGACACCATAAAAGGTAACACAGTTGTCTTTGCAAGAATTTGCATGGAAATGGATATTAACCAGCCTCTACCGGTAGAGTTGGAACTTGAACTGGCAAGACTATCTTGGATCCAATAGTTAGATTATGAGGCCCTACCCTTCAGATGTAGAGTGTGCCACAAACATGGGCATTTGGCACGGTTTTGTCCAAATATTCTAAACACAAAAATAGAGGCCCTGCTTGGAATGCCAAATCACCCCAGAGAGGGTAAGTCTACTCTTGTCAAAGAACCATCCAATACTCCTCAGGGTAATGATGTTCAGAAAGATGGCTTTGAACAGCCCAAAAGAAGGAGAAAGCAAAAGAAAAATGGTAAGGAGCAATCACAACTCAAGCCATCCAATAGGTATGAAATTTTTAAGACACTAATGGATCAAGAGGATCAAGTTATGGAAGGAATGGATGGGAATATTGAGGATAATAACATCCACACTCATGCCTCTCCTTCATCTCCCCCTGTCTTAGAACAGGTGATTGAGTCCACTGAGTTACTACAGCCAGAGAATGCAAGGGCATTGATAGTGCACTCCAAAGCACAGCCAATAATTAAGGATATCAGCATGGGAATTGTAGAAAAGAACAGAGAAAGGCCAGCCCTAGGGATAACTCAGGTGGAAAAGAGATCCAAAAATAGCAACTCTCAAGGAGCAGGCAGAAAATCAAATAAGGACCTGCTTGCAGTTCAAGGAGATAAGCTGATCACTAGAGGATCGGTGAGGACAATTGATTCTTACTGCTCTCAAGGTTTTCAATGATTATTCAATCTTGGAATGTTAGGGGTTTAAATAGTAGAACCCATCAATCTGCTATTCAAAGACTCTTAGGAAAATGTAAAATAGACTTTTTGCTTATCCAGGAGACAAAAATGTCTTTAGATATTATGTGTAAAACAGTTAATAGAATCTAGAGGGGCGCTGGTCATATGGATGTGGCTGCCCAAGGTGCCTCAGGGGGGATTGTTACTCTTTGGAACCCTCTGGAATGGACTACAATAGAACATATAGCTTGGAGGGGTGTTCTCACATCTCATTTTAGGAATAATGTCACAGCTGAACATGTCTTAATCACAAATTTTTATGGGGCTCAAAACCTTGAAGGCCAGAGGCTCCAATGGAAAGTTGTACATAACATGAGGTCCTCAAGGAAGGATTTAGACTGGATTATTGTTGGTTAATGCTAAATTATCTGCTCGAGATCAAGAAGGTGGAACCCCAATTTTGGATCCAGGGGATCGGCTTTTGATTGCCCAAGTCCAGGCCTTTCACCTAGTGGATATTAAAGGCCCTGGAACCTACTTTACTTGGACTAACAAGAGGAGGGATCCACATAGCAGGAAGGTAAAGCTAGACCATTTTTTGGTCTCAGAGGAGGCATTTGTAAAGTGGAATATTAAATTCTAGATTTTGGAGGGCCCAGTTTCAAATCATTTTCCCATTTTGTTGGAGGGAGGGACTATGACAGGGCAGCACCATAAACTTTTAAATTTGAGAATTTTTGGTTACAAAAGGAGGATCTTCGAAAGAAAATTCTGCAGTGGTGGGAAGAAGGTCGTCTACCTTTTGGGATAACAATGTTTAGATTCCACAAACAGCTTCATTTTGTCAAAGTTAAACTAAAACAGTAGAGGCAAACTAATAAGTCAGATTTTTAGTTTCAAAGAGCTCCCTTGGTTTCCAGATGGGAAGAGGTTCAAAAACACTTCAGGGAAGGAACAATTACTGAGCAGCTCAAAACTGAGGATGATGCCTTGCGCAAAGCAGTTGAGGACATTGATAACCAAGAGGAGACTTACTGGAAACAGAGAGCGAGAAACACTTGGTTACTAGAAGGTGATAGAAATACAAAAATTTTCCATCGATCTGCCTGTGCTAGGAGACAACTGAATAACATGGAAGTCCTTCAAGATGAGAATGGAAACTCCTTTGATACTCTTCCTGGTATGCATTCCCACTCAATGGATTAATTTTCTAAACTCTTTAAGGAAAGCATGGAGCAAGATGTAGAGGCTCAAAATGAAGTTATTGATGTCATACCCTCTATTATCTTTGAAGAAGAAAATCAGGCCCTTATTAAACCCATTGATAGAGATGAACTGAAGAATGTGGTCTTTGGAATGAGCACTGGCAAATCTCTAGGTCCAGATGGCTTTCCTATTGAGTTTTTTTAGGCCTTTTGGGATACTTTGGAGGAGGATGTTTTGGCTATCACAGAGGAGTCCATAACTAATAAAAGAATGCTTAAGGCAATAAATCATACCTTCATCACTTTAATTCCAAAAGGGGAGGAGGGGGTTCATATCTCTGATTTCAGACCTATTGCCTTATGCAACATGATTTATAAAATAATCACAAAGATAATGGCTGAATGGCTAAAACCTCTCCTTCATAACATCATTTCCTCAGATCAAGGGGGTTTTGTAGAAGGTAGATAGATCTTGGATGGGGTGGTTCTCGCTCAGGAGGCAATCCATACTATGCAAAAATTAGGTAATAAAGGAATGTCCATTAAACTGGATATGTCCAAGTCTTATGATAGGGTGGAGTGGAGTTTCTTATCAAAGATGATGGCAGCCTTTGGTTTCTCTCAGGACTAGATAGATTGGGTCATGAGTTGTGTTTCTACACCTTCTTATTCTATTCTAATCAAGGGTCTCCCCTCGCAGCCTTTTGGAGCCACACGTGGTATTCATCAAGGGGACCCTTGCTCCCCCTATATTTTCCTCATTTTGGCTAAAGTATTAGGTAGACTATTCTTGAGGAGAACACATCAAGGCCTGCTAACAGGTATCAAGGTGGGTGAGGAAATTTTGACTCACTTACAGTTTGTGGATGATACGAGATTGGTTGGAGTGGCCAGCTTCAGGGAAGCTAGAGGAATTAGAGATACTCTTAATGTCTACCTTAGGGCCTCAAATCAAGTCATCAATGATAAAAAATCCAAAGTGGTCTTCTTCAATCTTGACCAAAGGCTACAGGACAAAGTTATAGAGATATTGGGATTCACCAGGACCTCTCTTCCAGTAGTTTACCTGGGGGTCCCTTTGCATTACAAAAAAATAAAAATAGATATCTAGAAGGATATTTTGGATGGTATCAAAGATAGAATGAATCATTGGTCTCATAAATGGTTAAGCTATGGGGGTAGATTAACTTTCTTACAGTCAGTTATTTAGGCCATACCAATTTATAAATTCTCTATCCTGGCTGCCCCACATACTATTTGGAAAGAGTTGGACAAAATGGCTAGAATATTTTTATGGGAAGGAGAAAAAGGGGAAAGGAAATGGGCCTTGGTTGGTTGGGATAAAGTTACTCAACCCAAGGAAAAAGGAGGGTTGGGACTGAGAAGCTCCAAGCTTAATAACAAAGCTTTTGCTGGAAAACTGTACTGGAGGTGGATCTCCCAACCAACATCCTTATTCAGTAGAATCCTAACCAGTAAATACTTGGGTCATGTTCACCCCAATGAGGTGGGCTGCTTCCCTCTGGATGGTGTTGGATACTTAGTGTGGCAGGATCTCAAGCTTGGATCACAAATTATTAAAGACCAATTGTTTTGGAAAGTGGGGAGAGGGGAGAAGGCACGTTTCTAGACTGATTCATGGGACCAATTCCCACCCATAATTGCTGAGTTTCCCAAATTACAACCAATTAAATCCACCATAGAAGCCAAGGGTTGGGTCCATATTGAAAGTTATTTCAACACTAGCCAAATGGGGGAGTATAAGTTTAAGAAATTTAAGAGGTTGGAGGAGTGGCCAATTACAATCCCTCCGGAGCTGGCACCCATCTTGACCAAAATCTTGATAGAAAGGTTTCTCATAGGGAGAGACGAGGATGAATTAGCTTGGGGCTATGGGAACCTTGGGATATATACAGTGAAGTATGGATACGATAAGATCCTATCAGAGTCTCCCCCACATTCATTTCTAGTTCAAGATTGGAGGAAGATATGGCATTCCAAGGGCTGGCCGAAAGTGAATTTCTTTGCCTGGAAGTTTATGCACAATGGAGTTCTCACTTTTGACAATCTCAAAAGTAGAGGAATCATTGGTCCATCTCAGTGTGTATTATGCCACAAGAACGAGGAAAAATCTGATCATATGATGTTTGAGTGCCCTTTCATGTGTCAGATTTGGAAGCGGTGGTTCTCTCACTATAAACTCCAGGCTAATGGTGATCTGACTCGGACCAATATTTGGGAAAGATGGAAGAGGGGCAGATTTAAATCTAAAGCTCTTCGAATTGGTTGGGAGCTTGGCTTACTTTTCATCTGGTGGCAAGTGTGGTTGGAGAGAAATGCTTGTATTTTTAGAGAAACTTTCTCCTTGCTCGATGGAGTTTGGTTGGTCATCTGGAGCAAAGTCACAGAAACTGTTGCCATCTATGCTGAAGAGGAAAATCAGGTTGGTCTTGGGCCACTGGAAGAGGGAGCTGAAGAGCAAGAGAGACAGGACAGAGGTAGTTGGAAACCTCCCCCAGAAGGGTGGATCAAAATCAATACTGATGGAGCTACAAAAGGCAATCCAGGTAGTGCCGGAATTGGTGTAGTTTTTCAGGATCATGCTGGTTTAGTACTCTACTAGGAACTGCAAGGCTTGGGAAGAGCCACAAACAATGAAGCAGAAGCCTTTGCTATCAAATCTGCTTCAATCTGGGCTATTAATCAGGGCCACAGGAGGATAATTCTTGAATCTGATTCTCAAATTTTGGTTGGCGCTCTAGACTGCATGAGGAACTTTGCTTCAAAAGCATGGAGGTTGTGGATTTTGGTCTCTCAAATCAAGGAACTATGGAGGGAATTAGATGATGTGATCCCCGTTTATGTGAGTAGAGATCTAAATAAAGCGATCAATTTCCTTGCGAAGATGGGTGCTGAGAAAGAGGTAGGGGTGCAGCTGCATAGAGGTATGCCTTTGGAGGATGAAGTGATTAGGTAGGGTCTTGAATGATCCTTGAGACAATGAGCAAAAATAATTCTAAGGGTGGTTTTTTTCGTGATATCGCGACCTATTGCGTCGTCGCGGCCTTTGGAGGGAAGCTGTCGTGATATCATGACTTGTTGCATCATTGCGGCCTTTGGAGGGAAGCTATCGTGATTTCGCAACATGTCGCACCGTCGCGGCCTTTGGAGAGAAGTTGTTGCGATATCATGACCTGTTGCGCTGTCGCGGCCTTTGGTGGGAAGCTATCGCAATTTCATGACCTGTTGTGCCGTTGCGGCCTTTGGCTGGAAGCTGTCGCAATTTCATGACACTTTTGGAGAATGGGTGCCAAGGGGGAAAATCGTCGTGATATCATGACACTTTTGGAGAATAGGCACCAAGGGGAAAAGCCATCACGATTTTGCGACACTTTTGAAGAATGGGCGCCAAGGGGAAAAATCGTCATGATATCGTGAAACTTTTGGAGAATAAGCACCATGGGGAAAAGATGTCGCGATTTTGTGACACTTTTGGAGTATGAGCGCCAAGGGGAAAAGTCATCGTGATTTCGTGACACTTTTGGAGAATGGGCACCAAGGGGAAAATTTGTCGTGATATCACGACATTTTTGGAGAATCGGCACCAAGGGGAAAAACCGTTGCGATATCACGACACTTTTGTGGAATGTGCGCCAAGGGGAAAACTTGTCGCGATATCACGAAACTTTTGATGAATGGGTGCAAAAGGGAAAACTTGTTGCGATATCATGGCACTTTTGGAGAACAGGTGCCATGGGGAAAAATCGTCACGATTTCGTGACACTTTTGATGAATGGGCACCAAGGGGAAAACTCGTCGCGATATCGTGACACTTTTGAAGAATGGGCACCATGGGGAAAACTCATCGTGATATCGCGACACTTTTGAAGAATGGGCACCAAAGGGAAAACTCGTCGTGATATCACAACACTTTTGGAGAACAGGCACCTTATGGAAAACTTGTCGCGATATCGTGACACTTTTGGTGATTGGGCACCATGGGGAAAAGCCGTCGCAATTTTGTGACACTTCTAGTGATTAGGCGCCATGGTGATAGGCTGTCACGATATCATGACTTGTTGCTCTGGTGCGGCCTTGGTTGGATTGTTGTCGTGATATTGCGACATGTCACATTTTTGCGCCTTGTAATCATGTTTCTTTGTTCTTGGCTGGGATGTGTTTTCTCCCATTTGTAACTGATCTATGTTTTAATACAAGCTTTTTTCAAAATTTTCAAAAAATAATAATTACTTTTGCCAAGTAATAGCCCCGTGGGGGCCTCAATTAAGTGCAATGAGGCTTTGTATCACCTTAGGAAGCTGGTGGATGGTTTCCCAATGCATGGGAAGGTGTTTATGATGTGATTTAGGTAGCTTATTAGGGTTTTGGACCTAAAAACTAGTGAAGTGGTGTGTGGAAGTCTACGCAATGCTACGATAATCTAGAGTGATCTATGCTAGTCTACGCATGTCTATGGTAGTCTATGCATGTCTACGCATATCTACAGTAGTCTACGCATGTCTAGGAGGATCTACAATAGTCTACGTTGGTCTATGATAGCCTAGGGGTATCTAGGATCACCTATGTAAACCTACAAGTGTCCAAAAGGATCTACAAGTACATAGGTATAGCAATGTGCAACTTTTAGGTGTCTACATTTTACCCCTTTTTGTACTATACTATGTGAAATACAGTTTAATACAAAAATATGAAGGGTTTATGTAGAGGAAAAGGGATAGAAGGGGAATGGAATCCAATCAAAGGTATGTAGCCGCTCAAAGCATGACCATACAACATTGACTAGGGATCCAAGGGGAGAAGAGAGGATAATGGAATCTAATCAAAGGTATGTAGCCACTCGAAGCATGACCATACAACATTGATCGTACCAAAAATCCAGGGAGAAGAAGAAAGAAATAAAATAAAATGAAAACAATGCTGGTAAATGGAGATGGATGATTGTGGATGCAATGCAGTGGTTTTGTTGAGCTTGTATGACATTTTTGATGTCATACTAGTTGCTTGGGGAGGCAACTTTTGACTGCTCTGCTTTTATGACCAGTTCAACATGGTCCAAAAGTACGAATAGAACAAATGCCTATTCAAATATTTGTTGTCGATTGATTGATGAGCACATGGTGACAAGTGTCAAACCATTTGAGCTAAAGGGACATTTGGATTATTCAAATATGTCATTCATTATGCATCATGAATGCCAGAAATCCTTTTCCAAATGTTGTGCTAGGATTACATCAAACGTATCATTCATTCTGTATTCGACATACATGAATGCTAGATTGAATTCTCCATCGAAATGCATAGCTCTCATGATATAACAAATATCTAGTTGGGATTGAGATTATTTCATAAGATAATATTCAGCAAAAAAATTTGTAGACAGATGTGATATCCATGCTTTTGGATGTTCGGTTGGTTGGTTGCATGCAAAGCTGACTTTGGATATGAATACCCCCTCAAATGAGGAATCAATAATGAGGCAAATGGAATGTGGTGATTTGGTGATGCAATGATTGATAGAATACCAATGCATGATGAAAATGATAAAAAAGCAAATTAGAGGATAGTTTGGGAGATTTCCTAGGGTTTTGGAAGAAATTTGCATGATTTCCTAGGGTTTTGGAAGAAATTTGCATGATTTTGAGGGTCATAAGCTCAATTCATGGGGTAGGGGGTGAATTGAATCCTAATTCATGGGGCGAGGGGTGAATTGGACCTAAATCATGGGGTGGGGGGTGAATTAGGGTTTTAGGTGTATTTAAGCCAATTTTTGAATTGAAATGGCTCATTTTGATGATAGGAAAGTTGGAGAGTGAGTGGGAGGAGCATTCGGTGATGCGTGGATATTGTGGTTGGTGATTTTGAGTGAGAGGATGATGAGAGGATGGAGTGGAGCTGGAAGCAGGTATGGGGATCCATCAGTAAGTGCTTTTATTTACCTCATTTTTCATTTTTTATTTTCTAGAGAAATGTGAATTAGGGGGGGAGGTTTTCATTTTTAAAATTTTTGTAAATTTTAATTAAAATTGGAACACAAAGTGTAAAACTAGCCAAATGGGTACCCAAAAATGTAGTTTATTTTTAGGTTTGACTTGTTTTCATATTAGTTTGATCGGGTGATGGGTAGAGTAGTCTTACAGTTTGACCATCCATTTTTGGAGCGATGGTGTACTATTTTTGCAATGTGGTTGAATTTTATCTATAAAAGTGGGAAATGGGTATCCACTTTTGCAACTGTTATTTTTTTATGCCTTCATTTGGCATGTTTTTTGAATGTATGGTTTTAGGGTGTAAATTGGAAAACTTTGACTATTAAATTTTCCACCGTAGAGATAATATTTTTAGAAATCGTTGATACTTTCACCATAAAAGGGTGAAATGGGTATCCAAAAATGTTACTTGTTTTGGTAGATGATTGCATTTGGCATGTGTTTGATTTACGTGCCAAGATGTGGGTAGTGTTGAATTTGAAATTTGTTGTTGGGAGCCCGATTTGCACTATTTTCAATATCTGTTTGAACTTTCACCATGAAGTGGGCAAATGGGTGTTCAAAAATGTGACTGTGTTTTTGATATTGTGTGTTTTGGTGTATGTACCATTTGGATGTATTTGTGGTAATATTGACCTCGAAATTTGTGTTGATTTGTATACTATTTTTGAATTTTGTCGATATTTTCACTGTAAAGTGGGCAAATGGGTATTCAAAAATATACTTTGTTTTTGTATGTCTGATGGATTGACTTGGTTTTGAATTTTGTGCCATAGTGGGTATGTGGGTAATTTTGTATTTGACTGTTGGGAGCCAAATATGTACTATTTTTCATATCTGTTCAAATTTTTACCATGAAATGGCAAAATGGGTATCCAAATATGCGACTGTGTTTTTGATATATTTTGATATGTGAATTGTGCACTATTTTATGTCTCGAAGTGCATGTCAAATTAAATAGTTTAATTTGTATGTTGGATTCATGTGATGATTGAGTTTTATTGGATTGCATCATTGTGTTGATGGCTAATGTATATTTTGTTGTGCTTGTTTGTGGATGAATAGGTGAAGATGCTCGAGCCTCATCATCATGTTTGGAAGATGAAGAGTGATTTGGAGAAGCTTATGGAAAATAAGGATGATGAGGTATGGTTGGATGTCATGTGGTTGAGAGGTATTTGGGAATGTAAGAGTATTCATGCAAATAGAGCATACATATCTGCATTATGTGAGTGATGGGATGTAGATCGTAATACTTTTCATTTTCCTACAGGGGAAATGATGATTACGCTAGAGGATGTATACAAGATTTATAAGTTACCTATTGAGGGTGTTCCAGTTAGAGCAACACCAGATGATTCTAAGGAGGTTGTACTGGAGTGCTTCTTCGGTGAGGGGTGGGAGAAGATAGATGTTGGGAAGATGGATTATGAGTGGTTATGGCTTAATAAGAAGATATCTAAGTGCTAGTGTGCAGTGATGATGATGATTTCTACCTATGCTTTACCTGACACTTTTGGGGTACTATTTACCTAGAACATGTTGGATGTGGTGAGTGACATGGTAGAGTGGAGCATTGTGTTTGCATGGGTGCCTGCACTACTAGCCTAGGTATATAGAGAGTTGCATGATGTGGTGCATGTTAGATAGAAGGGTTTGAGTTGGACTCCCCTACTATAGGTATGGGCATGGGAGCACATATCCATTGAGAGGTCATCACTATTGCCTCACCCTACCCATGTTGAGGGTAAGGAGTATTTACCCTATGCTTTGAGATGGAGGACAGATGAGGAGAAGGGCATTAAGAGGCCACATGAGGGTGATCCTTTGTTTTGGAGGGTCAAGTTTGGAGAGTTGACACCCAATGATATTAAGTGGAGGCCTTGGTTGGGTGGGGTGACATAGGAGAAGGATGATGAGTAGTTATAGGCCATTCATCAAGGGAGGTGGCTAGTGGGATGATATACTCGATAGGCTGAGTACTTTCAGTTTGATCGAGTGAGATGATAGTTTGGGTTACGATAGGATATTCTAGAGGCTCCTATCATATACTTTAGGTGATAAGGTGATAGGGGAGAGTGGCCTATGGTCCTACCATGGGTTGGTGAGAGTGACCCACCTATGGTTATCCTAGATGTGGATAATGTAGGGATGACACCAGAGTTTGATGCCTAGTGGGTGATGTAGAGTTGGGAGCCCGGTAGGGGTATGGTTGATCTATGGGTACCACCTAGTGGTGGGGTGCCTCCGATAGAGGGGAGAGTAGGTAGAGGCACTCAAGCTAGGTTAGAGGAGAGATCTAGTAGTGAGAGGGAGGTTCCTCTATGATGGTCTCAATGATGATTGGATGGTGCTTCGAGTTCATAGGGGTAGAGTGGGGGAGGTTCCCATGATCATTGAGATAGATCCTATGGAGGGGGGCATGGCCATGGGAGAGGTGGTTGGGGTAGTAGAGGAGGTAGGTGGGCCCACTATGATGGGTGGTGTGGATGACACCATTGATGTTGGTTTTTTTGAGGATATGGAGGAGATTCTATTTGAGGTTTAGGAGAGGTAGGATGCAGATGAGGAGGCATGACTACTACATGATAGGGTTCATCAGTTAGAGACTAAGCTTCATAAGAAGGAGAAGAGTCACAAGATAGATGTGATAGATCTAGAGGAGTGGTTGATATACATGGAGAGTGTGGGTGAGGCCTCTCTAAAGGCCATCAAGGCTAGATATGCCAAGGTGGTAATAGATATGGAGCATATGAGAGTAGAGATGGAGCAGATGAGGGTAGATATGGCTAGCCAGTAGTAGGCACGAGAGGAGGCTTCATAGGCCATTGAGAGGGTGACTGGGCTACTGGTTGTAGAGTCTACAAAGAGGTCATTATGTGAGGTTGCTTTGATGGTGCATGGGATCACACTCCCTGATTATGATCGGGTGGTGTCCTAGTCTAGATCATGATCACATGTACGAGCACCTTCACAGCATAGCCAATATAGTGCTACTTTGATAGAGTAGATGGGCACCAATATTGAGGTACAAGGTACATTATTAGGTGTAGATGTAGTCATTGGTTTGATGATGGTGATATCTCCTATCGAGGTTCAGGCTTCAGGGGCTAGGGTGGAGTCTAGCAGAGCTGCAGAGGTTCGGGTGAGCCATGAGGGGAGTGGGGAGACTCCTAGTGGTAGTTAGGGTTGCTCATGATTGTAGCCTATAAGCATTTTGGATGATGGATGATGGGCATGGTCCCGATTTGTAGCCTATGGGTATTTTTTATGGATGACATATATATACCTTTTGGTTTTGGTTATTATATATACATGTGTTGTTATTATGGTTTGAAATGTGTTCTCTTTATGTTTGCATAGATAGCATAACATAATTTGTAGGTATCTATAATGCATGGATATACATGTGTGGTATGGTGTAGATCTATGATCATACTATAGTATGAATATACTATAGAATAGTATGCATGATTGTATTTTGAATGCAATGTAATGTGATGTAATATGAAATGCAATTTGTAGTGAATGCATGTAATAGAAATGTGATGATGCAATGTGAGAGAGTGTATGTAGGATAAATGCATTGATGTAATGTTTGATGACTCTAGGTAACATAGATGCATAGATGCATGTATGAGGGGACTAAAATGCACCAAGGAAGCACTTGTATTGTTGCATGTACCTATGTGGATGTGATCCATTCCATGATCTCAGAGATGTAGGATGGTATAAGGCATATGTAATGGCTTTGACCAATGTAGTTTTGGTAATCAAATCTTAGACCCAAAACTATGCAAGTTTATGTGGCAACTCATAACTAATCGGATTGGTTCAAAATATGTCATGGACCTATGTGTGTAAATGAGTGAGGTTCATTTATCCATTTTGAGGGAGGTAGGATTAACCCATTGTAGACATGGCCAAACTAGCTAGCTTATCCATAAGTGAATAGTGATCTATACAAAAGTGGGTAGCTAATGTGGTAGATATATCACCACTTGTAAGACTATTCCACTGGTAGGCAGGCTCTTGGAGCCTATTGCTAGCGATGGAAATCATCCCATGGTGTTATGTTGAACCTAAGGACCAAAGGTGATGAAGCATAACACTGGTGATATCTGGAGGCTTTTCCTTTTGTTTTATGCCCCTCATCTATTGTTTACCTATTTATTGTGGTGCTCTTTTTTCTTTTCTCTTTTTTTCTCTATTTTTTTTTGTATGGGCATTGGCTTTTGTTTTCTACCCCATTGTTTTACTTTTGCTTATGCTTATCCCTTTGTTTATCCCCAGGTCATATGTTGACCATGCAAGTGATAGGACAAGCAGGGGAAACCATTCGCTAGATGGCAATATCTACTCAAGGTGTCATCTTCCCTAGACTCAAAATTTGTTTAATGTGTAACCTATTGTGAATGGTCCATGAGAGAAGTTGAACCAACCTAAAGAACCATAAGGAGTATGTAAAACCTATCAGCTAGGGGTGACATTTGATTGACTAAACTAGTAAGTGGTCAAAGCTTAGCATGACACCTATGTATACCCTAATCCTAAAAAGGGGGAATGGACATCCAGGTGGTGATGCTAACAAGTGCATGTATTACTCCTATTGAAGGTGCATTTTGGGGGAGAATATACAGACTATAAAAGAAATTAAAATGAAAAACATATGGATATATGCAATGGAGGTAATGTAAATGATGCAAGTGGGGGAATGCAATATCTACAAGAGGAAGCTTATGAAGTGTAGAGGGAGAACTTATCTACAGATGAGTATGGTGTATCGTAATGACAAAAAATGTGATGCTATGATAATGGTTGCCCCAGTGTGTGGGGTGTGTGTGTAGTAGGTGAATAGACTATGAGTTGTACAAATATATGTAATAATCATAAAAAGAAAGAGGATGTGAGAGTAGGATGTACAGATGGAATAAGTAAGAAGAAATAGGCTTTGGTAATAGGTAATATAAGGGGATTACTAAAAGCCAATGCATATAGAAGAGGGGAAGTGGATCAGCGTAGGTATGTAGTCATTCGAAGCATGACCATACAACTACGCAAGGAAGTAAGAAGTAGAAGAAGAAAGAAGGAAGAAGATGGGAACTACTGATGGGTAAAGTGGCATGGGTCAGGTTGAGAATGGGATGGTGAAGTGATGGTATGATTGGGACTTTGGTGGTTGGTGTAGTTGGATATATTGTGAATATAGTGAGCTGGCACTATCAAGGTTTCACATGGTGGTAAAGTTCTAGGGATGATGCGACATGGAGGACTCAAAAGTTGGCTAAATGGGATGGAGCATTCAGGTGATGGAGTTTGATCACCATGCAACATGTTGTGCACCAGGTTCTCGAATGATCGATATTCTTCAATGTCATGACCTGGTTGATGATGATAAATACAATATTGGCTCTCATGGTAATTACATGGTTTAGGATGTGAGGGGTCTATGGGCTAAATTTTTGGTAAGTCAAGAAGACCTTGATGCATGAGGTGATAGAACATTTTTGATAATGGAGTGAATGGAATAGGCATGGGGTAAATGTAAGGTTCCATTAGAGGTGAATAGGGGGTGGATGAAGGGAGGTCCAATGGTGGAGGTGCAGGTCGAGAGTCCGATGTGGGTCAAATTCGAGGTCGGGGAATGGATCTACATGGAGGTGAGGATGCATGGGTCATGGGGGACTAGCATGGATGAATGTGGCAATGGAAATGGCTCATCTATAGCTCAAGAGCCTCGAGATAGGAAATGAGATGTTGTATATCATAGTGTGGAGGTGATAGTATCAGAGAAGGTGGTGATCGAGACCCCAATGTGTATGGAGTGGCCTGGTATGCATGAGAATATGGATGAGGTCATGATGATGAGGAGGAGTGGAATGACCTTGGGGATTGTGAGGCTTGCTGAAAGGGTAAGCCTCGTAGTGGTGAGGGTGGTGTCTAGAGGATAGGTGGTATAGGATATGGCTCTAGATGATGGTGCATGTGGGATGGAGGTATGTGTATATGGGTGGCTTGGGTAGCTTGAGCCACATGGGCTTGCAAGGCTTGGGCATAAGAAGACTCCCCATTAGGGAGTGGGACTAGTAGGCATGAAGGATGGGCTGGATGAGGAGTGTATCCTCTATTAGGAGGGTAGTAAGCTCCTAGAGGGTGGTGGGGAAATTAGTTGGTGAATAAGGGTTCTTGGTATCTTTAGGTAGATGAGAGGGAGACCCTTGTGTTTGAGGATGGGATGTTTCCTCATTTTTATCAAAGGAGGATAGGGAGACCTAGCTATCTCTAGAATGGGGTGAGTAAGATGAACCTCGATGGTGAGGGGAAAGGCATCGGGGTGGAGTGTAATGGTTTGAATGTGAGGAATGTGAAGACCACCTAGTATGAAGGGTGACTGGTGGTCGAGCTAGGTCAACCGATGTGATCGGTATAGGTGGTGGTGGTGGAGGGTCCTGCATGATGATGTGTGTGGATGCTATCATATCTCATTATTGATGGTGTGGTTGTAGATGATGTAAATCTTACAAGCAAAGATAGATACCAATAACATATAAATGGCAACAAAAAAGTAAAAGTGCATGTGTATTGTAACATTTAAAGTAAAAGAGATGCATGTATAGTGATGTGCCTAGTAGGTGATGTGTTTGTGCATAGCAGTGTATACTACTTGTGATAGTGAATGCCTATGTGTGTTAGGCATTGAATGCATGAAGGTGTAGGATGTTGATAGGCTCAGGTTCATCAAGGCCTTCCAGATTAGCCAAGTGATAGGCACCTAAACCAAATTTGTGTGTGATAATGAAGGGGCCCAACCAGTTTAGGGTAAACTTATCTCACTATTGGTGAGGCTGACTTGTGATTTGTTGGTTCTCCTTGAGAACTAAATCACCAATTTGGAATTCATATTGATGTACCTTACTATTGTAGGCATGAAGAAGGTGATCTTGGTAGACACGTGTGTGCTCGATGGCATGGATGCGATGTTCATCGAGGAGTGTAAGCTGATCTAAATGGGCTTGGCGAGTAGTGTCATCATCAATGAATTCTTTCATGGATACCCTTAGGGAAGGTATCTCAAGCTCAAGGGGCATGATAGCTTCAGCCCCATAGACAAGTGAAAATGGGGTTGCCCTAGTGGGGGTATGGATGCTTGTATGGTATGCCCACAAGGCTAGGGGTATTTGGTTGTGCCAATCATGATGTGATTCTACTACTATTTTGTATAGGATGGAGCAAATCATTTTGTTTGTGGCCTCTACCTAGCCATTACCCTATGGGTAGTATGGGGTAGAGAAACTATGTTGAATGTTGAACTTGTTGCAAAGAGCATAGATGGTTTTATTTTTGAAGGATTTCCCATTGTTAGAGATGATTTGGGAAGGGATTCCAAAGTGACATATGATATGGTCTATTATGAATACCGCTATCTTTGCTCCTATGGTTTGGACAAGTGGGATGGCTTTGACCCACTTTGTAAAGTATTTTATGGTAGTGATGATGAACTTATGATTACCTGAGGAGGTAGGTGTAATTTGTCCAATAAGATCTAGGTCCCATTGGGAGAAAGGCCACATGGATTGGATAGGTTGGAGCACTTGAGATGGAAGGTGTGTGAGGTTTGCATGTTGTTGGCACTTGATACAATGCCTCACATACTCACAATAGTCATGTTCCATTTTTGGCCAATAGTATCCCATGCGAAGGATGTATTTCATGATTGCCATACCACTGAAGTGGCCACCACAAGTACCATCATGGGTTTCTTGTACAACCCACTGAGATTCATGAGGTTCTAAGCAATGCAAGAGTATGCCATCATAGCTACGATGATAGAGGATGTCCCCCAACAATGTGTAGTGGATTGCTCTTTATTTAAATGCTCGATATTGAGCATGTGGTAAGTCGCATGGTAGAAATCCTAATTTAATATAATATTTGATCTGTACAAACCATGGGTCATGTGGTTCGATATCGACCACATGAATACCACCATCATATTTAGGAGATGTGGGTGATATGGTAGATTGAGTGAGTGTATGAATGGTCATGGATGTGGTTGTTGATGTTGGATTTTGTAGGATTAGTGATCCTAAGGAGGCCATTGTATCTACAAAATGGTTTGAGGATCATGGAGCGGCTTCGATGTCATACCATTCAAATCGGTAGAGGAGTTGTTGTGCAATGTGCTTGTATTATTGGAGAACTGGGCAATTGCATTGCCAGATCTCCTGCACTTGGTTTACTATTAAGAGGGAATCACCTATAATGTGAAGGCATTTGATATGCATGGAATGCACCTATTTCAATCTGAGGATTAGGGCTTCATATTCCATATTGTTGTTCATACAAGGGAAGTCCAACTTGAATGAAAAGGGGAGTGGTTCACCTTCAGGTGTGAAGAATACAATGCCTGCACCCCCAACATGCATGCATCGAGAGCCATCAAAGAATAGAGTCAAGTCGGCTATCATCTCTGGTTCAACATATTCTTCATATTCTGTTACATGGAAGATGGAGTCATCAGGGAGCTGAATGAGGAGAGGTTGGTCATCGAACAAGGGAGCTTCTACAAGTTGGTCTGCTATGACCTACCCTTTGATGGAATTTTGTGAAATGAATTCAAGGTCGAATTCGGTTAGAAGCATGATCCACTTAGCTATGCAGGAATTGTGATAGCTTTTGTTCATCATGTAATGGAGGGGATTATCTTAGGTGATGACAAAGGTTGTATGGTTGAGCATATAATGGCATAGTTTTTGGGTGGTGAATACTACAGCTAGGCATAGTTTCTCCATGTACCCGTATCTAGCTTCGTAGCTAACTAGCATGTGACTTATGTAGTAGATGGCTTGCTCTTTGTCGAGCATATTCTTTTGGACTAGAAGTGTACCTAGCATAAAATCTATAGTAAAAATGTATAGGATGAGTGGTAGTTATGGGTGTGGGGGTGACATAACTAGTGGTGAAGTAAGGTAGGTTTTGATGTCATCAAAATCTTGTTGGTAGTTATGATCCCATTTGAAATTTACTCCCTTTTGTAAAAGGTGGTTGAATGGTTTGCACTTGTCTGACAATTGTGCTATGAATCGATGGATAGAAGTGATTTTGCCCTAGAGGCTATGCAATTGTTTTAGGGTAGTGGGTGGGGGCATCTCGGTGATGGATTTTACTTTACTAGGATCGACTTCAATGCCTCATTGGGAGATAATGAATCCTAAAATTTTTCCTGAAGTAACACCAAAGACACACTTCTTTGGGTTAAGGTGGACATTGTGTTCTAACAAGTGGTCAAAGATCCGATGGAGATCTTCAAGGTGTTTTGAGCATTTCTTGGATTTAGCAATGAGGTCATCTACATAATCTTCCATGGTTTTGTGCATGTAATCATGGAAAATGTAGGTCATTGCATGTTGGTAGGTTGCCCCAATATTTTTAAGGCCAAATGGCATGACCTTGTAGCAGAAGGTCCCCTAGGGGGTTGTAAATGATGTCTTGTGTTGATCGGTAGGGTTGATCCTGATTTGGTTATAACCTGAGAATCCATCCATGAGGGATATCATCTCATGGCCCATGATAGAATCGATGAGTGAGTCAATGTTAGGTAGGGGAAAGTTATCTTTAGGATAAGCTTTGTTTAAGTCATGAAAGTTTGTGCAGACGTGAACTTCATCGGATGGCTTAGGTATGGGGACCATGTTAGAGACCCATTCAGGATAGTCTATGGGTACTATGAAGTCTACATCTAAGAGCTTTTGGAGCTCAATTTTTACTAGTAATGCAATGGTTGGGTGCATGCATCATAACTTTTGCCTTACTGGTTTGGCATTTTGATCAAGTGTGAGGTTGTGAACTACTAGGGTAGGATCGAGTCCTAGCATATCCTTGTATGACCACGCGAAGACTCGAATATACTTGTGAAGGAAATTTATGAATAAAATGCATTCCTTGGGTGAGAGGTTGGTAGCTAATTTAACTATGTGAGGGGTTTTAGGATCATCACCTATGTCAACATCAATGGTTTCCTCGATAAGCATGTGGGAACCATCATGCAATTGTTCTAGAATTGGAATAAGATGGAGGTCATCGATGGCCTCGGTAAATTTATATTCATCATCTAGGTAAATGTCTATGTGGTGCACCTACGGTATGTGAGGTGGTGCAGATGATGAAGGGGTATTCATAGCATGCAAGACGTGTGGTGAGAGTAGGAAATCTTGGGGTGCTAGTATGGGTGAGATGTGCACGAGATCGATGAAGTTGGGGTTTGGTGTATCATCTCATGTTGGGTGGTGTGTGTATCATAGTGGAGAGAAAATATCCACCTTGACCATATTAACTGATATTGTGGGGGATGTGGGTGGTGAAGAGTCTGGTGATGATGACTCGACAACCTATGAGCATCCTAAAAGGCTTAAAGGAGGGCGCAAGATGACTAGTGGAGAACATGGTCGAGTAGTAGCTCATTGAAGTTGTTGATGTATAGGTAGGAATAGGGCTAAATATGTTGATGATGGTGGTGGGGATGTCACATCCTACTCGAGGGAATGAGCATTCAAGGATAGGGCCACAAATTGGCTCATCAATTCATCAACACAACATGAAGATGTGTTGTCGAAATCGGGTGATTCTTTGAAGAAGTCACATGGGATTGTAATGGTAGATTGGGGTGATGGAGTGTCTTCTAGGATGTCCATGTCAATGTACTCTTCCAAAGTGTGCATTGGAAGAGGAGAAGGATGCAGGGAAAGATCCTGAAGTTCATCCTCTAACGTATGGATGATAGTTGGGCGATAACCTAAGCTAGATTTATCAGTAGGGGATTGGACATGAGGGTTAATGGGTGTACGCAACCCTTGCTCATAGCGGCCTAGTCCAAACCCATGCCAATGGAAATGTTGAAGGTAGCATAAGGCAAAATAAGGATTAGCTAGGTGATCAATTGTACCACAAAAGCTAGATTGTGGTGGTGGAGATACTATAGGTGGGAGCGAGGAATCAACTCCAATGTAGACAAAGTTGGTATGATTATTGGGAGATCCTAGTTGTATGATGGTTCCAATAGTCAACATTGAGGTTGAGGGGTAGCCAAAGTCTCACATGGATTGGATGATAGGTGGACGTACATGAGCATCATGCACATTGTAATCCCCTGGACCTGAGTTTATCATAAAAATAGATATGCATGGTGTTGCATGCTCTAGTGAATGAGGTGGTAAATCTAAATCAGATGATGAAGGTGAAGTCTAAGATTCTCTAATGGTAGTAGTAGAAGGGTGTAGCAGTTGGTCATCTAAGTGAGATGCTCATTGCTCCCACTCATGGCATTCGATTATGGTAGCTGGTATAGGATGATTGGCCTATGGGAATTACGAAGGAGGAGGAGTAGGTACTAGACTACATGGGGAAGTGAATGACCTAGGCCATGGATGAAAAGGAAGGGGAGGTGTACATGATGTAGGGAGGATAGGTGCTTCCATAGGGGAGTATGATTGAGGTGGAGTGATAGGGTGCAATGTGGGTGGTGATGGTGGTTGTGGCATCGAAGGTGAGTTTGTAGAGGATGAAGGTTGGGATGGTCATGGTGGCCATAATATGGGAGGTGAGAATGGTATGGTAGTGGGGTTAGGCACTACAGATGATGGTGCTAATGGTGTTGACATTGAGGTGTGTGTCCTTGATGAGAATTGGGGTAATGAGGTAGATGTAGGGGAGGATGTTGATGCTCCAACTGATTGATGGGAAGAAATAGGGAATAATTGCATGGATGAGAAGGAAGGTGTAGGTGGAAGATCTACAATGTTGCAAAACTTAAAGGGATCTCCATCGGTAGGGATGTAATGGACAAGTCCATTATGGATGTACTTGAGATAATGGTGTAGCATGGAAGGGACACATTGCATATCCCTGATCCATGGGTGACCAAGGAGGATGTTGTACTACATCTCCCCTTGGATTATATGGAAGAGGATGGAAATAGTATGGACACCTACTCGTATGGACAAGACTATGGATCCTCCTGTAGGTCTCATAGAGTCACCAAATACGTGTAATTCAATCAAAGGCATGGCAAAGTGGGCTGGAAAAATATATAAATGGTGTAGAGCTATCATAGATATGATACTAATGGATGAGCCCATATCAATGAGGACCCACTTGTAGGTGATGTCATTGATAGTGGCTTGTATATGGAGAGGGGGATCTACTCCTTCTCCTACAAGTTCTATTATCTCATGGTCATGGAAACTAATGGATGGTTGGAGGTATCACGGGATGTTCCCTACAAAGTTTACAAATGCATTTGTATCATGTATTTCTAAATCTATAGAACGTAAAATGTCATTCAATGCCTCACGATGGGGTTGAGATTATTGTAAGAGGTCAAAAATAGATAATCATGTGGGGGCATTACGTAATTGATGGGTGAGGCTACCATGAATCATGATCACATTTTGGGGTGGAGGTGGTATAGTGCTAGGAGTTTGGGAGACTTGTGGTGATGTGAATTGGGTAGGTGGGGAGACAATAGGTGTGGTCTGACATGATGGATATCATTGGTTTTGCATGGTAATATTTATCATGCCGACCACACCATGTGATGGAGGGTCACATTGGACACTATTCACTTGGTGAGGTGGTCCTAGAGGATTGGTTGGAGGTCTTTGGGGATTGGTTCCTCTATGGTTAGGTAGAGGATTTTGGAAGATCCCTAGGTTTTGGTTTTGTGGGGCCAAAGGGTTCGATACCTGAATGGTACCCCTATCGATTAGGTCCTGCACTTGAGCATGGAAAGAGTGACATGACTCGATGTCATGGCCATGCTATCTATGGTATGGATAATAGGATTGCTCATTGTATCCATGAGGCTTAGGTATATTTGGATCTAATGGTCGAATCTTGGGTAGAAGGAGATGTCCACCCTCATGTAACCTATGGAAAAGGGTTGGTAAGGGTTCAGATAGTGGTGTAAGGTTACATTGTGGACCTTGTGGATGCATGCCATGAGACTACTGAGGCCTAGGTGGGGAAGGCGCATTGGTTTGAAATACTTGTTATTGTGGAATGTAAGGTGGTGGACTTGGTGCGGGTGCTAGGGTAGCAGCTGCCACTTGGTTGGTTTGTGGAGGCCGAGGATAAGGTTGGTTGGGTGTGTTTCTATTAAAATGGAAGTTTGAACTATAGTTAGGCTTTGATCTTAACTTAATTTTTTTAGATTGGACTTTAATATCTTTGATAACCTTTGCCTATGAAATGGCTTCCTCGAAGGTGTGGCTTTGGTGAATTTGTAGAGAGGTAGAGATGTGTTTGTGGCAACTCTTGGAAAAGAGTGTCACTAGCTCCATGGTAGGGAGGCTATGGGTGAGATCATGGATGATCGCTCTCCATCTAGAGATAAACTCGGTGATAGGTTCATCGTCAGCCTGTCGTAAGGCATAGACGTCTAAGAAGGTAGTCTTATTTTTTATATTAATGGAGAAGTGTTCTAAAAAGGTGTTTGCTAATTGCTCAAAGGTATAAAGGCTATGTCATGGTAGCATGTTATACCAATCTAAAGCTTGTCCTGCAAGGGAGAGAGAGAAGGTACGCAACATAAGGGGATTGCTACTATGAAGTTGGTAGCAAGATGAGTGATAGTTACTGACATGCTCTCTGGGGTCTTCCTTACCTTTATACTTATCAAAATTTAGGATCTCAAAGTGGTAGGGGTAAGGTGGGATAGGGATGGATGGATGAACTGACTCATTGCAGAGTTCATCGTAGGATGGTTTTTGTGGCCCGTAGCTTACGGTGTGTAGGTTTAACATCTTGACTTCATCTCGTAGGAGTTGAATTTTAGGTGTTAAAGGCATGGAGGATTGTGCTAGGGTTGGTTGAGCCTGGGAATGTGATGAATAGTGAGGTTGTTGTTGTTCTTCCCTATATTATGGAGGGAATTGTTCTAACTAGTCTTGGTATGATGGGTATTGAGTGGCATATGATGTAGGGGCTAGTGGGATACTAGGCTATGGAACAGATGTTTGTTGGGGGTAGTAATATTGTGATTGGGATGTGTGTTGTTGTGGCATGGGTTCCTACTGGGTAGGAACCTACTGTAATGGTTGGGTCATAGGAGGTGATGACCATGAAGGAGGAGGTGTAAAAAATGTAGCCCTGGTAGGTGAGAGTGGGGGTATCGATGCTACTGGTGCTAGGGATGGTCGAGGTAAGGTGTCAAAATCTAGGACCTATCTCTATCCTAAAGGATGGGTGGTGGTGAAGCTAAACTATGTGGAATAGCCTGGGGAAGTGGGTGTATAAGCTATGGGTTTTGATCCATAGGTAGGGGGAATATTAGTGGTAGGTGCTTGGAAAGGAGGAGGAGGAGGTATCCTAAAGGTCGATGAAGGTGAGGGTATAGTAAAGGATTGGGCATTGTACACTCTAGGAACCTAAGATATAGGTGGGAATGCAACAGAAAAATAAGGATAAGCTTCCAAAGTAGGAGCTTGGGAAGAGGAGGTGGTGCCTGTGTCCACTCTCAAATGAATTTGGGTTGTTGGTTGTTGTTGTTGACATTGGGTGACTTGGGTTTGGAGAGGCTTCTATGATAAGTCCTCAAACATTATGAAAAATTGTTGCTAAGATGATGATGGTTGGGACTCTTGAGAAGAGTATGGGTATGATGTTTGAGGGGGTGTTTGTTGTTCCTGTAGAGGAGGTTGTTGTTGCATAGTTTGGAATGTTGGCCTCTGGGTACCTATGGTAGAAGAGGAAGGGTCAAAAATCATTCCTACTATAGGGGTGAATGATGTGACCTCTGGGTGAGTGTGGTTCAAGAGGGAGGAGTCATTCTAAAAAAGGGATTGAGATAGACTCTGGAAAAAGGGGTGTGCAAAGGTAGGGGAAGTAGGTGTGACCTCCTCATCTATGGTAAAGAATGGATGAGGTTGTCTTGGCACCATGTAGATCACGTGGTCATAAAAATGTGGTCAGTGGATAATATTCTACAAGTGAAGTAGCGAGGGCTTCACTCAAAGTGGATGTCTCATCCTGAGGTGTTGTGTGTGTATGTTGTACATCAGACCCTGTGAGTAAATCAGATGTGTGTATGGCCTTCCCCTTCATGATCGAAGGAGTAGGAGGGGACTGACTAGAAGAGGTGGTAGGTGCTTCCTCTATAAGGTGTGCTTGCTCGCACGCTCGACTATGGGTGACAATAGGTATGGCAACATGTGTCGTGTCATGAAGGTTTAGGACTATGCAGGAATTAGAATCTATAGTTCTAAGTGTGAGTGTGAAGGGGTTTAGGAATAACCCTATATGGTGTAGACTCAACTGTATCTAATATAAAAGTAAAGCAATGATGTGTTGCATGTAGCTCGAACAATAAAGTGACAAGTGGTGTACTATGTTGAAACCAGTTTGTGATCATGCAAACAATGGTAAACTGGAATCAGTTCTAAATGCTAAAAATAAAAGTGTTTTGTTCATTTATGTGTGTTTCGATGTTGATACTTCCTAAGTAGAATCATGGGTAGTGGAGTGAATACTCTAGAATATCAGGAATGTTATCGGTATCGAACCTCCTGCAACACCCAAAGATGCACATAATAGAACAATATCACAATGTGCGAAAGGTGAATTGTATGGAAGGTGTAGTAAAATGATATCCTAAAAGGGGGGAACCCACTATGCTGAAGTGAGTTCTCTATATCCTCTCATGAGAAGAGGTGGCACTGTCTGAGACCTGCTACTAGCATACCCATGCTTTTACTTCACCCTCGGGTGGGCTTAGTCAATAACGATAGTTACCGTGTTCACTAATTATGTAAGCCTTGTGAACGAAGGCATCTAATCCTCTCCCACTCTGAAGGTAACTTCTGGTGATGAAATCCAGAAGCCCAGTCTCAAAAGTGGGGGGTTTTCCAGTGATGAGGCCCAAAAAATGTCTCTATCATGACCCATTACCCTCCTACCTTATTTAAAGGATATTAATTGATTTTGGGGATCAATTAATGTCTAATAAAAAGGTCATAGACCCTAAAGAATTCCACTAAAATTCTAATAAAATAATTTTATGAAGGATAGGAAATATTAATTATCTTTTAGAGAAGATAATTAATTATAAATTAATTATGAGGACTTGTGAAAGATAAAATTGAGGAATTATCTTTTACAAAATTATAACAATATAGTAAATTATGTCTACACAACCTAGAGGGCCCAAGTTGGATGGGACTTAGGAGTACTATAGTATTTTTAAATATTATACATCTATCCTATCTATTGGGAATACACATATGGCTTCCCTATATTGGTGGGAATTAAAAAGGAGATCCCTTACCCTATCAATAATAGTTCTAACTTTGTATCCATCCCTTGCCTTAATAGTATTAGCTTTATATTTGTCCCCATGGGAAAAGATACAAAACAAAAATAAGGACACTCTCCTTAGCACTAAGTGGACCCTTTTTCTACTATTGGTCATACTATACAAGACATGATGAGTCATAATGGGTCCAAGGCATCTTTTTAATATTATTATAATGAGGCCACTATTTGGCCCATGAGTGGAGAAATTTCCCTATAAATTAAAAGAAAATATGTGAAGAAAAGGTCATCTAGTAATTCTTGAAGGTCTAGGGAGTATTCTCTCCACCTTGGTGGATCAGAAACCAGAAGTCTTGAAATATTTCCTAATCATAATGTGGAGCAAACTGGGAATGGAGAAAGGGCTTAGAAGAGGAGTCCAAATCAAGGTAATCCAAAGATGGGTTAGGAGGAAAGCTTCTTGAAGTCTCAAGGAAAAGTGAACCAGGTTGGATCTTTCTTTTCTCCATTATAATTCCCTTGTTGGTATAAATTAGGGGACTACTTTTATTTTAGAATTTTAAAGCTTAATTTTGGTATTCAAATAATTAAGGAAATTGAATCGGGTTCGAGGCCCATTATAATATGAGTGAAAATTAAATGGGAATTCCATAAATGAAAAGTACTTAGCCTTATATTTTAATAGGCTGCCCATATTTCTATTGTTGTCATACCTATTTTGGTTTTAAAACAAAATAATAATACCGAGCAGATTTTTCACCGAGAGTCGACCCCGCAACCTCGAGCGGGAATGTTCATTAACATTGAGCTTGCATCCGACTGTACTGTAGGTCAGGATGAAACTAAAAGGATAGAAGGGATTATTATAGATCCTTTCAAATACAAGATTTTATTTCCATTAAGGATCAACCCCATGACTAATTACAAATTTTTAGGCATCGTGAATGAAGAATTTCTATCATGATCAGGTTGATCGTCGATTGGTGAGTCTAGATTTTGAAATCCAACAAATAACCGCATGTCATTCTAACTTTGTTATTGACATGGCACCAAGGATATCAAGTTTAGGAAAAATAATCATGATACAAATCTAGCTACATGATTGATAGCACCTTTTGTAAAATTCACTGGGCAATAGTTGCGATAATGAAACCCCCCTCATGAAGCTTACCAAACCTAATCCTTCGACTATGAATATTAGGAATCTAGGTGAGAGTTTTGCAATATTAGGAAGGGAGGCTTGTTTGTAACCCTATATCTATAACCGAGCTCATAGTCATATTCAAACTCGATCTACTGGATGACCATATTGTTTGACAAGTCACCCACTATCCACTTCTATTGGGCATTAAGGCTAAAATTGAACTTTCCAGAGACATCAATCACATCATAACAGAGAATGTTTTACTACCTGCGTGATTCCTTTGCTCTTAAAATAGATCACCAAGGCTATGGCTGGAGTGACTATGTCAACTGTGTTGTTACCCTCGAAGGATTTCATTGGGATAAACCTGCTATCATGATCAAAGCCTATCAATGGGTTTTTCCAAATATGCCATTCCTCTATTCACCATAGCATAACTTTCATAGGATATAACCCACAAATTAGCAAATGATAAAAGTTTCTCTATGATAGATTATGATCTACCATGTGGCAAGTACATTCAAATAGAGCATAGTAATGGTTCGATGGGTAGAGACTCAATTATAAGGGTATGTCGATGGAACAAATGGTGTGTAGGCTCATCGATTCGTGCACTCACATCTTTGCGGTCAATTAAGTTGGAGAAATGATCCTAGTCCAATAATATTTTATGGGCAGGTCCAAAAGAGAATGTGTGATAAGAATTAGATGTGTAAAAGGTTTTGTCCCAATGATTTGAAGATTGGGCCTAGTTCCTTACTATATGTGAGTTATGTAAGACTATAAAGAAAGTGACTCCATAAATTAAGATAGGAATAGATGGTATAAAAGTAAGGTTTCTAGTATTAGGTTACTGACTAAGTCATTAATTAAGAAGACTTAAATCATCTTGGTTGGTCTAGAGTGATGGGTCATATCTAGGTGTTTGGTAAATTAAAGGCTAAAACTCTATCGAATGGATCTTCAATTGATAGAATGCAATGTTTCGGGAATAGTGGAAAGCTATTTCAAGACCTACTTAGTGATCACTATATGAAAATAGATTTAATGTTTTGCTAAGGACCATTATTGTATTACCCATGTTACCTCTTTGAATGGATAATATTTGTGTAATTTAGAAATTATATTATAGGTTTCTTTGGGGGTCCCAACAAGAATGCAACTCTTTTACATTGGTAGTAAGCTTTCAATATTAATTTAGGAGTGATGGATACTTCATAAATTTTAATATTGGGACTTCAATCTAAAAGGTTATTAAAATATTAAATATGGGTATAAATGAACTATAAGTAGGCATCATGGAATGCTTACAAAATATTTGATTATGAATTAAAGGTATGGGACTTTAATTCATGAATTAGAAATTGGTTGAAAAACCTAACACAAGGAATGAAATTAGATTCCAATCATGAGGGAACTTACAAAGTTTCCTCTTAAGCCGATACAATTTCTCCAAAATGTGGTCCCTATGATTTTCATAAATAGAGTAAGATATCATATATTCTTAAGATAATTTAGAAAAGGAATCAGAATATTCCTTAGCTGTAGCTTGAAGAATGAAGGGATAGGTGTTTTCCTTATGGGTGTAAGGAGTACCTCAATAATATAGAATGATGGCTTAGATAAAGGAATTAAGAGATTCCTTAATTGCATCATGTTCATTATTAAGAAATGAATAGGGTTCTGTATTGGATTGAAAGGGATCGGTGGATACCCTTCCCTTCTTGTAATAAATGATATCTTGAGTTTATGAATATGAGGAAAGAACATATTTTGGAGGTTGGGCTTATTCCCCATGAGGGTTCCTAGGATAAATCATTGTGTCACTCTAATTTGTGGTTTGCTCTATTATGTCTTGTGTGTGTTGCATTTACTTTTGAAACATAAAAGATTTATGAGAATGTGATGTTAAATGCGGAAGACATTATTTATATATAAATGACAATGTTTACTTTCATGCATGATGTTAGAGTGTATACTTAATTTTAATATATTTATTTTATGCCATACATTTTATGTATTGTGGTTGGTTAAGAATGTTAAATATTTCGACATGTAGCATTAGTTACATTCCAAATGTATATCTTATATGTGCAACAATCTCAAGAACTTCTTTGTAATGGAATTTAATTCTTAAAAGGATAACTGGATGAGGATGATTTTAACTA
Source organism: Wollemia nobilis (assembly GCA_028583015.1). NCBI lineage: Eukaryota > Viridiplantae > Streptophyta > Pinopsida > Araucariales > Araucariaceae > Wollemia > Wollemia nobilis. Next base: position 11,873,151 of record JAQPPZ010016881.1, read on the forward strand.
CCCATAAAATTTCACCAATAAAAAGAAATATTCAATAAATGTGAATACAAACCATGAATAATCCAAGTAGAAGTTTGGAGTTGGTAGGACCCACGAAAGGCTAATGTGGCTAGAGTTGTGGACCAAAATCATCATCACACTCTAATTTGATAAATTAATAAACCTGAGGCATGTAAATTAAATAATATCCTCTGCAATCACATATTTGACTCATGAGTTAAGGGTGAAAAAATAAGCCTTGATATGTTACAAGTAGTATATTCACGCTTAAGGGGACTTTCCAAGGATGATGTAAGTTTAAATCACATGCAGTGATTTTGCTATCTTAGTGAACCCATCGAGAAGATGTGGGAGGGATATAAAATTTATTATTAACCAGTGGGATTATATCATGTAATATGGATTTCCATCTTCAAGGCTTTCAACTACATATTGATCATGGTGGACCGTGTGGTTACTGGTGTTTCCCTTTTATGGGGATGAAACCTAATGCTTTGGCCATCAGTATCACATCTGGGGTGGTGTGAGGGTTTCATAGAAGCTGATCACTTCTACTCAAGAGTGAATCTGATCAAGTTGAAGTTATCTACCTTGACAACTTACAATTTGATTGGAACGGTTTTGCCTTAGAACATGACTATACCTCTTGTATCATGAAAACTATATGCATAAAAAAGAATTGAGTGGTTGGATAGTTACAACTGGGGTTATTATAGTTGGTATCAGAGCCCAGGCTAACTGATAGACTCTAGTTAAGGTCTAGGTTAGCAAAGACTTGGGGCATGAAACTAAACTCGAGAGAAAATTCCACAACTTTAAAATGCACATGTGGTAAGTGTTTGGGATGATGATGTCTAAGTTCCTATCCCCCATGAGTATATCCATAGTCGTTCAAAAGTGGAAGAGCTAAGTGAACCTTATTGTATGGATTTTAAGTAGTGTACCTTAGACTCTTTTGGGAAACCACTTGACATCAATGTCTCTTACCTTATCTAATCCTTATTCCCAAGTGTACATGAACCAAAGGATTCATATTTACTAAGGGTTCACTTGAATTATAATTGTCAAACCAATTTGGTCAACTTAAATGATTATAGTCATGAACTAAAGTGAAACCTTAGGATATGCAAACATAAATTCAATCATTTAAGTTAGTCAAAAACTAACTAGTGGGAATTCAAACAAAACAATGTTTTATTTATTTTCATTTTTGATCAATTTTACAATACACTTTAGAATTTTCCAATTAGAGGTTATGGTGGAATGGCAGAAGAAGTCGCCCGAAACACCAAAACCTAAAACTCCACTATGTTGGAGGAGTACAAGGATGGTGAAACATCACATATAAGTTCGTAAATACTCCAAATCTCACTAGACTCATCTAGGACATGAGAATTATGGAACTCCACCAAGTATACTCTAGAATCCCAATAATCACCACCACATGTAGCTTTGCCAATATCCCTAAGCAACCCGACTCCTCAAAAAAGTATGCACCTGGCCACCTAGGTGGTGGTTGAAAGAAGTAATGAGTGTTAAGCTATTTAAATTGGGAAATGACCACTATGTCATGAATGTGGTATTAAAACTTATAAGAAAACTAGAGTGTAGTTTTGAAACAGTTGTTTGGAGCACAAAAAACCACGTATATGAAACCAGTGTAAACCAAATACCGAAGTTAGAAGTAAGATGATACAAAATTAATTGTAACTCTACCATATGGTAATAAAGTCAATAAGGGTACACTTTACAATAATAGTACCATGCAATAGACATGTTTTACCAATAAAAATGAAAGGTACGAAATCATTTGTTGGAGTCATCGAAGGGTCGATGATGAGATGTGGTACAAATTAAGGGAAGGACACATGGGTTATCATGATGTATTCTATGCACATCGAAATAATATTGCTCCATTGGAAATTGGAGGAGAACCCAATAACTTAATTTTATGGATGTACAAATCTATAGAAATAAATGGACCTTGAAATACTATCCAGCAAATAAAATCGATGTAAAACTCCAACATCGCATAATGGAGTAAGTAGTGTAGAATTTATCTCAGTTCTAGATATAGAAATAACCTAAGCACTATTCATGGTAGTGAATATCACATTGCTCATTTTAGGGTTTATCCTATTAGCACTAATGGTCTTGGGAATGAACATCATAGTGTATCTCGTAATTATCTTACTCCTACTATATGATCTGTTGGTACATACTCTTTGAGTTATGGCTCCTAAAAATGTCAAAACTAACAATGGTAATCCTACATAAACATCATAAATTTAACCATTAAAGATCATCAGAGCAAGATATCCTTTGAATATGATCTTTTAGAATGCCAGGAATAGACTAGATGTAAGCGACTAGCAATGGTTAAAAGAAGTAGGATTTGAGGGAGCTGTTCGATTAGAGCCAATACATGTAGACAAATGTTATTTGTCTTCCCTAGTAGAAATATGGGATCCCAATAGAGGGACATTCCAACTACCCACTAAATAAATGATTGTTATGTTAGAATATGTATATAGAATATATCTGATACCGGTAGGAGGACGCACAATAACCATCGCTAATGAAGCTGAAATGGGGCATTTTTTAGAAAGAGTATTGAGAGTAGAATGGAAGAATGTGAACATCGATAGGGGGTGTATAGAGTATGAACTTCACTATGTGCAAGGTAGACTGACACATAGCATGCGGTTATAATGGAGCCCTTATCGGGTGTTATTTTACCCGAATAAAGAAGTGCATTATTTCCTTGAAATTTATTGGGAATAATGCAAGATATAGTGGAAGAGTCCATGGTATATGCATGGGCACCAATATTATTGGCCCAAACCTATAGAGAGTTGTTCGATTTAAAAACAATGATGAAAACCAAATTTAACTATAGCACTTTACTACAAGTTTAGGCATGGGAGCACATAGCGGTAGCAAGACCCCAAGGGCTACCTTATGATGCACACCAATTTATGGGGCTAGATATACCCTATGCGTTGATATGGCAATGGAAAAAGGAATGGTCTAACCGTAGACCGCTTGAGGGAAATAAAGAGCGATTTCACTCTATTTGGGAGAATCTGCACTCCCGTGATGTTATTTGGATACCTTGAAGAGAGGACCTAGTTTGGGTAGAAGATAGTGTTCAATTCACTTGGGTGAGGCAAGAAATATGGTTGATCAGATTTACTAGTATGCAATATGAGTATTTTTAATATACTCGGGTATTGTGATAGTTCGGTATTACACAACAGATACCGAACCCATCCATGGTTTATATGAGGAATGGGCGAACAACCGTGATACCTCAACCAATAGAACCACTAGCTTCAAAACCTAATGAGGCTATATGGACATTTGAGGAGGATGACACAAGCACAACCCTTGACTACGATATTTGGTGGACCACTCAACGGTAATGCCAAGAGGAATATTCTAGTGAGGAAAGCAACTGTAGAAAAACAACTAAGGTTGTAAATGAGGAACACTCATATAGAAAGAGAAATGAGGAAGAACCTTCTATAATATGTGTGCACCAACGGTTGGATACAAGAGTTGGACCATCCAACCTAAGAGAAGAGGAACCTATGAGGAAAGCGCAACATGAAGTGGAGGCACTGAATAAATAAATTCAACTATTAGAAATTCAATAGTTGAAGTTAGTAGACAAATGGGTGCAAAAAAGGTTTAAATTGGAGATTGAGAGAGAAGTCACCATCTCAAAGCGAGAGATGTTTCAAATGGAGTTAACACAAATGTGCTACTAAAGAGATATAGTAGGGATAGCCTTGCAAGAAGAGAATGTACAATTACGCGATGGAAGATATATATACTGAGCTGCATTCTTGACTTCTTGTATGAATGCACTTATAAGCCATGGTTTGCTTCTTCCATCACAACCAATGACTATGGGGAAACGTGAACAAGGAAACACAACTCAGACAACTGGTCGAAATAGAACTCAAGCCACTTCTTAAGCAGTTTCTCCAACAGACTCTCAAACTAGTAATATAGTTATAGAACTGATAGGTGAAAGATCCGAGGAAGAACATCCTTGAGATCTGAAGCCACTAATCTCGAAACTATATGTATTAGTATACCAATAATTTTGGCCAATTGTAAACAAAAATAATTTAAAATATATATTCTAGTATAAATGAAATATTGTGCATTCTACCATGAAATTCAGAGTAGCTTATGAATGTAAGATAAATTTATCCAATTAAAATGAACTAAGTAAATTTGAATATTGGATTGGTGTCCATTCTTGAAGAAGGTATGGGACTTTTCCATGATTTTATAATGATATGAATTAGGAGACATCTGGTTGGATGCTCTAGTGTTGTCTAAAGCATTGCCAAAATACATATTAGGATATATGTGAATATCCTAAAATTATGATGTGTCTTTATTAACACTAGATTTTATCAGGTTAATTCATGCCAGAAGTTAACCAAATTTTACTATGATACTCCTTGGTGGGAGTTTTGATAAACTTAACAAGACTTTTTATCTCTAATAAAGTACAAATACATAATTTAAGGATATCTCTGTAACACCATTTTGCAATTCTATTATTGCTATATCTTCAATTCAGTATTTGAGCAATAATAGATGGTTTAAAATCGTAAGTTGCATGATGTGATTGGGAATTGATGATGTTTTCAATACTTGTGGATATGCAAAATGGATGTTATATTGTTTATAATGACATGATACTACTGACATTTTATATTTTTGCAGGTCCAGGTACCCTCATGGATGGATGATGAAGCTTGCCATCGATATTGAAGTGCTGAAAGAGAAAAGGAATCTGATGATTCAAATTATAAAACAGCATGATAAATGCTAGCTTTTCTTAGACAAATGTACTTTTGTAAGGTGGATGTTCAAATACAAAGGACTGTGTTTAATTCAAGGGGGGGTGTATGTCATGACCCGTTACCCTCCTACCTTATTTAAATGATATTAATTGATTTTGGGGATCAATTAATGTTTGATAAAAAGGGCATAGACCCTAAAGAATTCCACTAAAATTTTAATAAAAGAATTTTATGATGGATAGGAAATATTAATTATCTTTTAGAGAAGATAATTAATTATAAATTAATTATGAGGACTTGTGAAAGATAAAATTGAGGAATTATATTTTACAAAATTATAACAATATAGTAAATCATGTCTACACAACCTAGTGGACCCAAGTTGGATGGGACTCAAGAGGACTATAGGATTTTTAAATATTATACATCTATCCTATCCATTGGGAATACACATATGGCTTCCCTATATTGGTGGGAATTAAAAAGGATATTCATTACCCTATCAATAATAGTTCTAACTTTGTACCCATTCTTTGCCTTAATAGTATTAGCTTTATATTTGTACCCATGGGAAAATATACAAAACAAAAATAACTACACTCTCCTTAGCTCTAAGTGAACCCTTTTTATACTATTGGTCATACTATACAAGACATGATGAGTCACAATGGGTCCAAGGCATATTTTTAATATTATTATAATGAGGCCACTATTTGGTCCATGAGTGGAGAAATTTCCTTATAAATTAAAATACAATATGTGAAGAAAAGGTCATCTAGGAATTCTTGAAGGTCTAGGGAGTATGCTCTCCACCTTGGTGGATTAGAAACTAGAAGGCTTGAAATATTTCCTAATCATAATATGGAGAAAACTGGGAATGGAGAAAGGGCTTAGAAGAGGATTCCAAATCAAGGTAATCCAAAGATAGGTTAGGAGGAAAGCTTCTTGAAGTATCAAGGAAAAGTGAACCAGGTTGGATATTTCTTTTCTCCATTATAATTCCCTTGGTATAAATTAGGGGACTACTTTTACTTTAGAAGTTTAAATCTTAATTTTGGTATTTGAATAATTAAGTAAATTGAATCGGGTTCGAAACCCATTATAATATGAGTGAAAGTTAAATGGGAATTCCATAAAGGAAAAGTACTTAGCCTTGATATGTTAATAGGCTTCCCATATTTCTATTTTTGTCATACCTATTTTGGTTTTAAAACAAAATAATAATATCGAGCAGAGTTTTCACCGAGAGTTGACCTCGCGACCTCGAGCGAGAATGTTCATTAGCATTGAGCTTGCATCCGATTGCACTATAGGTCGGGATAAAACTAAAAGGATATAAGGGAGTATTCTAGAGCCTTTCAAATACAAGTTTTTTGTTTCCATTAAGGATCGACCCCACAACTAATTACAAAGTTGAAGGCACCATGAATGAAGAATTTTTGTCATGATCGGGTTGATCGTCAAATGGTGAGTTTAGATTTCAAAATCCAAAAAATAACCACATGCCATTCTAACTTTGTTATTGACATGGCACCAGGGATATCGATTTTGAAGAAAAATCATGATACAAAGCTAGCTACATTATTGATAGCGCCTTTTGTAAAATTCATTGGCCAATAGTCACGGTAATGAAACCCCCTCGATGAAGCTTACCAAACCTAATCCTTTGACTATGAATATTAGAAATCCAGGTGAGAGTTTTGCAATATTAGGAAGGGAAGCTTGTTTGTAACCCTATATTTGTAACCAAGCTCATAGTCATGTTCAAATTTGATCTACTGGATGACCATCTTGTTTGACAAGTCACCCACTGTCCACTTCTATTGGGCATTAAGGCTAAACTTGAACTTTCCATAGATATCAATTACATCATAACAGAGAATTTTTTACTACCTGCATGATTATTTTGCTCTTAAAATAGATCACCAAGGCTATGGCTAGAGTGATGATGTCAACTGTGTTTTTACCCTCGAAGGATTTCATTGGGATAAACCTGCTATCATGATCAAAGCCTATCAATGGGTTTCTCCAAATATGCCCTTCCTCTATTCACCATAGCAGAGCTTTGATAGGATATAACCCACAAATTAGCACATGATAAAAGTTGCTCTATGACCGGTTATGATTTGCCATGTGGTAGGTAGATTCGAATAGAGCAGAGTAATGGTTCTATGGATAGAGACTCAGTTATAAGGGTACACCAGTGGAACAAATGGTGTGTAGGCTCATCGATTCATGCACTCACATCTTGGAAGTCAATTAAGCCAGAGAAATGATCCCAGTCCAATAATATTTTATGGGTAGGTCCAAAAGAGAATGTGTGATAAGAATTAGATGTGTAAAAGGTTTTGTCCCAATGATTTGAAGATTGGGCCTAGTTCCTTACTATATGTGAGTTATGTAAGACTATAAATAAAGTGACTCCATAAATTAATATAGGAATATATGGTATAAAAGTAAGGTTTCTAGTATTAGGTTATCAACTAAGTTAGTAATTAAGAAGACTTAAATAATTTTGGTTGGTCTAGAGTGATGGGTCATATTTAAGCATTTGGTAAATTAAATGCTAAAAATATATCAATTGGATCTTTAATTTATAGAATGTAAAGTTTCAAAAATAGTGGAAAGCTATTTCAAGACCTGCTTAGTAATCATTATATGAAAACAAATTTAATATTTTTCTAAGGACCATTCTTGTATTATCAATGTTACCTCTTTGAAGGGATAATATTTGTGTATTTTAGAAATTATATTAAAGGTTGCTTTGGGGGTCCCAACAAGAATGCAACTCTTTTACATTGGTAGTAAGCTTTTAATATTAATTTAGGAGTGTTGGATACTTCATAAGTTTTAATATTGGGACTTCAATCTAAAAGGTTATTAAAATATTAAATATGGGTATAAATGAACTATAAGTAGGCATCATGGAATACTTACAAAATATTTTATTATGAATTAAAGGTATGAGACTTTAATTTATGAATTAGAAATTGGTTGAAAAACCTAACACAAGGAATGAAATTAGATTCCAATCATGAGGAAATTTACAAAGTTTCCTCTTAAGCCGATATGATTTCTCCAAAATGTGGTCCCTATTATTTTTATAAATGGAGTAAGATATCATATATTCTTAAGATAATTTTAAAAAGGAATCAGAATATTCCTTAGCTATAGCTTGAAGAATGAAGGGATAGGTATTTTCTTTATGGGTGTGAGTACCTCAATAATATAGAATGATGGATTAGATAAAGGAATTAAGAAATTCCTTAATTGCATTATGTTTTTTTATTAATAAGTGAATAGGGTTCTATATTGGATTGAAAGGGATCGGTGGATACCCTTCCCTTCTTGTAATAAATGATATCTTGAGTTTATGAATATGAGGAAAGAACATATTTTAGAGGTTGGGTTTATTCCCCATGAGGGTTCCCAGGATAAATCAATGTGTCACTCTATTTGTGGTTTGCTCTATTATTATTTTTGAATGTTGCATTTACTTTCATAACATAGAAGATGTATGAGAATGTGATGAAATGCTTTAATAAAAATGATAATGTTTGCTTTCATGCATGATGTTAGAGTGTATACTTAATTTTAATATGTTTTTTTATGCTATACATTTTTTGTATTGTGGTTGGTTAAGAATTTTAAATATTTCAACATGTAGCATTAGTTACATTCCAAATTTTTATCTTATATGTGCAACAATCTCAAGAACTTCTTTGTAATGGAATTTAATTCTTAAAAGGATAATTGGATGAAGAGGATTTTAACTACCCGTAAAATTTCACCAATAAAAAGAAATCTTCAATCAATGTAAATACAAACCATGAATAATACAAGTAGAAGTTTGGAGTGGGTAGGACCCATGAAAGGCTAATGTGGCTAGAGTTGTGGACCAAAATCATCATCACACTCTGATTTGATAAATTAATAAACCTGAGGCATGTAAATTAAATAATATCCTCTACAATCACATATTTGACTCATGAGTTAAGGGTGAAAAATAAGCCTTGATATGTTATAAGCAGTATATTCATGCTTAAGGGGACTTCTAAGGATGATGTAAGTTTAAATCACATGAAGTGATTTTGTTGTCTTTGTGATCCCATAGAGAAGATGTGGGAGGGATATAAAATTCATGATTAACTAGTGGGATTATATCATGTAAGAAGGGTTTCCATCTTCAAGGCTTTCACTTACATACTGATCTTGGTGGACAGTATGGTTACTGGTGTTTCCATTTTATGGGGATGAAACCTAATGCTTTGGTCAACATTCTCACATTCAGGGTGGTGTGAGGGTTTCATAGAAGCTGATAACTTCTACTCAAGAGTGACTCTAATCAAGTCTTAATATCTCTTGAAGCTATCTGCCTTGATAACTTACAATCTAATTGGAATGGTTTTGCCTTAGAACATGACTATACCTCTTGTATCATGAAAACTATATGCATAAAAAAATTGAGTGGTTGGGTAGTGAAAATCAGGATTTTTACAAACTCTTGTGGGGATACTAGGTGTCTAGGGAGGTGAGATGGTGGAGGGTACTACTCCTACCACACTAGTATCGAGCGATGGATTGGGGGGGATGAAGTCCAATCTCACCACGTGTTTAAAATACCACTTGTGTGTGTGTTGGTTTGCATTTTGCTAACGATATTATGTAAAACAAGAAATCTAACTAATTGCATTTTTGAATTAATTTCTAGCCCTAAATGTATTTGTTTTTAAAGCAAAAAACTAGAATAAAAAGTGTTTTGTAAACAATAATCTAATCCTAGATGCCTTTAGGAAAAGAAATTAACTCTATTTTTCAAAGCATAGAAACATGCAATACGAGGGTGTGAAGAAAGGGGTTTATGTGACCCTAAATATGTGTAACAACATGGAGTAATTTGCAAGAAATATTTATGCAAGTATAGATAGGCAATCGCATACCATGCATGTAAACAAGAATACAACAAAATGATCTACCCTAAGGATTTATAGAAGCAATGTGGAATTAATACACAAAAAGTAAATCTAACATTTACACATGCAAAGAAGAATATGCATTTTGCTTTTAAGGAATATAAGAAAAAGGGGATTAAGGAACCCTAACTCTCAAAATGAAATACAAAATTTCTTTGAAACAAATGCTATGGAGCAAGAGGACGATTTAAAACTTATTAAAATTTACATGAAATTTTGAAATTTAAAGTTGCTGGAAATTTTACAGGTTTTGTAATTACAACAACATTTTAAAGTAAATGGAGATGTGAAGGAGGGGAGAATTTTCTACTAGCTATGGCACTTTGACTAGTAAGCATTTTTACCAACACAAATGACAAAATAAAGAAGATGAAGTAAAATACCTAGTCTCTGATGTTGTGGGTGGTCTGGTTGACCCCTTTGTTGCTCACCCCTACAATTTTGGGGGTTTTGAGGCTGCCAAGTTGAATTCACCACCTGGGGGGCGAATTGAGATTTGGTTCATGCGATAGAGGGAAAATCAGGTTTGGAGAGCTCAAATATCTATTCTAAAGGTCTGAGTTGTTTCCTAGGGCTTTGGAGGTCTTTGTATCAGTTAGATTTGGTACCTATAAAACACAAAAATAGAGGATAATATCATATTTGTAAAATAGTAATTCCAACACTATCCATTATGGGGGTCCAGGAACCACCGGGCGTCCCAGAATGAAATAACTAAAAGAGTGCATTTGATCTAATAACACATTAAAGACACATGCTATATAGGAAAATGTATTTTATTCATGATAAGATTTGCATAGGTTACAAATGGGAGAAAATTCCCCTTTTTCCTTTCTTTGCATAAATGTTACAATAGGTCCGATGTCTTCTTTTTGCATTCCTTAGTGTAGATGGGCTTCATGTATAGTGTGTGCCATCGTGAGTTTATATTTTGTAGTTGTTTTCCTCCTTGCTCTTTTTCTAGGCCTGCAAAATGGGGTTAGTAGGTTTGGGGGCTTGCCTCAGTCAGGCCCCATAGTAAGAAAGACAAATCGACTCATAAAACATGATAAAAACTAAAATAAATGATGCAAAACTTCATAAAAATGCTAAATGAAGCTTACCTCCCAAATCTGGGCTGATTTGGGTCTTGTAAACCCAATTCACCACCCAAGGGGTGAATTGCTGTCAAATTTGTAGGGCGGGAGCGAATTCGAATGTGAATGTTGTTCTTTAGAAATCCTTCAATGGATAGGTTCCTTTGCTATTGAATTACTACTGTGCAAGTTTAGATTTTTGTTTTTGTGCTTCTATACACATTTTGGCAGAGTTTCTATACTTTGGATAAAAGTGGAGAGAGATCTAAAATGAGGGTTTGGGCCCACTATTTATAAGAAAACCCAAGGTGTAAGGGGGTTAGTTATGGGAACTAGACCCTAGGGTGAATTTTTGTGGAGGTTAGGTTAGGGTTTGTGAGGTGGCATCCTCATATTCCCTTAGCAAATATCTCATCCTCACAAATGTGTGAGGAGATATTAGGGTTAACTAGGATTAGTCAACTCTAGGATAGAATTGGGGTTAGGTTAGGGTTTCCTAAGAAATATCCTAACTAACCTAGTGTACACACATGTGGGAGGGAATAATTATGAATAATTAGGGTTTATGGACCTAATTAGTCATTTTAACCCTAAAAGTGAACTTAAGTGAAGTCACTTTAAAATTAGATTTATCAATTGACTTAATAATTACTTTTTTCCAAGTAATAGCCCTGTGGGGGCCTTAATTAAGTGCAACAAGGCTTTGTATTGCCTTAGGAAGCTGATGGAGGGTATCCCAATGCATGGGAAGTGTTTGTGATGTGATTTTGGTAGCTTATTAGGGTTTTGGACCTAAAAAATAGTGAAGTGGTGTGTGGAAGTCTACGCAATGCTATAATAATCTAGAGTGATCTATGTTAGTCTACACATATCTACTATAGTCTACGCATGTATACACATATCTACAATAGTCTATGCATGTCTAGGAGGATCTAAAATAGTCTATGTTGGTCTACTATAGCCTAGGGGTATCTAGGATCACCTATGTAAACCTACAAGTGTCCAAGAGGATCTACAAGTACGTAGGTATAGCTATGTGCAACTTTTAGGTGTCTACATAAGGTTGAATAAAATGTCTCATTGGGAAGACCAGATAAGCTACAAGACTGAAGACCCTATAGAAGAGGTCTCAAGGATAAATAAGGAGAAGGCTTGGAGAGCCTCATTTAAGGAGAAGGATAGTGAAGGAATTCCTAGGAGAAATCATTAAAGAATATTTGAGGAGAACTCAAGGAGAATTTTTTGATAAAGAACTTGGGACAATTATCACCATCCAACAAAAATCCCAAGAGAGAAGGATTTGGTAAGAAGCTTACCAAAATTTGGAGGAGAATAGTGAATATCTCAAGATAGTTATAATCTTGAGAAGAATGCTATTAGATTGGCCAATATTGAAGTTAGAATTTGACAAGGAGATGGAATAAAAAAGGAGATAGAGAAGCCACCAAATCTAAGATATTTGAGAATTTCCATTGAAGATTTGAAGGTTATTTCAAAGATAAAATATTTACTAGTTTCTACAACAGATTGCTGAAGATTTCTTGAAGAAAAAATTAGCTGCAATTTGGAGGAGTTCCCTGCTAAATTTTGAGTTTCAAGGACAACATTTTAGTAAAGATATTGACTATTAAAGGGTATCAATTAGGACAACATTACCAGTTGTAAAACTTTAGACTTACAGAGTGCATTTTGAAGAAGAATTAAAGCCACTAAACTATAGTATTGGGCAGCAAGTTAGAGGAGTATATAAGCTACAAATATGTGAGCTAAAGAGCTATTTTTGACAGCTTATAAGAGCTACAATTTCATATACTACTAGGTAGAATTTGGGTGATTCAAATCACCACTAACAACACCATCTACAAAAGTAAAAAATATATGCAACTAAGGTACAAAAGGTTCATTAGTTAAAATTTTATATTTGATTCCTTATTAAGTTTATTTAACACTGGTTTCAAGGTTTAGAGGTTGCATAAATAAGTTTAAATTTAAAGTCTTCAAGGTAGTGCAGAATTTATAGTCTACAAGGTTCAAAACTGCACTTAAAAATAGAAGTTGGATATATTTCAAGAGAAAGAAAATATCAACTATCTATTGTCTATTCAAGTAAAAGAAGACTCTATGGATTTGCATATACTATAGTGCAAAATATTATTGAAAATATTGGAATTATCAAAGTAAAAGTATCCAAGCAAGGAAACAATTGCCAAGGGTTAGAAGGTAATATTGAATCCAACTTATCTCAGCCTGCAAAGGAAGTAGAAGCCACAATTTTGAGAAGCCAAGAGAGTCAGTTTAATAATACAATGGGGCAAACATCTATATCATTACATTATACATTTACAAAGCACTTCACTTAGGCCACTAAATAGATCTCTAAAAGTGAAGAATATTTAAGGAAAAGGAAGATAGTATGGATAACATCAACCTACAATCATCACCCAAGAAATAACAGATAATGCTTACAAGAATAAGATAACAAGAAATGTGAAAGTAAAAGGTAGGAGAAATAGCTACACTAAGGATGTTAAGCCATGTAAATTCAACATATAATAAGCCTTTGGTGAAGGCAAGATAAGGTACACCTAAAAGTCTTTGATGGTAAAGCAAGATACCTTTCATATTTGATAGCCTTTGGTGAAGGAAACACAATGATATCTACCTCTAAATAATGCAATAAAATCAAGCATCACATAACATCATTGGAAGTAGAATAATTGGAACTTAAACTAGACTTTGTTTTACCCACATGTTTACATTGACTTGCACTAAAGCAAGCATTCCATTAGGATCGAGTATACAACATAGAAGTCATTATAGGTTGTAAGGTAAAATTGGTAAGCTTACATAATCAAGATAAGGAGGAGATAAATAAAACTATAGTGAGGATTAACAAGTTTAAATTTATTTCAAGTATGGGATACTTATTACATGAAGTCGTTGCATAGACTTGGTTGACACTCAATAGAAGTATTGGAAGAATAGCTATCATACCTTTACCATAGAAGTGTTGGAATAATAGCTATCATATATCTACTATATAAGCACTGTAAGTATAGAAAGAAGTGCAATGAACGAGCATTAAAAAATCAAGACTAATACATTGAATAGCCTAAAGGAAGGTAGATCACATTGGTTAAGGATACACACCATGTGGAAGAAGGTGTTTCATGCAAGCAAGAGGGAAGTCATCACATCATTGAATATAACTTGAGAACATGGTGAAGAGGACTACTTGAGCATAAACCATAATTTTTATAACACTCTCAAGGAAGCATTGATTACAACACCTACCATCAAGACATTTAAGGAAATGGTTAAGAATATTAATACCACTTGGCATGGGCATTGAAAGAAGGTGCAACAGATTCATTTCAAAGAAGTTTGGATAATGTAAGTGCCACTTGGCACTACCCATATTACACTACATTAGAATATAGAGGATATGCTCATAAAATAAGTACTTATATAGCACATTTACTAAATCCAATATTAAAAAAATAAGAGTCATGAATTTAAGGTAGCACACAAGACTCTAAGGTGGTGTAGAGATCAAAGAGTAATAACATAGTGATCACAACAATTGAAGAGAAGTGTGTAGGCCAGCATAATGAAATTGAAGAAGAGCATGCAATATGATGACAAATAGGAGTGAGAGGTCTACATAGCACCTCAAACTTGACAAGGAGTCAACTGCCATTAATACATAGGAAATTGAGTTGATTATAGGGATCTTGCAAGTTAGAATTAAGCACTTGAAAGGTGATAATTATTCTTAGAAATATTGCAAGTTTATTAAGGTTGATATCAACTAAGTTGTATACTCTAGGATATTGAATATTAGGAGTAATAAGGAGTGAAAAGAAATCCTAGAAAGCATATTGGTTGCCTTGAGAAGGAAGTAGAAAATAGAAGCATTAAAATATTTATTATTATTGCTTCAAACATTTGCAAACCATAAACAAGGAGACATAAGATTAATTTACAAATATTTAGTCTTTCTAAATTTCTAACTTGGGAGATACAAGGAATCCTACATCAAATTGAAATCATAGAAATTTAGAAACTTCATTATACAAAGGTAGAGAAATTTTAAACTCTAGATTTATTTAAAATTTGGAAGAATGATTTTATTAGTCTCATACTCAAGTTGAAGAGACATTGAGAATCTAACTTAACTATCTTGAAGATATTGAAAATTTCTATCTAATTGCATCATTAAGATTTCTACATGGAGAGATTGAATAGTTTTTTAAAGAGTTGAACATTATATTAAAATTATCATCACATTACTAGGGAGACAAAAGGAATTCAACTCAAATATTGAAAGTCAAGCATTCTATCAAGTCCATAGTTCATTTATTTTCAAGGTAGAAAGATATTTTACAAAACTTAAAAATTGGAAATATTTTCTTCAAGATTGATCTCTCAAATTGAAAGGTAGTAGTTAATCCTTTTACTAGGGAGTCATAAGGTAGACTACCTCAAAGGTTCTATCAAAAACTATTCTCAATATATAACTAGGGAGCTATAAGAATGTCTACTCCAAAGAACTCATTAAATAATACAATTAGAAAAGGAGCAAGGAAAATACCAATATGGCTTAGAAATACATTTGATTCAATGGAAAGCATGATTGGTAATCTAGAAAATATAATGGATAATAATGAGGAAGATGCAAATGAAAGAGAAGAATCAATAGGGGTTAAAGAAATTTCTAAAAACCCACAAACTAATAGTTTGGTAAAAGTAAATTCTTTAGGAATATCTTCCAATGAGACAATAAAGGAAGTAAATGACAATGATACCAATAAAGATATTGAAGATCATATTCAAAAGGTAAGGAAAAATCTTGATCAGAAAGACATCATACAAATTAATGAAAGAAGTAAATATGGAATTGCTTCAATTGTTCACACATGGTTTAACTATTTCATCAAAGAAATAGATAAACATGATATTCCTAAAATATATGACAAAGAAGTTGGGATATCTTTATTTTGCACTTATTGCAACAAATTCGGTCATGAGAAGGTAAATTTTTAGAGTTTCCATCCATGTAAATATTGTGAAGGAAAATATCATTCATCTTTCTTCTATTACTACAAGGACAAATACTATAAAATATTTGAAGAAATACTAATATTTAGATTATATTGTTTCTTCCAAGTTCTTATTTCAGAAGCATCTACTAACACTGAATTCAAGCTTGACATTTTTGAAGATCAAAGACATAGGTCATACAAAAAACCAAAGGAAAGAAAAGGAAGCAATCATGATCCACTTATGACATGCAATATTATAAGATCACTAGTTCATCAAGGATACATAGAAGACTTCAAGATCAAAACTTCTACCAAACATTTTGAAATACCAAACAATAGAGGGATGAAGAAGACAGTGAAATACTGCATGAAGACTAAATCAAACAAATAAGAACCTTATCTAGCTAAAGAATACTCAAAGGATGAAGCCCTTATTAAAGATTAAAATATTAAATTCCCAAATAATGTAATATAGGGGGGTGTTGGAATATATTATATTATTTCGTTCTTTCTAATATACCATCATGGATATATATTTAGATTAGGAGTTTATTAGGATTTAAGTAGTTGATTAAAGCAATGTAATAAATGCACAAGTGTTAGAATGTGCAATGATGTAAATGTGCATGTAGTCCACATGTACATGAGTCCTTAGAATAGAATAGTGAGGTGTCATAGGAATGTGGAATATAAAGAGATATGTCTCATTATAAATAGGCCTTCATAGAGTAGAAGTGAGAGAGGATTTTGGAGAGTATAAGTAGAATAGTAGTAGATACAATGTAGATATTTTTTTGTAAAATAGAGAGGTTGTGACCTCCATTAAATAACATTCTATATTTTCGTGAGCTTTCATTAATGGCTATTTCTTGAGTTATTTTAGAAGTTTCTTATCATATATTCATGAATATTAGTTAGCAATTATCATAGTTATAATATTGTATGCTTATTTCCATACTTGTGGTTACATTTCCTTTAAATTTATAGCTTCAAAAGCTAACACATTTAAAGTATTTATCTTGAAATTGTATCCCATCCTTACAGGCAATGAATTCTATAGGACCAAATTTGTGGTTTCCCATTAGAGGGTGAAAATTCAGTCCTTTAGGGCTTAGAGGTAATATTTTACTCCCAAAACCCTAGGTTGACCTTGTATGCTATCTTTAGGTCACAATATCTTTGTCTGCATTCTATTTTTGCATTATTTCATGTTATTACATTTTGTCTTGTTTTTATTCCAAAGGTCAAAAATCACTTTTGTTTTTAAATAGTCAGCTAAAAGGACCAAGGGGGATTGACTGCTATACCTCCAAGCTCAGTCACATAGTGGCCTAAGCAGGATTCCAAATACTAATCAAATTTTACAATGGTTTTGAAGTTGGTTTGCAGGTTTTGAAGTTATTGAATATATTGGGAAGAAAGTTAAAAGCTAGGACCAACTACTAGATCAAGTAAGTGCTCTAAATAGACTTCTTAAGTTTTTTTTTGTTTGCTTTTTGTCCATTTTTATTCCAAATTTAGATCATAAAATAAAAATAATAATATATATATATATATATATATATATATATATTGTTTTATTTCTAGGCATTAATAAAGAAAAGCATGTAGTTTGCATCTTAGGTCAATTTTGTTTGTGCATTCTATTGAACACTTTTTGAAAGAGAAAATATTTACTTATTTTCAAAATTAGGGTTTTAGTCCTCATTGAAATTAAAAATCATTCTAGGGATAGTCTTTGTTTGCTTGCATTATTTTTTGCCTTGCATTGTTCTTTTATTATTCATAGCTTATATCTTAGTAAGACCAAACATAGGTGCTTGTTCAAATAAACACATCAAACATTTCCATCCCTAGACTTGGAGCAAGTTCTTAAACCATTCTTGGTGAACCCATTAGATCCACAAATACCCTAAGTGTAGAGGATATAACATACCCCCACGATCATCTCAACTCCCAAAATATCTAGCTGAGAATCATATGTAGTAGTGCAATTTTTCTTCCTCTACATAATCATCTATAAATACTTAAAAAAATTTGTGTCCTCCAATACTAGTAGCATTCATTGGTCCATATGTATATATTAATTCTAATAGTTTTTGAGCTCTATGTTGATTAAAAATAAAAGGTATCCTATTTTTTTTTCTTGGTAGACATTCTAGACAAAATGTAGATTCCCAAGAAAGCTTAGGTAAACCTTTAACCATTTGATATCTAGTTATCTCATTCAATGATGATGCACTTATATGTCCTAGTATTTTATGCCAAAGCTCTTTTGTTTCTAGGATTACTACTAACAGAGATACATTTTTCATTGTATCTAGAGTGTACAAATTATATTTATAAGATCTTGAGGCTATCACTTTTCCTTACTTGATAATAAGACATTGGTTTTATCCTTTGATAATTTTAAATTCAACTGCTAGATTTTGATCCATAAGTTGAGATACTGAAAGAATATTAGTAGTTATTCTCAGGATATATAACACATTAGTAATTAATCCTTTTCCATTTTTTAGATCAACTAAAATATATCCTACTCCTTTTAATTCATAAATCATACTATCTACTATGACAACTAGTTTTTCATATTTTTCATGGAAGGTATTAAACATTTTTTGTTTCCATTCATATGCCTACTTGATCCAAAATAAATGTACCAATAATCCATAATGACTTCTAATTTCAAATATTTCAAGGTTAATAATATAATTCCTATGGATTAGTAAACCTTATGTCACCCTAATTTTAGAAACTAATAATATGAAATTTATAAATTTACATTTTTTTTAGTATTTTGATGTTGAAATCATTTTGTCTCCCAAATATATAAATTTGTAAAAATTCAATAATTTCAATTTTTAACTTTTCAAAAATAAAACCAAATCTTCTAAAAACTTCAAGTCTTTTTAAACACTTATAAAAAAAAATTAAATGGACTAGTTGAAGTCCTTATCACTCTAGCCTAACAAATCAATCATTCAAATATCTTATAATTTAACCTTAATATAAAACCTTAACTTATGTAATACCCTAAAAATTAAAGTAGCTTAACAATATTTTTTCTTTGATGTCTGTGTTTTGCAATGCTTCTATTATGGGTACTCGTGTGGACAACTCTTAATAGGCATTAGATGATTGAATCTTGTCACACATATTTTTAGGTGTGTGGGAGTTTTTAGAATGTTCCACTGTAAGGTGTATTATTTTCTATGTGAGCACTATTAAAGTGCTTCACTCTATACTCTTTGAGCTTTTCACCTATTTAAGTGCTTTGAACACTTCTCCAAAGCTAGCATCTTGAGCACTATTCAAACATTGCTCTTTTTTATGGACTATGCTTCCTTTCTTAAGCTCCTTTTAGTATTTTTTTGGTTCTAGAGTTCTTTTTCTCTATATAAAGTTATTTTTTCTTGAACGTTTCCTTAACTTGGCAGCTCCATTTTTTATTAGGTTCAAATACTCTACTTATGAACTACTTCTGGTGATGCTTGATCTCAACCAAGTTTTGTTGCTTTTTTTTCTGAGTCAAAACCTTATTAGGCTCAAGTGATTCTATTCATATACTTGAGCTATATCAGGCTTGAGTAGTTCCATTTTATATAGGTTTATTATCTATTAAGACCTTTTTTCTTTTCTATATAACAATCTCTTTTATTTTATCTATAAAGGCCTCTTTCTTTTCACTATATTTATTTGCAAATATTAATAATATAGTTATAAATCCAATGCTTAAATTTATATAAAGTAAGCTAGGTTCTTCTTTATCCTTATTCAATATCAATCTATAAATATTCTAATATCGTATGTTTTGCTTTCTTTATATATGTACTTAGAAGTTGAAATGCTTCTCTATCTTCTATAGGAAGCTTCTCACACTAATGCAACTTAATCTCTGTTGTAACTTTTTTTTGGAATCAATAATTTATTAGGTTGAACCTAAGAATTCAATATGATTCTCCACCTTACCAGAGAATCCAATATCAATATTAATGTTAGGATATCTCTTTCCTGAATGATCAACTTTATTTTGAGTTGATTCTCTTGATTCTTCAATATAGTTGAGCCTTTATTCTTCATTGGTTTTACTTCAACCTAGTGGAATGAACCTAGCATTTCTACTCAATATAAAATCTAAAATAGATTTTGAGTCTCACTATCTTCAAAGTGGATAGACTCAAAATCAAATTTATCAAACTGGATAAAATCAATTTTGTAATAGTGTCTAAATGAACTCTTATAAATCTAGATGAAGTTTGGTGGTAGCTCTCTAATGACTTTTAAAGTCTTACTTATACCAAAAATATCACAGGTTATGTATCACAAGATCAAATATAATATAGCCATAATATAATAAGATCAAGATAATAATAATATGAACTGAAAATATAGAAAGAAACTTACAACATTAATCAGGAAGAATACAAATCAAATATTCTTAATAATGAACTTGTACATCTAGTAAGGAGATTTTTCTCCATGATATAGTTTTAAAAAATGATATTTAAATTATTATCTTGTCAATTTCCTAATAGAATTGATCTTCACTCAAGACATATAAATCAAATAAAGTAATATACTCCAATAAATATCTCAAATATAAATCTCACACAATAATAATAACAATCTCACTGAAATGTAATTTTTAAATCTACTTTAAGCAATGCATAAATGCAATTCTTTACTGACTACACATTATAGATATTTTTATTCAATATATACACATATGAGACTCTTCGTATTCACATGTCTCTTAACCTTTACACTTACATACTCTTTATCTCTTCGTACTCACGGGATATATAACTCTTCACATTTCTCAACTACATAATAATAAATCTCACACATTTACATAAATATAATCTCTCATGATTACTCATAACTCCTCACTTATAAACATGAAACTTCACTCACATAACTTAAACTTACTAATATAACACCTCACACATATAAATCCACACTTATTTACATGATACATAACTCACACTTAATAATATGAAACATTATAAACTCAAATGTTAAACACGTCCTAGACTAAACTGTAGACACCTAAAATAGGTCATGTTGGGGAGACTACTCACGTGGACACATTTTTAGACCATATGACTAATCTTGGGTCTTCCCAAGACCTAATAGTGGTTATAACCACTCAAACAAGGTAGCTTAACCCTTTATATCCTAGGTTGTTGTTCCCCCTAGAAGTTGCCTAGTTGTCATTGGACATAATAATGGTCCCCCAATTTGGGCCACAGCTATCGAGGATGGCCTTGTCTATAGCAAAATCAAGCTCCCAAATCTAAGTAAAATCTATTACAAGGCAACTAATATTGAATGGTTATGATCGAGAAGCTTCCAGAAGTGATGCCTCATCTCCTTGAGCTTAACTGAATCTTGGCCTTGGCTTCATCAGCAAGCCAATATTGTAGTTGAGAGAAATTTATAAATTGGAGCATTTCCTTCACCCAAACCTTGGTTGCATTACACAACTAAGTGTTGTCAAATTGGATCCCAAATTTTCTATGATGAAATGCTACCATTTTGATATTAGAGAGATCATTCTCTCATAAGCATCAAGGTGCTACTGATATTTCATCATGAAGTTTGCATTCACATCCATAGAGTGCATTGGAGCTTGAAGGACAAATCTCACCACTCTTCACCATGAATTCGAGTCAAATCCTATTGTAATTCATTCCTCAAGAATGCACCAAGGACGTCAATCCATTTGATAGGCATTTTAGATATTGCTACGCATTGAGCACAGAGAATAGAGCCTTTGTCTAGAGGTTATTGTGCCCCATAATGGCCTGTAGGCAGAGCCATTGGACCCAATTATGACTAATATATCTAGCCATTCTAGCCAATTATGGCCTTGCTATGATGTCTAATTTCCCTTATTTTCTTAACTATATCAATTTTAGCAGCTTTTAATTTTGTTTCTAACCTAGTATAGCACATCTTCATTTTGTATTTCATGCATTTATTTACTATTTTATGCAAAAAAATCATTTGCATTATCATGAAATGGGCCTCATATTGAGAGGCCTTACATTTGCTATTGATGCTTTGTAGGTTTTTATGTGTGCAGATTTCAGGTTTCCACAAGAGCAAATCACCTTAAGATTCCTCAATCTTGGCATCATTAAGTGAAGTTCGCTAGGAAAACCCTCTATAATTATTTTTGAGATATTACAAGGATCTTGTGAAGACACCTACCCTTGTGGAATTTAATTTGTAATATTGTATCATTTGGTGAATTCCTAAGAGGGATATTTTGTAACCTCTTGTAAAGATATTTTACAAATATCAATGAGAAGGGCACTTTTATTTCTCTATATTTTTTTCATTATGGTTACATAATTTGCATTTACCATTTGCTTTCATATTACATTTGTAGGTGTTAGATATTTTGTACATCTTATAGTGGTGATCATGGTGGGACTCTTCCTATAATCTCCTAATTTATCACTAACTTGTTATTTTCTTGGTTTTTTGGACTTACAGGTACCGCCATTCTGAGTTGGCATGACTTATAGTGGTCACTGCCATACCCTATGATGGCTAGTAGAGCCATCCCTATGCCCTCTAATAACCTTAGAATAGAGTGTAGAAAATCAAATTCACAATATCTTCATCAAATATCGGCTACACCTATAAGTACCTCTTTGCTGGAATTTACTACTTTTTATAGAAAAAGTTAGATTTCAAGTTTTTGATAGAGAAATTTAAGTGAATTTTTAATTTTGAACTCTCTGCCTATGACTATTATTCAGAATAATGGCCTTTGATGCTAGCCATCCCAGGGTAGATTGGACCCTCTATTTGATCACTCTGATGTCTAATGGCCTCCACTGTAGATAATCTAATATAGAGATGGTTCCTAAATAAACTGATTGTTAAGGTTTTCTTGCATGTTGCCTGCCTAAAGGCTATTTTCATTTAGGGTTGCATTTCAATTTTTTTTTAAATTAAAACATTTTTCATAATTTGAGAATTTGAAACATATTTTTATGCATTAGTGAAATATCATGGAGTGCTTTATGTTGTATTTCCCTTTTTCATGAAATAAAAGGAATCCACACATACATCACGTCTCAAATTTAACATCAAGTAGCCATCATGGAGATAACTCTATCCATGGAGGATCTACTCATCAAGAGACCCCTACTAGGAGGACTCCTATGGGAACTCCTCATGACCAATATGAGGATATTTCTAGACCTCATTCATCACATGTGGTTTCTAGAAAAAATCTACCCAATGAGGGTTCTAACAAAGGGGTTGCATGCATTCATGTACCCAAAAAATTTACAAACCCTTTTGATCTTTGCATAGATTACATGCTCTTTCTTAGTCGATATGGGGAAGATACTCCTCCTAAACAACCTTGGAAGACCCATAAGCTAAATCACTTAGATATATATGGTCCAAATGTGGCCCAAAGAACCCTTTCTTCTATCTCATTTGAGAGAGTGGGCATGATGAAGATATATTTTGTCCTATTCATACACATGGAGAGTGTTCCACTCAAATACGACATACTCCTGCACCATCCTTACATGAGTATATTACCCCTAGGATTGAACACAAAGTAAATGCAACCTTGATTAATCAAGGTAAAAAGGTTACTACACCCACTACAAGAACCAAAATAGTCAAAACCCCTCGTATTGAGATGAGAAGTCATTAGCCTCACATAATAGATCATACATATCAGCTACCTCGTCCTAACACTAGTTAGAGATAGTAATTACTACAATATCAATTGGATGATTTGCATCATGAGCGAGAGCGCTTAGACCTTGAGCATGCAAAATAATAGAGACTACATCAACAATATTTATATGAGCACAAACTATATGAGCAAAAAATCCTTGAATAGAGGTTATACAAAGAATAATCACATAGGGTATCTCATGATGATGTGCCCATGCCTACTAATTATAGGTAATAAATCACCATGAGGTGCATTGCACATCATTAGGAGTTGCCTCCTAGGTAGATAGCCACCCGTCCTCTTCACACCTCTATGCATAATTATCGATAAATATAGTACCTAGCACTAAACCCACAAAAATATGAGGTCTATGAAGAGACAAAAGCAGATGAACATGACAAAACATATCTTGAGCCATATTGTGAGGACTTGGTGGATGATCAAAATATACCAACTCGAACAAACCAAAAACTTCCACCTAGTGCTCCCAAGAAATCTCTTTGGGAAAATGATATCATCTCACCATAGGCTTACAAAGTTCTCATCGAGAAAAATTCAGTCACTTGAGAAACAAGGCATGGATTGTCATAAATCTACACTACACAAGTTGTATAATCAACCTCTTGATCCATCAGTGCCTTGTATGACTTACATAGAGCACTTTGAAATGCTAAAGTTGGATAAATTTAGAGGGGATGATGACACCTAGGAGCACGTCACAAGTTTCATGAACTTGTATTTTCAACTCCAAGATAATGATGCTTTATTTTTGCACATATTTGTGATAACACTCTCTGGCTCTATCTTAGAGTGGTATAACCAACTACCTAGACATAGCATCTCTAGCTTTGAACAACTAGCTAATTAATTCCTTGAACGCTTCTATTTTGATGTTAAGAAGAAAGTAAACCTTTATAACTTTTTGAATTTGTGTAAATATGATGATGAGCCAATAATGGATTACAAAAATAGATGGTGCAAGATCATGTTGAAATTGTCATTTATCATCCCTATTTTTGAGTTAACATGAATGTTTACCAATAGTGGCTCTAATTATATATCATTGCTATTATAATTGTAGTAATACCAAACATTCGAAGAAGCTTTAGCTCAAGCCAAATAAATCAAGGATATTAAGGTCTACGAGGAAGATTTAAATCTCAAAAAGAAAGAGTGGAACAAAACCCCTTGCAATAACAAACATCAAATGAAACTAGATCTGGTCAATTAGATTGTTTTGAATATTCCAAAAGCAAAGAAATCCCAATAGTAGCCTAACTATCAGGCTCAACCCCCTCCAATTCAATATAACAACCAGCACAATAAGAATCAAGGTAAGGACAAGAAAAATCACACACCTCATGCATACACATCATTGCTTGAGTCTTTGGCACCTCTCTTTAACAAACTATGCAAGTCCAAGGTGATCACCTTACCCAAAATTCTCCTACTGGATCATGCAAACCCAAAGCCAAAGGGGTATAGAGAGTATCAATTTTATTCTTATCATAGACAAAATGGACATGACATTCAAATGTACTATGGTTTTAAAAACCTAGTGTAAAATATGCTTGATAAGAATTAGTTACAAATAGATAATCCTCTAGCCCCAAATAATCAATAGTTAGGAATATTTAAAGAGCCCTTGCCCAACCACAAGATCAAGGGCAATAAAATGGGGCATATTAATGAGATTCACATAAATCCATCCACAAAGGTGTTCATTGGTATGATTAACATAGTTACACACAATTGAATGTATAATCAAGCAAAGCCTCATGTAACTCCCAGTCAAATCCCTTCAGAACCATAGTATTTGCTGGATAAAAATCCACTACCAAGGCCACCATCATAACCAATAGTTACTATTAGAAATAGGATTACTTAGAACCTACAAATGGCCTTGTCTAAGCTTTCAATTTATGAGCTCATTCAAAAATCCCCTAGACATAGGGAAGCACTCATGGAGATTCTTAAATCTATTGAGCTTCAGCCCTAGAATCCCAATGCATTCACTAATTTTGTGGGGCACATTCAAAAATGCAAAGAGCATATGATCACATTTTATGATCATAAAATTAAATCAATACCAACTAATGTAGTAGATCCTCCACTACACATCATCACTTGTATCAATTGGATTTTTTACAAGCGAGTGTTGATCGATATAGGATAATTGATTAACATCATCACGATGATAGCTTTGGCACATTTGAACCTTTTAGAGTCACACATATTGGCATCAACTTTCACATTACGAGCATTCAATGACATGTTATGCTCAATAGTTGGTACCATAGTCTTACCTATTCAAGTGGAACTTAAAACCATTTCCATTCTATGCTATGTGCTCAAAGGTGCAATGCAATATAACATCTTGCTCGATCATCCTTGGATCTAAGACATGAGATGTATCCCTTACATTTTACATCAATGCATTAAATACATCCATGAGGGATAGGTCCATGTTGTCCCATTGGATGAATAATCCTTTAAGTATGTAAATCAGGTTAGTAATCTTAGGGAGTTCATCCTACCATACATACATCTAGAAATTAGGCCTAAATATTCTATTAAAAATCCAGAGTGTAAGCCTAATACAGTGCATTTTGATCCATCTAATTCAGCATAGTCATCATCACCCAAACCAGTCAATGCTTCTGACAAAGCTTCATCACCATTTGATACAAAGAATAAATAGAAGCTCAAAACACCTATGGTAGATTATCCTAAATTCATACCAAATATATCTACAATGGATATTATGACTCCCATGGAAGTAGATGATTCACCTAACCTAATGGATGATGTGCCTCAATCGGCTTCACCTACCTCATATACTATATCATCCACATCATAGGTTATGGATCATCCATTCAACCCTAGGTTTGTAGAGTACTTGGTTCAAAATGCAACTTTTACGTCAATAATTGAATCTGCACAAGATATAGGGAGACCTTGGGTTCCTCCCTTACATATCAAAATAGTGGCACCTCTTGGTATACCACCTAAACAAATTAATTTTTTCTATGGGGGCTTTGACCAAGTCACAAATTGTTCACCTTTCATCAATCATGATGATGAACCTTTTACAAGGAATGTTTATTACATGTCAAACCCCAAGTTTACTCTTAGATATTTTGACCATTGTCATTGGTACGATAATGGATTAGGCCTATATGAGCAGGGTTGTAGAACACCCTATCAACCATAGTACCAACTACTAATGGATAAATTTGGCCTAGGGTACTCTATTCATATGTCAGATGAGCTACTAGCTAGTTCTCTAGAATAACTAAGTTTAGGCTTTGGGGTAGAAATTTGATTGGAATCCATACGCTGATCCCAACCCTTCTCACTTATGGAGGGATCATCGCCCAATCACCATGGTTTCTATAGAACCTCCTACAGTATATCATGAGTCCATTCTAGAAGAGGAATTTGAATAAGAGGATACTCCTAAAAATGACTAGGTTGATAAAAATTATGAGTATGAGGATGCAATAGAAATTGTATACTTAGATTTGACTCGCCTTTATCATCTCAATAATAATGCAAGAAACATTGAGCCTAGTAGGCCCTCTATATACACAAAGGATATCCATAATGGGGTATTTCCTAACTTGATTAACCTAGCGTAGCTCCTCTCTCTTGAGGATCCCATTATTCTATCAACTCCTAGAGTAGATCCAAAAATCCCAATGCCTCCTAATACACATTGGAGCATCTAGAGTAATCATAAATCAATAGGTTTTACCCCCGTGGTCAAGGATATCAACATCCATACATTAATATGATTTAATTTTATTTAGTAGCACCCCTCTACAATCCAAGCGATCCCTCAAAGTCATTGCACCTTAACCTTTATGCCATTTACTTTGATTGTGTCACATCACCCCCATTCCCTAAGGAGTTCTTCTCTTATGAAGAAATGTTGCAACCTTTATATTTTTCTCTAGGTTGTGCTCATGATGTCTATAATATTGAGGTTAAATATGACGTGATAGATCTTTCTAACCCAACGGATGACATCCATTTGATCCCTATGCCTCACCAGCTTGAGGAGGGATCCCACATGTCAATTGAGGAGACTTTTGATGTGGATATTGGCAATGATCCTAATAATCCTAAGAAATTTAAATTTGGAGAAAGTCTATCTCCTGAGGAGCGAGCCATCCTCATACCTCTTTTGATAGAGAAGTCTAATATTTTTGGTTGGTTGTACAAAGACATACCGGGTCTAGATCCTAAGTTGGTTACACATAACCTTTCTTTAGACCCCACTATGAAACCAAT
Source organism: Wollemia nobilis (assembly GCA_028583015.1). NCBI lineage: Eukaryota > Viridiplantae > Streptophyta > Pinopsida > Araucariales > Araucariaceae > Wollemia > Wollemia nobilis. Next base: position 11,901,087 of record JAQPPZ010016881.1, read on the forward strand.
CAAGAAAAATATTAGAAATATGCATCCAACCATTGCCTTAATGGTGAAGGACAAAGTATAGAATTTGTTGGATGTAGCTATTATTCATCCCATCAACTATCCGAAGTGGATATCGAACATGGTACATGTAGGTAAACTTGATGGGAGGATCCATATTTGTATGTATTTCAAATACCTCAATAAAGTAATGTCTAAGGATGTATTCTTGTTTCTGAACATAGAAACTCTTATAGATGCAACTATAGATCATGAGATGCTATCCCTTATGGATGATTTTTTAGGATATAATGGATGGATGGATAGCCTTTACCACTCCATGGGGTATATTATATTAAAAAGTTATGCCATTCAACCTCAAAAATTTTGGTGCCACATATCAGTGGGCCATGACATACATCTTCCATGACTATATGCATAAGATCCTAGAAGATTACATTGATGATTTTCTCACCAAGTCATTATTGCATGAAGAGCATGTAGAAGTTTTATGTAAATTATTTTATCACATGATAGAGCATAATGTTAGGCCGAACTCTAAAAAATATTTTTTTGATGTCACATCAAGAAAACTCTTGTGATTAATAGTCTCTAAATGAGGGATCAAAGCTGATCCTGCAAAGGTCAAAGTTGTTCTAGAAATAATTCCTCCAATGAACATCAAAGAACTTCATAGCTTATAGGGCAAAGAGCATCCATTAAGTGCTTTATAGCATAGTTATCGGATAAATGTCAACCCATGAATCGAATGCTACACAAGGGGGTCCCATTCAATTGGGATGAAGATTATCAGAAGGTCTTTTCTAAGATAAAATAGTACCTGGCATCACCACCAGTTTTAGATCCACGTCAACTGGGTGTGCCTTTTATACTGTATATTTCAACCATAAACTTTTCTCTAGAAACCATGTTAGCCCAAAAGAACAAAAAAGACAAAGAATAGGCTATATATTAGATTAGTCATACCTTGGTTAGCTATAAGATAAAGTATGCATACATTGAAAAGCTCTATTTAGCAGTGGTTTTTGCTACTAAAAAGTTGCACCACTATATGCTAAGTCATACCATGTATGTCATATCCAAAGAAAATCCTTTGTGGTATATGATGAGTCAAATGTATCATAATATGTGTATCGCAAAGTGGATCATGCTATTGATAGAATTTGATCTTGAATTCATTAGTCAAAAATCCATTAAAGGTTAGGTCATAGTATATCATCTGGAAGAGGTACCTCTTCATGATGATAGGCCTCTTGTCATAGAGTTACTTGATGATCCAATATTTGCATTATTAGAGTCACCTGAACTTGAAGAACTAGATAACAAAGCAGACATTATTTTGTTCTTTGATGGTTTGAAGTGTGAAAAAGGGATGGTGTAGAGATCATGTTTTTCATGCCACAAGGAGCTCCTATGCCCTTGTATTTTAAACTCAACTTCCCTTGCACCAACAATAACATTGAATACGAGGCTCTAATCTTGGGTCTCCAAACAACTCTCACCATGAAGATTAAAAAGCTAAATATCTTTGGTGACTCCTTGCTCATAGTAAACCAAGTGAAAGTAATTTATCAATGTAGATGTCCCATATTGAAATCTTACAAAGAGCTTGTGGACACATATCTAGCCCAACTAGATTGGTATGACATTGAGGTAGTCCCTCATACGTCTAATCAATTTACAAACACAATGGTATCTTTGGGATCCTTAATCCCTTAGAATCCATCCACTAATTTTACTACCATCCATGTCAAAATGCTCTTGCAATTAGTGATGTTGCATGAGGCTTCAAACAAGAAAGAATCAATCCACATGATTCAGATAGAACCTAATCATGAATGGTTCTACAAAGCATAATACTTTTTGACATAGGAATATTGGGGGTCCTTGATCTCAGAGGGTCCTTCAAAGAATGGCATCACCATTCATCATAAGGTTATATCCCAGTATGCATTTGTACAAATCGAATCACAACAGGAGCAAGTTGTTTAGATAGTTGAAGCTATAGCTTATAAATATTGACTCATACAATTAAAAGATTACCTAAAACTTGGTAGTATCCCTTAGGGATTGTTACATTCTAAAAAATAGCATTTAAACTAAAAGTGACTAGGTATGTCTTGCTAGGAGACATTTTTTATCGATGGAGCTACGATGGAGTTCTCCTTCATTGTCTTGAGCCCTAAGAATCCGCTTGGGCAATATTGCAAGCTCACGATGGTACCTACGATGGCAATTTCAATAGCATGGATATCATTAAGTGCATCCTAAAAATGTTCTATTATTGGTCCATGATGGAGAAGGATTGTTGTGCATATGTTGGGAAATGCATCAAGTGTCAGCATCATGCTAATCCCATGCAACTGCCATCTCAAGCCTTGCAACCGATCCAATCAGTGTGGCCTTTTTCTTAGTGGGGATTTGATCTAATTGGGAAGATCTCTCCTCCTTAAAGCTACCACATGTTCATCATAATGGCCACTGAGTACTTTAATAAATGGGTGGAAGCAATCCCTTTGACCACTATGATTGGACCTCGTATTGTAGAGTTTATACTCCATAATATTATATGTCATTTTGGTATTCCATCCAAAATAATATCATATAATGGGACATCATTCAAGAACAAATGTGTGGGATTTAATGTCCAAATATAATATTGAGCATAACTTTTCAACACCTTATTATCCACAATAAAATGGGTAAGTAGAGGCCTTTAATAAAATTGTAGTTGTCATATTAAAAACTATTAAGGAGAATCATAGGGATTGGCACCTTCAATTACCTCTAGCTTTATGGGCTTATCACACTAGAATTTTTACACCCACTGGGGCAACCTCATTTTCACTAGTATATGGAACTGAGGCCATTATGCCCTTGGAATTATAAATTCCATCGTTGTGAGTCTCATTGAAATATTTCATCGATGATGACACTTTGTGATAATCTTACCTTGATCAATTGACCCTTCTTGATGAATGATGAGTGAATGCTCTCGAGAATCTCTATGTTTATCAGGATCATATTAAATGAGCTTATAATACTAAATTCCATCCAAAAGACTTTAAGGTTGGGGATCTTGTGCTTAAAGAGAACTAATAGAACTCAAATCTATCACCTCATCTGCAACATAAATTTGTGATAAATTGGTTAGGTCCCTTTATCATCATATAGAAGATAGGACCTAGTACTTATCGCCTAAATTTTCTATAAGGTGTTGAAGAGCATAAACCTCTCAATATTCTTCATCTACGGGTATTTTATACATAGATCATAAAACACTCAAAATCATAAAAACAATAAAAATCATCAAAAATTACAAACAAATCAGAAAATATAACTCACAAAAATAATTCAGAACATTAAAATACAAAAACATTTCTATTTCATCATACACATTCATTATTTGCATTGCATTAGGCATATTCATCCATTGCATTTGCATTAGGGTAAGTCGTGTTTACATTCTTATGAATAACATCATGTTTATATTATAATCATGAATCCACATATACTATCATTCATATTTCTTGTAAGTAACTATGTTTTTCAACACAACTATTGAGTTGCTATAGGGTGTATACTAGACTTTTTGGTCATTCAACCATACCTAGTTCTCTTTTTAGAAATTTTAGAAAGCTATATTGGCTTTTAGAATGTGAAGTCTCATTTTTATAGTACCTTGCATATGTCAACATCCCAACACAATTTTACACATTAACAATTTAAGTTTGAACAAGGAAGGATGACACTACAAAGTGGTCTTGGTCACCTTAAGCGAAAGGTCTTTCTTGCTCATTTTATTATGTACATGGTCTAGAGTGTTGATAATTTATAAAATGACAAGCTCCCCCCTACCTAAATAATCCCTTGCTCTTACACAAAATGAGCAAATTCCTAAAACAATACAAAATAAATAGTTATTTTCATCACTAAGCAAATGCCTTGCTCAAAAACAAAATAAAAATGCATAATAAATAGTGATTTTCACCACTCAATATGAGGAAATATCCCAAGTAATCAAAATAAAATAAGGGGGTAAAAAACTTAAATCCCTATAATATTCAGCATTCAAATGCCATGGGGTAATCTCCATTACAACAATGGATTGAATGAAACCCACCTAACAATGGTGTAGCCTTATGCATGGTGATATGTCTATCACATTAGTGACCTTATTTTTTACATATAAATGTCAACTTATGGATGATCTAGCTTTATGTGGTTTGTATTGCCTAGTAGTCTAGTCTAACTACGTCCAAAATTAGGATCATGATGATCATAGGGTGATCCTCATTATAGCAATGGGTTGAATGAAACCCACCTGGAAATGAGGTAGTCTTATTCCTCATCTAATATATCCACTTTGCACACACATGGATAATGAATATTATGGTCTTCTTAATAGATTTGTATCTTTTAGGAGTCTTGTGTAGTCATTATACAACTTTTGATCAATCAATTAGGGTGTTTGAGTCTCATGGAAAACCTCAAAAATTCCCTTATAGAAATAAATCATCTCATCAAGAAATCACAATTTTCCTTATGAAATTTTGTCTATAAAGGGGTCTATATAAAATAGGATAGATACCATATAGATATCAGGAATGATATTTAGATGGCTACTGACTATTTTATGCATACCTTTTAGTTTACAGAAACTTATAGGGAAAGCCCCTACATCTCACATAATTTCATCTCACATATGGATGTATAAATGATTAATTCTTATGATAAGGATTAACATTTTCATTCATAATTTTTATACATTTAGTGGTGTCTGCCATTATTTTTTTAAAACACAAATTAGATTCATGCATCATGTTTTAAGTAATTAAAATATATAGGTACATTTACATTAGACCATCCTCATGAAATTAATGCATTACATCCATCGTATCATATAATAGAAATTAAATACATAAATCAATGAAACAAATCAAAACACGTATTTAACATTCACTAATGCATCCATATAAGCATACATAGTAGTACATTTACACATCTATATCATAGCATATGGTCATACATCAATCATCTAACTATTGCATGTCATTAGTGTATCGCATATATAAAACATCACATCATCACATAGGTATTACATACATACATGCATCCATAATCATAAATTAAACCATAAGAAACATAATGAGCCATAAAATAATATCATATATATGTGTATGTGTGTGTGAAATTATAGTATATAATGGTACAAAAATACATGTAGACTATACAAATGTGTAGGTCCTTAGACCTTACAGTAAAAATAATGAATACAACATGTCATATCAAGTAGGGCCTACACCCCTTGAGCCATCTCCACCCTCAGTACCATATCTATGAGGTTACTTAAAGCTAACACCTATCAATCTCTCTGATCAAGAAGCTAATATATGATTGGATTGCACTGATGACTACCCAGACTCACTCTGCCTGCTTTGTTGGGATCCCACTACTGTATACCTCTTTGGTAGAGTGTCACCGCATATCCTAACCCAAGTCTCTAGGGTGATGATATATGATGCATCTACTTCGTACTAAGCCACACTCTCATCTAGGAGGTACCATAATATCATAACCTCTATGTCTCCACCTGATGTTGTTGGCCCCAAAGTGGTTAGAGTGGATGGTGTAGCTTGAGCTGCAGGTGTAGCCACTAACTATACCCTAAAAGCATCCCACTCCATGATCTTAGCATCTACCTTGGTAGTCCTGGAAACCAACTGTGTACATAGAGTATCTATCATCATCGTAGTCGTATCCACATTAGCCTGGAGCATAGCTCTCTTCTCAGCATATCCTTGCCATTACTATTGTGCAACATTAAGATGACTTTGGACAATCATGAGACTATTATCCCACTCTTATAGCCATATTTGTGAGATCTACAGTTATTCCTATACACTCTACAACTGTACCTATATCCATGCTACCTTATCTATCAAGGAATCCTCTATGCTCTCCTCCTTCACCTGGGGCTCCTTTATCTAGCTTGCAACCTACCCCCATTCACCATCTATCCTACAACATACTCATCACTTATCAACACCTATACCCTCCTATACTACCACTATTGTAGGTCTACCCATAGGACCACTACCATACCATAGCTAAGATATCCACCAGGTATCATACTCAACACTAGTCCCTAGGTCCTCTAATCCAGTATTTGCCATCATAGCATCCACCTCCTCTAATAGTGTAGCTACCCAAGGTGGCCTGTACTATGTCTCATCATTGTGATGACAATAGAGGACTGAATCCTCTAGCACATACTGATCTATGCCAAACTATTGCATCACCTGAGAGTAATGGAAATAATATCTATCAGTTCCATGATGCCCCATGAGCCATCTACCATGTCTCACCCTAGCTAGGTACTATGTAGCCTTGGGCTAGTTAGTGCAATCTGTATCGTTCCAAATTTTCCGCACCCTTACCTTCAGGCTAAAGGATTCGCGCCCAGAAGGGGGATGTGGGAAGGATGGCACAATACCTCGGACTGAGAGGCCCTTTAAAGGTCCCGCCTCTTGGGGGAGGTGTATTAAGGTGATTTTTCGACGGATGGTGGGGTTCACCAGGAAACGTTTAGTGGCAGTCTCCATGCCTAGGTTGGGAATGTGTTTAATGTGTTCAATTTTATCTTTAAACATTCAAATCCTAGGTTTGGCCAAATGAATCTAAGTTGTTCTATTATGAAAATGCAAATTAAATAAATACAGAAAACATAATTAAACATAAAACACAGAGAATATACTAGATGAGAAAATCCATACCTGATTTCGAATGTCTGATGGAGATTCTAATTTTTGAAGTAGTCCAGATCACCTAGAATTTGATAGAATCATCTCCAATCTGACAAGATCGTCTGATATCTGACAAATTCATCAGACAAATTCGTCAGAGACCTGCAATTAGAGAAATGGACATAGAATACAAAAAATGCAGCTATGCTAATAAAGGAAAATGATATGAAATGACAAAATGATGTTAATAAGATAATCCAAAATAGAAATGCAAGTAAATTATCATGCTTTAATAGCTAATCATGATTTTATTATGTACTTAAGCTATATGGATGAAATCCAAGATGTAGAATAACAAGAAATAATAATAAAACTGACCAAATGCAGAATAAAATAGCAACAAAGTATAGGAAAAGTGCAAAATTTGGGCACTGATTGCCCCCAATGCAGACTGCAGTAGAAATTGTCTCGAATTTTGACAGGATCATCCAAGATTGTATAGGATCATCTGCGACGATCTGAGCTTGCTCCAGCTAAAAATCAATGAGGTCCCTGCAAGAAAAATTGGAATGCATAAATGCAGATGGTAATCCAGGGTATTCTAATGCGCACAAAGGTAAAGTTATAGGAAAATTTAGCTAGGGGAATGTCAAGGGGGGGTCCTAAGGTTTAAATAGGTTTAGGAGGGAGGTTAGGAGGTTGGGGATCATCCCAATTTGGGAGATCTCCAATTAGGGTGGTCTCTAACAGCACAAAAATGCTTCTGCCCAGATTAGAGACGTCGTTGGAACATAATCTAATTATGCACAAATTAGTTTGGGACGAGATCGTTTGGATGTTCTGCTCCAGAAGAAATCGTCCGATTTGAGGCGATATCGTCTAATCAGAGACGATATCATCCAACGATCACAAAAAATCCTAAAAATGGTGCAGAAAATGAGGAAAGCTATTTAACAGGCGGTTAATGGGCAGTTTGGGGTTAAAATTGAATTTTGAATTATTACTAAAGTAATTTTAATTATTTGCTAAGGTTTACTGCGCCAATTTTGGGGTGCTACATTTTGCCCCCTCTTTAGCAAATTTTTTGAGGAAAATGCGTTAAAGACGAGTTCTTCTCGATTTACAAGAAAGCAAAAATTTACTCCCATTTTTAGGCGATGATTCTAGGTCGAATCGTACGACAACTTACTATGGTGCCCCCTCCGTGTTTTTACCCAAATCGAACGTTTGAGGTAAAAACATGAAAAAGCAAAATTTTAAAATGTTTTTAATTATTTTTGAATAAAATTAATAAAAATAGGGAAAAACCCTAATTTATTGTTATTGTTCATTTTCATTTTCTGGTTTCTGGAGCTCTGCAAAAAAAATGGTCGAGACAGCACACAGATCAACAAAGATCCGGCACGGGCTACGAGTAAGAATCTAAACTTAGTTTAGAATGCTTTAATTTTGATTTTCTATGCTTTTTAGATTAATTTTGAATGATTTTTGAGCATCGCGGCCATTTTTTGGGCCGTCGACATCGTCGAGATGAAATCGTCTCCATTTCGTCGAAATCGTCTCGATATCGCCAATTTCGTCCAGGGGCGAAATCGACGAAATGGGGACAATTTTGTCAAATAAGGAACAATTTTGGCTTGCAAAATCGGAGACGAATTTGCTCAAATTGAACTTGTGTTACTTGCATTTTTAATCACTGTTTTATTAATGATTTTTATTGTTTTGTTGTTTATGTTGCAGAAAGGATTACTAAAGAGCAGAGAATGGAAATACGACGGGCTAAGGGATGACTTGGCCACTCTATCTCAGGCAGAGCAAGATCAGTTGGCTCAAGTCAGCTTGTAGCATGTGGCAGATATGCCACATGTTTCTATAGATATGGGGTTATTGACAGCCCTAGCAGAGAGGTGGCATTCGGGTTCTTTTTTTCGGTTATCGACAGGGGAGATGACTCCCACATTAGAGGATGTATGGAGGATTTTGAGGATCCCCATACAAGGATGGCTTATAACTCCCATGGCCAATCAAGGCCATGTGATGATGCGACTGTGCGAAGATCCGAGCTTTTCCCTAGAGAAGGGCGGAGTGAACATTGAGTCGCTATGCCAGATGCCTAAGGCATCTAGACTGACACAAGTTTTGGCTAGGGTGGTAGGTGGTCTGTTGTTATGCCATCAGAGTGGATGCAGAGTACCATGGCTACTGATAGATGTGGTATGTGACATGAGATACCACGGGTACAAGTTTTCTTGGGGGAGCTTTGTACTATGTTGATTGTATAAGATCCTACATGGGGTTGTATACAAGGGCGGTCGATGTCTGGTTATGACATCACTACTACAGGTTTGGTGTTGGGAGCACATCACGGTGCAAAGTCCGATAGGGCTCCCACTGATAAGGATTGATAGGGAGAGGCACCAAGCTTTCTACTGGTGGCTTCAGAGAGGGTCACAACAGTGGATAGATCTACCAATGTCTCGAAGACTACTTGATGACCTTGTCTCCGACCAGATCACCTGGAGGCCTTGGAGAGATCATCCAGGGTGGGCCAAGGATGGACAAGAGCTGGCTCGTGTTAGGTGAACTTTTTGGTTGAGGATGGAGAGGGGAGAGGTGGAGCTCCACTACTATGACCGATTTTTTAGGTAGTTCGGTCTACAGTAAGGGATCCCATCTCTTAGAGACTACGAGTTTTCCTGTACCATCCAGGATAACACTACAATTAGCGAGGCTCCATATATGCAATGCTTCTGAAGTCAAGACATAGATGACACCCTGATCTAGCTAGTGGATGGGGACGATGCTGGGGTAGCCGACGACTACGATGCCTGGTACATAGGCATCCACCCTCCTCGGATGATGAAGGCTCAGGGTCATATTCACGCAGTTATGCATCATATGGGGAGGTGGCACCAGGAAGCCATTGAGGTGGCACAGGGTCACAACAGGAGAGATCAGAGGAGGCCATAGGCTCAGTAGAGGTCACGATAGCGAGAGAGGAGGGAGGATAGACCCCCTTCTCCATGGAGAGAGAGGCCACCATCGCCCGATAAGGGCAAGTGTGTGGACACAAGAGAGAGTAGTGAGATGGCTACTCTTTGGGCAAAGACTATCTCCAGGCATAGGTGTAGACTTTATAGGATGAGGCTACACGCCATCGAGCTGAGGCTACACAGCTCAAATATGAGGTTGCATGCCTCAAAGCATGGAGTAGAGGAGCGAGCACTCAGGAGCTGGCACGATCGATTGCTCAGACCATGTTCTATCAGGGTATCTACTTCCAGCTGGTGCCAGAGGGCTAGAGGGTACAACTACTAGCCAGTATTGTAGATCCGATCAGGGTTGGGTCATCGAGGACTTCATCCCGATCGATGACTAGGACTTGTAGTACCACACATACTATGATGGGGCCACCTCATCCACCTCAGGGCGGGGGAGGAGATGAGGCTGAGAGCTCAAGGGGTTCTCGAGGCTAGGCTACTGCACTGCACAGACTGAATATATGATTGAGAGGATTGAGTATGCCAAGATGTAGATTGTGGCATACCAATCTAGTTTTGATATGATGTACATATATTGTTGAGATATATATATATATATATATATATATATATATATTTGATCATATGACTTGTCTTATGTGTTTGTATGATGATTTAATGTGTTGGTGTGATTGATTTGATGATTCATGTGATTATGTCATTTGGAAATATTATGGTTTGAATGTCATGCTTTTAAGATTTAAATGAAATAATCTGATGTAAACAAATTGGTTTTTTGTGGGATAATTTGATAAAAAAAAGGGACTTTTTAACAATAATTTCAAAGGACATTGTCGCTATTATAGACCATTTCATGGAGTCATCGCTCACTCGGTCGTCAAGCTAATCCCAGTATAGAAATATTGTTAAAATTAAAAGAGTGCTTAAGAGATTGTCTTAAGACTTTGTTGTGATGATGCAAATGATGATGATGATGGTGATTTGTTTTCAGATTTCCATGAAAATATTATGCATGAAATATATTAAAGATGATTTTTTCTAGGCATAAATTCCTAAGTGTGATAAAAATTTTGAATAATTCCCTAGGAATTATACCATCATTGCAAAATTGAAGTTGACATAATGACATGAAATAGAAACAATGTGCATTGTTGTTAAAGCATAATTGTGTAACATAATGATTTAAGTCACATGTTTTGATGAATTTAAATAAATGGGAAATAAAATTAGTACAATGGTTTGCGCTAGGCATAGAATGTTTAGGTATAGACTTCTACCATCATCGCGAAATCCAAAGAAGAAATTGATAGTTTTATTGCATGGTTGATTTTTTAATTTTTGAAAATAAACAGATAATATGAAGATGAGGACTTGCGCTAGGCATAAAATTCCAATTTAAGTTTTGGAACTATACCATCGTCACAAAAGTCGATAATATATATATATATATATGATTTGAGTGTATGTTTTGAAAGAAATTTTGATTTTTTTGAAAATGTATGTAGTTGTCTTTATACTAAACAACTGTTCTCAAATAAGAAAATGAAATTATTCCAAACAATTTGCAAAAATATTTCAAAGTATCTTAAAGACAACAGTTAGATTTATAAGGAATCCCATGTGCATATGTGAGTTCATTACCAATCTTGATTTATCATAATGATACACAAAATCTCTCAAATACAAATGTGTGTGCAATTTCTTTGTGCATTTACCAGTTTTGAGCAAGATAATTTGATACAAGTGATTTGAATTAACCAAATAAGTGTTCATTAACCATGATTTAGATGCATATAACCATACCAAACTACTATGTAAGTCGGGTTATCAAAAGCTAGCTAATCCATAAGCAGACATAGGTCTGTACAAAAGAAGGTCGCTAATGTGACAGACATATCACCACGCTAGGAGTTACCTAAGGCCAAGCGGGTTGGGCACAAACCACCTGTTATGGGGCTTACCTCACAGTTTTCAAATAATTGAGAATTCCAGGGATTCAAAATCATCAACCCTTCTTTTCTTTTCAATGGGTAGGGAAAGGGATTTTATTGCTTTTGCTTTTGCTTTTCTCTTTTGCTCTTTTTGTATTTTTGCTTTTTTTTTTTTTTGTATTTTTGCTTTTGTATTTGAGATAATGCTGAAATAGTGCTGAGATAGTACAAAATGATACTGGAATAATGCTTCTATAATTTTTTTTGATTTTTCTTTTTCTTTTGATTCCTATGCTAGGGATACTTGCTCGGATTAGCTGTAGAGCAAGGGATTTTTATTCCGGGTAGGGGTGAGCTTGTCCTTTTGTCAATTCTCAAAGATTCTAGACCATGTGCATGATAGGATAGCAGGGGAAACTTTTTGCTCAAGAAACCACTTCTACTATGTAGCATAGCATGGAAATTACAAATGTAATCATTTTATTGTGAAAGAATGTGCTTGGTTTAAGTAAATAACAAGATCAATTCTCTATGCTCAAAGTTTATTTAATTAAATTTTGTGGACTTTGATATAAGAGAGATTAGTAATCATGCCAGATAAAATCAAGATATTTATTTTTGTGTTTGCAAAAGTGAGGGATTCCAAATAAATGCTAATTTATCCAAGATAATAAGAAAATATAACTGCAATACTTTAAGAAGAAATATATACAACAAATATTTTTGAGGAGTTTGATAATTTTGACTCTCTCTTTCTTCTTTTTTTTTTTTTGTTGGTTTGTTTTTGTTTAAACAGTTTTATATATATTTTTAAAATGAGACAACATGCAAAATATGTACAAATGAAATGACTAAATTTTATGCGTAATATCGCTTAAGATGCATAATATTCATAGGTTATTTTAAATCTTTACCATCTAAGGTAGCTAATTTGTATGCTCCCAATTCAAATTTAGCAGTGATAATATATGGTCCAAGCCGGTTGGGCTCAAATTTACCTTTAAGGTCTTTAGTTGCATTAGTATTTTTTTTATTTTCTTTTAAAACAAGGATCGATGACCTCAAAGGATCGATGACGAACTTTCTTAGCATATGATCTTTTAAGCTTGTTTTGGTAGGCACGAAGATGCTCCAAAGCATTGATGCACTTTTCATCTAGGAGTTCCAGCTGACTGAGTCTGCCAGCTCGATATTCATCTCCTAGTTCGGTATCTTGAAGTAGTAAAGCCAAAGAAGGAACTTCTAATTCAAATGGAAAAACAACTTTAATGCCATAAACCAAGACAAAAGGTGAAGTTCCAGTGGGAGTTCGAACGCTAGTGCGATATGCCCACAAAGCAGGATATAATTGAATGTGCCAGTCGCGACCAGATTTATTGACCAATATTTTAAGAATTTTGATTAAGGTTTTGTTAGATGCTTACGCTTGACCATTACCCTGAGGATAATAGGGAGTGGACCAACGATGTTGAATCTTATATTTTTGGCATAATTTCTTAACATCTTTATTTTTGAAACAAGTTTCATTGTCTGAGATGAGATTTGTAGGAATTCCGAACCTATAAATAATTTGATTAAAAATAAATTTAGAGACTTGTGTTCCAGTGCAGGAAGCTAAAGGCATAGCTTCAACCCACTTCGTAAAATACTCAATGGCGGTTATGATGAATTTGTGTCCATCAAATGACACAGGATTAATTTTGCTAATAATGTCTAAGCCCCATTTTGAAAAGGGCCAAGGAGATGAAATAGCCTATAGCTCTTGTGCAGGCACATGGACAAGGTCAGCATGTTTTTGGCACTTGTCACAATGGCACACATAATCATGTGCATCATTTTCCATGGTAGGCCAAAAGTATCCTATCCTAAGGAGCTTTTTAGCAATGACACTACCACTGAAGTGTCCTCCACAAGATCCATCGTGGGCTTCACTTAAAGATGATTTGGATTCTTCTAGATTCAAACATCTCAATAGGATACCTTCAAAAGATCTCCTATATAAAGTATTGCCAATTATTACAAATCGACTTGCTCGTCTACGTAATAACCGACGCTAGTTTCTATTAGAATTGGCAAGGAAAGTCCCATTTTGAAGAAAATCAAATATATCCATATACCAAGGTTCAGGAGTAGTTTCATTGATTAGAAACACATCCAAAGGTTCTAAACATGACTTATTTGAAGCGGGTTCCTGGAGTCGATGAATAATGATGGTGGCATATTTGTCATCTAACTCCAAGGGCAGAAGAGATGCAGCTGCGGCCATAGCATCAGCTGCACGGTTGTTAGTTTGAGGAATAGCTTCCAAGGTAACTTGATCAAATAGAGATATTAACTGTAAAGCATATGCTTTATATGGGCACAATTTATCATCTTTGGTCTGATAAACTTCATTAATTTGATTTTTAGCGCCAACGTAGCTCGTAATCCAAGGATTAGAGCCTCATATTCAATAGTATTATTGGTGCAAGCAAATGTTAATTTAAAGGACAAAGGTATAAGATGTTTTTATAGGGATATTAAAATAATACCCGCACCAGCCCCACTCATGCATCGGGCTCCATCAAAGTATAAGGACCATTGTTCAACACGGTCTGCCTCTAATTGAAGGCATTCATCAGGAAACTCAATGATGAGGGGATGGGTAGACTCTAAGGGTGCAGCAGCTAATTGATCTGCTATGATTTGACCCTTAATAGACTTCTGTCCTATGAATGTGAGTTCAAACTCGCTTAGAGCAAGAACCCACTTTGTTGTACGACCCGATAAATAAGGTCGACTCATAAGATACCACAAGGGATCATATTTAGCAATGACATATGTTTTTTGACTGAGCATATAATGGCATAATTTTTGCGTAGAAAATATGACTGCTAGACATAGTTTTTCTAATGCTATGTAGCGGGTTTCATAACTGATTAAATTTTGGCTAGTATAATAATTAGCACGCTCTCTTTTCTCATTATCAAGTTGAGCTAGCATAGCTCCTAAAGCAAAATCTGAAGCTAAAATATACAGGATAAACGGGCGATCAGGTCTAGGCGGTGAAAGCACATGTGGGTTAAGGAGGTATTGTTTGAGAAGTTCAAAAGCTTCCTTACATTCGTTGTCCCAATTAAAAGGGACATCCTTCTTAAGAAGCTTAAGAAAGGGACCGGTTTTGTCCGCCAGCTTATCGATGAAGTGACGGATGGCTTGAAGTTTACCTTGTAAACTTTGTAACTCAGATATATTAGTAGGTGTGGGCATATCAGTGATAGCCGCAATCTTGAGAGGGTCGATTTTGATACCACGTAAAGAAACTAAAACCCCTAATAGTTTACCGGACTTAACTTCGAATATGCATTTGGTTGGATTTAATCGAATAAGGTATTCTCTTAACCAATTAAATACTTTTCTCAAATCATCTAAATGATCATATTCTTTAATAGAGCAAGCTATAATATCATCTACGTAATCATGTAGGATATCATGCATCATATCATGAAAGATATAAGTCATGGCTCATTGATATGTTGCGCCTGCATTCTTTAAACCAAATGGCATCACTTTCCAACAAAAGGTACCCCAAGGGGTAATAAAGGCTATTTTAGCCTGATCTTCAGGAGCTATCCTGATCTGATTATAACCAGAAAATCCATCCATTAGGGATATCATTCCACTCCTCGCAGTAAAATAAATGATTTGATCAATGTTGGGAAGAGGAAAATCATCTTTAAGGCATGCAGCGTTAATATCTCTAAAGTCTGTGCAAACCCTAACTTTGGTAGCTTCTTTCTTGGTGACTAGAACTACATTTGAGATCCATTCAACATAATCAATAGCTTGTATAAAAACAACATTTAGGAGTTTTTCTAACTCCCCTTTGACTAGCAAGGCCACTTTGGGATGCATTTTTCTAAGTTTTTGTTTAACAGGTTTAGCATCCGAATGGACTACTAGATGATGCATGACTACAGAAGGGTCCAGACCTGGCATGTCTTCATATGTCCAAGCAAAGACATCTTCATATTCTTTAAGAAATGCAATGTATTCATCTTGTTTTTCTTGACTTAATTCTGATCCAATATTGATTATGTGAGGATTATCCTCAGTTCCAATGTTAACTTTAATGACGTTTTCTACTTCCATGTGTAGATCTCTTTCAGAATTAGGTGAGGCAGGTGAGACGCACAATTTTTGTAATTATTTTAAGGTTAACTTGGAGAATTCATCTTGAGGAGTCGTGGCCTCAAGTTGGGCTATAGTAGGTATAGAACCATCAAAATAAAAACCATTGTGTAACAACTCTTCAACGGAGACATCATGGAAAATATCTCCTTCCAACTCATCATCGAATTCAACAATCAATTCAGGGTAAGCTATGGATAGCATATTGCATGTAAAGGGTTGTGTTGTGGCTGATCCACAACACACCCCAAAATTGGGGACCCACCTTTTCGTTTTGATATCCAGGTGTTGGCATTTCATTTTTAGTGTCTAATCCTTCGTTTTGTCGTAGGTTTTGCAATTGTTGTCGGTTCTTGTTGACAACTTTTTCTTGTCGATGATTTTTTATTGTCGACAAATTTTTCTTGTCGACAACATTTTCTTGTCGACAACCTTTTCTTGTCGACAATATTTTATTGTCGACAACTTTTTGGTCAGTTTCTTGTCGACGATATTTTATTGTCAAATTGTGGTTGACGTTTTCTTTTTGTTATCATCAATGTTGTGTTAGCAATGTTATTGCTAACATTGTGTTGTTGTTTTCTATCAGGTATGTGTATAAGAATTATTTACTCAATAAAAATAAAATAAAAGATATATTATCATTAATATATATATATATATATATAATAATGATAATGTATATAAAAAAGCAATAAAATATAAATAAAAAATAAAACGTGGTGAATGGGCTTCATTCACCACGTTTAGTTATGTTTTAAAATAGTTTAAATTTAAAGTTTTTTAACTTTATATTTTTAATTTATTTTTGCTTTTTAACGCTAATCCCCATGTGTTTTATGTACAAGTGAGGTGAGATGCCGTGGACGAATGTGGAGCACGTGCTGGGCGACGTTTCGGCAGTAGATGACATGGAACAAGGCGTGGACCCCACCAAAGACGCGGGCCCCACTGTGCATGGGTAACGTCATGCCGGACTGGCAATGCATCCCGTAATAGCCATCGAGGACGTAAACATAGCTGGGTCAGTACGACATTGAAGACGCGGGCGATTTGGAAGGCTGTAGCCAATTGGGAATTTGACAGCGGGTAACGATAACCCGGATTCGATGAGCAGAACACTGCGAGAGGATGAAAATGGATGGAGAATGGGTGGACTGTATTGAGGTTTACGCGGCTTCGCTGGCCATCCACACCAATATTTGCATTCATAGACTGCGTACACGGTAGGAGAGCGAGGACATGTCAGAGAAATTAAACCCCATTCACCGGTATAGATGGAATTCGGTGGGTGTGTGAAGGAAACATGGCTACGTTCAGGGCGCCGGGCGGAAGCGTGAAAGGAGTTACTGAAGACACTGTAGTCAGGCAATGGTGGCATCGATCGAAAAGGGAGACATGGCGACCGTCGATGTGGAGTTTTCGAATTCGATGGTGGGCGAAGTGTTACACGTGGTCCGCCAGGATGGATGGTGTGGCAATGAAGCCATTCAAGCAATCTAAAAGATGGATTTTGGGTCGCAACTTCGTGGATGTGGACCCCTTGGCAATCTGGGCAATACACCAACAACAAGAGCAACGTCCGTCGGATAGAGGGAAAATCCACGGTGAGCTCATGGAGGACATGTGGCAAAATTGTGCAGCAGTAGCAACCTCACAGACGTTCATCATTCAGCATTAAGAGAATACAACGCTCGGTTTCAAGGTCATTATGGAAGAAAGGCACGTTATTTTCGGATACGTGGATGAATGGGAGTGTAATGCAAATCTCCAAAGATGCTGGTCATGATGTGTTGAAGGAATAAATTGGCGGACAATTTTCAAAGGTGACTCCCATATGAGGACAAAGGGACCACTTTGCATTTTGATTTTAATATAGATGGAATCTGTTAAAAGAGAAATGGGCCACGGCTGTAAGAAGAAAACGGAATTTTAAAAGGTTATAAAGCTATGTGGGAAGAAGCATTGGACGACAAAAGGCTGAGAAATGAAACGAAGAGGCATTCCAAAATAAAGAAGGCAAGCGAAGAGTCATGGAGGAGAAACGAAAAAGCGTGGAGGAAAATCTTGAAATACCCATCGAAATGCATGCATACGGGAGGGGGGACGGACTTTTTGGCATGGCCAAAATGCGGCATGATTTTGATATGTAAAACCAGGAATATAATTTGAATGGGAAAGCTTCTCTTCAGAAATTTCAGGCCTTGTTAGCAAGAAAGAATGAGAAATTTTCTGCATGCTCTATTTTAATTGTTTTATGTTTCTCCTTCCAAATTTCAGATTTGTATGTGAAATTTATGCCATTGTTTTGGGTTATTTCATGTGAATGTCTGCAATCTGGAAATTATTTTAAACCCTAGGAGCCAGCACCTAGTTTACTTTGATTGTGTTTGTTTTGCAGGTCAAATAGGCTAGGTTGCATGTATGAAACTCTCACGTATTCGGTTTTGCAGGACGGGGTGCTATCAAACTGAAGGAGCTTTTGCATTGCTGCATTTTCAGCAATTATTTTGATGCAAATTTTTAATTTTCTGTTTCCAAAAATTTTAATTTCAGAATTTTTTCTTATTTTCAAGCATTAAAATAAACATTAAAAAAATTTCAAAATCTAAAAATAATTTCACCATTGCGTAGGTTATAGTTCAGACTTCCAATACGCACTTTGAAATTTCATTTTCGGAGTTGTTTAGTATTTTTAAAAATTCATCGAAGTTGTTGTTTTGTTACAGATTTTAAAAATCCGAAAATAGAAAATTTCCATTTTAAGGTCAAATTTCATTTTTCCAGTTTTGTTTTGCATTCATGAGCCTATGATGACATTCCCTTCATGGAAATTCCAATTTCATTGAAGGGGTTATGTTTTATGGCATTTTCACAAATTCCCATTTTGGGCCTAAAATTACCCTTTCTTCATAAAAATTCCAATTTTACGAAAGAGGGGTAATTTGAGTATTACATTGAAGGTCTTTTCCTTAAAGCACTTAATTGTTCATCTTGATGAAAATTTGATTTCATTTAAGAGGGATAAGTTAAAGTGACATTTTGAAGCTACATTTGAAGACCCTATTCATCATTGAGGATTTAATGCAAGATAAAATCTATTTTAAAACCATCAAGATAAAAGGAATTAAAGCACTACATCGTGGTCATATGAGGGCCAACTCACATTTGATTTATTTTGGTTCAATGAACAATCACTAAAGTTTCATGGTAAAATAAACCAACATTGCCCCTTGTTTACGAGTTACTTGCAATCACTAAGGTGTTCCAAGCATTTAAATTGAATATCTTTATTTGAGATTACTAATGCACATATGCAAATGCTAATATAACGGAGACCTTGGAGAAGTTGTTTGTTTAACTTCTTTGCAAGAGGGGATTTGGAATCCAAATCCTAAGGGAGAGTGTACTTTCACAATTGGGTGAAAATACCACTCAACATTTTGGCGCTAGAAGGAGGGCTTGAATAGGTTTATTTCAGTATGATTTAAATGCTATAGGGATTTAAATTTTGAATATTTCATGCCCTATTGATTATTATCTTTAGCCCTCTTTTAACAATACAACCTTGTACTGTTAAAAGGAGGACATGAATTGCTATGCATTGTTCTAACGCTTTGATTGTTCATACAGGAATAATGGGATTTGATTTGATGTTAAAAAAAAATAAAAAAAAAAAAAAATAAAATAAAAAAAAAAATTTTTTTGGGTATTAAAGTTATATTCTTTAAGATTCACTAATGGCTATGTTTTCACCGTGGATGACAGGTAGCCCATTGAACATACCAGGAGTTCAACATTATTTGCCCGTTGGTTTTGAGAGATGTCTTCCTCGATTTTCGTCTAATGGGACAAATACTGCACAAGAACATATTCAAGCATTCAAATTTGTTGTGAATCACTTAACAATTTGGTATGATGATGTTGTTTGTAAAATGTTCCCTTACACCTTGGACAAAGTGGCATATGATTGGTTTACAAGTCTACCTTTAGGGTCTATCACTTCTTGGGCTCAATTAGAGACAACATTTCTTAATCAATTCAACAAAAAGCAAGTTGACCCAATCCGCATGTATGAGCAATTTTTCACCATCAAAAAAGGACCAAGTGAAAATGTGAAGTCATTTTCTGAAAGGTTCTTTGGATTATATGCTCAATTAGTGACATGTTATGTTTTGCAAGAAGAAGTGGCTCTCCAAATATATGTCAATGCTCTTGACCCACTCATTTCCACATATTTGCGAGGGATGCCCCTAATCACATCTTTGTCTCAAGCCTATACTCAAGCAATGGCAATTGAGCAACAATTGAGTTGTCAAAATTATGGTGTGGGTTTTGGATCATGTAATCTTCAATCATTTAATACTTCCTTTACCCACCCAATGATTTATCCACCTCAACCAAGTTCAAGTGTGAATCAATTTCAGAATCAACAATCATTCCCAAGCTTCAATCAATTTCAAAATCCTCAACCTACTATGCAAGATCAACCATCTTTCTTAAGTATGAATCAACTTCAAGATACTCATCTTGATTCAAAGGATATTTCTAAAATCAATTTTAATGATTTTCATAAGAATATGATTTTAGGCAAGGGAGGAGTACTAGATCCAACTAGTATTGAAACATGTGACAAATTGGAAACCCTTGACTCACCAAAAGATGAATTCTATGAGGATGAATCTATTTCGGATGACATTGTTGAAAGTAATGACCAAGAAGATCCACACCTTCCAAATTGTGATAAAATTGAATCATGGGTTACAAATTTGGATTATGATAGCCTTATCAATTTGAATACAAGCAATAACCCAATTTTGGAAGTAATTGAACCATCTAAGGAAGGTGAAGATAAATTTGATGAGAAACATGTTGATGAATTAAAAGATGAAGAAGAAATAGTTGAGCATCACAATTTGATTTTGAAAGATGATCATTATGATTCTTGGGAAGAGTATGCTCACTCCAAAACTGCTAATGAAATTTGTGTGCCTATTGATATGCAGGATGATACAATTGCCCTTTCACATGAGGATATTACAAGTCCTGTACAATCTGAGAATGTTTTGGAAGAAGGGTTGGAATCTCATCAAAGGTTGGAGAAGGATAATGATTTTACTACCATGGATCAAGAAGGAGAATCAATTGTTTTTGTTCCCCTTGAGGGGCAAGAAATAGAAAATCTTGATCCACCTATTGTTTCTACAATGTCTATGCCATCTCAAAATGATGAAATTACAAAACCTAAGTGGTGTGGGTTTGATACTATTGATGATCCTAATGAAAATATGAATTTTGAGGCAACTCAAGCCATTGATCATGGAAAGGTGTCACGTGACACATATCTTGAAAAACTAGGCTCTTGTTTTGAAAAAGATGGATGCATGTTTGATTGGGTGCCTAACTTTGGTGTTTTTGAACAGGTGTTGGATGATGAAGAAGACAATGAGGAAGAAGAAAAGGCTACTAACACTCATCAAGTTGTGGTAAATTCTAACCATGATGGGTTGAGTATGGATGACAAGGTGAAATCTTTACCTTTGGTAGTAGCTACCAAAATTTCAAGTGATGGATTACATGATGTCCCTTTGGATGCTAATGTCATTAATGATGAAATGTCAAATCTTGGTGATGTTTGTCAAGTCTTGATTGATTTTGATTGCTTTAAAATCTTGAAAAATATTTTGAATTCAAGACTTTTAGAAATAGGCTCTTGTTTGCAATATCTCACATTTGAAAAGGAAAGCCTACTTCTAAATTATGAATGGAATGATGAAATTTGCACTTTAAAGAATAGACATGATAAAATTGAAAATCAATCATTGTCTGATCAATTTAAAATTTTGAATCTCACCTATATGAATACTAATGAAACTAAATTTAATTGGTGGGGTGAGAGAGGGAAGTTGAAATTTGTTGCATTGCTTGGTATGATCTTATTGTTGTTGGATTCCTACAACATTTGGCATGTGTATTGTGACATATGTCTTTTGAAATGTTCTAATCATGTTTGGGATCCAGGAAAGTAATAGTCCAAGCTTGGCATCATCTTGTACTATATTGTATATAAACTTTGGTTTTGGGTTTTGGTTTGTGCTTTCAAGTTCGTTTTTGAAGTTACTTTTGGGTTTGGTTTTAAGTTTTGTGTGTTAGTCCTTTGGACATGTTGGTTTGTCTATAAAAAAAAAAAAAAAAAATTGAGATGTTAACTTATGCCTAAAATCAGGAGAATATGAAACATTGGAATTGTGTTGTAGAAAGCTCCACAAGTAACACAAACATTTAAATAATATCGTTTGAATCTTGTGATGCATGAAGTTGTCAGTTTTACACATTATGGTAAAGTAGATGATATAT
This sequence comes from Wollemia nobilis, assembly GCA_028583015.1. Classification (NCBI taxonomy): domain Eukaryota; kingdom Viridiplantae; phylum Streptophyta; class Pinopsida; order Araucariales; family Araucariaceae; genus Wollemia; species Wollemia nobilis. The sequence continues at coordinate 11,923,290 of JAQPPZ010016881.1, forward strand.
TCCAAAAGAAGCAATGCATTCATATCTCATGTCATATTCCACATTGCATATACATGTCATCTCGAGTTACATTTTCATTCCATGGGCAATTATTGAGAAGGTGTTGAATCCTCTTAGGATTATTACATAACATATATTAAAAGGATCCTAAGGTTGGGAACTGTTGCCCAAACTATTTTGAACCAAGCACATTCCATGCACATTAAAAGGAATCTTGAGCAAAATGGTCAAAACCATACTTGGATGAAAAGGTGAGGTGAAAAGAATATTTCATGTTTGTCCTATCATGCAACATAATCCTTGAAATAGTGGTTTTTACCACTCCCATAAAAGCTTAAAGCCTAAAACCAGAGTAGTAAGGATAGGGTTAAATCCTCATCGAACTTAGGTTGAGGATCCAACTCCCCAAAGCTATGGTTTGACCTACATGGAGTAGTAAGGATAGGACTTAATTCTCATCTCGCTTAGGTTGAGAATCCGATTCCCCAAAGCTTCCATTTTTCCCATTTCATCATAAAGCTTGGATTGGAAGGATCGTACTACATGTCCTCTGCAAAGGATGGGTAGTCATCCCAAAGGTCCAAGAAATAAAAGATCAATACCTCCAAGGAATGAATGAAGCCAAGTCATGGATTATGGGGTTAAGTATGCTCATGCGTGGCAACATGTCTTGCCTAAAAGCAAGACCACTGATTGCTCATATGGATAGACTAGCTCGACCATTTCATCCATAACAGGTTAAATTATTTTGTTCAAGATGAGGTAATGAACTCCAAATCAGAATAGTAAGGATAGGGTTAAATTCCCATCTCGCTTAGGTTGGGAATCCTATTCCCCAAAGTTCTGATTTCACTCACACTTGCACATGGGTTCAAGATGGTAGTGACACATAACCAACTTTGGGATCTAGTAAAATTAATTCAGTACACATATATTTGGTCCTAAGAGGGTTTGACATCTTTAATATGTTTGTCCATGATATAAAAAGGTTTGAGCATTTATAAAGCAGGTTGTTACATCTCTAGCATCTTCATCATGCATCAATCATTCATAGCCTTGCATACAAATCATAAGTAAAACTGACAATGGAATGTTGATCAAGTTCAAACGGTAGGGAATGAAAACACATTGCACACACCGAGCTGATACTTATGATCCTGATGTTGCATGTATTTTTGATCTTTCGGTATTTGTTTATCTTTATGCGCTAACGCCTGTATCTAAGCTTGTATTTTTCAGGTTGGGTTCTCACCAAAATGCTCAAGAGCATTTGACAGCAGAGTCGCCATTTGTTGTGGCTGATCCACAACACACCCCAAAATTGGGGACCCACCTTTTCGTTTTGATATCCGGGTGTTGGCATTTCATTTTTAGTGTCTAATCCTTCGTTTTGTCGTAGGTTTTGCAATTGTTGTCGGTTCTTGTTGGCAAATTTTTCTTGTCGACGATATTTTATTGTCGACAACTTTTTCTTGTCGACGATATTTTATTGTCGACAACTTTTTCTTGTCGACGATATTTTATTGTCGACAACATTTTCTTGTCGACAACCTTTTCTTGTCGACAATATTTTATTGTCGACAACTTTTTGGTCAGTTTCTTGTCGACGATATTTTATTGTCAAATTGTGGTTGACGTTTTTTGTTATCGTCAATGTTGTGTTAGCAATGTTATTGCTAACATTGTGTTGTTGTTTTCTATCATGTATGTGTATAAGAATTATTTACTCAATAAAAATAAAATAAAAGATATATTATCATTATATATATATATATATATAATAATGATAATATATATATAAAAAAGCAATAAAATATAAATAAAAATAAAACGTGGTGAATGGGCTTCATTCACCACGTTTTAGTTACGTTTTAAAATAGTTTAAATTTAAAGGTTTTTTTTTAACTTTATATTTTTAATTTATTTTTGCTTTTTAACGCTAATCCCCCTATGTTTTATGTACAGGTGAGGTGAGATGCCGTGGACGAATGTGGAGCGCGTGTTGGGCGACGTTTCGGCAGTAGATGACATGGAACAAGGCGTGGACCCCACCAAAGACGCGGGCCCCACTGTGCATGGGTAACGTCGTGCCGGACTGGCAATGCATCCCGTAATAGCCATCGAGGATGTAAACATAGCTGGGTCAGTACGGCATTGAAGACGCGGGCGATTTGGAAGGCTGTAGCCAATTGGGAATTTGACAGTGGGTAACGATAACCCGGATTCGATGAGCAGAACACTACGAGAGGATGAAAATGGATGGAGAATGGGTGGATTGTATTGAGGTTTACGCGGCTTCGCTGGCCATCCACACCAATATTTGCATTCATAGACTACGTACACGACAGGAGAGTAGACGGCTTTTTTTATCATACGCAGACGGAATTCGGTGGGTGTGTGAAGGAAACATGGCTACGTTCAGGGCACCGGGCGGAAGCGTGAAAGGAGTTACTGAAGACATTGTAGTCAGGCAACGGTGGCATCGATCGAAAAGGGAGACATGGCGACCGTCGATGTGGAGTTTTTGAATTCGATGGTGGGCAAAGTGTTACACGTGGTCCGCCAGGATGGATGGTGTGGCAATGAAGTCATTCAAGCAATCTAAAAGATGGATTTCGGGCCGCAGCTTCGTGGATGTGGACCCCTTGGCAATCTGGGCAATACACCAACAGCAAGAGCAACGTCCGTCGGATAGAGGGAAAATCCACGATGAGCTCATGGAGGACATGGGGCAAAATTGTGCAGCAGTAGCAACCTCACAGACATTCATCGTTCAGCATTAAGAGAATACAACGTTCGGTTTCAAGGTCATTATGGAAGAAAGGCACGTTATTTTTGGATATGTGGATGAATGGGAGTGTAATGCAAATCTCCAAAGATGTTGGTCATGATGTGTTGAAGGAATAAATTGGCGGACAGTTTTCAAAGGTGACTCCCATATGAGGACAAAGGGACCACTTTGCATTTTGATTTTAATATAGATGGAATCTGTTAAAAGAGAAATGGGCCACGACTGTAAGAAGAAAACGAAATTTTAAAAGGTTATAAAGCTATGTGGGAAGAAGCATTGGACGGCGAAAGGCTGAGAAATGAAATGAAGAGGCATTCCAAAATAAAGAAGGCAAGCGAAAAGTCATGGAGGAGAAACGAAAAAGCGTGGAGGAAAATATTGAAATACCCATCGAAATGCATGCATACGGGAGGGGGGACGGACTTTTTGGCATGGCCAAAATGTGGCATGATTTTGATATGTAAAACCAGGAATATAATTTGAATGCCAAAGCTTCTCTTCAGAAATTTCAGGCCTTGTTAGCAAGAAAGAATGAGAAATTTTCTGCATGCTTCATTTTAATTGTTCTATTTTTCTCCTTCCAAATTTTAGATTTGTATGTGAAATTTATGCCATTATTTTGGGTTATTTCATGTGAATGTCTGCAATCTGGAAATTATTTTAAACCCTAGGAGCCAACACCTAGTTTACTTTGATTGTGTTTGTTTTGCAGGTCAAATAGGCTAGGTTGCATGTATGAAACTCTCACGTATTCGGTTTTGTAGGACGGGGTGCTATCAAACTGAAGGAGCTTTTGCATTGCTGCATTTTCAGCAATTATTTTGATGCAAACTTTTAATTTTCTGTTTCAAAAATTTTAATTTCAGAATTTTTTCTTATTTTCAGGCATTAAAATAAACATTAAAAAAATTTCAAAATCCAAAAATAATTTCACCATTGCGTAGGTTATAATTCAGACTTCCAATACGCACTTTGAAATTTCATTTTTGGAGTTGTTTAGTATTTTTAAAAATTCATCGAAGTTGCTGTTTTGTTACAGATTTTAAAATTCCGAAAATAGAAATTTTCCATTCTAAGGTCAAATTTCATTTTTCCAGTTTTGTTTTGCATTCATGAGCCTATGATGACATTCCCTTCATGGAAATTCCAATTTCATTGAAGGGGTTATGTTTTATGGCATTTTCACAAATTTCCATTTTGGGCCTAAAATTACCCTTTCTTCATAAAAATTCCAATTTTACGAAAGAGGGGTAATTTGAGTATTACATTGAAGGTCTTTTCCTTAAAGCACTTAATTGTTCATCTTGATGAAAATTTGATTTCATTTAAGAGGGATAAGTTAAAGTGACATTTTGAAGCTACATTTGAAGACCCTATTCATCATTGAGGATTTAATGCAAGATAAAATCTATCTTAAAACCATCAAGATAAAAGGAATTAAAGCATTACATCGTGGTCATATGAGGGCCAACTCACATTTGATTTATCTTGGTTCAATGAACAATCACTAAAGTTTCATGGTAAAATAAACCAACATTGCCCCTTGTTTACGAGTTACTTGCAATCACTAAGGTGTTCCAAGCATTTAAATTGAATATCTTTATTTAATGCACATAGGCAAATGCTAATATAACAAGAACCTTGGAGAAGTTGTTTGTTTAACTTCTTTGCAAGAGGGGATTTGGAATCCAAATCCTAAGGGAGAGTGTACTTTCACAATTGGGTGAAAATACCACTCAACAGAGTTGATTCTTTGGACACAAAGAATCTTGTTTATCTAGATAATCTTGATGACATATGAGTTGATCATCACCTTCAAAAGGGAAGGGTTGACCCTTACTAGGAAACAGGCCCACACCACATCGGGCGGGCCATGGTTCTACCTCGATAGGTTCTTTCATACCATTTTGGAAAGGTCCCAAGCCTTTCCATTTATATCCCATTTTAAGCATTATAGGTTTAGCTTTAATATATTCATTAGCAAAATAGCATCGAGCATATCCATCACAATGCGTCTTGATGTTTCGGGGTATTCTTCCCCAATCATATCCTTTATAAATAAAAGCACAACTCCCGACTTGGTAAGTACTTCCCATAGGTTGTGGGAGGCCCAAAGTACGAGGAGATGGCGGCAAATTATTTAAAAGAAGTGAATCTTGCATAGAAGCATTTGTTTTTTCTGATATTAAAATTTTAGATAAATCCGATAAAAGCTCATCAGAAAGAGCATAAGATGTAGAAGGATCATTCCCTATATCTTTAGATGTGGAAGGTATGATAGATGTAGATAATGTGGAGGTGTTAATAAATGGGTCTATAGGTTTTGAAATTATAGGGATGGAACATGAAGGATTGGTTGTAGATCTAAGATCTTTTTGAGGTTCTAGTGTGGTTTGTTCGGAAGATTGTTGAGCTATACATGGGGGTGAAATTAATGGAGGAGAAATAGATGAATTTGTAGGTGTGTGTTTCACACTTTTAGATGAAAAATAAGAATTAGGATGTGTGGATGATAGAGCAGGGCAAAACTGAACTCCAACAGGTTCCGCCAAGGCACACATATCAAAGGGTCTAGGATCACCATGAATAGTGACCAACTGATTTTTAAATTTGAATTTAACACATTGGTGTAAAGTTGATGGGACAGCCCGCATCGCATTGATCCAAGGGTGACCCAAGAGTATATTGTACGATGCGGGGCAATGTACAATAAACACGGTTGTATCTAGGGTTCTAGGACCAACTTGCAAGGGTATAGTAATGACTCCACACGTTTCTTGTGTCTCGTCATTGAAGGCTTTGATAATCATATCCGTTCTTTTCATTTCATCACTTCTAAAGCCAAATATTTGGTAAAAGTCAAAAGTGCATATGTTTAGAGATGAACCATTATCAATCAAGACTCGTTTAACAACTACATCTCCAATTAGGGCAGTAATATATAAGGGGTTATCCTTATGTAGACTATGTTGTGGTATATCTTTATCTTGAAAGTCAATACAATCGACTTCTCGAGTGATGATAGTATTGGACATGGCTTCAGGTTGAATATTTTGAGGTACCATCATTTGGCTTAATGTGAGCATTAATTCATCCCTATGGGTAGGAGAAGATCTTAACAAGTCCAAAAGGGAAATTCTAGCTGTAGTATTGGATAATTGTTCGTTAATATTGTAAGGAGGTTTTGGTTGAACATTAGACATATGATTCCCTTTATTGGGATTTTTCAAAATAAATGGAGCTGATCCATCATTCTGAGTTTGATCCTGTTGAGAATTTTGAGCCTGTTGTCTGGTAACGGCTTCGATGGTACCTACAATGTTATATTGAGGATGCTGAACTGGTCTCGGTTGAGCGTTTATGGCTTGTTCATTAGGAAGGAACTGATTAGAAGAGGGTCAAGTAGTAACTCTTCTAGGAAATGGTTCTTCTGGAACCATAAAATCTATGATAGGTTGAATAGGGTCTGATTCATTTTCAGAACTATTCGATTGATTTGAGGTGATGTCTATTTCACTTTTAGTATTCGATTCTACATCACTGAGATCCGGAGTTTGAGTATTATATAGGGGCCTGGTCGTGACCATGGATAAAGTTGTGTCAAATTTTTGTAAATCATGATTAGGTAAATGTCCGCTAATAGTTCCTACATATCGGGTAGGAGGAGGGACATTATGATGCTCAATTTGATTGGCCACTTCTTTACCATGTTTTGGTAAAGGATGTTGAAATATATCCAATGATTGATTAGCATTTTGATTCTGATTTTGGGGAATGGTCTTTTGAGCATTATTAGGAGCATTTTGTTTAGGTTGGAAGGCTTGCACCTCCATTTCATTATTATCAATCAGATCTTGTATTTTATGTTTCAATATTTTACAAGAGTTTGTAGAGTGTCCAGGTCCTCTATGAAAATCACAATGTAAATCAGCTCCGTATCCGGGTATAGTTGGATCGGGTTCCCGGATAGCTGGTAATTGAATCAAACCTCTTTCGAGTAATTGGGGTAGAATAGTTGATAATGGTTGATTGAGTCTAGTAAATTCTCGAGGAGGTTTATCAGGAGGTTTCAATATAAATTTTTCTATTGTCTTCGTTGTATTGATATTAGCAACATTTCTACTGTCAGTGACTCCGTCACCTACAACTTGTTTATTTTTATACTGATTTCTGGATGTTTTCTCATCATCTTTCTTCCTAAGCTGGCCTCTCCTAATGAGAGCATCTTCCACTCTTTGAGCTAAGTCTATAGCTTGATCGAAGGTGGTCAAGGTAGCAATTGATAACTCATAGGATATTTGTTCTTGTAAATTATTGATAAAAATATCCAACATTTCCCTATAAGGTAGCACAAAGTGCGGTTTTCCTATCAATCTGCCTCCATCTAGCTAAGAAATCAGCAAAACATTCATCTTTGTCTTGTTTTAAGTTGTATAAATCTTTAATGGTGACATGCCTCTCGATGTAGGCACTAAATTGATGGACAAAATATTCAATTGTTTCTTCAAAATTTCTCAAAGAATGAGTGGGCAATTGATAGTACCACTCTAATGCCATTCCTCCTAAACTTTTTGAGAACATTTTTAGTAATAGCAAGTCATCATGTGATATATCATGACATGCTATCCTAAACATGCGAAGATGCTCTATGGGATCTTCGGTTCCTTTATATATAGGCAGGACGGGCATGGGAAAGTGTTTAGGGTATGGTTGTGCTACAACTATGGGATCCAAAGGCTGACTACACATCTCTCGATAATTGTACGAGGGACGGTAGGGATCTATCTGGTCCATACGCGAAGCTAACTGTTTCACCATGGCTTCCAGATTACTGGTTTGCCCACCATATTGGTTCGAGAGGGTATTAATATGGGATTTGTGAGCATATGATGGAGGGACATGAAGATTAGATGCTATATTGCTATTGTGTAAATTGTTGGTAGGAAGGGTGTTATGAAGAAGTTTTGAAGTTGTATTATGTTGTATCCCAGATTGTTGAAAATTGGTGTTTGGCTTCATTTTAGGTTTTTGTCGATTTGAAGCATATTGATCAATAGTTTGGCGAAATAAAGCGATGAATGAAGGTTTCTTTTGTGTGGGAATGATTTTAGGCTCAATAACAGGTTCCTTAGGGGGTTGGGTAACTTGTTGTTTTTGCATGTTCTGAATCATAGTGACCATATCTCTATTGGATGGTCCAGCCTTATCACTTTCTTGATCAACAAAGGACAAGGGATTAGTGTGTATGTTAAACATATCTTCCATGGCTGCTTGAGTGTCACTAATTTGTCCTCTATCAATACGAACTGCCATATTAAGAGCACCAATGTTATTATTGAAAAATTTCCAGAAATGATCTAAGTTATCAAAAGCAATAGTTCCATCTAGAGCCATTCTAGGGGATGAGGATCCTTCCTCTTTAAGATTTTCTTCTTGTTCATCTACAACAAGCTCATCTTCTGGCTGTTCTAGAGTTCCTCCTTCCGGAATTGAATCCTCAGGAAGGACATTTGGGTTTTTTGTTTTGTCTCCTAACCAATCTTCTTCTTCTTCTTCAGTTTGTTTACCATTCCTAAGTCTAGGCATTGTGCTTAAATTTAGATTTCAGCAAATATATATATACTTGTATATATATATATATATAGATAGATAGATAGATATATATAGATATGTGCAACAAGCTTAAGAGGTATATATTTTAATTATATACCTACTATAGTATTTAAAATAAAATGTTTTGGTTTTGTTATATTTTGGTTTTTCTTGTTTTTTTCTATTTTTTGTTTTTGTAACAATATTATAAAGATAACAAACAGCACACTAAATGCAAGAAATAATAATAATGAAAGCAATGATCTAGTTTTCTATAAACAATTTATAAATATCATTAATGGGCTCGAGTTCTTCAGGAGTCATGAAGTGTTCTTCTTCAAATTGAAAATTTTCTTTCAAGAATTTAATGAAATGTGCTATAGCAATACCGTGTATTTCAGATTCTGGTTGATAATAATAATTCTCACGACAATATTCACGATATAACATAGCTCTAGGAACTCTATTCCATATTTTTCTAATCATAAGATCAGTTTCTTGGACTTCTATATGAACTAGAAATTGGCGTACCACAGCTGCGTTCTCGAGGTATTCCTCGAAGGTGAACAATTCTGAAGACACAAGAGCTCTCCTATAAGCTAACCACCTATGGCAGGCTCTCTGAAGTTCATGATAAAAAATGAGTTGATGAGGATCCAGGATCCTATCTAGGGCAAACCTCTTGATTTGTCTAAGTTCGGTTGATCTAGATGAAATGATACCTAGCCTCCTATCAAGTTCTTTCCACAAAAGTTGGTTTCTATCATGTTTCGGGCACACTAAGCACAAAATTAACTTCTATGGTTGCTAATTGGTTTTCAACATTTATAGTGACAACTAGTCTTTTCTTAGGAGCTACCATCTAGACATGATATGCAACTTAGTAGTTTTCTAATGATTTTAAATGCATCTATGTTTTTGTTTTTTTTTGTTTTCAAAAGGTTTTAGTTTCACGTCGGGTTCACCAAAATGTATCGTTCCAAATTTTCCGCACCCTTACCTTCAGGCTAAAGGATCCGCACCCGAAAGGGGGATGCGGGAAGGATGGGACAATACCTCGGACTGAGAGGCCCTTTGAAGGTCCCGCCTCTCGAGGGAGGTGTATTAAGGTGATTTTTCGATGGATGGTGGGGTTCACCAGGAAACGTTTAGTGGCAGTCTCCATGCCTAGGTTGGGAATGTGTTTAATGTGTTCAATTTTATCTTTAAACATTCAAATCCTAGGTTTGGCCAAATGAATCTAAGTTGTTCTATTATGAAAATGCAAATTAAATGAATACAAAAAATAGAATTAAACATAAAACACAGAGAATATGCTAGATGAGAAAAGCCATACCTGATTTCGGATGTCTGATGGAGATTCTAATTTTTGAAGCAGTCCAGATCGCCTCGAATTTGACAGGATTGTCTCGATCGACAAGATCGTCTGAGATCTGACGAATTCATCAGACGAATTCGTCAGAGACCTGCAATTAGAGAAATAGATACAAAATACAGAAAATGCAGCTATGTTGATAAAGGAAAATGATGTGAAATAATAATAAGGATGTTAATAAGATAATCCTGAATAGAAATGCAAGTAAATTATGATGCTTTAATAGCTAATCATGATTTTATTATGCAATTAAACTACATGGGTGAACTCCAAGATGCATAATAACAAGAAATAATAATAAAACTGACTAAATGCAGAATAAAATAGCAGCAAAGTATAGGAAAAGTGCAAACTCTGGGCACTGATTGCCCCCAATGTAGACTACAGTCGAAATCATCTCGAATTTTGACGGGATCATCCAAGATTGTACAGGATCGTCTGCGATGATCTGAGCTTGCTCCGGCTGAAAATCAATGAGGTCCCTACAAGAAAACTTGGAAAGCACAAATGCAGATGGTAATCCAGGGTATTCTAATGCGCGCAAAGGTCAAGTTATAGGAAAATTCAGCCAAGGGAATGTCAAGGGGGGGTCCTAAGGTTTAAATAGGCTTAGGAGGGAGGTTAGGAGGTTGGGGATCATCCCAATTTGGGAGATCTCCAATGGGGAGGGTCTCTAACGACGTAGACACACTTCTACCCAGATTAGAGACGTCGTTGGAACATAATCTAATTATGCACAAATCAGTTTGGGACGAGATCGTCTGGACGTTCTGCTCCAGACGAAATCATCCGATCTGAGGCGATATCGTCTGATCGGAGACGATATCGTCCAACGGTCACAACAAATCCTAAAAATGGCATGGAAAATGGGGAAAGTTGTTTAACAGGCGGTTAACGGGCGGTTCGGGGTTAAAATTGAATTTTGAATTATTACTAAAGTAATTTTAATTATTTTCTAAGGTTTACTGTGCCAATTTTGGGGTGCTACACAATCCAAATAGGGTCTCCATATAATTTGATCACATTGTAATCCCTCTAGTGTTCCTATATAATTAGCCAAAATGCTTCCATGTGGCTAACTTCAACCAACCTCCTCATCCCACAACCACCGTGTTGCATAGCCAATATCATCATCCCTTAAGCTAGCTTGGGACACCGATAATTCACTAGATTGATCTACCCATATGTACTTCTAGCCTCAAATCTAGAGTAGCAAATTACAATCCAATCCCATCCATTATTGATGTTGTATCTCATACAACTTGTCATAGAGATGTTCCAAGATAGTGCTCCTCCATGCCATAATGCTAGGATGCTATAGGTCACACTCTAGCAAGTCTTACACCATGTTTAGGAGGTTCCAAGGGAACCTTAATCCTGATGAGTCTAGCAATAGAACATTGGAGATGATGTGCATCAATACTACTTAGCAATGAGATAATATGCACGCTTCATACCACATCCTGACTAGGACTTTGCCATGATCTATATCTACTAAATTTGCATCTACCCTAGCACCAAAAACCCATTGTAGAATCCTCGATCGGTCCTAAATATGAGTAGAGGTAATGGTTAATCCATTAATGGGAATCCTATAAATCTAGTATATATCCTCTATTGTCACCATCATCTTACCATTTTGGAGATGAAAAGTATTGGTCATGTTGTCCCAACGACGAGCCATGACCATGATATAGGACTAATTTGATATCATAGTCGATAGTCACACAACCTGTTTGAGGTCGATTACCTCAAATAAATCTCAATCATCAGAATAGCTTAGGATCCCTAGCTTGAGCTATCAAATTTTGATATCCAACAACAAATCAAAAATATCATCTCAAAAATTCCAAAAAACATCAAAAAAATCATCCAAAAATCTAAAAAATAAAATAAAAAATCAAACCAAAAATAAAAAATAGCTCCTAAATTTGGAGGATGTTGTGGGTCTCGACAATCGCCAAGCGTCATCACTGAACCCATGGATGACCACCCTCAATGATCACATTTTTAACCATTAGTATTCAAACATGGTTGTCATTTCCCATGATGGCTCCCTTCCCACCGAAGGGGAGCTGTTGCTACCAAGGATGGCCCTGCAATGGCACCTAATTGGGATACAACCTGTTAGTCTAAAAAGACTACCTCCAACAGATGGCAGATTTTTGCGTAAAGAGACCAACATTTCATTTTTGAGACAGAAGGAAAAGAATCGGCTAAGGCATGAAGGACGTCGCGATTTCGTGACATGTCAGTTTTTCGTTGAGATATGGCTCGAAGATGTTAAAAAGTGGGAAGGTGTCACGATTTCGTGACTTGACGGGTTTTCGCCCATGAAACTGACCGAAGGAGCAAAGAAAGGAGTGTCACGATTTCGTGACTGGACAGATTTTCTCCCATCATTGCTCACCCAAAGGATGCCAAAGGAGAAAGATGTCATGATTTCGTGACATGGTGAGTTTTCACCCGCCATACAACCCGAAGGAGCCCGAAGGAAGAAGATGTCATGATTTTGCTAGATGGTGAGGTTTCGCTTATGCAATAGCTTAAAGGAGCCCAAAAGAAGGAGATGTCATGATTTCACGACATGACTAGGTTTTTGCCGACAAAGAGATATTTAGTAGGAAATAAGATGCCTTCAAAAAACTCGTGTCAGTAACTGAAAGTAGATAGTGGAATAGATCAATTCCTAGATTCCTGCTATTAGTGGTTGTTTGTTGGAAGCCATGCAAAGAAGATAGAAACATGATTATGTCCTAATTTGCTTGTAATTAATTTTATATCAAAATGTACTAAATATAGAGGTTCCCACATAGGGTATATATAAGGGTAAACGTACTCTGAAAAGGGGTCGGCTCTTGGACGTTTACAAGATTGAATGGATGTACTTTGAATATAAGCAATAAATATTATGCTTCTATTGGCTTCTGGTTCACATTGTGCAAGTGTATGTATTAACATTTCTCACTTCTATTTCACATTATTGAAATATAAATTGTGTTAGTTCTAAAAGATCTAGACTTATACAAAATATAAATCATATTGCTGGAGTTGAAATATGATATATACATGTGTTAGATATACCTCTAAATCACATTGAGAAATCCATGATTTCTATAGGAAGATATATTGAATGCTTTGACAAGTAAAGTATATGTGTTCATCTTAGTTGTTGTTTAATCTGTACCACATACAAGTTCTAGCTTCGGCTATATTTCCCTCTCTTTCTATTTTTCCCTTTTCCTATAAGAAACCATTAAGGAACCAGCCTCCTCTGGAGATTAGACGAGAAATCTGATAATTATCCTCGTCTATTCAATGTTGACAAAATCAAGGCGCAAATAACAACCAAAGGCAGATTTTGTTCCAATAGTTTTTGGCATGCCCGATGGGACCCTAAATCCCACAATATTATATAAGGTTTGGTGTTTGTCTTCGATATTTTTAAAATCTAAATCAAACCACCTGGCGACTCCGTCTGAAGGTATATACCCAAGAAATATCTTATCTATTTATTTGGTTAAGAACTCATGATTATTTTCTTATATGATAACCAGATCTAAAGCAAGAAACTCAGAAGAACCCATTGAGTTCTTCGAGTTACATCTTGGTAGCCTAAGAGTGCATCCCATTTTATCTGCTAGATCAAACCCACCTGCTACCAATATTACCACCCTTGTACCATCTATTTTGCCTATTTCTAGTATTAATCCATCTTCAATGATTACCAGTAGTTCTATAGTACAAGCACATACAGTTGTTACGATGGTTGCTCCTCCACCACCGACTTATCTTACATGGAACCACATGGGTCCACTAAATCTAGCAGCTCAGAACCCGATCCCTACAGTAGCATTGAAAGTGTTACCTTCATATGATGGGACAGGTAAGACAACATATGAACATTACCTAGATGTTGCAGCTTTGGCTGCAACTTATAACATCACTCAAGAGGACGTGATGATCAGATTGCTAGTTATTTCCTTGAAAGGAAAAATGTTATATTGGTACAGAGCACTTCCTCCTCAGTCAATCGCAACATGGGCAGAACTCGCTGGCAAACTTGTGGATGAATTCAATCAACATGCAGATCCATTTTCACTACTTAGTCAGTTCACTATTATAAGGAAACATCCTCAAGAGGAAATTGTTGATTTTAATATTCGATTTAGTCACACTTGGGAGAGAGTACCCGCTGGATTGAAACCAACAACTGAGCAAGCAGTATATTATTATTTAAGAGCTTTTGATACAGATATTAGTATGATAATACGGCAATCATGGATACTCACTTTTCCTACCATTTATCAAGAAGCTTCCATAGCAGAAAGAGATCTCATTGCCATGGGGAGATATCCGCCTAAAGCAATAATGCCAATTTTTCTTGATATTCCCCAAATTCTCCTAATTCTTCTCAAGTTCCAAACATAGGGTTACCAATATGGAATGGACCACCTTCCATCCCTACTATACAGATGCCTCAGAATCCTCTAGCATTACCTCCTACTCCTACCATGCCTGCACTACCTGCACCACCTTCTCAGCCAGTTCCTGAAAGTCAGCTCACTATTATACTAGATACTATAAAAAATCTGGCAAATGATATGACTTCAATGAAGAAAAGGGAAGCTGAGAGGAATTTTCAACCAAGAAGGTTCCCTCAGATAACAAGAGATGCAGCACAGTCAAGTAACAGAGGACAAGAATGATCGAATGTTGTTTATGCAAATGAAATAGAAGATTCTGTAGAGCCTTCTATAGATTCTGATTACTGGTGCACTACATGTAATGATCCACATGGAGAGAGTTCATGTATGATCCATCAACATTATGTACAGAGTATAGCCATTGAGAAAATAGAAAAGAATATGAAAGGGCATGTAAATATGATTAGGGAAACAGATCACAATTTAATGATGCCGACTGTAGAACAGGTTACAGTCCTAACCAGATCTGGTAAAAAGCCTCTGTAGGTAGACCCTAAAGAGCTTCAACCTTTAAGTTTTCCTCTAGCTCCGCAAGCAGCTCCTAAAGGAAATTTACCCTATGAAAAAAATCTCAAGTTCTAGCACAAAGCCCAAGGCAAGAGATACGTAAAGAATTCACTCCACGAAAGGAAACTGAAACTCAAGATCAAGCTAAAGAGAGATTGAGATTTCCTTCACTTACTAAAAGACAAAGGACTGAAGCTACCCAAGGATACATAAATAGATATGATACTTTCACCAAGGAAAGGGAAAAAATTGTTGAATCATCTACTTTCAATATAGTTGAGGAGATGAAAAAGACTCCCTCAAAGGCAAGTATGTATGATGCTCTTCAGTTCCTAGGTCAAATTGACCTATTGCAGGAATATTTAAAGACAATGAAAGATAAAGGTAAAATTGTATCAGCTTCAAATACAGTCCAGACAAATCTAACATCAACCACTGGAAAAAATAGACCTCCACCCTTTTATTTATCTCTTCAGATGGAAGGATGGGTTGTCCATAATTGTATGATAGATTCAGGTGCTGCTACTACAGTGATACCCAAAGCAGTATGTGATATTATGGGGATGGAATATACTAGGAGTAATCCAGGCGTCCTGCAGTTGGATGGTACTCCTGTAAAAATTGTAGGAGTGATTAAAGACATTCCCATACAACTCCATAGGATGCCTCAAGTGGTGGTTATACAAGAAGTAATAGTGGTAGATTTGGCACCATATTTTGGTATGTGCTTATCAAGAGAATTTACTACAAAAATAGGAGGATATTTATCCTTGGATTACTCTCATTTAGAAATACCTTTCAAAGGTAGAAGGATTAAAATATTTAATGAGAAACCATCTACTTTTCATGTGGAAAAGATAGGGGAAGCTGAAACCGTGAATATGATGACTGAAGAAATTGGAAAAGTAGATCTAATGGAGGAGACCTTAGAAGATCTTCAAGCAGAAGATCAGTTTTCTATGCAGGATTTCAATGCCATGATAGAAACAGAAATAGGAAGTTATTCTATTGAAAAACCAAAAAAGCAATTGACACCTGCTCTTGAGAAAAATAACTCTCCTAATCAACTATGGAAGCTTTTCTTTGATGGAGCTAGATGCAAGAATGGAGCTGGTGCAGGGATAGTTCTGATTTCCCCTACAGGAAAGGAAAGAGTTTTCTCTTACAGATTGACATGGAGTTGCACTAATAATGCAGCAGAATATGAAGCACTTTGTCTAGGATTGAGGAAAGCTGAAAAATTGGGAGTGAAACAACTACTCATTTTTGGAGATTCAGAACTTATTGTCAATCAAGTCACAGGAAAATGTATCAGTAAACAACACTACTTAAAGGCTTATAGAAATAAAGTATGGGATCTTTTGGAAGCCTTTGAAGCTCTAAACATGAAGTCTATTCCTAGAGAACATAATACCCATGCAGATTTATTGGCATCAGTGGGAGCTAATTTCTGTCCTGTCAGTAATGTTATTCAGAAATAAAAAATGGTTAGACTCATATATAGGCCCTCAGTGCTAGACAAGGATATATTTTGGCAAGTTTTTGAAAATGATGAGCAAATACTAGATTTTTTAATCCATGAAATGAATTGTTCAAGTAACAAAGATTTACAAGACCAACAGGAAGAAGATATGATTTAGTTGAAAAATAATCATATCCCTAAGGGACTTATCACCCTTGAAAGTCTATTTGATAACAATGATAGAGCTATGGGTCATAAAATAAAATTTGATAAGTGTCGGTATAAAGAGGTAGAGTTAGAACCAGGAAAAATGATTAAAGTTGGGGTTGGTTGTACAGAGGAAGAATTGAACCAAATCAGAGAATTATGCAAAAAATTTCTTGATATCATAGCTTGGGTGTATAGTGATCTAAAATTATATAGAAAAGAGATTATCCAACATACCATTGAGTTAGAAGAAGGAGCTAAGCCTTTTAGGCAAAAGCAAAGAATGGTAAATCCAAAGATAGAAGCTTTGATGAAGCAGGAATTGCTAAAACTTCTTCAAGCTAAAATAGTGTATCCTATTAAGCATTCTACCTAGGTGGCAAACTTGGTACCAGTCAGAAAGAAAAATGGAGACATTAGATTGTGTGTAGACTTCAGGAATCTGAATAGAGCATCACTCAAAGACCATTATCCTCTTCCCCAAATTGATCAAATTTTACACACAGTTGCAGGAGCAGAAATATTCTCTTTACTAGATGGCTTTTTAGGGTATAATCAAGTATGGGTCAGAGATGAAGATCAATTCAAGACCGCTTTTACCACAAAGTGGGGAACATTTGCCTACCAGAGGATGCCTTTTGGTTTATCTAATGCTGGAGCAACTTTCCAAAGAGCAATGGATGTAGCTTTTGGTGAACTTGCTAGCAAGATTATAGTCATCTATTTAGATGACATGACTATCTTTTCTCATCATAAGAAAGATCATATTACGCACCTTGAACAAGTATTTGAAAAATGTAGGGAATTCGGAATATCTTTGAATCCAAAGAAATCTATATTTGCTGTAGAAGAAGGTATTCTACTTGGTCATGTTATATCTAAAGTTGGATTAGCTATTGATCCTGATAGAGTAAAGGCACTTTTGAAACTATCTCTACCAGTTAATAAGAAAGGTTTGCAATCCTTCTTTGGGAAAATAAATTTTGTGTGGAAGTTTGTTGTAGATTTCGCATAGATTGTCAAACCAATGACTGAATTATTGAAAAAGGATGCAACTTTCAAATGGACTGATGTAAGAAAAAATGCTTTCAAGAAGATCCTGGAGGAGATAGCCCAAGCACCTATACTGATTAATCCTGATTACTCACGAGATTTTATTTTATATGTTGTTGGTGAATCAGAAAGTTACGCTTCAGTCCTTACACAGAAGGGGGCAGACAATGAAGAAAGACCCATAGCTTTTCTGAGTTCCACTATGCATGAACATGAAGAAAAATATAACTTTATTGAAAAGCAAGTTTATGCTATCATGAAATCCTTGAAGAAATTTAAGCACTTTCTATCACAGAGCAAAATCATTGTTTATGTGATCCATCCTGATGTCAGAAATTTTATAATACAAGGAGAACTTGGCGAAAAGAGAGTTGGTTGGGTGACTAAGATACAGGAATATGATGTAGAAATACATCCAAAAAAGATAGTAAGAGGTAGAGCCCTATGTCAAGAGTTGGCCAAGCAAGCTACAAATAAGAAGATAGAACCCCAAGGTGTAATGGCTAATACAGAATCAGATCCAAATCCAAGAAACACTGATTGGATTGATGATCTTGTGGAGTACTTTCAAACTGGAATGTGTCCTAAAAGTTTGAATGCTTCACAAAGAAGAAGATTTAGAGCACAAGCTTTGAAGTACACCCTTCAATCAGAAGGGTTGTATAGAAAAAATATTGATGGTGTACTTTTGAGATGTATAAGAGAAGATGAGAAACAAAAGGTGTTAAAATAATTCCATGGAGGTCTCTCTAGAGGACATTATTCAGGAAGATCTACTACTTTGAAAATACTCCGAGCAGGTTGTTACTAGCCTTCCATTTTTTTAGATACTTACCAGGTTACCAGAAGCTATGAGCAATGTCAGAGATATGTAGGGAGGAATAGGAATGCTCCTATGCCCTTGAAACCTGTCCAAGTCGAAGAGCCTTTCCAACAGTGGGGGTTAGACTTTGTTGGGATAATAGAACCCAACTCATCAGCTGGCCATAAGTATATACTTACTACCACAGATTATTTCACTAAGTGGGCTGAAGCTATCCCTACTAAAAAAGTTGATCAAGAGGTGGTGATTGAGTTCGTGGAAAGCTTGATTACAAGGTTCGGTGTACCAGATTCTATAATTACAGATAATGGATCAGCTTTTATTGCAGCAAAAATGATTGAGTTTACTAGTAGGTATGGTATATATTTAAAAACTTCTTCCAATTATTACCCATAGGGTAATGGTTTAGCTGAGTCTACAAATAAAAATCTTCTCAGAATCTTGAAAAGAACACTAGAAGATAATAAGAGGAACTGACATTCCTTGATCAATCAAGCATTATGGGCTGACAGGATCTCAATAAAAAAATCCATCAATACATCACCTTATTCTTTAGTCTATGGTAAAGAGGCTATTTTGCCTATACATATGGAAATACCAACACTAAAATTGTTAAATCAGATAAATGAAGAAGGAGATCAACCTATGGATGCCCGATTAATGCAGCTCCTACAGTTAGAAGAACAGAGGGAAGAGGCTTATAATCATCACCAGAAACATATGGCAGACACAGAAGGATGGTTTAATAAAAAGACAACCTGCAAAAAATTTAAAGTGGGAGATCTAGTTTTAAAATGGAATGTGAAGAAAGCAAAGCCAGGCAATCATGACAAATTTGACGCTTTTTGGGAAGGTCCTTTTGAGATAATTGCTGAGAAGCAATTTAATTCTTTCCAATTACAGGATCAACAGGGTATTGTCCTACCTATTACAGTGAATGCTTTTCACTTAAAGCTTTATTTTAAATAAGAAAGCGGGAAAAAAATTATGTATATAATGTATATTATAGTAAGTGTGTAAATATTTCTGAAGTTATTTCTATTTCAGAAATCTTTGTCAGTATCCTATGACCAATCAGAAATCACCAGTAAAGAACGAAATTAGAAGGTGCCATAGTGTCAGATATACAGGTTCAAATTCAAAATTGCCACGTATTTTTCGATTGGTGGTGGGAGAAAATTATTTTCAAAGAACTTTGATATACGTTCCCTTTATTGAATACAGTGAAGGATCAATTGTCGGCATGAATTTGAAATTTGCCATGTAGCTATTCAATGATTGCATTAAAAGAACCACCTTTGCAAATAAGAAGAGTTTTGGTAAGCGTGATTTTAAACGGTGTGGTAGATAATTATTGGTTGAGGTTTAGAAAGGTGGCAAAAACAAATCACAAGGAGATCTGAGCAAATCCAATTCACCAACCACAATTAATGCACATTATGCATATGTTTTCGATTGACGAAAAACCCTAATTTTACTCCTGAGTAAAATCTACTATGTCACTTTCTATTCTCTATTTCCAAGTTTCAGTTCAGAAAAGGAAGTTCAGTGTGACAGAAAAGAAAGTTTGATACAGAAAGAAAGTTCATGGCTCCTAGAAAGAAAGCTCAGAAAACAACAATGGAGGGTCCATCTGCTTCACCTACAAAAAGAGGAGAAGAAGTAAATGAAAAATTTATTGATCGAGATGCTAGGATTGGAGATACAGTAATGACATGGAAGGACCCAGTAAGAATTCGAAAAGATATCGAAGATAGAATGGTGACTAGGATTTCTACGTCTTCACCTACTACTTTTGCCTTTCATTCATTACTATACTGGTATGTGTATATCCCTGTGCACCCTTGCCCTGAACTAGTTAAAGCAATTGTAAATTTTTATGATGAAAAGAAGAGGGTAGTTACAAATAAGAGTGGAAGAGTGCTTTTTGCCCTAAACCCAGATGCTTTCATTTTTGCTTTTGCTGCTGGGTATGTACCTGCTCTTGCACCCAAAAATTTTGACCCCGCAGATCAGGCAAAATATTTCGTTCCTTCTAAAAAAATTAAGAATTTTCTTTATACACAGTTGAGAAATCCACCTAATGGAGGAAAGATGCCTGAAACTCCTATTCCCATAGCTGAATTCAAAAACCCTGAATTATTTTCCATATTAGCTATGATAGCAGGGTTAAAAACTGATGAAAAGGTTCATGGATGGCAAATTGCATTAGTCAATTGCATGTCTAACCCAAAGAATTATGATTCTATAGTTATGGATAAGAGTATTCGACCTATATTTTTTGATTGGCCAGGGTATTTATTCAAAGAAATACATGAAGGGTTGTCTGCTATGAAGAGAGGTTCTCAACACTCTTTTCGTTTCTCTTCCTATTTAGTATGGTTGTTCTTTTTCTTTATGGCTAAAGAACTAGCATTCATCTCTGTTAATGATAAAGATAATAAAGGAAGGACTTTACCAGTATATGACTGGACCAATGTATTATATAGAACAAAGTCATATTATGATTTCAATAGGGAATTCCTAGGTCCTGCTCTGAAAATAATGCATGGGGAAGTCAGAAGGTTAACCTCCAGAGCTGAAATTTTTTTACAGAATAAACATGCTGAAGAGGGTGATTGGTTTATACTCACTCAGGGGGTTGTGATTAGGTTATATGGTTTTACAGGGAAACCCTTCTTACTCCCACATTATGTTACAGATAGATTATTTGCATTGGAATATGTAAGACAGACTGAATATATTAATTTGAAATATGGCACGGGTATAGGTAAAACTGGTACCTGTACCATACCTTTTCAACTGGAAGGTATTGTGGTGTCAAAAAGAGGTCAAAATGAGCAAATTGCTCAAGCTCTGAGAGATTTGGGGTTAATAGAAATTCCTCAAAGATGGAAATATGACCCTTTGGACCGATTTGCAGAGAGACAGGCTATTCTGAATAGAATTCCATTGAAGGTATACCATGCTTCTGTTAGACCAGATATTGAAGCCTATAGAAATAATGATGAAGATGCTCCATTAGAATGGCATGTGGAACAAATGCAGCCATTGCCACCATGGCATGAATTTTATGAACATGTGTTGCATTTTGACCCAGGAAATAATAATGGGCATATATTAACTGAAGGTACTATTGCTAGAATGCAGAAAAAGGGTGCAGATTGGACAATAGGAAAGATTCATGAATGGTGGACTATGCGAGTGCAAATAGACATGATTGACTCAAGGTATCCCATAAAAAATGACCTTGAATTCTCAGTAAAATATGACCATTATCATAAATCTTGGTTAGGAGTTTTCCCTGTGAAAATACCTTGCAGTGTTGGTGGTAGCAAAGGGACAAGTCCTGAAGCTGCTAAAAAACAAAATGTGGAACAAGGAAAAGGTAAGGAAATTGTAGTTGAACAATCATTGGCTCAAGCACAAACCAGGCTAAGAAGCTCGAAGAAAAGGGCCACTGTAGAGGTTTTCACAAAAGAACAAGGAGAAACATATGGGAAGGCTGCCCAGATGATGTTAAAAATGGGATATGAAGGCAAAGGTCTAGGAAAAGAAGGACAAGGGATCACTGAACCCTTGCAAGCCGAAAGAAGAGGAAAACGCTTGGCCTTGGGAGCTGATTCATCTAAAAGTAAAGTTCTAGTTTCTAAAACTATTAAGTTTGTTCCCCCATCGAGTTCAGCTACAGAATCTGATGAAGAACCTCTTTGTATGAAGAGGAAGAGGCTAAAGTCTATAGCAGAAGTTAAAGGAAAAAATGATAAAGTTGTTGAAGGAAACCCAATTTTTGAGCAAATTGCTCAGAATGATGATGCTAATATTGCTCCAGGAAATGAGCAAATTATTCAGAATGATGAAGATAATGTTCTTAATATAGAGGTTACTGAACAAGAAAATGTTCAAATTGAAACTAGGGATGATCCAAATGACCTTGATCAGGAGGATCAAAATGTAAAAATCTCTAAAGAAATTATTGTGAAACAGGAATATGTAGAACTTAAGAAGAGACAGCCTAGAGGAATTCCTCCAAATGTTGAAATTATAAATCTTGAAGGAAATACTGATGATGAAGATAGAATTAATGATAACAGAAGTGCCAAAGTCCCCATTCAAGGTGAAAATCTGAATCAGATGGTGAGTGAAGGGGACCAAGATCATGGAGAAGGAGATCAACATCAACAAGCACCTCAAATGGACAAAGGTATGATTTCTCTTTTCTTTCAATATTTTCTCTCTACTTATTCCTACAGTGATTTTCCTTCCATTTCTTCTTCAAAGGAAGATATAATGTTCCCCTTTGGTTCATGTTTTCTTCCCTAGAATCAACATTATTTTCTCAGTTTCAATCTGAAGTTGATTCTGAGTTGATCCCAAATCCATTTCTTTCTAGCGCTAGTATCCCAACTATTAAGTCAATATCTACTCTAAATGATGAGAGTCACCCCACCCTTTCAAAATTAAAATATTTAAGAAAAGTGAATAAAAATGCTTTAGACTGGTGGACATCTCGTGCTATTGAAGATTCCAGAACTCCCACCCGCATTCAAGAGATTATTTCCTTAGATCCTAGTACAATGCAAAGAAAGAAGTTAAAATTAACACCAGTTTCTAGGAAACCAAAGAAGGACATGACCATTGAAGATTACCAAGCAGAAGATACAACTGAAGACATTACTCAGCTACACATGTCAGAAGAATGGGGTAAAGCTCAGGCCCATTTTGGAACTATTTATTTACATGGAGAATTTTTCAGAGAGAAGTTTGTCAAGGAACAAGAAACCAGGAAAGAATTAGAGTCCATCCTACAAGAACAAAAATTGATGGAAAAGGCCTTGAAGCTAGAGGCAAAGAGGTGGGAAGATAGGTTTGGTGAGGCTGCCAATGAGGCAACCACATTTAAAGAAAAATTGAAAGAAGTTGATGCACAAATTCACTCCCTAAGTCTACAAGTTCAACAACTCCAGCAACAGCTAGTTGAAAAATAGAACATTCCATCTAGTTTTTCAAAAGAGAAGGCCAAGGCGGTGAGAAAAGAAATGCTTGAAGATGTATTGGCATTAAGTCTTAAAGCAAGGCCCTTATTATTATACCTGGCCAAAGTAAAGGAGGTGATTGAAGTAGTCAGCGAGGAGTTAAGGGCTTCAGTAAAATTTTTACAGGAAAGGTCAGATGCGGCCACAAAAATTCAAGTTTTATCAGAAAAGATGCCCGAGAGTGTTGCTGCTAAGATCCGTAGTGAAGCCTGGTCTCAGGCCAAAATTGCAGCTAAGAGTTTCTTTAGGAGACTGAAACTAGTAACACAGGGTGATAAACTCCTTCAAGAGTTAGAAGTTGAAGCCCAGGGGTTAGTGAAACATTTGAATTTGGCTAATAAATGTGGGCTTCCCTATTTATGGGATGATAATTCAGAAGTATTGAGTGAAGATGCCCTAACACTATCCCTTCAAGCTTTCACAGAAGATGAGTCAGAAATAGAAAATTGGGAAGAGCCTATAGAGGAAATGTTGATATTTACCATGGTGCAGAACCTTACACAGATTAAGTCTTGCTTGCAAGAATTGATTCTGAGAAACAAAGTAGTGTCTCATGATAAAGTAGAAGAATTGCAGTATATATATCAGCTATTTATGGATTCTTCAGATCTTGAAGATGAAGACTGGAAGTAGGTTTGCCTCACGTACAATGAAGTGATTAATAAGATAGAAAAAATGAAGAAATCCAAAAATGATAATCTTCGACAGCAGATAGAAGGAGGAACTAGCAGCCCACCATGAAATTTGTTTCAAATTATCTTCAGTTGTTAATGTATTTTTAGTGAAAAATCCATAAGCTAAAAAAATATCTTGTAAAGGTAATGCGTTATTTTTGCATTTCTTCTTGAATATTCTTTCCCATAAAAATCTCCTCTCCTGTATTATTTTTTTAACTCCGTTTCCCAATGGATGAAGGTCCTGGATTCTAATATTTTTGCCAGCAAAATTTCCCCGGAAGGCGCCAAGAATGTTAGTCTAAAAAGACTACCTCCAGCAGATGGCAGATTTTTGTGCAAAGAGACCAACATTTCATTTTTGAGACAGAAGGAAAAGAATTGGCTAAGGCATGAAGGAGGTCGCGATTTCATGACATGTCAGTTTTTCATTGAGATATGGCTCGAAGATGTCAAAAAGTGGGAAGGTGTCACGATTTCGACTTGATAGGTTTTCACCCATGAAACTGATCGAAGGAGCAAAGGAGGAAAATGTCATGATTTCGTGACATGTCAGAATTTTCCCTCACACACAAAGGTGCAAAGGAGAAAATGTCATGATTTCATGACATGTCAAGTTTTTACCCATCATACATCCCGAAGGAGCCAAAGGAAGAAGATGTCATGATTTCATGACATAGTGAGGTTTTCACTCATCACAGCCGCTTAAAGGAGCCAAAGGAGAAAAATGTCGTGATTTCGCGACATAACTAGGTTTTTTTCCGACAAAGAGATATTTAGTAAGGAATAATATGCCTTCAAAAAACTTATGTTCAGTAACTGGAAGTAGATAGTGGAATAGATCAATTCCTAGATTCCTGCTATTAGTGGTTGTTTGTTGGAAGCCATGCAAAGGAGATAGAAACATGATTATGTTCTAATTTGCTTGTAATTAATTTTATATCAAAATGTACTAAATATAGAGGTTCCCACATAGGGTATATATAAGGGTAAACGTACTCTAAAAAGAGGTCGGCTCTTGGACGTTTACAAGACTGGATGTATGTACTTTGAATACAAGCAATAAATATTATGCTTCTATTGGCTTCTGGTTCACATTGTGCAAGTGTATGTATTAACATTTCTCACTTCTATTTCACATTATTGAAATATAAATTGTGTTAGTTCTAAAAGATCTGGACTTATACAAAATATAAATCGTATTGTTGGAGTTGAAATATGATATATACATGTGTTAGATATACCTCTAAATCACATTGAGAAATCCATGATTTCTGTGGGAAGATATATTGAATGCTTTGACAAGTAAAGTATATGTGTTCATCTTAGTTGTTGTTTAATCTGTACCACATACAAGTTCTAGCTTCGGCTATATTTCCCTCTCTTTCAATATTTTCCCTTTTCCTATAAGAAACCATTAAGGAACCAGCCTCCTCTGGAGATTAGACGAGAAATCTGATAATTATCCTCGTCTATTCAATGTTGACAAAATCAAGGCGCAAATAACAACCAAAGGCAGATTTTGTTCCAACACAACCCCATCCTAAAAATATAAAAATTAAATGCTAACCTACCCTTAAGCTACCTAAGCTAAATTTATATACTAGGGATAAGGTTCATTGTCTGCATTTTATTATGGTTCATTTAACTCATTAATTATTGAACTTTATTTTAAATTTCACAATTCACAAGGGTCTTATGGAGAGTCTACCTTAGGATCTCTAACTCCACTACTCATTGAAGCCTTGGGCTGATCCATAATAATTGTTTGTCTTGATTTTGATAGCATTTCATATCAATTTATCTCTCTCCTCCCTCAGAGCTCACTTTTTTCTCACTACCAGCTGTAAAAATGAGTTTTAAAATTACCAAAATTCCTTTTATATTTTCTAAATTTGGTAGTAGTTCACCTGGAAGGTGATTACATTTCGACACGACCGTTGTACCCCATGATGGCCCCACTGCTGCTGTACCCTAGGATGGCCTCCAATTGGAAATAAATACAATCTTTTTTTGAGCATCACGAGCCTTCAATTGGATATTTAGTCACATTTAATGGTCCACTTTTATCAAAATTCACAAAATTAACAAAAAAAGCAAATAAAAAAAATCTGAAAGGTTCTTCGTACCTAGTAATTTACCCTATACACTTGATAGTTGCAGCAACTTGCTATCCATAAATTCTGGTAAGATGATTAAATTACCATAAGGCCATTTGAACCAAATTATTCATCAACAAATTGAAATTTCTTCATGTCAATCCCCAATAAGGCCATTGTGGTCAGGTTGCTCCATGGGAACGAGGCATATATTTCATTCTTATTTGAATTTTCATCAAATCATCGAACATAGTGATTCACTACATGCTTAAATTGAATTGCTATCATCTTGATTTTCTAAGAAATCCATATGGCTAGACAGCTCCATGGGATAGAGATGTACAATTACTAATAATAGTTGAAATCATAGTTGTAACAGGATTTTCCCTTTACAAAGGTTATTGTATTATAGTATCCAAATTAGTCATCTTGGTCAAGTGACTCATCGCTTTCATCATTTGCCATTTCATCATTGACTCATTGCTTGAGGGGGTAGTCATAATCAAAGAATTCATAATCAAAATCAATAATAAAACACTTAATCATGCAAATTGTGTTCATCCACGAATCATTAATAACAGCTATCATAATCTTCCCTATTTGCTAGGGCAAAAATAAAAAATAATAATTAAACCTTTTTCAATCTGATCTAGCGAAACATGTAGCTCGACAATGCTACCCGATTGCCTTTATATTCATCAAATTTTTACTCAAATTTAAGCCTACCCATTTTGTTGGAGGTAATGATTTAGATATGTATGCTCTTTCCATGATTGGGGTATCTAATATTGACCAAATCAATGAACATAAACCAACCTACAATGTGATGTTAGGTTGTCTATTTTTTCTCAGTGTTGTGCTTTCACACAATACATCTCAAAAAGGGGCATCTATAGACACCTAAAACATATCATGTTGGTGAGACTACTCATATGGACACCTTTTTAGGCCATATAACTAATCTTAGGTCTTCCTAATACCTAACAGTAGTTCTACCCACTCAAACAGGGTAGTTTAACCCTTTACATCCTAGGTTATTGTCCCCCCTAGCAACTTCTAGACCCAATGATAGCCTCCCAGTTTGATTTATACCTGTCGAGGATGGCCTTATCTGTAACAAACTCAAGCTCCGCGAGCTGAGTAAAATATATTACAAGGAAAATGATCTTGAACGATTATGATCGAGAAGCTTTCAAAAGCAACACCTCATCTCCCTGAGCCTAACTAAATCTTGGTCTTGGCTTCTTTAGCAAGCCAAGATTATAATTGAGGGAAATCTATAAATTGGAGCATTTCCTTCACCCAAATCCTGGTTGCCTTCCACAACAAAGCACTGTCAAACTAATTCTCAAATTGTATACAATGAAGTGCTACCATTTTGATATTAGAGAGATCATTCTCTCATAAGCATCAAGGTGCTATCAACATTTTTTCATGAATTTTGCATTCACATCCATGGAGTGCATTGGAGCTTGAAGGAAAAATCTCACCACTGTTCACCATCAATTCACCATGAATTCAACTCAAATCCCATTTTCAGTCCTTCCTTAAGAACATACCAAGAACATCAATTCATTTGACATGCATTTTGTACATCATTATGCATCGAGTGCAAAGAATAGAGCCTCTATCCAAAGGCCGCTATGCCCCACAATGACCCATAGGCAGAGCCATCAGACTCGATGATGCTGTCAGACCCGATGATGACTAATAGAGCCAACCATTCTAGCCAATGACAACTCTATTGTGATGTGTAATTTTCTCTATTTTCTTAATTAGATTAGTTTTAGCAACTTTTAATTATGTTTCTAACCTAGTATAGCATATTTTCATTCATTATTTTATGCAATTTATTTTTATTTACATTATCATGAAATGGACCTCATCTTGAGAGGCTTTACATTTACTATTGATGCTTTGTAGGTGCTTATGTGTGCAAATTTTAGGTTTCCACAAGAGCAAATCACCTCAAGATTCCTCAATCTTGGCATCATCAAGCGGAGGTCACTAGGAAAACCCTCCATAATCAGTTTTGGGAGATTACAAGGATCTTGTGAAGACACCTACCCTTGTGGGATTTCATTTGTAATATTGTATCATTTGGTGAATCCCTAAGAGGGATATTTTGTAACCTATTGTAAAGACATTTTGCAAATATCAATGAGAAGGGCACTTTTATTTCTCTATATTTTTGTCATCATGGTTACATAATTCACATTTGCCATTTTCTTTCATATTACATATGTAGGTGTTAGATATTTTGTACATATTACATAAATTATTTACAAGGTCATTGCATTAATATTATAAGGTACCAATGATGTCACAATTGTGTTACTAGTATTGTTAAATAAATCACTAGATAGATGCAACAATCATTGATTCTAGTATGTAGTTCAAACGTGACAAAAACTATTTAGAACTATATTTCATGAACATAATCAATGATGCTAGTTTTTAGCAAATCACTATCTTTATTTCTAATGAATCACAAAATTTATAAATTAGACTTAAAAGTGATTCTTCAAAGTGGTTATGAAAGGGATTTTTATGAATTGCCAGAGTGACCTAATGAACTATCAAAACCTGGACTTAGTAAAATTTGTTCTAGATCCATTGTTATAGAGGAGTCACCATCTGCCAATCCATTGGATACTAAATGAATGTATTAATATCTAGACAACAAAAAATATATTTCTAGACCAAAAATAAGGTGATATGTTGAATGGAATATGGATTTTGGTATATCATGATGGGTGGAATAAACCCTTTAAGGGATCTGAAGATATTTAAATCAAAATGACATAGATCTAGGATTATATTTATCAAGATGATTGTGTTAGAAATAGTATTACATCATAGAAATAATGTTTTGAGTTATTATAGGTATGTGTTAAAATTCTATTCATAGGTGCCCACTGTGAGTGTTTGTTATTCCAAGTAATAGCTTGAAGACAACCAAGTTGGTTGTGAATAACAAATTATGTAATGTATAAATACTCCTATACATGAATAAAGTATCACAATATTATATTTTCTAACATACTATCAAAGCCATGGGTCTTTGTGCTTTCTTGTTAGAAGTAAAAAGTGTTAAAGGTGCAATATTTTTTTAGAGGTTTCTTCTCTAATAGTAGTGAATGCTTCATTTTCTTCATGTACATCGACTCCTACAATAGAATCCGCATGTGTAAAAGTGAATCTACCTTTGACCACGATGACTGTTATTGCTTGTGTTTCTATATTTTCTATTCTTAGATCAGTGAAGTTTTGCTCATGGAAAATTTCTTTGTGAGGCACTACTGGTAAGAGCTCAAGCATCTAATAGTGGTGATTGCAACCATAGGTCCTGCCTCACAAGTATTCCATCTGAATCCTACAAATTCAAGGATCTAATTGATGGTATTCTTTGTTGTATTGGGGGCTTCTAGAATGTATTGAATTTGTCAAAGTTGTAGTGGTTTGAACACCAATCATATTTCCATTTTAGCTTTGTAAGTCTATGATTGCAATGATCCACTAGAATCAAAAAGTTAGTGTGGAGTTCTTGTTAAGTTATTTTTATGAGCTTCAAAATGATGGGCACTTCTATTAGTTTGTGACATGTTGATGGGTATACTTTTTTTCATTTCTATATAATTTTCCTATTAGATTTCTATATAGTTTGTGAATACATCAATACTCTATGTGAGGTGTGCTTATCTAGTTTTTATTTTTGGAGATTTTAAGAAACTAGGACAAAACCTTGTATTGCTAATACATATATTGAAACAAAAATAAAAAAAAATGGTTAGTCTAGTTATAGTTAGAAGATTTAATGTGTCAAGTTAATTCATTAATTTTTATTGACTTTACGCCATTCTATTAGAGTTAAAATTGAGCTATAAATGTGCATATCAATGGTACCTGAATTCTATATAGATTATTTTGATTAAGCGTTGGATAAGCCTATATTCTCTCAATACTCATGAACAAGACAATGATGATTCTAAAGTAGCAAAGATGAAGTAAATTTATGTCAAAGAAATCCATTTTGAATGTGATTCCTCTTCATCCATAGATTCTAGTCTAAATGGGCTAAAAATAGAGGTTATAAAGAAGTACCTAGAGTCACTACATAAGGCACTCAACATTTGATCGCATTCATTAGTGACACATGATATCACTAGAAAAAAAAGTGTGAATACATTGGTTATCATAGGTAATGAATTATTAAAATTAAAAGGGCCATTATGCACAAGATAAAGTGAGTGGTCAATACCTCACCTCAAAAATCAATGTTCAACTCAAGAAATGGTCATTAAGATTACCAGCACAAGGTGTATGTAAATATATGCCAAATACTATAGATACCCAATTTTGACACACTTAGTCAGCGACATCTTCCAACAAAGAACCAAACAACATATCATTAGGAAAAGACCTTAACCCAATCAAATTGGACACTTTTGCAAAATTCTTGCCAATGCTTTTGGTAAACATGTATGTTTCAACATTTTGACTAGTCCAAAATACCATTAATTAGATGCACTACTTGGTTGTAAAAGTACTACACCAATAGTTTTTTAAATTGCAATGCTTTTACAAACATGAGTGGATTCTCTATGACATGAGCCATAAGCATGCAAATTCCTTCCTTCCACTCCTGGTTTGATCATGCATGCTTTGTCCTCTACTAAAGCATACAAAATTTGAATTTGGTAAATATCCTAATGGTAATTTTTACTCTCTTTTTCTTCAAGGATCATCCCTCCCAATATCTTTAAATAGATCTCATGGGAAGAGCATTAAACAAGAAATTCTAAGATAGCTACACTCTACCAAATTTTCTCTCATTCTTGCATTTGGGGTATATGAATCAAGATTTTAGGTCAGTGGAGCAAGGCGTGGGGGCATTGAATCAAGGAGACTATCTTGGTGCAAAGAGGAAGACCATCTAGGATATAATAATTATAACTCCTCTTTTTCCTCCCCTATTGTTATTTTATGCATTTTCTCTCTTGTTGAGCCTTTATAACACTTGGTTTTGCATGTTATAGCTATTAAAACTTACATTCTTTTATCCCAAATAGCATAGGAAGAACTCAATCTAGAACCAAAATGAGAAACACGGCTTATAAAGTGGATCAGTAGAAACCAAAGATCTTGATAGGCCATGAGATCTCCCTGTGAAGGTGACAAATCATGGATGAAGGTAAGAAAACCCTAGAAAGTTAATCCACCATGGTACTCTATTATTAGAAGGGATCAACACACTGAGAACTATCAATAAGAGATATTTAGCAGTAAGCATGCACACACAGGACCCCTTCAAACAAAAAAACTACAAAGAGGAAATCCATCAAATAGCCCATCAAGAAAAGACACCAACCAATCCCACCAACAGTCCATCCAAAGGAAATCTATGAGCACCAACACCCACAACAACACAAGAAACCTAGGATCCATCCCAGATGCTAGAATGATGTTGCAAGAAAAGGAACCATAGAAAATATAGAATAGAAAAAAAACCTACATCAGAAGACCCACATCAGCCATAGCCAAGAGCTACTCAACTGCATACGATAATATCATGGTCCTTCCCCAAGACCAAGAAAAAGTAGTGAGTATACCCCAAGCTGAGATATCATGGGTAAACAATGTTGGAATCCAAATAAGATAACAAACTGAGGAAAGGAGCAGCAAAAACAAACCGATTGAAAGTAATAATACACAGGTCCCTCCCAAAGCCAAAAATATCTGTTGGGATAGTCTTTGAAACTTCAAATCCTAATTCAGGCCACTCAAAAACCAACCATAAATGAAGGCCACTATGGAAATAACCCAGGTACTATCCAATATATCACCAACATTCATGTCAGTATGGGAAAACACAACCTGGAAGGTCCCAGAAGGATCCCATAACAGTCTTGGAAATGCAGCAGGGTCATCCCGATTGGGAATCCGTAGGAAGGGAGGGGAAAGCAGGAATTTAGGACAAGGTCCTCCTGCCCAGGAGACCTTCCACCCCCCACCTCTCATTAAATATTTATATTCATTCATATACTTATCTTTGTTTTACTAGAAATCATATTCATCTTGTTCTAATCTAATTCCTTCTAGTCATAATTTACTTGAACTCACTCCATTTAATTTTTTTGACATATTATTATGTCTTATGCTCATATTGAATTTTATTGTAGGTATAATAGTAATAGATTCCATCAATTCATTTATTTAATATTATAATTTCACATTTTCTTAGTCATAACTCATTTGCTGGATACAAATATTGCTAAAACTCTATTGTAGGCTTCCATTTAGACATTATAGTAGCATATCATTTTATTCTAAATGTGCAACCCCAGGAAGTGTGCACCTCTACTCTACTTGCATAATAACATCAAAATAAAGGACCATAAAGGATATATAACACAAAAATGATAATAACAAGAAGCAATAACAAGACAAAAATTTAAAAAAAAAAGCAGATGGTTCTATTACTCAGGACTTAACAAAAATCATAAAGGAGGCAGTAACCTATTTCAATTCTATCCTTGGTCATGAATTGCAGTGCAATGAGGAGGCCAAAGATATTTTCTTGTAATATATTCCTAGCATAATAAATGAGGATATAAACCTTAAGCTTCTAGCTCCCTTTTTTGATGAGGAAATTAAGGAAGCCTTGTTTAGCATTGAGCCAGACAAAGCCTCGGGACCCGATGGCTTTCCCCCTCTTTTCTATCAATATTTTTGGGACATTATAAGTGAGGATATAATTTTTGCTGTTAGAGAATTCCAAGCAAGCAATCATATCCCAAAAGGTCTCAACTCTATTTTTATTTCTCTAATTCCTAAGAAGCAAACCCTTGAATTTATGGTTGACTTCAGGCCAATCAGTTTGTGCAATGTTTCTTACAAGATCCTAACTAAAGCCATTGCAAATAGAATGAGAGATGTTTTGCCCCACATCATAGATCCATGCCAGGGAAGCTCTTTCCAGGGTAGGTAAATCTTGGATGGAGTTATCATAGTTCATGAAGCTTTGCACTCTACTCATAATACTAATAGGTCTATGTTTACCCTCAAGCTTGATATGAACAAAGCATTTGACAGGTTAAATTGGGACTTTTTGATTGTTGTCCTCCTTAAGTTTTGTTTTTACTACCAATGGGTTAATTTTATAAAATAATTCATTTCTAAAGCATGGTTCTCGATTCTAGTTAATAGAACAAATTTTGATTACTTTCAATGTCGCAGAGGAATTCGGTAGGGGACCTTATCAGCTCCATGTTATTCATCATTGTGGCAGAAGCTTTAGGTAGAACCATCAAAAATACTTGCAGTTCAAGGCTAATATTAGGAATCAAGGCAAAATCTCTCACTAGGGTTTTTTCTCACCAAAAATTCATCGATGATACCCTTCTATTGACTAAGGCATCGGTGGTTGAGGCCAAAGGAATTAAATACATCTTGCAACTCTACGAGGACGCTACTGGTCAGAAAGTTAATTTTAGTAAAAGTGAGTTATATTTATTGAACACCCCCATTTAGAGGCAAGGAAGGATTGCAAAAATTTTAGGGTGTGATATATCAAACCTCCCCACTTCGTATCTTAGTATCCCTCTTTTCATTGGTTCTCCAAGAGAGTCAATGTGGGACAGGGTTATTAAAAGAATTCAAAAAAAACTTGCTGGATGGAAATGTCATCTTCTATCTCAAGCAGGAAAGTTGACCCTCACTAAGGCCTCTCTTCAAATCATTCCAGTCTATTTCCTCTCCATTTTCAAAGCCCCTATGAAGGTTTTCCAAAAAAATAAGAAACTCCAAAAATAATTTTTATGGACTGGATCAGAGGAGAAAAAAATGATACACCTTGTAGTATGGACCAAAGTGTGCAGAACCAGGGAAAATGAGGGCTTAGGTCTGAGGAGAATTGCTCATATGAATTTAGCTTTACTAGCTAAGCAGGTGTGGCACCTCATTTCTGGTGAATAAATGAATGGATAGCTATCATCAAACAAAAGTATCTTCAAAATATGGAATTTCCAAGTGACTCAGTTCTAATAAGAGGTTTTGCTTTTTGGAAAGCAATTCTCAATTGTAAGGAAATCATCAAAAAATATTTAAGATAGAGGATAAATTGCTGGAATGATAGGTGGGCTAAGGATGAACCACTGACATAATATCCTAACTTAGCCCGAATCAGAGATATCACGAAAGAACTCATTGGTAGAAAAGTCTCTGATTATATGGTTGAGGACAGAGGTAGAATGAAGTGGAAACAAATAAGGATTCAAGGATTTCAAGCAGAATCAAATGATCTTTGTAACATTCTCGAGAAACAGTTTATCCCCATGAGACCCAAGGAAGATCAAGTGACCTAGGCTCCTACATAAAATGGGCAGTTCATTGTTAAATCAGCTTACAAGCTTTTGCTTGATGACGAGGATTTTATCCTCCAAAAGGACTTAGTTTGGATAAAAAATTTAATTCCAAAAATTGTAGTCTTTTCATGGCTGGTTATAAGGAAGAATTCCAACCATTGATAATATGATGTGTAAAGGTATTTGTATCAGTAATCGTTGTTATCTATACAGGGCTAATTGGGAGACCATTTATCACATTTTCCTTGAGTACCCTTTTTCCTTGGCTATCCTAAGTGGGGTTTTTTAGGCCTTCAATATTTCTTGGGTTAAACCAACCACCATACTTGATTTTTTCATCCAGTGGCCTTACCCCTTTTCAAGCCAAATACTTAGATACATGTGGAAAATTTGTCTCAATCACTATCTTTGGCAGGTGTGGTTAGAAAGGAATGATAGAGTCTTTAATGATTCTATCCATGATCATCAAACTATCATTGCCAGGATCCTATTCTTTGCCAACAATAATTTGAACCTTATCCCTTTTGATAGTCGTAAACCTCATCTACAGGAGGCCATGATTGCTCAATATTTAAGCTTAACCTTGTTAGATGAGTCTGTGCCTAGGGTAGTCAACCCCAGAACCAATGTTAAGTTGTGCCCACCTCCTACGGGTTGGTTTAAGCTTAATTTTTATGGAGCATCTAAGGAAAATTTTGGCAAAGCAAGAACTGGTAGCATTGCATGAGATCATAATGGGAATATGATACTTGCATTTTCTGAATATTTGGAAACAAGGACAAACAACAAAGCTGAAGCTAGAGCTATGTGGAGAGGCCTTAAAATGACTCAAGACTTAGAAGGTAATTTGATCATAGAAGTAGACTCTATGCATGTTATAAATCTCCTTAATA
This sequence comes from Wollemia nobilis, assembly GCA_028583015.1. Classification (NCBI taxonomy): domain Eukaryota; kingdom Viridiplantae; phylum Streptophyta; class Pinopsida; order Araucariales; family Araucariaceae; genus Wollemia; species Wollemia nobilis. Next base: position 11,958,655 of record JAQPPZ010016881.1, read on the forward strand.
ATTGGAAAACACCTCCTTAGAGGATCAAAATAATTTTTGAAGAGGTTAGGATTCTTTTCCAGGGAAGACAAGACAGAAAATCCCAACATGTCTTTTGGGAAGTAACAAAATTGTTGATAAGCTAGCCAATTTGGGTGTTGATGGTGAGGGAATTTTCAAATGGGAACACGATATCCCAAGTGAAGTAGAGGATATTATTCAACGAGAATGCCAAGAATGATAGTCAAATTTACTAACAGTGAAGGCATTGTAAGTTCGAAGGCTATGAGTATTTCCATATCTTTTTTGAAATGGACTCACAATAAAAAGTATATGAGCGGTCATTCTTGGTGGATGCTACTTGGAAATACCACAAATACTAATGGGTACAGTCGCATGTCATACAACATGGCTCCTAGTCATATTAGTAATTTGAGTTTGATTGATAATCACAAGGCAGGAAAGAAATGTCAATATAAGACTTCGAACCAGAGCCACATGGACCACCAGATAGCCATCGCCATAAATATAGCTAGCAGGTTCACTTCTCCAAGGCTGATTGGCCAATATGGGATATGTTCCAAAGCATATCATATATGAAAGAAAGCAATTACCAAAGAATTATTAAGAGTAATTGTCAATACAGAGCTTGTGGGAGCATTTTTCAGTACTCTACTATGTGTGTATGTAGCTTTTTGTTTCTCCACCGTTTCAAGGAAGGGATCTATGTCTATTTCTTTTTTTGTAATTATGATGCAGGTGTGTTTTCTCGGGGTATACCCAAAATATTGTATGGAAAGTTTCTTTTTTATAACAGGTTATGTGCCTTACCGTATGTAATGGCTTTGGCGGCATGTAGATTTTACATATATAAGATCCTTAGTAAGGACATGTTCATCAACAACCCTAGGATGATTTTTGTAAAAGGTTTTGGGTCATCCTGTAAAACCTGGTATTAATGCTATAGTATCTTAGCTACCAAAAAAAAACATGAAAATGACAAATAAATAAATATCTTTTATTAATTCTTGTGAATCTCGATTACATATTGGTCCCTCTAAGGGATACCCAGTTCAATATAATTAAATACAAGTAGAATAATGGTGAATATGTCCCCTCACAAGGGGGTGGTGTGCTCCGTAGGCCTCATAATCTCACACACAAACTTGTATAAGGGCTTATATATGTCTCCTTCTCCTTATTTTTCTTGGAGGGATCTTATATGTTGCATGCCTTGAATCGATCCTGTAAACCTATAACTTGTGTGCATAGAAATTACAAAATACTATTAGTAGCACGGGTAGCCTCTCATGATGAGGCTTTATTATTAGATGAGATAAACATGATATATGAGCATTATAATATTACAATGCAAGCACAAAATAAGTGATAAATGCATGAAAAACTCAGAAATAATGATGTAAATGCATTATAGGAACCAAATCTATGCTAAAACTAAGAAATAAAGTAAAAGGTAGTAATAGATCTAAGCTAGAACTTGGATAATAATGCCTAAAACCCTAGGCTATAGCTATGAACCACTGTCAAGGATAGCGGTCGTGAAGTGAAACCTTTCTCCTCATGAACCAAGGACTGTAGCATTATATTCCTCATCTGAATTAATGTCCAAGGGTCACCTCTTGTGTTCATACACTAATTAGGGATAAAGCACATCTGATCTAAATGGTTGTATGGCTAGAAACCATTTTTAAATCGAGTAGAGCTCTACTACTCCAAGGGTTATTGAATCTCTCTCCAATATGCTAGAGCTTTGTTGCACAAAATTTTGATATTCATCGATCATTTGCTTTTCTTGGGAGCATCCATATGTAGACCTCCAAATTTTAAATATAGATATGTATCTTGGATTCTTGGAGAATCCAATATCTAGATCTACATGCAACTGGCCATCCCAAAGGGAAGGATTATTCACAAATGTGCATTAAAGGGGCAATCAAGATGAGATCTGGGAGTTACACATCAAAATCCACCCATAAGTAATGCAAGTGCAGTCAGACTGCATGATCTAGGCCCTCATTCATGGCCAGACTATAGTTTGGTGTTAGCCACTATCCAAAGCAGTGGATAGGTGTGGCTACTCTCAGCTTCAATGACCAGTATTGGTGGCCACTTTGATTGATAATGGCTAAGCCTGGATGGGCTAGAACTAGCCTTTTTGAGTGGTTAGGACCACTTTTGGCTCTTGGAAAGGTCCAAGATCATTCATATGGTCTTTGTATGTGTCCATATGAGTAGTCTCCTAAACATGACATAATTTAGGTGTCTACAAATGTCCCTTTTTGGGATGCGTTATGGGAAAACACAATGCAGGGCAAAAATAGACCACCTAAGGCCACATTGTAGGGTGTGTGATGATCAATGATCCGATAAATATAGGATGCCCTAGTCATGAGAAAAGGCATGAATCCTAGAATCATTGCTTCCAACAAGATAGAAGGCTCAAATTTGAAAAATCTTGCACATGTTCATCAAGCAATCAGGTAGCTTCAATGCTACTATAGATCTAAAAGGAGGAGAGCTACAAACTTAATTAGCGTATTTGATTTTTTTCCCTAGAAAGGGGTAAGCTTATGATAGTTATTGACAATTATTTGTAAGACAAATGCAATTTGACATGATCAAGTGATCCTTTGTTGACTTTGATTATGATTATTGATATTATGACTACCCCCTCAAGTGATGAGTCGATGAGGGAAGGACAATGAATAAAGTGACGAGTTGCTTGACCAAGATGAATGATTTGGATCCTTTTAGAGGTTTGCTTTGTTATTGATAGATTCCATTTCATGTATGATTTCAGCCATTTTTAGTAATTGTACATCTCTATCCCACAGAGCGATCTGACCGTAATGGCCTTCTTAGGGAATTAAGGTGATAGCAATTCTATTTACGCTTATGTTAAATCACTCCATTTTATGATTTGCTAAAAATATCATAGAAATAAATGAAATGAAAGCCTCATTCCTATAGGGCATTCTGACAGCCATGGCCTTCTTTGAGATTGAAGTACAACATTTCAATTCAACGATGACCAACTTGCCCCAAATAGCTTTATGGTAATTTACTCATCTTTCTAGATTGCATGGAGCACTAGTCGCTGCAACCATCAAGTATATAGAGTAGATAACTCAAATATAAAGCTCATTCAATATTTTATTGTTATTCAATTTTTTTGTTAATTTGAATTTTATAATGTTTTTGGATTTTAATTTGTGTGATTTGTTTTGGTATTTATGCACTTTTTATTGTTTTGGACCGAGAGGTGTGCTTAATGGCCCATTTTGAGGTGCCTCGTGGTGATATTTTGAGTGTATTTATCTTTGTTTCCTAGCCACTGTTAGGTCCAGCAGCCCCTAATTGATATTTTATGGTTGCTATCAATGTTAGCGGCTAGCAAGTGCGGGTCGTTGATGCCAGCAGCTGTCGAGGTATAAATTAAAAATATAAAAGTAATTTTTAGGGTTTGACTTTTATTATTACTAGTTGTCAATTTGCACTTTTGAGCTCCGAGTTGAGAGTGATTGATTATGATCCGAGATTCTACCAAATTCAGACACCATGGCAGAGCAGGGCGAGGCATCGACAAGTGGAGGAGACGATGACTCACAAGTATCTTTCAAACCCTAGATTTCTATTTATTTTATTGGATAAAATGAACCTCATTAATTAACTAGTAAATAAACCAAACTAAACCCATTGGCGATGAACCGAACTGCTCAATAGGTCTAGGTTAGGGTTTTACTAGGTGGATCTAGTTTTATGTTTTTTCAATTTTTTTTTGTTTTTAGATGGGGGTGGATATCGTTGGCATGCCGCCTCCTAGATTCTGACACTTAGGTCAGCCCCTAAATGGCCAAAGAGGGGCCATTTTCACCGCCAGTGGCCAGATTGAATCCCAATGATCAATTTTGTGACCATTGGTGGTGGGCCACTGTTGGCTTTAGTGATCACTGAGTGGCCGCTCTTGGCATGAGCATTGCACAACCTTAGGTTTATTTTTGCATTTTTTTTATTTTTAAGGAATTTAATTGATTTTTTTGGATTTTATAAGTGTATATTTTGATTTTTTTGAATTTTTAGGTGCATTTAGTCATTTTTTTCGTAACCTTAGGCTTATCTTAGATAAATTTTACACCATTTTTATTTTATTGCTTCTTTTAGCTGTTAAGTGCATTTAATTTAGGTAATTTAATTTGCACCTTTTAGATCATATATATACAGGTTCAAGACCCTACATTACTTGTGCAACTACTACCCCAGATGGATGCCACAGATTGGTTGTGGCTTGATACCCATGGCCTTCAGTATGTCATGTGGCTATCAATGATCATATAGGATTAGACCTACCTTAACGCCTTGGCACATATTTGGGACTCTAGGACCAACACCTTCCATATCCCCACTAGTGAGATGATGATCACCCTAGAGGACGTATACAGTATATTCCAGATCCCATTTGATGGAGTCCCTATTGTTTCCATTACCACTGATGCTAGATATGTTGTCTTTGCAAGGGTCTTTGACGCTCATGCAACTACTGCATTTGGTGACTAGAATCATGGTAATATTTTTCTAGATCAATGGTATCAGGAGGATGTCTTCCCACAATGGTAGTCCATTCTGATGATGGTTATATGTAACATACTTTTTCCTGACTTCTCTAGAGTGAGGTTCCCATGGAACATCCTAGATATGGTCCAATATTTGATGGATAGTGAGGATCCCATCATCATGGCTTAGGGGAGTGCACTTTTGACCCAATGCTATGATGAGCTCTATCGGATTCAGCACCATGGATGATCCATCATTACTTGTAGTATGCTCCTATAGATCTAGATATGGGAGCACATCAATATGGACCACCCAAGGGGACTACCAGTTGCGATTATTGATATAGCATATGTGGCTCAGTGCTACAAAGGTAGTTGGCCTCGAGATCATGAGGAGTGCAAGATTCAACACCATGTAGAGGAGCTTTCTCACTACATGACATATCTAACTAGCCTATAGTCCAAGGATATTATTTAGAGCCCCTATCATGATTGCCCTTCATGGGCAAAGGTATATAGGTTCAAATCTTAGATTAGGCATGACCGATGGATTATTGGTTGTAAGAATGGCATCATGAAGTTCTTCCACTATTATTGGGTGCTTTGATAGTATAGCCTATAGGAGGATGTACCTCTAGAGCCTATTTTGTATAGGTGGGTCACTATAGAGAGGGATCTCCCACCATATTGGGTTATGATAGTTATAGAGGATGATGACCCTCTAGTAGTCGATTCTAGTATAGTAGATGTTGGGGTCACAAAGGCATATACCCAATGGTGGGTCACATGGATTTGGCATGGTGGTGGTAGCTTAGGTTGGAATCAAGATGAGGCAGTTGTAGAGGGGGATCCTAATAGGCACCAAGTGTGGGCCCAAAAAGAGGACTAGGGGTAAGCTACAAATAAGTAGGTGGTTGAAGAGCAGGTTGCTCCCAAGGAGGAGGAATATTTAGCCCTATATGAGTAGGATTCTCCTCTCTGGGCTCATTTGCATTTCATAGAAACTAAGCTTTAGGCAACTCAAATTTAGATCTTTTAGTGGGACTCTACTATCACTAGGATTCAGACATAGGTTAGGAGTTTTGAGGAGAGTACCACCCTCCATATGTAGATTTATTCAATGCAGCTCAAGATAGAGCATCTCACTTTTAAGAGGGATTTTGCACAAGGATAGGTGGTTCCCATTACTCCCACTGTAAAAGTGCCTATAGGTTTAGATCTGGGTGTAGAGGTCAACCATCTATGGGGTCTCTTGGAGGAATGTGATACTCATATCATAGGAGATATTTTATATATCATTGTAGACACCAAAACAGCACCAATCCGATTATGTGACAACAAGCACTGATCGCACTAACACACACAGCCCCCAGGGCAGCCCCCAGAGGTTAAACAGTGGTTCTAACCACTCACACAGTAGTTTTGCAAGTCAAGGATCAATTTGGCACCTTTTAGACACTTTGTTACTTATTCGTCCCACCCAGGGACGAGTGCGGATTTGTACTCGTCCTACCCAGGGACGAGTGCGGATTGATACTCGTCTCACCCAGAGACGATTACCAGCGCTCGCTTCGGGGTGGGACGAATGCCAGGTTTGACCGACAAAAAGTCAGATCTCGGTGCATGACAACTCAGAACTGCCACTTAGCTTTTCTTGCATGGCATAGGAGTGCGAGTGAGTTCTTTTGACAACTCATATCTGCCAATTGACTCTCCCTTCACTGCATGGGAATGAGAGTGAGCTTTTTAAGACAACTCAGATTTGCCACTTAGCTATCCCTTCATTGCATGGGAGTGCAAGTGAGCTTTTCTAAAACATACAAAGACATGCACAGAGGCAGTTAAGAAGCCCTTGATCAAGAAGAAGTCTTCTCTTCACACAAAAAGCATTCATGCAAAGAAACACTTTTGCATGTTAATTCAAAGAGACCCCTTGGGTCTATAAAATGGTGAGTTTCCTCACCCAAAAGATATATAGAGAAGGAGCATTTTGAGCGACGAAGTGCTGCTAATTCACTTACTTGCGATTTGTGTTTTCAACATCCATAATCTCTTAATCGAAAGAGAGGTTATTGGGTGACTTTTGAAGGCACGAATCAAGAACCAACCCCGATTTTTCTGACCACAATATCCTACCAATTTGCCGACAACACATCACATCAGGTTTCGGACCCATCCCAAGCGGATTGGTGTCGAAGCAAAGTTTCACCCGCGGGTGGTTTGCCTTCGGGCACCCCTCGCTTTATTGCTTTTGGTGACTATTTCTTTTGTAGTATTTAGCTAGTTTCATGTTTATGCTTTTGTCAAGTTTTCAGTTTATTTAGACTCATTTTAACCATCGTTAGATTTATCTTTTATTTTTCATACACAGGTGCTACTGATTCTTTGTTTGTTTCTTTGAACGTAGATTTGCAGCATTAGAGGAGCAGCGAGGAATCTACCTTTACCAATGCAAGCGGCGACAACGTTTTGGTTCGCCCATCTTATATGTGGGCACGCGGAAGAAGGAATTCTGAAACAAGTTGTAAAAGACCAACATTTAACGCTCCTATCCCCTAAAAAGGAAGGAGACGCATTGTAACACGAATTTGTAAAGCATATCAATAAAAGGGCCGTTATTTTTATATTGCTTTGATATCTTGTGTTCATGTTCTTTCTTTTTACGCATTTTTCAATAACATAGGGTTTAAGCGTTATTTTAGTTTCGTTTACATTGCATTTTTAGTTTATCCTTTTTGTTTTCGAAATCTCGTGTTTTCAATGGCGATAACAACAATAAAAAGTTCACACCATGCACATGGCTCTAGAGGCCCCTCCTTGAGGGGCACTCCAACCCATACATTCATAGAACATGGCTCTAGAGGCACCTCCTTGAGGGGCTCTCCAAGTCAGGCCATCAATAGACGAGACTTTAGAACCCCCTCCCTAAGGGGAACTCCTAAGCAACAAGAATATTTTCAAGAAAATAACCAATATATAGCACCTGGTCTAAGTACGAGGCCTCCTTTGGAAGTTCATTTTGGGTGGCCTAGTGATGAAGCATTATGTACTACTCTAGAACAACAAAGGGTCCAAAAGGAAGAACCATATGATTTTGTTGTTCCTAATTTACCCCCGATTAATGTCGGACATAGTAGACCATATCCAGAACATCAGGTTCTCCCGATAGGGCAAGACAATTCTGCTCGCACTTTTTATGCATATCACAGAGAGAGTGAGGAGGATCACTACATTCCTCAAGAATAGTACTCAGTGCAGAAACGATGCACGTCTACACCTGCTTTATATCCAGATCGCTCATTGAGACCAGAGTTTCAAGTTAATGCGGCCAACCTCGATAGAGGGAAGCAACATATAGGGGTCTCAGAGCACCATGATCGAAATAGATATGTAGGGGAGACATCTAGGCCTATTAAACAAGAGACGATGAAACAAAATGACTTGGCATTTGCACAACTAGCCGCCCGCCAAGCACAAATCATGCGGCTTAGGCAAGAACAACAAGAATTAGAACATTTGTGTCGCCTTAATCAAGAGCGCATTCAACGTCAGACAACTGAATTGCTTCACAACAATGCGCCTGAGAAGGCCCCAGTCCCTCGTGCACAACAATCTGAGATGTATGTGAGGCACAACCCCTTAGTGCGAGACAGGTCTCCACGACTTCAGCAAGCACTGCCTCCAAGACCTCTTAGACCTGAGCGGGAGGCCACTCCTCGCAACCGTGATGGGCATCCTCCGCGGGCACCCATCCATGTTTATAGGCCTAGGCCAAACACTCCTCAAGAAGATTATGAGGATTATGACCAAGAAGAAGAGCGGGCTGAAATGCCCTATCAAGGCAGAAGGGATGCTACCCATTTATCCATCCAAAGGCCTCAAGTTCCCCGCAACCCACAGCGGGAACAAACCAAGGAGGAGGAGATTACGTCCTCCGATGCATACAAAGTGTTGTTAGAATGCTTAGAGACTATGGAACTCAAGACTTTTGGGCCCCAAAAGCCTACCTTACGCCAACTCCGTAGTCATCCGGTGCATCCATCAGTGCCAGCACCTCCATACCCCGAACATTTCAAGCTGCCCCAGTTGGCACTCTTTAAAGGGGATGAAGATGCTCAAGAGCATGTGACATGATTTTTGAGCCAATGCTTTGGTATACAAGACAATGATGCATTGCTATTGAGAACATTCATAACCACATTCGTAGGATCTGCCTCGGATTGGTTTACCCATCTACCGAAGCATAGCATCTACAACTTGGATCAACTAGTGGACGCGTTCCTAGAACGTTTTGCTTTCAATACAAAGAAAAAGGCGTCACTCGGTGATCTAGCTAGCCTCAAACAAGTATGAGGAGGAATCTATGGTAGCATATGGGAATCGATGGAGGACGGTGCTTTCAAAGTTGTCCTACCTCCCTCCTATGTCCGACCTAACTCAAATGTTCGCAAAGAGCTGTTTGCGATCGATCTCTGTGCTATTGTAGCTGCAGCAATACGCCACTTTAGAAGAAGCTCTGGCGCAAGCTAGACGTATCGAAGAGATCAAGATACAGGATGGCAAAATTGCCAAGCCTAAGAAAAAAGAGTGGAATAAGAGCACCAAAATAGGGAATACGCAATAGAAACCCACCGCGGTCAATCAAGTTGCTATCAATGCCCCTACGCCTGCCCAAGCAACACAGCCTCCAAAGGCTAATTATCAGGCGGTGCCTCACAATAATTATGAGAAAGATAACAAAAAGTAGGATCAAAATCAGCAGCGTCGCCCTAAGCGGCAATTTACACCATACACTGAGTCTAGGGACTCCTTGTTTGACCGTTTGTCAGTGGCAAACTTGATTAATCTGCCAGATATTCCAACAATTGATCCTAATGCGCCAAAGCCTAAGGGCTACTGAGAGGATATTTTCTATAGATTCCATAGAAGGAAAGGGCATGACCTTAATGTCCGTTGGATGTTTAAAGGTTTAGTGCAAGATCTCATTGATAATCACACATTGGTAGTGGATAACCCCATCGCACCCAACAACCAACAAATGGGTGTTTTCAAAGATCCTTTACCCACACATGATGCACAAACAAAACCTCTGCATGTCAACGAAGTGCAACAGAGTTGCCCCATGGAGGGGTATGTTGGGATGATTAGCATTGTGACAAGAAACAAGAGACACCCAGGAGTTGCCCCCGCGATAGCCACCAGGGAAGTTCCATCCACGTCACAACATCAACCGAATCCTACACAGTTGCCCCCGCCTAGACCAGTGGCCATGATTCGAACTAGACTTACTCAAAGTCTACGGACCACATCGGCTAGGCTCTCCATTTATGAGCTTATTCAACAATCGGCGCCCCATCGGGAAGCTCTTATGGAGATATTAAAGGCAATTGAATTGCAACCCCACGAAGCGGATTCGTTCAACAATTTTGTGGGGCATGTCAAACGAGTGTACTTGAACCAGTCATTACCTTCAGGGAAGATGAGCTAAAAATGGTGACTGGAGATGTAGCGGATCCACCCCTGCACGTTATTGCGCGGGTCAACGGGACTCCGTACAAGCGGGTGTTGGTAGACACTGGTTCGTCCAGTAACATTATTACAACCGTTGCACTGAAACATTTGAAACTGCTAGCCTCTCACATTGCACCTTCCACTTATACCCTTCGAGCATTTAATGATGCGATATGCTCGACAGTTGGCACAATTGTCCTGCCCATACAAGTGGGACAAAAGACCATTCATACGTTGTGCCACATTTTAGAAGGTGAGATGGCTTACAATATCTTGCTTGGGCGGCCTTGGATCCGGGATATGAAGTGTGTCCCTTCAATTGCTCATCAATGTTTGAAGTATACATTTGAAGGACAAGTGCACGTGGTCCCCGTAGATTTGGAACCTTTTAAATATTGCAACTCAGTGCAAATCATGCCGCAATCGACCCTTCCTTCAACGCATGTGGATTTCCAGTTAAATCCATCTAAGAGGGGTCCGACTAAGCAAGAATCTCCATTACCAAATCAATCAAATTCCCAGGCGGGTTCATCTTCTTCATCCAGTCCTCCCACAATGATGCCACCTACGGTGGCCACACCAACGGACAAAGGAAAGAAGCCCCCGGAAGCGGAACCACCTTTAGTCTCCAACATCTCTACGGAAGAGACGCCTAATAGAATGGAAGTTGAGACGCCTAGTTCACCCCACATGGAGTGGACTCAAGGAGAACTCCCATTCGCTTCCCCTCAATCACCAATGATTACTGTTGAGATGTCTAACACGGGCATGGGGGAGTATATAGTGCGCAATGTTGTTGCAACGCCCACACTTCAGTCTATGCAAGACATGGGAAGACCTCGACTCCCCATAGGCTCCGTGGTTCCTTTAGGCTACCCACCTAATCGGACAAACTTTATTTTTGGGGGCCTGGATCATGGCGTTGAACCTTCCCGACAAGAAGAGGAAGATGAAGATCCCTTTGTGGAAGATGTCAACTATCTGGCTAACCCAGACTTCGCATTACGATATCTTAGCCAATGCAATTGGCATGGATACGGGTTAGGCGGGTATGAACAAGGAATGCGTGTTTTGTGCCAACCAAGATACCAAATGCCTTATGACAAGTCGGGAGTAGGGTTTAATCACCCTTTGCCCCTCGACATCTTGGTCGAAAACATGCAAAGCCTAGGGATAGGCAACAAGGATGGGTTGGCATCGGATCCATATGCCAATCCAAATACAACTTATACATTGGGGGATTATTTCCCATTACAAACAAATAACCTTGTTGACCTCAACAACCCTTTCCCTATGGCCGAACAAGGAGAAACCTCATGGACTCACCCACAAGGGGAAGATGGACAAGACCACGAAGGGTCTTCTGAAGATGAGTCGGAGTACGATCATTCGCACGAATATCCAATGAATGACGATCAGGAAAGCTTCCTGATGATGTTCCCATTGAATGATCCCAGTGAGCATAGGCTACCTCAACAACAACAATATCCTTTGGACATAGATGACATGTTTGAACACTTACACATAGGTCCAAGACATAGGAGGCATTTCAACCTGGCGCAGTTATAGCAATTACTGCACCCGCCACTCCAGGCATATCGAGAGCATCTTCCGCTTGGAGACCCTATCAAACCATCGAGTGCCTAGGGCAGACCCTATTTGCAGGTCCGCGCATAGGGCTGATCCCTTTGTGCCAGTGCCTACAGAGCCAGATCCAACGCACCAAGAGCATCCAGAATGTCAGAGTTGTCACATTTGCGGTAATGGAGATTACAATCATTTCATCAACATGGTCTCCATTGACTTGACCGCCCCCATCCATGATCCAGCCAATCCAACACGATTATTGCATCTAGACATAGAGGCTATAGATTGGGATCGCGTTGACACACCACCATCTCCATCAGAGTATTGGCCTTGCGGTGGGATGTTTCATTTCACTCCAGGACGGACTCGGGATGTCTTCCATGTTGAAGAGGAACTTGACGTTCCTAATGATGATCTTAATTCAGCAAACGATATCCATCTGATCCCAATTCCACACCAGTTGGAAGACGGATCCCATATGTCGGTCGAAGCAACGACTGATGTAGACATCGGCACAGATCCAATGAATCCATGGATTCTCAAGTTAGGGGTAAGTCTTTCCCCCGAAGAGCGAGCCGATTATGTTACCCTTCTTAAGGAAAAGAAGGAGGTTTTTGCATGGTCATACAAGGATATGCCGGGACTAGACCCACAACTAGTCACGCATAATTTAACGCTTGATCCGACAATCAAGCCAGTCAAGCAAAAACTATGCAAGATGCATCCAACAGTGGCCTTAATGGTAAAATATGAGTTACAAAAGTTGTTGGATGCCCAGTTTGTCATCTGTGTGGATTATCCTCCATGGTTGTCTAACATGGTTCCTGTCAAGAAGCTCGACGGGAGGATTCGCATATGCACTGATTTTTGAGATCTTAACAAAGCGAGTCCTAAGGATGATTTTCCCTTGCCGAGCATCGACGCATTGGTAGATGCTACAATGGGCCACGAAATGCTTTCCCTTATGGATGGTTTCTCAGGATACAATCAGATTCGTATCAATCCTGAGGACCAACTAAAAATGGCATTCACAATGCCTTGGGGGACATTTTGCTATAAGGTCATGCCTTTTGGCCTTAAAAATGCCGGAGCCACCTACCAACGTGCCATGACGTACATCTTTCATGATTACATGCACAAAACTTTGGAAGATTACATGGATGATTTGTTGGCCAAATCTCTTTTGTGCCCAGATCACATCGGTGACTTGAGCAAGGTCCTTGATCGCCTCATTGAGCATAAAGTCAGACTAAACCCCAAGAAGTGCGTCTTTGGCGTCACCTCTGGAAAGCTCTTGGGTTTCATAGTCTCCAAACGAGGAATTGAGGTCGACCCAAACAAAGTCAAGGCAATCCTTGAAATGCGTCCCCCAACCACCATCAAGCAGCTCAAGAGTCTGCAAGGAAAGGTTGCATCGATCAAGCGCTTCATAGCGCAGTTATCTGACAAATGCCGACCCATGAATAAATTATTGCATAAGGGGGTCACATTTCATTGGGATGACGAGTGCCAGTCAGCCTTTGATGACATTAAATAGTACTTGGCTTCGTCGCCAGTATTGGCACCACCTAGACCAGGAGTGTCATTCTATTTATACATCTCAGCCACTGAGGTGGCACTGGGTGCCATGCTGTCCCAGAAAAATGAACTTCACAAAGAACAGGCTACATACTATCTTAGCCGCACCCTGGTCAGTTATGAACTTAACTATGCATATGTTGAAAAGCTCTGCTTGGCAGTGGTGTTTGCTACCAAAAAGCTATGCCACTACATGCTTAGTAATAAGATGTATGTTGTGTCTAAGGAGAATCCATTGCGATACATGATGAGTCGTACTTATCATAGTAGCCGCACGGCGAAATGGATCATGTTGTTGACGGAGTTTGACATAGAGTTCATTGGACAAAAATCCATAAAAGGTCAAGTCATCGCCGATCAACTAGCTGAGGCTCCTCTTGAAGACGATCAGCCTCCGACTTTCGAACTACCTGATGATGGGGTCTTCCATGTTTTAGAGTCGCCAGATTCTGATGAGCCTGAGTCACAGGCTGACATAACCCTATTCTTCGATGGTTCTAAATGTGAGCAAGGGGGTGGTGCGGGAATTGTATTCTTCACTCCACAAGGTGCTCCAATGCCCTTGTCATTTAAATTAGACTTCCCATGCACCAACAACAATGCAGAATACGAAGCCTTGCTCATAGGTCTTCAGACAACAATCACCATGAACATTAAACGATTGAACATCTTTGGTGATTCGCTGTTAATTGTCAATCAAGTAAAGGGGATATTCCAATGTAAATGTCCAGTTTTGTAGGCCTATAAAGCCCTTGTGGACAAATTCCTGGCACAACTTGAATGGTATGACATCGAGGCACTCCCTCGATCATCAAATCATTTTGTGGATACTATGGCCTCCTTGGGGTCACTCATCCCGCAAGACCCTTCTGGTGAAATGACAACCATTCAAGTTAAAACATTATCGCAATCTACGATGGAGCGTGCAAGCTCTGATCTGACGCCAAGAATCCACATGATCCAGATTGAACCATCTTCGGATAAGTTCTCTCGAATTCGAGATTGTTTGACTCAAGCCAATTGGGGGTCCTTGTTCTCCCCGACCCCTCTTACTAGCAACACCACGTTGTTTTTACAAGTTCTTTCCTGCTCAGCTTTTGTTCGGGATAGACTTCAAGAGGGATTGGCCGTTCATACTATCGAGGTTTTTGATCAGCAAGATTGGTACACACCCATTCGGGATTACCTCAAGCTAGGTAATCTCCCACTTGGATTGACACAAGCCGTAAAAAGATCATTCAAACAGAAAGCGGCAAAGCATGTCTTGTTAGGAGACATTTTGTATCATCAAAATTATGAAGGAATCCTCCTTCGTTGTTTGGACCAGCAAGAGTCCGCTTGGGCGATCACCCAAGCTCACGATGGTACATGTGGTGGCCACTTCAGCGGTATGGCCATCGCAAAGCGCATTCTTCGCATGGGTTATTATTGGCCATCTTTAGAGCGAGATTGTTGCGCATATGTGAAGAAGTGCGTGAAGTGTCAGCACCATGCTAATTTGACACACGTACCTTCTCAGGCCTTGCAGCCGATTCAATCGGTTTGGCCTTTTTTGTAGTGGGGCTTTGATCTAATTGGAAAGATCTCCCCTACGTCGTCTGGTCATCACACGTTTATTTTAACGGCCATAGAGTACTTTACCAAATGGGTGGAAGCAATTCCATTGACCACTACGACTGGAGCCCGCATTGCGGAATTTATTTTGCATAACATCATATGTCATTTTGGTATTCCATCCAAGATCCTGTCAGATAATGGGACACCATTCAAGAATAAATATGTGCGTGCTTTGACCACAAAGTACAAGATTCAACATAGCTTTTCAACACCCTATTATCCATAGGCAAATGGGCAAGCAGAGGCGTCAAACAAAATGCTAGTCGCCATTCTCAAAAAGATAGTTGCAGACAATCATAAGGACTGGCACATTCAGATCCCGCTTGCCCTATGGGCTTATCGCACCAGCATTCGAACGCCCACTGGGGCAACTCCATTTTTGTTGGTGTATGGCTCCGAGGCAGTCATGCCTTTTGAGTTGGAAATTCCTTCCCTACGCATTTCAATGCAAGAGTTCATCGATGATGACACTGCACGGTAGGCCCGGTTAGATCAACCGACGTTGCTCGATGAACGACGCGTTAATGCTCTCGAGCATTTGCGTATCTATCAAGAGCGACTTAAGAAAGCATACAACATGAAAGTCCACCTTAGGGAATTTTAGGTTGGTGACTTGGTCTTAAAAGAGAACCAACAGAATTCTAATTTGTCGTCCCATCTACGGGACAAGTTCACGGCAAACTGGTTAGGTCCTTACATCATTGACAGTAAAATAGGACCTGGAACATACCGGCTTGCCTCTCTTGAAGGAATCAAGGAAACAGAACCCTTGAATATCATTCATTTGAGGCCATTCCACATCTAGAGAGCCATAGTCCAACACAAAAAGCTCCAAGGATTACCACAATCGCTTGGTCAACCCAAAAGCTCCAAGGATTACCACAATCGCTTGGTCAACCCAAAAAGCTCCAAGGATTACCACAATCGCTTGGTCAACCCAAAAAGCTCCAAGGATTACCACAATCGCTTGGTCAACCCAAAAGCTCCAAGGATTATCATAATCGCTTGGTCAACCCTAAATGCCCCAAAGGTATCTATAAACCCTTTGGTCAAGACAAAAGCTCCAAGGATTTTCATAATCGCTTGGTCATCCCTAAATGCCCCAAAGGTATCTATAAACCCTTTGGTCAACACCAAAAGCTCCAAGCGTTACCATAATTGCTTGGTCAACATAAATATTCAAAAATCAACAAAAACAACACAAAAATCAAAATCACAAAAACAATTGCATTTCAATTCCATGCATACTAAAAAAAAAAAAAAATCAAAATCACAAAAACAATTGCATTTCAATTCCATGCATTCTCATAAAAATCAAAATTACAAAAACAATTGCATTCCAATTCCATGCATTCTCATAAAAATCAAAATACAAAAATATAGGTTGCATTAAGCATTGCATCCATACATTGCATACTTCGCTAGGTCATACAAGTCAAAAGCACCATAGACAGTCATTACTTGGCAATTCCATCCTTTTCCACATCAGATCCATTTTCATAAACGCATACATCCAGAATATCACCATCTCTATTTTAGCATAGTCGGTTGTCTCCTAATGTATATAGGGTTTTCGTCATTCAGATGTCTTTAAATTTCTAGCCAAAACTATACATAGTTAAGCAGATTTTACACGGGAAAGTTTTACTTGGATCACACCTTGTTACGTAGCATCCCAACACAAATTAACACACATATAAAAATTCCTAAGTTGTGTGAACGAAAGATGAAACCTGCATAGTAATCCAGGTCACCATAAGCGAAACGGCTATCTTGCTTATCCCCCTGTGCGAATGACCCTAGGAATGCTGAGAGTTGGCAAAAGGACAAGCATCCTCCCTACCCAATTCCCCAAGAATCCCAAGTTCTCAAAAGTTGCAAAACATCAAAAATTTGCAAAACGTCAAAACATTAAAATTTGACATCCTACAGTGCACACATCAAAAGGCACAAACAATAGTGATTCTCGTCACTCCATATTCAAATCCCTTGCTCAAAAAAAAAAAAAAACAAATAAAACAAAAATAAACAGTGATTTTATCACTATAAAGAGCAAGTATCCCAATACAATTGAAGAAAAGAAGGGAGTCGAACTTGAATCCCTGGAACTCTCAGCATTTCGACAGGTCATGAGGCAAGCTTCAGTACCGGTTTGGTTGATAGCCTATCGGTCACTGGCGGTAAACCTCCCGCATGACGATATATCTGTCACATTAACTTGTGTACAGATCAATGTTTGCATGTGGATGAGCTAGCTTATGGTATCCTAGATAGCATCGCAGATTAATCTGACTAAATACAATAAAGGAGTTAGTGGAGCTAATTAGGTGATCCTCAATACAAGTTCGGTTGAAAGCCCATCTGGCATTGGCGGTATCCTGATGAATAACACATAAACGAACTCAATTGCACACACAGGGATGTGAAATAACTTGGTTAAATTCAAGTCGGATTTAGACCTTGTTCAAAAGTCTTGCGAGATAAATGTACAGTCTTGGCTAGTTAGTTAAAATATCTGCATCTCAGAAAAGCTTAACTACATTTTCAAACAACCGGTACATTTCATTCCGTACATCACCATCAAAAAATAGACAAAATACAAAAACAAAGTTTTCACATGCACAAGCATTCCACAAAGTTATCCCATTACTATAGCAAGTCAATCCAATCTTGTACAGTCTATGGTGCATCGACAAATCATCAATAATTCATTTCATTCATTCCATATGCATACATCATACAAATTAGAACCATCGCATTCATAATCGCATATGCATACATCAATGTAAAAACATGTACATAAAAATAAATCATGAAAAATGTATAAACACCAAAAAGAGTCATCTGTATATATATATCATAACAAAATTGCCCGTAGGCTACAGTGCACCGGTCCTCGGACCTCGCTCCCATAATCCAAAAACTCAAAAACCCCCAACCTAGGGCGTCGGCCACCATGATCACGCAGGATCGGTGCGACGAGAACTACCCCCTGCAGTATCAGTCCTCTGAGACCTCTCAGGGCGACTGCTCGCCCCTGCATCATGCCCACTAGCACCTCCCTCATCTCGCCGCCTATGACGGGATGATGCCGACTGCTCCGTCCCACTGTCTCTCATCCGATACGATGAGCCACTAGTCGAAGGCTCTGGTATTCGCCCACCAAGGTGGATAATCTCACCCTCCATCTCTACCGATGTAGCCTCCACTCTGCCTCCCGCCTACGATAGTACATGATGGCATCATCACACTGTGCTAGCTGCACCCGTAGGAGATCCCTCTCCCATGCAACATCCATATCACCCTCCTACGAAACGAGCCCCTCCTCTCTCGCTCTGCCAACTATGTCCGTAGGAGATCCCTCTCCTACGTCATCTCCCCAAGCTCTCCATCTCGCCTCTGCAATAACCTCGTCAATCGTGCTACCTCAGCGCGCAACCCCGCCTCTGTATCCCCTGGCACGGCCGGCTGCCTCGGCCTCTCTGGAGCATCGGCCTGCTCTAGAGCATCCTGCATCTCTGGCTGCTCCTCCTCATCAACGTCCTCTCCTACATCTACCACCTCCACCATATCCACATCCGTAGGAGCTCCCCAACCCTCTCCTGGTGCCTCTGCACCCTCTCCGCCTCCCGCTGCCTCATCTCCTCCCAATGGCCCCTCACCTCGCCACTGCCGGAGCGTCCACCACTCCTGGTACTCGGCAGTCACTCCGACGTCATCTACGTCTGGAATGTCCAGTACTATATCAGACTCCTCCCCCAATGGCTCGAGGATCGATGTAGCTAAGGTCCTCTCATCACTCCGACGTCGATAGACTACGGGTTCCCCAGGCAACCCCTGGCGTACCCCAAACTATCGTGTCACTCGGAGATAGTGAAAGTACTCCTGCTCCGTCCCGTGTCGTCCAATCACCCATCTCCCCCTCTGGACCCGCCGAAGCCACTCATCCACCTCTGGCCATGCGGGACAATCCCGATATGGCCTCCATACCACATCTCCGAGAGTCAGTCATGCCAATGCATCTCTGTAATGGTCCACGTCTCCTGCAAACCATCGACTCTACCCCCGCTCCTCCGACCGATACCATAG
Organism: Wollemia nobilis; assembly: GCA_028583015.1. Taxonomy (NCBI): domain Eukaryota; kingdom Viridiplantae; phylum Streptophyta; class Pinopsida; order Araucariales; family Araucariaceae; genus Wollemia; species Wollemia nobilis. The sequence goes on from JAQPPZ010016881.1 coordinate 11,977,587, forward strand.
AGCACCATAACCAATATCTCTGTCCACCATGTCCGCCCGTGTAGTCCAGGGTAGCCCTCGTGGTCGCTCTACGGCTATATGCTGCCATGCCCAACACTGCAACAAGTAACTACAGCCAATCCCCTTCTACCTCTGGTAGCGGACCTCATACAACTCATCATATAATTGAGCCAAAAGCGTCTGGCCCCATCTCATAATCATCGGCTCTGTCATCGGACAATCCACTAACTGCCACACCACCTCCAATAGGTTCCATGGGAACCTCGCTCCTGACGAGTCTAGCAGGAGCATGTTGGAAATGAGGCTCATGAGTAGTGCATGCCTCACTCCCAACATTCCCCTCGCATACCACCATCGTACCAGAATCCCCCCAATCTGACAATCCAGCTCCGCCCTCTCCAACGAGCTCATCCCATCCTCATCCTCTCCATGTCCAAAATATCGAGTCAGTACAGCCGTCCTCTGGCCTCGTGGCGTCGTCCGGATGGGAACCCCATCTATCGAAATCCGAAGAATCCGATACACGTCCTCTAAGGTGACGGTCATCTCCCTTGTCGAAAGATGGAAGGTGTTCGTCCGAACATCCCATAGGCCGATCAAAGCTGTAATGTATGCCCGATCCGCAACAACTGCATCCAACCGAGCCACATGCTTGAGCCCTAAGGCATCAAGCCACTCCCAGTCCTCAGCACTCAATGCCTCGTGGGCATTAGAAAAAATAGTCGGTACCCGATGTCGACTCTTCACCACCTGCACATCACAGAAAATAACACACATCAAAAACATGCATCAAATTACCATCACATGTACAAAAATGCATAACTGTACAGTAACATCTTTCATTCACATGTACATCCATTACAAAAAAAAAAAAAAAATTTGACATGGTTTACCTACGGTTTTACCTAAGTTTACCATTTCAAAACAAAAAAATTCATTCAGTTTTCATCTTACATTTCATCAAAAACAACAAAAATTTGACATGGTTTACCTACGGTTTTACCTAAGTTTACCATTTCAAAACAAAAAAATTCATTCACTTTTTCATCTTACATTTCATCAAAAACAACAAAAATTTGACATGGTTTACCTACGGTTTCGACCTAAGTTTACCATTTCAACAAAAAAATTCATCCATTTTTCATCTTACATTTCATCAAAAACAACAAAAATTTGACATGGTTTACCTACGGTTTCGACCTAAGTTTACCATTTCAAAAAAAAATTCATTCAGTTTTCATCTTACATTTCATCAAAAACAAAAAATTTGACATGGTTTACCTACGGTTTTCACCTAAGTTTACCATTTCAAACAAAAAAATTCATCCATTTTTCATTTTTACATTTCATCAAAAACAAAAAAATTTGACATGGTTTACCTACGGTTTCGACCTAAGTTTACCATTTCAACAAAAAAATTCATCCATTTTTCATTTTTTAATTTCATCAAAAACAAAAAAATTTGACATGGTTTACCTACGGTTTCGACCTAAGTTTACCATTTCAAAAAAAAAATTCATCCATTTTTCATTTTTTAATTTCATCAAAAACAACAAAAATTTGACATGGTTTACCTATGGTTTCGACCTAAGTTTACCATTTCAAAAAAAAAATTCATCCATTTTTCATTTTTTAATTCCATAAAAATAACAAAAAAAATGGGCATGGTTTACCTACGGTTTCGACCTAAGTTTTACCATTCACATCAAAAAAAAAATATTTTTATAACCATGGTTACCCTAAGGTGTTACTCTAAGTTTCATTTTGGGTTTATCCTATGGTTTTCCATCTAAGTTTCCATCGGTTTGCATCCACGTTTCATTTGGTTTCATGGTCTTTAATTCATTCACCTTTTAATTTAATTAATTAGGGTTCCATGTCTTAAACAAAAGAAAAACACAATAAAAACACATTTGCATTTTTCAAATTCAAACTCGAGGAGATAGTGCACTTACTGGTCTCGCCTCGGCTCCGCCGCTTGACGACCCGGTCTGTGCACTCATGGTGGCTGGAAAATCCGGCAAGCGCTTCGCGTCAAAAAATCTACCTCCTCCTCCCCGAGCTCCAAATCGCAATCGATGAACAGTGCAAATGAGCCAAATCCGTCATTTTCGCATATTTATACTTTTTGCTTGTTGGTAATCGTCCCTGATTGGGACGAGCGCTTTTCCCTCGGAGGCACGCTCGTCCCACCCCAGGACGAGTACCATCATGGCGCGCTCGTCTCACCCCAGGACGAGTACCATCATGGCGTTCGTCCCCCCCGGGACGAATACAAAAAAAAAAAAAAAAAACCAAAACATAAAAATGACAAATGCCAACAAAACCACTAAAAATTGTCGGACAAAAGTGCTCTTGCACTTAACCTCTTGGCATAAGAAAACTGATGTCGGGGTCTACCTTGTCGTTATCCTACTCCCTAAGAAGGCTACCATAGCCGGACCGCTCCACGGGAAGACGGATTTTCGCCAATGTTAACCCCAAATGGCATCCCAAAATGGGTTCACACCCACCAAAAATAGGTCAAAACAATCGAGAAACTGCTCGAGCATGCATCGGATAACATCCGAAGGCACCCTCACTTAAGTCATCTTGGGTCAAGCGACTCGTCGCTTTTCTCATGTCGGTCATTCCCTCATCGATTCGTCGCTTGAGGGGGTAGTCACACTTAGTTGCCAATCAACACCAATATACCCAGTCTTGGAAATGACACGCATTCAAAGGATCATTGCAAAAGACAATCGCGCCCCTGCTTGGGGCAGCAAACAAGCAATTATCACAAACTGATCATATACTTGGCATTCGTGAATCATGAACTCAAGGTTCCCACAGACAAAAGGTTGCGCCCTTTGCCTATTTCATGACTGATCAATGTCTAAGTTCAAGTAATACCTCACCGAACCAGGTTAATGCTTGATTTAAGTTCCTTAGCTCGTCAGAAGCAAGGATTCAAGAATGCGTGCCCTTTCCATACTTGGGGCATCAAGAGTTGGTTAGGTTACTGAGAAACCCTAATCATTAGTGCTTTGGTTATCTATTTTTGCTCAGCATTGCACCATGCATAGCGCTTTCCAAAAAGGGGCATCTGTAGACACCAAAACAACACCAATCCGATTATGTGACAACAAGCACTGATCGCACTAACACACACAGCCCCCAGGGCAGCCCCCAGAGGTTAAACAGTGGTTCTAACCACTCACACAATAGTTTTACAAGTCAGGGATCAATTTGGCATCTTTTAGACACTCAGCTACTTATTCGTCCCACCCAGGGACGAGTGCGGATTTGTACTCGTCCTACCCAGGGACGAGTGCGGATTGATACTCGTCTCACCCAGAGACGATTACCAGCGCTCGCTTCGAGGTGGGACGAACGCCAAGTTTGACCAACAAAAAGTCAGATCTCGGTGCATGACAACTCAGAACTGCCACTTAGCTTTTCTTGCATGGCATAGGAGTGCGAGTGAGTTCTTTTGACAACTCATATCTGCCAATTGACTCTCCCTTCACTGCATGGGAATGAGAGTGAGCTTTTTAAGACAACTCGGATTTGCCACTTAGCTATCCCTTCATTGCATGGGAGTGCAAGTGAGCTTTTCTAAAACATACAAAGACATGCACAGAGGCAGTTAAGAAGCCCTTGATCAAGAAGAAGTCTTCTCTTCACACAAAAAGCATTCATGCAAAGAAACACTTTTGCATGTTAATTCAAAGAGACCCCTTGGGTCTATAAAATGGTGAGTTTCCTCACCCAAAAGATATACAGAGAAGGAGCATTTTGAGCGACGAAGTGTTGCTAATTCACTTACTTGCGATTTGTGCTTTCAACATCCATAATCTCTTAATCGAAAGAGAGGTTATTGGGTGACTTTTGAAGGCACGAATCAAGAACCAACCCCGATTTTTCTGACCACAATATCCTACCAATTTGTCGACAACACATCACATCAGGTTTCGGACCCATCCCAAGCGGATTGGTGTCGAAGCAAAGTTTCACCCGCGGGTGGTTTGCCTTCGGGCACCCCCCGCTTTATTGCTTTTGGTGACTATTTCTTTTGTAGTATTTAGCTAGTTTCATGTTTATGCTTTTGTCAAGTTTTCAGTTTATTTAGACTCATTTTAACCATCGTTAGATTTATCTTTTATTTTTCATACACAGGTGCTACTGATTCTTTGTTTGTTTCTTTGAACGCAGATTTGCAGCATTAGAGGAGCAACGAGGAATCTACCTTTACCAACGCAAGCGGCGACAACGTTTTGGTTCGCCCATCTTATATGTGGGCACGCGGAAGAAGGAATTCTGAAACAAGTTGTAAAAGACCAACATTTAACGCTCCTATCCCCTAAAAAGGAAGGAGACGCATTGTAACACGAATTTGTAAAGCATATCAATAAAAGGGCCGTTCTTTTTATATTGCTTTGATATCTTGTGTTCATGTTCTTTCTTTTTACGCATTTTTCAATAACATAGGGTTTAAGCGTTATTTTAGTTTCGTTTACATTGCATTTTTAGTTTATCCTTTTTGTTTCTGGAATCTCGTGTTTTCAATCATATATCTACATATGTAGATATAGATGTTAGGCATCACTCCTTGGGAAAGATCTACGATAGGGGGGTCATAGCAAAGCACGCATAACACATCAGGGCAGTCATCATTTCATCCTAGCCAGAGGACCAGGTTTCATATAGAGAGGACTATGAGGACTAGCTCCCACCATACTCACAGGGACAGAGCTAAGGGTGGAGGTGAGGTAGGGGTGCTAGTGTAGCCTGATGAATTTGATTATTTGGATTTATTTTTTAGTGTAAGGTCAGATGACCTACACTTTTGTAGTTGTAGCATCCAAAAAGGCTTGCATCTAATATTAAAATTGCTAAAAATGATGCAAATAGGCATACACAAATTGACAAGAATGAAAAGAATAAAATACAAAGATTTTTTATTAATTTCAAATCAAGTATAGTTATAAATCCGTCACTATTAGGGATGCCCATTTGCTACAAAAATTACAATAGTTTTAAATCCCCCTCAAGGGTAGGTGCATTCCAAATGCCTTTCAAAATGACACAAAATGCTCCAAGGTGTCGATGACCTTCTCCATGATTAGCGGTATTTTTTTCCTTGCATGTCAAAACCCTATTAGTCCTATGTGCAATAAACAACAAGAAGCATAAGTAATAGAGGATGCCTCTCTTGATGAGGCTTTTTGAGGAAATTGTATGAAAAGATGATGTTACTAGCATATAATCAAGAAAATGCAAGAAATCTAGTAGACCTGTGAAAGATATGAAAATATGCTATGAAACATGTAAAGTAAAAGCATATACATCTATCTAATGGTCTAATTATGAATTTGAAAACATGGAAGCATGAAAAAGATTCACTAGTATCCTAGTTACAATATTGAAAGCAAGACAACTAAACAAGCTATTTCTACCGATCATAAATATCTAATAATACAACTAAACCTAAATTATGCTTAATCTAATGCCATTAACAAATCCTATGATGATAAAGAAAGGAAATTAGGGATGATACCCTAACCGCAACTTTGTGGTGTGATGAGCACTGTTAGTCGTGGCTGATAGCCATGATGGAGCTTGAAGTGTGCTTGTCCTCCAATTCAAGGGCTAAATTTTTGAATCCTCTTGCCAAATTGATGGTCAAGGGTCACCTCCATGTCCTCTTAACAAATTTGGTGGTTGAATTGCTCTGATTGCATGTGAAATTTACATAATTACATTTCTTAGATCTCATAACCTCCTAGGACCTCCATGGCTTGAATTGCCATTTCAATCTCTCAATTAAGGGTAAGAAAGCAATGTCATAATGCAATTAGGTGACTATTGAATTTGATAGGGCTTTTCTGCTCAAATTCACTTATGCATCTCTTTGTTTGCTCTTAGATTTTGTATGGATTTGCTACATTTAAATGAAATCTTCTCTAGACTTCTTCCCAATTTGGATGGGGATCTTATAGCACCTTGTAGGGCTATGTCCTAGCTTCATGAGGAAGCCAAGATCAATAATGGGCAGGTAGAGCAGTTGGAAGGAAGCTTCTTGATCATCCCACCCCAAACTGCTCGGATCTACAACCAATTGGCCATTTGGAACCAACTTTGACTCGATCAAAGGCCAACTAAATTTTGATGCTAGTCGCGCTCTAATACGCGGTCAACACTACTAACCACGGGTGTCAACCATTGTTAACACTGATTAGGCCAAAATACCTAATTGAGTAGTTAAAACCACTGCTATACCTTGGTATTTGTCCAAGGTCTTCCATATGGTCTTTTAGCATGTCCCACATGAGTAGTCACCTCGAAATGACGTGTTTTAGGTATCTACAGATGCACCTTTTGAGATGCATTATGAGATCAACCAACTCTGAGAAAAAATAGACCTCCTAAAATGATGTCGTAGGTTTGATGATGATCATTAGTTTGATCAACATTAGATACTCAAGGTCCAGTAAAAAGACATGCATCCTAGAATCATTGCTTCCAACTATATGTAAGGCTTAAATTTACAAAGCTTTGGCAAGCTCCAGCGATGATCGAGTAGCTCAGGGCTACTATAGGCTTCCATGCCATATAGATCCAAAAGGAGGAGAGATACTAACTTAACTATCATATTTGCTTTTTTTCCTAGCAAAGGGTAATTTTATGATAGTCATTTGCAATGATTCATAAGATGAACATAATTTTGACAAGATCAAGAGATCTACGATCAAGGGATCTTCTATTGACTTTGATTATGATTATGATATTATGACTACCCCTCAAGCAATGAGTTAATGAGGGTAGGACATTTAAATGAAGCGATGAGTCACTTGACCACTATGAATGACTTTGAACAAAATAAGATTTAGCATTTGATAATTGATTAGGCCTAATCAGCTGTGATTGCAACTATTAAGAGTAATTGTACATCCCTATCCCATGGAGTGATATAGTCTTAATGGCCTTCTTAGGAAATCAAAATGATAGTAATTCTAATTAGGCATGTGTTGAATCAAATTGTTTGATGTTCTGGTGAAAGTTTCATAGAAGAAGTGATATGATTGCTTCATTCCCGTGGAGTAGTCCAGCTATCTGGGTCTTATTGTAGCACCCTAAAATTGGCACAGTAAACTTTAGTAAATAATTACAATTACCTTAGTAATAATTCAAATTCAAATTTCAACCCCAAAACTGCTCCCAAACCGCCTGCTGCCCATTTCCTTATTTTTTGTGCTTTGTCTGTTAGACGATATTGTCGTCGATCAGATGATATCACCTCAGATCGGATGAATTCATCTGGAGCAGAACGTCCAGACGATCTCGTCCCAAACTAATTTGTGCATAATTAGCTTCTGTTTCAACGACATCTCTAATCTGGGCAGAAGCGTGTCTGCATCATTAGAGACCTCCCCTATTGGAGTCTTCCATATTAGGATGATCTCCAACATCCTAACTTCCCTCCTAAGCCTATTTAAACCTTAGGACCCCCCTTGAAATTCCCCTGGCTGAATTTTCCCATAACTTGACCTTTGCATGCATTAGAATACCCTGGATTACCATCTGCATTTGTACTTTCCAAGTTTTCTTGCAGGGACCTCATTGATTTTCAGTCGGAGCAAGCTCAGATCATCACAGACGATCCTGTCCAATTTGAGACGATTTTGTACCAATCCGAGATGATTTCGACTGTAGTCAAAATTGGGGGCAATCAGTGCCCTGAGTTTGCATTTTTTCTCCATTTATTTATTGTTTTATTATGCATTTAGTCAGTTTTATTATTATTTCTTGTTATTCTGCATCTTGGAGTTCACCCATGTAGTTTAATTGCATAATAAAATCATGATTATCTATTAAAGCATTGTAATTTACTTGCATTTCTATTCGGGATTATCTTATTAACATCTTTATTGTTATTTCACATCATTTTCCATTATCAATATAGCTGCATTTTTTGTATTTTGTATCTATTTCTCTGTTTGTAGGTCTCTGACGAATTCGTCTGATGAATTCATCAAATCTCAGACGATCCTGTATCATCGTAGACGATCCTGTCAGATCAGAGACGATCTTGACTGCTTCAAAAATTAGAACCTCCATCAGACATCCGGAACCAGGTATGGATTTCTTCACTTAATTTATTCTCTATGTTTTTTGTTTAATTATGTTCTTTGTATTCATTTAGTCTGCATTTTCATAATAGAACAACTTAGATTCATTTGGCCAAACCTAGTATTTGAATGATTAAAGATAAAAACGAACACATCAAACACATTCCCAACCTAGGCATGGAGACTGCCACTAAACGTTTCTTGGTGAACCCTACCATCCGTCAAAAAATCACCTTAATACACCTCCCTCGAGAGGTGGGACCTTCCAAAGGCATCTCAGTCTGAGGTATTGTCCCATCCTTCCTGCATCCCCCTTCCGAGCGCGGATCCTTTAGCTTGAAGGTAAGGGTGTGGAAAATTTGGAACGATACATTTTGGTGAACCCGACGTGAAACTAAAACCTTTTGAAAACAAAACAAAAAACAAAAAAAAACAAAAACATAGATGCATTTAAAAATCATTAGAAAACTACTAAGTTGCACATCATGTTTAGATGGTAGCTCCTAAGAAAAGACTAGCAGTTACTATAAATGTTGAAAACCAATTAGCAGCCATAGAAATTAATTTTGTGCTTAGCGTGCCTAAAACAAATAGAAACCAACTTTTGTGGAAAGAACTGGATAGGAGGCTAAGTGTCATTTCATCTAGGTCAACAGAACTTAAACAAATCAAGAGGCTTGTCCTAGATAGAATCTTGGATCCTCATCAACTAATTTTTTATCATGAACTTCAGAGAGCCTTCCATAGGTGGTTAGCTTATAGGAGAGCTCTTGTGTCTTCAGAATTGTTCACCTTTGAGGAATATCTCGAGAACGCAGCTGTTATACACCAATTCCTAGGTTGTGTAGAAGATCAAGAGGTTGTTCTTAAAGATAGGGAAAGGTGGAGGAGAGTTCCTCGGGCTGTGTTATATCGAGAGTATTGCCATGAACTTTATTTCTACCAACCAGAATCTGAGACAAATAATATCACTATAGCACTTTTCATTAAATTCTTGAAAGAAAATTTTCAATTTGAAGAAGAACACTTCATGAATCCTGAAGAACTCGAGCCCATTAATGATATTTATAAATTGTTTATAGAAAACTAGATCATTGTTTTCATTATTATTATTTCTTGCATTTAGTGTGTTGTTTGTTATCTTTATAATATTGTTACAAAAACAAAAAATAGAAAAAAATAAGAAAAACCAAAATATAACAAAACCAAAATATTTTATTTTAAAATCCTATAGTAGGTATATAATTAAAATATATACCTCTTAAGCTTGTCACATATATATATATATATATATATATATATATATATTTGCTGAAATCTAAATTTAAGCACAATGCCTAGACTTAGGAATGGTAAACAAACTGAAGAAGAAGAAGAAGATTGGTTAAGAGACAAAACAAAAAACCCAAATGTCCTTCCTGAGGATTCAATTCCGAAAGGAGAAACTCTATAACAGCCAGAAGATGAGCTTGTTGTAGATGAACAAGAAGAAAATATTAAAGAGGAAGGATCCTCATCCCCTAGAATGGCTCCAGATGGAACTATTGCTTTTGATAACTTAGATCATTTTTGGAAATTTTTCAATAATAACATTGGTGCTCTTAATATGGTAGTTCGTATTGATAGAGGACAAATTAGTGACACTCAAGCAGCCATGGAACATATTTTTGACATACACACTAATCCCTTTTCCTTTGTTGATCAAGAAAGTGATAAGGCCGGACCATCCAATAGAGATATGGTCACTATGATTCAGAACATGCAAAAACAGCAGGTTACCCAACCTCCTAAGGAACCTGTTATTGAGCCTAAAATCATTCCCACACAAAAGAAACTTTCATTCACTGCTTTATTTTGCCAAACTATTGATCAATATGCTTCAAATCGACAAAAACCTAAAATGAATCCAAACACCAATTTTCAACAATCTGGGATACAATATAATACAACTTCAAAACTTCTTCATAACACTCTTCCTACCAAAAATTTACACAATAGCAATATAGCATCTAATCTTCATGTCCCTTCATCATATGTTCACAAATCCCATATTAATACCCTACCAAATCAATATGGTGGGCAAACCAGTAATCTGGAATCCATGGTGAAATAGTTAGCTTCGCGCATGGACCAGATAGATCCCTACCGTCCCTCGTACAATTATTGAGAGATGTGTAGTCAGCCTTTGGATCCCATAGTTGTAGCACAACCATACCCTAAACACTTTCCCATGCTCGTCCTGCCTATATATAAAGGAACTAAAGATCCCATAGAGCATCTTTGCATTTTTAGGATAGCATGTCATGATATATCACATGATGACTTGCTATTACTAAAAATGTTCCCAAAAAGCTTAGGAGGAATGGCATTAGAGTGGTACTATCAATTGCCCACTCATTCTTTGAGAAATTTTGAAGAAACAGCTGAATCTTTTGTCCATCAATTTAATGCCTACATCAAGAGGCATGTCACCATTAAAGATTTATACAACTTAAAACAACATAAAGATGAATGTTTTGCTGATTTCTTAGCTAGATGGAGGCAGTTGACAGGAAAACTGCACTTTGTGCTACCTTATAGGGAAATGTTAGATATTTTTATTAATAATTTACAAGAACAAATATCCTATGAGTTATCAATCTGCTACCTTGACCACCTTCGATCAAGCTATAGACTTAGCTCGAAGGGTGGAAGATGCTCTCATTAGGAGAGGCCAACTTAGGAAGAAAGATGATGAGAAAACATCCAGAAATTAGTACAAAAATAAACAAGTTGTAGGTGACAGAGTCACTGATAGTAGAAACATTGCTAATATCAATACAACGAAGACAACAGAAAAATTTATATTGAAACCTCCTGATAAACCTCCTTGAGAGTTTACTAGACTCAATCAACCATTATCAACTATTCTACCCCAATTACTCGAAAGAGGTTTGATTCAATTACCAGCTATCTAGGAACCTGATCCAACTATACCTGGATACAGAGCTGATTTACATTATGATTTTCATAGAGGACCTAGACACTCTACAAACTCTTGTAAAAGATTGAAACATAAAATACAAGATCTAATTGATAATAATGAAATGGAGGTGCAAGCCTTCCAACCTAAACAAAATGCTCCTAATAATGCTCAAAATACCATTCCCCAAAATCAGAATCAAAATGCTAATCAATCATTAGATATATTTCAATATCCTTTACCAAAACATGGTAAGGAAGTGGCCAATCAAATCGAACATCATAATGTTACCCCGCCTACCCTATATGTAGGGACTATTAGCGGACAATTATCTATTCAGGATCCTCAAATATTTGGCACAACTTTATCCATGGTTACGACCAGGCCCCTACATAATATTCAAACTCCAGATCCTAGTGATGTAGAATCGGATACTAAAAGTGAAGTAGACATCACCTCAAACCAATCGAATAGTTCTGAAAATGAATCAGATCCTATTCAACCTATCACAGATGCTATGGTTATAGAAGAACCATTTCCTAGAAGAGTTACTACTCGACCCTCTTCTAATCAGTTCCTTCCTAATGAACAAGCCAACCAAGACCAGTTTAACATCTTCAATATAACATTGTAGGTACCATCAAAGTTGTTACTAGACAATAGGCTCAAAATATTCAACAAGAACCAAATCATAATGATGTATCAGTCCCATTTGTTTTGAAAAATCCCAACAAAGGGAATTATGCTCCTAATGTTCAACCTAAACCTCCTTATAATATCAATGAACAATTATCCAATACTACAACCAGAATTTCCCTTTTGGACCTATTAAGATCTTCTCCTACACATAGGGATGAATTGATGCTTACATTAAGCCAAATGATGGTACCTCAAAATATTCAACCCGAAGCCATGTCCAATACTATCATCACTCGATAGGTCGATTGTATTGACTTTCGAGATAAAGATATCCCACAACATAGTTTACATAAGGATAACCCCTTATATATTACTACCCTAATTGGAGATGTAGCTGTCAAAAGGGTTTTTATTGATAATGGTTCATCTCTAAATATTTGCACTTTTGACTTCTACCAAATATTTGGGTTTCGAAGTGATGAAATGAAGCAAACTGACATGATCATAAAAGCTTTCAATGACAAAACACAATAAACATGTGGAGTTATCACCATCCCATTGCAAGTTGGTCCTAGAACCTTAGATACGACCGTGTTTATTGTACATTGCCCCGCATCGTACAATATACTCTTGGGTTGTCCTTGGATCAATGCAATGCGAGTTGTCCCATCAACTTTACACCAATGTGTTAAATTCAAATTTAAAAATCAGTTGGTCACTATCCATGGTGATCCCAGACCCTTTGATATGTGTGCTCTGGCAGAACCTGTTGGAGTTCAATTTTGCCCTACTCTGTCATCCACACATCCTAATTCTTATTTTTCATCTAAAACTGTGAAACACACACCCATAACTTCATCTATGTCTCCTTCATTAATTTCACCCTCATATATAGATCAACAATCTTCTAAACAAACCACTCTAGAACCTCAAAAATATCTTAAATCCACAACCAATCCTTCATGTTCCATCCCTATAATTTCAAAACCTATAGACCCATCTATTAACACCTCCACATTATCTACATCTATCATACCTTCCACATCTAAAGATATAGGGAATGATCCTTCTACATCTTATGCTCTTTCTGATGAACTCTTACCTGAATTATCTAAAATCCTTATATCATAAAAAACAAATGCTTCTATGCAAAATTCTATTATCTTAAGTAATTTGCCACCATCTCCTCGTACTTTGGGCCTCCCACAACCTATGGGAAGTACTTACCAAGTTGGGAGTTGCGCCTTCATTTATAAAGGATATGATTGGGGAAGAATACCCCGAAACATCAAGACTCATCATGATGGATATGCTCGATGCTATTTTGCTAATGAATATATTAAAGCTAAACCTATAATGCTTAAAATGGGATATAAAGGGAAAGGCTTAGGACCTTTCCAAAATGGTATGAAAGAACCTATTGAGGTAGCACCATGGCCGGCACGATGTGGTGTGGGCCTATTTCCTAGTAAGGGTCAACCATTCCCTTTTGAATATGATGATCAACTCATATGTTATCAAGATTATCTAGATAAACAAGATTCTTTGTGTCCAAAGAATAATCCCTTTACATGCAATATACTATCCATAGTTTACCCTGAATTGATTGTTGAATCCGACGATGAGTTGGAGGGAGATATTTTCCATGATGTCTCCGTTGAAGAGATGTTACACAATGGTTTTTATTTTGATGGTTCTATACCTACTATAGCCCAACTTGAGGCCACGACTCCTCAAGATGAATTATCCAAGTTAACCTTAAAAGAATTACAAGAATTGGACGTTTCACCTGCCCCACCTAATTTTGAAAGAGATCTACACATGGAAGTAGAAAACGTCATTAAAATTAACATTGGAACTGAGGATAATCCCCACATAATCAATATTGGATCAAAATTAAGTCAAGAAAAACAAGAGCAATACATTGCATTCCTTAAAGAATATGAAGATGTCTTCGCTTGGACATATGAAGATATGCTAGGTTTAGACCCTTTTGTAGTCATGCATCACCTAGTAGTCCATCCGGATGCTAAACTTGTTAAACAGAAACTTAGAAAAATGCATCCCAAAGTGGCCTTGCTAGTCAAAGGGGAGTTAGAAAAACTCTTGAATGTTGTTTTTATACAAGCTATTGATTATGCTGAATGGATCTCAAATGTAGTTCCAAGTCACCAAGAAAGAAGCTACCAAAGTTAGGGTTTGCATAGACTTTAGAGATATTAACGTTGCATGCCCTAAAGATGATTTTCCTCTTCCAAACATGGATCAAATCATTGACTTTACTGTCAGGAGTGGAATGATGACCCTAATGGATGGATTTTCTGGCTATAATCAGATCAAGATAGCTCCTGAAGATCAGGCTAAAACAACCTTTACTACCCCTTGGGGTACCTTTTGCTAGAAAGTGATGCCATTTGGTTTAAAGAATGTAGGCGCAACATATCATTGAGCCATGACTTATATATTTCATGATATGATGCATGATATCCTACATGATTACGTAGATGATATTATAGCTCACTCTATTAAATAAGATGATCATTTAGATGATTTGAGAAAAGTATTTAATTGGTTAAGAGAATACCTTATTCAATTAAATCCAGCCAAATGCATATTCGGAGTTAATTTCGATAAACTATTAGGGGTTTTAGTTTCTTTACGTGGTATCAAAATTGACCCTCTCAATATTGTGGCTATCACTGATATGCCCGCACCTACCCATATATCTGAGTTATGAAGTTTATAAGGTAAACTTCAATCCATCCGTCGCTTCATCGATAAGCTGGTGGACAAAATCAGTCCCTTTCTTAAGCTCCTTAAGAAGGATATCCCTTTTAATTGGGATGATGAATGTAAGGAAGCTTTTGAACTTCTCAAACAATATCTCCTTAACCCACCTGTGCTTTCACCGCCTAGACCTAATCGCCCATTTATCCTGTATATTTTAGCTTTAGATTTTGCCTTAGGAGCTATGTTAGCTCAGCTTGATGATGAAAAGAGAGAACGTGCTAATTATTACATTAGCGAAACCCTCATCAGTTATGACACTCGCTACACAGCATTAGAAAAACTATGTCTAGCAGTCGTATTTTCTATGTAGAAATTACGCCATTATATGCTCAGTCAAAAAACATATGTCATTGCTAAATATGATACCTTGCGGTATCTCATGAGTCGACCTTATTTATCGGGTCGTACAACGAAGTGGGTTCTTTCTCTAAGCGAGTTTGAACTCACGTTCATAGGATAAAAGTCTGTTAAGGGTCAAATCATAGTAGATCAACTAGCTGTTGCACCCTTAGAGTTTACCCATCCCCTCATCATTGAGTTTCCTGATGAATGCCTTCAATTAGAGGCAGACCATGTTGAACAATGGTCCTTATACTTTTATGGAGCTCGATGCATGAGTGGGGCTGGTGCGGGCATTATTTTAATATCTCCGCAAAAACACATTATACCTTTGTCCTTTAAATTAAAATTTGCTTGCACCAATAATACTACTGAATATGAGGCTCTAATCCTTGGATTACGAGCTACCTTGGCGCTAAAAATCAAACATCTGCTAGTTTTTGGTGATTCTCAACTTGTTATAAACCAAATTAATGAAGTTTATCAGACCAGATATGATAAATTGCGCCCATATAAAGCCTATGTTTTACAATTAATATCTCTATTTGATCAAGTTACCTTGGAAGCTATTCCTCGAACTAGCAACCGTGCATCTGACGCTATGGCCACAGTTGCATCTCTTCTGCCCTTGGAGTTAGATGACGAATATGTCACCATCATTATTCATTGACTCCAGGAACCCACTTCACATAAGTCATGCTTAGAACCTTTGGATGTGTTTCTAATCAATGAGACTACTCCTGAACCTGGTATACAGATATATTTGATTTTCTTCACAATGGGACTTTCCTCCGCGTTCTAATAGAAACCAGCGTTGGTTATTATGTAGACGAGCAAGTCGATTTGTAATAATTGGCAATACTTTATATAGGAGATATTTTGAAGGTATCCTATTGAGATGTTTGAATTTAGAAGAATCCAGATCAGCTTTGAGTGAAGCCCACAATGGATCTTGTGGAGGACACTTCAGTGGTAGTGTCATTGCTAAAAAGCTCCTTAGGATAGGATACTTTTGGCCTACCATGGAGAATGATGCCCATGATTATGTGCGCCATTGTGACAAGTGCCAGAAACATGCTAGCCTTGTCCATGCCCCTGCACAAGAACTGTAGGCTATTTCATCTCCTTGGCCCTTCTCAAAATGGGGCTTAGACATTATTGGCAAAATTAATCCTGTGTCATCTGATGGACACAAATTCATCATAACCACCACTGAGTATTTTACGAAGTGGGTTGAAGCTATGCCTTTAGCTTCCTGCACTGGAACACAAGTCTCTAAATTTATTATTAATCAAATCATTTGTAGGTTCGGAATTCCTGCAAATCTCATCTCAGACAATGGAACTTGTTTCAAAAATAAAGATGTTAAGAAATTATGCCAAAAATATAAGATTCAACATCACTAGTCCACTCCTTATTATCCTTAGGGTAATGGCCAAGTAGAAGCTTCTAACAAAACCTTAATCAAAATTCTCAAAATATTGGTCAATAAATCTTGCCACGACTGGCACATTCAATTATATCCAGCTTTGTGGGCCTATCGAACTAGTGTTCGAACTCCCACTGGAACTTCACATTTTGTTTTGGTTTATGGCGCTGAAGCCATTTTTCCCTTTGAATTAGAAGTTCCTTATTTGGCTCTGCTACTTCAAGATACCAAAGTAGGAGATGAATATCGAGTTGGCAAACTCAGTCAGCTGGAACTCCTAGATGAAAAGTGCATCAATGCTTTGGAGCATCTTCATGCCTAAGAAAACAAGCTTAAAAGATCATATGCTAAGAAAGTTCGTCATCGATCCTTTGAGGTTGGCGATCTTGTTTTAAATGAAAATAAAAAAAATACTAATGCAACTAAAGACTTTAAAGGTAAATTTGAGCCCAACTGGCTTGGACCATATATTATCACTGCTAAATTTGAATCGGGAGCATACAAATTAGCTACCTTAGATGGTAAAGAACTTAAAGAACCCATGAACATTTTACATCTTAAACGTTACTATGTGTAACAAAATTGGTCATTTCATCATTGTATATATTTGTTTAAAATATTTCAAAAAAAAAAAACCACTATCTTATATTTCTCTCAATTCATAACTTAAAATTAAAAACACCAAAAACATTCAAAATCATCAAAAATCTTCAAAAAACATCTTTTATTTTTGTACTTCTCAAATTGTGACATATTGCAGTTATATTTTCAAATTATTTTGGATAAATTAGCATTTATTTGGAATCCCACACTTTCACATTTCACATGAATAAATATCTTGATTTATTTGGTATGATTACTAATCTCTCTTATATCAAAGTCCACAAAATTCAATTAAATAAAGTTTGAGCATAGAGAATTGATCTTGTTATTTACTTAAACCAAGCATATCTTTTCACAATAAAATGATTATATTTGTAATGTCCATGCTATGCTACATAGTAGAAGTGGTTTCTTGAGCGAAAAGTTTCCCCTGCTATCCTATCATGCACATGGTCTAGAATCTTTGAGAATTGGCAAAAGGACAAGATCACCCCTACCCAGAATAAAAATCCCTTGCTCTAAAACTAATCTGAGCAAGTATCCCTAGAATAGGATGCAAAAGAAAAAGAAGAATCAAGCAAAATCATTTAGCACTATTTCAGCATTATCTCAAATATCAAAGCAAAAGATACAACAACAAAAAAAAAAAAGGAGGAAAAGAACGAAGCAAGAAAAACAAGCAAAAGCAATAAAATCCCTTTCCCTACCCATTGAAAATAAAATAAGGGTTGATGATTTTGAATCCCTGGAATTCTCAATTATTCAAAAACTGTGAGGTAAGCCCCATAACAGGTGGTTTGTGCCCAACCCGCTTGGCCTTGGGTAACTCCTAGTGTGGTGATATGTCTATCACATTAGCGACCTTCTTTTGTATAGACCTATGTCTGCTTATGGATTAGCTAGCTCTTGATAACCCGACTTACGTAGTAGTCTGGTATGGTTATATGCATCTAAATCATGGTTAATGAACACTTATTTAGTTACTTCAAATCACTTGTATCATAGTATCTTGCTCAAACCTGGTAAATGAACAATACAATTGCACACACATTTGTATCTGAGATATTTTGTGTATTATTATGATAAATCAAGATCATAAATGAACTCACATATGCACATGGGATTCCTTATAAATATAAATTTTGTCTTTAAGATACTTTGAAATATTTTTGTAAAATTGTCTAGAATAATTTCATTTTCTTCTCTGAGAACAATTGTTTCGTATACAGACAACTACATGCATTATCAAAAATCAAAATCATTTTAAAAAACATGCAATAAAGTTACATTTATATATATTATCGACTTTCGTGACGATGGTATAGTTTCAAAACCACAATTGGAATCTTATGCCTAGCACAAGTCCTCATCTTCATATTTGCTATTTATTTTCAAAAATTAAAAATCAACCATGCAATAAAACTATTTATTTTCTTCTTTTGGATTTCGCGATGATGGTATAAGTCTATACCTAAATATTCTATGCCTAGTGCAAACCATTGTTTTAATTTTATTTTCCCATTTATTCCAAATCATAAAAACCATGTGACTTAAATCATTATGTTACACAATTATGCTTTAACAACAATGCACATTGTTTCTATTTTCATGTCATTATGTCAACTTCAATTTTGCAACCATGGTATAATTTCTAAGGAATTATTCAAAATTTTATCACACTTAGGAATTTATGCCTAGCAAATCATTTTAAAATATTTCATGCATACTATTTTTATGACAATCTGAAAACAAATCACCATCATCATCCTCATTTGCATCATCACAACAAAGCCTTGAGACAGTCTCTTAAGCACTCTTTTACTTTTAACAATATTTCTATACTGGGATTATCTTGACGACCGAGTGAGTGGCGACTCCATGAAATGGTCTATAATAGCAACAATGTCCTTTGAAATTATTGTTAGAAGTCCCTTTTATTTTTATCAAATCACATCACAAACAACCAATTTGTTTACATCAGATTATTTCATTTAAATTCTATAAGCATGACATTCAAACCATAATATTTCCAATGACATAATTCCATGAATCATCAAATCAATCACACCAAACATTAAAGCATCATAACAAACACATAATACAAGTCATATGATCAAAAATATCTCATCTATATATATATCAATAATATATACATCATCTCAAAATTGGATCGGTATGCCACAATCTGTACCTCGGCATACTCGATCCTCTATCAAAAAATAATCAACACTATGTATCAATATGTGTAGCCCAGTCTATAGCAGCTAGCCTTGAGAAGCCCTCAATCTCTCAGCCTCATATCCTCCCTCACCCTGAGGTGGATGAGGTGGCCCCATCGTAGTTTGTGTGGTGCCATGAGTCCTGGACGTCGATCGTGATGATGTCCTAGATGACCCCATCATGACAGGCTCTACAATATGAGCTGGTAATGGCACCCTCTACTCTATTGGCACCACCTGGTAATATAGATCCTGATAGAATGTAACCTGGGCAATAGCTCATGCTAAATCCCAAGTGGTCGCCCCTCCACCTTGAGCCCTGAGTCATGTAGCCTCATCCTACAAGGACTACACCTGAGCTTGGAGATGAACAGTCTCTGCTTGAAGAGTAGCCATCTCGCTACTCTCTCCTACCTCGACACCCTTGCCCTTATTGGGTGATGGTGGAATCTCTCTCCATGGAGAAGGGGGTCTCTCCTCCCTCCTCTCCCACTATTGTGACCTTTGTTGAGCCTGTGGCCTCCTCTACTCCCTCCCACTGTGACCCTGTGCCACCTCAATGGCCACCTAGCACCACCTCCCCATCCGATGCACAACTGCATGAATTAGATCTTGAGCCCTCGTCATCTGAGGAGGGTAGATGCCTATGTACCAGGCATCATAGCCGTTGGCTACCCCAGCATCGTCCCCATCCACTGGCTAGATTGGGGTGTCATCCATGTCCTAATTCCAAAAGTGCTACATTTTTGGAGCCTTTCTAACTGTAGTGTTATCTCGGACGGTTCGAGAAAACTCGTAGTCTCTAAGAGATGGGATCCCCTGATGTAGACCGAACTGCCTCAAAACTTGGTCATACTAGTGGAGCTCCACCTCTCCCCTCTCCATCCTCAGCCAGTAGGTTCACCTAACATGAGCCAGCTCCTTTCCATCCTCGGCCCACCCTGGATGATCTCTCCAAAGCCTCCAAGTGATCTGGTCAGAGACAAGGTCATCAAGTAGTCTCCAGGACATTGGCAGATCTATCTGCCACTGTGAACCTCTCCGAAGCCATTAGTAGAAAGCTCGGGGCCTCTCCCCGTCAATCCCTATTAGTGGGAGCCCTATCGGCCTCTTCACCATGATGTGCTCCTAGCACCAAACCTGCAGTAGTGATGTCATGACTAGACATCGACCGCCCTTTTATACGACCCCATGCAGGATCCTATACAATTGGCATAGTACAAAACTCCCCCAAGCAAACCTGTACCTGTGGTCTCTCATGTCACAGACCACATCTATCAGTATCCATGGTACTCTACATCCACTCTGATGGCATAGTAGCAGACCACCTACAACCCTAGCCAAAACCTGTGTCAGTCTAGATGCCCTAGGCATCTAGTGTAGCGACTCGATGTTCACTCTGCCCTTCTCCAGGGAGAAGCTCGGATCTCTGCATAGTTGCATCATTGTGTGGACCTGATTGGCCATGAGATTTATTAGTCTTCCTTGTATGGGTATCCTCAAAATCCTCCATACATCCTCTAGTGTGGGAGTCATCTCCCCTGTCGATAACCAAAAATAAGAACTCGGATACCACCTCTCTACTAGGGCTATCAATAGCCCCATATCTGTAGAAACCTGTGGCATATCTGCCATATGTTGCAAGCCGACCTGAGCCAACTGATCTCACTCTACCTAAGATAGAGCGGCCAAGTCATCCCTCAGCCCATCGTATTTCCATTCTCTAATCTTTAGTAATCCTCTCTACAACATAAACAACAAACCAATAAAAATCAATAAATAATTAAGTAAAAATGCAAGTAAAATAAGTCCACTTTCATACAAATGATGATATCATCCACTATCGGATGATATCGTCCCAAATTAGAGCAATTTCGTCTTTGATTTCGCATGAGGGAATCGTCCCTTATTGGACGAAATCGTCCCCATCTTGCTGATTTCGCCCTTGGACGAAATCGACGATATTGAGACGATGTCGACAAAATCAAGACGATTTCGTCCCGACGACGTCGATGGCCCAAAAATGGCTATGATTCTCAAAAATCAATCAAAATTGATCTAAAAAGCATGAAATTCTAAATTAAAGCATTCTAAACTAAGTTTAGATTCTTACCCGTAGCCCGCGTTGGACCTCTGTCGATCTGTGCGTTGTCTCGACCATTTTGTTTGCAGAGCTCCAGAAACCAGAAAATGAAAATGAACAATAACAATGAATTAGGGTTTTACCCTATTTTTCTTAATTTTATTCAAAAACAATTAAAAACATTTTAAATTTTACTTTTTCACGTTTTTACCTCAAATGTTCGATTTGGGTAAAAACACGGAGGGGGCACCATAGTAAGCTGTCGTACAATTCGACCTAGAATCATTGCTTAAAAATGGGAATAAATTTTTTGCTTTCTCGTAGATCAAGAAGAACTCGTCTTTAACGCATTTTCCTTGGAAAATTTTCTAAAGAGGGGGCAAAATGTAGCACCCTAAAATTGGCGCAGTAAACTTTAGTAAATAATTACAATACCTTAGTAATAATTCAAATTCAAATTTCAACCCCAAAACTGCTCCCAAACTACCTGCTGCCTGTTTCCTCATTTTCTGTGCCATTTTTAGAGTTTGTTTTGTCTGTTGGACTATATCATCGCCGATCAGATGATATCGCCTTAGATCGGATGAATTCTTCTGGAGCAGAATGTCCAAATGATCTCGTCCCAAACTGATTTGTGCATAATTAGCTTCTATTTCAACGACGTCTCTAATCCGGATAGAAGCGTGTCTGCACCGTTAGAGACCTCCCCCATTGGAGATATTCTATATTAGGATGATATCCAACCTCCTAACCTCCCTCCTAAGCCTATTTAAACCTTAGGACCCCCCTTGACATTCCCCTGGCTGAATTTTCTCATAACTTGACCTTTGCGTGCATTAGAATACCTTGGATTACCATCTGCATTTGTACTTCCCAAGTTTTCTTACAGGGACCTCATTGATTTTTAGTCGGAGCAAGCTTAGATCATCGTAGACGATCCTATCCAATTCAAGATGATTTCGTACCAATCTGAGATGATTTCGACTGCAGTCAACATTGGGGGCAATCAGTGCCCTAAGTTTGCATTCTTTCTCCATTTATTTATTGTTTTATTCTGCATTTAGTCAATTTTATTATTATTTCTTGTTATTCTACATCTTGGAGTTCACCCATGTAGTTTAATTGCATAATAAAATCATGATTAGCTATTAAAGCATCATAATTTACTTGCATTTCTATTCGAGATTATCTTATTAACATCCTTATTGTTATTTCACATCATTTTCCATTATCAGTATAGCTACATTTTTTGTATTTTGTATCTATTTATTTGTTTGCAGGTCTCTGATGAATTTATCTGATGAATTCGTCATATCTCAGATGATCCTGTCTCATCGCAGATGATCCTTTTAGATCAGATACAATCTTGACTGCTTCAAAAATCAGAACCTCCATTAGACATCTGAAACCAGGTATGGATTTCTTCACTTAATTTATTCTCTGTGTTTTCTATTTAATTTTGTTCTCTATATTCATTTAGTCTGCATTTTCATAATAGAACAACTTAGATTCATTTGGCCAGACCTAGGATTTGAATGATTAAATATAAAAACAAACACATCAAACACATTCCCAACCTAGGCGTGGAGACTGCCACTAAACGTTTCCTGGTGAACCCCACCATCCATCAAAAAATCACCTTAATACACCTCCCCCGAGATGCGGGACCTTACAAAGGCCTCTCAGTCCGAGGTATTGTCCCATCCTTCCCGCATCCCCCTTCCGGGCGCGGATCCTTTAGCCTGAAGGTACGGGTGCAAAAAATTTGGAACGATACACTTATTAGGGTTTGAAATGAAGCATATCAATTCAACGATGACAAATTTACCCCAAATATCCTTATGGTAATATACTCATCCTATGGGATTGCATGGAGTACAAGTCACTGCAACCACAAATTGTATAGGGTAAATTACTAGATATGAGGTGCATTTGGCTTTTAGTTTATCTTATTTTTTTGTTATTTTATGAATTTTTTTACAATTTTAGTCAGGTGGGTATTTTTAATTCAACATTTTTTAGCTCCTCATGATGTGATTTTTTAGCATTTATTACGGTTTTCTAGCTGTGTTTGTCAAAAGCAACTATGTTTTCAAATTTTTCTAGCCACAGATGATAGCCACGATTGGCAAACCCTAGTTTTGTGCCTACGGGTGTCAGCCACGGTCAGGTAAATAATAAGCAATATTTTAAAATTTTCCTATCATTTTTTATGTCATTTTTAGTTTTATAGCTTGCAAATCCTAAGTGCTATGAGATGTGATTCAACAATTCTAACGTGAAGTGCTGCTAAAACTCAACCTCACTACCACCTGGACCAATGGCAACCTAACTTGGAGGAGTCGGTGCAACTAAGGTAGAAGCACACAAAACCCTTGACCATTTTTATTTTACCGATTTTAAAATTAACTTCACTAATTAATGGGTTAAATGAACCTCATTAAACTGTCGATAATGAACCTCACCCTAGTTAGATTTAGCTTAGGTTAGCTTAAGGGGAGGGTAAAATTAATTTATTTTTGGGTTTTTTGTTTTGTATATTATTATATATATATATTTTTTTTTTGTTTTTCGGGGAATGTAGGGATGGGAAATGACCTGAAAAGGTCATATCGCCTAGCCACGGCTAGCAAGCACAGTCCCCAATTAGCAAATTGGGGGTCACGACTATTAGCCATGGTGGGATTCAAAATCCAACGGTTAAAAATTTGACCACCTCCCTGATCGCGGGTCTGAACCGTAGTTCACAACTTTAGCAACTATGTTTTTCCATTATTTTTGGTGTTTTGAAAAAATTAATTTGTTTGACATTTTCAAGCTCATTTTTTTATGTTTATGGTTGATTTTTAATTATTTTTGCCTTATTATTCTGCTTTCTATCAGACCCTGACTGCTAGGGCAAGGAAATTAGAGATCCTTCACAACCTATGCAATGCCCTTTCTCAGACATATTAGGTGTGGTTTAGGGATATATAATTTGGCTATCTTACACCTCCCCTCCATCAGGGCTAATTAGGCCTATATGAATTGACTCAATGCAAGGATGCACAAACCAATACCCTTCACCTTCCTACAGGTGATATGACCATCACTTTGGAGGATGTTTACTGCATCTTCCAACTCCTGCTATATGGCAAGGCTATCACATATTCATCGATCGATGTGAAGGATGCAGTCTTTGATCATATTTTTGGCTGCCACAATGAGGCAACATAGTAGCACTCGAACCACAGAGGGGTCCACATTGAGCATTGGTAAAGACAACGGGTTTTCATTAACTGAGTGACCATATTCATGCACCTGATTGTGCAGATCACTCTACCCAACACATCTAGAGTGAGTTTCATGTGGAACCTCCTAGCTAGGACAATGGAGGTCCTAGTGAGTCCTACTGATAATATTCTCATCCTGTTCTAGGGGAGTGCCTTATTAGCATAGCTCTATAATGAGCTATACCATATTACACATAGGAGTAGAGTTAGCATTGGTTGCAGCTTGCTACTTCATATCTAGGGGTGGCAACACATCAAGATAGATCATCCTACTTGTCTACCACGTGAGATTGGTACCATTGAGGAGGTGTGCAAGTGCTATGTGGTATTCTGGCCTCGTGAGTAGGAGGGCTTTCAGAGTAGGTCTCATACAGGGGATCTAGCGCACTACATTGGATGATTTGTAGCACTACAAGTGGATCAAATTAACTGGCACCCATAATTAGATTGCCTTCCATAGATAGAGGTTTATGACTAGTTGCATTGGGCACACAGAGGCATATGGCTCCTCAAACACAAGTTTGAGGTACTAGAGTTCCTTTACTTCTCTTGTGTTACCTAACAGTTTGGGATTAGGTAGGACATTCTAAAACTGTCTACTATCTATCATCACCTCACTTTTAAAGAGGGACTTTGCATGACCTAAGGTGGCTCCATTGGGCGATGAGGATGATGACTTTCAAGAGTCAGGTTTGACAGATGCAGGGACCACTCCTGACTATGATACTTGGTGGACCCTCAGGGTATAGCAGGGATTTGAGGGCCCCTTGGGTAGGGTAGTTGATGATGTTATAGAGTGTGTAGAGGGCATAGAGGTTGATCCTCATGATCATCGAGTCTATCAAAGGACTAAGGGTGGATGGGGTGAGGGATCTATAGAGGATGTGCCTCTAGTTAAGGAGGAGGATGAAACTCTCAAGGAGGGAAAGGCACCACATGATAGTGATATTGGGTAGTGTAGGGCCTAGGTTGCTAGCCTATAGACTCAGGTAGATTCCTTATAGACACAACTCTTACATTGGAATACCACCATTGCCACCATATAGGCAAAGGTGGGGGATCTAATGTCTTGACTTACAACAGGGTAGTTGTAGTGGTGCAACAATGAGGAGGAGAAGACTTCTATACAGGCTAAGATTACCATAGTAGATATAGAGATACAGTGGATGACAGACCAGCACATCCTCATCTAGTCTCAACTAGATGCCCTTAGGTTATAGTATGATGCATTGTGGGCTAGGATGGAGGACCCCTCCTCTTCACAGATTGCTCTAGTACCTCCATCTACTCTAGTAGCTTAGGAAGCATAGAGAGTAGCAAGGCTAGATAAGGGGGTAGATATTAGGAGACTTCGGGCCTTGGTGTAGCAGCACATTGATTATGGAGCATGAAGTGTTTCCTACATATATACTTTGAGAGGATCGATTGGGATCCTAGGGGGTGATATTCCAGAGATGCCCATGGCTTTAGGATCTTAGAGGACTCATACTTGAGATATAGGCCAATACTTAGGTAGCTCCATTCATGGATCACATAGGTCAAAGAAGACCTCTGGTGCCAGCTCTAGGACTCACCAGGATGGTGGAGGCAACGGTGGAGCCTCTCAGGCTAGGGGTGCAAGCACTGCTACTTAGTACAGATCTTATAGATGCTATTGTACCATTTTTGTGTGTAAGGTTGAGGACCTACATAGATGTATCCTACAGGCATTTTGGACATATACTGATACATTGTTGATTATTTATTTTGATACATATATATACATATGATCTGACATTGAGACTCATTATATGTGTAGTTTATGATTTTTATTGTTTTACGTTTTATGATATGCATATGGATGCAATGTTTATATGCGATGTATATTTTATGCAATATGATGTGATATATGGATGACATGCATTAGACAGATGATGGATAAATGATTTTTAAATGCAATGATATACATGTGTAGGTGGACTACTTATGATAAATGTATATGAATGTGATATATGATATTAAATAAATGTTTCATTTACTATACTTGTACACATTTAATTTATGTTGTTATGACATAATCTGTGCCATGTATGTATTGCATATTTCTTTGTTTCTTTGATAATGTTTTTTTTTTAAATGAACATGTATGCTTTAATCACTTAAAACATAATGTATGAATGCAATATGATTTTATACAATCTAATGGATGATACCATTGAATTTATAACAATCATGAGATGTAATTGCTATATCTTTTTATGAAAATTGATAAATTGTGCACCCATATGTGAGATGCAATTATATATGTTTTTTGTTCATAAGCTTTTGTAAATTAAAATAATATGGATAACATAGTCAGTGGCCATGTAAATATCATTTTTGACATCCATCTGGTATCTAACCTACATTGCAAATAATTCTAATAAACAAAATTTCATAAAAGAAATTGATTTTTGATGATTGCATTGAAAATTGCTTATTGCTATTTGGAAATTTTTGAGGTTTTCCATGAAACTCAAACACCTTAGTTGTCTAATCAAAATTTGTATATTGATTATACTAGACTTTAGAAACATAAGGCTTTCACTAGGATAGGACCTAATGATTCATTATCCTTGTGTGTGCAAATTATCATATTTAGATAAGGCATAAGCATACCCCGATGTCAGGTGGGATTCTTTCAGTCCATTGCTAAGATTGGGATCCTCAAATGTCTATCCAATCCTAGGTTTAGATTTTAGTTGGACTAGAATACTAGGCGATACAGGACACCTAAATCTAGCTCTTCCACATTCAAACATTGGTCTGCATAAAAGTGAAATGCTAATGTATTAGACATATTATCATGTGTAAGGTACAGTAATGCTAAAAATTCTAGGGATTCAAGCTCGCCCCCTTATTTTCTTTAATTTATCAAGATACTTGCTCATGTAAAGTGATAAGAATCACTGCTTATTTTGTACTTTTCTTTTTTAATGATAAAAACCACTATTTGTTTCATACTTTTTCTTTTATATATATATATATATATATATATATATATATATATATATATATATATATATATATATATATTCTTTGAGCAAGGGATTTGATATTGATAGGATTTCATTTTGAATTTGATCTTAATTTAATTTCATTTCTAAGGATTTAAATTTGGAATTTCACTCGGGGAATTCATTCTGGGATTTTTCTTCTTTATTTGTAAGCAAGGGATTTATTTGGGTAGGCAGCAAGCTTGTCCTTTTGCCAACTGTCAATATTTCCTGAACCGTCCGCATAGGAGATAAGCAAGAATAAACTTTTCACCTTAGGATACCTTGTCCCTCTTTGTAGCATTCATCTGTCCCTAGTCCTAATTAAGATTATTTAGTTTGGATATTAGTGATAATATTTTGATATGCTAAGGGCTATCAAAACTAGACCTCATATACAAAAGCAAAGCAATCTTTCTACCAAACTCCTAAGAATACCACTAGGTATGGTTGAATGACTGAAAAACCTTAGTATATTCTTCATAGCAACAAAAAAGGTTTGTATTAAAAAACACAATTACTCACAAGGATGATAAATGGATGAAAAATATAGTGCATAGATGCATGATTGAAACACAAATGTGGTGTCATTTGTAAGATTGTAAACATAATTTATTCTAATGTAAGTGTGAAGGATGGAAATGCCTAATGTAATGCAATATGAAATGCATGTGGTAACTGGAATGCAATGATGCAAATGAAATGCAATGATGCAAATGAAATGCAATGATGCAAATGAAATGTAATGCAATGTTTTTGAATTTTGATATTTTTCCAATTTTTTAGATTTTATTTCTTTTTAAATTGACAAAAGGGCTTACATACGCATTTGGAGCCTTTTAATGGATGACCAAAGGGCTTATAGATGCCTTTGGGGCCTTTTTATGGTTTTAGGTATAAAATTATTTAATATGAAGGATTTTGAGAGGTTTAGGCTCTTCAACCCCTTCCAACTATGTTAAGCAATATGTCCCAAGTTCAATCTTCTTAGACATGATATACAGACCTAACCAATTAGCCCCAAATTTGTCTCACATTTTTGGCGATAGATTAGAGTTCTGTTGGTTCTCTTTTAGCACAATATCACCAACATCAAAGTATCTCAAATGGACTTTATCATTGTAAGCTCATTTTAAGCACTCTTGATAAACACATAGATGCTCCAGGGTATTCACGTGATGTTCATCAAGTAGCATCAATTGGTCTAGGTGAGCTTGTCGTGTGGTGTCATCATCAATGAACTCTTTCAATGTGACGTGCAACATTGGAATTTCCAACTCTAATGGTATAATGGCCTCAACACCATATACTAGTGAAAATGGAGTTGCCCCAGTGGGTTTTCGAATACTAGTCCTATAAGCCCATAATGTAAGTGGCAACTAGATGTGCCAATCTTTGTGGTGTTCTTGTACCATATTTTATAAGATAGAAACCACTGTCTTGTTTGAAGCTTTAGCCTACCCGTTTTTCTATGGATAATATGGAGTTGTAAAACTATATTTGAGCTTGTACTTAAACATCAAAGCTCTCATAGTTTTGTTTTTTAATGGCATTCCATTATCCAAAATTATATTGGATGGTATCCCAAAATGACTTATGATATTGGTGAGTATGAACTTAGCAATACGTGCTCCAGTTGTCATTGTTAACAGGATTGCTTCCACCCACTTAGTAAAGTACTCAATAGCCATAATAATAAATGTATGTCAGCCCGATGATAAAGGAGATATGTTATCAATGAGATCCAAACCCCACTGAGAAAATGGCAAAGCTACTTGAATGGGTTGTAAGGCCTGTTATGGCAGGTGCACGAGATTTTCATGATGTTGGCATATAGTGCATTTCTTGACATACACATTGCAATCCTTCTCAATAGTGGGCCAATAATAACCCATGCAAAGGTTGTGTTTGATGATAGCCATGCCACTAAATTGGCCATCGCACGTACCATCATGATCTTGCAAAATTTCCCAATATGATTCTTTGGGGTCAAGACAACGAAGGAGAACTCCATTGTATCTTCGATGATATAAAATGTCTCCTAACAAGACATACTTTGTTGCTTTTTGTTTAAATGTGTACTTTGCAGCATGCGACAAGCCCTGAGGGATTACACCAAGCTTAAGGAAGTTATGACATCTAGTTTTGATAACTCTTAGCCTCAACTGATAAGACATGTCCCCCCTATGGTTCAACATTCGTAAATGCAAACTAGGAAACAACCTTATGGTGAATGGTAGTACCACTCCTCATAGGATCCTGTGATATCAAAGACCCCCTGGATTCTCCCTTGAGAAAATCTTTGGCTCTGTAGAATCATTCATGATTTGGTTCTACCTGAATAATTTTTATTGACTCTTTGTTATCCAAAGCTTCATGTTGCACAGCAGAGTGTGACAATGTTTTTACATGGATGGTAGTAAAATCAATGAACGTATTCTGAGGGATTAAGGATCCCAAATATGCCATAGTATTTGTGAATCTATTCAATAAATGAGGGATTGTCTCAATGTCATACCATTCCAACTAAGCTAAATATGTATCAACAATATCTTTGTAAGACTTCAGGATAGGACATCGACACTGAAAAAGTCCCTTCACTTGGTTAAAAATGAGAATGGAATCACCAAAGATATTTAACCTTTTAATATTTATGGCGACAACCGTTTGGAGGTCTAAAATTAGGGCTTCACATTCAAAATTATTGTTAGTGCAAGGAAAGTTCAACTTGAATGACAAGGGCATAGGAGCACCTTGCGATGTGAACAACACTATTCTTGCACCCCCCCTTGCTCACACTTTGAACAATCAAAGAACAAGGTCATATCAAATTTGTTATCTGGTTCTTCAGGTTTGTGTGCTTCTAATAAGGCAAAAATTGCATCATCAGAAAGCTCAATGGTGAAGGGTCTACTATTTTCAAGAGGCACCTCAGCCAGTTTATCAGCTATAACCTATCCCTTAATGGACTTTTGGTTAATGAATTCCAAATCAAATTTTATCAATAGCATGATCCAATTTATAGTAAAAGTATTGTAATATGTCTTGCTCATCATATACTACAAAGAATTTTGTTTTGATATGACATACATCATATGACTTAATATATAATATAAAAATTTCTTTATAGCGAACACTATTACTAAACATAGTTTTTCCACATATGAATATCCTATATCATAACTCACCAAGGTTTGGCTAATGTAATATATGGCCTTCTCTTTTTCTTGCACATTATTTTGGGCTAACATGGTCCCTAATGCAAAGTCAATTGCCAATATATATAGCATAAAAGGCTCATCTGGTCTTGGTGGAGCTAGCACTGGCAGTGTTTCCAGGTATTACTTAATCTCAACAAAGCTACTTGAAAATCCTCATCCCAATTTAATGGGACCCCTTGTGTAGCATTCAATTCATGGGTCAACATTTATCTGATAATTGCATGATAAATCACTTGATGGATTCTACTTTGCCTAAAATGCTTCTTAATTCCTTGATATTCATGGGAGGACATATTTCTAAAATTACCTTGACCTTCATTAGATCAACTTCAATGCCTCAATTTTAAATGATTAATCCCAAGAGATTTTTTGAAGTTACACCAAATACACACTTCTTAGGATTCAACCTAACATTATGCTTTATCAGGCGATCAAAGACCTTTCTCAGGACCTCATCATGCTCTGAACGCAACAATGACTTCACCAATAATTCATCGATGTAATATTCTAAAATATTATGCATATAGTCATGAAAGATATATGTCATAGCTTGTTGATATGTGACGCTAACATTTTTAATATCGAATGGCAATCTTGTAATAAATTATCCCCTATGGAATTATGAACATGGTTTTATGCTGGTCTTCAGGCTTAATCCTAATTTGGTTGTAACTAGAAAAACCATCCATTATGGAAAGCATTTCATGACCCACAGTCGCATCTATGAGAGAATCTATGTTCGACAATGGGAATGAATATTTTGGTGTTCTTTTATTAAGGTCTTTGAAATTTGTACAAATACGGATCCTTCCATCAGGTTTTCCTATAGGTACCATGTTTGATACCCATTTCATATAATCGATGGAAATTATAAACTCTACATCCAATAGCTTTTGGAATTCATATTTAACCATTAAGGCTATTGTCATATGCATATTCCTGAGTTTCTGCTTGACTGAATTCTTTGACAGATCTAGTGAAAGGTTATGAGTAACCAATTTTGAATCTAGACCTGGCATGTCATTATACGTCCAAGCAAAGAGATCAGGTCTCTCTTTTAGCAGAGGGATGAGGTTGGCATGCTCATCAGGAGATAAAATTTCTCCAAATTTAACCTTTCTTGGATTGGTGGGATCATTATTGATATTCACTTCAAATTTTTCCTCTACTGACATATGGCATCCCTCCTAAAGCTGATGAGGTGTAGGGATCAATTGGATTCCATCTGCTGGGTTTATGGGTTCCACATTGGAAGCATACTCAGTATGATAAAAATCATGTGCACATCCTAGTGCAAAGTTAAAAGATTGCAACATTTCTTCATTAGGAAATAAATCCTCAGGCTCTAGTGGTGAGTCAGTGTAATACCAATCAATAGCATCTACATTCAAACATAATGGCTTGGAAGGATTGGTTAAGTTGTGAAGTGGAGTCATCAAATCAATGGAGATCATATCGATGGAATGTATCATGTCTCTAGGACCACATGCATGTGACTCTAAATTTGTATAACTTCCATCCCCGAGATGTGGTTCTAGGGGTATGGGGATCTCTAGATCTGGTATATGGATAGAGTCAAACATGGGATTGCTAGGCTCAAGGAGCTCTCTAAATTTTTGTGGATTAGGGAAAACCATATGATAAATCCTATCCAAATTAGGTGGTCTTCCTCCGAGGTGAGTATGAATATTGATATCTCTATATATATCCTTTGTATTTTATAGTGCATTATGATGATGCAAGTAAGGAGGTCCTAAATAGGCTCTCACTATTTCATCTTCGTCGTAACTATCATAATGAAAGCCTTCACCTATACCTACTGATGCTGGGGAATTAGGGAGATGGGATCATATGTAATCCAACTCCTGATAACTACTATCGCTCATGGAGGATTGATCATCCTCGATGATTATCTTCGAAGGTAATAGATGATGTAAATTAAGAGGGCCTATATAGGCCAAATCAGTCTCATCCTCATATTGCTCACCATTTGAGGACTCACCATCATCATCCATGCCATACATGTAGCTAGGTCCCCCTCTCTTAGAGATAGACTCTGATATGTCCTCATCAGAATGATATTCTTACTTGGAATCTACCATTGTACCAGCATTGTGAACTCGTAGGTTTGTGTCATCAGTTGCTGCACGAATTTGTTCATCCAAGTTATCTCTTGGGATATGCTCTGGACCAATCTCCACCAAGATATCTTCATGATATGTCTCAGATGGTTCCATAGTGATATAAGACACTATCTGATTATCCTAATGAAAGATGGAAGGATTGGGGTGATAAGGATTAATATCGACTTCCTCCCCTAGGCTGAGGTACAAGTAGTCCAAAGATGTCGTAATGAGTTCATCATGTCCTCTAATATGATATCCTAACCTGAACCTATCCATAGGCAATTGATATTGTGATACATAAGGCCTCCTATACCTCTGCTCAAATAATCTGAGACCGTAACCATGCTAGTGATAGCATTAAAAATATTGTAAGGCATACTCTGGGTTAGAGAGATAATGGATAATGAAAATGAATGGCTCATCATCATCTTCATCCATGGGGGTGCGAGATACGATCTAGTCGAGCCCTCCATAGATGAAATTGGTTTGCTTAGAAGGTACCCCAATGGTACCACCATCCCTACAAGAAGGTGATGGGATCACGGTCCATCCATATCCTATGTAGTCTCGATGATCGGTGTAAACATCACATTTTGCATGATATACTCCCCCAAACTGGGATTAACCAAATGAAATATCACCTATGGTGTGGATGACCCTACTAAATATGCATGTGAAGTAGGCTAGGGTGCCTCTTCAACTTATCCTTGAGTGTCCTCTACTTCCATGGAAGTAGGAACCTCGATCACAACTATTTTGGGTGCTTGCTTTATCTTTTTTTTACCCATATTTACTTTTAGCTTCTCATCATCCCGATGCATCATGGATGTCGACGGTCTAGTGGAAGTAGTTGTCGTGTGCTCCAATCGTTGAGATGAGAATGTTGTAAGTTTTGTACACACTTCCTTAATTTTGCCTCTTGGCTTTTTGATCAATGTCACTAGTCGTATGTCTAGGTGCATTGAGGGGAGCACAAAATCCCTCAATAAATCAGATAGATTAATGTATTTGAATGGTTCCTCATCTATAGGCACCACATGAACCTATCCCTCATGCATATATTTGATACATTGATGGATAATAGAAGGGACACAACACATTTCTCTTATCCAAGGCCATCCTAGAAGTATATTATATTGCATAGCACCTTCAATCACATGACACATCATGGGGATGGTCTTCAGCCCCACCTGAATAGGTAAGACTATCGTGTCAACAGTTGAGCATAATGTATCGTTAAAATATCTCAACGTGAAGGTAGAAGGTATGATATGCATATTTGGTAACTTCAAGTATGTTAATACCTTGGTTGTGATAATATTTATTGATGATATTGTATTAATAAAAACCTACTTAAAGGGTATGTGATTCACACATAAAATAATGTGGAGTGTGGGTCCATCATGATAGTGAAAACCGTCTTGATTTCATGATCATAAAACTATATGATCGGCTCCTGACACTACTGCACGTGTCCCACAAAGTGTGTAAATGCTTTAGGATTCTAGGACTGCATTTCTATGGACCTTAGAATGTCCATAAGCGTCTCCCTATGCTTGGAAGACTACTGAATCAACTCATAAATCATCAACTTTGCTGGAGTTTTTTGTAGTTTTTGGAATAACCTACTCTTGATTGTCACCATCGGTCTAGTTGGTGGGCCTAGTACATATTGGGCTGTCCTTGGATGAGGTGCATCATGGACTCTAATAGGATCTAGAGGATTATTTTTTCTCTCATACCTCACATATCTTGTGATTACATTGACCATTCCGATGAACCCATGGGTTGGTGGTTCGATTCGTACTTGATTGACTTGGCCAACATTATTCCTTGGTGCCTCATGGTTGGGCAGAGAATTCTTGTAAATCCCCATATTTTGATTGTCTAGAAATTGTGGGTTTTCCACAAGAAGCGTACCT
The DNA here is from genome assembly GCA_028583015.1 of Wollemia nobilis. NCBI lineage: Eukaryota > Viridiplantae > Streptophyta > Pinopsida > Araucariales > Araucariaceae > Wollemia > Wollemia nobilis. The sequence continues at coordinate 12,012,317 of JAQPPZ010016881.1, forward strand.
CTTTCAATCATGTTCTATACTAAATGTTTGAAATAACAACATACCTCTATGTTGTGACCTTTCATCCGATGAAATATGCAATATTGATCATCCTTATACCCCTTAGGCTTAGGTTTATTAGGGTATATCATTTTGACCTCTAGCAATTTTATTACCTTTGGCTCACATAGCTAATGGAAAATTGTTGTCAATGATTTTGATAATTGTGTAAATATGTGAGGAGGGCATCTTTATTTGTCCTTGCCCCTCTGGTTGTTGCGTTGCTCATATTTTGCAGGGGGAGGTTGGGCTTGATAATTTCATTGTTGTTGCCTTTTATCTCCTTTTTGAAGGTTTAGAACCACCTGATTGATGTGATCTGGCTTGGCTTGTTGTTTCTCGATGCTTTTCTTGTTCCATTCCTTTCTATTTCTAATTTTCAAGTTACCCTTCTGTAACTTGATATCCTCAATCACTTTGGCCTGTGCCAAAGCCTCTTTGAATATATGATACTAATGCAACTATAATAATAATGAAATATGCTTTGCGCAACTTTTGTAAACATCCGATTTAGTTCAGTAGTAGGGATGGAAAATGGTAGCTTTACCATCATCTTTCTCCATCATTTCCCATAATCCATAACTGGCTTGTCATCATGTTGTATTAAAGCAGCCAACTTGGATAAGTTCACCTTCTTCTTGATGCCAAAGGAGAAGCGTTTAAGAAATGCATTGGCCAGTTGCTCAAAATGGGTGATAATGTACCTCTTGAGTTGATTAAACCACTCTTGAGCTAGGCCTGAGAGGATCATGTTAAAATTCTATAGGAACAGGGTGTCATTACTTCCAATCTAAAAGCACATGTCTAAAAGTCTTGTGACGTGCTCTTGAGCATCTTCCTCTCTAAAATTTTCTAGATTAGTCATTTCTAAATGCTCGAGATAAGCCGAAATAGGCACTAATGGGAATAAAGGTTCATTACGAATCTTATTTAAGGTTGTCTTTTGATAAGCTGTTCCTTACTTTTCTATAGCTTTGACATTATTTTCCAAGACTTTATAAGCCTACGAAGATAAGAACACCTCTTCTATTGATTGCCTTGGAGGCATCTTTGGAGGCACATTCCTCTTCGGTCAAGGTGAATTATTAGGCTCATCCTCCTCCTTGACTTGGGATATTTTGGGATATTCTTGATCTAACTCATCTCCCACTTCTTCTCCGTACTCACTATGCCCATGATGCTCGGGTAGAGGGCACCTATCTCTATGTTGGGTCATGTAGTGAGTATGTGTATCTATGTACTCAGGGTACAAATCAGGTTGCGAAGCAACTCATCTATTAATGTGCTCCCTATGTTCACTACAGGGATGTAAATAAACATTGGCCAGTCGATCCTCCCTCTCAACATGCTCCTTTTGATCAAGGATGTGTTTTTCATGCATGCGTTGTTCATATAAACATTGTATTCTAAACCTTTGCCTCTGATTGAACATCCTCCAATTGGTCTTGGAGGATTTGACATCTCTACTCTGACATCATCTTGTGATATCTATCTATGCCATCAGTTGTGTGAGGCCTTTGGTGTGTGTACTCTATTCAAGTAGCTTTATGGGTGTGTCCCCCAATGGACTGATCTACTACACTATTGCCCTTATCTGTGAATGTCATTCATGTCTAGTTGTTGCTTAAACTTCGTGCCTACATGAGATGCAAGGGCATGAATATCTTGATAATGCTTGGAGCACTCTCCAGGTTCTCTAATAGTTCTAATGATACTACCGCTATGCACACTCATAGAGTGAGAAGGCGTGGGAGTAGGCTTGTAACCTAGCTACCCTAGAACGTTACCCAAACCATCCAACTGTCTACTATGCCATGGCTCATGAGGTGGCATATCATTGGCTCCCACTTTGGATACATCTATGGTAATCCTACAAGGCTCACCATTGTTGGTATTTTGAGTGGGCCTACACTCAGAAGTGATCCTGTTAATTTTTCCCTAGATGGGCAGATATTGAACTCATCTATACTCATATGTTGGGGGCTTCAAGCCTCCCTTAGCTATAGGACAGAGGGGTACCAATCTTGATCCCTCGATTACAAACTCTTCAGTAGATCTTGTGGATGCACATGGAATGCAGTCACAATAAATACTAATATTTTTGGAACCCCCATGCTAGGAAGCTCCATGCTCTGATCTATGTCTCAAGGAGTTTCTAGTAGCTCCTCATACTGGGGTACTCTCAACAAGATCCCCACACATGGAATTATCCTCTTTAATACTTTTCAAATGATATTCAGGAGGATTCTATGATTGAGGGCACTACGCATCTTATTTTGTATTAGGTGGAGCTTCGGCCTTGACCTCGGATATATGCCCAGGTTGGCCTCTCCATGTAGCCACCATAGTGAATATCCTATGTCTAGATTTATATTTTATTAGCACACAAATAATACAATGGTGATTATCTCTTTTAAAGCTTTAATGTGAACCCTAAACTGTTTGATGTATTTTACAATTTTTTGTATCAATAAGTAACTCTCATCATGTTTTCAAAATATTGATGATATACTCAACTGTTAAAGGGATTTCACCTGTATGCTCATAGCTTGACAACCTAGCTATGAACTCTAGGTCACGTAATCCCCCCAAAATTTGGATATGAAACCCACACTCGGGCAGGGAGCATAGGTCCTGTCAAACCATCACCTAATCTCACCCAATCAGTGTTATACCCTCTAAAGAGAAGTACAAGAAAATGTGCTGGGCTACAAATGGTTCTTGGATCCGATATTGATCTAGTAACAAAAGGTTCGAGGGAGTTGGGCCAACGAATGGAAATCACTGCCACTATTGTTGAAACCCTACTTGTGGTTGGATGTGACTTCCAACTCACTAGAATTTAACCATGTCATGGTGTGTGGGGTTCCTTTTATTTTGCATGAAAATTAAATGCATAAAACAACACTCAAATGATTCTTCTATATGCTATGCAAATTAAAAAGAACGTTTAACTTTCAAAAGTATGCATGATTAAGCTATATGACTTTCAAAGCAAATGTACACTAGCAATGATGATGATATGGCCACTAGATGGGCCTCACACAAGCAAACCAACATACAATAAGGTCCCAAACCATTGGATACTAGGTTGGACTGCACTAAGAGGTTCGTTTTTCCTAGCAATGACTAGTAAAGCCTTAAGAAAAATACCTAAGGACTCAATATATTTTATCTTCTTTGTTGCATTCCCTAATTATGCTAGTATTTTAATAATTCTAGAAAAAACATAGACAGAGAATAGAGAAAATTAGAGAAAAATGGATCCTACCTCAAATCCTCATCCTATTAAGCTTTTTCTCCCTGTTGTACAGCCTATCAAATGTTGATTGTAGCTCTGTAACACAAATGTGACTGTTGCCTACAGGTCTGTGCCACGGTGATAACTTTTGACTATGATTGTCAACCACGGTTAGCACCTATCATAACAAAATATAAAAGTCAATGATCTGTGGCATTTAATGTAGAATTCCTACCATGATTGCCTTCTGTAGCATCCAAAAAGGCTTGCACCTAATATTAAAATTGTTGAAAATGATGTAAATATGCATACACAAATTGACAAGAATGAAAAGAACAAAATACAAAGATATTTTATTAATTTTGAATCAACTCAATTTACAAATCCATCCCTCTTAGGGATACCCATTTGATACAACAATTACAATAGTTTTAAATCCCCCTCAAGGGTAGGTGCATTCCAAATGCCTTTCAAAATGACATGAACTACTCCAAGGTGTCGATGACCTTCTTCTCCATGATTAGAGGTATTTTTTGCCTTGCATGTGAAAAATTTGTTAGTCCTACATGCAATAAACAACAAGAAGCATCAGTAATAAAGGATTCCTCTCTTGATGAGGATTTTTGAGGAAATGTATGAAAAATGATGTTACTAGCATATAATCAAGAAAATGCAAGAAAGCTAGTAAACCTATGAAAGACATAAAAAGATGCTATGAAACATGTAAAATAAAAGCATATACATCTATCTAATGGTCTAATTATGAATTTGAAAGCATGGAAGCATGAAAAATATTCACTAGTATCCTAGTTACAATATTTAAAGCAAAGGATATGCCTTAAGAGGATGTCGATGGACGGGAAGTCTGCAGGGGAGATCAGGAGTGGCGGTGGTTCAGTCCTTGGATGCAGTGGATCAATCGAAAGGCATCAAGATTCTAGTGGAGCAAAAATTCCTAGGCCCATTGAAGATGACCGAGTTGGCAACGGTATTGGTCGAGGTAAAGACCCACCAGACAAATGGGGTGGTGGGGCTCAAAAGTCTTATGCCTAGGCAACGGCCTTAGAAACCCTAAACGGGTTTTTTACCAAAGAATTGTTTCCGGTTGGGGATGAGCTGGACATCCTAACGGAAGTTCTTTCAAGCTTCATAGAGTTTGAGAAATTTACCCTAATAGGTAAATTCATTGGAGGCCAATCCCGACATGGAAACTATCCAAAAATGGGCAGCAAGAAAATGGAGGACTTCTTGCCATTTGGAGCTGGTAGCCCTATCCTAGGGTTTTTTTGCCATTAGATTGAACAATAAGGAGGATTATTGTAAAATTTTGGCTGGCGGGCCATGGTTTCTAGGCCGTAGAATTTTATTTCTCAGGAAGTGGGACATGGATTTCAGTCCTGAGACCCAGAACATCAACATTGCCCCAGTATGGGTTAGGCTCTCGAATCTTCCCCTCTTTGGCTAGCATGAAAATGTCATAAGAGGTATTGCGTGTTCCATTGGGGAGTTGGTCACCATTGACCCTCCCACCCGAGCTCGAACAAGGTTCGTCCAAGCCTGTTTTTGCGTTCTGGCATATTTGGAGGTAGAACTCCCAACTTCCATCACTCTTCGGTCTGGAGGTACCTTTCTTCATAAACAAGCTATTGTCTATGAAAATAGACCAGCTTTCTACACCTAGTGTCGGTCCCAAGGGCACCTCCAGTCCCAGTGTCCTCTTCAAAATTTGAGAAAATAGAAACATGAAAATGGCAACCCCCTGGAGCACAAGGAAGACCAGGAAAAGCAACCAAATCTTTCAGACATGAAGGGCCATGAATCCCTAGGCCCCTCTATAGACTGTGGTGGACTCTTGCAGCCTGAAGAGAATCCCTGTCTCCAATCGGACCTCAAGCATCTTGAGGCTGACAACTGAAAAGGAGCAGATTCCCACTTGGAAAGTGAATCGTAGGAAGAGATGGAACGGACCCCTTCCCAAGTTTTGCCTTAGGCTATTCCTCTGCTCTAAGATACGGGTCTTCCCAATTTTAGTCAGTCGCAGACGCTGCTAGAATATTACCTCTTAGTAAGGAGGGGTGAACAGTCCGGTCACATTAGCCCCCGAAATACAAGGAGCCAAAAGCAAAGTGTGGATTTTGGTAGTGAGAGGAAGCAGGACCGTCCTCCTAAAAAGGAAAGGAGAGACAAAGAGACTTCAACTGATGTTGAAAATGGAACCCAACGTTTGCTGGTTCTGGATGACTATGACACACAGTCGTACGAAGCACATGCATCAAAAACTCCCCCTCAATAAGGAAGTGGAGGCAAGAAAAACTTCAAACTATCTAGATGAAAGTCCTCTCATGGAATGTGAGAGGACTGAATGGTGCAGCAAAGCGAATGTTAGTGGTTGATCTCTGTAGGAGGATTAACCCTTCTATCCTTATTTTGCAAGAGACCAAGCTTAATGCTATCTCCTCTGATAAAGTGGCAAAGGCCATTTGGGCCAAGGCAAATTGTCTGTCTAGCCCTACAGTGGGAACAGTAGGAGTACTCATGGTTCTGTGGGACCCTTTGAGGTTTGAGGGCAACTCGCTGTCAACTTCCAACAGAATCATCAATGTACTATTCTAGTCTAAAACATCCAATTTTTCCTTGATTTTGTCCAACGTTTATGCTTTAAATTCTGCCATAGAGAGAGCAGAAATGTGGAAAGCTATCTCTCTTATGAGGGAGAATTTTAGCAACTTTCCTTGGGTTTTAGGGGGTGACTTCAATTGTCCCCTTCATCCCTCGGAGAAAAAAGGAGGGTCTGACCACTCCAACCGCAGCTTGGAAGATTTCAGAGATTTTGTCTCTGCTAATGGCCTGCTTGACATCAAACTCAAAGGGGCTTCCTTCACATGGAGTAATAGAAGGATTGGGGGCGGTTTGATTCAAGTCAAACTTGATAGATTCTTCATTTCCCCATAAGCCATTCCCATCCTTGGTAGGGCTATCCTTTCGGCTCTTCCAAGGATTGGGTTTGACTATAACCCTATTTTCTTGGAGGCGAACGATGGGCCTATTTTTATGACCCCTTTTAGATTTGAATCCATGTGGATTTACCACAAAGACTTCAAAGGATTGGTTTCAACGTGGTGGCAATCTAAGGTGGAAGGAAGCGCTCCTAAGAGGGTGGCTTTGAAGCTCAAAATGGTCAAAGAAAAACTGAATATTTGGAACAAAGAGTTGTTTGACAACATTTTTGAGTCCAAAAAATCCATCGCTGAGAACTTGAAGGTTGTGGAGGAAAGGATGGCTATCGAAGGTTACACTGAGGGTCTCAGGGAGGAAGAACAGATCCTTTTGGTTGACTTTCATTCTATTCTCGCAAGGGAGACTCCAAAAATATCGTGACCTGTGGTTGAAGAATGGAGACTCCAACATGAGATTTTTTCATGCATCTACTATGAGGCACAAGGGGGTCAACAAGATCAGAGAAGTGACTTGTAAGGATGGGCACATTACCAGGGATATTGAGGAAATCAGGAGCGAAGCGGTTAATTTCTTTCAGGATTTGCTTGGCACTCCTCCGGATAGTAACCTCCAGGTCCAGAAATCTATGCTCGCAAATTTTTCAACTAAAGTTCCCCATGAGGTAAGCATGAAACTTTTGGAACCTTTTTCCTCATATGAGATTAAGGAATCATTGTTCTCCATGCAACCAGATAAGGCCCCTAGGCCCGATGGTTTCCCCCCCGATTCTTCCAAGTCATGTGGGAGTTCGTGGGCTCGGATGTGTGTGATGCTATTCGGGTTATCCAAGCATCCAAATCTATCCACCCGAAACTCAATTCCACCTTTCTTGCCCTCATTCCTAAGTCCCCTTCCTACAAAATTTTCTCTGACTATCAGCCTATTAGCCTGTGCAATGTTTTTTACAAGATCCTTACCAATTCTATAGCCAATAGACTCAAAACAGTCCTCCCCCTCCTAATTGATCCTTGTCAGGGAAGCACTGTCAAAGGCAAAAACATTCTTGATGGTGTTATCACTATTCATGAGACCCTTCATTCCACTTATTTCTCTAAGAATGCTGCTCTTTTTCTTAAGCTCGACATGAACAAAGCCTTCGACCGTGTCGACCAAAATTTTTTGTGTGCAGTCCTCCTCAAGTTTGGCTTTCATCCCCACTGGATTGACCTTGTCTACAGCTGTATATCCACTCCCTTTTTTTTTTCTTGGTCAATGGGTCCCCATCTAGGTATTTCCAAAGCTCCAAAGGCCTCAGACAGGGCGATCCTCTTTCTCCCATCCTGTTCATTCTTCTGGCGGAGGTTTTGAGTTGGTCCATGAAAGAGGCTCTTCGGCAGAACAAGATTTCTGGCATCTTGTCGACTTCTAGAATTAATCCTATCACTCATCAACAATTTGTGGACAACACCCTCATCTCCACTGGGGCATCCGTTGCTCAAGCCAAGTCACTCAAGATGATCCTGTTCTGTTATGAGCAAGCTGTAGGGCAAAAGGTCAATTACATCAAGAGCAAAATTTACTTTATTAACACTCCTCTACGTAGACAAATTTGGATTGCTCGAATTCTCGAATGCACTATTGATTCCCTGCCTACATCCTATCTGGGGTTACCTCTATCTTATAGTGGGTGGTCTAGTGGGGACATGTGGAACTCGATTCTTGAGCGCCTTCATAGGAAACTCGACACTTGGAAGGGCAAACTCCTATCGCAAGCTAGGAAAGCCACCCTTACCAAATCCTATCTTCATGGGATCCTGACCTACTTCATGTCGGTGTTCATGCTTTCGAGTGTAGTTCACTCCAATATTGAGAAGATTCAAAGGACCTTTCTTTGGTCTGGTAATGAAGAGAAGTCTAGACTTCCCCTTGTAGCCTAGGACAAGGTGTGTTCGAGGATTAATCAAGGCGGACTGGGGTTGAGAAGATCAAGACTTATGAATTTGGCTTTGATCGCGAAGCATGCTTGGAGGATTATGTATAACGACCTGGTGGAGTGGGTTACGCTGGTTAAAATGAAGTTTCTTGGCCCCACTCCCTTATTGGATGCTAAAACATCCTCTGTGGCATCGATCTTTTGGAAATTTGTGCTCCAAACCTAACATTTGATTAGTTTGGGAGCCCGTTGGATTTTGGGTGATGGAAACTGCATTTCATTTTAGAAGGATAGGTGGGTGACTGAAGAAGCCCTTGGGTCAAGGGTGGACCTCGTTGGGCTGAGAAGCTTGACCGACCCTAACACCTAGCTCAGGGTGGTGGGTTTCATATATTGGAGCACCCATTTCCCTCGATGGAAGCTTCCTAATGTGGAGGGGTTTAATAATGAGGTTACCTTCCTCAATAATATCCTTCAGTAATTTTTAATTCCTTCTTCCAGGAGAAATGACAGGATCATCTGGAGTGGTACGAAGGATGGGCGTTTCTCTATTAAATCAGTTTATGAGCTCCTCACCACCAAGACTGCTCTGGACTATAGGTGGAATACTATTTGGAGGAAAGGAGTTGTTCCTAAAATCAACTTCTTCACGTGGATTGCTTTCCACAATAAAGCCTTAACTATTGAAAACCTTCACAAGAGAGGTTTTGCCTTCCCCAACAGGTGTTACTTATGTTTAGCATATTTGAGATGAGGGATCATTTATTCTTGCATTACCCATTCTCCCACTTTGTTCTGAGAATTGTCCTATCCTCCTTCCAAATCCTTTGGTGCTCTCCCCGATATCTTAGAGATGCTTTTCACCAATGGCCTAATCCTTTCAAGAATCCCAAGCTCCGCTTCCTCCTCGAGGCCTCCTTCCACCATTTAATTTGGAAAATTTGGTTAGAGAGGAATGCTAGAATATTTTGTAGAGCTCCTAGAGGGCCCCCTTCTATTGCTCAAAGGGTGTTATCTTACGCCATTGAGAATTCTATTGTTGTTCCCAGTCCCCATCCCCATCTTCTAAGCAAAGAAGCTATTCTCAAAATGATGAATCTCTGGCCATTTTTGGAGGTTGTTAAAGGGCCCTGTCGAAGGAATGTTGTGTGGACCAAACCCCCCGTGGGGTGGATTAAATTAAACTTTGATGGAGTGGCTAAGGGGAATCTTGGACCCGCTGACACTGGTGGGGTTGTTCGTGATCATGACAAGAATATTGTGATGGCCTATTATGAAGATTTGGGTTCCCAGAAGAATCACTATGCTGAAGCCTGAGGCACTCTGAATGGTATTTAGATTCTCTCTGAGGATCCTTAGCCTCTTATCATTGAGGGTGACTTGCTCAACATCATGAATTACCTTCTTGGCACCAAAAATCCATCTTGGAAAGTCTACAACATCATCCTCGAGGCTAGATCTCTTCTCTCCTATCAAGGTAGATGGAAAGCAAATCATATTTTGAGAGAAGGAAATCGTGTGGCTAACCTCATGGCCAATAAAGGGCTCACGACCACATGCCTAGTTGTGTGGCAGTCTCGCTTCCCTCCCGAGGTGGAAAGGTTGGCCAGGGCAGACATCCCTTCCTAATGTTTTCCTTATGCAATTTTTGGAAGGCCCATTCCAACGTGTTTTGGGGTGGCATGGCATTTTTGTCTACTCCATTGGGTGAGTGTGGGCGCAAGTGTCTTGTGATGCGCACCCCTATTCCCAAAGCATTTTGTTTTTCAAGTATCTAGGACTCTCTAGAGTCGACACCCTGTAGACTCTCTACTCTTGTTTCTCCATGAAGGTGGATTATCTGGTTTGTCCGATCCTAGCTTTGGTTCACGATTGGCTTTTCAAAGTACCCCTTTCCAACGATGCCCATGTGTGTGTGGTTTATTGGTTGTTCACGGGATTTTTTGGGCTTGGTTCTTGTCATATCCTTGCCTTGGATTTGGCACGCTCCTCTCAATCTACCCTATGCATGCAAGACTGGTGATGTTATGACTAAAATTGTGGTGAGACCATGTAGCTTTTTTAGACAAAGGAGATGCAAGTTCGGGATTTGCGTGGCACCTTTATTTTGTGACCGTGGCTTGCGTCATTGGATCTGGGTCAACTGTGGGAGGTGGCTCACGGTCAGGTTTATCCTCGCCCATCCTGTGGTGTCTATCTCTTTGTTCTTGGCCTCTCTTTGGGTTTCTCTCGGGTCTGTCCTATTTTCTTTTTGTTGTTGGTCTCCAGGCCTAAAAGCCCTTTTTGTTTTTTTCAAGTCTGCAACATTAGGATGGTTTTATTTTCATTTAGGTTTATTGTTACAGCCAAGAGGTATGATGCATCATTAGAAAGTTGGCTAATTTTTTACATAAGGTTTTGGGATCCTCTATAAAAACCCATTGTTAATATATTATAATAATTACCAAAAAAAAACAATATTTAAAGCAAGATAACTAAACAAGCTAATTCTACCGGTCAAAAATCTCTAATAATGCAATTAAACCTAAATTATGCTCAATCTAATGCTATTAACAAATCCTATTGTGAGAAAGCAAGGAAATTAGGGATGATACCCTAATAATATATTTTGGCACGATGAGCACTGTTAACCATGGATGACAGCTACAGTGGATCTTGAAGTGTGCTTGTCCTCCAATTCAAGGGCTAAATCTATGAATCCTCTTACCAAATTTATGGCCAAGGGTCACCTATGTGTCCTCTGACAAATATAGCGGTTGAATTACTTTGATTGTATGTGAAATTGGCATAATTGCATTTCTTGGCTCTCCTAACCTCCTAGGACCTCCATGGCTTGAATTGCCATTTCAATCTCTCAATTGAGGGTAATAAAGCAACATCACAATGCAATTAGGTGAGTGTTGAATTTGAGAGGGCTTCGCTACTCAAATTTACCTATGCATATCTTTGTTTGCTCTCAGATTCGGTAGGGCTTCGCTGCATTCAAATGAAAGCTTCTCTAGACTTCTCCTCAATTTGGAAGGGGGTCTTATAGCACCTTGGAGGGCTATGTCCTAGCTTCATGAGGAAGCCAAGATCAAGAATGGGTAGTTAGAGCAGTTGGAAGGAAGCTTCTCGATCATTCCACCCCCAAGTCACTCAGATCTATAACCAATTGGTTGTTTGAAACCAAATTTGACTTGGTCAAAGGCCAACTAATTTTTGATGCTAGCCATGGCTCTGAGGTGCGATTAGCACTGCTAACCATGGGTGTCAATCACGATTAACACTGATTAGGCCAAACTACCTAATTGAGTGGTTAAAACCACTACTATACCTTGGTATTTATCCAAGGTCTTCCATATGGTCTTCTAGCATGTCCCATATGAGTAGTCACCTTGACATGATGTATTTTAGGTGTCTACGAGTAGCGTACAGGCAATTTTGTACCCTTATGTACTTATTGGACACACATATATATATATATGAAATCATTTTTTAGACTCATTATGTGTATTATATATTTTTGTTTTTATGTTTATGTAATGCAATATTATGATCTTATGCTATATGATGTGATGTATTGATTTACATGCTCTAGCTAGGTGATGGATGTATGATTTTGATGATGTGATCTAGATGCGTAGATGGACTATTTGTGATGTATGCATATAGTGTTATTGTTAAATACATGTTTAATTTTTGATCTAATTATATGCATCTAACTTATGTTGTTCTGATATGGTAAATGAAATGTGTTTACATACATTATTTTGTTGCAAATTTGATGTATTTTATGTTTCCATTGATGTCACATGGATCACATTTGGTTTTGGTGGCCAAAGTATTTCATATATAAGCATTTATGACATTTTAGAAAGCATAGAAATTTATAAGGTTTTTGTGAAAACCAAGGTAGGAAACTAAAAGGTTTTATTTAAAACCATGGATGGCAGATTTGAAATGGGTTTTTCTTTAAACCTAGTTTGAGCTTTCGTTTCGTCGAAAAAGGTGCCCTGGAGATGGAGATATTCAATTTTGAATATTTGGTTTAAATTTTAATATTTAAAATTTAATTTTAAATTTTAAAATTAAAATTACCTCAGCACCAACGTCATCATCAAAAATAAATTAATTTAAAAGCGTCGTCGACATTTGCAAAATTAAAGGTAAGTTGCATATAAATTCAAAGGCTTTTATTTCAAAAGCCTTGGAATTGAATGCATAGGAGATAATATGAAAAGCACCGAAATCTTCGTGTGGTAGCATGGTCCAACGACGAGCGAGGGGAGTGCAAAGGTTTTTACTTAAGAAAGAGACAAGGTTCGATTCCCATAGGTTAGAGTTTTGAGCAAGTTGGCCCACATTTTTGTTGACATGAGCAAGGGGAGAAGGACAAAAGAGCGTTTTGCGCTCTTTGTCCTATTCGAGCATGTAGCTCATGTGGTCTATGGCACCGCATTTGATGATTGTTTGGGAAGAGACGAGGGTTAGATTCCCTCTAAGAGGCAAGTAACATTTTTGTTAATAATTTTTTTATTATTGCCTAATTTTGGAGGAATAAGGTGATGAGGGTTGATTTGATTTTTTATTGGAAATCAAGTTTAAAAGCACTTTTAGAAAAGAAGATATTTTTGGTATTTTCCTTTTATAAAAGTATATCATAATATATCGTTGGAAATATTATTTTGAGGGCTATTTGACTAACTCATTTAGAAGGAGAAATAAGGTGTATGTAGATATATATTTCTATTTTTTAAAAGGGTTTCAAAGTGAAGGTTATTTTGTTTCAAAGTGTGTTGAGTGTGGCAGAGTTCCAAAGGGGTTTATTCGCTTCATAAAAGGTATGGGCACATTCTCCTATTGATTGTTTATGGTGGTTGATTTCTGAAATATCATTAGAGGGAAAAGGATTGTTTGTGGTTTCCTTTTCAAAAGTGATTGGTTGAATGCTTCAAGATTTTCTAAATTGAGATTTGTGTTTAAACCTTGTGTTATAATAATAGTGGTTGAAGCCCATTGGTTGTAAAAGAACTTGAGTTATAAAATAACATGAGTATCATTGTTATGTGATATTTGTGGTTAAGCATTATTGAAAATATTTGAGTTGGTTGATACATACTTGGACTAAGGTTGTGTGAGAGAGTTATCTCTTGTGATTATTGGTTGAGTTGAGTTTATTGAGCCTAGTCAAGTGATGTGTGAAGTGATTTTTCAAGTTCTATGAAAAAAACTATTCCATCATTCTATCTTGAGTTGAGTCGAGGTTGACTTAAATTGAGTTGAGGTTGATTTGAGTTGATAGTGAGATTAGAACATATTGAGTCTCTAACAATTCTCTTTATGCTTCTATGAGTTTATTTGATTTGAGTTTAGATTGATTTGGGTTGAGAGTGAGATTAGAACATATTGAGTCTCTAACAATTCTCTTTATGCTTCTATGAAGTTTATTTAAGTTGAGATTGTCATTCATTGTTGAGTTCATTTTGAGTACTACTTGAGCATGATTTATTGAGCCTTTGAGAAGGCCTTTGGAACATATTTTAAGATAGTATTGGGATAGATTTGGGTAAGTTCTTGGTGAGATTTCTAGAATAGTTTTGGGCAAGTTCTTGGTGAGCTTGCTAGAGCAGATTTGGGCAAGTTCTTGGTGAGCTTGCTAGAGCAAATTTGGGTAAGTTCTTGGTGAGCTTGCTAGAGCATATTTGGACAAGTTCTTAGTGAGCTTGTTGGAGTAGATTTGGATAGGTTCTGTGTGAGCTTGTTATTTAGCATTGGATAGGTTCTATGTGAGCTTGTTATTCAGCATTGGATAGGTTATGTGTGAGCTTGTTAACCAGGTTTTGTATGAACCTATTAAGCAGGTTCTTAGTGAGCCTATTGATAGAGCTTTGGAGGTGACAGAGTACAGAGGATAGAGTCTCAGTGGATAGAGATCCAATAACCAACATAGTTGAAGACAAATCTGAGTGAGGAGTCTTCAAGTGGAGAGAGGTCCACCAGTTAGTGCAACAGAGAGACTGATTCTTCTATAATATCACATAGCTATAGTAGAAAAAGAAAGAGTTCTCCTATGGAAGAGATCCATGAACTTGATATTAGGGGATCAACATCTCTTTTGGATAGAGATCCATAAACATTGTAATTGGGAGTGATTCCCAAAGAGATTGATTGAGAAAGTTTTAGTAAAATATTTTCTCCGTGGAGTAGCCCACATTAGGTGAACCATGTAAATTGTGGTGTCTCTATTGCGTATGGTATTTTTTGCATTGCTTTTATTACTGCTATTGATACTACTATCTATACACAACATAGTATTGAATTGGAAGAAAAAGTAAAAAGTGGTCTTATATTTTTCACCCCCCCTCTCAGTATAATCTTGTTTTCTTCAATTGGTATCAGAGGGGTTCCTTCAAAAAGGCTAACAGCTTGAGGGCAGATTCTACAATAACACAAATTACAAAGAAATGCAAGAGTAGAAGCATGAGACACAAGAAGAAAATAACACCTATGGTTATGAAATAAAAGGAAGAACGTCTATTCCTAGGAATAGAAGGTGAAAAAAAACATTGCTTTGTGTGTGGTCAAAGAGATCACATATCAGGATATTGTAATGGTTTCAGTGATAGTGAAGATGAAATGATACATCAAGGAAACAAGCATGGTCAAAGAAATCTTGAGAGTTTGTTTGCTATAGAAGATTATAATGATAGTGATGTTGAAAAAGAGGAAGATTTAAATAAATAAAATGAGGAAGCCACTCTTAAGGAACTTGTTGAATTGAAAAGAGAAAATTCAAAATTGAAGGATCAAATACAAGAAGATGAGAAATGTAAGATAAAACTTCTATATGATATATCTGACTTGAGAGATAAGGTTGAAAAGGCAAGAAGATTTGAAAAAGGTATGGTTGAACAGTCAAAGGTAAAAGAGATAGAATGTGAAAGGCTTATGGTTACTATTGAAGAATTAAAAAGGGAGAACTTAGGATTAAGGGTTCAAGCTCAAGAAGATGAAAAAGCAAAAGCAAGGTTTTTACAAGAACTCACCAACTTCAAAATCAAAGTTGAAGAGACAAGGAAAATTGAAGAAAGTATGGCCAAAAAATTAAAAACAAAAGATCTAGAGTGTGAAATATTAGATCATGAGATAGTTTCACTAAGGATGGAAGTAAAAGGTTCTAAGGACAAGCTATACAAATTTGAGGAAAATTCAAGGACCTTGGAAAGGACTATCAATGCACAAAGGTCATCAGTCATCATAACAGGACTTATTTCTAAAGAAGAACAAGGGAAACAGGAAGCACCTAAGTGTTATGAAGAAATTTCCAAAGTTCCTATGGCTCCAAATATTTAGTTTGGATCTTGTTTTGAGATAGGTGAATCAATTTCAAAAGAAAGAGAAATACTTGAAGAGGAAAGCAAGGAAGAAATTAAGGAAAAGGATTTAGATACTACAAAGAAGGTTCAAGAATGAAATGCACAAGTTGAAGATGATCATAGGGATAATGGTCAAGAAAGGTATGAGGAACCAAGGCATGAACAAAGGGCTTTTCAAGGACATTGTTTTTCTTGTAATGTATTTGGACACAGGGCTATACATTTTAGGGTCTATGGTTTAAAGAAATTTGATTTTGCAAGAATAAACTTCAAAGGAAGAAGGTATGTTTTTCAAGGACATTGCTTCTCATGTAACAAGATTGGTCATAAAGCTTTTCAGTGCAAAGGAAATGAGCAACATGGTTTTGGTTTTAGAGCTACACAATTCATAATTCATGGTCATAATGGTCATGAAAACAGAGCTTCACAATATAGGGTTCAAGAAATCAATGGATATGGAAATTACTTCAAGAAAGAACTCGGGACATGGGTACCATACAAAGGGTAAAATATCAAGTATTTTAATTGCAATAACTTTGGGCATATTGCAAAATGATGTAGGACTCAATTCCAAATAGGTTCAAGGCAATAAGGTCAAATAGGTTCAAGGCAAGAAAGTCAAACAGGTTCAAGGCAAGAAAGTCAAACAGGTTCAATACAAGAAGATCAAGTAATTCATCAAGAGAAGGATATCAGAAAAACATGAAAGGAAATTGATAGAGGAAAGAAACAGAGTGATATGGGAGTAAAAGTACTCCCACCCTAAAATTAATCACCTCAAAAGATAAGGAGGTGAGGGGGCTAAACTTAAGATTCACATATTTTAGCCCCATAGGTGTCCCTTTTGCCATTGATGTCAAAGAAGGAGATATTTGAGTAAGGGAGAGAGATTTGAGTTAGGGGGAGCAGCCTCCAAAGAGATATTTGAGTTAGGGGGAGCAGCCTCCAAAGAGAGAATTGAGTTAGGGGGATCAGCCTCCAAAGAGAGCATTAAGTCAGGGGGAGCAACTTTGATTCTCAGAGATGGTTTTTGGAGTGATTGTGGTGTTTGCATTAGATGTGTTGCCATCAATGAAAAAGGGGGATATTGCTGGAAATTTGAGGTATTTTATGTTGTCATTGATGTCACATGGATCATTGATGTCACATGGATCACATTTAGTTTTGGTGGCCAAAGTATTTCATATATAAGCATTTATGACATTTTGGAAAGCATGGAAATTTATAAGGTTTTTGTGAAAACCAAGGCAGGAAAAATAAAAGGTTTTATTTAAAACTATGGATGGCAGCTTTGAAATGGTTTTTTCTTAAAACCTAGTTTGGGCTTTCATTTCGTCGAAAAAGGTTCCCTAGAGATGGAGATATTCAATTTTGAATATTTGGTTTAAATTTTAATATTTAAAATTTAATTCTAAATTTTAAAATTAAAATTACCTCAGTGTCGACGTCATCATAAAAAATAAATTAATTTAAATGCATCACCTACATTTGCAAAATTAAAGGGAAGTTGCATATAAATGCAAAGGCTTTTATTTCAAAATCCTTGGAATCGAATGCAGAGGAGATAAGACGAAAAGCGCCGAAATCTTTGTGTGATAGCATGGTCCAACAACGAGCGAGGGGAGTGCAAAGGTTTTTTCTTGTGAAAGAGATGAGGTTCAATTCCCATGGGTTAGAGTTTTGATTAAGATAATTGGCCCACATTTTTGTTGACATGAGCAAGGGGAGAACGACAAAAGCGCATTCTACGCTCTTCGTCCTATGTGAGTGCGTAGCTCGCATGGTCTGTGGCATCGCAGTTAAGGATTGTTTGTGCAGAGATGAGGGTTAGATTCCCTCTAAGAGGCAAGTAATTTTTTTATTAATAAATTTTTTATTTTGCCTAATTTTTGAGGAATAAGTTGATGAGGGTTGATTTATTTTTTTATTGGAAGGCAAGTTTAAAAGCACTTTTAGAAAAGAAGATATTTCTAGTATTTTCCTTTTATAAAAGTATATTATATTATATATCGTTGGAAAGCTTATTTCAAGGGCTATTTGACTAAATCATGTAAAAGTAGAAATAAGGTGTATGTAGAGAGTTATGTTTGTTTTTGTAAAGGGTTTTAAAGTGAAGGTTGTTTTGTTTCAAAGTGTGTTGAGTGTTGCAGCTTTCCAAAGGGGTTTCTCAACTTCATAAAAGATATGGATGGAGCAATAATGCATGAAAATATTAAGAAAATTATGATTAATAAAACATTAGGAATTGGGTTCAACTTAGAATATTAATTAGGTTACAAAATAGGATTATTAACCACTTAGCATTAGAAGCCCTAACGATTATTAATAATAGATTTATTCTAACAACCTCACTAAATATCATAAGATATTTAGTTATTAACCTTAGTTAACTAGGAGGTAATTCATAGAATAGTAAATATCTCCTATGGTAGAAAAGTAAATGTAATAACATATGTAGTATAATGCAATATACTACCTATTTTACCCTAACATCCCCCCTTTATTACATTACTTTGATATACAAAGTCTACTTCGAAACAGTTCAAATTTGACATGTCCAAGTGCCTTTGTGAAGATGTTAGTAACCTATTCATCGGTAGGAATGTATTGGAGCTTGATCCTGTGTTTAGGAACTTTATAACGAATGAAATGATAATCCATGTCAATATGCTTTGTGCGTTCATGATGGATTGGATTCTTGACCAAGTTCAAAACACCTGAGTTATCACAAAACATGTGAATAGGAAGTTTCTTTGGTAGACCCATGGTAGCCAAGATACGACTTAACCATATCGCTTCACACATAGCTCCACATGCAGCACAATACTCTACCTCTGTTGAAGATAAAGCAACCACCTATTGCTTTTTACGATGCCATGATACAGGATGAGATCCAAGATTAAATACATATCCTGAAGTTGATTTTCTATCATCTAGGGATCCAACATAGTTAGATTCAGTATAAATCTATAATAAGAATGAGTTATTCTTCTTATACTCTATACCATATTCTACACTACCTTGAATGTAGTTAAGAACATGCTTAGTTGCTTTCCATTGAGAGGCCTTTAGTTCCTGCATGAACTGATAAATATAGTTTACAACATAAGTAATGTCTGGTCTAGTATTGATAAGATAGATAAGGCTTCCAATCATCTATCTATATACCATACCATCTACCTGTGGTGAGTCATCATACCATGATAATCAAAGCCTTGATTCCATCGGTGTTGCCTTGGGCTTGCAATTAGTCATACGATATTTTTCTACTAAAGTCTTGACATACTTTTTTTGAGTCACCCTAAGATGATTTTTTTTATGTTCTATCTCAAGACCAAGACAGTAGTGGATAAGTCCTAGATCTGTCATATCAAATGACTCTTTCAAGTCATATTTCATGGCATTGATCAATTTCTCTAAATTACCAGTGATGATCAGATCATCTACATATAATACAAGAATCACTATTTCAAAACCTATGTTCTTGATATAGATATTTTCATTAGATGGACTTCTCTTGAATCCATGTTGTAGTAGGCAACTATCCATTTTAATGTACCGTGCTCTTGGGACTTGTTTGAGCCCGTATAATGATTTAACCAACTTGAAAACTTGTTGCTCATGGCCTTCCTCAACAAATCCTCAAGGTTGATTCATGTATACCTCTTCCTTTAAGTCACCATTCATAAAGGCACTTTTTACATCCATTTGATGTAATTTCCATCCAAACTATGCTGCCATAGCACAAAGAACTCGAATGGTGGTCATCCTTGTAGTGGGTGCAAATGTTTCCTCATAATCAAGGCCTTCCTTTTGAGCATAGTCCTTCACTACAAGATAGTATTTATGCTTTTCTATGGTACCATCTACCTTATATTTGACTTTGTAAACCCATTTACAGCCTATGGGCTTCTTTCCTTTAAGCAAATATACCATCTTCCATGTTTTATTCTTCATGAGGGTGTTATGTTCAGCATCCATAGCTACCTTCCACTGAGGTTGTCTAAGGGATTCATCAATTGTAGAAGGTTTATTTTCATCATATGAAGACATGTAAACCCTCTCCTCATCAATTTCCATATCACCTCCACTTTTTAAATCTCTATCAAAAGAAAGCTCTTGAAAATTTACACAAAGATCATCAACTGAAGTAGATGCTTTTGCCTTTCTCTATCTAGATATGCTTCATGTCTTAGGATGATTGAGAGTGATATCTGGTGGTGAAGTGAGTTTGGAATCTCTCATAGTACTTGTATACCATTTAGGAGGCTTTTTATGTTGTGGAGGAGTCTGTGGTTGTTGCTCATAATCTTCTAGGTATACTGATGTAGTGTTAGATGTGAAAGCTTCATAAAACACTACATCTCTACTAACATGTATTTTCTTGGTGAATGGATATATCAATTGATAGCCTTTTTAGAATTCATCATATCTAATAAAAACACACTGTAGGGTCTTTTCATCTAACTTCTTTCTTTTCTCCTTAGGTATGTGCATAAAAGCATTACACCCAAATACTCGTAGATGAGATATGGAGGGTTTCCTTCCACTCCATGCTTCTTGAGGAGTCATACCTTCAAGAGCCCTTGTGGGTGCCCTATTTAGAAGATATACTATAGTTGTTACAGCTTCAGCCTAGGAAATGTGCTCAATATTGGATCCCTTAAGCATACATCGAACCATTTCCATAATGGAACGATTTCCTCTCTCAGCAACTCCATTTGACTTAGGAGAATAGGTTTTTGTTAACTATATTTTTATCCCATGTTTTTGTAAAAATGAGAAAAATTATTTTGATGTGTATTCCCCCCCTCGATCTAAATGGAGGGTCTTTAAGAAACATCTTGATTCTTTCTCAACAAGCTTCTTGAACTACTGAAAATAGTCAAATACTTCAGACTTCAACTGCAAGAAGAAGACCCACATTTTCGTGAGTGATCGTCTAAAAAAAATTGAAAATACCTTTTTCCTCCACAACTAGTAGACATAGGACCACACAAATCTATGTGAACTAACTCCAAAGGTACTTTAGCTCGAAAAGATCTAGGTTCAATAGGTACTCTATATTGCTTTCCTAACAAGCATTCTAAGCACATTGGTAAAGTAGATGAAAGAGTAGGCAGTCCTTTCACCATTTGATATTTACTGAGTTCTAGTAAATACCCTGAGCTTAGATGCCCAAATCTCTTATGCCATAGAGAAGTAGCCTCTTTTGTGGTTACTACCATTGTAGTATGTGTAGAGGTGATTGCATCTAAGATAAACAAACCATGTTTGTATGAACCTGTTGCTATCTATTTTCCTTTTTGAGTGATAAAGCAACGTTTATTTTATTTGTCCACTTTGAAATTGACATTCATGTTATTGTCCAGGATTTGTGGAACTGACAAGAGATTATTTTTCAATCCTAGTACATAAAGAAATTTTTGAATTTTACATTCTCCGTCTGGAAGGGAGACAGAAACACTTCCTTCTCCCTGAACTCGATAGGTCTGATCATAAGCAATGGTTACCGATCTACCTTCTCGAGCCTCAAATGTCTTAAACTAGGACTTATCGCCAGTCATATGTTTACTAGCACCTGAATCTATGTACCAAACAAGTATCCTTGTGAGAGGATTCTATATGTGTCATGAGCACTTTGTGTGCTCGTTCAGAGTTTGAACTAGAATCTTTAGCAACAATGTGTCCCTATTGTTGTTTATTCTTGTTCTTTGGTTTACCTTTGCCCTTATTTTGATCTTGTTCATTGGGTGGTTTGTTCTTAAACCAAAATCTTTTGGTTTCATGAGTGTCTTTATCACAAATTTTACAATATTAATTCTTCTTCTTAATCTCTTTGCCTTTACCCTTGTCTTTGTTAGAAGAAGATCCTTTCTGTTGATTCCAATTTTTCTTTCCACTTTGCTTGTTTTGAAAAGTGCATTTTTGGGTGCCTCATCTCTTTAGAGTTGATTAGCTTCTTTAGTTTGAAGCAAATTTACCAACTCTACAAAAGTCACTGTCCTCTCAGAGACTTGTAGTGAAGTGATCAACATTCTATAGGAGTCTGGAAGATCCCTTAAAATGATTGAGGTCAAGACATTGTCTTCCACTTTTTCTCCTAAGGCTTGTAGTTTTTTTTTTATATCTACGACTCTGCAAAGAAATAGCTCTACTGTCTCTCCCGATTTCATATGAAGAGTATGAAGCTATGTTTGAAGGTTAAGAATTATTGATTGATTCTTTCCTTCAAAAATAATTTCTAGGGTATTCCATGTCTCCTTACCATTTTTAGCTTCACTTATATGAGGTTGTATGTCATCAGTAATAGCTAGCAAGATCAATAAGGAAATTCTTTTATCCTTTTTATCATATGTTGTCTGATCTGATCCTGTTGATGTGGGTCTAGAATCAGTGCCATCCACTATTCTCCACATCTCCTCTACAGTTAAAATGGCTTTAATATTAGTTTTCCAGGCTGAATAATTTGAACCTTTGAGCAGTTGGATCTCAGTGAGATACTTATTGATCATGGCCATGGTTAAGGTTTCAAATTGATATGACTAAGATGACTTTATCTTTGCAGTATACCCTCAAAAGAGTATATGAAAGAATTTTAATTTGCTCTTTAAGATATTTAATGGCACCTACCTTAACACCCTTAACAAGGGATGAAAATTTTGAGGAAATTAAGCCAAACAAAATAGAGCAAATTAAAGGGGTAGGTTTTGAAATACTTCTTATTGTGCTCTCTAAGATATTTAATGGCACCTGCATTAACACACTTCAAGAAGGATGGAAATTTTGAGGAAATTAAGCCAAACAAAGAGAGTGAATCAAGGTGTTTGGATTTTGACCTTTGGGTGAGGAGTAAAAAAATTTGACTTTGTTTAATCTGTGCAAGGTGTAGCATGATTGTAGTGAAATTTAGGTTTTGTGAAATGCTTCTTCAATTTTTTATATGATTGTTTAATTGCACACAAAAAACATGATTGTTAGTGCAATAATCAAAACAAGAGAGCAACCCAAATTATTATCACTATAGGTGTCGTATGCAACCGAAAATGCACCTAGTATAGTCATTTTTTTTAAGAAAAGGTGTCGAGTAAAATTGAGAATGCACCTTTCTTACTTTGAAATATCCCCCCTTTCTCTTTACAAATTTGCAAAAAACAGAATCACAAAATATGACTTATAAAAAAAAATTGAGCACTCCTTTCAAGACAAGTCAACACATGACCCGCATTTGAAAGGCTTCCAGACCAGTCGACACACAACTTTTGTTTTTGTCTTCAACACTCAAGCATAAGGAGCAAATAGGTTCAAAAAATATTCTCAAGTTTTACAGCAAAAAAATGTAAAATTTTATGTCTTATATCTCCATTGTGAAGGAGAAAATAAAAGCAAATTTTGGATTTTGTTGCAAAGAAAAAATGACCTTTGTCCTTGCCAATGTGTTCAATTTCTTTTATTTGCAATATAATTTTGAGTTTCTATGTCTTGTATCTCCAAAAATTTGTGAAGAAAACTATAGAACTTTAGAGGAATTTATTGCAAAAAAAAATGAAGGTGTTGTTTGTCTCCTTTCAAAAATCTCCTAGTTCTTAAAAATGCTAAAAAAAATATCTTTTAAATTTGAATAATTTTTATAATAAATCTTATTTTTGGAAAAAAAATCAACCATTTTGCTTTAATTGATGATTAAATCCAAAAAAAATACTTAATTATAAAAAAATACTAAAAAAAATATTTAAATCAAGCATAAAAGAAAAAAAAAACTTCAGGAAAAAAAATTGAGAGAATAGAGTTTAAAACCTTCAAAAAAGAATTTTTGGGCGTTGCAGGCTCGAACACGTGACCCGTTGGGCCCAAGGCATCTGCCTTGGCCAACCAAGATGCTGGAGGGCTTGGAGCAAAAGCCCCGATGCATAGTATTTCAAGAATCCAACGGGCTTCAATGGGACTGCAATGGGATTTATCCCACATGCATCCCACAGGGGATGCCGAAGGCTTCAAAAACCACAGCACGCCCCTTTGGAGCTCTGATACCAATGAAGCAATAATGCACGAAAATATTAAGCAAATGATGATCAATCGAACATTAGGAATTGCATTCAACTTAGAAGCTTAAGTAGGTTACAAAATAGGATTATTAACCACTTAGCATTAGAAGCGCTAACAATGATTGATAATAGATTTATTCTAACAACCTAACTAAATATCATAAGATATTTAGTTATTAACCTTAGTTAACTAGGATGTAATTCATAGAATAGTAAATATCTCCTATGTTAGAAAAGTAAATGTAATAACCTATGTAGTATAATGCAATATACTACGTATTTTACCCTAACAATGGGCACATTCTCCTATTGATTGTTTATGGTGGTTGATTTATGAAATATAATTGGAGGGAAAAGGATTGTTTATGGTTTTCTTTTCAAAAGTGGTTGGTTGAATGCTTCAAGATTTTCTAAATTGAGAGTTGTGTTTAAACCTTGTGTTATAAGCATAGTGGTTGAATCCCATTGGTTGTGAAAGAACTTGAGTTATAAAATAACATAAGTATCATTGTTATGTGAGATTTGTGGTTGAGCATTGTTGGAAACATTTGATTTGGTTGATACATACTTGGACTAAGGTTGTGTGAGAGATATTTGTCCCTTGTGATGATTGGTTGAGTTGAGTTGAGTTGATTAAGCCTAGTCAAGTGATGTGTGAAGTGATTGTTCAAGTTCTATGAAACAAACTATTCCATCTTTCTATCTTGAGTTGAGTTGAGGTTGAATTGAATTGAGTTGAGGTTGATTTGAGTTGAGAGTGAGATTAGAACATATTGAGTCTCTAACAATTCTCTTTATGCTTCTATGAGTTGATTTGATTTGAGTTTAGATTGATTTGGGTTGAGAGTGAGATTAGAACATATTGAGTCTCTAACAATTCTCTTTATGCTTCTATGAAGTTGATTTTAGTTGAGATTTCGATTCATTGTTGAGTTCATTTTGAGTACTACTTGAGCATGATTTATTGAGCCTTTGAGAAGGCCTTTGGGACAGATTTGAGGATAGTGTTGGGACAAATTTGGGCAAGTTCTTGGTGAGCTTGCTAGAACAGTTTTGGGTAAGTTCTTGGTGAGCTTGCTAGAGCAAATTTAGGCAAGTTCTTGGTGAGCTTGCTAGAGCAAATTTGGGCAAGTTCTTGGTGAGCTTGCTAGAGCAGATTTGGGCAAGTTCTTGGTGAGCTTGCTAGAGCATATTGGATAAGTTCTTAGTGAGCTTGTTGGATTATATTTGTACAGGTTCTGTGTGAACGTGTTATTCAACATTGGATAGGTTTTGTGTGAGTTTGTTATTTAGCATTGGACAGGTTATGTGTGAGCCTGTTAAGCAGGTTCTGTGTGAACCTATTGAGCAGGTTCTTAGTGAGCCTATTGACAGAGCTTTGGAGGTGATAGAGTATAGAGGATAGAGTCTTAGTGGATAGAGATCCAGCAACTAGCACAGTTGAATATAGATCTAAGTGAGGAGTCTTCAAGTGGAGAGAGGTCCACCAGTTAGTGTAGTAGAGAGACATAGTCTTCTAGAAGATCACATAGCCAGAGCAGAAGGGAAAAGAGTTCTCCTGTGGAAGAGATCCATGAACTTGATATTAGGGGATCAACATATCCTTTGGACAGAGATCCATAAACATTGTAATTGGGAGTGATTCCCAAATATATTGATTGAGAAAGTTTTAGTAAAATATTTTCTTCGTGGAGTAGCCCACATTGGGTGAACCACATAAATTGTGGTGTCTCTATTATGTATGGTATTTTGTGCATTGCTTTGATTACTACTATTGATACTTCTATCTATACACAACATAATATTGAATTGGAATAAAAAGTAAAAAGTGGTCTTATACTGTTCACCCCCCCTCTCAGTATAAGCTTGTTTTCTTCATATTTACATGATGATGATCTAATGAACATGAAATTGTATGATTTAATTACTTAAAACATAAGAAATGCATATGATATGAGTTCAACAATATAATGGGTGACACCACAAAATGTATAATCATGATGAATGTAACTAATAACTCTTGGTATAAAAATTAATCATTTAAACATTCAGATGTGAGATGAAATTATGTGATATATATGTGTTTTCTTTATAAGCTTCTGTAAATTAAAATAAATGTACAAAATAGTTAGTGGTCGTCTAAATATATATCTGATATTTGTCCTATGTATGCACATCATTTAATAAATAAAACCTCTAAAATAAAGCAGATGATTTGGTTTATGATGTTATTTGTTGCTATGAGGGGATTTTTTAGGTTTTCCATGAGACTTAAACACCCTAGTTACTCCATAAAAAATCGTATACTGACCATACAGGACTCCTGAAATATAAGTTTTTTATCATGAAGACCTAGATACTCATTATCCCAATGTGTGCAAATGAATATATTAGATAAAAAATAAGCCTACCCCAGTGCCAGTCGAGATTCATTCAGCCCATTAGTATATTAGGAATCCTCAAATATTCATCTTGATCCTAGATTGGACTCAGTTGTATTAGACCACTAGGCAATAAAAGACACCTAAAGCTAACCCTTTTTGCAATTTTCTTAGATCTTACCTTAATGCCAAGCAGGATTCATGCAACCCATTGTTGTATTAAGGATCACTCAATGGTCTATGCAGATCAACCATTCCAGGGATTCAATCTCTTCACCCCCTTCGTTTCTTCACATTTGCTTTAGTGATGAAAATCACTATTTATTTAAAAAAAAAAAATTCTTTTGAGTAAGGGATTTTTGTAGTGATGATAATCACTATTTATTTTGCTTTTGAATTTTGCTTTGTTTTAGGATTTTTGCTTATTTTGATGAAAGCAAGGGATTTCTTTGGGTAGGGGAGATCTTGTCCTTTTGCCAATGATCAAAATCCTAGACCATGTGCATCACAAGGTGACCAAGTAAAAACCTTTCACTTAGGATGCCTAGTACCACTTTGTAGTGTTCATCTTTCCCTTGTTCCAACTAGGATTTTAATGTTAATATTAGTGATAGGATTTTGATATATACCAAGTGCTATCAAAACCAAACCTCATCTATTAAAAGCAAAGATAGCTTTCTACAAAGTTTGATAAAATCACTAGGTATGGTTGAGTGACCGAAAAACCCTAGTATATTCCTTATAGCAACAGGAAGGGATTGTGTTGAAAAACATAGTTACTCACATGGGTTATGGATGATGATGGATTTTGAAGATGCATGATTGAGGTACAAACATGGTGTCATTTGTAAGATTGTGAACACAACCTACCTAATGCAAATGAAGTGGATGCATTGTGTCTAATGTAATACAACTAATGGATGCAAATTTCAAATGCAAGTATTTTTGTATTTTTGATGCTTTTAATTTTTTTGAGTTTTGATTATTCTAAATGTTTTTTTGAACTTTTTGATTTTAAATTGTTTTTGTGATTTTGTGATTTTGTGTTTTGTATTACCAAAGAGCTTTAATATGCCTTTGGGGATTTTTTTTAGTTGACCAAAGGGCTTTAAGATGCCTTTGGGGCTTTTTGTGAGTTTACCAAAGGGATTTAAGATGCCTTTGGAGCTTTTGGTGATGTGACCAAAGAGTTTTAAGATGCCTTTCGGGCCTTTTGTGATTTGAACAAAGGGCTTTTGACACCTTTGGAGCCTTTTGTGATTTGACCAAAGGGATTTAAGATGCCTTTGGAGCCTTTAATGATTTGACCAAAGGGCTTTAAGATGCCTTTGGAGCTTTTTGATTTTGCAATTTTCTATTGTTTTTGTGATTTTGAAATTTTTGAATGTTTTTGATATTTTTGACATTTATTTGAATGTTTTTGTATTTTGTCATGCTTATGTGTGAAACACCTTTATATGAATAATTTTGAGAGGCTATGGCTCCTCAAAACCTTCTAGTTATGTTAGGTGATATGCCCCAAGTCAAATCTTCTCAAAGATTATATAAGGACCTATCCAATTGGCCATAAATTTATCTCATAGATACGACGATAAATTTGAGTTTTGTTGGTTCTATTTGAGTACAATATCCCCAACGTTAAAGTCTCTTAGGTGAACTTTATTATTATAAGCTTGTGTTATACGATCCTGGTAAACATGAAGATGCTCAAGAGCATTGATGCGATGTTCATCCATAAGGGTCAATTGGTCCAAGCATGCTTGTTGCATAGTGTCATCATTGATAAACTCTTTCAATGTGATGCATAATATTGGAATTTCCAACTCTAAGGGCATAATGGCCTCAACACCATATACAAGTGAAAACGGTGTTACCCCATTGGGCATTCACATGCTAGTCTTGTAATCCCATAATTCTAGGTTTAATTGCAAATTCTAATCCTTATAATTTTCTTTCACCATATTCTTTAATATGGCTACTATTATCTTGTTTGAGGCCTCTGCTTGCCCGTTTGCATATGGATAATATAGTATCGTAAAATTGTGTTGAATATTGTATTTGGATGTTAAAGCCCATAAATTTTTATTTTTGAATTATGGAACATTATCTGATATTTTTTTTGATGGCATCCCAAAGTGATAGATGATATTGTGAAGTATGAACTCCACAATTCATGGTCCAATTATCGATTTTAGGGGAACCACTTCCATCCATTTGGTGAAGTACTCAGTGGTCGTTAAGATAAACATGTGTTGACCCAAGTATAGGGGATATATCTTTCTAATTATATGAAAACCCCACTGAGAAAATGACCAAGCTGCTTGAATGGGTTGTAAGGCCTATGATGGCAAGTGCATTAGATTTGCATGATGCTGACATTTAACATATTTTCTAACATACTCGTAGCAGTCCTTCTCCATGGTGGGCCAGTAATAGCCCATTTGAAGGATGCACTTGATTATGGCCATGCCACTAAATTTGCCATTACATGTACTGTTGTGAGCTTTTGAAATCACCCAAGCTGATTCTTTGGGATCTAAGAAATGAAGGAGGACTCCATCATAGCTTCGACGATACAATATGCCTCCTAGAAAGATATATCTTGTTACTTTCTATTTGAATGCTCATTTTTTGGCATGCAACAGTCTGGGTGGGATAATTCCAAGTTTTAGAAAATCTTGCAATTGGGATAGTCAATACTGAAAAGCTACAGCCTCGATAGATAAGACAACTTGTTCCTCCTACAATTTGATGTGCACAAATGTAGATTGAGAAATAACCTTGTGGTGAATGATGGTACCATTCTCTATATGACCCTGCAAGATCAAGGACCCCCAAGGTGCCTTCTTTAAAAATTATTTGGCTTTAAAGAACCAGTCATGATCTGGTTCTATATGAATCATGTTGACAGATTCTTTGTTATTAAATACCTGATGCTACATCACTAAGTGCAAGAGCATTTTCACATGAATGGTAGTGAAATACACAGACAGATTCTAAGGTATCAAGGATTCCAAATATGCTATGGTGTCTATGAATATGTTTGACATGTGAGGGATTGATGTTGTACCATTCTATTTGGTCTAGATAGGTGTCAAAAATCTCCTTGTAAGCTTTGAGGATTGGATCTCTGCATTGAAATAGTCCTTTGACTTGGTTGACTATGAGAAGGGAATAACCAAAGATATTTATCCTTTTGATCTTCATAGTGATGGTTTTCTGGAGACCCGAGATTAGGGCCTCATATTCAATGTTGTTATTAGTGCAAGGTAAGTCTAAATTAAATGACAAGGATGTTAGAGCACCTTAAGGTGTGAAAAACACAATCCCTGCACCACCTCCTTTCTCACACTTTGAACCATCAAAGAACAAAGTCATTTTAGCTTTGCTTTTAGGTTCTTCGAGTTTGGGTGCTTCTGATAATGTGAAAACTACATCATCAGGAATTTCTATGGTGAGGGGCCTACTATTCTAAAGAGGCACCTTAGACAACTTATCAACTATGAATTGTCCCTTGATGGACTTTTGGATTATGAATTCCAAGTCAAATTTTGTCAATAGCATGATCCACTTTGCAATACATGTATTATGATATGTCTTGCTCATCATATACTGCAAAGGATTTTGCTTGGATATTACATATATCATATGGCTCAACATGTAGTGGCACAATTTCTTGGTTACAAATACCATTTCTAGGTACAACTTTTCTACGTATGCATACCCTATCTCATAGCTCACCAAGGTGCAGCTAATGTAATATATCGCTTGTTCTTTATCTTGCATAAAAATTGGGCACCATGTTAGCAGCATTACCAGGTACTTCTTGATTTTAGCAAAGGCTTACTGACATTATTCATCCCACTGGAATGGGATCCTCTTGTGTATCAGTTGATTCATGGGTTAAAATTTATTCGATAGTTGTGCGATGAATTGCTTTATGGATGCCATGTTGCCCTGTAAGCTTCTCAGCTCTTTGATGTTAGTGGGTGGGGCCATTTCTAGGATAGCTTTTACCTTTGTTGGGTCTACTTTGATGCCTCCTTTAGAAATGATGAATCCCAAGAGTTTCTAAAAGTTACGCCAAAGACGCATTTCTTGGAATTCAACTTGACATTGTGTTCAATTAGAAAATCGAAGACCTTTTTTAGGATCTCAACATGCTCTTAAAGCAACAATGACTTGGCCAATAAGTCATTGATATAGTATTCTAAGATCTTTTGCATGTAGTCATGGAAAATGTATGTCATAGCCTACTAATATGTGGCACCAACATTTTTAATACCAAATAGTATTACTTTGTAGCAAACTATTCCTCATGGAGTGGTGAATATGGTTTTATGATGGTCTTTAGGTTTAATCCAAATTTGGTTGTAACCATAAAAATTATCCATTAGGTAGAGCATCTCATGACCTATAGTTGCATCTACAAGATCATCTATATTGGGCAATGGGAATGAATCCTTTGGTGTTGCCTTATTGAGATTCCTAAAATCCATGCAAATGTAGATTCTTCCATCAGGTTTTCCTATGGGCACCATGTTTGATACCCATTCTGGATAGTCGATGGGAACAATAAAGACTACATCCAACATCTTCTAAAACTCATTATTTACCATCAAAGTGATGGTTGGATGCATATTTCTGAGCTTTTGGTTGATCATTTTCTTTGCAAGGTCTAGTGAAAGGTTGTGGACAACCAATTTTGGTTCTAGTCTCGACATATCTTTGTAGGTCCAAGCAAAGAGATTTGGTATCTCTTTCAATAGAGGAATAATGGTAGCCTATTCTTCTAGAGATAAGCTTTCTTCAAAACTAAATTTCTTTGGATGATAAGGGTCATCATTGATGTCCACTTTGAAATTATCCGTTATTACCATATGTGACCCCTCCTCAATCTTGTGAGGATTGGGGATTAAGTGGATGTCATCTGATGGGTTTAAAGGTTCCATTGAATTGTGGTTGAAACTAGCATGATTGACATCATGTGTGCAACCTGGTGCAGAATGGAATGGTTGTAGCATCTCTTCATTAGGGAAGAAATATTTAGGCTCTACAGATGAATCAATGTGATCCCAATCAATAGCATCCAAATTAAGACACAATGGTTTCATAGGATCTGTTGGGTTATGGAATGGAGTGGTCAAATCAATGGATATCATGTTGATGGATGGGATGAAATTTCCAGGACCACATGGGTGAAACTATGCATTGGTCTTTTGCCTTCCATACCCAAGATGTGGCTCTAGGGATATGGGGATCTTAGAATATAGTCTATGGATAGATGATATGATGGGATCGTTAGGTTGTAGAATCTCTCTAAATGTAGGCGGATCTAGGTTGACCATGCAATGAATGACGTCTATATTTACTAGGTCTTCCTAGAAAGTGAAGGTTAGGATCTATGGTGTGAAGTATCACCTCTATTTGAACAAGAAAATTGACATGGCATAAATTACAAGGCCCCAAATAAGCCATCTCGATCTTGCCCTCATAGTCATTGTCATCTATGAAGAAACCCTTACTCCTACCCACTAGAATTGGGTGGTGAATTTCCTGTTGATGCCTAAGATAGGCCATTTTAGTCTCATCTTCATAACCATCATCACTTATGAAGAATATATTAGAATTTACTTTTGGTCCTACGATGTGGTGTGCACTTCTTGGCTCAAGGTAGGACATCTTAGTTTAGTCCTCTGACTCATAGTCACTCTCATTTGAGATGTATCTGCTCTCTACATTACCTATCCAAGCAAGGTGTTGAATATATTGAGACCCATGGTAGGCCATTTTGGCTTCATCTTCAGATTTACTAGTGATATACTCATTTTCCTCTTGCTCATATCCATGAATTGGCTTATACTTCCATAGGATGATTCCTTATGGGCATATTTCAAGATAGGATTCAAGGTGATACTCATTGGGTGGTTTGATATTGACCATAGATACCATTTGTCATCCAAGTAGTTTCTTCTAGGGGGTTGATAGGGATTCCAGTCAATTTCTTCCCCAAATCCTAAGCTCAGTCTATCTAGAGCTATTGCCAATAAATCATCATGGTTTTGTATATGATACCTTAGACCAAACCTATCTACAGGCAGCTGGTATTATGGTTGGAATGGAAGCCGACACCCTTGCTTGTATAGACCTAAACCATGGCCATGCCAATGGCATCATTTAAAGTACCTTAGAGAAAACTCAGGATGGATAAGTAATAGACATCCATGGTGAATGGCTCATCCTAATCCTCTTTAATATCAAAAGCATTATGGGAACAATCCAAGCCAGCGTAAATGAAGTTGGTTTGGTTAGGGGGAATCCCTAGTAGAACCACTATCCCTAATGGAAAATTTAGGACTCTTGGTTGTCCGATGTCTTGCATAGACTCAATAATAGGCATGAAGGTCAATTTGTGTACAATATATTCACCTAGACCTATGTTTGCTAAGTGAACTATCACCTACAGTGCAGATGACATCATTTATGAAGTAGGTGAGGATGGTTGAGGTACCTCCTCAGCTATATCCTAGGAATATTCCTCTTCCATGAGATTTGGAATTTCTGTAGTTGTTATAGTTGGAAGCTCTTTAGACCCTTCCTCCACTAGGGGTGCTTTTATCTTTCAAGAGTCCTTTGCTTTGGGCATTGTGGTTTTCTTAGAAGTTCCAGTAGCTTTAGATGTAGGAGGTGGTGCCGATGTGGATGGATCACCTCGCACTTATTTAGACTTAATATTTGGTTGTTCGATGGGGGATGAATACCTTATGTACAAGTGTGTTTATGGAAGGATTAAGTCCCTCATAAATTCAACCTGATGCACATATTTAAATGGCTCTTCATACGATGAAACCATATGCACTTATCCCTCATGCATATTCTTGATGCATTGGTGCAAGATTAATGGAACACACTGCATGTCACTTATCTAGGGATGCCCTAAGAGGATGTTTTACTGCATTACCTCTTCCAATACATGACACATCATGGGGATGGTATTTTACTCTACCTGTATAGGTAGAACAACAGTATCCACTGTGGAGCACAATGTATCATTGAACACTCTTAATGTATATGAGGTTGGGACAATGTTGGACATAGGGATTTTTAGGTGCCCTATTGCCTTTGTTGTGATAATGTTAATCAATGAGCCCATATCAATTAGGACCCACTTTAAGGTTATGTCATTGATTGATACGATGATATGCAGAGGTGGGTCTGCCATGGTAGTAGGCACTACCTTGATTTCATGATCATAGAAACGGATTACAGGCTCTTGACACTGCTAGACCTGCCCCAAAAAGTTTATGAATGCATCTGGGTTCTAGGACTGAATCTCAATCACTATCAAGATTTCTATTAAAGTTTCCTTATGTCTT
The DNA here is from genome assembly GCA_028583015.1 of Wollemia nobilis. Classification (NCBI taxonomy): domain Eukaryota; kingdom Viridiplantae; phylum Streptophyta; class Pinopsida; order Araucariales; family Araucariaceae; genus Wollemia; species Wollemia nobilis. The sequence continues at coordinate 12,045,627 of JAQPPZ010016881.1, forward strand.
GGGGACCATTGAATAAGCTCATAGATTGATAACTTGGCTGGTGTCATCTAGATATTTTGGTCTAGTCTGCTCTGGACCATTACCATAGGTTGTACTAGTGGACCTGGAGGATTATTTTACACCTATCATACTATTGTATTTACAATAACAATGAGATTTGTTTGGTGCAGCTCTTTGTGAACATTCAGTTGAGCTCTTCAGTGGGGACGAAGAATGATAGTTTTACCATTATTTTCCTCCATCTATTCCCATACTCCATAACTGGCTCATCATCATATTGCTTTAATTTCACCAGATCATACAAGTTCACCTTCTTCTTGACATCGAAGGAGAACCGTTCAATAAATTCATTCACTAGTTGCTCAAATATTATGATGTGCTTGGGAATTTTATTGAACCATTGAGTTAATGCACCTGATAACATCATGATGAATGTTCTTAGAATTAGGGCATCATCATGCTCAAGCTAGAAGCCTGTGTTCATGAAATTTGTAACATGTTCTTGCACGTATTCCTCTCCTTTGAACTTTTCTAGCCTAGGAATCTCAAAGGGCCTAGGGTATGCAGGACTCGATACTAAGAAGCACAGAGGTTGGTTGTGTATTTTTATCAAAGTCATATTTTTCCTAATCATGTCCTACTTCTCGAGAGATTTGACTCTCTCAATGAGTATTTGGTATACCTTCTTAAAGGTTTACCCACGGTGATAGGGGAGGTAATCCTGTGTTTGCTCGATTTGGACATTTGTATTCATCCCCATGACCACAGATGGAGGTTCAAGATATGTATGTTCCTAATCTTCCATCCCTACTTGTTCTCCATTAAGTTGTGTCTATTCTAGCTCTAGGTGTTATTGATATTGTGATACATGGTGAGTGTGCTCTTCCCTTTGTCTAGTGTGTCTATCATGTTGAGAATCGATATGTCTATCATGTTGGTATTCCTCACCATCTATGTGTAAGTTGGCTCAAGCCAACCTATCTGCTTGCTCTTCACGCTTAGCCATTTTCTTTAAGAACACAAGCTTATACTAATAAGGGGGTGAACAATATAAGACCACTTTTTACTTTCTTTCCAAACTAATATCAACTAATTTCCTTAATTGCAATAATAAAATATAGCAATTTGCATTAATAACTCAGATAGCAATAGTAAGTAAGAGCACAAGTCACCACACAATTGAGACACAACAATTTACGTGGTTCACCCAATGTGGGCTACTCCATGGAGAAAATATTTTACTAAAACTTTCTCAATCAATATCTTTGGGAATCACTCCCAATTACAATGTTTATGGATCTCTATCCAAAGGAGAACTCTTTCCCCTTCTGCTCTGGCTATGTGATCTTCTAGAAGACTTTGTCTCTCTATTGCACTGACTGGTGGACCTCTCTCCACTTGAAGACTCCTCACTTAGATATGTCTTCAACTGTGTTGGCTACTGGATCTCTATCCACTGAGACTCTGTCCTCTATACTCTATCACCTCCAAATATCTATCAATAGGCTCACTAAGAACCTGCTCAATAGGTTCATATAGAACCTGCTTAACAAGCTCACATAGAACCTGTCCAATGTTGAATAACAAGCTCACACAGAACCTGTCCAATGTTGAATAACAAGCTCACACATAACCTGTCCAATTTTGAATAACAAGCTCACACATGACTTGTCCAATGTTGAATAACAAGCTCACACAGAACCTGTCCAATGTTGAATAAAAAGCTCACATAGAACTTGTCCAATGCTAAATAACAAGCTCACACAGAACTTGTCCAATGTTGCTCCAACAAGCTCACTAAGAACTTGTCCAAATATGCTCTAGAAATCTCACCAAGAACTTACCCAAATCTACTCTAGCAAGCTCACCAAGAACTTGCCAAAAAATTTCCACAAAGTTGTCCCAACACTATCCTCAAATATGTCCCAACACTATCCTCAAATATATCCCAAAGGCCTTCTCAAAGGTTCAATCAATCATGCTCAAGTAGTACTCAAAATGAACTCAACAATGAATGGCAATCTCAACTCAAATCCACTTCATATAAGCATAAAGAGAATTTTTAGAGACTCAATATGTTCTAATCTCACTCTCAACCCAACTCAACTCAAATCACTCTCAACTCAACTCTAGTCAATTCATAGAAGCATAAAGAGAATTGTTAGAGACTCAATATGTTCTAATCTCAATCTCAACTCAAATCAGAATAATGGAATAGTTTGTTTCATAGGACTTGAAAAATCACTTCACACATCACTTGACTAGGCTCAATAAACTCAACTCAACCAATCATCACAAGGGATAACTCTCTCTTACAAAATCCTATTCCAAGTATGTATCAACCAACTCAAATTTTTCCAATAATGCTCAACCACAAATCTCACATAACAATGATACTCATGTTCTTTTCTAGTTCTTTCACAACCAATGAGCTTCAACAACAATGCTTATAAAACAAGGTTTAAACACAACTCTCAAACTAGAAAACCTTGAAGCATTCAACCAACCACTTTTGGAAAGGAAAACACAATCAATCCTTTTCACTCCAGTGATATTTCAGAAATAAACCACCATAAACAATCAATATGAGAATGTGCCCATACCTTTTATGAAGTGAAGAAACCCCTTTTGAAATCTTCCACACTCAACATACTTTGAAACAAAACAACCCTCACTTTGAAACCCTTTATAAAAACAAAAATATCTCTCTACATACACCTTATTTCTTCTTCTAAATGAGTTAGTCAAATAGCCCTCAAAATAAGATTTCCAAAGATATATAATATGATATACTTTTATAAAAGAAAAATACCATAAATATCTTCTTTTGTAAAAGTGCTTTTAAACTTGCCTTCCAATAAAATATTAAATCAACCCTCATGCGCTTTTGTCTTTCTCCCATTTCTCACGTCAACAAAAACGTGGGCCAATTCTCTTGCTCGAAACTCTAACCCATGGGAATCGAACCTCATCTCTTTCGCAAGCAAAAACCTTTGTAGTCCCCTCGCTCATCGTTGGACCACGCTACCACTCAAATATTTCAACGCTTTTTGTCTTATCTCCTTTGCATTTGATTCCAAGGCTTTTGAAATAAAATCCTTTGCATTTATATGCAACTTCCCTTTAATTTTGCAAACATCGATGGTGCTTTTAAATTAATTTCTTTTTTATGATGACGTCGGTGCTAAGGTAATTTTAATTTTAAAATTTAAAATTAAATTTTAAATATTAAAATTTAAACCAAATATTCAAAATTGAATATCTCCATCTTCGGGGCACATTTTTCGATGAAATGAAAAACCAACCTAGGTTTTAAGAAAAACCCATTTCAAATCTACCATCCATGGTTTTAAATAAAACCTTTTATTTTACCTGCCTTGGTTTTCACAAAAACCCTGTAGATATCCATGCTCTCCGAAATATGAATGCTTTGGTCATCAAAACTCAATGTTACATTATGACATTAATGTGACATCAATGACAACATAGAACAACTCAAATTGCCAATAATATCCCTCTTTGTCATTGATGGCAAAACCTCTAAAGCAAAAACCACAAACCATCTCTGAGAATCAAAGCTACTCCCCCTAACTCAATAATCTCTTTGTAGGTTGCTCCCCATAACTCAATGCTCTCTTTGGAGGCTGCTCCCCCTAACTCAATACTCCCTTTGGAGGCTGCTCCCCTAACTCAAATCTCTCTCCCTTTGACATCAATGGCAAAAGGGACACCTATCAGCTAAAAGATGTGACTCTTAAGCTTAGCCCCCTCACCCCCTTCTCTTTTGAGGTGAATAATTTTGGGGTGGGAGTACTTTTAATCCTATCTCACTTTGTTTCTTTCCTCTATCAATTTTCTTCCATGTTTTTCTGATATCCTTCTCTTGATGAATTACTTGATCTTCTTGTCTAGAACCTGTTTGACCTTCTTGCTTTGAACCTGTTTGACTTCCTTGCCTTGAACCTATTTGGAATTGAGTCCTAAACCATATTGCAATATGCCCAAAGTTATTGCAATTAAAATACTTGATATTGTAGCCTTTGGATGGTGCCCATATCCTAAAATTTTTCTTGAAATAATTTCCATATCCATTCCTTTCCTGAACCCTGTATTGTGAAGTTCTGTTTTCATGACCATTATGACCATGACTTTTGAATTGTGTAGCTCTAAAACCAAAACCATATTGCTCATTTCCTTTGCACTAAGAGTCTCTATGACCAATCTTGTTGCATGAGAAGCAATATCCCTAAAAATCATACCTTCTTCCTTTGAATTTTCTTCTAGAAAAAATAAACTTCTTTTATCCATGGATTTTGCAATGTATAGCCTTGTGTCCAAATCCATTACAAGAGAAACAATGTCCTTGAAAATCCCTTTGTTCATGCCTTGGTTCCTCATACATTTCTTGACCATTATCCTTATTATCATCTTCAACTTGTGCATTGCATTCTTGAACCTTCTTTGTAGCATCTAAAACCTCTTCTTTAGTTTCTTCCTTGTCTTTCTCTTCAAGAATTTATTTTCCCTTTGAACTTGATTCACCAAACCTGAAATATAGGACCTTTGGTGCTTTGGAATATTCCTCTTCTTTCTCTTTATTTGTGTCAAGTAGCAACTTGGCATCCATCTCTATAGCCTCTGAAATACATGTTTCCTTCTTAGTACAAATATTTCGACCTTTTGAGTCATGTGATGGATCAAACTTCTCATGTAAGGAACATCTCAATTCTTTTAGATTCTCCTTAACCTCTTGTATTTTCTCATGGATAACATTGAATTCTTCCTTTAGATCAACTAAGACATTATCCTCTTGTTTAACTTCTTCTATTTGGAGTGAAATTTCTTCTTCTACTTCTATTATTCCATAGAAAAACCATTCTTAATCTTCACTGTCACTAAGATCATTATAATATTCTATAGCAAACAAACTCTCAAAATTTCTTTGACAATACATATTTTCTTAATGTGTCATCTCATCTTCACTATCACTAAAACCATTGCAATATCCTGATCTGTGATCTCTTTGACCATATACAAAACATTGTTCTCTTTCACCTTCTATTCCTAGGAATAGATGTTCTTCCTTTTCATCATCTGATTTGTCTCTATCACTATGATCTAAGCTATCACTTGCTTCTACAATGTAGTAAGATTTATTTGCCTTACAAAAAATTTTCTTCTTCTCATACCTTTTTTGCTTGTATCTGTATCTTTGTCATGCTTATGCTTTCTATCTTCTTTTCTTTTATGACCCTGTTTTTCATCATCACTATTTTCTTCATGTGGATACTTGTATGCATAGTGACCAAGATCACCACACTTGTAGCATCTGAATTTCCTTATATCTCTAAAATTCCTTGAGTCCTTATTCCTTTTGATGAAGTTAGCTTCCTCATAATTTTCTAAAACTCTATCTGTTTCTAAAACTTTATCTTTCTCTTTTTCTAAAGCCTTGAATGCAATCTCTTTTATTAGAGCCTGATGTTTACGTACTCTCATCTCATAAGTTGTGAGAGTACCTTGCAATTCTTCCATTATTAGCTTGTTGATATCCATTGTCTCTTCTATTGATGACACCTTAGAATCATATTTCATGGGAAGTGATCTCAAAACCTTTTGAGTAACTTCTGGTTTTTTCATATCAAAATTTAAGCCTCTCATGGTGTTATTAATCTCATAAACATGAAGTAAAAACTTTGTAATATCTTCAGAATATTCCATTTTTAATTTCTCAAATATTTTTATATGAGTTTGTAGTTTTTCCAACTTTACCTTGGAATCTCCTTCATAAGTATTTTACAACTTGGTCCACATTTCATTAGCTGAAGTACATACCATGACCTTTGTAAAATCTATCTCACATAGCCCACTCAAAATATAATTCATTGCTCTTGCATTTATCTCAACCAATTTCCTGGTAGTCTTATCTTCCTCGGGATCACCTTCAACCCTATACTCTTTTTCATTCATCTGCCATACCTCATATCCTTGTGATATTAAGTAGTTCTTCATCCTCATGCTCTAAAACTCATAATTTTTACCATCAAACAATGGAGTCTTATTTGAATATAATTCATTCTGTGAAGCCATCTGTGTTCTTGTAGAATATACCCTCAAGATGTTAGCCTTTTCGAAGAAACCCGCTCTAATACCAATTGAAGAACACAAGCTTATACTGAGAGGGGGGTGAATAGTATAAGATCACTTTTTAATTTCTTTCCAAACCAATATCAATTAATGTCCTTAATTGCAATAACCAAATATAGTAGTGTGCATTAATAACTCAGATAGTAGTAGTAAGCAAGAGCATAAGTCACCACACAATTGAGACACAATAATTTATGTGGTTCACCCAATGTGGGCTACTCCACGGAGAAAATATTTTACTAAAAATTTCTCAATCAATCTCTTTGGGAATCACTCCTAATTACAATGTTTATGGATCTTTTTCCAAAGGAGAACTCTTTTCCCTTCTGCTCTGGCTATGTGATCTTATAGAAGACTCTATCTCTCTGTTGCATTGACTTGTGGACCTCTCTCCACTTGAAGACTCCTCACTCATATTTGTCTTCAATTGTGTTGGTTGTTGGATATCTATCCATTGAGACTCTGTCCTATGTATTATGTCACCTCCAAATATCTATCAATAGGCTTAATAAGAACTTGCTCAATAGGTTCACATAGAACTTGCTTAACAAGATCACACAGAACCTGTCCAATGTTGAATAACAAGCTCACACATAACCTATCCAATGCTTAATAACAATCTCACACAGAACCTATCCAATGTTGAATAACAAGCTCACACAGAACTTGTCCAATGCTGAATAACAAGCTCACACAGAACCTGTCCAATGCTAAATAACAAGCTCACACAAAACTTATCCAATGCTAAATAATAAGCTCACACAGAACTTGTCCAGTGCTACTCCAATAAGCTCACTAATAACTTATACAAATATGCTCTAGCAAGCTCACCAAGAACTTGCCCAAATCTGCTCTAGCAAGCTCACCAAGAACTTGTTGCAAAACTGTCCACAAAGTTGTCCCAACACTGTCCTCAAATCTATCCCAAAGGCCTTCTCAAAGGCTCAATCAATCCTGCTCAAGGAGTACTCAAAATTAACTCAACAATGAATAGTAATCTCAACTCAAATCCACTTCATAGAAGCATAAAGATAATTGTTAGAGACTCAATATGTTCTAATCTCACTCTCAACCCAACTCAAATCAAATCACTCTCAACTCAACTCTAGTCAAATCATAGAAGCATAAAGAGAATTGTTAGAGACTCAATATGTTCTAATCTCAATCTCAACTCAAATCAGAATAATGAAATAGTTTGTTTCATAGGACTTGAACAATCACTTCACACATCACTTGACTAGGCTCAATCAACTCAACTCAACCAATCATCACAAGGGACAACTCTCTCTTACAAAATCCTAGTCCAAGTATGTATCAAACAACTCAAATATTTCCAACAATGCTCAACCACAAATCTCACATAACAATGATACTCATGTTTATTTCTAGTTCTTTCACAACCAATGGGCTTCAAAAACTATGCTTATAAAACAAGGTTTAAACACAACTAGAAAACTAGAAAACTTTGAAGCATTCAACTAACCACTTTTGAAAAGGAAACCACAATCAATCATTTTAACTCCAATGATATTTCAAAAATCAACTACCATAAACAATCAATAGGAGAATGTTCCCATACCTTTTATGAAGTTAAGAAACCCCTTTGGAAATCTGCCACACTCAACATACTTGAAATAAAACAACATTCACTTTGAAACCCTTCACAAAAATAAAAATATATCTCTACATACACCTTATTTCTCCTTCTAAATGATTTAGTCAAATATCCTCAAAATAAGCTTTCCAACAATATATAATATGATATACTTTTATAAAAGGAAAATACCAAAAATATCTTCTTTTCTAAAAGTGTTTTTAAACTTGCCTTCCAATAAAAAATCAAATCAACCCTCATCACCTTATTCCTCCAACATTAGGCAATAATAAAAAAATTATTAATAAAAACGTTACTTGCCTCTTAGAGGGAATTGAACCCTTGTCTCTACCCAAACAATCCTCAACAGTGACGCCAAAGACCACGCGAGCTACGCGCTCGTATAGGACGAAGAGCGTAGAATTCGTTTTTGTCCTTCTCACCTTGCTCACGTCAACAAAAATGTAGGCCAATTCTCTTACTCGAAACTCTAACCCATGGGAATCAAACCTCATCCCTTTCACAAGCAAAAACCTTTGCACTCCCCTCGCTCGTCATTGGACCACGCTACCACTTGAAGATTTCGACACTTTTCGTCTTATCTCCTCTGCATTCGATTCCAAGACTTTTGAAATAAAAGCTTTTGCATTTATATGTAACTTTCCTTTAATTTTGCAAACATCGGCAGCGCTTTTAAATTAATTTCTTTTTGATGATGACGTCGACGCTGAGGTAATTTTAATTTTAAAATTTAAACCAAATATTCAAAATTGAATATCTCCATCTCTGAGGCACCTTTTTCAACAAAACGAAAAGTCAACCTGGGTTTTAAGAAAAATTCATTTCAAATCTGCCATCCATGGTTTTAAATAAAACCTTTTATTTTACCTGCCTTAGTTTTTACAAAAATCCTATATATATCCATGCTCTCCAAAATATAAATGTTTTGGTCATCAAAACTCAATGTTACCTTGTGACATTAATGTGACGTGGTATTGTTTTGAGACGAGGAGCCCACGCATTGAGACAGCATCAACAGCATATCGAATACGGATTCGAGACGTGGTATTGTTTTGAGACGAGGAGCCCACGCATTGAGACAGCGTGTAAACTGCGTAGGGCATAACATAGTCTATGGTAGATGTGATGGTTTTGAAGCAATATACCGAGGACGATCGATGATTTCGTGGCATTGAAAACAACCACCCGCGACTGAAGTAAATTGCATACAGAGATGAACAGTATAGTGGGCAGTACGTGGGAATACGAGATGTGGTATATCGAGAAGAACATCAGGTTAAGGCAAGTTTTGCTTTGTTAGCATGTTCCTACTGGGATACAACAATTTTACCACAGTGAGGCACGCGGGCGAGTCATAACAGCATACGGATTTATACGGTGCAATGGGGACTGTAAGCAAAAAGTGAAGACATTAACTAAAATTTGTGATAAACCATGGAAGTACAGTGGAATGTATGAGAAGCCGTGTATACGGTATTATGACAGCAGATTAGTGAACAAACAACGCGATGCCCGTCGATGTGCAACGGTCGAAATTCATGGTGAAATATAATAGCACGGGAGTACCCAACGCAGAACAATTAAGCAGATGAAATGGCAGTCGTTTGGCAGTGGAACAGCGATCGGTTACGAAAAAATGTGGACCGGGCATTCACGGGAACTTCACGGGACATTCTATAGAGGCATGCAATGTGTTTAAAATGGGCATGAACGGAGCAGGCTATACTGGCGACGATTAGCACGGAGTGATAAAATAGAAGTCCGATGACGTCGACAAATTTTTGGCCAAGAGAGAAATGTGGTGTATAATGACGTGGATGATAGCTTCACACGGTGATGACGGGGTAAAATATTCGGAGTGGCAATTGGTTTTATGATAGCGGAAAGCAGAAACCATCATCAGACAGAATGAGGCTGGCAATGCACAGGAAATTCTGACGTCGCGGCCGACATTCTCAGGATATTCTATAGAGGAGGTTTGAAGGACCATAGCTAGAGACTAGCAGAGCGCGATAGGCGGCTATGTGGAGTTACATGACTGCAAGGATCAGTTATACCAATGACAGGTCGAAGACATGCTACAGGTCTTGAAACAGAAACAACGTAGGTGGGCTTCGGTCTATTTCGAGGACGTAACGGTAAGAGATAACGCGACATCAATGGACATCAATGGTGGATGATTTGGAAATGGTTGGTGATTTAGCAAATGTAAGTCGCCTGCATAGCGGATGCTGGACAACTCAGCAATTGCCACGTTTTATATGGATCTTAATGATCTGGCAGACCGAATGACCTGGCAGAAGCAGCGAAATCATAGTCAGTAAGTCATGAGTGGTAACGTTGGCCTGGCAGAGGTCGACTGGTAGCAAGCTAACCAAAAATTGATGGTCATCGATGGTGAAAAAAATGGATTGCATGGATAATCCAGGAACAGCTTCAGCCAAAAGAAAGTAATGCAGCATGGATTTTCATTGTTTTATTTTTGTGTTTTCAGATTTCAAATTTATAGATAATGTTAATGCCATTTTTTTGGGTTGTATTAAGCGAATATTTGGGATCTGAAATTTATGTTTGTATTTTAGGAGTTAGCACCTATTTTATTTTGATTGTGTGAGCGCAGGTTGGAATATAATAGGTTGCATGTAAGAGTTTCTCATAGCTTCGGTTTTGCAGGACGGGGTGCCATCAAACTGGAAATGCTTTGCATATGTCTGTTTTCAGCATTTAAATTTATTTTTAGATTTTATTTTCTGTTTTTGAAATTTTCATTTTGCATTTTTTTAAAAACTTCAGGCATTAAAATAAAAATCATAAAAAAATAAAATGATAAAAATAATTATATGGCTGTGAAGAATGATGTAAAATCTATCATACGCAACAGATTTGGACTCATTCCGAGATCATTTTGATTTTATATTAATTTTTGAAAATGATTGTTTGATGCAGATTTTTATAATTTCGGAAATTCATATTTTTTTCATTTTGAAGCCAAATCAGAATTTTTCAGCTTCATACGTTATTTGCAAGTATAAGATGATCTTACCTTCATGAAAATATCAATTTCATTGAAGGGGGTCAATTTTATGGCGTTTCATAAGTGATCATTTTCGGAGTAATAAATGCACTTCTCTTCATGAAAATTCTAATTTCATTGAAGAGGGGTAATTTGTCATTACATCAAAGGATAGTGTTTTAAAGCATTAAATTATGTCTCTTTATAAAAATTTGTATGTCATGAAAGAGGGATAATTTATGATGACATTTTGAGGTCACGATTTTCAAACAATAAATTATTATCTCTTTGTGAAAATTAATTTCACCAAAGAGGAATAATTTATTATTCACATCAAAGGCTATTGTTATCTTTGTGATAAGAAGCTACATTCAAGGAGCCTGTTCATCATTTCAGATTTACACTCATAGATAGATTTAATCTTCATTTTCATGTTTAAAAGTAGGATTTAATGCAAGATAAAACTTGATTAAAATCCACTTAATAAGGGAAGATAAAATCTACCTTAAAATCCTCAAGATAAAAAGAATGAATGCACTACATCATGGTCATATGAGGGCCAACTCACATTTATTGTATTTCGGTTTCATGAACAATCACTAAAGTAGCATGGTAAAATAAACCAACATTGCCCCTTGTTTAAAGTTACTTGCAATCACTAAGGTGTTCCAAGCATTAAATTGATATATTCTTATTGAGATTACTAATACACACAGGCAAATTCTAATATAGCGGAGACCTTGAAGAAGTTGTTTGTTAAACTTCTTTGCAAGAGGGGATTTTGGAAACAAATCCTAAGGAAGAGTGTAATTTCACAATTGGGTAAAATTAACACTCAACATTTTGGTGCTAGAAGGAGGGCCTGAATTGGTTTATTTTGTTTTGATTTTAAATGCTATAGGGATTTAAAATTTTAGAATATTTCATGCCCTATGATTATTATCTTTAGACCTCTTTTAACACAACATTGTAGTGCTAAAAAGAGGACATGAATTGCTATGCATTGTTCTAACGCTTTTGGATTGTTCATACAGGAATAATGTGATTTGATATATTGTTGAAAGTTTTGAATTGCTAAATATTTCAAGTTCATTTGATTAGCATCTTTGGTTTCCTCTAACACTCATACTTTGTAGAGTTTGTAAGAAATCTTTATTTGACTAACAAATTGGTTTTGAAGTTATCCTTTGAGTTTCACTAATGGCTATGAATACTAGAAAGTGGTATGGGGTACATGGTAATCCTTTGAACACTAGTGGAGATGCTCATGACTTACCCAAGAACATAGAGAAACTTTTGCCCAAGTTTAAGCACAATGGCACAACATTAGATGAGGAGCACATTCAGTCCTATGTGGATATCCTAGTTAGATGAAATGTTGAACATGAGGATGCGGCTTGTAGATTGTTTCTTGGGAGCCTAGATGAGGTAGCATATGATTGGTACATAAATTTACCCACTAGCTCCATCACATCATGGGCCCAATTGGAAAATGCTTTCATCAATCAATTTAGGTTGCCCATTGATCCTCTCATGATGTATCAACAATTTGCTTCTTGCAAGAGGGAACCTAATGAGCTAGTGAGAATTTTCAACATGAGATTTCGAAAGCTCTATGCAATATTAATTGCTCCCTACACTATTGAGGAGAGTGGTGCTCTTCAAATATACTTTGGGGCATTGGATCCATTTTTTTCCATGTTCATTAGGACAAATCCTTTGGTCACTAATCTTGCATCGACCTACACGAAAACTATGATTATAGATCAACAATTGAGGCCACAAGGTTATGGGATGGAGCAATTGTCTATGGTAGGACAACTAGGGGCTTGCAATCAAACCTCGATGGTAAATCAAGCATGGGCACAACAGAATTTGATATCAAACATTTTACCCCATAATAAATTTTACCCTAATATACCCACTTATTCTCCCATATGCACGTATACGAGTACATCTATCCATCCAACTACTCCACAGAGAATCATATGATCACTCATGGAGCCATTGCAACAAGTGTTCAAGCTTTATCGGTTGATATCAATCCGATAAATCCTACTACTTCTACCACTCAACCTAAAGAGCTTGTATCGAAAGTAAAAGAGCAAGATAAGGTGGATGAGAAGTTAAGTAGAGATGTGGTTCCATCTCAAAAATGAGCACATCAATGTATGCATCCAAATCATCCTAGGAAGAAAATTCATAATGCTAATCTTAATGATATTTCATGTTATGCTCCTTCAGGTGATAAAGGAGACTTTGATGTGACTTACATTGAAGTAAATGCCTACTCAGAATGTCTTGAAGAGCATGAATATTTTAGAGAATAAATTATATGGATGGGTAACAAAAAGTTGGAATCAAATGATCATCATCTTGTTTTGGAAAGAAAATATCTAGAATCATTACCCACAAATGAGGATTTGGATGAACAAACCTATGAGGATATGATTTGGTCATGGGTACTCGCAAAGAAATATTGGAGCGACTGTATGGAACGAGATGTAAAAATTGATTCCATTATAGAAGCTCCTAAGCCATCAAAAGTGGTTGAAAATGAATTTGAAAGAAAATCAATAAATGAATTTGAATATATAACCGAATTTCACCACTTTTTCTCGAAAGATACTTTGGATGATGTTGTTGAAATTGATGGCCCAAAAGATCTACACCTTTCATATTATGATAAAATTGAATCATGGGTTACCAATTTGGATTATGATAGCCTTACTAATTTAAATGCAAGAAATAACCCACTTGTGAAAATAATTGAAACATCTAAGGAAGGTGAAGATGAATTGGATGAGAAACATGTTGATGAATCGGAAGATGAAGAAGTAATTGAGCGTCACAACTTAATTTTGGAAGATGATTACTATGATTCTTGGAATAAATGGGAAGAACATGCTCACCCCAAACCTTCTAATGAACTTTTTGTGTCAATTGATATGCAGGATAATACAATTGCTTCCTCACATGAGGATATTACAAATCTTGTACAATTTGAGAAAGTTTTGGAAGAGGGATTTGAATCTCATAAAATTTTGAAAAGTGATAAGGATTCTACAACCATGGATAAAGAGCGAGAACTATTTGCTTTGGGCTGAAATTGAAAATTGTGATCCACTTATTGATTCTACAATGTCTATGCCATTTCAAAATGAGGAAATTTCAGAACCTGAATGGTTTGGGTTTGATATAACAGATGATATAATTGAAAATTTCACGCTATCTAAAACAACCCAAGTGATTAATCATGGAGATGTGTTAGTTGATCCATCCCTAGATAGACAAGACCTATGGTTCAAAAGGGATGGACATGTTTTTAATTGGGTGCCTAATTTTGGTGTCTTTAATAAATAGGTCATGGATAAAGAAGTGCTACATGATGATGATGATGAATATCATGAGGTAAAAGAGGAATTTTCAAATCCTCTCGAAGCAATGGTAAATGGAAATGTGCCAAAGGTAAAATCTTACCTTTTAGATTCCACCATTCGAAATTCATGTAAAGATTTGTCTAATGGATTGATGGACTCAAATAATATTAATGATGAAATTTCATTTGTGGTTGATAAAGAATTTGACTTAATTTATACTCACACCACTAATGATATTGCTTTATTGAATGAAAATGAAGTTGGTATGCTTGAAGTGTTAAACTATGTTCATAATCAATTAGTCACAGAATCTAGGATAAAAACTTATTATGATGCTCATTTAATAAATATCCTAGGTGCTTGCAAATGGTTACATGAATTTGATTGACCTACAGATTTGAAAAAGGATTTGACTTTAAAAATTGTAGAAATAGGTTCCTATTTGCAAGATCTCATATCTAAAAATGAAATATTATTTCTACAGCATGAATCAAAGTGTGAAATGGACATAATAAAGAATAAACATGAAGAAATTGAATATCAATTATTGTCTAATCAATTTGATAATTTGAAACTCCACCATAGGATTAGTAATGGAACTAAATCAAATTGGTATGGTGAGAGGGGCAAGTTGAAGTATATTACTTTGTTTGGTCTAATCTTATTTTCGTTGGGTTCCTACAAAATTTGGCATGCGTATCACGTTATATGCCTTGTAAAATGTTCTAATCATGTTTTGGATCCAGGGAAGTGATATGTCAAGCCTTGTACCATATTGTACATTTGTATATACATTTTGGTTTTCATATTTGGTTTTTGGTTTGGATTTTGTTTCGAGGTTTCCAAGTTTGATTTGTGTGTTTGTATTCATTCGATTCCAAGTTTTGGTTGTTTTCTAGTATTCTAGAGTGAGATGTCAGCTTATGTCCTTATGAATGTCTACTAAGATAAGGAGAATATGAAACATCGGAATTGTATTGCAGAAGGCTCCATGAGTACCGCAAACACATTAAAAAATATCGTTTGAAACTTGGGATGCGTGAAGTTGTCAGTTTTTCAAATGAGGGTGAAAAATCTTGTATACTCCATCTCATTCATCCGTATTGCATGGTATATTTCAAAGTGCATAAATATTACATCTCACTGGCATCTACATTTCAAAGGCAATCACCGAAAACATGTTTAATTCTCTTAGGATCATTGCATAATATACACTAAGAAGATATCAATATTAGGAACTGATGTCGAAATTGTCTTGAACCAAGCATAATTTGCACATGTTAAAAGCATCTTGGGTAAAATGGTCAAAACCATCCTTGGAAGAAAATGTAAGGTGAAAAGGGTCATCATATCGGTCCTATAATGCAACATAGTCCATAAAATAGTGGTTTTCACCACTTCCATAATACTTGAAGCTCAAAATTAGAGTAGTAAGGATAGGATCAAATTCTCATCATACTTAGGTTGAGAATCTGATTCCCCAAAGCCCTGATTCCACCTCCATCACCCACTGACTATTGGATTGTAAGGATCGTACTACATGTCCCCTCAGAAGGATGGGTAGTCATCCCTAAGATTCAAGAAACTTAAAACAAGATCATGGACTATGGGGCTAACCTCCATCGGGGCTATAGACGTTTGATTAGCAGTGGAGTATGCTCATGTGTGGCGACATGTCTCATTTAAAAATGAGATCTCTGACCGCTCACACGGACAGGTTAGCCTTGTGGTTTCATCCATAACAGGTTTAATCATTTTGGTCAAGATGAGGTAATAAGCTCAGATCAGAGTAGTAAGGATAGGGTCAAATTCTCATCGTACTTAGGTTGAGAATCCGATTCCCCAAAGCTCTGATTCCACTTGTACACACTGGTTTGGGATGGTAGCGAGCAATAACAAACCTTTTGATATGGTAAATGAATGCACTGTACACACATTTGGTCCTAAGAAAGTTAGATGGTTTTAGTATTTTACTTATGGTACTATAAGTTTTGAATATTCGTAAAGCAAGTTGTTCATCTTTTATCATCCTTGCCATACATTAAATCCTGCATGAATCATCCCTAACCTATCATGTGCATTCATGTGAAACTGATGATATAATGTGCAATGGTTTCAAACGATAAGGAATGAATCCCTCTGCACACACTGAGCTGATGTCGAATGATTCTAATGGTTCATTTATTTTTGGTCTATTTTCATTCTCTGGATACTTGCTGATGCTTGTAATTTTAATTTTAATTTTTGGGTTTTGTGTGTTTTTAGAGTTTGGGTTCTTACCAAAATGCCCAGGGGCATTTCCGAGCAGAGTCGTCATTTGTTGTGGCTGCTCCACAACTAGCCCCAAAAATTGGGGACCCACCATTAAATTTGGTCTTTAAAGACTTTGGTATCATTGGGGGGAATGACTCTAGAAAATTCTAGCTATGACATGGGGATATCGTTACCCTTGAGTTGCAATGCAAATTTCAAAATTCTCGCTTGTGATATGCCTTCGTGCCTTCATCTGGTATTGTGGGTGTGCTTTGCTATTTCGGTTTGCAATAAAGGCTTTGGATTTAAGTCATGGTCTTAGTATGCCCTCCTTCTTTAATTAATTTGATTTTCGATAATTGAAACTTTTAAAATCAATGATTTCCCATTTTGGAGAGGCATTATATAAATAAATAAATAAAAATAAAATAAAATAAAAAATACAAATAAAGTAATATCTATATACTTTTATATATAAATGATATTATAAAACCTTAAATAAAAAAGAAAAAATAAATAAAAATAACAAAAAATGTATACATATATTTATATGTTTCATATATATAAATATATACAACAAAAAAATAAAAATAAATAAATAAAAATATAAAAATATGCCTATACATATTATATGTCCATATATATATATATAAATAAAGAAAGTTAAAAGGATAATTCCGTATAATATAATAATTATATTATATACATAATATATATACTTATATATAGTATGATTATATTATATATAATTATATAGGTTATATGTATATATAATGATATATAATATGATTATGTTAATATTATATAGTGCGTTTTCATTACCTAAGATAGTTTTAAAAGCTTTAATTTTTAGAATAATTAAATTTAAAGTTATGAATTCCAAAGCTAAATAAAACCTCTAATGTTATGCTATTGATGGTACATGAAAAGTATTGGCGCAAGCCCTCGGTGCCTATGCAATGGAGGGATGGCTTGGACAATTTGGAGACACCGGTAAGTGTATGTCGACGTGTAATGTCAGAAGGTGATTGAAAGGTCAAGGAAGTGGATGTGTTGGCCTAGTGATTACAGATGAAACTAGATATCGAGAGCAGCATGAACGACATTGATGTATACCAGTGGACCCCATCTGGCAGATCGATGACGTGGAGATAGTTGTGGCAGCATCAACAGCATATCAAATACGGATTCGAGATGTGGCATTATTTTGATACGAGGAGCCCATGGTATTATGACAGCAGATTAGTGAACAAACAACGCGGAGCCCGTCGATGTGCAACAGTCGAAATTTGTGGTGAAAGACAACAGCGCGAGAGTACCCAATGCAAAATAATTAAGCAAACAAAATGGCAGTCGTTTGGTAGTGGAACAACGATAGATTATGAAAAAACGTGGATCAGGCATTCACGGGAGCTTCACGGGACATTCTATAGAGGCATGTAGTGTGTTTAAAATGGGCATGAACGGAGCAGGCTGTACTGGCGACGATTAGTACGGAGTGATAAAATAGAAGTCCGATGACGTCGACAACTTTCTGGCCAAGAGAGAAACGTGGTGTATAGTGATGTGGATGATAGCTTCACACGATGATGATGGGGTAAAATATTCGGAGTGGCAATTGGTTTTATGATAGCGGAAAGCGGAAACCATCATCGGACAGAATGAGGCTGGCAGTGCACAGGAAAGATGGTAGGATGTCGCGGTCAACATTCTCAGGATATTTCTGTAGAGGAGGTTTGAAGGAGACTAGCAAAGCGCGACAGGCGGCTATGTGGAGTTACATGACTGCAAGGGACAGTTATATGCAAGGCTTGAAATAAAAACAACGTAGGTGGGATTCAGTCTATTCCAAGGATGTAACGGAAAGAGATAACACGACATCAATGGTGGATGATTTGGCAATGGTTGGTGACTTAGCAAATGTAAGTCGACTGCACAATGGATGTTGGATAACTCAACAATTGCCACATTTTGTGTGGATTTTAATGAGCTGGCAGACCGAATGACCTGGTGGAAGCAGCGAACACATAGTCGGCAAGTCACGAGTGTTGCGAGCCAAACAAGGTTAACTTCTTTCCTACTTTTGTCACATGCCCGTGCATTTAATTTATCAACCCAGGGAGCTTCGTAAACTTGCGAAGGGTCTTGAACAAGATTGCTTACAATACCACTTGAGATGAGTCCGCTAGTTCTACTATTGGGGGGTGTTTCAAACGGTCGTCAATCATTCATACACTCCTCAATAATTTACGTAAAAACAATTAAATCTACAGAAAGGAAATATTCACGCATTCCTGGAAATAAACCTACTGCAATACTGGAAATAACAATGCGATAAACAATCTTATAAAAGCGGTAAACTAATCTAGAAAACACAAGAAAAATAGGGGAAGAAATACTGGCTTGGAGTGGGCCCAGGCTCCAGCAGCTTCCTCCCAGCTGAACACGCACTTAGAAACTCTTAGAACTGTATTATAATTATCAAAGTATTACAATGCTTCTTCTGTATATCTCTCTATAATTACTATCAAAATATTCTATATATCCTCAGAGAGGTCTGCGTGTGTTTATATAGCACACCCACAGATCTTCTGTTACAAAGAAGTTATAACAGTCGATTCATTCCAGACTAAACTAAGACAGTCTGGTAAATGTGATCGACGTCTGCTAAAACTGGCATTCATTTCTAACGGTGGCGTGTTCACTAATTGGTTTGTGCTTCGCCTGGCATTGGTAGGACGTTCTCATACGTCGGTGCGATCCCCAATTTAACTCTACATGACGTAGAGTTGGAACTGCACCAGTCGTTGTTGTCCACGTCGTGCTTGTCTGGTCAACGGGCGAAGAACAGGGGCGCCTTCCCTATGAGGAAGGTGCCTAAGTATGTCGGGCGCCTTCTCTATGCGGAAGGTGCCTTACTACCATTGGCGCCTTCCTGGAAGAGGAAGGCACTTATCTTCTATTGGCACCTTCCTATGAGAGGAAGGCGCTTGCCTTCTAGTGGCACCTTCCTTATGAGAGGAAGGCGCTTGCCTTCTAGTGGCGCCTTCCTTCCTTCCTTATGAGAGGAAGGCACTTATTTTCCTTTGGCACCTTCCTGGAAGAGGAAGGCGCTGGCCTTCTATTGGTGCCTTCCTGGGAGAGGAAGGCGCTTGTCTTTCCTTGGTGCCTTCCTAGAAGAGGAAGGCACCTACTTACGCTTGGTGCCTTCCCTGGAAGAGGAAGGCGCCTACCTTCTCTGCATTGATTCTGAAAGAAACAAAGTGCCAGGTCCATGAAAAGACCTCGACTGATCCAAATCTGACTAAATCAACTACAATTCCACAAAAACACACTGAAAACACATGAATTAGATAACATGCATAATTTCATCAAATAATTATATAATCATTCATAAACATATGCAATCCTTATTATACAACCGCATAATAATCAAGAAAATGTATACAAAATATGAGCATTTTTGATGCTCATCATCCCCCCACACCTAACATATGCCATGCCCTCATGGCATCAAAACTATAGGTAGCCCTGTTGACCCCTCATCATTGTCATTTCTTGGTGGATCCGGCTGTACCTACGGCCCGTGTCTGCCTCTTCTGTGCACTGGCATCTGGAGGTGTGGCTCCTCTTTTTCTACGTGGAGCTGAGGGTGCTGCTGTCGGCTGTGCTTTCCTCATCCTGGCCGCTATCGGAGGTGATCTAACCAGCGTCATCTCTGTTGCCTAAAATGCAGCTTCTATAGCTTGCCATAGGTCAGCGTCCGGAGGTCTGACCACTGCAAGAGGGATATCTAAATTATCCCTCTTGAGATGAACTACTTGGGCTTTGTACAATCGGGCTGCTTCAGGAGTAAGCCCTACGTTCTCCTTTGCAATGGTAGCGGCTTCCAATTCGGGGCCATATACCCCCCATCATTCAAAATACCTTCTTATCATGGAGGGTCATCCCCGGGATGACCCATAAATCTCCCAGAACTGGTTGTCCTCTATCGGATTGACGTAGATACCAGAGTCCCCCTGCATCCTCGAGGTTGCCTTCCTGGTCTCCTTAGCTGTTGTCATCTCTTTGAGCAGCCGTTCGAACTATTTTTGCCTCTCTACGAATGGCTGCATATCCCACTCATCTTCTTCTAGCTCGACGAAGGTCACCTTCACCTTCTTTCGAGCCATCCTGGGCCCTTTTCCTTTGGCCTCTACAGAAAATGTGATGGCTCGAACAGGGGTTTTCCCTTTCTCCTTAGGGACTCTCTCGGTCCCCGGAGCATTCTCCTCACTCTGGCTCGTCCTAGGGGTGCTTCTTCCCCCTATCTATCCTGTGCCGACCCCTCAGGTTCTTCTCTTCCTTCCTCAGGTCCGGGGAGTTCTTCCTTATCCCTCGTCTACTATTTTGGCCCTCGTCCTACTCTGTATCACTCAGGACGATGATAGGGGTGTTGTGGGACTTCTTTCCCCTTCACTCCCAAAAATAGAGGAATTCTCCCCTACCTCCGGGCTGCTCTATCGAGCGTCCGATCAAAATTCTCCCGAAGAGAATACTCATTCTGTAGATGTGGGAGAATTCATCGAGACCTCTTTTGCCCAGTCAATTTGGGTCGATGCATCCCTTCTTTCTGTTCCCCTATCCTGGAGTAGCTGGTTCTCCTCCCGCAACTTGGACCAGCTGCTCGAGCTGGGTGATTCATCTTTCTCATTCTTTCAATTCCCCTCTATGCTTATTCTAGTAGTCCTCCAAAATTTTTGGGCCATCCAACAATTGGTTTGCCACTCCAACGCTTCCTCCAAGGCTACGTCGACCTGATCATTGCTCCCGAAAGTCCCTGCATCTTGTGGGCTCTAGTTTGTCAATTCTCAGAGGGTTTGGGCTGCAACGTCGACTTTCGGGTCACTCTATTCTTCTTCTATCGAGAGGAGGAGTCACCATAGGCGTTTCCTCCTAGGGACTAGTTCTAGTGGCCGAAACTCGGCCTCACTGCTAATAAGCGGTGCTCCTTCCTCTTCATACTCAGGCACTAGGGAATGCCCTCTTTCCTCTATGCATTCGAGCACTGGTGAATGCCCTCTTTCTTCCATGAAATAGGGCAATGCCAATTGCTTGATACTTGCCATCTCCTCTACAGGGCTTCCCTCTTCTTGCCCTATTTCGGCAACAGCATCCTGTTGCCTTTCTTGGCCGCCATCTCCCTCTACATCGGGGTTCTGCCTCTACGCTTCTGCATGGCGGACCAGTGCTGATATCAGCCCATGGTGGGCCAAGGTGGATGGTGCTCCCTTATGGTACCTAGCCACTTCTTCCTTCAGGGCATTTTCTAGGTAGAAGGGCACGTTCAACTTCCTTCCATGCACCAGGTGATTCAGAAACTGCACATGGTTAGCGTGCAAATGGGTATACTTCCCGATGCATGTAAAGAATCGAGCAACCTGCTCGAATATCTTCCATAGATTCATGGGAAGGCTGCTTTTGGGTAGCCCTTCCTTATCTATCTGCACATTTTCTCCTGGCAGTAGCACTTCGGCGTACGGCTTCAGCAGTCCGCCTTTGTATATGCATTCCCCTGTGAGGGGCAATCCAGTCGCCTACGAGATGTATTCGGGGGTGACCAGAATTTCTACCCCTCGCACCTGAGCTACGTCGCCCCTCAAGGAGGCAATGAATTCCTTGGCTGCCTCCATATCCTAGCCCTGACTGACCAGGGTACAGTATTCGAACCATCCCTCGGCCTCGAACTATGTTTTTACCGCCCCCCTGATTCCTTTCGTATCACTCGGCTCATTCTTCTTCACCGCGTGATTCTTCGACCTTCCTCCCATGGCGCCTTCCCTTACTACTGCATTTTTTTTGTCCTTACTTCTTCAGGAAGGCGCCTTCTTATAGGGAAGGCGCCTAACCTTAGCATTTAATTCTAGGGTACACCTTTCGAGCCATATCATTGGCACGTGGTTTCGGCCATGGGGGGATATGATTTTTATGACGACAATGTTTTTTTTGGTACTGCATAATTTATGAATAATTATATAAATATTTGAGTTAGTATGCACGTACCTTATTTGGTGTTTCATGCATCGTGAAGAGCGTTGATTCACTGATTTGTGACATGGGGGAGGGGTATGGTCATCTGATGCCGCTCGTTCGTGTGGTGATTTCATTTCGATCGAGGCATCTGAGAGACTTAAGTGTTGGTTGTACGTGGAAGGCGCTCTTTGGTACCTTCCCAATGTGGAAGGTGCTTATGTGGCACCTTCCTGATGTGGAAGGCGCTTATATGGTGCCTTCCCATGTTTTGTTTGATTTTGTATTCTTCTTTGAATGGATGCACCTTCGATGGTGGAAGGCATCTTATTGGATGCGCCTTTCGATGGTGGAAGGCACCTCTAATTGGATGCGCCTTTCGATGGTGGAAGGCACCTTTTTGATGATGGCACCTTCCTGCTACGAAAGGTGCTTTTGAATGGGTGCACCTTCTCGATGTGGAAGGCGCCTCGGTCTATATGCGCCTTCCCGATGTGGAAGGCACCTCATTTTTTTTTTTGTGGCGCCTTCCACCCATGGAAGGCGCCTTATTTTTTTTTTGTGTCCTTCTCTATAAGGAAAGGCCTTCTTCTATGCCTTCTTTATAAAAGTTTTTCTTTTTGCTTTTTCACCTTCTTTATAAGGAAGGCACCTTCTTCTGGCGCCTTCTTTATAAGGAAGGCGCCTTCTTCTAGTGGCCTTCTTTATAAGGAAGGCACCTTCTTCTTGGCAATCATGTTGCGATTGACTGGGAAAGGGTGATCAAGCCTTCTCAGTCTCGCTTCACGCTGCCTCAGCTTCTACCTACGAGTGTCGATGTCGGAATGCTGAGCCGAATCAGGCCTAGTTTCCTAGATACCTATTCCTCGTGCTGTCAGGTCTTCCACCTACAAAAAGCAAATGAAAAGAAAGAAAAATAAAGGCAGTTAGATGCATTCCATGCCTGTTAGGCCCTAGATTAGGATGCCTACAGCTTGCATGCGGGCGTCATCCCTACAAAACACACCATAAGAAAAAAACTAAATTAACTGATTTTGGTGAGCACCTCCATGCCCACCATTTTGCCTGTTAAGAGTTTGGTCTAGATCTAACAAGATGGGGTCTCCCCCACGTCTATTCTGGATTCCACCTATAAGGTTTTGGATGTGTTATAGGGGCACAATCGATGGCCATTGACCATTAACATGGTGTTGCTACCATCAATTGTTCTAACGTGCACTACCCCATTCTTGATGAGCTCTACCACCTCATACGGTCCCATCCATATTTGCATTAATTTACCTTTTCTTTCCTGGAACCGAGAATCATACAACAACACCCATTCTCCTTCTTGGAACTACTTCAGTTTAATGTGGCGATCATGCCACCACTTTCTTTGCTTTTGTATGATTTTCGTTCTCTGCAAAGCGTCCATTCGGATTTCGTCCAACTGATCTAGCTATCGAATCCTTTCTTCTTGAGCGTCATCCAAGCTCAAGTTCAATTCTGAAGCCGTCCTCAATGTCTTGATTTCAAATTCAATGGGCATCATCGCACTCTTCCCATAGACCAGTTGGAAGGGTGTGAAGCCTGTGGTGGATTTCCACGTGGTATTATATGCCCAGACTGCCTTCGACAACCGTGTAGCCCAATATTTTTTGTGTTGTTGCATGGTCTTCGTCAGGATGTTCTCTATTTCTCTGTTCGTCACTTCCACTTGCCCATTTGCCTGTGGATGGTAGGGTGTAGTTTTATTGTGCCAAACTTTGTATTGCTCCATCAGCTCCTTGATCAACTTGGAGGTAAATTGAGGCCCTTGGTCTATTGTTATCTCTCTAGGGACCCCAAATCATGTAAAAATGTGGGCAAATAAGAAATCGATGACTGTTCTTTCTTTTGAATCTCTCAACGCTTGAACTTCAACCCATTTGGTGACGTAATCTGTATAGACCAAAATAAACCTCCTCCCTATTGAAGGTGGATTAATTGGTCCCACGAAGTCCATGCCCCACTTATCGAAGGGTTCCAGGTGTACCTGAGGCTGGAGGGGCATTTCATCTCGATGGGTTGGTCTGCCCATTCTTTGGCATTCATCGCACTTGCTGGCGTACGCAGCCGCATCCTTGAACAGAGTGGGCCAAAAGTACCCAACCTGTAGGATTTTGTAGGCAGTTCATTTCCCTGCAAAGTGTCCTCCGCATGGTTCATCGTGACATGCTTTGAGTACTTCTGAGAACTCCTGCTCTGCTACGCATCTCCTTATAATCTGGTCACGTCCTATTTTGAATAGGAGGCCATCAATCCATAGGAACGATGCACTTTTCTCTATGACCACCTACTTTTCTCGAAAAGAGAGAGCAGGTGAGGTTCTTTCGATGGCCAAGTAATTGGCTATATCTACGTACCATGAGATTTGCTCACTAATGGTGAACAAATGTTCATCCAAAAACTGGTCTTCCACTATTGTATGGTCTGTCGGTATCAATCTGGATAGAAAATCTGCTATGACATTGTCCTTGCCTGGTTTGTCGACTATTGTGATGTCGAATTCCTACAGTAACAAGAGCCACCTGATAATTCTTTCACCAATGGCCGGCTTGCTCATCAAGTATCTGATAGCCGCATGGTCCGTGTGGAAAAATACCTTATACCCGATGATATAATGGCAGAATTTGTTTATGGCATGCACAACTGCAAGGAACTCCTTCTCCGTCACCGTGTAGTTGAGCTCGGCTCCTGCCAAGTTTTTGCTGACATAGTAGATGGCATAAAATTCTTTGCCATCCTTCTATCCGAGGACTGCTCCAATCGCATCGTTGGATGCATCACAGTAGATATGGAATGGTATGGCCCAATTTGGTCCTCTTAAAACCGGTGTGGATATCAGTTTCTCTTTAAGCAACTGAAATGCTTCTTCGCAGTCTTCCATCCAATTGAACTCCACATCTTTAGATAATAGAGTGTGCAGTGGTTTTGCAATTTTGTTGAATTCGATGATAAATCATCGGTAGTACCCGACTGATCCAAGAAAACTCCTCACCTCTCTCTACATTCTAGGGCTGGGTAGGTCTCTGATGACCTCAATTTTCCTTTTATCAACCTTTATTCCTTCTACGGAGAGGTGGTGTCCCAATACGATGCCTTCTTGCATCATCATAAAGCATTTCTCGTTGCTCAAGGACAAATTGTTTTCCTTGCTTCTTTCGAGCACTCTTTCCAAGTTCGTCATTGCTTCATCAAAGGTTTCTCCATAGACGGTGAAGTCATCCATGTATACTTCGACCGCGTCTCCCATCATGTCTAAAAATATGCTAAGCACCGCCCTTTGAAAGGTGGCAGGTGCGTTGCACAATCCGAAAGGTAATACCCGATAGGCAAACGTTCCCCATGGGTAGGTGAACGTTGTCTTATCCTGATCCTCTTCTCCTATCTGGATCTGGTTGTATCCATTGAATCCATCCAGGAAGGAGAAATACTTCCTCCCTGAGAGTGTATCCAAGACTTGATCAATGAACGGGAGCGGGAAGTGGTCCTTCTTGGTCGCTTTGTTTAACGCTCTGTAGTCCACATAGATTCACCATTTCCCATTCTTTTTAGGGACTACCACTAACGGTGATACCCACTCGCTGTCAAAAATTGGATAGATGAATCCGATAGTCAAGAGTTTTTGTAGTTCTTCCTTGACAATGTCTTTCATTGCTGGATTCATTCTTCTCTATGGTTGCCTGCTTGGAGTTGCTTGATCATCGAGGTATATACGATGGGTATAGATTTCTGGGCTGATACCCTTCATATCTGAGTAATCCCATGCAAATGCCTGTTGGTGTCTAACCAGGAGCTCTTCTACTTTCGTCAATTATGTGGGAGTCAACCCACTACTGACATTCAATGTTCTTCCTGGCCCGACGTGTATCTGCTGAACGTGGTGATCTTGGGCGCCAGCCAATGGTGATCCAGGTGCGGAGATGGAGGACTCCCCATGGAGGAACTCCACAATAGCACCATCTTCATCTTCTTCTGCCAACTCATCCAACGTCATCACCGACTAGATCATGGATAGCTCAAGATTTTCATGCTCGATCAACATGGGTTCTCCTACTGAGTCGACGAACTACGCTAGGGGTGAAATAGTCAACCTTTTAACATTTCATCCATCGAAGATGGTCATCAGCCCATCCCGATAGCTGATGTAAGCATCAGCTATTGCCAGCCATGGCCTTCCCAAGATGAGCGGGTAACCGCCCAGCCTAGTTTTAGATTGCAAGACTAAAAAGTTAGTTGGGTATTCCCATGCGTTGACTATCACTATTACGTCTTCCAACATTCCTTTCGATGCCACGGTCGATCGATCGACCAGCTACAACACTATCATAGTGGGTTTCAGGTTCATGAGTTGTAGCCTCTGCATGGTCTCTTGAGGCATTACATTGATGGCTACTCCGAGATCGACCAACGTATTGGACAGGGAATGTCCCTCAATTTTTATAGTCAACATCGGCTGCTCGGGTCTGCATACTTAGGATGGCACATTTTGCCCATCATCAAATCTGCTAGTTTACCCATGACATTGATAGTCTGGGTTGCTCTTCATCCTGGCTTCCTTAGACACATCTCTCTTATCACCTTGGTATATATCGAAACATCTCGGATGGCTTGAAATAATGGAATTGTCATGGTGAGGTTCTTCAAGCTAGACAAGATATCGAACTTCGATTGTGTTACTTTCCTCTGTTCTTGTAGCCGATTGGGAAATGGAGCCTTTGCTCTCTCAGGCATTTCTTCTATCACCTCTTCTACAAGAGGTGTTTCTCCTACCTCTTCCTCCTCTTCTACCAATGGAGGCGTTCCTACTCCTAGCTGTCTACCAGACCTAAGCTGAATATGGTACATCGGATACATCTCACCCTCCACGTTGTATGCTGGTTGGTTCACCCTGTTATTTAGATTTGTCATCGGTTGTGCGGGTAGCTACGTAGGTCTCACTACTGGCAACATCGATAAATTCTATTGGGGGTGAGCTGGTGCTACATTCTGTGGAGCCTGATTCCATGTAGTGTGGCCTCTCCATTGCTACCCAGGATATGGATATGGCATCCATGGCTACTGGTTCGAGAATGCTGCTAGGGGTGCATTGGACCAGGGTGATGGCCCCCACCACCCCATGTTAGGTGGTTGAGGTGGGCCTTGGGGCATGTATGGTCCTCCCCCATATGATGACATTCTAGTTGGCATATTCCCCATAGGGGGTTGTGGCCAACTCTTTCGATTGCCTATGAAATAGGCATCCATGCTTTCAACATCCTCCTGATTACTAGGCAGTTGTGGGCACAATCGAGTTTTATGGTTCAGCCTACAAACTATGCATACTCTGACTTTGTTCTTCGGGCATGCATTCTTTGCATGCTTCCCTCTACATTTTGGATAGAAATAAGCCAATGTTGCTTCATTTTCTTGCTTCTTTTTCTCTAACAATAGCGTATCCATCTGCAATGCTAGAGATGAGAGCATTTCGCTCTTTAAATCTTCCAACATGTTACCTATTTCTGTCTTCGTGACTGAAGTAGTCACTTTCATGGTTCTAGAAGTGGTCTTGCCTCTCCTTCTTGAGTAGTTTCGGCATAGTTGTCGGATGTCTTCCATAGCGTGTTGGTAGACATCACCTCCAGAAATCATGTTAAGAGCCTCCAGTGATTCATTGGTAAGTCCTCTCAAAAATATGCTTTTGAGGGACTTATCAGATAGTTTCGTGTGAGGAGATCATTGAAGATTGAAGTTGAATCTCTCCTAGTATTCCTCGAGAGACTCATCTTCTTTCTGCGTCATGCTCAGGACCTCTTCTCTGGAGTCTCTTGCTCTCCCAAAATCTTGGTATTGCTCTAAAAAGAGCTTCTTCATTTGATCCCAAGTGGCAATGTGTTTGTCTCCCAGACCGATGAACCACCGTAGAGCTGCATCATCCAACGTGGAAGGAAAGAGTTTCAGCTTTTGCGTATCATATTTGTAGTCCACAGACCTGCATAAGACATCAAACTTAAATAAAAATAGGTCAGGGTCCTCAGTTGGGTATCCTCTGAAGGTCGAAAGGTGAGCAGGGGATATGTTTTTCATTTTGGTATCTCCTACTCCTTCATCAATCGAGAAACTAAAGCCAGATGAGACTTCTTCGTTGTCAGCTATTTTTTTAGGAAATGTGGTCTCTAATGCAGTATTTATGGCCTTACGATCATTTAAGACTTTCTGAGTCAAGGCTCTAAGGTTGTCTGGTGTTATCATCCGATCTTCTACAACTTTCCACAATAGGGCTTCCTCTAAGGGTGTCCTATTAAACAGGGGATTTATGATGATTCATTCTTCCCCACGTTGATGGGATGAGGAGGCACTTTGCACAAAGTGTGGCTCCTCACTCCAATGGATTGTTGGAGGTGGGTCGGGTGAGTCTAATTCAAATTTAGAATGTTTGGCTGACTCAGGTTCTGATGGATTGGTTTTTATAAACCGACCGTTAGGTCCTCTTCTTCTCGAAGAACTCATACAAGGTCAGATGGAAGGTTTCCAGGTATTGTAAATAATCTAGTTGAGACGCTTCCTCGAAAACGGTGCCAAAATGTTGTGGGCCAAACAAGGTTAACTTCTTTCCTACTTTTGTCACATGCCCATGCATTTAATTTATCAACCCAGGGAGCTTCATAAACTTGCGAAGGGTCTTGAACAAGATTGCTTACAATACCACTTGAGATGAGTCCGCTAGTTCTACTATTGGGGGGTGTTTCAAACGGTCGTCAATCATTCATACACTCCTCAATAATTTACGTAAAAATAATTAAATCTACAGAAAGGAAATATTCACGCATTCCTAGAAATAAACCTACTGCAATACTAGAAATAACAATGTGATAAACAATCTTATAAAAGTGGTAAACTAATCTAGAAAACATAAGAAAAATAGGGGAAGAAATACTAGCTTGGAGTGGGCCCAGGCTCCAATAGCTTCCTCCCAACTGAACACGCACTTAGAAACTCTTAGAACTGTATTATAATTATCAAAGTATTACAATGCTTCTTCTGTATATCTCTCTATAATTACTATCAAAATATTCTATATATCCTCAGAGAGGTCTACGTGTGTTTATATAGCACACCCATAGATCTTCTATTACAAAGAAGTTATAACAGTCGATTCATTCTAGACTAAACTAAGACAATCTAGTAAATGTGATCGACGTCTGCTAAAATTGGCATTCATTTCTAATGGTGGCATGTTCACTGATTGGTTTGTGCTTCACTTGGCATTGGTAGGACATTCTCATACATCGATGTGATCCCCAATTTAACTCTACATGACGTAGAGTTGGAACTGCACCAGTCGTTGTTGTCCATGTCATGCTTGTCTGGTCAACGGGTGAAGAACAGGGGTGCCTTCCCTATGAGGAAGGTGCCTAAGTATGTCGGGCACCTTCTCTATGTGAAAGGTGCCTTACTACCATTGGCGCCTTCCTGGAAGAGGAAGGCGCTTATCTTCTATTGGCACCTTCCTATGAGAGGAAGGCGCTTGCCTTCTAGTGGCGCCTTCCTTATGAGAGGAAGGCGCTTGCCTTCTAGTGGCACCTTCCTATCGATGCCTTCCTTATGAGAGGAAGGCGCTTATTTTCCTTTGGTGCCTTCCTAGAAGAGGAAGGCGCTGGCCTTCTATTGGCACCTTCCTGGGAGAGGAAGGCGCTTGTCTTTCCTTGGTGCCTTCCTGGAAGAGGAAGGCGCCTACTTACGCTTGGCGCCTTCCTGGAAGAGGAAGGCGCCTACCTTCTCTGCGTTGATTCCGAAAGAAACAAAGTGCCAGGTCCATGAAAAGACCTCGACTGATCCAAATCTGACTAAATCAACTACAATTCCACAAAAACACACTGAAAACACATGAATTAGATAACACGCATAATTTCATCAAATAATTATATAATCATTCATAAACATATGCAATCCTTATTATACAACCGCATAATAATCAAGAAAATGTATACAAAATATGAGCATTTCTGATGCTCATCAACGAGCGATAACGTTGGCTCGACAGAGGTCGATTGGCAGCAAGCTAACCGAAAATTAATGGTCATTGACGGTGAAACAAATGGATTACATAGATAAATTGGGCACAACGTCAACCAAAAGAAAGTAATGCAGCATGGATTTACAGCAGGTCTTGGTAGCATATACATTTGAACACCTCAATGCGAGAGGGTTGCGACGTCATGGAACAAGGCGAAAAATGGCAGAATCGAACTTCATAGCAGGCATGGCCCCAGATTCAAATGGAGAAATGCAGCACGTATGAGTAGTGGACAGAACGCAAATTTGGCACATGAGACATTCGAAATAAATAAAAACCAACTTAAGTGGCATCCATAAACAGCAGGTTTGGCAGAGTAGTCCGAGAGGATTTCTAAAACACGGCGACCATCATGGGTGATATTCGCGCTGCTTAGGAAGACCATTTAATAATAAACCACTCGTTACATGGGAAATATGAAGTTAAAGAAAGACGAATGAAGCCACATAATATGAAAAAAATACCAAATAAAAGAAAATAAAATTAAGGACATAGAGGAATGCCCACGTCAACAAAATACCGGTAATGCTTTTATTTGAAACAGCATGGTTTGTAAAATTTCAATATGAATAATTATCCTCGTTCCAAAAGGGCCAAATGAAGTGAACCAAAGCGAGGGTGCTTGTGTAACGAAAATGCTCGCGAATGATGTGGGGTATCGCAATGATGAAATTACAAGGTTTTAGGGGCCATAATAAGTTTAAAAGAAAACGGTTGATGGTGGCATGCAAGGTCAAAAACAATGATTAATGTTTGTTTTATATCTTAAAAAGGTAACATCAAGGAAATGAAAATAAATGCTCATGTCGTGGACGTTTCATATGGGATATTAAGGAAAGGCCAAGGGTTATGAAGAAACGCAGAAACAGTCAAAATGAAAAAAAAATGTTTTGAAAATGAAGCATTGGAAAATGAAACAAAAAAAACAGACAGAGTTGAAGAGACAGAAAACGAAAAGGCAAATTTGAGAATGTTAAATACAGATTGAAAAGATTGTAAAAGGGGGCTGGACCTTTTGAAGGCCAGATGCTGCCGGAATGTAACAGGGAATATTTTTAATGCAAAAGCCTTTTCAGAAATTTGGATTTTGTTTGTCAAAATAGGAGGAGAAAATTTTCTGCATGCTGGATTTTCATTGTCTTATTTTTCTGTTTTCAGATTTTGAATTTATAGATAATGTTAATGCCATTTTTTTTGGGTTGCATTAGGCGAATATTTGGGATCTGAAATTTATGTTTGTACCTTAGGAGCTAGCACCTGTTTTATTTCGATTGTGTGAATGCAGGTTGGAA
Organism: Wollemia nobilis; assembly: GCA_028583015.1. NCBI lineage: Eukaryota > Viridiplantae > Streptophyta > Pinopsida > Araucariales > Araucariaceae > Wollemia > Wollemia nobilis. The sequence continues at coordinate 12,077,413 of JAQPPZ010016881.1, forward strand.
TATAATAGGTTGCATGTAAGAGTTTCTCACAGCTTCGGTTTTGCAGGACGGGATGCCATCAAACTGGAAATGCTTTGCATATGTCTGTTTTCAGCATTTAAATTTATTTTTAGATTTTATTTTCTGTTTTTGAAATTTTCATTTTGCATTTTTTTTAAAACTTCAGGCATTAAAATAAAAATCGTAAAAAAATAAAATGATAAAAATAATTATATGGCTGTGAAGAATGATGTAAAATCTATCATACACAATAGATTCGGACTCATTCCGAGATCATTTTGATTTTATATTAATTTTTGAAAATGACTGTTTGATGCAGATTTTTATAATTTCGAAAATTCATATTTTTTCATTTTGAAGCCAAATCGGATTTTTTCAGCTTCATACGTTATTTGCAAGTATAAGATGATCTTACCTTCATGAAAATATCAATTTCATTGAAGGGGGTCAATTTTATGGCGTTTCACAAGTGATCATTTCCGGAGAAATAAATGCACTTCTCTTCATGAAAATTCTAATTTCATTGAAGAGGGGTAATTTGTCATTACATCAAAAGATAGTGTTTTAAAGCATTAAATTTTGTCTCTTTATGAAAATTTTGATTTCATGAAAGAGGGATAATTTATGATGATATTTTGAGGTCACAATTTTCAAACAATAAATTATTATCTCTTTGTGAAAATTAATTTCACCAAAGAGGAATAATTTATTATTCACATCAAAGGCTATTGTTATCTTTGTGATAAGAAGCTACATTCAAGGAGCATGTTCATCATTTCAGATTTACACTCATTGATAGATTTAATCTTCATTTTCATGTTTAAAAGTAGGATTTAATGAAAAGATAAAACTTGATTAAAATCCACTTAGTAAGGGAAGATAAAATATACCTCAAAATCCTCAAGATAAAAAGAATTAATGCACTACATCGTGGTCATATGAGGGCCAACTCACATTTATTGTATTTCGATTTCATGAACAATCACTAAAGTAGAATGATAAAATAAACCAACATTGCCCCTTGTTTACAGTTACTTGCAATCACTAAGGTGTTCCAAGCATTAAATTGATATATTCTTATTGAGATTACTAATACACATAGGCAAATGCTAATATAGGAGAGACCTTGAAGAAGTTGTTTTTTTTCTTTGCAAGAGGGGATTTTGGAAACAAATCCTAAGTAAGAGTGTAATTTCACAATTGGGTAAAATTAACACTCAACAGGACCGGGTGAAAACACATTACGATTACGTACCGGGTAATATACAAATCCGAGAAATGGATCGGGTGCAAAACATAGACCGGTGACCGACCGGGTGGAAAGCAAGAAATGGTGATACGGGGGTGAAAATCAAAGTACGACCAATGGCCCAGGTGGAAATCGAGGATGGGTAATGGCTCGGATGGAAAACCTCAACCGACCAACGACCCGGGTGGAATTCGAGAACCGGCTAACGAGCCGGGTGAAAATAGAGGTTCGATTTGTGGACCGGATGTAAATCATTGACCGACAGTGACCCGGATGGAAAACATAGTCTGGTTGATGGACCGGGTGATTTTTGAGGTTCGATAGATGGACCGGGTGAAAACAAAGTCCGACATACGACCGGGTGGAAAAGATCCATCACTGGACCAATGTTTACTCTACCACGTGTCAGTCGATCAGTCAGCCTCAGTGCATGCCGAATGACATTCTACCACGTGTCCAAATCCTATCATTTGTATCTATAAATAGACATCGGGAAGTCATTTTTTTGGTTACATTTCTATGATCTCTCTAACTCCTTCCGATACACCGTCACCCCACACTCTTTGCAATCCACTTTCTCCTTTTACTTTATCGAACAATGGCCAATCCTACCACATCTACTCAAACTGCCATTGGAAATTTGGTGTTCAAGAATGCTACTTGCACCGCCATGATAGATTTGTCAACCACCCCTGGTTATGACAATACGTGGCTCTCTACATCAGGTTTGCAGCACTTGCTAACAATGTCGCAGCTCAAGACCGACAAGCACCTTTTGCAGAGTATCATTGATGGTTACGACCATGACCGTGCAATAGTGAATGTCACATTTCAGAATAAACAAGTGTCATTCACCGTCACACCTTCGGACATCCAGAGGTTAACAGAACTTCCACACAGGAGTTTCCCTATCGTGTCTCCGAGGTTCACTATGGGTAAGCGTGACAAAAAATACTTGGAGGATGAATTCGATCTTCCCTGGAAAGTGGTTGAAGGTATAATTCCCATCAATTATTTCTATTATTGTTCAAAATTTAATTTTCAACATGTTTTTTCATCTAATTTTTTTTTGATGCAGCTTCCATGGCTAAGTCTAAGAGAGGCTTAACTTACAGCTGCGTTGAAAATAAAAATCTGAAGGCCATTATTGAGTTCTTCCAAGCAAGACTATTTTTTCTTGGAAGAACAAAACTTCCATTATGGGCATTGACCTATATCATTCACATTGTTCAAGGTGCATAGTTCGACTGGTGCACGTACATTTCAGAATGCATCAGAACAGAGTTGCACGACGTCGAAATAGAAGAAGTCAAAATGGTGGCGACCGTTAATTTTATTTTAGTTCTTTTTTATGAAAGTTTTTATGATTTAAAAAAACTGAAGTACCAACAACATTGCATCCCACACTGCTGAACTTGGGTATGAGTTCAGAGGAATTGAGGGTAAGTCCATGTTTCAAATCTAATTTTTAATATATTTTAGCTCTATTTTTAGTTTTCATTTTTTTTGCACATGATTGCAGAGAAAGTCAGTGACCAAAACTAAAAAATAGGATGTTGGTGTAAGGGGTCACATGCATGAGGCATGTGGTGATTCTGAAGAAAATGAATCAGAATCATCACCATTATCGAGGCTAGCAAAATGTACATGGTAGGTTACAATTACTACTCCTCATCACCCTGAAATTGAATCTAGTCAGATCAACCGTCCTGCACGTAAGTTTCACTTTCAATATTTTATCATTATACTTCTTAGTGCATTACATAAAATTATATTAAGTTTTTTTTTAATTTTTATGTTTTCAAAAATGTGCACAACCCCCATCCACAACTTTGTACATGAGATTCAATCGTCGTCAGGTAAATCATTCTATTTACTTGAAATTAAAGTTTTTTTTTGTTTTTGGAAAATAATTTTGGCAATTTCTTATTTGAATGTCAGGTGGCTCTCAAGATCAAATCGTGAGAAGCCCAGAAAAGCAAGTGATGAGGCCACCGCCAGCACGACAACAACCACAGGTGCAACAAATGAGAGGGCAAGTCAATATGGCCCGTGGAAGGGGAAAAATACTTTTGCAGCCAAGATCGTAGGGTGTTTTCCCCACTTTTTCATTTAACACAAGTCAAGTACCAGAGGTGTCAACCGCGAATGTTGGATTAGATAATATTCTGCTTGATGATGAATTTTTCTTGCAAGGAAACATTGAGGGCTTTCAGGCCATAGAGGTGCTTGAAGATGCACATGTAGAGGCAGAAGAAACAACACCCCCAACAACTGAGCAACCAGTATCCGCTCCTGCGATGGAAGCCCACTATCATCCTCAATCCGAGGATGACAAAGTTAAATTTGATATTCAGTCTTCTATGTGTGATGGTATTGAAGCAACCCTCCAAGAGAGGGTGCTTAAAGATTTACAAGTTATGAAATAGTGGGAAATTTGGGCTAAAGTGCTTATCAAGCAAATAAATACCCGTTACAAAAATTTTAATAAAAGGGAGAATATTTTTTCTCGATATGAGAATGAACCAGAGAAGCTTAATGGTCTACTACAGCAGGCCACATCAGGATTAGTGATGTGCAGGACTTCATCCGATGATGAAGTTTTAAATATTATGTTGAATAGAATTGAGAACATCAATGTTGAAGCCCAAGCGTACTATAACCAATGGGCTTTCAACAAGAAAATTGTTGATGTTGCTTTAGCCGCTAGAGATGTGGTCGAGGTGAGAATTTAGATGCATGTTTTTCTTTTGCCAACTCTACTAACTTATGTCTTAAAACTGTTGAAGTTGCTTAAATTATGTCATATAACTACTAACTTATTTTTTTCTTTTGCAGTCAAACTTTGAAAATTTGAAATTACAGGTTCAGAGCATGCAAGTCAACATAGAGGCTGCAAAGAAATTTCTAGAAACATCCATTATTATGAAGAGAACAACCCAACAGAAAGTAAGAGATAACAACATTCTAAAAAAATATTTGCGGAAAAAACTAAAAGTGGATCCGGATCTCCTGATAAGGGAAGGACTGGAGAAAAATCCTTCTTTGAAAGAGCTTCAAGATCCCACCAAAGAAGATGTTGGGCTATTGGAAAATTTCAAGAAAGGACAAGAAAGTTTAGTCAGATCCGGAGCACTACCAAAGCCTGGTGTAGAAGAAGTAGAAAAAGTAATAGAACATGCAGCTCCAGGAGAAACTTCAGTAGAACAAACATCGATAGAACATCCGGAATGTCAAACATAGTTTGAGAAATTTCTGTGTTGAGTGGAAGTTTGTGTTGTTTTTCAACACAGTTAAAACTTTAAAGACATCTTATATATTTTAAATCTATATATGAAAAAGATAATTTACAAATTTATTATCCTCTTTAATTTTGTTGTTCTTCCTATTTATAATATTTTGATGTATTTTTCGTCTATGGCAATATGAATATGAATATGAGTATTGTTGTTTTTGAAATGATTTTAACTATTTCTAATCTCAATATGAATATGAATGCAGTTAAAATCAATATGAATGTAGTTAAAATCAGTATGAATGCTCTTCTTGTCCAAAATGATAAATATGAATGTTGTTCTTGTGTCAATATGAATGCTCTTCTTGTGTCAGATAAAATCAATATGAATGCTCTTCTTGTGTGAATATGAATGCTCTTCTTATTTTTGAAATGATTTTAACTATTTATAATCTCAATATGATATGAATGCAGTTAAAATCAATATGAATGCAGTTGAAATCAGTATGAATGCTCTTCTTGTCCAAAATGATAAATATGAATGTTGTTCTTGTATCAATATGAATGCTCTTCTATGTGTCACATAAAATCAATAATTCTGATCTCTTCTTTTTTTTTTTGAAATGATTTTAACTATTTATAATCTCAATATGAATATGAATGCAGTTAAAATCAATATGAATGCTCTTCTTGTCCAAAATGATAAATATGAATGTTGTTCTTGTGTCAATATGAATGCTCTTCTTGTATCAGATAAAATCAATATGAATGCTCTTCTTGTGTCAATATGAATGCACTTTTTGTTTTTGAAATGATTTTAATTGTTTGTAATCTCAATATGAATATGAATGCAATTAAAATCAATATGAATGCAGTTAAATTTAGTATGAATGCTCTTCTTTCCAAAATATAAAAATAATTCTCAATAAAATCAAATTTCTTTTAAAATCAATATGAATGCTCTTCTTGTGTCAATATGAATGCACTTCTTTTTTTAAATGATTTTAACTGTTTATAATCTCAATATGAATATGAATGCAGTTAAAAAATCAATGTTGTAAATTCACATGAATATGATAACTAATAAATTCATATTGATCAATGTTGTAAATACTTATAAAAAATTTACAGATGAAAATGATAACTAACAAATTCATATTGATCAATATTGTAAATACTTGAAAAAATTACAATTAATGTAATTGAAACAAACAAATACTATGATATAAAGGCAATTAAAACTATTTCAAAAACAACAAAGGGCAGAACATGAAAACTTCTTAATAATCAAATTTTGTGAAATCTAACAAATCTGATAAAATATTGTAAAATTTGATATCAAATCAATTCCAGTTTATTGTGAAATACTGGAAAAATCACAAAACTGGTTAAATACCAAATCAGGTAGCTGAAACATACAATGCTCAGCTTGTCAAATCTGTTGTCAAATGAATTCAAATTGTGAAATACTTGAAAAAATGTAATACTAAAAAAATCACAAATCAGGTAGCTTGAACAAATAGTTTTTTGCTTGTTCTGCATCACTATGAAGCATAGTGGATATCTGTGTCTCCACATTCTGATCACTGAATGCATCATCATCTTCCACATCGGTCATATTCAACACACTCCTGCCTGCAAGGGAATTCCAAATTGCAATTGCTCTATCATAGGGAAAATTTTCCAACTGATAGGATGATACATATATTCTCAAACAATTTTCTAAATTTTTGTCCAGCATGTTGCGAAGCTTAGATTTCACAAAATATAGTGCACTGAAAACCCTCTCGTCTTCCACTGATCCCAAAATCATTGTTTGACATAATTCATATAAACATAAGTATTCACTTATAGTATCTTGTAGGATAGTACTTGGATACAATTTTTGCCACAAACGTGCAATGGATCCAGTCTCATGGATGTTACTCAAAAGTGATGTTTGCCCAAGCATTGTTCTTCCAAAATGTGTTGACTATTCTTTCAAAATATTTTTGTTGAGTATACCATTGATTGTAACACCATTCATTTCCACAATTTTACTGAAATGCTCAATAAGTTTCATCATATATTTAACAAACAACTCATTTGTCGAATTGAAGTCACTATTAGAACCCCAAAACATGGGGTTAACCACACCCATGGCCTCAAGCAACTCATCTCTCTAAAACCGATCTCTTATCTCACTTGTCAAAGATTTTGCTATATTGGACAAATTTGTTCTAGTTTTCTGTAATACAACATGAAATCTATTATGTGTTACAGGAACTTGTTCAACACCATCCACACCTATACTTGATTGCCTTTCAAAACAATAAAGAGGTATCAACTTTCCATGATTGTTAATACAAAGATGATCATTGATGTCAAACTTCAAATAGCTTGTTGGATCGTTCACGTTTGTCAATGTATTCCAACTATGAAACAAGGGATCTTTAAAATCTGCTTTGAACACATAAATTTTCAATAACAACACATATTTATTTTCTCATCCTTATGAAATCAACGATATAGATGGATCTCTCTTGTGCAAATTTTATCAATCTACTCATTTCTTGTAACATTGGAAGAATACCACATAACGTCAGTAGGGTTTCAAAGTTAGTCAAACGAAACAACAAATATTTTGCCTTATCAACTCCTCGACTACTTGCGTACATAAACCCTATTAATGACTGATATTCTATAAAAACTTTGAGTGCAGGTTGATACAATGAAATCCACCTTGTATCTACATATTTTAACATTTTTTTCCCTTCTGTAACTCCTAGTGCAAACTGTTGAAACTCTGAAAACCTTTTTGGACTGCAAGAAAAATAAGAATGTATTTCATGAATGAGGTCTTCCACTCTCGCAACATTTTCAAAAGTGCTCACGATTTTATATGCAAGATTCACTCTATGAGCCATGCAATGAATGGGTATCATATATGGTGCAATTGTGGTTTGCAATCGAACACAAAGACCACTCCTATGCCCTTGCATTATAGCAGCTCCATCAGCTCCAACACATATTAACTTTGAGGCTATGTCTATGTCATTCATTCCCGCAATATCTTTTAAACTAGTCACAACAACATTATAAATATTTTTTGCATTTGAATTTTCAACCATCTTATGTAATCCTAGCAAACTAGGTTACCTGACATTGTTTTGAAAAGTATACACATGCATACAAATCCAGGATGTGTTGTCCACAACCGTCACCTCATCAATAGATAGTGAAATGAATCTGGAAAGTTTTACTCTCTCCCTTAGGTCCTCCTTCTCTACTAATGATATACATTTTACCATTTCCCAACCACTTCGATCAGACCAATGGCAACTCAAAATTTTTTGCAAACCAACCAGCAGAAACAGGTGCTTATAATAAAAAAATCGGACATGGGTCTACCCTTCTTGAGAATACTAAGTACAACAACAAACTGTAAACCTTTTACCCCTAAGGTGATCTTTTTCATTTTTTGAAAATGGGCTTCAATTGTTGCACCTTTCTCAACAAGAGATTGTTGTTCCTTTAAGTGATTGTCATATTCTATTGCATATCTGACATGCATACATTCTGATGCATCCTTCCACCTAACTATTTTAATAATTTCACCATCACTTCCTTTAACTTTTACATAAACTTTGCCAACATGTTTTTCTATTGTATCTATCTTATTTTGCAACCTATGCTCCTTGCCCAGTTTCCAACTACAAATTTTGCATCTACATACTTTATCATCGACTTGGTTGTCATTAGTTAGGATAGGCTCTATCCATGGAAATTTTTCTGCCCATTCATTCTTAAATGCCCTTCCAATAGCCCAATTAGATGCCTTCCACTTTTTATTTTTCTCGCTTGTAGATTCAAAAGAAGTTTGTAATGTATTTGATTTATCGCTTTCATTTTCAACTATGTTATTTTGAGGATTATCTTCAATTGCTTGTTGGATGTCATTGTTAAGAGAATTTTCATTAGAAGTCATCTCTTGGTGATGAATATCTTCAAGCGGATGCATATCGGGGTCCACATGGTATTCTGCATAGTAGCATACAATACTATTCTTAATTATTTTTTAATTTAACAAAATAAACTAACAAACAGAAATATGGTTTATATCATCATGCAATATGGCTAGAGGTACTCTAACCATTTGAGGAAGAAAGCATTATTTTAACTAACAAATACACCTAAATGTTAAGTAGTCAAAAATCATTTGTACCTTGAATTTGCATAGATGTCGATGGCTCGCTCGATTTCAACGTATGGCTAAAATAATTCAGGATACTCTTTTCAGATTTGGCCCCCTTATTTGCATCGCCAGTAGGTGACATTTTACTTGTAAAGAAAATATTTTTAAATTTAGAAAAGTAATAAAATGTTGAAGACATCTTACTTTGTGAAGCATTAAGATAATATTGTAATTAGAATAAAAGTATAGATGGTTGGAAGAAAATAAATACCTATTTCCAATCATTCTTTATTGTGATTTTTTTAGGGTATTCAAATACTCTATTTTCTGGAGATAGTACCTTTAACTAATAAGAGCAAAAAACCAATCAATATAAATTTGAAATACAATTTAATCATAGATACAATCAGAGATACAAAATGTTAAAAAATATAAAATTCTAGTACAAAGTGGACAAGAAGCAGAGCATCACTTTGTCCATAGAGAACCACAATATTTACCTATTTAAAAATATTGTAACAGAAAAGGGGATCTTAATGGAAATAGAGAATCAAAGAGTTTTAATATAGATAGAAAATAGGAGGAAAAATGGAGAACAGAGCATTGATTTATTTTTAGTAAATGATAAAAACATAGCTAAAGAAAAACTAGAAATTAGATGATAAAAAAATAGATCTTATTATTACAAGTGCTACAACTATTATTCTCTGTAAAACCAAAAAACACAGGATCATAGATTCAAATGTCTAAAGAGAAACAGAGTACCTATTGTAGGAAAAGGTCCATCTGAAAAGAGACCCATCGGGCGGTTCGTGTAGGAAACGGGTTGTCGGTCCAGGTGAACGGTCGATTCGGCTTGCGGTCCAGGTGGAACTGGAAGACCGGTATTCGATCCGGGAAGAAATTATATGTCGGTCATCGAACTATGATTAACAGGAAGTTTAAACCGATCCGGGTGGAATTAGCTCACCGACTAACGATCCGAGTGGAATATGCAGTCCGATAGACGACCCGATTGGAACTAGCTATCCGGGTGGAACAAGTAGATCGACTACCGATCCAGGTGGATATAACGTCTGGTCATCATGCCGGGTGGAGAACTATGTCATGTCGATCCGTGTACAATGCACAATGCTAAAGTTCGATGGAATCTGCAATAGATCGAATGTTTCAATTCATCTTTTTACTTTAGAGTTTTACTTTTCGAATGTTATAAATGAAAACTATCTCTGGCTTGTTACTTATATATATAGTGGTATAGTTAGCGAATTTGGTGGGATAATTTAAAAAATTTTAAAAAAATTGGCAAAAATGCTCCACGACTTAGGTGGGAGTGTCGACGAATTTAAAAAAAATACCTAATACTATTATCAACGCACGGTGAATCGACCCTTCAAAAAATTTTGACCCAAAAATTTTGGGCGAAAGGCCGACGTCCAGGGTCCCCCAAAATCGCAAATTGGCATTTTTGAAAATGCTAATATTCGCCCAATTTGTGAATATTCACCACTAAGCAAAACGCTGCTCTAAGACTTGTTGAACTTCATCCAACGATACTATGGGTGGGTGGGTCAACACCATTGTGATTGTGAGTGTGTGAAGTGTCAGTTTCTGCCTCGATGTTGGATCGAGGGCGGTTGCTCTACGTGTATACCATGACACCTGTGAATTATCTTCTTATGTCAATTTCAAACCACACAAGCAAAGCAAACAAATATTTATCTCATTTAAGGATTAATGTGTGTTCCCTAAGTTGTTTTGTGTGTTTTGATGCATTGTTTGTAAAGAAGACCTTGTGTCATGTGTTTTGCTCTTGTTGGATGGTATTATTGTGTTTAAGTGGATTTCACTTGTATACTTGTAGCTTGACAACCTAGTGATGAAGTCTAGACCACGTAATCCAACCTATAATGTTTGGTAATGAAGTCCATACACGGTCAAGGAGCACAGGTCCTCCTGGTCCTCACCTAGTTCACCCGTGGTCAGCGATATACCTCTCTAAAGAGAGATACGTGCAAATTTCCCATGGGTTATGATGGATCTTGGAGCTAATATTGGCCAATAATAATAGGTATGCATGGTTTGATATAGTAGGAGGAGATGAAATCCACCTCGTTGAACTCTACTAGTGGTTGGTCATGACTTCCAACTCACTAGTGTTAAAGTGATTTGTGGTGTGTGGGTTTAGATTTTTATAATGGAAAGTGATGCACCAAAGAGCACTCATGATTATTTCCCTATATACCTAAAAATAATGTTTGATTTTAAAAAATGCATCTCTAACTGATCTAAATAACTTTCATACAATGCAATTTCTACTTTGTGATGTAACGACCTCTAGCTGGGCCACATGCAAGCAAGTTTAAACATGCAAGAGCCTAGACCGCTAGATACTAGGGCAGACCTTGAAAACAAATGTCTGATATTCCTAGTAGCGACTAGAGGAAAGCTAAAAGAAAAATCCAATAAGATTTAAATGCATTTTTCTTCCATATTTTCTTATGTTTCCTTAATAAAAAATTACGATTTTACTTATTCTCTGAAAATAAATTGCAGACAGAGAAAGATAGAAAATCAAGGAGTAACACCAACCTAAAATCCTCATCTGATGATGAAAAGGCTACCCTCTACTGCACTTTTTTGTTGGCCACTTTCAACTAGAGCGGTTGCTACTGGTTGTTGACTTCAAAAGTGGTCAAACTCAACTGGTCATTGTAGACCAGAGTAGCTAAACATGCACTCATAAAAAGCATGAAAACATTAGCAAAATAGCCAAAATAAAAAACCAGGTGGGGGTCCCATCATGATCGTCATCTGTGCAACCTCGAAAAGCATACACCTCTACTCTACTTGCATAATGACATCAAAATAAAGGACCATAAAGCATAGATAACATGAAAATGACAAATAAAGAAAGATATTTTATTAATTCTTGTGAATCTTGGTTACATATCGGTTCCTCTGATGGATGCCTAGTTTAATACAACTAAATACAAGTATAATAATGGTGAATATGTCCCCTCACAAGGGAATGGTGTGCTCCACAGGCCTCCTGATATCGCACACGAACTTGTATGTGGGCTTATAGATGCCTCGTTCTCCTTTTGCTTGGAGGAATCTTATGCAATGAATGTCTTGAATTGGTCCTATAAACCTGTAACCTATGTGCATAGAAACAATAGAAGACTATTAGTAGCACGAGTAGCCTCTCGTGATGAGGTTTTATTAGCATATGAGATAAAAATGATATATGAGCATGATAATATTACAATGCAAGCACAAACTAAGTGATGAATGCATGAAAAACTCAAAAATAATTATGTAAATGCATTATAGAAACCAGACCTATGCTAAAACTAAGAAATAAAGTAATGGTAGTAATATATGTAAACTATAACTTGGATAATAATACCTAAAACCCTAGGCTATGCATGTGGGCCACTATCAAGAACAACGGTCGCGAAGTGAAACCTTTCTCCTCGCAAACCAAGGGCTGTAGCACTATATTCTTTGTCTAAATTGATGTCCAAGGGTCACCTCTTGTATCTGTACACTGATTGGTGATGAAACACATATGATATGAATGGTTGTATGGTTGGAAACCATTGCTAAATTGGTTAGATCTCCACTACTCCTCCAAGGGGTATTGAATCTTTCTCTAATATGCTAGAGCTTTGTTGCACAAAATTTTGATATTCATCAATCATTTGCTTTGCTTGGGAGTGTCCATATGTAGACCTCCTAGATTTAGACCTAGATTTGGATCTTAGCTTCTTGGAGAAGCCAAGATCTAGATCTACATGTAACTAGCCATCCCAAGGGGAAGGATCAATCACCAATTTGCATTGAAGGGGTAGTCGGGAGGAGCTCTAGGATTTCCACACCAAAATACACCCGCAAGCAATACAAGTGCAGTCATACTATGTAATCTGGGTCCGTATTCATGACCAAACTATGTTTGTGTACTAACCATTGTCTAGAGCAGTAGCTAGGTGTGGCTGCTCTCAGCTTCAGCGACTAGTGTTGGCGGCTGCTCTGATTGATAGTGGCTAAGCCTGGATGGGCTAGAACTACCCTTTTTGAGTGATTAGGACCACTTTTGGCTCTTGGAAAGGTTCAATATCATTCATATGGTCTTTGTATGTGTCCATATGAGTATTCTCCTAAACATGACGTATTTTAGGTGTCTACACTATATAGAATTTACTATTATATTATCTTCATTTTATTTGATAATTATTTCCAATTAGGTTTTATAACCTCCTTACTCCTTTTATTTGGTACATTTTCTTTCCTTCTAGGCATCCCTAGACCCCAATTATAGGCATTTGAGACAACCAATTATCATTTCTTTGTCCACTCTAACATATTTCAGTATTTCTATAATTTTTATGAATTTTGGAATCGAATTGGTAAAGTTTTGTAAGTCCCCAAGCTCATAGACATCATAAATCAAGGTTTTCACCCTTTTGTCAATTTTTTGTTGCATTTGAATCAAATTAGCACCCAATTGTTTTCCAAAATCCTTAGAAAAACTATTGTAGGGATAGAAGCACTACTACTTCTAGAAAATTAATTCTTATACCTCTCTATTTTACATAGAGTAAAAGCACCACTAGTAAAAGTGTTGGAAGCACTTTTAATTGCAATGGTTTTGCATGATTTACTTCTCCTCCAAAATTTAGGGTATAATTCAATTTCATTTTACATAAAGGGGTTTGATTTGTTTGACCATATATTCTACTATTCACCTATGATTAGATAGGCCTCCTAAATTAGATTGCATATAAATTTTCTCCCTAGTTTAGTAGGTTTAAAAAAAAACACTAGAGCCAAGCAAAAGCATTGGTAGTGCTTATACAACCTTTAATTCTTTTGCACATCCATCTGGAAATAGGTATTTTAGTTTCAAGGATCTTTTTTTTGCTTTATATTTATTATTTTTTATTTTAAGTTTCTTATTTTTCTATAAGATAAACTAAAACATATCTATTTTGGGATAAATCAAGGAATATTTTAGGCTAGTTTAAATCTTCCATTCCAAATATAATTACATATTAGGTTAGTCTTGTTTTCTTGCATTATCCCTTTGTTTTACTTGGAAAATAAAAGCTCATTTTATTTTATTGAAAATAATTTAAAGTTAAAAAACTTACTATTTTAGGAACCTTCTTTGATTCATCTTACATTATTGCATATATCTTTAAAATTCATTAGTGATATTGCTTAGGTTTAGTGACAAAACCCTTCGGTTTTTTCCACCACATAAACATATACATATACATGTACATGGAGGTAGGCCAACCCTCATGAAATTATTTAGGTCTTCTTTGGAAAAATACTTGGGTTATCATATCATGTAGCAAGCTACAACTATATTTTGGTGAAATTAACATGAAATACACACATTTCCTTGAAAGTTAAAAATTAATTCAAACCAAGAAAAAATTTGTATGAACAATAAGAGGAGCAATATTTTTGAGGAAAGGTGAGATATGGTGACAATAACAGGAGCAGGAGCGACCCCGACAACCCTGGTGCCTTCAGGCAGGATTTTCTAAACCCTTGTGGGGATTTTTGAGTTGGAGTAGGGAGAGATTCCCCCTTGTGGATGAAGCTGCCACATCGGATGATCCCAAGGGCCCTAACCCTGATCTTGGCGAGCAAGGAAGTTTAAACTATGATTAGTCGGGGTAAAACTACAAGGGGTTTTTTCCCCCTCCTTGGTAGCAACCCCCTTATGCAACATGGAGTCCCCCTTTTGTACCTTGAGAAGGTAATGAGAACTCCAAATCCTAGCTTCTCTAGGACTGCAACCTACCCCTCACTAACCACATTGGGCAAAAACTTGGTGATCCCAGAAGAAGTCATGGCACCAAAATTATCCATGGAAACTCTCTCCCTTATGGGGAAATTTTTCGAAGGGAGGCCTAACATGGAGTCCATAAGAAAATGGGTGGGGTTCAAATGATGAACAACAGTGAGCTTCTAGTTAGTGGCTCTTTCCAAAGAATTTTTCTTGATCCAACTGAATAACAGAATGACTATGTTTGCATCCTCACTGGGGGGTTATGGTTTTACGATAGGAAAAGCCTATTTCTCAAGAAATAGGGGGAATATTTTAACTCTCATACTCAAGACATCAAATCCATACTCATTTGGGTTCACCTCCAAAATATTCCCATCCAGTTCTATCACAAGGACATCCTTCGTGGTATTGGGAGATACATTGGAGACCTTGTTACCGTCGACCCTGCAATGAAGGCTAGAACCCACATGGCTCAAGCCAAAATCTACATCAATGCCAACTTGACCTCCTAGCTTCCCAGTCGTATCAATCTCATCTATGGAATCTTCATGTGGTGCCAAGCTATCGAGTATGATAATAAGCCAACATTCTGCATTGAATGCCAATCCCAAGGACATCTCAAGTCTCAATGTCCATCCCTCAAACAATAGAAGGATGTGCAAATATCCAAGCTTCCTCCTTGGAAACAAAGCACCCAAGAAGGATTCAACAACGAAATACCCACAACCCCTATCAGCTTTAGATGGGAAAAGGAGTTCAAAGGGAAGCAGTTGGTTGTCCAAATGCCTATCATCAACCATCCTGTTGCACAGTTAAGCCAAGTATGCTCTAATTTTGCTCTTCCCAATAGGTTTGAAACTTTATATACTTTCATTGATGAAGTCCTTTTCCCTAAATCTACCCTCCTCCCTCCCTTCCACCAATCCCCACCCCCTTCCCTCCCCTTCTAGATCTAATCCATATCTCTCCCTCCCTATCATACCATCATCCCCCACTAGATCCACCTCTAGATCCTTGGCTTTTAACCCCTCCCTCCTTGAGGTTGATCCTCCCCCTCCTCTCTCATAGGTGCCCCTTTCCCCTCCTAGATCCTCTATCAAATACTTTAAGGAATCTGATAGCCCCTCCCACATCAGAATGGACCTCAGCCCCATAATCACTAGAAGAAAAATGGGCCCAGTTGACACAGGAAGTGAGAAGAAAAAATACAGACCTACCTTATCTAAAAAAATAAAAAAGAACACTAAAAATCAAGTAGCCAATGGGGTGCGGTCAACCTTATTCCCAGATCTGTTCAATCAGACAAAGGATAAAAACAAAAATCCCAAACCTCCCCCCTACTGGGTAAGGGAGGGAAAAAACCCTCCTAATTTTCCATATGAAGATTCTCTCCTAGAATATCAGACGTCTCAATAGTATGATCAAACATAGGTTAGCTCGAACCATCAGGAAGGACTTCAAATCTACCATCCTTATGTTGCAAGAAACAAAAATTGATGCATCCAGATCCAATAACATCTCCTAGTCAGTTTGGAATAACTACTAATGGGCTTCCTCTCCTATCAAAGGTTCATATGGAGGCCTCCTATGCCTATGGGATCCATATAAAGTTGAAGGTAGGGTTATCTCATCCTCTGACAGAATGCTAAACCTAATGTTCTACTATAAGGAAAATCAATTCACCAGGGTCTTATCTAAAATTTACACCCCAAATAATCCTCTAGAAAGATGCACACTCTGGAGATCTCTGTCTCACATGAAGGATTCTTTTTCCAACCTCTCTTGGATGTTAGCAAGGGATTTCAATTACCCTTATTTCCCTCGAACAAGAAGGGCGACATTCCATCTCCCTCAAAAAGCATCCAAAATTTCCAAAACTTCATCACAGAGAATGAACTCATGGACATTCAGATCAAAGGTTGTCAGTTCACCTGGAGCAAAAAAAGAGAAGATCTTGAGCACATTCAAGTCAATCTTGACAGAATTTTTCTATCTCAGCAAGTTATTCCCATATTTGAAGACACCTCTCTCATCTCCCTTCCCAGAATAGGCTCTGACTACTGTCCCCTCCTTATAGAATCCAACAGAGCTCCATCTTTCAAAACTCCCTTCATATTTGAGAATATGTGGATACAGTACACTGATCTAAGATAGTGGATCATTGAGTTATGGGGGACCCCTTACTTTGGTATGGCTATTTCTTGGGTATCTTAGAAATTGAAGGCTATAAAGGAGAATCTCAAAATTTGGAACAAGGAAGTGTTTGGAAATATCTTTAAGAGCAAAGAATAAATTTTGGGTAGCCTCAAAATCTTAGAACAACAAATTCAACATGACCAATGCACCCCTTAGCTACAAGAAGACGAGAGAAAGATATTTTCATAGTACCATAATGCCTTAGCCAAATAAAAGACCTACTGGAGGTAAAAATATTGTACCCTATGGTTGAAATATGGGGATGCAAACATGAAGTTCTTCCATGCTTCTACTATGCAAAATTGTAGTACAAACAAGATCAAGGAGCTCACTCTTTTCGATGGTACAGTCTTGTGGGACATTTTAAAAATCAGAGATGAAGTGCTTCATACAGTTTCATGATGGGAACCAATCCCCCTAAACATCTTGAATCCCAAGAGGCTCTCCTGTAGAACATTCCCCCCCTGGTCACCCCCGTGATGGACTCCTCCCTCATCCAACCCCTCAACAATAAATAAATCAAATTTGCTTTGTTCTCCATGCAAGCTGACAAGGCTCATGGGCTAGATGGATTTCCCCCCTACTTCTTTCAAACTTTTTGGGATATCCTAGAGGAAGATATCTACAATGCCATCATAGAACTCTAGTAAACCAAAACCATTCCCAAAGGAACGAACTCCACTTTCATTGCCCTGGTCCCCAAAACCCCCCAATGCATATCTATGGTGGACTTCAAAATGATCAGCTTATGCAACATCATCTACAATATTCTAACCAAATATTTGGCTTTAAGGCTCAAGAGGATCCTTTCAGTGATCATATATCCCTGTCAGGGAAGTTCGATGGAAGGCAAATCAATCATCGACAGTATCATCTCTCTTCATGAAATGCTCCACTCAGCTTAGTGCAACAAGAATATGGCCATGTTCTTAAAGTTAGACATATCCAAATATTTTGATAGGGTAAATAGAGATTTCCTCTTAAAATTCCTTTCTAGGTTTGGGTTTCATAAAGACTAGATCAACCTCATCAAAGGTTGCATCACTTTCCCATGGTTCTCAATTTTAGTGAATGGCTCTGCTATAGATTTTTTCCCTAACTCTAGAGGCATTAGATAGGGATATCCCCTATCCCCCTTCCTATTCATCATTATTTTTGAATCCCTCAGGAGAACCTTCAAATCTGCCTATGTTTTAGTGAAATTATCTGGGATCAAAGCCTCTTCCAGCTCTCCTCCCCTATCCCATCAGTAGTTTTTGGATGATACTATCATTACGACCTTGGCCTCTGTCCTCCAAGCTAATTCCATCAAGCACACCCTTGACATATATTCTTCTATAGCAGGGCAAGAGATAAACTACCTCAAGAGAAAATGTTATTTCTTCAATACCCCAGGCATCCGACAACGTAATATTACCCGTATCCTTCAATGATGTATTGTTGATCTCCCTACTTCTTACTTGGACCTTCCCCTATTTACAAAAATTCCAAAAGCATCCATGTGTAATAATTTTATTGAAAGGATCAGTTGCAAACTAGCAGGGTGGAAGGGTTCTCTACTATCTCAGGTAGCCAAAGCAACTCTCACCATGTCAGTCCTCCAAAGCATATCTGTCTATTTCATGTCGATGTTCAAAGCTCTAGTTATGCTTCACTCCAAGATTGAACAGATTCAAAAGAATTTTTTGTGGTTCGAACCAGAGGAAAAGAAGAAGTTCCATTTAGTTAGCTGGGAAAAAGTTTGTCAACCCAAATCCTAAGGAGGCCTGGGCCTTAGAAGATCTACCAATATGAACCTTGCCCTACTTGCTAAGCAAGCTTGGAAAATCTTCACAAACTACAAGGTAGAGTGGGTTTCTATCATCCAAGCCAAATACCTCCAACAACTTTCCTTGGTAGAGGACAATGTCCCCTCTATTGGATCTGCTTTCTAGAGGGCTGTGATTCAGGATAAATTTCTCATTATCAAAGGTATCCATTGGCAGCTAAGCAATAGTTCTAAGATCAACTTTTGGGATGATATTTGGTTAAAAGATAAACCCCTTGCAAAAATCCTCAAGCTATCCATTCTCAAACCTATCCTAGAAATAAGGTGGGGCATCAAAGTGGCAGACTACATTGGTAACCAAGGTAAATGGAAAACCATTCCCCCTACTAGTGAAAATGGCCAAGTTCTTAGAGCTAGGAATCACTTATCCCACCTTATCATAACCATAATCATCCTAACCATAGCCACCCTAGACTACCCTATCTGGAAAGGGAATGATAGTAGAGAATTTTCTATCAGGTCAGCCTACTTATTTCTTATCAACCCCTAAGTTTCCCCTATTCCCTTTAGTGTGGTGTGGGTCAAGAACCTCATTCCCAATATTGGCTTCTTCTATTGGATTTCCATCCAAAACAAAGCCCTCACTATTGACAATCTCATGAAAATAGGCATCCTTGTCCTGAACAGATGTCACCTTTGTCTTTATAGCTAGGAATCAATCAACCACCTTTTCGTGGACTGTGAAGCTCAACTTTGATGGTGCTTCCAAATGAAATCTAGGTCTAGCAAGAGTGGGTGAGATTGTCAAAAACCATAGAGGCAAAGATATCATAGCTTTCTCTAAGAACTTGGATCACCAGACTAACAACATGGCTGAAGCATGGGCGCTTTAGCGTAGCCTGCACATCCTTAGGGACCAAAGGATCAACCTCCAAGTCGAAGGGGATTTCCTCAACATCATCCAATACATCAGCAATGACAATATCCCATCGTGGAACATCCGATCCCTGATACAAGAAACTAGATCTCTCATTGGTCAACAAAGATAGGTTGCAGTTGCCCACGTATACCATGAAGCCAACAGGCTTGTTGACGATCTTGCCAACATGGGTACCACTTAATCGTCTCTATCTATTTGGTGCAGCTCTCTATCACCAAGCGTCATCCACATAGCGGTTGTTGATTGGCCAAGGCAAACCAGCTACCTTTAATGTTTTCCATGCTAATCTATGATTTTTTCAATCAATTTTTTGTAGGTCTCATCGTTCGTAATCCCCTAGGTGTCCTCTCCATGGTGTGCACCCCATTTCCTCCCACATGATTGTCCATATTATTGACCCCTATGACGGTGATGTTTGATCTTGGGTGCTCATTTCAAACTTCATCGATTTCCAAAGAAATATGCTCATTCCTTACTGTCAGCACCTTTCTGTTTCATTGTCAATTCTCCTACTAAGCTTAGCTGTAGCTGAGTCCCTATAGTATGTCATCTCCACCCGTGTGGTCTTTATTTTGTGGACCCTCATAAATCCCCAGTTACCCTCCCCTTTCCACCACCTTTCCACCAATCATCATCCCATGACCAACGGTATGACCGATGTCTTGCCTCATGCCTATTTAAGCACAAGTTGAGCCACCATCCAGACCTACGTCCTTCATATCTACTACCCCATATTGTGATCATATTCCTTTTCCACTTTCCATATGCCCCTTTCCTCTACCACCATAGCCTTCCTTGAACCCAACATTCTGCAACTCGATACTCTGTCAGCCTCCTATATGCAAGGATGTGGCCTTATCCCTTTCCTATCAAAATTCAAGGGTGTTGAGGTCGATATCACTGTGAACTTCATTAGGACCTGGTCGAATTTCCATGTTACTGTTAGAAACATCTTATTCAAATTAACCGTTGAGCTTCTTGCTGAGGCATCTGGCCTTTCTCTCTCAGGACACTTGGTTTGGCATGACAAACACAACTGGGACCAGGATCTCAAGGGATTCCTGAATTACCAAGAATTCAAGTGGATTGGTGTTGCCTTGGATCGATAATCCCTTCCTGCCCTGTGGCCCATTGTCACCATCCCCCTACTTCAATATTTGTCTTATGATGATCTGTCCAAGCCACTCTCTAGCTTCCACCTTGCCCTGGTGAACCATTTTTGGGGATTTCGGCCCATGAACATTCCTGCTTTCCTCCACCGATCCATTAGGCTCGTTGTGGTCAGCACTCGCAAGAAACACTCAACTCACATTCACCAAGGACTGTTGGCTTTTATTTTCCACCATATCGCCACCTCCACCCTGCCACCCATTTTTTCCAACCTCATTCAATCCAACACCCCTTCTCTACTGCTCGTAGTCCTACTCATTCCTTGTCCAATGAGCCTCTAGCTAGTGAGGACACCCCTGAAGCTTACACTCCCATATCCAAGAAGTGGATCCAGTTTTTTGTTACTCCCCCCAAGCCCGTTGACATGAGTGGCAGTAAACTAGAATCTTCTTAGCACAAATCCAATGTTGAAGATAACTCTAACCAGGTTCGAAGGTCATCTAGAGTGAAGAAGGTGAAGGCAGAATCAAGCCAAAATTCCCCTATCCATGTGTCCGAAGACATCAGTGGAAATTCGATCCTTGGATCTGAGATCTCTAGAAATATTTCTAGAATGTTCATGAAGAGCTTTATTGTCGCTTTTGAGAGTGTCAATATAGCCATGAAACAGTACCTCAAGTAGAACACCCCCAAAACCAAGGAGGACTCTCCAGAGGTCGAGCCCCTATAAGCATGCTTTGCATCTTTGGTTTGTCTAGTTTTTGGTTTTTGTGATGATATGGGTCTGGGTTGTTATGTTGGTCTGGATTTATCTTTATCTAATTTCTGGTTTCGAATATAGCCCTATGTGGCTTATGGATTTTTTGTTTGTCGATGTTCAATCTCTGTAATGGCTTACCCCTGCATGGGTGTTTTTGCTCTTGGGATAGTACCATCCTCCCCTGCGTGGGAATTTTTTTTTTATCCTATCCTGCGTGGGAATTATAGTCACAATGATATCCACCCTCCTCGGTAAGGGATTTCCCGAAAGTATGCTCTCTTTTTTCTTTCAAGATCTTATGTAAATCTAGGATTGGTACCCAACAAAAACCCACTTAATAGAACCACCAATTACCACAAAAAAAATTAATTCAAACCTAAATAATATTATTAAACTTGTTTTCCTAGTTAGAATATATTAATTAATATTAATTATTGGTTCCTCTAGTTGGTGTGAAAGTATCAATATTGAGTCATGTATCTAGGTGTGATTGATCCTCGTACCATTCCTAGTTCAGTATCTTAAGTTTTTTCCTAATGTATGGCTACATATATTGAGGAAATTGAGTCACTTCTAGCATCAAGGGGTATATTGGAAGGGTGGATATATTTGGAAGGTTCAAATATATCAAGGGATCCTCCTAAGGTATATCAACCAATTTGTTGATATTCATTGCTTTAGCTACCTATATTAATCAAGACTTAATAAAATTAATATTTTTTCTCATATCCAAAACATATATATCTATGGTAACACATCAATACAATACTCATAGCAAAGGCCTAACATCAACATCTTATCCTCCTTTTCCACATGCTCAAGAAGAAGAGGAAGAAAATCCATGGGTAAATCCTAACTATAGATAAGTGGAACATGTGATGGAAAAGACAACTTTTGATTGTGTAGATCACATTAGAGAATATGTAAAAAGGAATAAAAATATTTTCTTAGATGTACATAGAGAAGAACTTGAGGAACAAAATAGGAGAGAACATTCTAATTCTAATGAAAATGTTGAACATTTTAATGGACAATCTATCATTGCACCTCTAAATAAAAATTAGATTAATTCTTCTAGTCTTAATGTGGCTATGGATCACCCTATAGATTCCACTACTCCCCCAATCATATCTATAGGTATACCTATTTCAATTCCATATTCTAGTATCTCCATGACTACTCTCATTCTAAATCCTATTTTTGCTAATCCTTTTTTAACAAATGGCTTAGGAATCAATTATATTCCTTCACCCACTATACCTAATCAAGTCACACAACCTTTAGCAATGTTACCTCCAATACCTCAACCTTTGCTAGTATTACCTGCACCTCCAAATCAATCAACTATAGAATTATAAAACATAAATGCTAAATTAGAGCACATTGAGAAGAGGGATTCCAAATTTGAAGATTTAGAATTCCAAATTGCCTCTCTTCAAGGAATAACGTCAAGATAAAAATATTCTTTTGATGAGTTTTATAGGCAACATTTAGACTCCATGATCACTAATCACCCTTTTTTGTTAATTTTGAAACACCTAAATTTCAAATGTACAATGGTAAGCAAGATCCCATTAATCATTTAAGATTATTTCAAATTGCTTGTAGTGATGTAACCCATGATGAAAGGTTACTCCTTAGGCTCTTCCCTAAAATTCTTAGTGGCCTAGATTTAGAATGGTATTTCCAAATACCTCGTTATTCTATTAAGAATTTTAAAGAACTCATGGAAGCATTTGTTAAACAATTTTTAGTTTACATCGAAGAAAATATCACCATAGATGATTTATATCAACTTAAACAAGCTAAAAATAAATATTTTATAGACTTCTTAGCAAAATGGATAACCTTAGTAGGAAGAATTCAATATATTCCCCCACCAAATAAATTGTTGCACATCTTCATGAACAATTAACTTATCCCTTAGAGATAGCTAATATCACCTCTTTTGAGGAAGAAGTAGACATGGCAAAAAGAGCAGAAGTTGCTCTTCTAAGATAAGGACAACTTAATTATAAGAAAGAAGATAAACCTTTCCACAATAATAAAGGATAATACAAGAATAAGAATGTTGTAGGGGATGGTGTAACTAATTCTCATCAAACGAATAATGTAAATACAAATCAAACTACTCAAAAAAAATTGTTATCAAAACCAAACAAACCTAGACATCAATTTACAAATACTAGTCAAACTCAAACACCATACTAAATATGGTCCTTGATACAAAAATGATTAATCTTACACCCATTTTACATTTGAACACTTCAAAAGAATTACCCAATTGGTATCGACAAGAATAATATTGTGATTATCATCGGGTAGATGGTCATAAAACTAATAGGTATAATACTTCGAGAAATATCATCCAAGATCTTGTAGACACTGGAAAAAATTTCTTCAATCAACAATCTACCCCTAATTAAAATTTAGAAATATTCTGAAAATTTTTACCAACTCATAATTAGAGATGTACTAATTTTGTAGGAACCATCTACTTAACTAACCCATCCCACACAATAACTTGACAACAAGATAGAAATCAACCCACAGAACAACCACCATTAGTTCTTCCTTGACATACCAAAACAAATACATCCAATAAACCACCTTAAGATCTTAGACCTCCTTATTATAGTCAAAATTCTTTCAACCTTTAAAAATAGTTAGAAAGTATTCCTACTAAGATCTCCCTCTTAGAGTTGCTAAAAACTTGACCCACCAATAGGGACATATTGCTTAAACTTTTGAGTGAACACAAGATCTCTCAATATTTTCTTCGAATAATATTACCAATATAGCAGGATTTACTAGGATAAATAATATTGTCCTAGCATTCCATGAGACTAACATGCCTTTAAATGCAATGTTAGGAGATATACCTCTTTAAATCATCAAGAGGATATTGATAGGCAATGGTCAACACTCAATGTTTGTAATGTAAAATTCCTCCAACACTTTGGATTGACTAAGAAATATTTACAAGAAACCTACCTCATCATCAAGGCTTTTAACAATGAAGAATGAGAGATCACTAGCACCATAACCTTACCTCTCAAAGTAGGTCCCCAAATTCTCAATACCCTTTTTTATGTTATCCCATGTGATGTAACTTATAATATTTTTCTTGGATGACCTTGGATCCATGCCATGAAGGTAGTTCCTTCCACATTACAATAATGTCTAAAATATGAGTATCAAGGAAGGATTATTAATATCTTTTTGATCTAGAACCCTTCTCTTATTGTCAACCAATAGAAGTAAAGCAATAATGACCCAACCTTTGTCTATCATTTTAATCCATCTTGCCTTCACAATCAAATAAATATATCAATACATCTCAAGAGCCTCTTATCGATTTACATGATGACCATCAATATCCAACAAAAGAATAAATTAATTTAATTAATAAAAATAAATATCCTTTTACATATATAGTTAGCCTTTTTCTTTCCCCTTGTGTTATAGGCTTACCTAATAGAAAGGGGTTAAAAGTTCAAATACAAAGTTTTTTATTTATGCCAACACTTCTCAAAATAAAAATATTTATGGTGATAACCCTTTTTCCAAATGAACAGGCCTATGCCTCATGTTACATATCTCTTACATATCCCATTTCTAAAAAAATGTTAGCTAATATGGGATATCAAGAAAAGGGCTTAGGTCAACTTGAACAAGGCATTAAGGAATCATTATAAATTGAAGCTTGGCCTGGATATTGTGGGATAGGATACATTACTAATAAAAATGAACCTTTACCTTCATCACTATTACTAGAAGATGATGACGAAGTAAGCTACACAAGGTCTTTCTATGGTTCACAATGGGGTGATGAAGATGAGAATGAATTATGGTCCCTTCTTAGTACATAACCTCACAAAATTTGTTTTTCTAGTTTTAATTTATTGATTGTAGTCCACCCCAAACTTATGTCAAGCATTAAAAAAGTTGAGGAAGAAGAAAACTCCTACAGTATTTCTAACCAAGATGATACCTACATCAAGGGATCCCTCGTTCAAATATTTAATATTACTTCCTCATAGTTTCCGAAGCTAGAACAAACATCATTAGATTCCAAATAATTTCAAAATATATTAGTGTTACCCACTCCTCCTCAATTTGAAAATAGTTATAAATATTAATTGAAGAAACCATAAATATCAATGTTGGTATTAAAGACAATCCTCAAATCCTAAAGCCAGCTCATCTTGACAAAAAGTGAATGGATAGAATACACCAATATTTTAAAATAATTTAGTGATATTTTTTCTTGGGCCATGCAGATATGCTTGGGCATGATCCATCCCTAGTTATACATCTTTTGTACAACCTGATGCCAAGCAAGTAAAATAAATTTTGAGAAAAATACACCCAAAATTTGCCCTTCTAGCCAAATATGAAATTCAAAATATTTTATATTTTTGCTTTATTAAAGCAATTTTATTTGGACTCGATCACCAATATAGTGCTTATTGCAATGAAGAAGGATCCATTCAAATTTGCATAGATTTTAGGGATATAAACAAAGCATACCCCAAAGATGATTTTTTATTACCAAACTAGATATGATAGTAGAATTTACTATGAGGTCCAAAATTTTATCCCTAATGGATGTATTTTTAAGGTACAATCAGATCAAAATTACCCCTGAATACCAATCCAATACTACTTTCACTACACCTTGGGGCGTGTTTTTTTACCAAGTCATGCCCTTTAGTTTGAAGAATGTTGGAGCAACATATCAAAGGGAAATGACTTATATTTTCCATGAACTCATACATGATATTATAGAATATTATGTGGATGACCTCCTAGGATATTCTATGAAACATGAAGATCGCATCCGAGCCCTATGATGTATTTTTTAAGTGATTGCAAGAATACAAAGTTTGGTTGAAACCTCAAAAGTGTATCTTTGGGGTAGCATTTGGGAAATTGTTAGGATTCATTGTATCTTGTCATGGAATTGATATGGAACCTACTAGAATTTTAGCAATAGATTTACCACCTCCCACAAATCTTACTAAACATCATAGTCTTCAAGGTAAATTGCTATCCATCCAAAGGTTCATCTCATAACTTGCTAATAAATGCCAACCTTTTTCTAAGTTGCTAAATAAAGATACTAAGTTAAATTGTAATGATGAGTGTTAAATGGAATTTGAAGTTTTGAAGACATACCTTTTAATACCACTTTTCCTCATAGCTCCTAATCCAACCCAAACATTGTTGTTATATATATATGCCATCAATCATACCCTTGAAGCTATGGTAGCTCAATATGATGATAAACATCAAGAAAGGGCATCTACTATATTAATAGGACATTGGTTAGCTATAGAACTAGTTACACACCATTAGAAAAGTTGTTCTTAGTAGTAGTTTTTTCTTCTCAAATGTTGAGACATTATATGCTTAGCTAAAAGACTTATGTTATAGCAAGAGTAGAACCTCTATGATATCTAATGTCGAAGCCCTATCTCTTAGAATAGATTTTCAAATGGGTTATCACCCTTAGTGAATTTGATCTTGAGTTTGTCAGTCAATTTTTTTAAAAGGACAAGTAATTACAGATCAATTAGCCATAGTACCTTTCGAATCCAAGCATCCTTTGGTCATAAACTTTTCCAATGAGGTTGTTATGGCCATAAACACACAAGAATATGAGTCATGGATTTTTTATTTTGATGGTTCTCAATGTGTCAAAGGATTTGGAGTTGAAATTTTCTTAGTTACCCCACAATGGCAACTCATACCTTTATCATATAAACTCCATTTCTCATATACCAATAATACAGTAGAATATGAAGCACTCATTTTAGGTATTTCGATTATGATGAGTCTAAAACTTAAGACGCTATCCATATTTTGGGGTTCCTAATTACGAATAAACCAAATTAATGGTATTTATCAAGCCAAAGATAATAAATTAAGACCATACAAGGACATTGTAGATAAATTAATGGCTTCTTTTAACAAAATTAAAGTAAAATTCATTCCATGATCTAGCAATTATCATGCAAATGCCATGGCTACAACTATTTTCCTTGCATATTTAGAAATAAAATACAAGCAATCTTCCATCATCATATGACTTCTAAAAGAACCAATGACTTTGAAATCAAGCTAGCATCTCCTAAATATTTGTAGCATTGAAACATCTTCATATTATGAGGGATGATAATTACGTGAAAACCTATAATTACTTACAAGATCTATTAGGCATTGGTGCATACGGTCTGATCCTTCCAAGGGTCTATTAGATAGTCAAAATCTAGCATCAGTAGTTCATTCTAACCTTTGGTAAGTCTTGATCACAACTATATTAGTCAAATTCACCTCACCTATTTATAGATCCATGAGGGTGGTGGGACTAGATGATTAGTAATTTTTGTACCCATAATAGTTTATGAGTGTATCAAGTAGTAGATCATTTAGTACCACCACTCCTATTTGGTCTATAAATTTTCTAAGTGGCATATTTTAAATCTTATTGATATCATAATGATGATGAATACTAGTGGCATGCCTCACTAGCACATAGGACCTTCAAGAAAATATGATATTTCCTACCAATGTCTTGTGCATATATAATTCATTGTATATATGTTGGGAAAAGATGAGGGATATCATATTTCCTTGATAGTCCATATGATAGTGGAACGTGACCTCCAAAACACATTGTCATATTTAATCAATGCATCTACAAATTTACTTTGCGTATGCTTCGGGCCAACTAATTTCCTCTAAGTTTCTATCAAATAGATCTAATCCCTTAGACAATTCTCGTCATCCATTTATATCATGGTCACTCTTTATATCTTATTCGCTCTTTTATCTCTATCCTTTCCTATTCATAAGATATCGTGCATAAACATCATGCATCATGTAAACATATTGTCTCAAGCACATTGCAACATCTTGAATTTTATCCTATCAAGAAAGTTTGCATTACATGACAATCAAGACATCTTACACAATATCTTACATGTCTCTTTGTGATTAGACATTCTTACATGCCCCTTGTGACATAAATTATTTTAGATATTCTTACATGTCCCCTATGACATAGATCACTAAAGTCCTTCAGGAATACCCCCTAGTGCATAGATCATTATAGTTCTTTGGGCATGCCCTATGTGGCATATATCATTAAAGCCCTTTGGGAATGCCCCTTGTAACATATATCATTAAAATCCTTTGGGCATTCCCCTTATGTTGTATATCATTAAATACTTTAGGCATACCCCTTATAGCATAGATCACTAAATTCCTTCAAGCATGTCCCCTACAACATAGATTATCAAAGTCCTTTGAGCACACCCCCATTAGTGTAGATCATTAAAGTCCTTTATACATGCCCTTTGTGCATAGATCATTAAATTCCTTTGAGCACACCACCTATAGCATAAACACAAAGAGTCCTTTATACATGCCCCCTATGGCATAGATCATTAAATTTCTTCTTTCACGCCCCTTGTGGCATAGACACAAAAATTTCTTCAAACATGTCACCTATGGCGTAGATCTCTAAATTCCTTTGGGTACATCCACTATGGCATAAACACCAAAAGTACTTTGGGCACTCCCCTTGTGGCATAGATCACTACTAACATAATTTCCCCTTGGGAATTAACCAACAAAAGTCCCCCTTGGGCATTGCTAACACTTACTAACCACAATATTATATCTCTTTGTACATATTACAGGTACTTTTACCATCATGTTCTAAGTGCTTGTCCTTTATATGGATTTTTAGGCCACCACTTAGGCATGATGTATCTTATTTCATCCTCTAAGTGCTTGTCCTTTATCTTGGCTTTTAGGCCACCACTTAAGGATGAAATCATGTTCATTGCATCTTTGAGATGCTTGTCCATTATCATGTCTCTGAGACCATCGCTTAGATATGTGATTTATAAATCTTATACATATATTTAGACATATTTACCCATCTATGAGTGCTTGTCCATTATCATGGTTTATAGGCCACCACTCAAGAATGGGACTATTTCAATGAGTGCTTGTTCATTAACAAGCCTACAGGCCAGTACTTCCATAAAAAAAAATTATCCATTATCTGGTCCCTAGACCATCACTTGGGTAATATTTCTCCAAATTCCTAATTTTTTCTTAGACTATGGCTTTCTCATTTTAGTTTTCTCTTCGTTTTCTACATTTTTTCTTTATGCATTGATTTTTTTATCTCTCAAGAATGTGATGGTAGAGTTAGATATTTGTATCAATAATTTTGTTCCTATCCCATCCCATTGTCTTGCAAACTACATAAACTCTATACTCTTTCATCAAAATGACACATTCAAACATTTGTATTCATATTCCATTCTAAAATTAACTTAAAATTAACATCAATTCAATAATTTCATCATTTAAGGGTTCTTTAAAATAACTTCACCTCCAATTTGATCGATTTACCCAACATTTGTGTTTTTTTAAGTCATGCACTTACCTGCTAAGTGTAAATCAATTAGTAAAATCTTTATTTTTTTAAATCATTCATTAGATCAAGACTAATTATATCTTCCAATTAATTGTACCCATATTTTTACAAATTCAAATAATTTTATTAAAAATTCTTTCACTTGTCAAATTCGCTTAGAAAATGGTTCAAAACACTCCCCAATCATAGTAATTCATGTATTAATATCTCTCATCATGCTATTTAGAAACAATGAATTTTAGAATTAATTTTCTTGTTTCTAAAACTTTTATCACCTTCAATTACCTTGATTTACAAAATATTAGCAAAACTTTTCAAAATTTATCCAAATCATCCTCATATTGTCTTATAGTATATTTATAGCCTTGTATCAAAGCCCAATTTTGCTTTTACCTTAGTCATTCTTCAATTTCTTCAAATTGCCCTATTTTCACCCCTTTTATCCCATCTCTTCATTTTCTATATAAAGTAAATCCATTAAAAATACTTTATCACTTTCAAATTATTAAAATCACATCATGCCTCATTATCACATATAATTCATCAAATGTGTCAATTTTAATATTTGATAAATTCATAAATTTATTTCTATTTTATTTCAAAGCCAAATTTTCAAACATCAACATCACACCAATTGAATAAAATCAAAACATCGTATCAAAAGAAATGCATGACTCAATCACAAAATATCACTAATACATAAATACCTTGAAATAATACATGGTTGCTGGTTCGGTGTACCACAATACCAAAATTGGTACACTTAGCCCTACTTTGAGAGGTGATGCACCACAAGAACCAAAATTGGTGCACTCATCCTCATAATACCAATCCTACCCACATGTGGACCCTATATCTCCATCCCTTAAAGTTGTTGGTGGTAATTAATAAGGTCAAAAGCCAACTATCCTTTACAAGCACCTCCTAATAGAGTGTGATCTAGTGCAATTCCTTGAGTGGTCGATGATACCTATTTCTAAGAGGTAAACATCGTTGCATGATAGAATAGTTGATAATTTCTAGCTTGATCACTCTCCTTATTATCCTCTAACTCTATTGTCCTCACCTCTATCTGTAGCCTATCAAATTCTCCCTCCAGCTAAGTCACTTGCTATTATGTCAAACCCAATATCACCTATACCATCTCAAAATTGAGGTCTTCAATCACCACTCAAGAATTGACCTCATCTCTCTCAAATGAGCTACTCATTCTCCCCTCGCACTTGATCAAATCTCAAATTGTATATGATAAATAGCCTTATCTAGCTCTCACTTCACTCTAGCCATCTCTTCTTGAGCTCTAGTAGCTTCCTCCTACATAGCTGCCTCCACGCTCGTAAGCTATACCCTCAATTTATAGAAACTTTGCATAAAGACCTACATCTTGGCATAGAGTGGCTCCTCTATAGACTTGCTAGGTCTAGCCCCTTGAGATCCCCTCATAATTGGGAGCATGATCACCAATGGATATACATCTAATAAAGCCTACGTGCTTGAACCAGGAGTATCCTCTACCATGGTCGATATCCCTTCTCGCCACTAGTAGCCTATCTAGTAGTTCGATGTGTCATTGCATATCACCCTGGTCTATGGTATAGACTCCTCAATATCTCTACTATCTCCTCCACCATTTCATCTTGCTCTAGAGTTGGTGCTACCAAAGTCACCCATCTCGTGTAAAACTTGATATACCACCTCATGTACCCCTTGGTGACAAATGGGTCATCCATATCTTATATAATGTAGTATCATCCACATCCTCCTCTACAAAGGATAGAAGGTCAAAAGGCCCTTTAAACTCTCTCTCCTAAGTAGTCCAATTGAACCAAACCTCTCCTATAACTAGAATTTATTGAATGCCTTCAAAGTAGTGAACCACTTTGTCAAACCAATAAAACTCATGCTCCTTATCCTCGTTATGCACCCTCTGAGTCCTCCTCACTTAGGCCAAATCCTAGTCATCCTCAGCCACCTCAAACAACCTCTCCATGGCTACCACATCACCTAGGAAGCCCTAAGACCATCTATAACCTATTGGGTAAGATTCAATTTCCCTCTACCAAATCTGCATCTCCCTGATCATTTATAAGATGCAGGATTCATAGGGTCACACCTTTTCCCCTTGTACACCTATGGTCATCTTATCATTATGTGTTCCCAAGCCCATACATAAAGCAACGTGCAACAGACTAAAATCTTCCCACGTTGATAAACTACCTGATGAAGAGTCGTATATAGTCTTGCCAAAATAGTTTGTCCCTAGACAAAAATATTATATTGATATTGTAGCCTCACAATCACCTCTCCTCATCCCCAAAAGGGCACTTGTCAACTGGTGTCTAATATTAAAATCCCCAACTATGGCACATAGTAAAGTTGTGAGGTGATCCAAATGGCATCCCTAGGATGCATTATTAATACATATCCCTGATCTAACTCTGGGAAACCCCTTGTCTGCCATTAGTAGCTCCATGCATACCCTCTCGTCGCCCCTAGATGGATAGTATCCCTTCAAATCAAAACTCAAGGTATCTACCAAACATCCTCTAATATAATGATCATCTCCCCTATCAGTAACTAAAGTGTACTCATCCTTGAGTATCATCTCTCTGCTAATGCTATGAGTAATGGCCAGTCAAAATCTACCTTAGGTATAATTTCCACATGGTATAGATCTGTCACAACCAATACTCCAATATTTGTGTCATCCAACAAATCCAATGTCACCCCTAAGGTCCTAGGTCACCACTTTCGATAATCTAGCACTCCTAACCCCTACAAACCATGACAAGAGATCCAATTAGCATAATTCATCATATTCCCCAACCTTTTAACTTGTAATAATCAAAAGCAATGATGTTTTCAAAAGTGGTAGCAATTGCAAAAGTGCACCTTTTGGAAAATATGTGCAAAAAGTAAAATAAATAAATAAAATGAGATTTTGAGGCATGCCCATAAAACCTTTGTTGGTTCCCAAATTGACCCTTGAAGTAGGTTTACATGATGTACCAATATCCTAAAATTTATCATCAAATTTTGAGAAGAAATCTAAATAAGTTCTCAACAAAGAAACTTGAATGGTAGAAATGAACTCATTCGTACCCCCTCTCCTTTTTACTCACCCACCTGCCTCGTACCTTTTTTCCTGTGCTTTTTTGTTCTTTTTTCTAGCCATTTCCATGCCCCATCTTATCAAGTTTTCTCTCAAAATTATTGTTTTAAGCCAAATATCGAGGGGGCACCCATGGGGCATCAATTATGAGACACCCATAGGGCATCGATTACAAGGCATACATGCAATAATGACATTGATTAATTATCAAATCTTCTGAATCAACTTCTTTTGCAATCGTTTATTCAATATAGAATATCTCAATATCAAAAAACATGCTAGTGTCAAAATTAGAGTTCTACAACATATTTTTGATGCATCTATTATACAATAAACACATAAAAATGGGACAAAATGTAGACACCCAATTTTGACACGCTTAGTCAACTACATCTTCTAGCAAAGCACCAAACAATATATCGTTGGTGAAAGACCTTAACCCAGTCAAATTAGACATCAAATTTAACACTTTTGCATAAGCAATACCAACACTTTTGCTCGACTCTAGCACTTTTGTAAAATAGGCTTGTTTCACCATTTTGACTAGACAATAAGATTGTTGGAGAGAAGCACTACTTGTCTACGAGAGCTCTAGATCAACACTCCTGCAAAGTCTAGTACTTTTGGAAACGTGAGTGGAATCTCTCTGATAGGAGTCAGAAGCACGTGGATTCTTTCCTCCCACTCCCTAGTCTAGTCACACATGCTTTGTCCTCTCCTCAAGCCTATAAAATTTGAATTTTATCACTACCCTAATGGAATATTTGACTCTCTTTCCCTCCAAGGATAAGTGCTCCTAAGATCTTTATATAGATCCCATGGGAGGGGCATTAAATAAAAAATTCTAAGAAGGCTACACTCTACCAAATTTTGCTCTCATTCTCTCATTCTCTCATTCTTACATTTGGGGCATTTGAATCAAGCTTTTGGGCAAGTGGATCAATGCATAGGGGGCATTGAAGCAAGGATATCATCTTGGTGCAAAGAGAAGGACTAGCTAGGTTGTAACATTCCTAGCTCCTCTTTTTCCTCCTTTGTTGTTATTTTGTGCATTTTCCCTCTTGTTAAGCCTTGCTAACACTTAGTTTTGGATGTTATAGCTATTAACACTTGCATTCCTTTATATATTTTATTCTAAATCTTACTTGAAGGAATCTAACAGTGTCTTGCACTTATTTCCTTTTCATTTGCAACAATTTGTAGTTATTTCTTGGTTTCTAATCATTTAGTCTAGGTTAATTTACTAAATCGCTTACTAATCCATGTTCTATATCTTGTTTCATGCATTTTGAGTCGTTTGTCTCTACTTTTACTTAAATTTATAGGTATTTGTGTTTATTTTAACCAATTTCTTATTATTGTAGGCCCATTCAATATTTATAGTCATTCATATACTTATCTTTGTTTTATTAGCAAGCACATTTATCTTGTTTTAATCTAGTTCCTTTTGTTCATGCTTGTAATTTACTTGAGCTCACTCCATTTGAATTAATAAGCATATGTGTATGTCTTATTCTCATATTGAATTTTATTGTAGGTATAATAGCATTAGAATCCATCGATTTCTATATTGAGTCTTAGAATCTCACATTTGCTTAGTCATAACTCATTTGTTGGATGCAAATCTTCCTAAATTTCTGTTGTAGGCTTCCATTTAGACATTGTAGCAACATATCATATTATTCTACATAGAATATACTATTACATTGTCTTCATTTTGTCTGATCATTAGTTCCAATTAGGTTGTATAACCTCCTTACTCCTTTTGAAGTCATATTTACTACATTTTCTTGTCTTTTAGGCATCCTTAGACCCCAATTGTAGCCATATGATACAACCAACCATCATCTCTTTGTCCAATCTAGCATATTTCACTATCTCTGTAAGTTTTGGAAATTTTGGAATCGAATTGATAAAGTTTTGTAAGTCCTTAAGCTCATAGGCATCATAAATCAAGGTTTTCACCCTTTTGTCAACTTTTGGCCACATTTGAGTCAAATCAGCACCTAAATTGTTCCCAAATACTCAGACAACCTGTTGCAAGTATAAAAGCGCTTCTATTTCTACAAAATCAATGCATCTACCTTTTTTTACACAGAGCAAAAGCATCATTGACAAAAGCACTGACAACACTTCTGATTGCAACACTTTTGCATGATTTACTTTTATGAAAAGGGGGTCTGATCAGTCTGACCAAATAGTCTATTGTTCAGCTGTGATCAAACAAACCCCCTAAATTAGATTACATCTAATTTCCCCCCAGTTTTACAGATTTAGCAAAAGTGCCAAAGTTGAGCAAAAGTGTTGGCAACATTTTTGCAACCTTCAACGCTTTTTCATAGCCATCCAAAAACAAGTATTTTAGTTTCAAGGATCTTATGTTTGCTTCAAATTTACAATTTTTTGTTTTTAGTTTCTCTGGTTTTTGTAAGATAAACTAAAACATACCTATTTTGGGATAAATCAAGGAATCTTTTAGGTTAGCTTAAATCTTCCATTTCAAAGCGCTCGGACAAGAAATTAAAAAGGCATATATTTGTATCTTAGGGTAGTCTTGTTTGCCTTGGAAAAGAAAAGCTCCTTTTATTTATTGCAAATCATTGAGAGTTAAAAAACATACTAGTTTAGGAACCTTGTTTGATGCATCTTGTATTATTGCATCTATCTTTCAAATTCATTAGTGATCTTGCTTAGGTTTAGAGACAAAACCCTTAGGTGTTTTCAAATTAACTCACCAAACACTGCATAAACATGAACATATACATGTACATGGAGGTAGGCCCAACCCACATGAAAGTATTCAAGTCTCCTTTGAAAAGAGACCCAAGTTATCGTCCTATGCTGCAAGCTATGACTACACCTTCCCATGAGGAAAGTGAGGAGGAGTATCTCTTCTAAACAAAATCCAAGACATGTGCTTGTGAATAGTTGTGTTTGTCCCTATTCACAAATTGATGTTGTATATGTGATTGGTTGATCATAGAATTGTTGCAAATAGTATAGTGTGTCCCTATTTGCAAATGTTCTTGTGAATGGTTGTGTATGTCCAATGTTCACGAGAGATATGTTGTACTTGTGACTAGTTGTGTGCATCCCTAGTTATGAGGATGTGAATAGTTGAGTGTGTCCCTATTCACATATTGAATATGTGACTAGTTGTTGGTCACTAGTCACAAAATGTTGAAGATAGTGTGTTTGTCCCTATTTGCTAGTTTGATGGATAGAGTGTATGTCCCTATCCACATTGGTTGTACAATCACAAATAGTTGAGTTTGTCCATATCCTTGATTGAGAATTCAATGAGGTGTGAGCAATTGTGTTTGTCCATGTTCACATCATTGTAAGTCATGGATCATAAAGTTTGTCCTAGTCCATGATTCTTATGTACTAGTGAACTTTTGAGTTTGTCCTAGTTCATTAGGTGGTTGATTGGACTATTGTGTTTGTCCCAATCCAACTATTGGTATTCCTATCCTTATTAGGAACTTGATGTAATAAGGGGGTGTTAGAAATAGTATTACATCATAGGAATAATGTTTAGAGTTGTTATAGTTGTTTGTTTGAGTCTATTCATGGGTGTCCAACGTGAGTGTTTGTTATTCCAAGTAATAGCTTGATGACAACCAAGTTGGTTGTGAATAACAAATTATGTAATGTATAAATACTCCTATATACATGAATAAAGTATCACAATGGTGGGGCAAGTCCATACTCCTTGCATTCAATTCCCTCAATTCCCATATACTTGCTTAACTTACCCAAAATATATATATATATATATATATATATATATATATATATTATAACTGTTTTTTAAAATAAAAATAAAATCTGCATTCTTTTAAATAATTAAATTGGATTTTAGATGCAAATGTTAACGGATTCCTTGAAATCAGTAAGACCTGCACCATATCAATAAGTTATTACACACAGCTGAAGTTTATAAAAATATGTTCAAGTTAGAAAATATCCTGGATAAGGCTTGACCCCGAATAAATCCAGTGCAAAGAACTCTTGGACTTCTCCGTTTGGCAACTCGAACTCGAACACATGTTCAATTATTAAATCCTTTTTCTATCATAACAACAAATTCGGTAAGGATGTGTTCAATGTCCCTTTCACGGGTTGCCATTTCTATCCGGATTCGTCACAATAAACCCATGAATGATCTGTATAATCTTATGATGAATCTTGTCGATAGTGACTTTTATAATAAAATATAATAATTTCAACATCTATCTGTTAGGACCTACTATTGCAAAGCATGTTTATTTATTCCATCACAACAAGAGAAATCACTCTTCAATGCATTCCTCCATTGACTAGATTTGCAATTCATCTACACAAATGATTTTACAATCTACCTAAACAAGCCCAGTGACGGCCACTGATAAGAAGCCGATTTGCCAACTGGCATTGATACCTGCTGATTGCAATTTCCATGCTTAATATTCAAGCGTGGTGCAAAATTTATATGGTTATAAAAACATCAGGTTTTCTGTGATTGTAAAGAGTAACGCAAAAGAAATAAAATTCAAAAGAGATTTTGGTAATGGAGCTATTCATTTTAATTACTATTTGGTGCAATGTTCAGTAAGTAATTTCACTTAAACGTAAGCAATAAAAGTGGAATTTGGCAAAAACTTGTGGTAAGTATATAATTCAACTTCACAGTAAGTTTTTGGGTTTTTATTTAGGAGATCTAAGTTCAAACTACAGTAAACGGGAAATGGGACCTCTCATAAAAATCCAAATAAACTTAAATTTTCAAAACTGAAAGGTTTAAGATTCAAACCCCACTCAGTATCAAAACCTGTTTAACTTATAAAATTAAATGGCATTAGCTGACCGATTAATCTTTGTTATATACCATTAAGTAATGATGATGTAATACAAGTAAAACCAATTTCAATCCTATATAATCAATTGAAGAAAAAAAACTCTGAAATCTAAAACCAAACTAAACTAAACTATTTGGGTGTAGGAAAAACCGTAGCCTTTGAATTTTATTTTTATCTTTTAATTTTTAATAGAATAAAATGACAACTGTAATTGCTGAATTTCACCCTCACGTTTCAGCTGGAATTCACCTATTGTCTTCTCTCTAAAGGATACCTGGCTTTCTTGCTTTAAAAACTTAAATCTCCTAAATAAATGGCATTGATTCATGTGTTCAAATTAGGCTTGTGAGGAGTTGAACTTAATTTGCTATATACAAAAATCAATACGAAACATATTGCGACAGTTCACTGAAGTTCAACTGAAATTGTGGGATGCAATATGTTTTTGGTGAAATATATATATATTAAAAATCCAGATAATAACATGGCAAAATATTAGCCCGGGAGGAAATAGGTATAGTAATAAAAAGTAGAGTCTCAGTTCATCCTCTAGTGGGAAAAATAAGAATCGTGAGTTAACATGGTGTTTGGGAAACTATAAAAATACTTTACTGTTTCTTGTACATCTTTGCCTGGAACATCTTAAGTAAACAAATCTAAATAGATTATGTTGTAGATATAAAACAGAGGAGGATTTATGATAAAAGTACATGTTAAAGAAAACAAATATCCCATACAAATAAATGGTTTATATCCTATTGTATGACTGTAGAGAGACTCTCTCCCTCCAAATTCAGCCATTCTTACCACTTGTGTGGGGACCCTTCACTTTGTTTGGAAAAACGATTCGTTAAGGGGGGCATTGAATAAACAAATGGCTGTATTAGGCATGCAAGCTCCTCCCCATTAGTTGTTCAATTGATTGGCTATGCACAACAGCCCACCAGAAGCAATGCAACCATAAAATAGCAACAAAAAGGCTAGTTGAGTTAATTATGATGAAAAACATTACAGGAGTTCCATGTATCAAATGGAAATGCTTAGAAAGTTGAAGTAGAACAGGCACACTGCTCAAACATCAAAAGAAAGAAGAAAAACTCTTCATCGATTTATGTAGCATATGCCTGTAAGTAGAACCTAAACAATCTCAGATTGCAACTCCACTAGTCATAGATTTACAAACAGCCCGCAACTTTCTAGCAATATACATCTTTTCTCAAGGCCTACTCTACCATTGGAATCGTTCCACCAGCTTCAAGAATTTGATGCTCAAGCTGCATTACCAAACAAATTTAATGTCAGACACAATTATTTCACAATTTTCAGATTTCTCGAAGGTAGTGGTATTTGAAAGTTTTGTAGACATTCAAAAAGATATTTATGACATGAATTAAAAATTCCATATAAAATTTGACTTTGTCAAAGTCAAGGCCAAAGGAATGACAAAAACAGAAAGTTACTCGAAATAGAGCTTCAAGCTTGCTCTTAACAAGATAATACTCCTGTTTCACTTGTTGTAGGCATTGCTGACATCTGCAGACGATAAATATAATGCTGATACTAAGTCAAAATTTGTGGAAAATGCCAGGTAACCAAATAGATTAGAATCACCCTCACTAAAATATACAATCAGAAGTATGATGGTTCACTTCATTTGCATTATATAGATTGATAACAAAGTGCATATAATTGATTATAATCAATTAACCATCAAAACTCAAACTAGAAATGCAGCCTAACACCTCAGACAACTGAATTTAGAACCTTAATTCTCGGAAGAGCTTTAACCCCGATAATGGGTCATGACAAAAATGCTTTATACCAGGAAAGAGACGTGCATTTACCCTTCTTTGTTCCTATCCACACAAAATGCTCGGAATGTGATGCATACATTTTTCACTCGATGCGCTCCTATGCTGTCCATCCGGAGGGAGAAAACAAAAAAGCAAGTCAACAAATTTTTATCTTGCTAATTGATACAGCACTAAACGTGAAGGAAAACAGTACGTTGCCCATTCTAAAAAAGCAAATGAATACATTTTTCTCTTGCTACTTGACAGTACCAGACCTGAGAGGAAAAAAATAAAAGTCACCATTCATAACCGAAAAAAGCAAGAACGAGAAAAACCATAAAGGAAAGCAAAGGACCAATGAAAATCTTATCATGCTCGGATTCTCACATTTAACTACCTTCAAACAACCTGAAACTAAAGACCAATTTGTACTTTCAAAATCTATAAGTCATAAGAAACGCATGATGGACCCTGACCTGAGACTGGTAACTTCTACGGGTCTGTAAAAGTCTACACCTTTAACACTCATGCAACGATTTCCCAGAGACTTTTACTTGCCACAATGTAGTCCTCTATACTGTAAATGAGAATTCGGCCAAAGAGAACTAACATGGATCCAACAATTCATCTAATGTTTAAAAACAATGGCTTAAACGTGTTAGCAAATGATGTAAAGTCTAATGTGTTCAGAAATTATCATTCATCAATATTGTTTCGTAATATTTGATATTTTTAGATAAAAGCAGTTCAATGACAATCGATGATGATTGCGTTGGTTGAGATTGATAACCAAATTTGGTGGGGGTGAAATTTCATGGCTAAAATTATGAAACAAACTCGTAACCAAAATTAGTCTCTCCAAGTTGTATATACACTTTAATTTGTAAAATGAAATTCACCTGGAGTTATGCCAAATTTAACAAATTGTTGTTAGCTTACAGAAAGAAGAATCTCCCATCTGAATTTTAATTAACAAGCTAAATATAGACTCTATAACAAATCAAGATGGTTAGCTCAGGCCCTATTTGTAGAGCAACGTAGCAATTTAAAAGAACTAATATAATGACCAATGTGGCAGAGAGAACATTTGTCACTTAGAAAATGTACAGCAACATTATCTATCTAAGACAACCCATTCACAGAGTTGCGTCTGCGAAAGAGAGTGAAAAAGAGGAACAAAAGGTTGAAATTCAAATCCCACAAACCATAGTGTGCCTAAATAAAATCAGGCAATGTCTATGTTTTAAAAAATACATGCCAGAATGTCCTACTGTTCGGGCTGAACATCCCCTGATCTTAAGATCAAATTACTTGGAGAAAACGCTTGTAATTAAACAGCAGTTCACAAAAATATAATCTGCGTGCTTCGAGAAGCACTCAATGGAAACCATGTAAACCTGAATTCTGAGACTTGGGGCAACTGCATTCCATATACTCCATTATAATCTTTTAAGAAGGCGGCATAGTACAGGATATGAACCAAGTAAATTATATACTGAAATATATGTGCAGAAAGGCCACTATGTAACTTCTTTTGTCAAATTTATTGAGAAAAAACAATCCTGTTACAACTATAATTTAAAAAAACAGACCAAAAGCCAAGCTCTCAAGGTGATCGAAACATTTCTATCATACAAAAAGCATGCTTCAAACTTTTTTAGCGCATATTGAATCCCAAACTCTATTGAGTAAGCATATATTAAGTCTCATACTAGATTGAGTGTACGCATAATGACTCATTTGAATTGCAAATATTGCTTATTAAGGATTTCTCAAACAACCATGTAAAAAAGGCCGTATACAAACTAGTTGATCTGATGCCCACTATTCAGCAAACATTTGCATTGAAGATTTCCTCAACCTACCCTTTGGTAACAGTACGGACTGAAAAAAAAATTCCTCATTAGTTCCCGTAAAGAATGGATCCCAGATTCAGTCATATACTAATCTCAAAACAAATGCCCCAACCATCTCAGATGATGATGCAATTTCATGGGAAACTAACATACGAAAACAACACTCAGCATCCGCCGATTTGAATGCACACAAGAACGATTTTGAATCTGATACTTACCTGGAACTGCTTCCCTTGAATTGGTGGACATGGGCATCAACCTTATTGAAGTCAATTGGGTGCTGATCCCTGCAAACCAAATAACAATATTCATCAAACAATCATTTTCCCCCAAAACTGGTTAACATCTCAAAGACCCAGAACACCCACCAGTTGAAAACCAAATTTACTCAAACAATAAACATGACCCAAAGAATTGGACGCAAAATTGACCGACCAAAAATCCTTACAATCTCCCAAACCAGGGGAAAACGAATAAAACTACAGCAATAATACCAAATAGAAAAGGGCAAAAAAAAAGAAAACAGAGCACACACAGAGTACTAGTCAAATCATTGAGGATTTTCTCAGCATCTTCAAAGAAGAGCGAGACCACTTCCACAACGAATTCAGGATTGCTCTCGTCCTGCAGTTGCTGCAGCTGCGTGAATTGCTCGTCCAGGTATCCCTGCCATCATCAACAATTCTCCGCTTACGTTACGCTTCCCATCCTGAAATCAAAAAACAAAACCGAGATCCGACACAGGACGTTACCCACCTCCTGGAAGAGAGAATTTGTGTACTCCACGAACCTGCGCTGCAGCTGAACCACGTCCATTGGCTTGTTGCGACTCGAACCTCGGACCGCTCAGCGGGGCCAATGCGGCATCTATCTGCTCCCTCGCCTCTATATAAAAAAAAAAATACCAAACCAAGCCCAACAAGGATATATCCAGCTAAGGAGGTGAGAATAATCCAAGAGCAGTTCCCAAGCGTTGAAATCCGGAGGAGAAGAAGAAGAAATATGATCCTTGAGCCTCGTTGATGATGATAATGATGTGCAGTGGGAAGTGGGGAATTTATCAATGACTCGACTGGATTGGATTGGTGGGATCTGTACGATTCTGACTGCACCACATTCCAGTCTCCGCCTCCCTCTCCCTCTCCCTCTCCTTCTCCCCCCTTCTCTATTCTCTCTCTGGATTTGTGCTGCCTTTCTCCCGCTTCATCACTCTTCTTTCTTTCTTCCCGGGTCTAGCCGCTGGCGGTCACCACACGCGACCGTTCACATGTCAACCTCTAGCAGTGATGTGTTTTTTTCTTTTTTAATGATCGGGGATCCCCATCCTATCCTATTCCGATGAGGTAGCCAGCAACGTTTTCGTCATCTTGTTGTCTTTGTGTTCCCCTCCATTATTTTGGAGAACAGAGATAGCTGAGTTGAGTTACTGGTGGTGGTGGTAGTGGTGGGAGACAGGACATGACAGGAGAGGAGAAGGGTATTCACGCGCAACGAGTTGTGGGTGTGTTTGGTGTGGCCTCCGCGTTGTCCATGGTGAGATGACGTGGGTGTCGGCTATTGGAGGTACGGCAGTTTTGATGGTTTCCATGACTGATTGGAGGCTGGTCTGGGGAAGTCAATGGACGTATTGATTTACTTGCAATAATTATGAATGCCCGGCCATACCTAGGAAGTGGGTCACATGCGCACATTCCGTGGTTGGTGTCTTCAATTTTATTTATTTTTTCCTCGATGCAAGAATTGAATATAAGTTTTCTAAGGTCGACACCTACAAAACAGCCTTGCACACAATTCTAAAATCTCAATCAATCAATCCTTATTATTTTTACACCTACAAAACGGCCTTGCACACAATTCTAAAATCTCAATCAATCATTTTTATTTTTGTTTTTATTTTTTATAATTAATATTTCGGTTACAACTTACAGGTCTATGGATCATTGATCTTAGGCCAACATTTTACAATTCATATTGGTTTAATTTATTTTAAAAAATTTATGAATTTTTTTTTAAGCGAAAAACCTTTTGTAAAGCCGCCTTGGTCTGAGAGACCACGAACAGGGGTTCTATACCGTCAAAGTCACCCGAAAGTCGCACCCAACCCTGCCCGCACCAACATTATCAATTGGATTTTGGGTACCCAATTCAGCTTTTTCGTAGGGTGGAGATTCGAACCTGGGACCTCCTTGGAGGATTGCCCTCTCCTCTCCAACTTACCTACAACACCTGGCTAAAAAAAAAAAAAATTATGAATTTAATCTTAGCACAAATAATTGAAATAATTGATGTAGTTCATACAAAGATTTAAATTTAGGTAGTGCCAAATAATTTAATGGGACTAAAGTAAAATGTAACCCTTTTAAAAAAATCCTTACTTTTAAATTAAAATTAAAAAATAAAAATTATAAATTTATTGGATTCTAATAAGTGAACAAATAATTTATAATTTTTTTTATTGAGTAAATACTTCTTATATATATACATATCCGTCGTGGGGATTGAACCTGGGTCACATAACCGATTATGCAAGTGGCATCCTTGTTGGTAGACCACATCACACGGATATAATTATTTTTTTTATTTTTTAACAATTAAATTTAGCAGATTCAAGGTGTAGACCAATTGGTTCCCCCAAACCCCGTAAGGCAAGCGGAGGTCCAAGGTTCAAATCTCGGGTCTTATCGGACTGAACGTTTGTTCCTTTCATGGTGCTTTCAACTGCATAAAAGGTTTAAAATGATTGTGGCATGATGGTTATAGGGATGGACTTGCAGAAATTTGTGTGGTGGCGCTTTCAGCAACATAAAAGGTTTTAAATGATTGTGGCATAATGGTTATAGGGACGGATTGCATGGAGATTTGTAAAAGGTTTAAAATAATTGTGACATGATGGTTATAGGGGCAGATTGTGGAGATTTGTGTGGCAGTGCTTTCAACGGTATAAAAAGTTTAAAATGATTGTAGCATAATGGTTATAGGAACGGATTACGTGGAGATCTATGATTGTGGCATGATGGTTATAGGAGTGGCCTGTGTGGATATATGTGTGACGACTTTCGGGGGCAGACAGCGTAGAATACTATGACAGCCATAAAAACCAAATAACCTTTCCTAGCG
Organism: Wollemia nobilis; assembly: GCA_028583015.1. Lineage (NCBI taxonomy): Eukaryota > Viridiplantae > Streptophyta > Pinopsida > Araucariales > Araucariaceae > Wollemia > Wollemia nobilis. Next base: position 12,121,834 of record JAQPPZ010016881.1, read on the forward strand.
GTTACAAATTCCACCATGTAAAATAAAATTAAAAAAATTGATGAATTAAGTTGTTTCATTTTGGTTACAGGTTCGGACTGCGTGGAGATATGTGATTGTGGAATGATGGTTATAGGAGCGGCCTGTGTGGAGATTTGTGTCATAACTTTCGAGGTAGACAACGTAAAATACTATGACAACCATAAAAACCAAATAGGCATGATGGTTATAGGAGCGGCCTGTGTGGAGATCTGTGTCATAACTTTCGAGGTAGACAACGTGACAACCATAAAAACCAAATAACCTGTCAAAATTCGTTACGGCTACCAATTTCACCATGTAAAATAAAATAAAAAAAATTAATAAATTAAATTATTTCATTTTATAAGATTTTTTTTTTGAAAATATACAATTACAATCTAAATGAATTATGTTCATTCATTTTGTTTGTTTTTTTTAACATACAATAGCAACCAAGCATTCATTTGAAGCACATAAAGGGTCAACCCTCTCCGTAAATCTAACTTGGTTCTTCATAAGGAAGGTCTCATTTTCTTTTTAAGGTCCACTCTTTTATTTTGAAGGTAAAATTATAATTTATTAGATTTTAATAAGTTAACATACAATTTATATAAAAAAAATTAATAATTAAATTTAGATAAAAATTTGACTTGATTTTTGTAATCTAAATGGATTATGTTTATTATTATTTTTGAATGGAAAAGTCGAATTATATTAATTAGCTAGACCATACAAAACTAAGTGGGTGGAATTAACACACTCCATGTTCACACTAACCAAAGAACAACAACGAAAAGCATTCCAACCAAAAAAAAACTAGATAACCGTGTCAATCACTTGAATTAGGACAGCCCCCAAAAGATCAGATCTCCATACACCACTATCAAAACATTGACCAAAATTAAACATTCGGGTCCCGTGGAACACCCATGTGGTTAGGGTTTCGGACTTTCTTTCGAGAGACCCAAGTTCAAATCACCGTAGGAGTGTGTGCATGTGTGAATGAGCTTGTATACAAAAAAATAAAAAATAAAACATTCGGACCATGAAAGAGGAAATTATCATCCCTATCATCATAACGTTAACAACCATCCAAGGTGGTAGGAACATTCCAACCAGCATCATTAACTTCAGATTTATTTTTATTTATTTTTTAACATACTCCATAAATATAACTTAAATGAAAGGTCTTATTTAAAAAAAAAAAAAATTAAGTCTACTCTTTTATTTTAAGGTTTTACCTCTAGATCTACTATACTACAAGTGGTATTTTTTAAATTAAGTCTACTCTTTTATTTTAAGGTTTTACCTCTAGATCTACTATACTACAAGTGGTATTTTTTAACATACTTCATAAATCTAACTTAAATGAAAGGTCTTAATTTAAACGAAAGGTCTTATGTTTTTAATGGAAAAGTCGAATTATATTAATTAGCTAGACCATACAAAACTAAGTAGGTGGAATTAACACACTCCATGTTCACACTAACTAAAGAACAACAGCCAAAAGCATTTCAACCAAAAAAACTAGATAATCGTGTCAATCACATGAATTAGGACAACCCCCAAAAGATCAGATCTCTATACACCACTATCAAAACATGGACCAAAATTAAACATTCGGGTTCCCATGGAACACCCATGTGGTTAGGACTTTGGGTTTTCTTTCGAGAGGCCCATGTTCAAATCATCGTAGAGGTGTGTGCGTGTGTGAATGAGTTTGTATACAAAAAAATAAAACATTCGGACCATGAAAGAGGAAATTATCATCCCTATCATCATAACGTTAACCATCCAAAGTGGTAGGAACATTCCAACCAACATCATTAACTTCAAGTTTATTTTTATTTATTTTTTAACATACTCCATAAATCTAACTTAAATAAAAGGTCTTATTTAAAAAAAAAAAATTAAGTCCACTCTTTTATTTTAAGGTTTTACCTCTAGATCTACTATACTACAAGTGGTATTTTTTAACATACTTCATAAATCTAAGTGGTATTTTTTAACATACTTCATAAATCTAACTTAAATGAAAGGTCTTATTTTTTCCTATGTAACAAAAAAAAACGTAAAAAAAAAAAATTAAGTCCACTCTTTTATTTTAAGGTTTTACCTCTAGATCTACTATACTACAAGTGGTATTTTTTAACATACTTCATAAATCTAACTTAAACGAAAGGTCTTATTTTCTCCTATGTAACCAAAAAAAAAAAAAACACGGAGTCTTTTTAAGTCCACTCTTTTATTTTAAGGTTTTACCTCTAGATCTACTATACTACAAGTGGTCATTTATGTCCTATTATATACTTATAGGATGCATTTACTTTAAGTGTTAACAAGGAAGGTCTCATTTTTAAGTTTTTTTCTTTAGGTTCACTCTTTTAATTTTAAGGTTTTATCCTCTAGATCCACTATGCCAATCGGGTGGTGCAAGTCTTTGGTCCCATTTTATGGGATTCTTCACCCCTATTAACATCGAGTTTGGGTATGTGTGTGGGGGGTTGGCCCTCTTGCTTTCTAACTAGTTAATGTGTAGTTAATGTGATGATGCAAGTCTAGTGGCATATTCCATGATTGGAATTTCGTTCCACATTAATACCTATCTATCTTGTTAGTGTAGTTTGTGTGTGTGTGTTTGTGAATAATCCCACATTAATTGTGTTGTGGGACTTGAGTGGTTTATAAACCCCAACACTTGCCATACTCTTTGCCAATAGGGTAGCAGGCTCAAAGGTGCAAGTCCTTGGTCCCATTTTGTGGGATTCCTCACCCTTATTAACATCGAGTTTGGGCATGTGTGTGGGAGGTTGGCCCTCTTGCTTTCTAACCGGTTGGAATTCCATTCCACGTTAATACCTATATCTAAGCTATTATTTTTTGTTAGACAATCTTGAATAGGGTCATTTAAGCTATATGCATGTCTATTAAATCTTTATAATAAATGTGACAATTCTATTTATCTATTTATACTACAAGTGGTCATTTATGTCCTATATATACTTATAGGATGCATATACTTTATTCCCTTTAAATTTGAAAGTTAGACCTTCTATATGGGATATCTAAGCTATTATTTTTGGTTAGACAACCTTGAATAGGTCATTTAAGCTATATACATATCTATTAAAATCTTTATAATAAATGACTCTTAATTTGGGTGTTGAATGTTGAATAATATATGAATAATAAATGCTATAAACATGTATAGGGTGGTTGAATTTTAATTAATTTTTTTATATTATTTATTACTTATATTTAACTTTTTAATTAGCTGGTTTAATAAACCGTCATAACAAATACAAGGTGAAAACAATATAAAGGCAACACCCACAAGTTACCAAGTATAAATGTCAATTTAAACATTTATTAATTAATCTATATTATTATAATAACCTTTGTTATTGTAGAAGTTGGAAAGGTTTTATATGGGACATTACGAAATTTCTTAAGAACTATTTAAATTAGTTGTTCCCACGTATTAAAATCATAAATAAAATCAACTATATACCTTTAGATAGATAGGTATTAATGTGGAAAAAATTCCAATCATGGAATATACCACTAAACTTGCATCATCACATTAACTATTCTTTACCTTGTTAACTTATATTGACCTATATTAATTTCATTCAAAATATTAATAGATAAGCCTTATTTTTTATTTTGTCCAAGTCAACTTCACTTTGTAGCATTTCCAAATAAATGCATATTTCTTTAAATTTAAAAATTACTCCTAGGGATTAGTGATAGGAATAAAAAGAGCCAAATTCCCCAAGGATGGATGACAGGTGGTGAAACTTTAAATTTTGTATAAAATTTATCACTAAGTCCTTGTGGGTGCACACACATACACTATAGAAATGTCTAACAATAATTGCATCGACAACTTACACTTTTAAAAGGTCTAACAATAATTGCATCTACAATTTTATTTTAATTATTAAAGAAAGGATATTCTACTCCCTTTAACCTCTAGATTTAAGTTGGATCCTCATTAACCTTGCTAATCAACTTTAAACTAACGTAAAAAGTAAATGTAAAAGAATAAGGATGCCAGAGATAATTATAAAAAAACATGAAAATAAAATATGACTATAGTCATAATAAAGAGAGTGTGATCAATCAACACATAAAGAAAACAAACAACATCAATGTGCTTCCATATGTGTAAAATTGAAATAATAGAAGAAAAGAACAATGCATTCCATAATCTAAAAGAGCAATGTCATAATTAAAAAGCAAATGTCATGCACAATTACTTTTATTATTTCCAAAATAAGTTTAAGAGCATAATATGGAGTTCATTAAGTGTAGCTTTGATTTACTCAAATGGCCAAAAGATAATTGCAAATGAGCCCATGGCTCCTATTTATAATAGGGGTTTTACCCCACTTTTTCCTTAAGTAAACTTAGTTAACCTTTTACATTCACCACTAGAAGACAAAAAATAACTTTCCAAGTCGTTCTCTTAAAAATCGTGGCTCCTATTACTTCTTGTTCGTCGATTTGCTTGATTTACTGATAAATTTGAGAGTTTTGTTGACAAATCAGGAGCTTTCATACTAATTTAGCTAATTTGAATGATGTCATGTTCATGCTAAAAGAGAAGTTGATGAGTTGAGAGCTTCCATAAATGGCCATTTCTGGAAATTTTTCCATAATTTCTAATTCACATTGTTGCTTCCATGACTACAAAATTCTTTTCTTTTTTTCTTCCATGGCCAATTCTTAGCTAGTTTGAATATATTAGAAAATATACTATATTTCTAGTGATTTCACAAGATACGATGCTCGATTATAGAGAGAACTCAGGTCCTACTTTTACCATTGTGTATGGAGTCTTCAAAATTGGGATCATCTTGTAGAAAAAATGTAAAATTATAAAACACCTTTATTCAGCTTAGGAGTAACAGGTTCTGAAAGTACCTATCAATCTATATTGGAAGGTAGGTCTAGATCATCCAGCATATCACACTCTAATACCTACTTTTTACATTGTATTTTGAGATGCCCTACCCTCAATCTACTATGATTTTTAACATGTTTAACAAGTTCTCTAGCTTAGTGATCTTGTTTGAAACATTAGTCCCCATACTATCTTCTGTTTTTCACTCTTATTTTCAATTGATCGAGTTGAAGTCACAAGTCTTGTATGTCTTGTTTTAACTTGTCTTCCTCTTGCACCAACTATCCTTTTAGCTTAGAAAATTGTTCCCTCATTTCTTCCTTTACTACTACTTGTCCTATCAGGTTATTTTTTTCTTCCTTTAATGTATTTGTTTCCTATTATAGTTGTGTCACCTGTCTTTGCATGTCTTCTACTAGTTGCTTCAATGCTTGCATTGTCTAGGGCTTGTTTCTTATACTTTTTAAATTTAATAGTTATTTGTGTAAATTGGTAACAATTGCTTGTTGCAATTGGCCTACCAGTTATATCATATAAAATATATTGACTCCTTAACATAGATAATTTTGATTAAGGTAGTTATTGGTCTCCTTGGATATGTTAGAAGTGCTTCTATGATCAAACAAATTATATTCCTTTCTACAAATTGGGATTGTAAGATCAAAAGTGTAGCAAATGCAGAAGCTCTTGGCAATGTCTTGATCAATCTATTTTCTTACCTCTCACATGATGCCTAATACTTCCTCTTGTCCTTCTTAGGGATTTTTATTTGATGAGAAAATGATTTATTAACATCAATGGTGGGATGTTTCCTTGGTGTAATATAAATTTCCTCGAACACTCCTAATGTTTTTGTAGATAAGAGTATCATTATACCTATATTAACTTATGGATTGACAAGGGTAAGGACACTGGTTTGACATAACAACATGGGTGATGGCATTAAATGAGTGATAATGGGTGATGTGAGGGGTTAAAATGATAACATAGGTGATGCAACAATGCTTACTATATGAGGGGCCAAAGGAAACATAGATGGTGATGGAGTAGTTTATAATGGTGGCATCAATGATGGTGGGATAACAGGAAATGGGATGGTGTGCAAGAGGAATGTGTCATGACCTTCCTTTGGTAAGCTTTTTCATATGATGGACTTATGAATTGTTATGTTATTTTGAAGATATATTAAATGGAATTATGTTGATTATTTGCAATGTATGCTTGGTTTATTTAAAAATATGGTACTAATGATAGTTTGCATTAGTCTGCATGGTTGCAACAACAAGAATCCTTCTGATAGAGCAAACAAGGGAGTCACCACTGAGGACGAGAAAGAAGGAAAAGATAGATGAATATCCATAATGGTCTTAATGATGATTTAATATTAATTACAAGTTTAAGTAATTAATTATGATTAGCTTTAATTAGATGATTTGATTATTTAGCCTATTTTTATAAAATAGAAAATTGAGTTGGAATTGGACGACAAAGACCCCTTCTAAACCAAGGAAGGAGAAAGAGCATCTTCCCCTTGGAATAAAATAATAGTTTACCAAATTTACCCCTCCTCCAAATGAAGGGAGGAGGATTGGTATCTTTTCTAATGGGAATTTAATATTAATTAAATTAAGGCATCTTACTATTTCAATAGTAGACCTTTTGAATTAGGGAAAAGGGCCAAAAAGAGAAAGGGCTAATGGATTAGGACTTCCCTCCAAATGGATGAAGGAGGAAGGCCTAAATGGTGGCTAGGAAAGGGCCAAATTTAAAAAGATAATATAATAAAGGAAATCTCATTTCTTAAAACACCTTTCAATGAAGGAAAACTCATTTCTTAAAACTTTTCACTAAAGGTTTACGAGGGGTCATGGTTGGGAGGAGACTGCTCAACCCTGTGCGTTGGTCATGGGGGTTTCTCACACTAACCAAATAAAAAAAAACTTTCAATAAAGGAAATAAAATATTATAATAATATTAATATTATTAATATAATAATATTATATTATATTATTAATATTATAATATTATAATATTGAGTCACCTTCATGACTCATAAAGGTAGAGAATTGGCATAATTAGCTTAACTTATTAATGATGTTTATAATTAATAAGAGGGTTTAATTAATTTTCATAAGAGATTATGTTATGACAAAGACCCTAACCATGCTTATTAAATCCCTATTTTAATTTACGAGTAGATAATTGACATATTTTCTTAGGAATTAAATAATGCTTTTCAGGCAATCGATAGAGCGGGTGAGGATGGTAGAGGGAGCAGGTATAGGCGGACACGATAGTTCAAAGGATGGAGGATCCATGGTAGGATCTGATGCAAGCGGTGTAGGTAAGGATACGACCGGAGGGGGCATCTCCTTCCCATATCATGGAAAGGAGCCTTCAAACAAAGGGGACCCATTGGCTGGTCAAACCCTTGGGAAAGGTTTCGATCCGAACAAACTCGACGTTGTTTCTTATGCCCAAATGGTCAACCAAGGGCCCCTCCCTAAAATCCCATCCCAAAATCTAGTACCCAACAACACAGATCTGGTGATATCAAAAAGGTTGATGTCAAGCTACCTTGCAATGGAAACATTTTCTTTGGTGGGCAAGTTCATCGAAGGTCATCCAGACATGGAGACCATCAGGAAGTGGGCCTATTCCAAATGGAGAACAAGTGGGAACATGGATATTGTCGCCCTTTCCAGGGTATTTTTTGCCATTAGGTTGAACAATCAGGAGGATGCATGCATAATCCTAACTGTAGGGCCTTGGTTCCTAGGCAGAAGAAGCCTCTTCATCCATTGGTGGGCTAAATATTTTGACCTTGATACCCAAAATATCAACGTCACACTGATATGGGTCAGGTTACCAAACCTCCCCTTTCAGTTCTAGCACAAGGACATTCTCAGAGGAATATCCAAAACTATCGACGAGCTAGTAGCGATCGATTCGTCCACCAAAGTTTGGTCACAAATGGTCCAATGCTCACATTTGCATCAATGCCAACCTGGATTTTGAACTTACCACTTTTGTCAACCTCATTTATGAATCCTCTTACAAAAGGCACCAACCATTGGAATACGAGAACGAACCCACTTTTTGTGTGTATTATCACACCTAGGGTCACCTAAGGAACTAGTGCCCCACCATAAAATCCCATTCTATAGCCTACAAAGGGCTTGAAAAGGGTGCAAAGCACAATGCAGGCCCTCCTAGAGAGCAGACTCAAAACCCTCCCCCCTCAAGGAGCGCCCCAGAGACCCTGGTTAGGCCGTGACACCTCCAAGCAGTGATAAAAGTTTTGTCCCATCGCAAGGAAAGGAAACTCCCTATGAAGGCAAAGGTAAAGGTATGGCCACTCCTCCCGAGGAGGCCAATTAGGTTCAGGTACTTTCTCTCCCCCCATTGTCACCGCTAATAATTTTCAAGATGATTTCCCTGTTGATGATTTTGGGAATTCGACCTTTGGCTCCCCCATCCCCTCCCCAACCAGATTAGGGCCTTCCCTTACCCCTCTAGAGGCACACTACCTCCCCATAGATGATATGGGAAGCCCTCTGGCTAGCCACTAGTAGCCTAAAGATTCAGCCTTAAAAACATCCGTAGAAAAAAATCCTCCATCAATTTTGGCTACGACAAAAAAAGAGGAAGACCGTCCATCTTCGAGAAAAGAAATAAAGAGACTGAGGATGACATAGATAAAGAGACCCAAGAAAATATTTTCTCTGGGGCTTCAGACCTGCAGAAATATGAAACAAAATGAAACAAACCTCCCCTTCAACATGTGAAGGGAGGAAAAAAATCTCAAAAAAAAATGTTAATAAAGATCCTCTCATGGAATGTGAGAGGCCTGGACAGAGTAGCCAAATAATGCCTAGCTTCTAACTTAAGGAAATAGCGCAAGCCCACCATTATCATTCTTCAAGAAACCAAAAATGATGATGCCTCCTCTCTCAAGTCTACCAAAACAATCTGGAATAGAGGAGAAGTCCTCTACAGTCCTACTCAGGGATCCTCGAGAGGGCTCATGTGCCTGTGGGACTCAGCAAAGGTCGAAGGGAGACTCCTATCATCTTCTAACAGAATCATCAGCATATTTTTTCACTGTAAGACCAACAATTTCTCCTAGGTCCTTTCCAATGTTTACGCCCTGAACTTAATTAAAGCATTCTTAAAATAGGAGGCATAGAATATTTTAATGGTAACCTTATCCAAATTAAGGGAGGAGAGTAAAAGGGGGCCATAATGGAGGATATTTCTATCATTTAATATTAACTCACCTTTATGACTCATAAAGGGAGAAATTAATAGTTTAATAAAGGCATCTTTCAAGAAGACCTTTATATAAGCCTAAGAGGGCTTAGTTGGGAGTTAATGAAGTGCAAGGAGAAGACTAGGTTAAGTAGAGCATGAGGAGAACTTGGAGGCTAGCATAAGAGGGCTAGCATGAGACGACTAGGAGGAGGACTTAAAGGCTAGAAAGGGGAGAAGCAGGCCTATCAGAGGAGAAGGAGAATTCATGTGGACTCGTTTCATGATTTTAATTTCCTCCTAATTACTTTCATATCTAAAGGATTGTCTTTCCTTCTATATAGAATATCTTCTCCTTTAATACATGCTTTGTATGTGATTACTTTCAAAAGCTTAGTAATGAATGATTTCTTTAGAGGATAGATAGACTCCATTAATGGTGGATTTTATGCTTTGTTTATGCAATATGGGGTTATAGGAAAATATATTGATAAATCCCCATTAATGGTAGCCAGTGTGTTGTTGATCAATTTTACTTTAAAGATCATGATTTGATTGGTGGGTTAGGGTATTTGTTTTAAATTAATAAAAAGGAAGACCCTATTGTTTGAGACTAGTTGGTCTCTAAATATAGGAAATTGTTTATAGGGAAAGGAAAACCCTATTGTTTGAGACTAGTTAATCTCTAAATATAGGAAATTGTTTATAGGGAAAGGAAAACCCTATTGTTTGAAGACTAGTTGGTCTCTAAATATATGGAATTAATTTTAGGGAATGAAAGACCCTATTGTTTAAGATTAGTTGACCTTTGAATTAAAGAAGTTAATCAATTCTACTTTTGGAATAAATGAGGACTATGACTATAAGCCCACCTTTGATCAATTGATGGGAGTATAAATGAATGTTTTAGAAAACATAATATACTAGGTAATCCATGATTTAAAGAAAGGTCTCATGTATTTAAGTATGGATAAATGAGGGCTTTCGATGAATGTTCCTTAGGGAAAAGCTTTATATGTCCTTAATAGAGTCAAACTTATGGATGACTTAGATGAATGTATTTATGTTTCCAAATGATACGATTAAGTGCTTGAATCTATGCTTAACTTTTGGTTAAGGAAAGATTGATTATCTAAAAAAAGTATGGGTTTCTCTTAGAGTGTCCCTTAGAAAATAAATGAATTCTAAGAGAAGTAGGATCTTCCTTAGTATGCCATTTAATCATAGTTTACTTATTGAATGGATGTAACCATTCATAGATAGGAACTGGGGAAGTTCTAAGTTATAATAGAACTATGGAAGTTCTAATATGATGAGAGAACTATGGAAGTTATAGGTTTTTGATAAAACAATCTTTAGGAAAGAATTAACGTGGAGTTCATTCTTGAAGGATTATAGGGTCTGATGTGAGAAACACTCTTAATAAATGATACAAAATGGCACAAATGAAAACTGTTAATTGAATTAATCAAAAATATATTTATAGGCATGTCTACCTTTACAAGTCGACATTTAATACACATGATTTGTGTGAGTATTAAATGCCATACATCATGATACATGTGAAAAGGTATAATATTATAGAATATAATATTAATCCCTATCATTCCTCCCCACTGTAGAAGCATTGGACTCCAATGCGCTCAAAAAGGGAAGGAAGCTGGGGAGAAAACTGAAGGCTATGCAGATGCTCCATAATGAGGCTCCATGTAGATGCAATGTGGAATGCCAATATAAATAGGATGAGTGTGTATGATGGGTAGTTTTTAACGTACCATCGAATGCTGAAATTCCTGCAATGTGAAGGAGGTAGGATGTGAAGTGGTGTGAAACAAATGAGGAACTGTGGGTGGAGGTACAATTGGAGTAGGAGCAAGATCAACAAGAAGAGATGTTTGTGCAATAGGAGCAGGTGTTGGTGCAACAAGAACAACTACTATGGTAATAGGAATAAATGTTGATGCAACAGGAACTATTGGTACAATAGGAACTACTGGTGCAACGGGAACTGTTGGTACAATAGGAACAACTACTGGTGTAGCAAGAATTGTTGATACAATAGGAGCAACTGCTGGTGCAACAAGAACTACTAGTACAATAGGAAAAACCATAGGTACAATAGGAATATGAGCCCGATGAATGTGATATGAAGTAGATAAAAGTGCTCTTAGCTAGACATTCTTCTACTATGGTGTCCTAAAAATTAAAGCAATGGATCGTGCTTGATGCAAATTTGTGCAAGCTCGATGTGTAGTGGGTGGAAAACTACAGAAAAGAAAGGATTTTTTCTCATGCTACAAAGTATATGTATTTTTATAGATATCATATGTGGTATGCCTATCATATTGGTAAGGTTTACCCAAAAATAATCCAGCAATGGTTGTGCTTCATATGTTCTAAAAGTACTTGACCTTATGGTGTATATTGTTAATTGTACCTCCTCATATTTTATAACATGTTCTTCTATAGCTTGTTGGGGTAGAGGTAGGAATTCTTCCTCAGCTTCCTCATCCTCTTCTTCTTCATATTCATCAAATTTTGGTAGCCTTTTTACCTTTGGGTAGATTTCCTTTTCACGGGTTTTCATATAGCTAAAATATTTCTTGTCAAATTCTAAAATAAAATCCTCATCTGACTTATCAAATAAGGCCTTTTTGATTTGGTCACATTCACATCATGAGATCCATCATTCTTCTATTTTATGCTCTTTCCAAAATGCTCCCCTTTTATTTTTTAATTAGGCTTGGGCTGATCCATTGGTCCAGATTTTTTTCTGGGCCAAAAACCTATTTAAAAGCATAACAAGCTCTCCATGATGGCCTTACCTACATCACTATAAATTTCAATGGTGCCACCTAGTCCTTCGCCAAGTTCTTGAACATATTGATATTTTCATTTGACACATGTTCAAATGGAGGTGCCTTGTTGTTTATATTGGATAGCTTCACCTTAAAAATATCATCTAGATCATAATGCCACATGTGGGGTACTTTTGGTAGCTACAAGACCACTAGCTTTCCTTCTAGGACCTGATATTAATCTGGTTCCCATTTTATCATGGTGATGCATTTAATATTTATAGGAAGCCTAAAAATCATGGTCTTCTTAATTCTAGGAAACCATAGAGCTTTATAATGATTCCCTATAGAAAGAACAAATCTCCTAATTCTCATCTATTTTCCCTCAATATATTTACAAAATTTAACATGAGGTGGGGGCAATTTTCGTAGATTACCACAAAGGCTGGTCCTAGAAACTACTTGTTAAACTCCAAGTTTGAGTAGCTATCTCTCAGCACATGAGTCCAATCCACCGTAGGATGATCCCTACACCTCTTATAGCTCCAAGTTAGTTTGTAAGAGTAAGCTTTTTTCTGCTTTAGTTAGTGAGATCAACATAATGACTACTCCAGTGCCATTTTTACATTTAGCTCCATCAAAATAGAGCTTCCATATCTCATTTTTCTAAGAACTTTGTGCTATCGAGGTTGCAATTTTCTTGTCTTCTAGTTTTTTGATTGAATAGGTGAATTCTTATCTCAATAATAGCATTGAAATATTTCAAAGAGAATTTATCTTTTATCTATGGCTCCTCTAGTATTTCTTCCATAAAATCAACCTCCTCACTCATCATACTACCTATGTTTGTCTATTGATTTCCTTCCTCAATATTAGGAAGATGTCTTTTCAGATAATATTTTGACTCTCCTACCTTTTTATGGGATTTTCATATGTGAGTAGTCAAGAGATAGATAACCTCCTAATTTAGATATAAATTCCTTTTAGAGAGACATACCAAAATATGGCTCTAGATCTACCACCACCACTTATTGAATGATCTTGATCTAAGGTATTATGTGCAACACCATGGGTACATATTTGATCACCCCTACTATTTTTATGGGTGTTCCATGTAGTTGTAGTACACTTAAATCTTGTATATTCTAGGCCTATTATGTCACACACTACCTTATACATTACTATGATGCTAGCTCCAAAATCTATCATACAATTATGCACCACCCAACCTTCCATTTGTAATGAAAAGTAAAATGGTGATTACCTATTTTTTCTTGTTATTGAGGCAGGGTTGCCCTAATACAAAATTAGATTTGACCAATGTTTCTCCCTATTCTTGATAGATTTTAGTGAAGCTTGTAGCAAATCAATTTACCCAAGGATGAGGAAAGCATCATACATGTTGGCCTTTGTTGGTATCTTCTTCAATTCTTCAATGATATTGAAGCTAGGCAAGTCAAACTATTTTTCCTGCTCCTTTGTAGGCTCATAAAACTTACTCCTGTACTCTTGTGTTGCCTCAAGTCTTTGACACTTGTTAAGAGAGAGATATATCAATATATCGCTAGCCTAATCTTGGGTATCATCCTCTGTTGTTGTTGTTGGGTTGGATTTTGAGTTGCATGTGGGTTTTATTTATGAATAGCTTGAGAGGCTTCACCTTTTTCTAGTTTTTATTTCTATTGCTCCTACTCAAAAGACACCTTGAGTGGGTCCATTGCCTTAAAATCTACTTGCAATGGCTTCTTTCCTGATCTTGTCAGGATGGACACTTGCTGCACCAATGGCATCATGAAGTTGTGGTCAATTTCTCTCAACATATTAACCTACCTATTTTGAGCTCTTTCTACCTTTTCTATTACAACTTTTTGTATATAGTGTTGATGCATCATGCATGAAATTTCACCATGAGGATCATTACATGTTGAACACCAAAAATCTAATTCAAAGGTAGTAGTGGATGGTTCAAGCTCTTGATTGCTATACACAGGATTAGACTTTTCATTAGCCCTACTAGTAGAAGCTTCTTAATCCTTTATTACATGAGGGAATATTCTAGGCTGAAAATTCCCCTCGACTTCTCTTCTCTTCATAGAAGTTATTTCATTTGCCAAGTTTTTCATAATTGTGGTCATTTCTTGCATAATAATAGTTTGAGAATCCAAATTTGATAATGTAGGTATAATAGGAGGTGTTGGTAGTATAGGTATTGTAGGATGAACCAACAATGCTTGTATTTTTGGTAGATTAAGCCATGTTGGGAAGTTGATAGCAAGGGCAACAGTCGAGAGTGATGTATTTACAACAAATGATTGTGGATGATGTTGAGATAGATCTAGGAATATTGACATCACCATATTACGAGGTAATCTACCTATAGCAATTAAATCATTTTTTCCTTCAAAGCTACTTTGAATATGGCTGGGAATGTAAGAACCTAGTATTGTCTTATGGCCATACCTAGATTTGAACTAAAAGCTCTTAAATAATAGCACATTGCTTATTCATGAGTAAAACCTATGACTTTGAGGTACTCTTTGCCATGTTCAGCTAAACCTAATATTGAAATCTACTCTCTCCTCCTATGGATGCCATTGTATTATGATAAATTATGTTAGTAGGAAGAAAGGGTATGCTTGCTCATTAAATTACTCCTCTAGTTTGCTAGCCAGCGAAGCCCATGAGGTTATACTATGATCTAGTAGAGTTTTATAACAATATAGCATTTTCTCTTTTAAAGATATAATCAATGGTCTTATAATGATATCTTCATCTTGAATTCCATGTATAGTAGCCAGGGATGCAACATCCTAACAATGTTCATTAGCAGCATTTCTAGTATCATCATATGTTGGCAAGGATTTTAATGCTACTTGAGGAATTAGGTTTTGAATGGCTAGGTCTAGAGGTCATGTATAGTTCCAATTGGGATAGTTCTAAATATTTTGATTCAAATTCAGATTGCAAGCCATTTATGCTTGTCTGTTTAGATGGAAAATATGTGTAGGGTTTGTTGTATTTGTCTAATCTTCAATGAGAACTAAATATAATGTTAATTCATAGGCTAGAACAAGATGTATTTAAAGCTACCAAAATATAGTTCTAGAAATTTTATAAGCTCCTCTGATATTTTAGTTGCTTGTCTTGTGATCATTTAACTTAGGATTTAATAGAGAAACTTGATATTAAGGATATGCAAATATTTTTGGGTTTCTATTTGAATGGAGTTACTATGTGATTGATATGATCTATAATGACAAAGAATCACCAAATATCCGTTATATCATAATGGTGTGGGATTTGGGTCCCACTAGGTGTGCCAAAAACTATTGGTCTGAAAATATGCCTATGGTTAAAATGTGCACCCAAAGACCTTGACCAACATTGAATGACCTAGTAGCTGCAAGGGTTTAGAGGTCAATATCCAGAGTATGTCAATTCCTTCAAGTCCTAACTAACCTAATCCTAAAATCTTGGGGGGGGGGAATTACTAAAAGTAATAAACAAAGCTAAAGCTAAAACTTATAATGGTCAAAATATATATAATGTGAAAATACTATGCATATGAGAAATCAATTAAACTGCCTAATATACCAACCAATTTTTTTATCAATTATAGAACATTCATCTATACAACCTATAGTCATCATATTGCAAATTCCAAAACCAAAGAATGAACATACGCATAAATCTAGAAAGTAGAATTGATACTATAAGCATTCAACAAGTAAATATTAAAAATAAACAATCATTCATACATACCTATCCTCTAAAGAAGTTGAACCAAAGGCCAAATATCAATCCCTTTGTATTTCTCAAAATGTAATAAGTTTTTGTACATGCACATTGTAAAATCTTAAGAGTCAATCCTTTGAACTTTTTACATTCAAGTATATATAGCTTTATTATAATCAGTTAAATTATCAAGGAATCATTGCTCTAAGTGTAGATTGTGTTATGTCAGGAGCTTCACCAGCCTATACAGGTGCTCAATAGCATGCTTGTTGTAATTGCATGGTCGTGGCCTTCTAACATGGTAGAGGTTTGCTTCATCTAGAGTAGTAGTGGTCTTTGTTGTTTGCATATGGTTCATTGATCTTTCTAACATTTTTGTTGAGCTACCATTAGCATCCACACGAGTGCACTGGTAGTGGGTTAGTGGCTCATATTCTTTTATTGTGATCTTATCTAGCTAGAGCCAATGATGGTGAATTTTTGCATGTGATTAATTTGTTGTCATATATTAATCTCTAAATTGTATCTACCCCTTCTTGACTAACAAGTATTGGGATTCTCTTGATAGAGGATAAGCCCTTTGCCATATATTTTGTTTTATTGAATGATAGTAATTTGGTACCCAAAATACTATGACCTAGGTGCAATATTTTTGGTAGTTGTTGGACCTAGCCAAATTTGACCTACTACCTCTTTCTATCACTTGTTGAGCATCAATTTTTTTGTACCATTTTGTTCTATGTCCAGGTATATCATCTTTAATAGGCTCCATACTTGTATTAATGTTCATTTTAGTTTTTATCAATTGACGAGTTTCAAATACCCGCTACGATCTCCATCAGGTACAACTTTTTGATGGCTTAGACACTTTGTGAATTAAAGCCTTTTAGCTCTTGAGGTTTGTTGGGTGATAGATTATATGGCTATTATTCTTACTTGTCTTTATGCATAATTTCTAAGGACTTCATGACTTGGCCAAAATTTTCATCTATTTTTTGCTCATGTTGATAGGTGATGGTTTTTTTGTACCCTTTATTCTCCACTACGGGGGTAAATTATGTTTTATAATACACATATTTAACTACTTAAAATTAGGGTACAATTTTTATTTCCCACCACTCATGTTATTAGAGTACTACTTAGACATTAAAGATTATAATTTCATTAATACATAATATAATCAATACATAAAATAAAAGTACTCTCCTAATTATAATAACAAGTCATTCACTTTAATAAAAGTTACTAATTTCAAACAAGAACACACAAATCCAATCTCATAATTCAATGTTGAATATAAAATTGGTCCCGATAAACTAAATCTAGAAAAAGAATAAATACAAAATCAAAGAAAAAAAGAAGATAACATGTACACATATAACATAGTGTTTCACCTAGGAAACCCTTATGAGAAAAAATCCAACATAGTAATATCTCCTTATTGTATAAACTTAACCATCTCTAATATAATAATGTTCATCTCTCATAAAACCCTGATGCAAGTGCAATTAAATAACAACGAAATAAAACGGTTTTACAATACCATGGGTGAAAAACCATGGATTCAAATATTTAACCCTAAACATACCATATGGGTCTAAAAATAGCTTAATAAACTCTAAAACTTCCTCTATGAGGATACATGGAGAGTGTCCAGTATCTTTTAGAGTTAACCTCACAAGAATAACATGGAAAATACTCAACATATTTCCAACATTCTCCCACTTGTTGAATACTTTCCATAGGGGTAGAAAACTACCATTTTCAATTATCAAGGGCAACCATACACATAGATCTTCTACATCAAGAAATTTTTTGAGTAGGTACAGTCTTTGTTAATGAATCAACAACATTATTCTCTATATCAACTTTCTCTAGCAACACCCGATTCCTTTCAACCATTTCTCTCGAAATGGTACTTGATATTAATATGTTTTGATTTATCATGAAAATTAGGATTGTTGACAAAAAATATTACATTTTGACTATCATTATCAATTATCATGACCTTCTACTTAAGACCAAATTTTGAACACAACCTCTGTAGCCACACTGCTTCTTTATAGGCATGAGTTGCTACAATGTACTCTGCCTCTATTATGGATAAATCAACCATTTATTATTTTTTACTCATCCAAATTACTACCCCTCCAAATAGTTTAAAAACATAAGCACTCATGGATCTTCTCTTATCCATATCTCCAACCCATTCATCATCCACAAAACCTTGTAGATTTACAATATTACTATCTCCAAATTTTCCTTGGTAATAGATAGCATAGTTTAAAGTTCCATACAAGTATCTAAAGATCCTCTTCATAGTAGTCCAATGTTCCTTTCCTATATTGGACATATATCTACTAACTACTCCCACTGCATATGCAATATCACGTCTAGTACAAACCATTACATACATCAAACTACCAATAGTACTAGCATAAGGAACATGATGCATTTCTTCAATTTCTTTATTTGTTTTAGGATATTGTTTAGCAGATAACTTTTGATCAACAGGATATGGAGTGCATATTATTTTACAATTATGCATCCTAAACCTCTGTAGTATCAAATCATCATGTTTCCTTTGATTTAACCATAACTTTCTATTTGCATGATCTCTTATTATTTCCATACCCAAAATAATTTTGTAGCACCTAGATCCTTCATGTCAAATTCAAAAGATAACTGAAATTTTAGTAACTTTATAGCCTCCTTATTGTTACCAAATAACAACATGTCATCCACATACAAAACAATGATAACAAAATTTTCATATTCTTGTTTAAAATACACACACGAATCTACTTTGCTTTTTCCAAGTCTAAGTGTCAAAACAAACCTATCAAATATTTGGTTCCACATTCTTGGGGATTGGTTAAAGCTGTAAAGATAAATTTTCAACTTGTATATCAATTCCTCCTTATATTTTATCCTAAAGCATTTTGGTTGTGATATATATATGTCTTCATCAAGTTCACCATGTAGAAACGTTGTCTTTACATCCATCTATTCTATTTCAAGATCAAAAGTAGTAGAAATAGCCAAAACAAAATCTAATTGAAGTTAGTTTAGCCATAAGAGAAAAAATTTCACCAAAGTCAATTCCCTCAACTTGAGAAAATCCATTTAATACCATGATAACCTTACTTCTCCAAATTTCCTTCTACATTGTAATTCTTCTTGAATACCCACTTACAACCAATAGGTTTTCTTCCAAGGGGTAATTTCACCAAATCCCACATCTTATTTTTATCCAGGGACTCCATTTCTTCCTCCATATCCCTTTTCCAATACTTATTCTCACTTGAGTGAAGTGCTTTATTTATGGTTTTGGTTTCTTCATAACTAACTAATATATTAAATGCAGAACTAATATTTGAAGGGCTATACCTTTTTGTAAGTCTTCTCACTCGATCTAATCTCCTCAAACATGGATTTCCAGGTTTTGCATCTTCAAATTCCTCCTCACCTTCTTCCTATAAATTTTACTCCCCATACTCTCTTTGTAGTTAATCTTCTTCTATAGCATCAGATTCTACCACAAGTTCTTCCTCTTTTTCCAATTTTACTTGAACTATTTTAGGTTCTTTGCTTGGTTGCATTTCCTATTTCAAAACCCCTTTTGTTTCTCTAAAGATCATATTAGGATTGTAAACAATATTTTATGTTTTGGGGTTCCACAACTTATATCCTTTAACACTGGTACTATAACCCATAAATATGCATTATTTAGATTTATAGTCTAGCTTAGACCTTTTCTATTTTTGGATATACATATAAGCATCGCAACAAAAAAATATTATATTATTGAGATAGGATTTCTTACCAATCCATACTTCTTGTGGAGTCTTGTCCACCAAAGTTGAGGTAGGGTATATATTCATGAGGTAACAAGCAATTAACACAACTTCTACCCATAATTTCTTTTCTAACCCTACACCACCTAGCATGCTTCTGGCATTATCCATCAATGTTCTATTTATCCGTTCTACAACTCCATTATATTGTGGAGTATACAAAATAATTTTCTATCATTCTATTTCATAGTACTTGCAAAACTACTCAAATTATTAGAGCAATATTCACCACCATTGTCACTTCTCAAAACCTTTATCTTTTTCTCTATATTATTTTCTACAAGAGCCTTAAACTCTTTAAATTTATTGAAAACATTATATTTGTTCCATAAAATATATACTCAAGTATTTCTTGAAAAGTCATCTATAAACATAACAAAATAGATAGATTTACCTAATTATGGTACTTTTCCAGGTCTAAACACATCACTATGAACTAGATGAAAAATTCCTTTAGATATTGTAGCACTACTAGGAAACTTCAAGTTTTCTTTCCAGAAACACAATGCTCAAAAAAATAAAAATTTAATGGGAAATCAAAAATTCCTTTAGCCATACCTTTCATTTTTAATGTTCAAAGGCCTTTCTCACCAATATGCCCCATGCGTTGATACCACAACATTGTCTTCACTACAAGAATACTCGAAGCCACTTCTACCATATTATTTTCCTCTACAACTGAAGAGTTATTGTAATTAATACTTACAATGCTAGCCTCAAGTCTGAATGGAGTTCCTATACGAACTCTTTCTAACATGAAGACTCCATGAACCATATTGCAACTATACTTATTGAATACCACAGTCACACCCATGTCATTTATCTTACTTTGTCATGGTCTCTATTGATACTTTCAATAATACTAAATTAGATAAGCATAATTTGATAGAACTCCTTGTATTTCTATCAATGTTTAGCTAATCCTCATTTGTTGTTGATATTGGTTTTTTTATCAAGACTACAATCCATTGATCCCTATCAACTGACAAATCATCTTGAGTTTTCATAACTCAAAATTTTATCCATTAAATTTTTCAATCTCTACTTGTGTGCTTCCCATCATTTTCATTCACCTATATTATTTCGCATATGACTCCCACTCAAGAATTAATTTAGCATAGGAAAGAAAACTTTACTCCTCAAACAAAGCTAAAAAACCTAGCTCTAATATGAAATGAAGAGCAAAAAGGCCTTGATAAACTAAATCTAGTAAATACATAATCAAAAGAAAAAGAAGAAGAAGATAATAGATACACACATAACATAGTATTTCACCTAGGAAACCCTTACAAGAAAAAACCTAGCACAATAATATCTCCTTATTGTATAAACTTAACTATCTCCAATATAATAATGTTCATCTCTCATCAAACCCCAATGTAAGTACAATTAGATAACAACAACACAAGAATGGATTTTACAATATGATGAGCGAAAAACTATGGGTTCAAATATTTAACCCTAAACATCCCATATGGGTCTAAAAATAGCTTAAGAAACCCTAAAAATTTCCCAAAGAGGATACATGGAGATGTTCCAGTACCTCTTAGAATTAACCCCACTAGAATAACATGGAAAATATTCAATATATTTTCAAAAAATATTATCACTATTTAATTTTATATTTATCATACTCTAAATATATAAGAATCCAAATAAGTATAATCAATAATATGGCATACAATCTCGCACTAATGTAATCCAAAAAAAATTATGTCCTGGGGGACAACACAATGATTCAGGGTTTGGCTCTTCTTTGGGAGGTCCAAGGTAAAAACCACTATGTGTGTGGGGTGGGGGGTTGTGTGTTAATCCTCTATTGATAATTTTAGCTCTCAAACTTACAAGGGATCATGGTTAGGAAGGGACTACTCAGCCCTAAGTTTTAGTTAGAAGGGTTTCTCACACTAACCTAATCTAAAATATATATATGGTATAGAAGGACTTCATTACATACTAATTCTTACATCATGTAATTATTAGTGTATTGCCAACTGTAAGTACATACTATATAGTACAATTTACTCTATATAATATAGTTCCATATAGCAAAGGAATAGTCACAACCAAAATTGTTAACTTATGCATCCACAACACAAACAAGAGAAAACAAAATTTCCACAATCTAGGTCATGCATTGGGCCCTACCATGGTGGAAATTCACACTACCTCATATTCCACCTCAAACTAATCAACATACTTTTCTCATGGTTTATAAGGCTCAACTATGCTTAAATATGTTCCTAGTTAAAACTAAGGTGTGACAAAATTTTATCTTTATTAAGCTAAAGGTCATTATAAATTAATCAACTATAATTAAGTGGTAATGCCATTAATATACCTTGATTTTAGTGCCACACTAATCCAATTGATAGAATCATCAATTCACTTAATTTTGCCTAGTATTTAGAGCATGTTACCACATTCAATGATAGGGAAACCTATAATATTTTCAAATAATTAAGGCACACCTATTAGATATTTCTTATGGACACTTTGTTAATTGGGAAACATGTGCAAAAGGATTGAAGGGATTATGAGTCATTAAATTTATTTTAATGCTAAGTGAAATAAATAAGTACATATTCAAATTGTTATAAATTTTAGAGTAATTATTTTTCCGTGAAAAGGGTTAAAATTCCATCAGTGTATAAGAAATTAATTTAACTCATCAAACCTCTTATGCTTCTAATTTTTTTGAGTTTATTAATAATGGTGTACTTCTCATTAAAAACCATTTCTATTAGCACTTATAATTCAAGTTATATTCCTTAAACTTACCAAAACCCAATTAGTTTACTAAATACTTTACTCTTGAAATAGCAGGTGAAAGAATGTTCAATCTTAACTAGTGAGACAAGGTCATAAATCATAGTCATTTAGATTCTTAAGTTATAGTTAACAAAGATAATCCAACATCTACATATATTAATTTATATTATTTCATCATCCAAACAAATTTTATGATGTTTCCAAAAGTTTGAATAGTTTTGATAGCACCTATACAAATTGAGTTACAAACCCACAAAAGTGAATGCTATATACAAACAACTTTATGTCACTTTTCTTATGCCAATAAATCCTAATTTAGCTATGCAAACATTTAATATTTTCTATCATGGATATCCAATATTCCTTTCAATAAAAAGAGAGTAAATATTATATAATAGATACAACTTAAAATTAGCAACTACAAAGGCTCAAGTCTAATATTCAAATCACATTCAAGCAATAGAAAATGGCAGTTCTTAGGGGAAATCAATCCATCTATTTTTTGGTAGGACTATTAGAGTAGTTATCTATGGAACCAAGAATACCCTACTATTGGTATATATCCAAGAGCAAAGTTCCACTCAAGTAAAAATGATATTATACAATAAGCTATCCTGATATAATTATAGCAAAAAAATTATTTTACTCATCAACAAAATATTTCCCTTTTTATAGACATAGTATTTAATGATGGCATTAAAAAGAGATTAAAAATCCAAATAAATCATAGCTTTATTTCTATAATAACTTTCCTGTGACATTCTACAATGAACTATCATCCATATGTCCTATTAGATGTCATGATGGTATAATTAAGTCATTTGAAACTCTCAAGACCTTACTACAACTACTACTACAAACACTAAGTATATGAATACCTTCTTGACATATGACCAATTTTTTAAAGGGTTTTCAAATGTTTATTTAATTCTAGTATGTTCTTGTATAGGTATATCAACTGCCAGGCCTTTAAGGAAATTGTTCTATAAACATATTCAAACTTGTTTACAAATCATAATAACATTCTAATTTTAGTTGAAGACTTCACTATTAAAAGGACATTAATTATTTTTAAGCATTTATAATCTATCTTGTGATCCCAAATAGGTCTATAGAGTTTATAATTATACATATTAGTTAAATATACTCTTTAGAGCATTCCCATACACTTTCATTCTCTTTTCAAGATTCCAGATAGGGTTGCACAGAAGATTGAGCATCATCAAAAATTATTTTTATGTTCTGGCTCTGAAGAGAGGAAGAGATTCCATCTTGTTTTGTGAGAGTAGGTGTGTTCTAGCAAATATTTTGGAGGCCTGGTTCTTATAAGGATTAAACCCATGAACAAATACCTCATAGCTAAGTAGGCCTATAAGCTATTTAAATAGGAAAATATTAGTTGAGTGTGTATTATCTTTACCAAATATCTTCTACATAATAGAAATTTCTTGAAATATCAGGTCCCCGAAGTAGGTTTGGCCTTCTAGATTAGTATTAATAAAACTAAATCTATTATCAAGTAAGGTCAGATACGGAATCTAGGGAATGGAAATAACATTGACTTCTAGGAGGACCCTTGGAATTAGGAATATCCTCTTTCTCATCTCCTAGATCTTGGCATTGCAAAAGTTAAAATGTGGCCTCATTTGGGATAAAAGTAGTAGATTTTATTCAGATAGATCAAGGGAGTAAAATATAGAATCATTTCAATTACTCTTCATTAAACCCACAAGAAAGAAGGGCTTTTCAAAGTTTAAAGGACCTATTGAGGCTACAAGTCATAAAAAACTTGGAGGAAGAAGATTTGGTCTTTTGGAAAGGTGAGAACGATGGATCCTTCTCAGTTAAATCCACTTATAATATCTTAGTTGTGGAATCAATTGGATATTTTTTCTATAGTAATATCTAGTTAAAGTATATAACCTTGAAAGTGAACTTCTTCCTCTAGATGGCTATCCAAGACAAGATTCTAATGATTGAAAATTTGTAGAGAAGAGGAATAATTTTATCGAAAATATTCTACCTTTGTGGGAGTGATGTGGAAACCTCTTTGCACCTATTTTTTCAATTATCCTTCTTCTTACATATCCTTTCTTTCCTTTTGAATATCCTCAGTGTCTACTTGGTCTTATTGTATCACCTCCTTGATACATTAAGTCATTGGTCCTCCCTCTTCTTCAACCCCATCTTGTATTCCTTATAGGATTTCCATTTCCCCCATGTTCTTTAGAGAATATGAAAGGAAAGGAATAATAGGGTATTCAAAATTTTAAAAAGAACACCTTGAATGTGTGGTCTAGGATTCTCCTGGCCATAGTGGAGAATGCATCATGTTTGGCCCTTATTTCCAACAAAGGTAGCTTGGTTGAGAACAAATTAATTTTGAAGTTGAGGATCTAGGCTTCAAGGAGAAAAGTTCCTAATTATATAAGGAATATAAGAGCCTTAACTAGATGGATCACTCCCTCACCTAACTGGATCAAATTAAACTTAGACAAAGTGTCTAAAGGAAACCTTAAAAATGAAGGAGGTGGAAGGTTGTTCAAAAATAATAGGGGGGAGATTCTGCTTGTCTTTGCAAAAAATTTGGGCACTCAAACCCATAATTTTTATGAAGCCAAAGCTCTCTTCCAAGGAATAGCCTTAATGGCTACTTAGGATTGCAAGAAAAATATCATTGAAGGAGACTCGCTAAATATCATCAAGGCAGTCTCCAAGTCTCAAACCCCTAGTTGGAAAATTTCCAATATGATCGAAGAAATAAAAAGGATGTTGTAAGCCCTAGAATACCTTCAATTAGTCCACACTTATAGATAAGGTAATAAAAGCATTTATTTTCTAATGAATTTGGTTCTACAACAATCATATCTATCAATTTAGCACAAAAATTTTCCCCAAGGAATTGATTTGTTTGTATAAAGGGATGTTGTTTCTTTTTATTTTTGGAGGTCTAGCCTCTAAGTCATTATGATAATCAATTTGGGAGTGAAAGTGACTTTGTTGGTAGAGTGGAGTAGTATCTCTAGTGATGTCTGAATGCTTGGGAAGGAGTCCCCTTTGCATTATTGGAATTTTAAATTCAAATGTGAAGTTGGGGACGAGGGTGACTTTTACCAAAGATAATCCTTTGTGTAATATTTTCCAAGGTATGCATAGGTGGCTCTCAACTAATTTTGGTAGACCCCAGATGATATGGAAAGAGGTAATTTTGAAATATTTGATGAGGCTAAGGTTGACATGGCCTCAAGATTCCCCTTGATTGCAAGTGGTGTACTCAAGTAACTTTAGATCCACCAGTTTTTTCAGGGTTACACATACCTATTAAGTTCATGAGATGATTTCCAGGTGGATGTTCGATGCATTTTTTGATAGCTTTTCAATTGGCACTCCTTCTAGGGATGCTCCTTTCTATTTATATAACCAATATAGTAATTCTCAAGAGTTTTATTAGGTTACCAATATTGACATTCTTTTATTTCCTTGGATGGATCGTGTGTGGTTTTTTGACCCATCCTATTTGGTAGCTAGGTGGCACTTTCTTGGATATTTAAGGCACATTCTAAATATTGATGGCCCTACCATTCTCATGATCACCACTAATGTACAGATTAGTAGGCATGATAATCCTTGGTATGATTTGGCTTGGGTACGACTCATTTTTTTGAGATACCCCTCTCAAGGCCATAATTGACATGGCTTGAGAGGTTCTAGAACTAATTTATGCTTATTTAAGCTCCAAAGTGTGATAGAAGGACCAACTGATCTGGATAGTATTTTTCCTTTTATCTTCCAAGGGCCTATATTTCCTATCTTGCCCCTAGTACCACTACTAGTTGCAATTATGTTATTTTATGACTGATAATAGGCTTCATTGTGGAACCCACGGTCCTATGTTTCGATTATGAGGTTCTTACCATTATGAAAATGGTGGGTTGTTGGATTACCTCAAAAAAATCAATGGCTACAATAAAAAGCTAGCTTGATGGCTTAAAAATTCCTAGAAAATAGGTATGGTGAAGGTGGGGGAGATTGAGTTTAAAATATCCATCCCTCTCATTGAGGAATTCATGAGGCTTCCAACTTATGGTGTATGCCTGAATAAGGAGAAACACTCCCTAGCTAAAAATATAAGGAATTTTGTGGGTGAGGATGAGGTGGTGGAGATATTTTAGAATGGCTATTCTTGAAAATCCCTTAAGACATTATGGAACAAAGTGATCCTCATTATCATGGACTACTTTACGTTGGATAGTAGTAGAGATATCATATGAAGCTTCCACTTCATGTTCTTGAACTAGCTCTACCATGGGAGATTGCTAAATATTTTGACTTTTCTTTATAAACCTTTGGAGAAATTAATGCATAGTGTCAAAAATGGAGATGCTTCAGATCCTCTGCACCAATGGTTAATTAAGATGATGGTTGACCATGTTACAAAAAAATGTGGCATTTTGAGAACTTTGAAGATACATTTGGTAAATCATTTAAATGATTCCTAATCTGATGAGAACTTTTTTTAGTAGGGAAACTCTAATTATTTACAAGCCCACACTAATTTGGAGGTCATACCAGGTGATAGGGTTCTAAAAACACCCATATGAAAGGTAGCATCCTCCCAAGTGGTTTTGGTAGGACTGATGGTAAAACCAAGTACTCTAAATGCTTTTCATCCAAAGTGGCTAAGGG
Source organism: Wollemia nobilis (assembly GCA_028583015.1). Lineage (NCBI taxonomy): Eukaryota > Viridiplantae > Streptophyta > Pinopsida > Araucariales > Araucariaceae > Wollemia > Wollemia nobilis. The sequence goes on from JAQPPZ010016881.1 coordinate 12,148,842, forward strand.
GAGAAGATGAATTGGATGACTTCTGTAATGAGAAAAAGAATCTATAATTCTAGAGTGGAACATTATCAAGGAAAAATACCAAACCTCAAGAGACTTCAAGCTCTCCTAAGGTCGATAAGGGCATGAAAAAATATATGTTGAGAAACCAAATGAAAGAGCTACAAACTATGATGCATTGAGCTTTGAGTTGTTGATCAAGGACTACTACACTATTTTTCCTTTTTGTTTGGCATTGGTCTTGGTGATTCTTGGTTTCTTCTCGTCGTAGTCAGTTTTCTAGCATTGGAATTATAGTTTTAGATTATCTTTTTATTTTCCTTGTTCTAGTAGCAAGGTCTCAGGGCTCTTGGCACATTTTTAGATTGTCATCTTTCCTCTTGCCTTGCATCTAGCTAGTTAGAGGTGACCTACCCTATTGGGTGCCATATTCCTTTTCTCATTTTGTTTGCTCTCAGGAACTGGTGTTTCTCTTGTAAAATATTCAGGGACCCTTTCAAAACCTCTTCTTGTATCTAATAAAAATACATATTAGCAGTTCCTCCATTTCTAATAGTTAATATTTAACTAAAAATATCCTTTGAATATAATCATTACATGATTCAACTCCACAAAGGTCTCAACATACATTCACCCATTATCAAATTTCAAAGGATTTAAACCCATCAAAAAATTACTAACCCTCATATTTTTAATATTATTTTTAAATTCATCATAGTGCTTTCTAAAAGAATCAATACACATTAAAATAATATTTTATACAAACAATTTTATTAGCATTATCCTTTTTTCCATCATAATTATCCTTTGCAAATTAGAAAAAATATGTTTATAATTCTATAAAATAAATCATATATAGAGTCTCATAATAGAAGCATTTATTATTATGTCAATGGGTGCAAGCCCTTATTAGTGGATATTATAGGGCATAGTGTTTATTGGTACATTGTTAAGAACCTTAAATAACAATATAGAATCACATGCCTCTTTGAGGGGTCAATCTCCTTCAATACTTTGATTCAATATACAAAAGGATACATTTTTTAATGCCCCCTTGTCTTTTAAAGATACCTTTTATGCAATCCTAACCTAATGCTCAAGAGTTGGCTTACGTGCAAAGTATCACCCGAGCTAGAATCTTCTACCAACAAACAATCATATTTTTTATAGTGGTTGCATGAAATGGACCCACTTGTCTAGGCCCCTCAAGTGCCACATACCATTAAAAAATATCATTATAATAAGGTCTTTGTATTGGAAAGAGGGTCATTACACAATAATGTTAGAATTACATAATAATGTTAGGATGGGGTCCTAACATGCTCTTCCCCTTCAAAAATATTTATCCTCAAAGCTAGAGATGAGGAAATTGTTGTTGTAGTTATTGGAGAGACCTTCATGTGGCATCTTATAGTTGTATTCCATACCATTGAACAATAACTTTGGTGATGACACAATTGCAAAGGATGCACGATCTTCGGTCCAAATTTTTTTTAGGCTCGAGCATGATGGAACCTTCTTCATCCAGCTCGGATAAAGTAGATTGAACTTATACCTTATGTTTAACAACTTTCTTGAGAGAATAAACATGGAATACTAGATGGATTTTGAATGTATCCAGAAGGTCCAATTTGTAGGTTGTTGAACCAATTTGTTGTAATGCTTGATAGGGTCTATAGTATTTGATAGCTAGTTTTTGACATCTATAGAGCTAGAGTGGTGACTATTTGTAGGGTTGTAGACAAAGAAAAACCATATCTCCAACTTCAAAGCTATGCTTAGAATGGTGTTGATCAGCTTTTTGGTACATATATTTTTGAGCCAATTCAAGATTCAACTTAAGTTGTCAAAGGATGGTGGCATGTTGGTTGAGAGTGATATCTACAACATGAACCTTGGAGCTTCTTGGAATTTAGGAGGAGGGTGTTTATGGAGTATGACCATATATTGCTTCAAATAATGTAGCCTTGGTTATGATTTGATATTAATTATTATACTATCATTTAGTCATGAACCACTTCATCCACTATGCAAGATGTTCATATGCAAAGCAACGAAGGTAGGTTTCCAAGCATTTATTAACAATTTATATTTTTCCATCAGTCTAAATATGATAATCCAAACTCATTTTGGGTTGAGTTCCTTGCAATTTAAATATTTTCTTCCAAAATGACTAGTAAAGGTTAGGTCTCTGTTTAACACAATAGATGTGGGTATTCTATGAAGGCAGAATATGGAGTCTAAAAATATTTGGACTACTATGGAGGTTGTGTAGGGATGGGATAGGGAACATAAATGAACATACTTTGTGAGATGGTCCACTAACACCAAAATAACTAATTTTCCTCCTGACTTGGGAAACCCTTCAATAAAGTCCATAGAAATATATGCCCATACTTATTCTGGAATGGGTAAGGATTGAAGGGTTCTAGGATAATATAGTTTTCCTTTCATTCTTTGGCATATGTTGCATTCATAAACAAAATTTTGAATATCCTTCTTCATTCCCTTTCATAAGAAGGTATGCTTTGTCCTTTCATAAGTTTTGAGAAACTTAAAATATCTCACTATTGGTGAGGCATGCATTTCCTTCAAGATAAATTCTTCCATTTTTTAGGTTTGGGTAATAACAAGTCAGTCACAATATCTTAAATCTTATCCATGCCAAGTGTATCCTAGGCATGAGTTAGGATTTGTTTAAAGTTTACAACATTGAATCCTCAGTCATTTCTTCTTTGAGATAATTAATCCATTGAGGGATTGGTGTAGAGATAGCATTTAACATACTATGATCTTCACATTATCAAGATAGTTCATCAACCATGATATTCTCCTTTCTTTTTTTATATGTGATTTCATAATCATAGCCCATCAATTTAGAAATTTTGTTGTTCAAATGTGGCTACCTATTGTTTCAATAAGTACTTGATACTTTGGTGGTCAGATTTGATTGAAAAATGATGCCCAATGAGATATGGCCTCGAATAATTAACATGTAAAATGGCTAGCATCTCCTTTGCATAAATATATTTTTCTAAATTTTGTCTTGAAAGTGCTTTACTAGTGAATGCCAATGGACTTCCTTCTTGCACTAACATGACCCTAATTCCATTGCTCAAAGCATCACTTTCAATTATAAAAGGTTTAGAAAAATTAGGTATTTCTAACATCGTCGTGGTTGTCATGGATTGCTTAGATTAATTGAAAGACTTCTCTACTAGTTTTGACCAAATAAAAAATAATTCAAAATGGTTGTTAAAGGATTTGTTATCTTCCCATAGTTTTGTATAAATTTATGGTAATACCTCATGAGTCCCAAAAATCCTCGAAGTCCCTTGAGGATGTGAGGCTTTGTCCAATCTTGAACAACTTGAATCATTTTAGGATCAACTTTAAATCCATATTTGGTGATAATGTGATCCAAATACTCCACTTATATCAAACCAAAAGAACACTTAGAACTCTTGGCATAAAGTTTATTCTTATACAAAAGTTGTATAGTTTGATCCAAATGTATGAGGTGCTCCTCCCAAGAGCGATTATAAATAAAAATATCATTAAAGAAAACTACAGTAAATTTGTGAAGGAATGGCTGGAAAATATTATTCATGAGGCTCTAAAATATAAATGGTGTAATAATAGGCCAAATGGCATGACCAAAAAATAATAATGGCCTTCATGAGTTCAAAATGTTGTTTTGGGGATATCTTCCTCCTTGAGCCTTATCTAATGATATTCTGAGTGGAGATCCAATTTGGAGAAAAGCTTTGCACCATGTAGCTCATCCAAATATTCATTAACCACTGGGATAAGAAATTTATCCTTAATGGTGAGCTTATTGAGCTCATAAAAATCTATACACAATCACCATGATCCATCTTTCTTTCCAAGCAACAACACTAAAGAAAAATAAGGATTGTTACTAGGTCGAATGACCCTTAATTTTAGCAATGCTTGTACCAAATTCTCAAATTTTGACTTAAATGCATAGGTGTACCAGTAAGGTCTGATGTTAGGTGGCAAGCTACCTAGTACCAATGGTATTGCATGATCATGACAACAATGTGGTGCTAATTCTATCGATTCTATAAAAACTACATCATGCTTATCGTCTTCTAAATTTTGTGTTTGAATTGTAAATAATTGATCTACTACTCCATGTGATATTTTTTAAAAAAACTTCTCCATACGACTTGACTTAATAATCTATGGAGATGCTACTAGTGAACCATAAAGATTTTAGGTCTTCCCATTTTGTGAGAACTACATCCATAATTCAACAAAGTTCTAGACTATTGTTCCCAAGGTGCCTAGATATTATTCTCCTAGAACAACATCACTTCCTTCTAGTTGAAGAGCAAACATATCAATTTTGAATTCATAGTCCCCTATCTTCAACTTAACATTGTGGCATTTACCCTTATAAGGTAATGTTTATTTTTCACCATAACTTCAAAGGAATTGCAATCATGTATCTAACAATTTGCTTACTTGTCTATTTAGGGATTAATAAAATTATGTGTATTGCTTGAATCAATGAGAATTTTGTAGAGGGGGAAAACTACGCACTATGTACGATTTTTGATTGGATTCGCTGGGATCTGAAGTGACTGTGGTTGCTATTATATTCTCTACACTCAGTGGACAAAGGAAATGGGTTCACCAAGAATGATTTTAGGACTCGTTCCAAGTCCAGGGTGGAAATTTTTAATGTGTTCAATTAAGAAATCACTTATGTTTGGTCTCTATAAACTAAACTATGCAAATAAAAGAGTGATGCAAGACACACAAGATGCAATAAAACAATGTCTAACCCTAGTATGATTCTTTGATTCAATGATATCTAACCCTAAGTTGTAAGAATTTTTTTTTCTTTGATCAAGGGCATAAGCAAAATGCATAGACAAGACTAAATCCTAGATGCATATTATAAGCTCTTATTCTTTTGAATGCCTAAAAGGAATGTGATCAAATATTTTTCCTTTTATTCATATCCTATATTTGAATATAGATAAACAAAAGCAATAAATAAATAGCCTAGAGATCTACTAGAGCACTTGAACCGATGTTTGATCCAAGCTTTATCTTACGTCTAGATATATCCAACAATTTCAACCTAAAAATTAGTTACACAAAAACTCTAGAAAATATGATCTGCATTAGGGAGCCTACTTAGACCACTATGTAGTAGAGCTTGGAGGCACAACAGTTAAGCTCCCTAGGTCCTTTTAGTTGACCTTTAGAAATCAAAAATGAATATTGATCTTTTTTAGAAATAGATAAACATAATGCAATGAAATAGAATAGTGCAAAAAATAGAATGTAAACAATAGTATTATGTCCTAAATGCAACATGCAAACACAAACCTAGGGTTTGGGAGTGAATATTTCCTCAAAATCTAATGCAATAAAAATAATGCCTATATGGGGCATCTGTGATCTCAGCTCTATCGAAATCGTGCCCTATAAATACAGGGTGTGATTTCATAATAGATCGACAAAAAGAGTAGATCAACGCAAAATGAGTAAAAATAAGAATGTATATAATAATCTATGAATGATAAAATATACAAAACAACCTGGTGGTAGCAAAAGAAGAAAATAAAATGATGAAGATCTCCATAAGATGGTTGACTTCTCAAGGGTCCAACACTTGTCCACCAAGGGAAGTGAATCAACAATGTAGTAGAATAACACCAAAAGAAACTTTCCAAAGATCACTTGAACACTTGGAGAACATGCAAAAAAATTGCAAAAGAGTTTATGATTCACTTCTTAATTTTTATCAATTACCATGCTAGCTCTCAAAAGGAGATCCAAAAACCTAATTTATAAGGGATTTGAAACACAAATGGGTGGGAAAACCTTAAGGGAGGACTAACCTTGAAGAAGTTAGCTTGAAGGTTAGGTTTTCTAAGAGAAAATCCTAATTTTCCAAAATCACACCCCATAAGCGTCGACCACAATTTTGATAAAACTAGGAGGAAAGGGGGGGAAGAGAGGCTCAAACTTGTATTTGGGAAAGTTGGAGGGTTTCTCCAAGGTTCTAGAGAAAATGACTCACTTAGGTGGGTCAATTTTCCATGTCTACTTTTTCCCCCTCTTTGATTCATTTATGGCCTAATAAATGTATCAAAGAAATATGTAGACACCTATGGGTGAAGAACAACAAACATAAAAGGGTAACTAGTTTAGAATAAAGGGATGGTGTAAAAATAGTGTCATTCTAGATACTTTCATATATTCACATGCAAATTGAGGCATTAGGGATATTAATGCCTTCAAGCCAAGGTGCCCCCTCGAGTTTTGAAAGGAATGTAAAACTCCTAATGAAACTTGATATGGCAAATGTTGAAGAAGACAAAGCAAAAACAAAGAAAAAGAAAGGAGAGAAAAAGAGATGAAAAAGTAAAATAAAAGGCAAAATGGGGTGAAAACCCTGATTCATTTTCATCGCATAAAGAAGAAGAAAAGGGGTCTAGAGACAAAAGATAAATGGTGCAACCCACACACCATTCAACTATTGCAAGGAGCAAGACTAGCGTAGCAGGGGAGTGAGCATGGGTAAGGACTAAAACCCTCCCTATAGACTAAGTTAGGTTAGATTTTAGTTTTGTTTGAGCAATTTTTTGTTTTTCTCCAAATTCATCACATGTGACCCCAACTAAAGTTTGAGGTTCAACCACAATTTTGTTTGGTTCACCATGGTGATTGAAATCACACCCCAAGACCGTGGGGTGCAATTTTTAAAAATCATGCCCTGTGAACTAGCAGTATGATTTTGGTGAAAGGATAAGAAAGATGAAGTCGCACCCAAAAATAGAGGGGCATGATTTCGTAGATATAGAATAAAGGAAAAAAAACCAAGAAAAAAACTAAAGAAAAGAGAGAGAGAAGAGAGAAATCCAGCTAGACTAGAAAGCAAAGATTTAATTTTGTAAATTTAATGGATTACTACTATGCATGTTGAACTAATTTAAAATTTTATTTTTGTTTTTGGATGTAGCATGATGTACTAGAGAGTCACGAGTGGTGATCGAGCTCCTTGGAGGTGGAGCTAGAGGATATCTCGTAGGTAGAGTAGGGTATCCTAGAGGTAATGGGGCTACGTCACCTGGTGGAGATACCTCGGGTTGAGGCAAACTGAGTGCTACTTAAAATACTGGTGAAGAGATGGTATCCAAAATTATTGACCTTCCAATTATCAATAGGAGAGATGATAGTCACACTAGAGGATATGTGGTGCATCTTACACATCCCCATCAAGGGAGAGTAGTTTACAGAGCATGAGGACAATGGTCCACACTATAAATATTTTTATGAGGTTGGGCCCACCAGGTGTGAGAGAGCTTGATCTTGATTGATGAGCTAGTAGGGTGCTATGGGGTTGATGCTTTGAAGATCATGCTCTGTGGGATGGTGGTAGGATTTTTGTTATGCCATACAAGTTTATGATACTTGCCATGGGCATTGGCAAGGGTAGTGTCAAACATGTGAGAGTAGTGAGTGTTAGTTTGTATGGGGTCCATATATGCTAGCCCATTTGTATAGGATATTGTATAATGGCATGTATAAATGGCATACAAGGATGATCTATATGACCTTTCTCTAGGTGTGGTGTTGGAAGCACATAGTAGTGCAGAGATCGTATGCACTTCCAAGGCCATTGCCCAACCCAGAGCAACTAGTATCATACAGATGGACCAAGAGCTATGAGCGAGTCCAGAGAACATATGATGGGATACTACCACTAGGGAGGCAAGTGATAGATGAGCTACAGGAGCACAAGATCATATGGAGACCATGGTATCTACATCTTACATGGATAGAGGATATGGAGGAGTTAGCTAGGGTTAGGAGGATTAGGTGGGTCTCTATGAATAATGGGGAGCTGGAGCTCTTTTGATTTGATCGATTCTAGAAATAGTTTAGTATCTTCTAAGAGATCCTAAACTTAGAATACTAATCATATAGGAGGGTATGAAGGGATCCATCGGGAGTCATATGGGATCCCAATGTAGGGAAATGGGAAAAGGAGGATCTGGATGATTCAATCTATGTGGATCTAGGGGTGGATGAAGTTAGGGTGGCCCATAGGTACCAGAGATGGTACAGGGGTATCATGCCCTTAAGTATCTCCCCACTAGTTTTGATGTAGAGGCACCATATTATTTGCTAGTGGATGCAACTAGCATTGTGAGAGACTACTAGTAGGGCCTAGGGGCCCCATAGAAAATATAGGCATGATTTTGAGTGGAGATAGAGGAAGCAACCACCACCACTAATAGGAATGGAGAGGAAAGGGCATCAAGATTTACCCCTATGATAGCCAAAGTAGGTCCAAATAGATTGGCTAGAGAGGTATCTAAATTAGCAGTAGCTAACCTGAACAAGATCGTGGGTTAGGATGACTTGGGGATAGGGACAAAGGTACTAAAAGTTTAGATAGTGACCCTACATAAGGATATGGATCTACTTCAAGAGGATAAGGCCAATAGGATTAAGGGGCAATAGGGTGCCTTGTGCACAACAAAGATAGAGTGGGATGAAACACAGGTGAAGGAAAATTACCTCATGGTAGAGGTGAACCAGCTAGACCAGGAGCGACATCGAGCTAGGGTAAAGTGGATGGCTATTATGACTAGTAGCCAATAGGGTGAGGGGATATACCTACTACAAGCAAAGGTACAAATGGTGGGAGAGAGGCTGGAGGTTGTGCAAATGATAAATTTCTACCAAATGATGTACTTTTAGGTAGTTCTAGAAGAGCAACGAGTGCCACCATATTTATCCCTTTAGACATTGAGCTAGTCTCGATCCAAGTCATGGATGGTATCACAATATATGAATATACCCCTACCAAGACCATATCTTATGGGCAAAGTAGATAAGATTGGCTATGAGAGCTAGGATAGGATCAGGGTGACATGCCAATTTTTAGTATGGCACGCATCCCTAGGGAAGATCGAGTGTGTCAAGTTTTGTTTGTGGCACATTGATCAAGTAGACCTATGTACCTCACTACTTTGATATTAAGGAATATCATGTTGCTTTTGTAAAAAATGTGTATATGTGTTTATATTTTTATATGTTTTTACATTTAATTATACATAAATGAACACAACATAATCTAACTATGAAATGAACTAGCCTAAAATGCAAATGTATGAATGCAATGAAGTGGATGTGAGGTATGAAATGCATGGACGAAAGAAGAAAAAGAATAAAAGAGAGGAAGAAGAAAGAAAAACAAGGGAAAAAACTTCTCTAGCTAAAATTGCACCCCATAAATATGGACTACAATATTGACACAAAGCAAAATCATGACCAATATGGATGAGGCACGATTTTAGAAAAAATAAAGAAGAAAAATAAAATTAAGAAAAAGGTCAACAAAGGAGTAGAGGGCTTAAAGTATGGTGTTTGAGTCATCGTAGACCGTATCTAGATCAGTGTGAACAAACAACATAGATCAAATAAAAATAAAAAAGTGGAGTGGAACCCTACAGGGATGTGTGCTCACAAATGATTAAGATAGAGGTTGCTCCTCATGTGTGACCATGAAGCAATCCTATAAGGGTGTTATATTTGCAAGAGATGTTCAAGTTTGGAGTGGTACCCATTATGGGTGTAGTACTCTCTAATATAATCAGATAGAAAGAGATACCCTCTAGGATGTATGTTCACAAATCATCTAGATGGATATTATCCCTCATATGTGGTTATGAAGCTAATCCTATATGGGGTGTGTTGTGTGTGAATGATGTACCAAAGTGAGTGCTACCTGATAGGGGTGTGATGTCTACAAAATATGAATGGTTAGAAGAAAAAAATAGAAGAACAACGTGAGTGTGTGTATTGGAAGAAACAAATGAGACAAAATCAAGGAATCAATGAGAAAAGAAAATGTATGTGTGTATCCATATTGTGGTTTTGATGGTTAAAGTGTGTGCTAAAGATAGTCAGTGGTTATATAAATTACATAAGGGATATTCATGTGGTATCTACCCTATCCCACAAGGACCACTAAATTATCAAAAATTCAAGAAGGAAGAAATGTGAAAGCAAGAAAAAAGAATAAGAATGTATTTCCTTATCTTGATGAAGAGAAGGAAAATATATAAAGGGTAAGGATATACCAAGAAGAGAATTGTACTCCTTGACTTGGAGAGGAATTGATGGTCATTTCTAAATTTTCAAGGTCAAGGAATACAAGAAAAAGAAAAGAAGAGGAGAAGAAGAGATGGGCAAATGCAATGATGAAAAATATGTGAATGTGGACCCTAAGTTGGGGAATTCACTAGGAATCAGAGGCCCAGTGAGAGTGCAATGAATGTGAGCTACGACCTAACTAGGTGTCATCACTTGCCATTGTTATGAAATCCCTAAAAATCCATATGAGCAAGAATTCATGCAAATATGAATCAAGAAATAGTATGACAAATAGAGAATGCAAATGGAATATAATGTCAGGAAGACCATGCCAATTATGACAGGTAGTTATGTAGTATGAACAAGCAAAATAAAATGCAGGATGAAATCTATGTTAAGTGTAATATGATATGAATGATGATTGTGGATCATGCATAATATATTTTTAGGTGCATTATGTTCATTGGTTTCCTAAGTTCTTTACCATATAAAGAAGCTAAATGATAGGCCCCTAAGCTAAAATTATTCATTATGATAAAAGGATCTAGCCAATTAGGTTGAAACTTACCTTTAAGATCAGATCGAGCATTGGTTTTCTTTTGGTTTTCCTTGAGGATAAGGTCCCCAACCTCAAAATAATAGTTGTGAACTCTCTTGGACTAAGATAACTTGAGCCTACTCTAATAAGCTTGAAGATGTTCTAAGGCATGGATACACTTTTCATCCAGTAGCTCCAATTGGTGCAATCGATCTAAGTGATAGTCAACACAAATTTTGGCTATGCCTCCTAGCTTATTAATAAGTATGATAGTACAAGGGACTGACCCATCAAAAATAAGGCTACTGTAGAAGACATATTCATGACCCATATCACAAAAATAATCATCAACAACATATTCTCCAAGATTCATTGCATGAAAGTCAATAAGAAATTTCACTATGCCATCCTTCTTAATGAAAGGAGATATTCCCAACTTTACAAGGTCTCTATGATATAGAGGAATAGGATCCCCTTGAGAAAAAAATATCTTGACATGTGCAAGGGATGGAACCATCAAATAAAAGGTTGTTCTGGATATCATCCCTATGATCTCTATCATAGGGGGTATCCCATTTAGCGTATTCCTCTAGGGTCATAACTAACTTTGAATGCACCAAAGTTACAATATTACAAAATAGAAAGTTGAAGGGATAAGGTAGAACCTCATCCCCATCACTCCACTCCAAAACTTGATCTAAATATTTAGAATAATTAATAAGGTTATCATCATCATCAAATGGTAAAGGTTGGTTCTTATTGGGTATGTAACCTATGCCACATCTCCCAGGATAAATCTTGACATCCAAAGGCTCTTGAATACCTCTTTTTTGGGGCTCCAAACCCTTACCTATATATCCCATGCTAGATAGGATCTGTTTGGTGAGTGGGAAATCATTCGATAAGTAACAATGGGCAAAATAATATTCTACAAGACGGGGGTTGCTACCACAATTTTTTAATGGCCCTTGATAAAGGTACACATGCCAATATGTACACCTTCACCCTTTTTATAGGGTAAACTCGTAGTCCTTGGTGAATCTGGTAGCTCTAGGAGAGGTTCTTGAAGAAACTAATTAACTTGATCCCATGATGAAACATTAATTATTTGTTTCTCACTCACTTTTAGATTTTCAAGTTGTTTAGTTATGTGAGATGAGGAAATTGATGGGCATAATATTAGACTAGATTGAGCTTCCTCAACAATTGAACAATATTCAAATGGATGAGGGTCACCCCAAATATTGACAAGTTGATTCTTAAATTCAAAATTCAAATATTGATGCAAGGTAGAAGGGACAATCCTTATCACATGAATCCAAGGGCATCCAAGAAGAATATTAAAAGATGTAGGGCAAGGTACCACATAGAACAAGGTGTCTAAAATCTTAGGTCCAACCCTAATGGGAAGATATATAATGCCACAAGTTTCTTGGGACTTATTTTTGAAAGCTTTAATGATAATTTCATATTTAGTTAAGTCTTCCTCTTTCCATCCAAAATTCTAGAAAATTTGATAAGTGCATAAATTAAGGGAAGAACCATTGTCAATCAATTTTTGCTTGACAAATGTTTCTTCAATTAATGTTGTGATGTAGAGGGAGGAATCCCCTCATAAGTCTAAGTAAGGCATATTATCGTTTGAAAATGTAATGTGATGTATCCCAAGAGAACTTACAATGTTGGCTATAGCATTAGTAGAAATGTCTGAAGGAAAATATTGTTGTCTTAGCAGCTCCAACAAGGCTTACCTATAAATAGGAGAAGTTTGTAAGAGCTCTAATATGGAGATCTTAGCTGGGGTACTATATAACTATCATTGAATATCAAAGGAGACTTTATATTGTGGCTTCAACACTAAAGGTGGGTTTTTAATATTGTGCTCATTTTTTGGATATTCCTCAAAACTAGGGAAGGTTTTGAAGGTGGGTTGGATGAACAACTTATCTCCTACTGATATGGTTGAGTTGATTGAATATGTGCTTGTTGTCTTATTTTTTGGATGATTGGGTTAAGAACCTTCAATAACAAGGTGTCCTTCACCAATTAGGTCTTGAACCACATGTTTCAACCTCTTAAAAGAGTTTTTCAAGTGCCCATCTATCCTATCATACTCACAGTGTTCACCAACTTTGTAACAATTAGTTGTGGTATCAGGTTGCATTATGGGAGGTAACTCAATCATGTTAGATTTCAAAAGTTACTTTAGTACCATCATCATAGGTATGTTGAGTCTTGTGAAATTTCTTTGTGGGGGTTTTTGAAGTTGACTAAGCACCATCTTTTGGAGGGTGTTAACAACACTATTAATAGACTTACTATCAGTTACTCCATAACCAATCACATGCATATTATTATATTATTTTTTAGTGGTCCTATCCTATTTTACTTTAAGCTAGCCTCTTATAATAAGGGCTTGCTCTACCCTTCTTGTCATATCTATTGCTTTATCAAAAGATGTGATAGTTATCATTTCCAATTCATAAGATATTTTTTATTGTGAGTTCTCAATAAATATCTCAATCATGTCTCGAGGAGGTAAGGTATATCTCAATCATCCAACTAGACTCCTCCAATGAGATAGAAAATCTAAAAATCTTTCATATTTGTCTTGTTTTAACATATAGATATCTTTCATAGTCACATTCTTTTCAACATAAGCCCCAAATTTTTAAACAAACAATTTAGTTGTTTCTTCAAAATTCCTCAAAGAATGATTGGGTAACTGATAATACCACTCTAATGCCATGCCACTAAGACTTTTAGTAACTTCTTTAGTAACATCATGTTATCATATATGATATCATGGCATTTTGTCTTAAACATTCTTAAATGATCAACTAGATCTTTTGTTCCCTTATAGATAGGTAAAACCAGCATTGGAAAATACTTAGGATAGGGTCTAGCAGCAACAATAGGATCTAAGGGCTGATTGCACACTTCTTTATAGTTGGAGGTGAAACTAGAAGGTTGAATCATGTCCATTAAAGAAACCAATTTTTTCACAACATTAGTTAAAATTTGCATCTTAATATTTTTGTTGTGCAATACCCCTAGGTTCCCTAAGGGAGGCGTATAGGTAGGTTTTTGAAATGGAACTTGGCCTATGTTGGAGGAATTGACACAATTATGGCATGGGTTGTGATATGTGGTATATTGTAGAGAGGATAACTAACAGTTGGTGGAACAGAAGCATGAAGGTTGATATGAGTAGAATGAGGAGAAAATTAAACATAATCTTAAGTAGTAGTACTAGTTGGGATAACTTGCAAAATGCTTCCAACATTAGTGGTCTTAGTAGTAGCACATGTTGGTTGATCAAAAGGGTTAACCTGATGTGAAGATTCAAACAAGGGGTTGTTATGCACATTCCTAGGATATTCCAAGTGCCTTAATTGAATCCTAAGGAATGGATCCATTAGGAGAAGAGAAGGGATAAATGAGGCATACAAACACACAAAAGAATTTAAAAATGTTTTCAATGTTTTTTTTTAAAGTAAATAAATTAGTGGTCTTGTTTAAAATTTTCAATAGAAAAGCAAAGGAAGAGGCTTCCTATCTTGGCCACTAAGATGTGTTATTCATGTTGGGTTCACCAAAGATATAGAGGGGGAAAACTGCGCATTGCAAACAATTCTCGATTGGATCCATTGAGAGCCAAAGTGATCGTAGTGGCTATTATATTCTCTACACTCAGTGGATAGAGGAAGGGGGTTCACCAGGAATAGTTTTAGGACTCGTTCCAAGTCCAAGGTGGAAATTTTTAATGTGTTTAATAAATAAATCACTTATGTCTAGCCTCTATAAACTAAACTATGCAAATAAGGGAGTGATGCAAGATACACAAGATGTAATAAAATAATGTCTAACCCTAGCATGATTCTTTGATTCAATGATATTTAACTCTAAGTTGCAAGAACTAAAACAAATTTTCTTTGAGAAAGGGTACAAGTGAAATGCACAGATAAGACTAAACCCTAGATGCATGCTATATACTCTTATTCTTTCAAATGCCTAAAAGGAATGTGATCAAATATTTTTCCTATTATTTATATGCTAGGTTTGAACAAAGATAAACAAAATCAATCAATAAAAAAACTAGATGTCTACTAGAGCACTTACTTGAACTGGTGTTTGATCCAAGTTTTATCTTGCATCTAGATATATCCAATAGTTTCAACCTAAAAAATAGTTACACAAAAACTAAAAAAATGATCAACATTAGGGGGCAGGCTTAGGCCACTGTGTAGCAAATCTTGGAGGTGCAACAATCAGGCCCCCTAGGTCCTTTTAGTTGACCTTTATAAATTAGAAGCGCATGTTGACCTTTTTTGGAAATGGACATACAAAATACAGTGAAATAGAACAATGCAAAAAATAGAATGTAAACAATAGTATTATGTCCTAAATGCAACATGTAAACATAGACCTAGGGTTTGGGAGAAAATATTACCCCCAAACCTAACACAACAAAAATTATGCCCTATACGAGGTTTCTGTGATCTCGACTCTACCAAAATTATACCCTATAAATAGAGGGTATGATTTTGTAATAGATCGACAAAAACAATAGATCAATACAAAATTAGTAAAAATAAGAATGCAATTAATAATATAGAAATGATATTATGTACAAAACAACCTAGCACTAGTGAAATAAGCATACAGAAGGATGAAGACCTCCATATACGGTTGAATCCTCAAGGCTCCAACACTTGCCGACCAAGGGTAGCGAATCAACAATGCAGTAGAATCACACTAGAAGAAACTTGCCAAAGATCACTTGAACACTTGGATAACATGTAAAAAACTTGCAAAAAAAATCATGATTCACTTCTTAATTTTTTTAAGTTACCGTGCTATCTCTCAAAATAATATCCAAAAACCTATAATTGTAAGGGATTTGAAACACAAATGGGTGGGAAAACCATAAGGGAGGATCGAAAGTTAGCTCGAAAGTTAGGTTTTCTAAGAGAAAACCCTAATTTGCTAAAATTGTGCTCCGTAAGGGTCGACCACAATTTTGATAGAACTAGGAAAAAAGAGGAAATGGGGAGAAGAGAAGCCCAAACTTGTATTTTGGGAATTCGGATGGTCCCTCTAAGGTTCTAGGTAAAATGACCCACTTAGGTGGGTCAATTTTTCATGTCTAAAAATTGTAATATGTTGGCCTTTGAAGAATCTTACTACCTTCATTGTTTAAGGGGTCTAGATTCTTGCAAATGCATGGACAAATATCTCTGGCTAGGGTTCTTCCTCTGTAGTGAATCATTTTATTTGGGTAGACTTATTGCTAGTATTTGATGTGAACTTAGAGGGAAATGTGGATTTGGCCTATGGAAATTTGGATGATCCCCTTTGGACTAAAATTTTTTATTCTGCTAATATCGCTAATATTATGGCTTGCATCATAGACTATGGTTTGAATATTTTTACATCAACCTTGATATCATCTTTTATTCCACTGATAAAATAGCTATAAAAAAATCATTCGTTCAACCCCTTCGTCCTATTAGCCAATTTCTCAAATTGATTATGATAGTCTCGAGCAATAGAGGTTTGTTTCAATTTGGTCAAGGATCCTGTAAAGTCCTCATACTTACTAGGGCTAAAACGAGTGAGTAATTATAACTCAAAGTCTTTCCAATAAGGGTCGAGATTTGTGTTCTATAATAATTGATACCATCGTAGGGCCTCAGATTCAATGTTATAAGATGCCATCGTGACCCACAAATATCAAGGTACATTATGAAGTTTGAAAAAATGATCTATTCAATACAACCAACCATCAATTGTCCTTTCCATTAAACTTAGGAACTCTAATTTAGGTAAATTCAAGGGGGTATTTGTGTCAAAAATATATTGATGGAATTATTTATCTTTATTGATTGAACTACAACTTGGTCCTTCAGTGTTAATATGCTCAAAAACCTTTGGGGCTTCCCTTAATCACTCTTCAACCTCTAAGAATTTTTCTTCAATTTTAGATTTGGATTTAAGTTGGTCAGTTATGATAGCCTACATGTGATCTTTCATCTTCAAAACTTCACTTCCAATGTGGAATATTTAACTTTATAGGTTACTGAGTGGTTTAATTGCTACATATATTTTCTTTGTTCTAACTCCTTCATTGATATTCTAGTCCCTCTAGCCATATATGTATGATTTGGACCACTCCCATTGTCTTACTAAAACTATAAATGTTGTTCCAAGAGTTAGTATTTTTAGTAATGAGCTAGAAAAAGTGTTTGGATGTAATATATGAAAATGATCATCTCGAGAAGACAAATGTAATGGACTAGGTCTCATGATGACCTTTTTTGGTACCTTATAAAAAGTGCATGGAGGTTGTATACCAAAATGATCAACTCGATGAGACAGTCACAATGAGCTATATCCCACAAATTTTTTGGCACTCCAAATTTTTTTATATAATTTAGGGAGGTGTCTTCGAGTGTTGCTTATTTTTCTCTTGAAGTCATTGTTCACTCAAAAATTTGACTTTTATCTGACAACCCCTTAATAGGCTCTACAATGTTCATTATTGACAACTATTTTATTTGACTCTATAGCTCATTGTTTATAATAGTTATCTTGGCAAACTTTGTTTCAAATAAATACCCTGACTATTATAATTCCCTTTGTATTAATTGTTACTATGTAACTAACAACTATAGAAAAAAAATGTCTTGATTGTTACTATTTATGGCCCTGATTGTTATTGGAAGAGCCTGTCTTGATTGTTAATTTCACCACTAGTTTATTTATTTGATTTTTTGTTTAGTCAATTCTATGACAGTGTAGTATCTTCAATATGCTCACTTCTATGGTAGGATGTTTGGCATGTAGGGAAAACATTCATGAAAATAGGGTACTCTAGACCAAGGAGTATGTACCATTGATAGTCTCTATTATACTACAGTGATGAATGATAGTGCTCAAACCAATATTTTAGGCCACTACTCAAGGAGGTTCCACACATACCCTTGAGTACACTACCTACATATTTGATAGTACGAGAGGGTGATCTTCCCAAATGTTGTGTTTGATGCACTATGGAAAATACATGATCAAAAATATTCCTATGGCTAAAGGTTTCTCCAAATCCTAGGGGGTCTTTCGATATACCCAAAGATACATGGGAGCTCAATTCCATATACAAGTATTATCTAAGGCCTAGATATTGAAACCTGATCACCGCTCACTTCATTAGATACTTTACAAGTAATATAGATTAACTAATAACAATAGTTCCTCCATGATATTTTAAAACCCCTGACATAAGGTTTCAAACCTAGCCAATTAAAATAAAAAAAAAACATTGAATTTTTTAAATAGGATAATAATCAAAGTGGTAGGGCAAGAACATAAGGTTTCAAACCTAGCCAATTAAAATAAAAACACAAAAATTTACACCTAATAATCGAAGTGGTAGGGAAAGAACTATTGTGATTGTAGTGAAACATGACCCTAGAAATTGTTGGGATACCATTTGTTAAGAACCTTAAATCATAATATTGAAGTGTAGGTCTCTTCGAGAGGATAACCTCCTTAAATACTTTGATTCAACATGCAAAAATATACATTCATTTATTCCCCTTATATTTTAAAGAAACATTTCATGCAACCCTAACCTAACGCTCAAGATTTGGGTTACATGTAAAGTACCACCCAGGATAGAATATTCTACCAACAAATAGTTATATTCTTTATAACTAGATTTTGGGATACCATTTGTTAAGAACCTTAAATAATAATATTGAAGTGTGGTCCTCTTCGAGAGGAGAACCTCCTTCAATACTTTGATTCAACATGTAAAAATATAAATTCATTTATTCCCCTTATATTTTAAAGATACATTTCATGCAACCCTAACCTAACGCTCAAGATTTGGCTTACATGCAAAGTGCCACCCAAGCTATAATATTATACCAAAAAATAGTTATATTCTTTATAACGGTTACATGAAATAGCCCCACTTGTCTAGGCACCTCAAATGCCACATACCATTGAAAAATATTATAAAATATCATTGTAATAGGGTCTCCACAATGGAAATGGGATCATTACATAATAATGTTAGAATTACATAATAATATTAGGATGGGGTCCTAACATACATATGCTATCCAATTCTAGTGAATGCTCTAGATCTCATAGCTTCCATGGCTAAAATAACTCTTAGTGCTACTCATACTCACCTTCCTACCTTTGATTGGTATAACAAAAATCCATTTAATAGCTTTGTGTATACCCTCATTTTACCTCTACATTGAGTCATGCAAAGTATATATGATAAACTTAAGTGAAGTCTAAGTTTCACCACACAATCCCATCCTTATAAGGATTTTAAATTTTTTTCCAATTAAATATTTATGTCTCCTTTTAATCCTCCTATTAATCCCTGAGTGGGGGTACATTCTTTCAAATTCGATATACATTTAATCATTTAAAAAATCCCTGAGTCAACTTAAAAAAAAATAGAATAGAACCTATCCCTTATCATTTCAAAGGTGAATAGATCATAAATAGATTTCTTATGAAGAGAGGAATTCTGCCCAATTTTCCTTGACCTTAATTGATGAAGGGGCTAGTACAAAAAATAATAATATTAATAATTAAATAAATGATTAAATTGGAATTTATATCTACTAATTATTTTCTATGTTATCTTGGCACCATACTCATCTTGTGTTTGTCATGGTACTTTGCCATACATAAAAATCAAACCTTCACAAACATATACATAACATTAATGTATTTAATATCATTATTTATCATATAATAATAAATGCATCATCCAAATATTGACACCTAAATCACATCAAGGTGTTATTTATTACAAGTGGTTAATAGTATATCCTGTAGCATTAGCATATCTCATCACTATTATTTTGACCATCAACCCAATTCTCAAGCAAACAAATGAGGATGTAAAGTCTTTATACTTTTTTTATTGTTTGAAGTAGTACTTTGTTTTCTATTGGTATCCTATGAGACTTTAACCTACTTGATAGTTTGATTTTGAAGATTGAGAATATTTCTTTCTAGAATACATACAAGTTTCAACCTTAGAGTTTCTTTACATTTAAACTATAAATCATGTCAATCCAATACATATGCAACATTAAGAATTTAAGAATTAAGTTAAGAAATTTAGAGTACATCATCAATTAACTAACAAAGTAGAAGGTGAAGCCAAGTGTAAGCTACTTGACTTATTAATTTGAGTACATTAAATGGTGTCATGTATCATGTTATAGTTTAAAATATTTTCCAAAGTTAATTTAGCGTTTATAGGGATTAACACAACAAGATATTACTGTGCATTGAAAAAATTCTTAGTGATTGTCACAAATTAGCATAGCTAAGTTTTTGGTCAAAATATTATTTCATATTAATCTAATCCATGTTAATTTCTAATCATATTCATATAGCAATTCAATTCTAACTATAACCTATGTTTGAGCCTAACTTAATGGAATCTAGCATTAAATATTCAAATAGTGTTATTCTAGTCGAGGAATGATAGATTTTATTATATGTGAACCCCACTAAATAAAGTTATCCCTATCATTAATGTTATTGATCCATTATATAAATTTTGATCATGTTCTCTAAAACCTAATTCACATATTTTATTTTTCTATTTATCTCTAGACAATATTGAATTTTATTCTAATTTCAAAGGCTATGAAATGATTTTTACAAATTATATATAAATGCATTATCTCATTTATCTGTAGATGGTATGAAGTGCTTAATTTTATTCAATTTCCAAAGGATTTATGAAGAGTTTCAAGAATCAAGCTATAAATACCTTATCTCAATTCAAGATAATAAATTTTAGATCCCATGTAACTACACCACTAATTACACAAATATTTTGATAATATTCTTAGACCCATCAGTCATATTTCCTAGTATATAAATACCACTTAAGTAAGTTTTCCTAACAATATCAAAATAGTGGCATGCCTATTTTAGGATTTAGGAAACCTACCTATAAAATACTTTGATAATGTTTATCGCTTATAGTTTGGAACTTTGTGATTTGATAAATCCCATTAAGGATGGTGATGTTCTACGTTAACCCACTAATATTCAAGTCACTTTGACAGAAACCTATTAATATTGTAATTTATTACATACCAAAATAGTAATATTTTCATATCATTATACATATTACCAAATACTAGATGTTTGCATAAAATATTTGGTGGCCTTCTTCCATGATGGTTTTTCAAATTTTGGAATATAGATCCTTACCTATGTTAGCTTTTGATGAGACTGTAGTGAAGGGAATAGAACCACAAGATGTAATATAACTAATCAAATATGACTATAAACTAATGGTACAATAATATGCAAGAATATAATAAGATGAACATCTACAAATAACTCATAAATATGCCATTAATGAAAGTTATGAAAATAGTACAATGCTATATAATGGAGGATATGAACACTCCATGAAAGGATATGAAAGGACTACATTATACCATACTACTAAACTATACCACACACTCTATATTTACTACTACTCTTAAAATCACTCACTATGAGGCCTTTATATAGGAATATAGATTCCTTGGTCCTTACTCTACCTAAGACTCATGTACATGTGGACTACATGCACATTTACAACTTGCACATTGAAACTTGTGCATTTATTACAATACTTGAAGTAACCAACTAACTTTACTCTAAAGTAAACTCCTACTCTAGTTATGTACCAAAGGTGGTACATTGATATGTACCCAATAATGTAATATATTCTCTAACACCCCCTATATTACATTAATTGGGTATTGAAGACTTTAGTCTTCAATATGGATCTTCGATCTTTAGATGTTCTTCAACTTGATTTGGTCCTTCTTCTTCTTCTTTTGTATTTTTTTTGTCTCTTATTGTCTTTCTTAGTCTAGTCTTTCTTAGTCTACTACTTTTTGTTGTTTCAAGGTAATTAGAAGAGTCTTTGATCTTGTAGTCTTCTAGGTATCTTTGATGAACTAGTGATCTCATAATCTTGCAATCCATAAGTGGATCAGCATTGCTTCCTTTTTTGTTCCTTGGTTTTCTGCATGGTTTGTTTTCTTGATCTTCAAAAATTTCAAGCTTGAACTCATTGTTAGTGGATGCTTCTGAAATAAGAACTTGGAAGAAATAATCTAATCTGAATATTAGTCTCTCCTCAAATATTTTATAGTACTTGTCTTTGTAGTAACAAAAGTAAGATGAATGATATTTCTCTCCACAATATTTACATGGGTGAAAACTCCAGCAATTTACCTTCTCATGCCCAAATTTGTTGCAATAGGTGCATAGCAAAGGTACCCCAACTTCTTTGTTATCTATTTTAGGAATATCATGTTTGTCTATTTTCTTGATGAAATAGTTAAACCATGTGTGTACAATTGAAGCTATGCCATATTTATTTCTTTTATAAAAATGTATGAGATCTTTTTATCAATATTCTTTTCTACCTTTTGAATATGATCTTCAATGTCCTCATTAGTGTAGTTATCATCAACTCCCTTTATTATCTTATTAGAGGATGTTCCTAA
This sequence comes from Wollemia nobilis, assembly GCA_028583015.1. Classification (NCBI taxonomy): domain Eukaryota; kingdom Viridiplantae; phylum Streptophyta; class Pinopsida; order Araucariales; family Araucariaceae; genus Wollemia; species Wollemia nobilis. The sequence continues at coordinate 12,171,096 of JAQPPZ010016881.1, forward strand.
AAGGTCTACTTTTGCCAAACTATTAGTTGATGAGTCTTCAGAGACCTTTTTAAATCCTATTGATTTTTCTTTTTCATTTGTCTCTTTATTATTATCATCCATTAGATTATTTGAATCATCAATCATGGCTTTAAGCCAAATTGGTATCTTTCTTACTCCTTTTCTAATTGCATTATTTAATGTGTTTTTGGAGTAGTCATCCTTGTAACCTCCTGGGGATAAGAGTAAGATATAAGCTTTATAAAGTGCTTAGTAAGTAATATTTCACCTTTTGGGTTGATTTTGTAATGTTTTTTAAATCAATAATCAACTCTTATTTTACCTTATCTCTCCTCATAAACTATGTACTTATCATTTTGAAGTTCTTTATGGTTGGATTTCTTGTTTCCCTTTAGTATGAGTATAAAACAAATGTAACCAATTAATTCCATTTTTAGATTCTTAATAAAATTCCTTCTTCTACCTTCAATAGTTTGATTTTCTAAATTCCAATTAGCTAAGATTTGTTGTAGTATACCTTATAACTCCCTACTTTTGGAATGTTAGAAAATAATGATAATAGTATTTACAAATTGATATTTGAGTTTACCAAGGTTGACAACCTTATATCTCCTACTTGGTTATTTGAAAATATTATAATATGAGAATGTTCTTCAATTATAATACCTTGAAATGGACTTGCTTTATAAATTACTAATGCTTGGTTAATGCTTGTTATTCCAACACAGTAGTAAATTTGACCATATATATAGCACCTTATAACTCTAATGTCACTTTAATTAAAGCAAGAAACTTTAATATCTAAATTACCTTAGTAATATAGTACATCGAGTTTCATAAGACTTCACTCTTCTCAACAAATATTTGGGTGATGTGTTTGCTATATGAAAATGAGCATTCAATGCTCTCCCTTTTGTGAAAGTCTTACCATGATCATCTCTGCTTTGACCTCTCTGTGCAAATGAACGTCTCTATTGAAACCGCATGTTATTGTCTTGATATTCTTGCTTTAATGTGAGAACATATTTCAACCTGAGTTATTAATAGTGTTATCTCCCCTATGTGGATTGCTTGAGGCATTATAACGACTTCTTGATGCTATAAACATGTGGTTCTTACTTTGTAGAGGTTACAATCTGTGTTCCAATACTTCAAGATGTAATGATTATCTCTTCCCTTAACGTTCCAAGGTGGATGTTACTTCTTCATTGGGCTTCTTATTTCAACCCTCCAATATGGACGTTACTCCTTCATTGGGCATCAAAATAATTGCTTCTATTCAACACTCTAAGGTGAGCATTACTCCTTCGCTGGGCTCCTGCATGAGCGTTATTGAAATATGTAATACTTATTTACATTGTACCAAGTGGAACTTGCATGTGCAGTTTTCCTCAATGTTCTTTTTATCCTTATATCTTCTCCAACATATGCAAGTTATTCAATATTTTCTCCAACGCTTTCCTCCTTACCAATGAGTGAAAGATTGAAATTTCTAGTGATGATTTCTTCAGGGTTGGCTCCAACTATGAATCTAATGTTACCCTTTTGGTAGATGATATGTCTTCACTCGATTGATGCTCTTGGTTGCTTCGATGGATCACTTCCTAGCTAGTAGTTTGATGCTTGATTGGGATAATACTTCATAGCCCATAGCCTTCAACTTGCTTTTATATAGTTTTTCTTGTTGTTGTTCTCCTTGATTTACAATAGGTATGTAATGGATGCAAATCTTTCTTATGTTATCATAGGTGGACATAGTTCATGGGTGCTTGCTTTAGTGACCGAGATGATGTTTCTAGACACCCAAAACCGGTGCTTATGAGCCCTAGGTTGGCTCATCTTCTACCTTCAATGATTTTCTAATAGCGGATGTTGTTGTATTAGTATCTTGAGACACTATATTTTGTCCTCTTTAGGAGGGATATGGTGCACCAATGTAATATAAACAAGATATTTTATTTTGCACCAGATTTTAGAGAGTTTATTATCTCATTTTGATGATATTTCCTCCTTTGATATGATGGCTCCTCACTGTATATCTTGAGGACTTATGTAGATCGATATGAAGCTTTTCCTTTTCTTATTAGATATGGCCACTACTTTCTCTAATTCTTAAGAGTAATGTATTGTTGCCTTTCTTATTAGACAACACTAGTATCCAATTCCTTCACTTGGATAATTTAGTAACAATGAATCCAAGCTAATAATCATGTAAACAATATGCTCTTGAGAGATTAATCTTTGCACTAACTTTTACCTTCACTGAAACACTTAGTGCACCTCTAATAAGCTTTAAGAGAAACTAATATAGTGCAACTACAATCTCCTTATTACTCCTTAAAAGTAACTTGTAATATGCACTAATTATAACTCTTAAAGAACTCTCAAATGCTCTATAATATCTGCAACTTAATGTAGTCTTATTTTCTATAACTAGATAATAGGAATATGATATTTATCTTTCTTTCAAAATATATCTAACTTATATTTTAATGTGTAGGTAATAACCCTTAATAGAAACTATCTTATGCACTTCCTTTGAAGACTATAATATGAAACCTTCCCTTTGCAACTTCTTGAAACTCTAATAAGGTGCTTAATGGAATTAAATAACTAAAGTTCAACTAATAAACCTATTTGCACCCAAGTTTCTTACCTTAATAAACTCTATAGATGAAGGATTGCAAGGTGATTAGATTCACCTTTTTGCTACCTTTAACTGGATGAATTTGTATCTCTACTTGGCTATCTGAAAAAACTTTCTTCTCAATAATCTAAAATTCTTGAGGTCTTCACCAATATCCTTTAAAATTTGGTAAACTCCTTGCCAAATCCTTCTTCCTTAGGCTTGTTGTTGGATGGTGATAATTATCCCAATTTCTTTACTATCAAGAAATCCTTGGTGGTAAATTTTTACAATGAGTTCTAGGAATTCTTTTAATGGCCGTCTCTAGATCTCCTTTAATGAGGTTCACCAAGCCTCCTCCTTATTTATCCTTCAGACATTACCAAGATCTCCAATATTACAACTTCTTATGGTCTTCCAAATGAGACATTTCCTTCAAACTTCTACTATGGAAGTTTTGGTAATGAAATATTCTTCTCAAATCTCTAAAATATGCTATTTCTTAAGTCTAGAATGGGACTTTTTCTAGTCCTTCACTCTATAATCTATAGTCTTTAATGGAGATCACCAACCTCCAATATTCCAAAACTAGGAGTTTTTTAATGGGACCTTCTAAGGGTCTCTTCAACTTCTTTAGGGTGAAGTCTTCAATCTGCAATGGATATCACCAATATCCTATATTCACTAGGACTCTTCTCTAGAGTCTTATTGAATCAGTAGTAAGGCTACTATGGCATTTTATTCTGCAATCTTCAGGTTTTGATCTTCAATGGAGATCACCAATATCCAATTTCTTCCTGGAATCATCTCTAGAGTCTCTTCTTCCTTGATTCTGCAATAAGGCTACTGTGGCCTTTTATTATTTTGAACTTTGTAGGTCTACAACTCTTATAGTGGAACCTTTTTTTAGAAATCTAAAATATTCAGTCTTCTACTTGTTGTTGAAAGTGCTAGAATGATTCTAATTAAGATATTTTTCCTAGATCTATTGAGGAAGCTTCCTAACTTTCTCTGAATCTCCTTTTCCTGCAACAAGATGTTAGAAACTAGAATGGAAGAATTTATAATTTTGGAGATAATGAACTTCACTAGTTGATTTGTCAATCTAGTGGAATGTATGTTGAGTCCTAGTCTTCATGACTACAACCTTGTGGAAAGACTCTAGCCAAATGTAATATTAAAAATTCTATAAAAGGGATTTTTGGATTTCTCTCAACCTCACTTGTGGCTCTCCCTATTTCCTATCTGATCTACCATGTGCTCTGATACCACTATTAGCTTTTGATAAAATTGTAGTGCAGAGAATACAACCACAAGATGCAATAGAACTAATATGAGATGACTATAAGGTAATGGCACAATAATATGCTAGAAAATAATAAGATGAACATCTGCAAATAACTCATAAATATGTCAACCCATGAGGGATATTTTAGTGGTAAATTCTTGGGTTTTCATCGAGGAGATCCGAGTTCAAACCCTGGTAAGAGGGAATTGGGACCCCTTATAAAAACTCGTGTAAAATTAATTTTTAATCCCATAAGGGGGACGAATGTCCAAGGTTCAAGTATTGGGCCTCACCAAACTAGGTGGTTGTTCATATTCCAATGTGTTCCCAGTGTCATAAAGGATTCACCATGAATGAGGCTTAGTGGTTATAGGGGTGGACTGCATGGATTACCGTGGTGGCTATCAATTCCACTAGGTTAATAAAAAAAACTCAAAAATATACCATTAATGAAAGTGATGAAAATAGTACAATGTTATATAATGGAGTACATGAACACTCCATGAAAGAATATAATAGGACTACATTGTATCATACTACTAAACTATACCACACACTCTCTATATTTACTACTGCTCTTAAAACCACTCACTCTAAGGCATTTATATAGGAAGATAGATTCCTTGGCCCTTACTCTATCTAAGACTCATGTACATGTGGATTACATGCACATTTACAACTTGCACATTGATACTTGTGCATTTATTACAATACTTGAAGTAACCATCTAAATTTACTCTAAAGTAATCTTCTACTCTAGTTATGTACCAAAGGTGGTACATTTATATGTACCCAATAATGTAATATATTATCTAACAACCTAGAACATCTTAAATTCATTCAATTCAAAATCAAATCCTTTGAACTGTACATCCTAGGGCCATTTCTTTATTTTCTTGTAAAGGACATCCTTTATTAGTTTATTGATAATTTATTGCTTAAGGGTGGTTCAATAACTTTTCATAGCTACAAAAAAACTTTACCTTCTCAAAACGTATACCTCTTAGTTGTATCTACCTTTTATATAATTTATTCTAAATTTGTAATCACTTAAAATTTCAACCAATGCCATTGTTAATTCTTCTCGATGGGTTGTATTGAAAAACATTTTAAAAGGTGATGATCCATTATGAGCTCAAATGGATTTTCTAACAAGAAATATTATCACATTTTTAAAGTATATAGTATCATTGTTGGTTATAAATGATGTGTAGGATAGTTTCATTCATAATACTTTATTTTTTGTGAATAATATATTACAATATGCTCTTCTTAGAGAAGCACATAATCTAATATGTCCAAGGATGCATTTGTACCCACCATAAACTTTCCATTCATATCAAGGACCAAAATAATAGAGCTATGGTAAATTATTTTAACTCATTAGATGTTGTTGGGACTGAAAATATGAGATGTATTGATACAAAAAATGGATTACAATACATAGGCATAAGCCTATATGAAAATATGATATGTGTCACATGTTGGAAAATAAAATACTTCTTATTTATTCTATTGAGAGGCCTTGCTTAAATAGCAAGTGCATACAATATGATCCATTGGATCATAACTAACTGAGTTGATCTCAACCACTCAAACTTATCCTAGTAACAACTTAGGATATGATATACTCTAATAAATGCTTCTTTGTAGTTGATTGTTCATTCAAACTTTTTATCTTTACATTAGAGGTATGTAATATGATTTGTAATTTGTGAGAAATTCTAAATAAATAAATGATAATAATTAGTTAATTCCATGAAAATTCTCACCTCAACAACATTTCAAGGATCAAGAATTTGTATAGTATCCTATATCTTATTTATATTAACGATAATTTCTTATTTAAAAATAATGTCTTGAATACTTAATATTTTTATGAAAAATCAACACCTAGACAAATTTGCATATAGTTTTATTTCCTTGAGATAATGAATTATAGTTCTTAAATTCTCAACGTGTTCAAATTTATTCCTATAATATATTAGAATATCATCCATAAATACACAAAAATTATTAAGGAAATATGGGAAGACACTATTCATTATATTTATATATCTTGTCAATGCATTGGTTAACCCAATTCGTACTATTGTAAACTTGTTTTGGCTATATTAGGAATGAAATATTATGTTAGGTACATCTATTTCCTTGATCCTTAGTGATATCTAGATGTTGAATCAAATCTAGAAAATATTGCAGCTCCCTTTAGTTAGTTACACAAATCATCCATGCTAGTTATAATATGTTGACTAATTTTTTTTTCTTTAGAATCTTGTAATCCACACATATTGTAATGTTTGATATTCTTTCTTAACAAAAATTATTAAATATCCCCATGGAGATACACTAAGACATATGAGTACTTTTTCAACAATACATATACTTATAATTTTATTTCTTGTAATTCAATTAGCATCATACAATATGGGACCTATGATAAGGTTTTAATTTTGAAACTATTAATTTTGAAGTCAAAGTTTGTCTAGGAGAGAAACTAGGAGGTTTATAAGAACATACACATTTAGACTCAATCAACAATAGATAATGGTATAGTTTATTTTTACTTTACTCGGTTCTTAATACTTGAAACATTAAATGTGGATATTCCCTTTGTGTGGCCCTCTTGAGTTGCATGGATATCATAAATACATTTGACAATTATTTTTTATTCCTTCTAGGATTATTAGTTGACCTTATTAATTATTTTTTTATGTATTCACCATGGCCTAAATTTGGCAGTGTCATTGTTGATTAGTTATAGATAATTCCTCTAATAATATCATCTACAAAAAATCCAACATCTTATCCTTAGATCATTTGTGCATTTCTATTTGATCTCACTCTATAGCTAACATGTCATGACATTATATTTGTTGCATATATTAATATGATAGAGCTACAATTCATGATGCTTTAGAAAATCCCCTAGTTTTAACAATGAATCCTTTCCCAAATTTCATTTATTGATCTATTTTTGTTGAAAAATATTTATGAGGTTTTGTATTCACTACAATATGTCCCTTTGCTATATTTCACACCAATTTATAGTAATGAATAGAAGTAATTCATTCACTCATATCTTATGTTGAAATAATAAAATAACAAAAGAGAGAGTGAAAGACACACAAATGATGGTTGCCCTTGAAATCCATATATAGTCACTATATTATATATGGATGAGGATCACAAAAATCTAATATAATGTATGGAGTGGATGGGAGGCATTTATACCAATACTAAAACCCAAAACACATAATCAAGTTAATCTAAGTTGATATAGTAAGTAGGATTTAGGTTAATTACAAGTTATAAGTCAATGGTTTAACCTTTACAAGGTTAACCATATCCTTAGGTCATATATATAATAATTGAATACATTGTACAATGATTACCCTTAGGATTACATAAAAGTATATCATACAATGTTGTCCTTAATTGTAAGTCAAATTACAACTTTTAACACTCCCTCATAAGTTGAACTAAGGGGCCAATAACAAAATACATTAGTAACAATAACATCTTCCCCCCATAATGGTTTCTCTAGTGGACCTTAATACTTAAGGAAAACTCATTTGAATCCCTCTAATCATTGGTAAGTCCACTTATGTGAATATGCCCTTGAACTTGCACACGAATCTCTTTAGGCTGGACCTAGTCATCACAACCAATATTATACATTCCCAAAAATCTATAAAGAACACACCCTTTGCAACTCTATAAGAGAGGGGTAAACCAAGAGTACACCCTCTTAGAAATTTCTCCAATATTCTATAGTTTTATAGTACACTTCACCTTATTTAGAAAATTGATATTGCCCTTAGACCACCTGACTATCATCACCAAAAGAGGCTTTACATGAATGTATTTATGAGAAGGCCCATTATAAATTTCCAAGAGTACATAGACAAAAAATATAAGAGAATAAATCATGAATTATTGGATATTTATGCATAAAGTGAAGCAATAGTCTAAACATATGATAGGAAGAGGCTATATTGACAAGAACAAATCTTGAGTCATTTTCTAAATACCTCCAAAATACCTAATAACTACTTATAATGTCATAAATCTAATTGTCTCTCCCATGAACATGGAGCAAAGATTCAAATTGCATAACATATTTTAAATATTTCCATTTAAAATAGAACAATAGGCTTTAAGGGCTATCACACACAATTTGGCCCCCAAATATATAATAGATCCTTGGATTGATAACATCATTGTGAAGATCTCAAAAAATCATGCAATTTAAAAAGGAGGTTCAAAATTCTTATATATGAAAAATTTATGGTTGTAAAAAGTTTATTTTCTAATAGACCTCAAAAAATAAAAATCTAGTCCCTCAAACCTTAGAAATGTTATATCCAACAATGATTCACCTTGAATTTTCCACTAATTTTTTGATTATTGCCATTGATAATTCACCACCTATCTTCTATTGAATGTTAAAGGATAATGAGTTTTAGAACATGTCAAGGTATGATTTATTGATTTGATATAAATAGGTAAAAATATAGGTTTTATGACACAAAATAAGGCCATGTCAATTGCCACATCATCCAAGGATTCATATCATCCATTCATAAGTGACAAGATACTCAAAGTTTGAACCTAGGTCAACCAAGAGCTAAGACCTTCATGCTTGCCAAGTCAACAATGCTTACATTCAAAATCAAAAGTTGCTACCTATAGGAAACTAAAGGACCCTATCAACTTATAGACCAAAATAATATGAAAAGGTTCCTAACAATAAGATTTGAAAGTTAGACCTCTTGCTCCTAATGCATTCATGCTGATCGGCATGGCCACAACTATAGTCATATTGATATCAATGGTATCTCCTTGAAGACAACCATTTTACCCATATAAAAGTTATCATGTTTGCCAAAATGGGAAGGCATGGGTTTCAAAATTGTGATCTACTTTCCCACATACACAAGCCAACATCCTCATGACTAGGTTATCAATCTATTAAGCTATTTAATAAGTGATGAGATATCTTATCCATTTCACATCCATTCTATAAATAGCAATAAAAATGAAGTGCTTTGGATTGAACCCATGACCTAAATAAGGAATAATTCTTACACATGCTCATTTATCTACCTTAGTGCATTCTATTTGTGCAAAAAAATGTTTCCTCTCCTTAAATAAGGGCATTGTGCTTCCACCATAGAAAGAGCACCAAAATTTTAAATGAGAGGCATGCACATGAAATTCAAATTTTGCATATTTAAATTCAAATACATAGCATCCACTCCTATTCCTTTGTATAAAGTGTCATGGCCTCTTTGTGAGAAATAAGAAAGATAGAATATGGATTAAAAATATGTATACAAACCTCTATGGAAATGAAGTTGAGAGTGTAGTAGAAATAAATTATCTAAGGTAGAAGAATGAGTGGAAAAAAATATGATGAAATATCCTTTTTACCTCTTATAAAAAAAACACTTATGAATATTTAAAAAGTAATTCACCTTAGAATTTGAAAGAAGCATTGGAGGCTCTAAATAAAATTTCTATGCAATCTAGTTATGTCGCTCTATACCCGCTCTAATACCATGTTTGATTTTACACCAAATTTTAGTAATGAACAAAAGCAATCCATTCAATAAAATATTATATGGAAAGTATAAAAGGACAAAAGATAAATTGAAAGACATACAAATAATGGGTACCCTTGGGCACAACAAATAATCACTATGTTATCTATAGACAAGTATCATAATACTTTGATACAATAGATGGAGTGGATGGGGCTATTTATACCAATACCAAAGCCTTAAATATATAATAAAATTAACCTAAGCTAACATAAAAAGTATGCTTTAAGTTAATTATAAGTTGTAAGTTAAAGGTTCAACCTTGACAAGGTTAACCATGGCTCATAGGGCATACATAAATAATAATTAAATGCGTTATCAATTATTTCCCTTAGGATTACACAAAAGTACATCATACAATGTTAGCCATATCCCTAAGTTAGATTACAACTTTTGACATCCTTTAAATATGGAAGTATATATTGTCGTAGCCTATCATGCCTTCACTAACTTTGGCTTGTAGTGCAACTATTCTTTTTACTTTTCAGCCTCCCAACTAGCCTTCTTCAAAGTTTCTAGCTTATACTTATCATTCCCATGGTGATGTTATGATTAAGCCCAATCATAAACTTCTACACATTGATTTATTCATCTTTGACATACAATGAATATTACAGTAAGGTAAGGAATTTATATTGATACTTACCATTATCATGATTTCTTGTCATAACTATTAAAATTTTGTAGCTTTCACTAATAATATTGAGCATCCAAGTTATTATCATAGAATATTTCCTAGATCATATTTATATCCTTTTATATACATCTAAAATAGTCTTATGATATTACCACCATATTGCCACATCTTCTTCCAAGAAAAAATATCAAATGTCACCATATTATTTTCATTGAAGTCATAAACGAAGAAGTATTTCTTCATGAACAAAATCCATGTTTCTACTACTTTATCGATATTTCCCTTAATATCTACATTGATTATTTTAAAGTGAAATCTGTAAATCAAATCAATTATGGGTAAAAACCATCAACTCATGACCAATTAGTTTGCTTACTTCTTGACTCATGTGTTGTCTTTGGCATTGGGATTATTCTTCTTGAACCATCAACCATTGTTGTAAATTATCAATTTTATTGTATTATCATTAAATTAATCCATCAATCAAGTAATTGTAAGATCATAAAGAGGATATTTTATGACTTGTCACTCAATCTCTTTTCATAGAATTTTTATTCTAATATTCAAATAATTAAGACATGTATTTTTATTACCTAGTATCAAAGATCATTTTGGCACATAGATTATCTTGGTCTTAGTCCACTCCTTGATTATTCCCTAACCTTCCACTCTTCATATTTATGACATATTGAGTATGAAATGAGTTCCAATTATATTAATTTTAAAGCACACAATGTTAAAAACCTTATGCATTGATACTAAGTGTAATACTCAGATTCTTCTAAACAAAATTAGGGCACAATTTTCATTTTTTAAAAACTATTTAAATTTATTTTCTAATAACCTTGTGTTATCAGAGTTCTATTTAGGCATGAAAACTATAATTTCATATAGGTAACCATAAAATTAATTCATAAAATAAAATTATAGTCTTAACTATAATAACAATCCATTCATTTCATCATAAGGTACAAATTTTAGACCTAGGCCAATGAAGTAATAATTGTTATATTTTACATTTATCATGCTATATAAGTACAAAAAATTAAATAAGTATAATCAACTAGAAAGTTTACAAATCCCTCATCACATATTGATTCATAAAACATCTAGTCATCAATACATTACCACCTATGAGTATATAACTTATGGTATAATTTAATCTACATATTATAGATCCATATAATAACCAAAACCATCATCTTAATGTAACTATAGTACAATAAGATTTGAATTATTTAAGTCATACATCAAGCCCTACCACAATAAACATTTTTCATTTCCCCTTGATGCACTTCCATCCCATTAGGGTTGATGTACTTTCATCGTGGTTTCTAAGGTTTGGATAGGGTTAAATAAGTTTCTAACTAAAAATATGGCATAAAGAAATTTCAACTTCTTTGAGATCTAAATTAATGGATTGGCATTAAGTATAAAAACCCTCATGCCACCTTGATCCAATTGATAACATCATCAAGTCATTTATTTTCTCCTTGATGTAGTAGACTATATTACCACATGCAATGATACGACAACCTATCCTAGTTTGATATCATTAAGGAACATTGAAGCGTTATTGTCATCATGGACAATTCATTGAGTAAGTTGATAAATTCATAAGTCCTAAAGAGAATATGATATTTTTCAATGTCTCTTAACATGAAATAAAAGGTTAAAAGTACACATTTAAGCTTGTATGACTTTTAGAGTAATTAACTTATCATAAAAATGTTAAAAATGCAATATGATTTATAGCCAAGGTCAACATTGTATAATGTAATATTGTATGGGCCTAAGGGAAATAATTATACATTTGTATTTAATTTATTGTAATATTTTATTATGTAAGCCCTATGGATCTTAGTTAAAATTGTTATGGTTAAACCCATTTTATAACTTGTAATTAACCTTAAATCCCTCTTATTATGTCAGTTTAGGTTAAAATCTTCTATCTAATTAGGGATTTGATATTGGTATAAGTACCCCTATCACTTGATCCATTTTATTGGAGTGATGTGATTCTTATCCATGGATAAGACAATGATTATTTATGGTGTTTATGGGTACCCAACAATTTATATGTGATGCAGGAGCATCCAGCGATGTAAGAGTGATATTGCATCACCTAAATTTGTATTTGTTTCATTTTGTTCTAAAGATTGTTTAGTTTTTTATAGGATGGAGAAATAGAGCAAACGTTGAAAGAATCATCCAAATATCCTGAGTGATTTTAGAGATATGTAAATTTTAAGGTCTTCTACCCTATCAAAACTAGTGAAAATCCTGCTAGTAAAACTTGGAGGTCAATTTTGAAGGCCTTAGAGGCCTTTTTAAGGGCTGAAATATGGTGGTAATTGCTTTAGCACATTATTGGGCCGCAAACCCCTTTGAGATATTTCCTAAAACATGCACCAAAAATTGTTTCAAGAAATGAGCGATGAGTTATGACCTCGGGAAGTTTGCCCTCGAAATTCAAATTTCAAATAGATTGTTCTAGGTGGGAAAAGGGGAAACAGGGTATTTGGGGGGGAATTTCGAATTTGTATGGCATTGGTATCTGTAAGCTCCATTCTCCTCAGCAAGGAATATCATAAAACCTTTGCATTTTCTCTATTTTTGTGGATTGTATGTGTTTTGGTTAATGCAACTCTGCTTCAATATGTCTCTTTTTCTTTCATTATTTTTAGATTTTTTTTATAAGATTTGAGTGGATGGATTTCTTTTGTTCATTTTTGGAAATAGGAGTGAATTCCAACATGGTATCAGAGTGGGTATGGCGTAGCATTGCTTGATCATGTAGAAATTTCACTCTAAGCCTCTAATTCCTCTTTCAAATTCTAGGAGAAACTTCTTTTTTAAAATTTCATAAGCATTATTAGCACAATAAGTTAAGAGGAGATTTTATCATATCCCTTTTCACCATCCATGCTTCTAGCATGTTTGAAATTTTTGAGGTTATTCATTCTAAAATTGAAATGTTTAACGAAAATATTATTGCTGCAAAATTCAAATTTATTTTGATGCCTTTTTTTAAAGGGGTCGATGCTTGTTTTCATGCCCTCTTTTTGAAGAGAAAGCACCCCTTTTGAATAGGTGGTAGGATACTCTAATCCAATAAGTGAGAATGTACCCTTATATATCTAAGGGATGAATTATAATGATGAGGAGATGCTTTATTAAGGTTATACAATAGAGAGGTAGTAGGGTTCATTCACAACAGGTCTTTTTCTCTATTTGCATAATAATTAGACCAATTTTCCTCTTCCTCAAGAATTCTATATCATTTCCCATGAAATGGAAGGACAACTGGTAAGACTTATAACTTTACATATTCGACAAGAGGTCATAGGATAAAATTCATGACCCCACTTTTTTGGCTTCTTTGTTGCATTTGTTGCGAATAATTTGTATCTTCAAGAAGTAAACACAACTCAATTCCAAATGGAAAATAGTAGAGAAGTAGCTACTCGTGCTCTATGTAAGATTTTGTTTTCCCTTTGTTATAGGTTTAATTTTATATATGTCAATTTTTTTACATGCTCATCATGACAAAAACAACACTATCTATGGAGGCACTAGTCCCTTGGTCATCATAGCAGGTTTGGTTGAGTTGGCTATGTAGAGGGTGTAAAGAATTTGACAAAGAGGTGGGATCATGTTTGAATCTATGACCTCTCTTTTATAGAGGCATCAATGCACAATATTTTAAAGGTATATTTTGATATAAGTGAGAAGAGGATAAATGAATCAAAGGTAGCATTGGATCATTCATTACCTAAATATTTTTGTTAGGAGAAGGACTAAGTTTACTTCCTAGAAGCATTCTTTGGCATGGTCTCAATGATGATCTTTTACCTAGCCAATGTGGTGACTAACATGACATCCCTTTATACCACATAACATAAATATATATATATATATATATAAAATATATATATATATATATATATATATATATATATATATATACCTCTTGCACTAATGATATTGAAACAAGTATCGATAAGGATAAGGGCTGAGTTTTATTCATAGAAGCATTCTTTGGTATGGTCTCAATGATGGTATTTTGTTTGGTCAATGTGGTGACTAACATGTGACTAACATACCATACCTTTGTACCACATAACATAATTATATATTTTTGTGTGTATGTGTGTGTGTGTGTGTGTGCGTGCACGCATGTGTGTGTGTATGTATGTATGTATATGTATATGTATATGTATACCCCTTGCACTAATGAGACTAAAACAAGTATCGATAAGTGAACAAAGCAGAGTTTAAGTGGTAAAAAACAATGGATTGCACCAACAAATTGGATAATGACAATTGGAAGGTCAATATTTGTTTTTCCATATCTAATGTTTTGGGCTTTAATTTTTATATTTTTGAGGTCCATTAGGAAAAACCTTAGGAGGCCATAACTTTTGCATATGGAAGTATTTTGAACCCTTGTCTTAAAATTGCATAATTTTTTGAATTCTATGCATTAGTAGTATTAGTTCAAGGACATGTTATAGTGTTAGGGGTCAAAGTATATAAAATAAATCATCAAACACTTGTTACACAAGCAAAATTAAAATATTTGGTCAACTCAAATGATTGGCTTATTACAGAGTAAGAAAATTGTGGCACATATTTTGATAAGATAAAGTAATAGTCCTTAATGAATAAACTTTCCAACATAAGCAAGAAGAAGCTCTTGGTCTATTCTCCTTTTTTATTGAAACAATATTACTTTTCCATATAAAAGAATATAATGAACCTATCCATGCATGGTCAAAATTGTATGAGTTATTTGGGAAAGTAAATATAACTAAATTAAGTTGTTTGGAATTAAATATTTCTTCTCTTAGATTGGTTGAGTCTTATAACATTAAGGACTATATTATGAGATTTAAGGCATTAGGAGAAGATATTGCATCCTCAATAGATAAAAGAGAAGATGATGCAATATGTGTGAAAATTATCCTTGCCAATATTTGTCCTTTTTAGATGTTGAACGTCATGGTTCATATGATTCCTATGTTCTTGGAATCACAAAATATTCTTACTTTTAATCAACTTTTCTTTCTTCTAGTTCATTTTCATGTAGTAATGAGTAATTGTGGTGGTGCCTCATAAGTAAATGCTTATGCAAATAAATTCAAACCTAAGGAATCTAAGACCCAAGGGACCAAGGACTAGTCTAAGTCTTCAAAGAAGTCAAAGGTAATTTATGGATATTGCAAGAATGAAGGACATCCAACCAAGAATTGCTTCCTAAAATTTCAAAGGATTAGAAATGAGTTTCTAAATATGGGTGGATGTATTCTAGATAATGGGGAGGATTTGGAAGGATCTTCCTCAACTATAGAGTCCCACTAGAACATCAAATATGAAGGTAAGATATCATTGTCACTAATATTTTCTCTCTTTGGACTCTCAATTCAGATTATGAGAAGTTGTTGAAATTGTAATTTGACTTATGGTCAAAGCTTACTTATATGATTTAATATTGGATAGGCTTTAGGGAAATGTGTAATTCTGTTTAATTTATCATAATATTTATTATGTAATCCCTATGGGTTGTAATTAACCTTATGGTTAAACCCATATTATAACTTGTAATTAAACTTAAAGCACTCTTGTTATGTCATATTAGGTTGAACTCTTTTATATAATTGGGGATTTGGTATTGGTATAAATACCCACTACCACTCCATCCATTGTATTAAAGTATTTTAATTTTTATCCACAAATAATATAGTGATTATTTATGGTGTCTATCGATGCCCAAAATTTTTTGTGTCTCTTTTCCTTTATTTTGTCCTTGTATGCTTTAAGTATAAGGTTTGAGTGGATGTATTGCTTCTATTCATTTTTGGAAATAGGTGTGAATTCCAACATAAAAGAGTTAAAAGTTTTTTTGGTAGGTTAAAATTATATTAAAAGCGGGTTTCGAAGGGACCCCAAAACCTTTTTACAACAGGTCAATTGACCAAACCAAAAGTCAAGAACAATCGATTTGAAGAATCCCGCCCAACGAAAAATAGACAATTTGGAAAAACCCACCTAGAAAGAATAAACAATTTTGAAAGATCCCGCCTAGCGGGAAACCACCAGTTTTGAAAAATCCCACCTACCGAAAAACCACCAATTTTGAAAAATACCGCCTAGTGGGAAACCACCAATTTTGAAACATCTCACCTAATAGGAAAACATGTAGGATGATAAATTTGAAGATCCCACCCAGTGGGAAGTAGCCAAAAACCACCAGATTGAAAATCTCGCTCAACGGGAAAACCAGTGGATTTGGAAAATCCCACCCAACGGGAAAACCAAAAGAAAAAATAAATTGAGAAACCCCGCCCCACAGGAAAACCAACAGGTATGGAGAGTCCCGCCCAACAGGAAAACCAACAGAAAATTGGGTTTGAAAAATCTTGCCCAGTGGGAAAACCAGCAGGTTTGGAAAATCTTGCCCAATAGGAAAACTAGCAGAAGAATGGATTTGGGAAACTGCAGCACTGGAATCCCACCAACAGGAGTACGAGGAAGCTGGAAGAAGCTAGGGAAAACAAAAATAGACACAAAGAAATGATCTCAGAAGCCACAAAGGACTAGAAACCCACCATTCTTGCTCATGAAAAGTTCTAGGGAACTGGACCTAGGACTGCAAACAACTTAGGAAAAAGAAGAGGTCCCCCCCAAGGCCAATAACAAGCTCTGAGAGTCCACCAAGAAGTAGGACCAAAAAGTAGAAGCCCCAGAATAGGAAACTTAAATGAAAACCTACAAAGCCCAGGCAGAAAGTGGAAACAAGCACAAAGATGGGATCCTTGAAAGCCCAAATTGAAGGATCCAAGGGTCTGCATGTATTGATCATAGGTCCTCTCCCCAAGATCAAGACATGCAGCAGAAAATCCAAAGCACCCTAGCAAAAAGGACCAGGAATCCCCATCCTTGCACATGAACAACTTCAAGGAACTAGGACTAGGGCTGGGAACAACTCAAGCATAGGAAGAGGCCCCCCCAAGGCCATGCAAATGCTCAAAGCGTCCACCAAGTAGTAGATCCAACAAGAATCCCTCGAATAGGAAATCAAACGTGGTCCCACCCAAAGGGATGAGACCACCAGCAACCAAAGGCATCCTAGAGAGGAAACACGAGCAAAGAGGAAATTGGCCCCCCAGACCAACCTCGATGAAGAGAGAACCTCACGGGATGCACTAGGAAGCAAACGAGAACCCAACCTGCAACCACCATAGACCAAGAAAGCCTTGGGAATTGGATCCTAGTAACAACCTATGAAAAAACCCCAGGGGAAATCCTGAGGGAGATCAGGGACAGGATCCCAGGAACATGCAGGAAACCCTAGAAGATGTATTGAAACTTGTTGCATATATATATATCTGATGTTTTGTTATATATATAATATTTTGTTGTACACATTTTCTTTTATATGATTTCATGATGAAATTGTTGTTTATATGTTGATGATAGTTACTTGTATTTGTGAAAATACTCTACATGATTTATTATCTAGTAAATATGGATTTCAATAAATAAGCTAACACAGGGACTATGTTAAATCTAAGGGGGAAGTATGTCACATCCCCACTGCTAGTGATTAATTTTCTTGGAAGAATGTGATTTTGCGGTTAATGTTTGTGGTGCAGGTGTAGGATTTGAGGCAGATAGTGAAGAGAGCACCCACCCCATTGACCGAGATAGAAAAATAAAAATGCCAGGTGAGTGGTTATGATGTTGTGCCCTGAGCACCTTGGTCTATGGGTACATGAAAGCCCATCGTAGGTTTTTATTGCATTATGCCTGTCATGACCGACTGAATGTTTGCATGCTAATTTGATGTTCTTTGATTGTTGTCATTTAAAATGATAATTTTAAAAATGTATATATACATTTTTTTATATAGATATACAAGCATAGAAATAAAATAAAGTAAAATAAAAATAAAATTATAGTTACCAAAAATCCATAACCATGGAAATTAAATATAAGAATAATAGAAATAATAATATTTAAAAATATATATAATAATTAAATCATAGTAGATACAAATATATAAATAAAAATAAAATATAAAATAATGAAGTTTAACTTCATTGGAGAATAAACTTAAGTGTGCTTGAGTAAAGGACAAAAGTAAGAAAGGGCCTATGACTTTAAGCCAAAGTTTAATTAAAACTAAATAAATAATAAACAAGAAGCTTGGGAAGCCTAAGTAAAATTTAAAATTTAAGAGAAGCCATACGTGAATACATGGAAGTCGTTCGTATGTTCTTTCTGGAAAACTCTTGAAGTGTCCTCTTCCTATTAATCATCTTCTCTTATAAAAGAAAATGAATTGGCTGAAGGTGGATATAGAGGGAAGTGAGGTGAAGGAGCTCTCACTGAGTTGTGGAGGCCAACGTTCGTCTGCGAAAGGAAAATTCACATAAGGAAGGACTGATTTTTCTGTGTGAAAAGGTCAGAGTCTATCATCCTATAAAAGGAAGTGTTATTCAATGTATTATAAATATTAAAATCTGGATTGGAAAATAATTTACATAGTGTTCGTAAAAGCAAATCCCATTCTTCTTAAGCCGGACTATAAGAATTCTATAATTAAATAATTAAACTGTAGAGATTGGATATATGGTGTGACACTGAGTTGATATGAGTTCTATTTTTATTATTAATTAATATGCAAAATCTGCTACTTAGGAATTATGTTGGTTTGATAATTCAGTTACCCATTAATCAGTAACCATGTTGTAGATTGTTGGACTGGTTGAGCAGCTGTGTTGCTATGAGTAGTATATAAGTCTGTGTAATACAATCTTGGAAGGGGTTTTCAGACTTTCTAAGTTAAATATAATAACTTTAACTTAAAATAAATTAATTATACTAAGAAACGAAAAGGAAATAAATGGCTTCAGCCTTGCACGAATGTTGCAATTGTTTTTCTAATTGTGCTCATTTGGTGTTTATGTTGGTTTCTTATTTGCTGCATGGTAATGCTAAAACCGTTCCTTTTACAATATTTGAGACTGTGTGTTACTGCTGCAAATGCATGTTTGAGGTATGCATGGGAATGCCATTTAGTTTTCATGGGCCAAGTCTGAGCCAAAATTCCTAGCCTCCGCTCTCGTCCGATGAATGTAGGTGGGCGCTGGAGGACAATACCTTTCCTAATAGGGGAGTGTATCGACTAAGGTTCGAGTAGAAGTCGTATGTCAGAGTGGGAAAACCTGAAAGATAGCCTAGGAAAGCTAAATTTATTACTGCTGTGAAGAGAATGGAAACATTTTTAGATTAATTCTCTTATTTCAATGTTGTAGAAAACATTTAAAATTTGGTAATGTGGATATGAGTTTTGATGTCAATTTAAACATTAACTCTTCAGAACTCAACGTGGTTTGGTCTATCGTTGAGGAGAAATAATTCCGTGATTTCTTTTGATATGCTTATTTTCATTCCACTCATAGATTGTTTCTAACCTGAAGTTGGATGTATTGTATATTCAATTAATGGGCTAGAGGATGTCTTTCTTTAAGATTGCATTTTTCATTTAAAAGGTGATATGAAAAGTTTAACATGGGATAAATTTTAGTTTCAATATAATTGGTATTGAACTTTGTAGATATCATTTGCATTAAATATGGTATTGCACTTTGTTGTTTGTATAAGTTTGAAGTAAGATTAAAATAAACAGGTATATATCATATACTTTAGGTAGGTGGGATTGAAATTCATGTTCACCTTATAACTAAATATTTAACTTTGATATATATGTTAGAATAAATTATGGTAAGCTTAGTCAAAACTTAAGAATGCTATAATTTGAAATTATAAAACCTGTGCATGATATTTCTTTAGTTATAGTTATTTTATACTTTTTGATGATTTAAATTTAACCAGAGAACATGTTATAAATTATTTCTATATGTTATTCTTAAAAAGTGTATGATATTAAAGGATATTAATTGATGTATTTGTATTTAATTATTTTTAAATAAATTATCTTGAAACTGTTGAAAGGTGTTTATGTGTTAATGATATGATTACTTTTTTATTCTTAACCAGAGTAGAAAAGTGGAATATCACTTAAATAATTCCCTTAAAGTATAAAGAAAAAGAAACATTAAAAACCCTTTTTCCATTTGATGAAAAACCATTTCTTCTTGTGATGAAAAGTCGAGTTAGGGTTTTTTCTACCCATCCATATTAAGTCACGAGGTGACTTATGTGAGACTGAGTCACTGTTCTTCGATTACTTTTGGATAGTGGTCCTAGCCATTGAGAGTAACGAGTGACGGTATGGGACGTCGCTCTAGGTGAATAGTCTATTAGTGGTGCTGATAATCATCATTTTCCTCAGGCTGGGGAGATGCCAACACATTGCATGGCTAGAGGGCTACCCATGCTAATGGCATATCTAGCGATAGATGGTTATGGGCAACATTGTTGTCAGTATGAAAGAGAATTTTATTATCTAGCCATAGGCCATGTGATGGTCGGTTCTAGTCAATCCTTAGCTGAAGGTCATTGACTAGCACCGGCATACGAATGCTGGTTCCAAAGAAATAATTGGGCACTCGAAGAGTTGTGAGTTCTTTTGACTTTGTACAAGAGAAATAGCATACCCCGTTCAGGTGATATAGGCCCTGGACGGATAACCCTTCGTCGGATTTCAAAAAGACTCATGTAAGGAGTCAAAAATCCTACATGGCGAATCACGGGATTAGGCCAGTCTCGAGCACTTAAGACACCAGATGCAATGATGGTTACTCTTGAAGTGTGTATATTGTATGTCTGAGCTAACGTTATGATGGGTTACAAGCAAAGTGTTCATGTTTTTAAAATAAAATGTTTAGTGTTGAAAATTTTGGGTTGCTACACTAGTAGAATAGTTGCAATAGTCATCTATAACATCAAAATACCTTGGTGTTACAATAGATCTAAGACCAAATATCCACTCAAGTAAAAAATAACCATTATGCAATAATTTTCCTTAGATATAATTTATAACGAGAAATCTATTTTTACTCACCAATAGAGAATTTCACTTTGTTTTCTCATAATGTTTAATAATTATGTTGAAAAGAGATTCAAAATTCTAATAATATCACATATTTATTTCTAAAATACCTAACTTATGACATGTTGTAGTAAGAAACATCCATTTATCCTATAAAATGTCATTATGATATAATGCGTTCATACGAAACTCTTAGAACTTCCTTACAATTAATACTATAATCACTAATTACAAGAGTAAATTCTTTTCATAAAACCAAAATTTTAAAAGGATTTTCAAATGTTCATTCAATTTTCATGCATGCCTATATGGGTATGCTAACTATTGGTTATTTTGATGAAATTAGTCTATTCTACTAAAAAATCACATAAACATTCCATTTTAGTCAAAGACTTCACAATTACTAAGCAACATTAACTTTTGCTCAGGCATTCATAGTTTATTTGACAAGTATATTAGACATCGATGGTATAAAGTCAATCAAACTAGTAGATCCTTCATTTTCTATATCCAATGATTGACTCAAATTCTCCATTCTTTTAACGTATTTATTATAGAATTCAACTCCACAAAGATCTCAACATATGTCATATATAAAAGGATACAAAACTAATAAACAAAATACCACTCCTAATTTATTTTATCTTATTATAAAATGATAAGAACACCTTATGACGGAAGTAAGCTACAAGGTAAATACACATTAAAATGATCCCATATATAAATAAATGCATCAATGTTCCCTCTTTTTTTCCATTATAATTATCTCATGCAAGTTAACAAAATAGTTTTTTAATATTGTAAATAAAGTACATAAAAAGTATTTTGAGAGTAATATTTATTTTGATATCAGTGTAAGCAAATCATTTTACATATAATATTTTTAAACCCCTTTTTTTATGTTACAACAAGATTCATCAAGGATCAAACAAACAACCATTATAGAAACCCATCTCAAAGATTAACCATGATATAATAATATATAGTGGCATCAATATTTTTTAACTTATAAAACATACTATAAGAATTTCCTCATGGAAAGCATCCAATAAGACAAGCAATAGTAGGCATTACAAGGCATGGCATTACCTAGTATGTATGCTACCAAATTCCAATGAATACTTCAAGTCTCACAACTTTCATGACTCAATTTGTTCCTAATGTTGCTTGTCGCCATCCCTATAGCTATAATTAGTATAAGAAAAATATAATTTAATAGCTTCGTCCATGCCCCATTTGACCTTTGAACTAATTTGTATAGCTCATTAGCAATAAGTAGAACTATTAGCTCGACTAATATATTTAAATTTTAATCAAGAATCGATAATGGAGAATGAAAGGAAAAGAATCCTACAACCCTAGGAGAAACAATTTGAACTAAAAATTATGTAAAATAATAAAAAATGATCAAGTGTGGAAGCTTCCAAATCATTAGCCAAGATCTTGATTTGTCATTTTCTCTTTATAATCATGATTATGTCTAGATTTGCTAAAATGGATTAAGTATGGAAGCTCTTAATTTGTCAACCAAGCTCCTAATTCATCATTAAATCAAGAAAATTGATGAACAATAAGTGATGGGCATGTAATTTAAGACATAATTTTCAATAAAATGGATTTAAAATCGATATTTTTTATTATAGTGGTGAATGTAAAAGGTTAACTAGTTTTGCTTAGAAAATTTGGGGTAAAACCCTTCTTGTAAATAGGAGCCATGGGTTTATGTAACAACCCAATTTCTGCCCACTTGGTTGTCCAATCACCCCAAGTCTACCCACTTGGTTGTCCAAAATAGAGGTTACAGTAAGAGAATTTTTTTCTTTTTATTTTATTCTTTTCTAATTTATTTTCTAGTATGAGCATGTTAGAACCATATTCATGAGTGTCATTCCGCTATAGTAGAAATACTCATGAGATCTAGATTGGCCAAATCTTGTATAGTTACATATTTTGAACTTCACTCTCCACCCAAGATACCAAGTTCAGGCACGGGGTTTCTTTTCCTCTAGGGTCCATAACACCTAGAGGTGTGGCGCATATTTTCCCCATGTCTTGACATGAAATCATTTATATATGTTCCATATTTATGTCATGTAAGACTTAGTACATACATGCTCAAGCTAGACGATCAACCATCCTCCATGGAACATCGTCTAGGGTCTTACCAATACCCTGGTAACTACCCGGTGTTTTGGTGTTGATTAACCAACATGATGTCCCATACCATCGTGTTGTCGGTATTACCTAGTCAAGCACAATTCACCACTCATTATTAGCAGGGATAACCTAGAAGAGATGCCCATACAATCCTTTGTTACCTCCCGTTCTGAAATTTTCCCATTAGAAGTACAGTTAGAGCCCTAATTTATAATTATTGCCTATCCGCAAGCACCATTAATAATTGTCTTCACAAGATTGTCCTTCCCACAATATTGAAATAATGACAAGGTTGTCATGCCCACAACCTTAGGTTGCGAGTTAAGATTGTCCTTCCCACAATCTTGGATTCTCTTAAACAAAGTCTTAACTAAGGTTTGAATTATTTAGAAAATTTTAACTATGCAAAGGTTTGTAAACAAACACAATTTCCTAATCGATCATGAATTTTACTATATATTATAAGATTTCTAGTTTCCATATGTCTACTTATATGTTTATCACTAAGATAGAATAAAAGTCAGAGGACTTTGGAAACATTGCAATTGAAACTAAAGAATCTTAAATCCACAATAATAATTTGTTTTATGATTTCTTTTTATTTTATTATCTATTGGAGTAGGTGCTACTCTAAAATTTAATTGTAAAACATTTCCTTTTCCTATATTACACTATAGAATTTTACTACATAACCATGAAATAGAGCGGACTACTCATATCAGTTTAAGTATGGTGGCAACTACTCTATTGTTTTAAATTTAATATTTAATCTAAATGAGTTTAAAAAGAAGTTTGATTCATTCTGTTTTTAATTAAGAAAAGTAATACAACTTTGGCATTTCTTGTAAAGAAACCTAACTCCAAAACACCTATGTCATAATGCACGCCTATTTAAAGTAATTCCAATATGCAACTAACATACACAAGTAAGTTTCATTTAGACATCAATCTATTATCTCTTTTCAACTTATACGCAGATAATTATCATAATAACAAATCTCCTAAGTATTCTAGAACGCGTTTTGATTTAAAGTCGACTCTTCTATTTTCTGGATTGAAAACAATACTATCATTGCTTACTTTAAAATAGATTTCCTAATTGTTTTTCCACATTTCCAATATATTTATCCTTAAACATAAGCTCTATTTAAAGACTAAAAATAAATATAATTAAATATTATACTGAAAAATATATTTAGGTCCATTATTTCACCCTACGGATGGATAGTTTCCTTAAACTACCATGGTGATTCTAATTTATTTAGTTTAATCAATCTAAAACCTTATACATCCATAATGTGCTGGTTTGGTCTAAAAACTTATGTTTTAAAGCATCAACTCTTCTGTAATCTTATATCCTAAACAAAGAATTGTACGAGGCAATATCTACTGTACACGAATGGAGAGTTTCAAGTTTGTAAAAAAAATTGACGTTGTAAATTTCATTTGAAGTGTTTTTCATCAACCAAAATGTTCACAATATGGCAAATGATTTGAAATATATAAAACTCATCATACAATCAACATTACTTTTTTGGTAATATTATCGTCCATATTTGACTGCTTTCAATGGCATTGGAAACATGCATAATATAAAAGCATATAAAATAGTCAGTCAATATATTGTGAAGAAATAAAACATAATTTAATAGTTTTTAATATTCAAATTAATCTCCACATCAAATGGATATATCATTAAAAAATACAGTGTATATGTAAAATGCAAGTCGCACCATGTTCACAGAATTCTGCCATGCATGTCCTCTGGCTACGTATTCAAAATACAAATACATAATTTCAATTTCAGCCATGCATTTCCCAGGAGCTACGTATTCAAATACAAATACATGATATCAAATTTGTCTTTGCTCTTTTATTAACCCAGAATCTGGCATTCCACGAAGTAATATTATCAAGTTTCTATAAAATTATAATAATTTTTTTCCAGCTTAAATGTAGCTCTTGACAACTGAACGCAGAAAAAACAGCCAATAGGTAACAAGCAAAATAGTTTTGCAATGTTCCTCAGAGTTCTTCATTTTCATGTCACGATGGTTTCCCAAGGGTCAGAGTGGTCAATCTACCATGACATGCAGCTAATCCTATTATGCATACATTATTTTCATTCCCAGCACAGCATGCAAAATTTTAAGAGTTACCCAACACATCATAAGCTTTCCAACATGGCATGCAAGTATCACAATATTTCTCAAAACAACACCCCAACATAAATCAAGTTCAAGATAGGATAAATTTTGTCTTAGGTTCACAACCAACTAGGTTCACAACCATCCATTAATGCTTTTTTTTCCAAAAATTCCTTCAAATGCATGCATCACATACCAAACATTCCCCATATTTGCACAGGAAATATTTCAATTTCCCTTCAATATACGATGTAATTAATATTCTATATTCGCACATAGAGCAGTCACATACAATATCTTTGAACTATTCATATAAATTTTCCCTATTTTACTTTTCTTAAAAAAAATTCCAAAACAGACTTATGGATTCTTTCCTCGCTTACAACGCCTTTCTCCCTTCATCGCTCTCCATGCTTTTTCTGAAACCATCCAGACCAGAACCATCCCTATCTTCGCCTTTCTTTCTCTAATTTAGAAGATGGTTCCCATTTTTTCACTTGCAACTAGCATTAGTTTTTAGACTCCTCTATCCAAGGTATGCCAGGTGGAATCCATTTTCATCCATGTTCAACAAACTTAAATTAAATAATAATTTCCCCAAAACAAATGTCGATTGTCCCAAATTTCTACCTTTTAAATAATGCAATGCCATGACTCTTGAATATTCACATTATTATTATATATTAATATATATTATTATTTATAATATTTCATTTACCTTATTATAGAACAAACAATTATTATTTGTTTTTAATACATTCATATATATATATATATATTAAATAAATAAATTCCTCAAAGCACACATTAATATATTTATATATATAATTACTAATTATCTTACTTTGCCCCTTTACCTTCCCTTTCAGTTCTTAGAACAATAATAATCATATCATTATTCCACATTCATTCTATTATTTAAAACTATGGCTCCCATGCATTTATGCATTTTCATTGTCAATCAACATTTTAAACTATGACTCCCATGCATTTAAGCATTTTCATTGACAACTAAAATATCATAAAATTATAATTTGACAAGCATCAAACATTCCTACAAATTCAACTACATGATATGCAACTACATGGACCGCTGGCAAATGCATTGCCTATAGGGTTCTTTGTCCCTATCAATCGATGAATACACCATCGCTCATCATTTCCCTTGACTTACCTTGCATCGGATAATCATTTTGCCTATTCAGGAGACAAACTTCCTTTGCATTATCCCCACCAGTAACAATACCTGTCCCCTACATCCACAAATACATTAGCAGTATCTCATCTTTGCAGATAAATTATGCATATAATGAAGTAGGTTTTTGGTGGGTTATTATAGTTTATTTGTAATCATATTTTGGCCATTTGAGAAAATCAGATATACACTTTGTGGACTCCAAATTGTTCTTTTAAACTCATTATAGGAATAATAGAAAAATTATGTATAAAATTTTCTTTCTAATTGTAGCACTACTATTTTAGATTGTGGAATGCATAGTGATTGTAGAACTACCCTTCTATTTTCTAGTCTTTTCCTTCTACTATTTCAATTTCACACACATGGGAGCAAATTGATGTAGTTTGATACTTTCATGTGTTGATTAACCATGCACTCTCCTTGCTACAATCAAGGTTGTATTTTATTTTCATTATTTTTATTTTAGTCTCTCACACCCTTACCTTATCACATTTACTTTTCTTTTATTTACTTTCTACATTGGTTTAGAGTATATTAGCAAGGTTAATGGGGAGTTGGCAATAAATATGGAGGTCAAAGGGGGTACAAAATTCCTTATTTTTATTGTTGAAATAGACTTGTGTGCATAATTTCAATGGTTTATAGCATGCTTGGTGGGACCAAGGGCCTAATTTCCATGTTAAAATCAGGCCTAATCCCTTATTTTAAGTTGAATTTCATTTAAAGGTTTTAGTTTTTGCATTGATTTACATATAAACATCATTAGTTTGTTAAATCTATTATTTTGTGGCCTTGAATTTACAAGTATCTTCATGGAATGGTGACATTGTTATGAAACTCAACCAAATTCAATCCATGCTTCAAGAGTTTCGCCTAAGGGAGAAAATAGCAATTTGGTTCCCTTCTTGACCAAAAACTATGATTATCTACTGGCAAAAGCAATTCACTATCTTTTGAAAAAAGAATTCCATCTTTTTTTTTTCTGATTAGTTGATAGAAGGGGTTTTGAAAGGATCCTTGAACCTTTTACTATAAAAACACAACAAAAGAAACTATCTCCAAGAGACAAACATAGAACAAAAAAATTTGGGAGACAATATCCATAGGACCATCTAAGCAGGGAGACAAACTCACTAGAAATTTTGAAAAGAGTTTTCCTACCAATGGAAACCTTCACCATCAAGCTGAAATAAATAAACTACACCTATAGTTCAAAAAATTGAAAAGATATTTCCCACCCAGGAAAACCTTCACCAAAAAATTTGAAAAGAGGTTTCCCACCTAGGGAAACCTTCACTAGCAAGCTAAAATAGAGAAACTGCACCTATAGTTCAAAAATTTGAAAAGAGGTTTCCCACCCAGGGAAACCTTCACCAGCAAGCTAAACCAGAGAAACTACACCAACAATTTAAGAATTTGAAAAGAGGTTTCTCGCCCAGAGAAACCTTCACCAATAAGATAAATCAAAAGGAAATAAATGAAACTAAGGGTTGGTTGTAAAGGATGTCCCAAAAGGATGCAAACTAATAACACACCTCCACCACCCACTAGGATCCATCCAAACACCTAACCATGAAGCCAAAACCAGAACCCCTCCTCTATAGCCATTGTGGAAGCACCAGGTCCCCCTCAAGACCAATCAAATCTATAGAGAATAGGTTTCAAAGGAACAAACTCCTCATCAAATAAAAAATAGACCCCAACTCCCT
The DNA here is from genome assembly GCA_028583015.1 of Wollemia nobilis. Classification (NCBI taxonomy): domain Eukaryota; kingdom Viridiplantae; phylum Streptophyta; class Pinopsida; order Araucariales; family Araucariaceae; genus Wollemia; species Wollemia nobilis. Next base: position 12,199,487 of record JAQPPZ010016881.1, read on the forward strand.
AAGTTCATGCCATGGAGCCAATACTAAAACCCCTCTAATACGACTATCATGAAATCATGAGGTCTCTCCCCTGATAAGACAAGAAAAATTATAGAGAAAGGCTCACCAAAGATCCCCCAACATGGGCAAAGGACCAAGGCTATCTTACCAAGAGGTGACCTTCGAAACCCCTTCTCCATGGGTATTGTGGAAGCCCAAGGTCTCCCTCCCAAGACCGTAAACAACCATAGATAAAAAGGTCTATTAAAACACCTCTCACATAGACTACACAGGGCCACAACCCTTTTTGACCATTACAAGACCATAAGGCCATCCAAAAAAACCTTCCTCCACATCATGAAGCACTTGGTCTCACCCTAAATACCAACCAAAATCATGGAGAAAAAACCACTGAACTACCTCACACATCGAGTAAGGAGAGGATGAACCAACCATGAAAGAGGTGCTACTGATCCACATCAAAAAAATCCATGCTCACCAGCCTTGATAGCACCAAAAGAGCATCACAAAAATAGAGGAAATCCACCCAAAAATCACCTCCAAAGAAGCCAGACAAGAAATCAACCTAAGATCAACTTAGGATTAGAGCAAGGGAGGGAGCAAGAAATTTGAAACAATGCCCCCCTACCCAGAGTAGGAGGCCTCCTCCTCCCCCTTCAAAATTCCATATTTGGACTAAGATAGTGATTTGGTATTTTTAATGAGTGATTCACTCAACAATAACAAAAAAAATCTATGTAAGAAAGTAGCTAATCACCATTTTTGGACTAACAATTTTCCCATATTGCAAAAATAGCAATTCATTTTCTTTATTTTTAAAAAATTTCAAATTCAATTTTTGAGTGAATCACCATTTTTTTGGCTGAATAATAAGGGGTTGTACTTGGTTCCCCCACCCTTGAAAAATTACAACTCTCTTCTTTATAGCTTAAGAGTCTACAAATAGATACACTTCTCATCTCAATTGAGATGTTATAGGTAGAAGCCTACATCATTTTACATAAAATGTCTAAATTTTTTATTTACATTTTCTAGATCTTTTCAATTTTCTATATGAATACAAATATTCCAAAATTTAGCATCCTTATTGATATTTTCTATAGAAGCCTTCACAATACCAAAACTTCACCTCTACTATCTATGCATTGCATCTTAGTAGAGTAATATTTCCAAAATATTGCACTATCATAGTCCGCTTTACAAAATCTGGATTGCTAGTTTCCTTCCTAAAACACAAGTGCAACCAAAAAAATTATAATTAATAGTTTATACGAAAACACATTATTGTTACAAAAGAAAGTATATAATACCAATGGAAAACATTAAAATAAATCTTAATCATTATTTGATTCAAGCAATCAACATTTTCTTGTCAACTTCAACTAAACTTACTACTTCCTCTAACCATGGAAAGGAGAATTTAATTTCACGATCCTCAATCAAAACCCCTATATTGTCTAGCCAATCTACACATTTTTTTCCTTCCCTTAAAATATGTGTAAACTTGATATCTTCAAACTCTTTAGCAATATCTTGAATTTCCATAATTATCTCTTGTTTGTTCCATGGAGCCTTTGCTTTTCTCAAAATTGCATTTATTGCTATGACAGAATCACCTTCCATCCATGCTCTGTCCCATTTTATTTGTTTGCATATTATTAACCCTTCTAAATTTGACCAAACTTCAGCTTCATTATTTGTCTTAAATCCACTATTGAAAGCGTAATGAGATAAAATATTTTCTCTATTATTTTTAAGTATTCCTAGCAAATCACCATTTTTTAAAATAGTAATTCCTTAAATTTTCCAACGTCAATTTTTTTCTAAGTGAAATTTATGCAATTTGTCCAAACAAATTGGTGATTTGCTAATTTTGATAAATTCTCCAATTTTATCTTAAGTTTCTCTCATGTGCAGGTACTTAGTGGATGACAACTCCATTATGAAACCCAACAAAAATCAAACAAATCCAAAAAATCAATCTAGCCTTTCAAAAAATTTAGCTAAGTGTAAAATTAGTGATTTGTCATTTTCTGCTAAGTGATTCACCACTTGATTGTAAAATCTTTATATTTTGGTTAAAATAGTGATTTATTAGTTTTGGAGATACAATTTTTTTCTAAGTAAAAATTTGGCAATTCATTGTTTTTGCAAATTGGATTCAATCCAAAATAAGAATAGTGATTCAAAAGAGACAAAGTGATGATTTGCCATTTTTTTATGAAAACTATAATTGTGATTCACATATTCATTATAGAGTGTTTTTTTTTATTTCAAGAAAAAACCATAAAAAATCCTACCCCCTAAACAGGGGTATCATATGGCCTCTAGCCCTATCATTTACAAATATGGGATTCAAGTAGCATCATGGTGACTCCACTAGAGGGTAACCCTCAAATGATGCACATTATGTCATAGGTTTTGAATCCTCAATTTTTCTAGTGCCTGCAAAATCCCTAAGGTCAACATTGGTTTCTAAAAAATTTGAATGTCACTAAGGATCAATAAATTCCATAAGTTTTAGTAATTCCCTTAGAATTAGTTGAACATGCAAACTCATTAAATGATGTAGAATCCTATTCTACAACATGTATGTCAAATCTACTAATCAATACAAAGTCTAAATTAATAATTTGTGCAACAACGACAATAAGTGGATGCTCAAAATTCCTAAGTTGTGCAAAATCAACAATTTATTCAATATCTTTAACAACTACATAACTCAATGGGATAACCTATGTGCTAAATATTACATGAGCAAGGACAATATGATCCATAAATAGAGTATAGAAAAACACTCCAATTGCCTCAATTGATTTAACGATAAAGTCCAATGATGTCTGTGCAACAAAACTATCCAACTCATTTGACATAAACCTATCAATTCTGCAAGGGAAAGGTTCCATTCAAAATTAGTAGTTTTCCTACCATCTATAGCTTCCCCAAGGTCCACAACAATTTTTGTAGAGTTCAAATATCACTCAAGATAAAACGACTCCATAATAGCAACAAATCCCCTAGAATTAATAGGGCATGCAAAACTATCAAAAGGAATTTACCGACTCAAATATATTCTTTCAACCCTTGAGCCTTTTCACACATGAAATATGTTTATGACATGCAATTATGAACTTTAAGAGGAGAACCAATAGATTTTACCTTAGGGAGTCATGTAGGTGACCAACCAAGTGCATAACGATATGAGAAATATGAATTTAAAATTAAGTATACTCTAGTGTTTCATTTATAATATGGGATATGATTCGATAAATTGTGCTACAATCATCCATCATGTTGTGATAATGAATTGACAAGTAGCAAATTAGCTTGTAGTAGTACATCAACCCATTGTATTTAGTCAACCAATGGTTAATCAACTCATCATAAACCAACCATAGGTATATGAAGTGGATACATCTGAAGTCAATGTAGCACAAGCCTATATAGTACCTAAAATAGCTAAAATACATAAATGTTACCCTCTTATCCAAAGTGCATTACTATACAAACCTCATTTTGGTGAATATTCTTCTATGGGGAATACTTTGCCTAGTCACTAGGAACCATACTTATTTCATTCAAAAAGATAACCTAAGATGATAAAGGAAGGTTTAAATGTTAATGGATTAATGATTCCTATTGGAGAGTCCCAATCCTCCTATCAATGGGCATGTCTCCTATAGTCTAAGGAAAGACATGAAATTGAAAATAGTAATTATGAAGATAAATAATCAAAGGTCAAAGAGTATTGTAAATCATTTAATCCTCTTATACATGAGGATTCAAAGGCTATTGAATAATATAAGGTGTTTATTTTCCCATAGAAGAATAAAATTCTATAATGGGGGCAAGAATTGAGCCAAACTACAAGGAATTTGGTTTCCCCTTTGAGAATGAGAAGCCTATGGACGTAATAAAGGTAATTTTATAATAAAAACATGAGGTATTGGTGTTTCCCTCAATGATGAATTAGATCATACAAGAGAATTTGGGACATAATATAAAGAGAAAAGGATGTTTGAAAAGTCTAAAGAATTGACATATTAATCCCCTTTTATGAAATTATTTTACTTCTTTAAAGAGGATGTTCTAGAATAAAACCACCATATTCCTTCAATATTATATGAAACATAAAACTATGCAATACTTGAAGCACCTAGAATTGTAAAATGTCATCTTTCTCCCTAAGATATTGTTATGTGTGATCCTGAAATTAATAACCCCTTTGGACAAGTCTTTATATACTTACCAATATTTGAACTTTCTTCAATCAAAGGTTATAAAGGAGTGTTTTCCAAAGTATGAGGTATTTAGTTTCTCTTTAGAGGAAGAGGAGTTAATGGAGGAAATAGAGGTACATTTTCAATAAAAACATAAGGTATTGGTGTTTTCTCAAATGATGAATTGGAGCCTACATAAGTGATAGCGGAAGGAATTGAGCTAAAGAATCAAATATACAACTTTATTTTGGATAAATATAAGTTTGTAAGATTTAAAGAGATCTCTTGGGATCCTTATATATAAGTATTTTAATTTGAATATGAAAGCCTAGAAACAAACACCACTCAACATATAGAGAAGGATTCACCTATGAATCTTAAGGTTGTTTAGGTGAATCTAGAGAAATGGGCTATATTGAGAAACAAAAGGCCATGATTCTAGAAATGAGCCATTTTCTTACAATTCTAGGCATTATATCTAGGGTAAAATATTTATTCCAATAGTTTGGTGCTTTGAAGGGTGACGTTGAATTAGTTAAGGGACAACAACAAGAGAAACCATAATTATTGAGCAATGATATGTTGGTTGGTTGCATAAAGACATGACTCTAAACTAGTGGCCAACATCAAAGTTCATCATGGAATGCCATAGAAGGTGAGGAATATATCATAATTATAAGAACTCTAGTAACCACCCATGCTCCTATCCAAAAATGAGTATCATTTCTATGGTGGTTGGCATTAAAAGTTAGATCAAGAATAAATAATGAGAGAGAAAGTCATTCTAACTCTCCAAATATTGGTATTCACCCATGGTCTCTACTAATATTTTGATGAAATGTATTATCTTCTAGAGTGCATCGATGAAGTCCTAAATTGGGAAACCCCCCTTGGAAAAGGCCCTCCTTATGCACCATTAATGCTACTTGACTTGTTTTGTTCACATACATGTTGGAAGATTCTAAGTTGAAACATTGGTATTAGAAGGGAGGGAAACTATTTTCCTAAGCATATAAATGGGATTTATTTTTACTTAGTGAAATAGTTGCTAAAATACTTATTTATGTAACTTTATGTTCATATGTCTTTTATTTTCTATAAATATGTGTGAGAGAGAGAAAGAGAGGGGGAAAGAATCGTAATACCTTTAATGACTTAAGCAAAAGAAGGATTAAAAAAAGATAGAAGAATGATGGACAACCTTGAAGAGAATGACACCAAAATAAAAGAAGATTCACTTTCATCCATGTATTCAAAAGTATAAATTACTTTTACCATCTTCTCCATAACCATCTTCACATCACTTCCACCCTCTTTTTCTTTTATTCTTATCATTATTCTCTCTTCTTTTATTTCTTCTATTCCTATTTTTTGAATCCTCCTTACCACTTTGTTGTGACCATCTCACTTCAAATAAGCACAACCCTAGTCTTAGGGTCACCAATAAGTTTACCTACTCAAACATTAAGGCCATCCCTTCCTGTTAGGATCCCATCCTAACCCTTAATGTAATAACTTCCATGATGTAATAATTCCTAAAGAACGTCGGTAGTACCCATGATTAATATTTTGTAATGTTCTAAGTTTTAGCTTATGTAGTGCCTATGACAAATGGCACCCTTTTTATGTAACACATGGTAGATAGGTTATGTAAGATGGCCTTGTGCATGTAATTCAAGTGACATTGTGCATGTAATTCGAGTGGAACTATGCATGTAATTCGGGTGGCATTATGCATGTAATCCAAGCAGCATTTTGCATGTAAGCCAACCATGGAAGGGAACTCTTTAAATACCCGAGAAGGCACCAATGTATTCATATTTTTGCAAGTTAATGAAGTGTTGAAGGAGGTTGCCCCATCGAAGAGGCCTGCGATTCTATCTTATTGTGAGATTGTTCCTTTATGCTAATTTTTGTTATAATGTGTATTTTGTTTTGAATATTAATATGATGTTTATGTGAGTTTATTTCCAAGCAATTGTGTGAGAGTGTGTTTATTTGAGTTTATTTTATAGTAGGATCCTAAAAAGTGGTATTAGAGCACTTTCTAAGGCCAAGTTCTACTGCAACAGTAACGATTCTTGCTTGTTAGGTATAATCCCTTGTTATTTTCGTGTAAATTTTTTTTTACTATTATCAAAAAAAAAAAAAGGACATAGACTAGTAAAAAAAATAGTCTTTTTAGTTGAGTAGGTAGAAACCCTATGCCAAGGGTTTTAAAATATCATGAAGGATCTATCATTATTGGCTAAGCTAGATAGCCCATACAATATCTAGTGAAGTGAGGGGCAATCAGGCTCCAATACCCAGGCCTCAAACAAAACTCGTGCACGGACTTGAGCTCCCATGCATCTTCGGGTGTATCGGGAGACCATTCTAGGGTTAACAAAATTTTATCCAGTAGGAAGCTTATTGGCCTTGTATCATCCATAGTCCATGGGACATAGCATCCCGGACGATTACCCTCCCGTACTGTTAGAGAGGTAAATAGTGTGCTCAAGGGTATGTGTGGAATCCTCCTTAGGTAGTGGCCTAAAATATTAGTCCGAGCATTATTTTTCGTCACTGTGGTATAACAAAGGGCCTATGGGTGTTACATACTCCTTTTACTAGCATACCCTGGTTTTATTAAAACTTCAACCTACAAAAAAATCACAAACCAAAACTCCTTGTTCGTAAACCTGCATTCCAAATTCCTAAAAGTGAGCATATGAGAAAGAAATCCTCTACCAAGAAAATAACATAAATTGCATGAATTTGGGATAGAAAATGAGGGTGGCAGTTAAGTTGACAATATAGAGAATAACAGTCATATTTAAAGTGGCAGTAACAGTCAGGTCAGTCAGGTCAGCATAGTCCGGTCAAAAATTGCAGTTTTCAGTATTAGAACAGAACTGTCATAACAGTAACCTAGACAATACAGAGAATCTTTAGACTAGTGAGGTAAGTAGTGTCAGAGAGACTGTCAATGCTAGGCAAAAAATTGAGCGTGTGACCAGAGACTAATTATAGATAGTGCTCTAGTACCCAACTTTTGCACTGTAGCTCAGAATCCAAAACTGTAAACACCGTTAGACTCGACAAAACAAGAGTAAAAAAAAGAGTTTGGGGTGCCAAAAAGTAGTGTTGTGGGATATAGCTCATTGTGACCACATATTCAAGCTGATAATTTTGATATATATCACCCAAGAACTTTTTTGGAAACTTACTAAAAATAGTAAGTCCTGAAACCCAATTCTATTTTTAGTAACTGGTCACAAAAGGTTCCAAAATGGCCTAGGGTACCCGTGGACATCAAAAAGAGCTAGAACATATGGACTCCTTAACAAAAGCCATTGAGAATTTGAACTTAGCAATTTTATCCATTAGGGAAGAGGTCCTAGGTCTTTGTCTAGATCATGAGGCCACTAGCGCTCGCTTAGAAGAAACACAGATAGAAGTGGGTAGCAAGTTATAGAAGGGACCACTCAAAACAGAACACCAAGATGAAATCTCTACAAGGAATGACCATGACCTATCCTTTAAAATGCTAAAATTGGACTTCCCTCGATTTAATGGGAAGGATGTTTATGGGTGGTTATGTAGGGTTGATCAATTCTTTAGACTTCATAATATTCCCATATATCATCGAGTTCAGATGGATTCCTTCAATTTGGAATATGAGGCTCTACACTGGTTCCAGTGGTTATGTAATTCCAACCCAAATATCTCTTAGGAGGACTTTGAGTCCCAACTACTAACACAATTTGGGCCTAGTGAGTATGAGGACTTCACAGGGGACTTGACCAAACTACAAAAAACATCCTCAGTCCATGACTACTAAACTCAATTTGAAAAATTAGCCAATAAGACAAGAGGATTGATGGAAGGGTTCTTCACAAGTTGTTTTATCAATGGGTTAAAAGGGGATCTCCAAGCTGAAGTAAAGATGTTGAAACCACAGTCCATGATGGAAGCTATTAGTTTGGACCATCTGGCCGAATCTAAACTCTCAAACCAAAGGTGCCCATCGTGGTTTCCTAAAAACCGACCTTCATTTCCTTCGCGAACCCAAAATTCAATGGATAGTAAACCTACTACATCCAAGTGACTGACTACAGAGTAGATGGATGCACGTCATGACCAAGGATTATGTTATAATTGTGATGAATTTTGTTTAAAGGACATAAGTGTGCAAACAAAAGACTGTTCTTGATATATGTTGAGGAACCTGCTAAGAATGACTAGAGTGATGAGGATGAGGACCCTCCTGAAACACCTTCTCCACAGGAAGAATATACACAGGGGTCTAAGGTAGAGATTTTAGTCCATGCTCTTGTAGGCATTACCACTCCACAAACCATGAAAGTTGTGGGATTTTTCAAGGGCCAACATCTTACCATCCTTATTGATTCAGGAAGCACACACAACTTCATTGATCCTCGAGTTGCTAAGCGGGCAAATTGCTATATCCACACTTGTAATTCATTTGAGGTCATGGTAGCCAATGGGGGAACATTACCTTATAAAGGAAAATGTTGCAATGTCAAGATCATGATAGGGGACTATGAACTCAAGCAGGACATGTTTACCCTCCAGTTGGGAGGATGTGATATGGTTTTGGGATCTCAATGGTTGAGTATGTTGGGCACTATCAGTTGGAACTTTGCAGAACTTTGGATGCAATTATCCCAAAATGGATAGACACACTTATTCAAGGGCTCCCCTTCAGGAACACCTCACCTCATTAGTTCTAATCGTATGGAGAAATTTCTAAAGAAATCAAAACGTGGGGTCATTGCACAACTCTTCTCCATCCAACCAACCACTTCACTAATGGCTGAAATTCCATCAAACCTACAACTAGTTCTACACAAACATGATGATGTATTTGCAGAACCAACTACACTACCACCACGTCACTCTCATGACCATGCTATCCCATTGCTCTCGGGTAGTGCACCACCAAATATTAGGCCATATAGGTACCCTCATGCCATGAAATTGAAACTAGAAAAACTGGTACAAGAATTACTCAAGGTTGGTGTCATACGACCTAGTACTAGCCCCTAATCCTCACCTGTCCTACTTATTCCCAAGAAATATGGCTCATGGCGCCTATGTATTGACTACCGAGAACTCAATAAGACTATGGTCAAGGATAAATTTCCTATTCCAGTGGTTGATGAATTACTTGATGAACTACACGGGACCATGTATTTCACCAAGCTTGATCTCCACTCTAGGTACCATCAGATCCGACTCAAGGATGAGGACATCCCCAAAATTGCCTTTCACACTCATGAAGGTCATTATGAATTCTTGGTAATGCCATTTGGTCTCACAAATGCTCCTTCTACATTCCAAAGTCTTATGAACAACATATTCCGATCCTGTCTGTGGAAGTTCATCCTTGTGTTCTTTGATGAAATCTTGATTTACAACCACACATGGGAAGAGCACCTCAATCATGTGGATCAAAATTTATAGCTATTGGCAACCCATAACCTTTTGCCAAAAGGTCCAAGTATTCCTTTGGTCTGACTGGAGTAGAGTATCTAGGACACATTGTCTCACAGTATGGCTTCAAGGTTGACCCTAAGAATATTCAAGCAGTTCAAGAGTGGTCGAAACCTCACACCCTCAAGGGACTTCAAGGATTTTTAGGGCTTACGAGCTATTATCACAAATTTATCTGCAATTATGTGAAGATAGCTTCCCCCCTCACCTCCATGTTGAAAAAGGATTCATTCATTTGGATAGGGCTTGCTGACCAAGCCTTCATTGAACTCAAGCATGCTATGACCACCACTCCCATTTTAGCCATGCCAAATTTCTCTAAAATATTTGTCATTGAAAGTGATGCTTCTGGTCATGGTATTGGGATAGTATTGATGCAAGAAGGATGACATGTTTCTTTTACTAGCAAGGTACTCTCTGATCATAATCTGGGGAAATCCACACATGCTAAGGAAATGTTATCTGTATTGCATGCAGTCACACATTGGTGACCTTACCTCATTGGGCATCACTTCTCCATAAAAATCGACCATCAAAGTCTTAAATATTTTTTGGAACAAATATTTGCCACACCTGACCAACAAAAGTGGGTGTCTAAACTCATGGGCTATGATTATGATATCACCTACAAAAAGAGAAAGGAGAATATTGTGGTTGATGCTCTTTCTCACAAACTGGAGATCGTAAGTATGTTGTGTGCCATATCAGCACCACTCCCCCAATGGATTGATTCCTTGCGTCAAGAAGTACGTCAAGATGTAGATTTGCAAGCTTTGGTATCCTCACTAATGGATGATCCAGATTTTGCACTAGGGTATAGTTGGAATGGCCATGATCTATGCTACCATCAACGCTTGGTTCTGCCTCATAAGTCCCCACTTCGAGAGATCCTCATGAAGGAATTGCATGCCACTCCCTTTGCAGGCCATTCAGGGTTCCTTAAAACATATGAGCGACTCAAGCGCACCTTATTTTGGAAAGGTATGAAATGTGACATCCACTCTTTTGTTGCTGCCTATGACACATGTCAAAGGATGAAATGTGAAAAAGTGCGCTCCTCGAGCACTCTTCAGCCATTGCCTATCCCAAATTAGGTTTGGACTGACATCTCCATGTACTTTATAGAAGGGATCCCTAAATTTGGAGGCAAGTTAGTTATTTTTGTGGTAGTGGACTGCCTTTCAAAGTATGCTTACTTTTGTGCCCTTGCCCATCCTTATACAACATCCACTATTGCACAAATTTTTCTTGACTCCATATTTCGCCTTCATAGCATGCCCACTGTTGCAGGCCAAACAAGGTGAATGGTTTCCTATTTTTTTCACATGCCCGTGCATTTAATTATCAACCCAGGGAGCTTCGTAAACTTGCGAAGAGTTAGAATTAGGTTACTACAATACCACTGGAGGTGAATCTGCTAATCCTACATTTTGGGGGGTGTTCTTGAAATGGTTTGTCAATCATTCCCGCACTCCTCAATGATTTACATAAGAAGAACATAATTAAACCTACAGAAAATAAATCATGTACGTGTTCCTAAAAATAAATCTACTGCAAATGCTGGAACTAATAAACTAACAAAAATTCTTATGAAAGCAATAAACTAATTAAAATTAATAAACGAAAAGGAAATGGGGAAGAAATACTGGCTTGGAGTGGGCCCAGGCTCCAGCAGCTTCTTCTCGATCGAACATGCGCTTAGAACTTCTGGAACTTTAATATATTCGTCAACACACTACAATTTATCTTTGTACATCTAAATGGATCTTTATTTTATTTCTATATATTTCTCAAAACGATCTGCGTGTGTTTATATAACACACCCGTAGAACTTCTGTTACAGAAGTAGTTACAACAGTCGATCTGTCCCAGAATAAATCAAGACAGTCTGGTAAATGCAATCGACATCTAGTGTTTTGTTCTAATGGCGACATGTTCATTGTTCGGTTCGTGCTTTTCCTGGCATCAGTAAGACATTTCGATACGTTGGTGCAATCTCCAATTTAGCTCTACATGACGTAGAGCTGGAACTGCACCAGCCGCTGCTGTCCACGTCGTTCAAATTTGGTCAACGGGCAAAGAATCAGTGGTGCCTTCTGGTTGTGGGGAGGCGCTTGCCTTTTGCTAGCACCTTTCGACTGTGGGGAGGCGCTTGTCTTTGGTTGGCACCTTACGATTGTAGGGAGGTGCTTGTCTTTGGTTGGCACCTTTCGACTGCAAGGAGGCACTCGTATTTAGTTGGCGCCTTCCGACTGCAGGGAGGCGCTCGTATTCAGTTGGAGCATTTCGACTGTAGGGAGGCGCTCGTATTCAGTTGGCGCCTTCTAACTGCAGGGAGGAACTGGTATTCAGTTGGCACCTTCTGACTATAGGGAGGTGCTCGTATTCTCTTCATTAACCCTTGATGAAATAAAGTGCCAGGTCCATCAAAAGGACCTCGACCATTCCAAATCTAACTAAATCAACTGCAATTCCACAAAACATACTAAAAACACACAAATTAGATAACATGCATAATTATATCAAATATCTATATAATCATTCATAAAAGTATGCAATCCTTATTATACAGCCGCATATTGATCAAAGAAATATGTACAAAATATGAGCATTTCTGGTGCTCATCATCCCCCCACGCCTAACATATGCCACGCCCTTGTGGCATCCAAGCTGCAGGTAGCCCTCTAACTTTTCATCGTCACCATCTCTTGGAGGATTCTGCTGCCCCTGAGGCCCAAGTCTGCCTTTTCGTGCTGACATTTGAAGGTGTGGTTTGCCTTTGCCTATGGGAAACTGTGACTGTCAATTGTCCTCTTCTTATTCTGGCCACTACTGGTGGTGGTCTAGCCAACGTTGTTCCTGCTGATTGAAATGCAGCTTCGGTAGCTTTCCAGAGGTCGACATCTGGAGGTTTGACCACTGCCAGAGGGATATCCGAGTTATCCCCTCTGGAAGGCACTACTTGGGCCTTGTATAATCCGGTCACTTTAGGGGTAAGCCCTACATTCTCCTTTGCAATCGCAGCGGCCTCCAATTGTGGGCCATATACTCCCCACCATTCCAAGTACTTCCTCATCATGGAAGGCCACCCTCGGGATGAACCACAGATGTCCCAAAACTGGTTGTCTTCTGTCGAATTGACGCAGATGCCAGAATCTCCTTTTACCCTCAAGGATGCCTTCCTGGCCTCCTTGGTTGCTTTCATTTCGTTGCATCGTTGCTCAAAATATTTTTGCCTTTCGGCGAATGGCTGCATGTCCCATTCATCCTCTTCAGAGTCAGCGAAGGTCACTTTTGCCTTCTGTCGAGCCGTCTTGGGCCTCTTTGCCTTGGCTTCTATAGAAAATACGACGGCTTGGACAGGGGTCTCTCATTTCTCCTTCAGGGACTTCTCCTTGCTCTGAAGGATCGGTTGTGCTGCTCTCTTCGGGGGTGATCCTTTGTTCGCCTGTATACCTGGTGTTGACCCCTCAGAATCTTCTCCTTATTTAGGCCTGGGGAGGTCCTTCTTATCCTCTGGTCTTATCTGTTGCTGGAGACCTTCGTCCTGCTTTGTGTCACTCAGGACAATGATAGGGGGCATGGTAGGACTTCTTTTATTTTCACCCTTGAAAATAGAGGAATCTTCCCCTGCCTTCGGGCTGCTCTGTCAGGAATCTGATCGAATATCCCCTGAAGAGAATACCCGTTCGAAAGATGTGGGAGAGTTCATCGACACTTCTTTTGCCCAATCAATTTGAGTGGACACCTCATGTCTTGCTGTTCCTTTGTCCTGGAGCATTTGATTTTCCTCCTGCAACTGTCGGACCAGTTGCTCGAGCTAAGCAATTCGCCTATCTCTTTCCTCCATTTCCATTTTATGCTGGTTCTGGTAATCTTCTAGAATATGTTGTGCCATCCAGAAATCGATTTGCCATTCGAGTGCCTCCTCCAAGGCCGCATCGATCTGGTCATTACTCCTAGAAGTTCCTTCATTCTATGGGCTCCAGTTTGTTAATTCTCGAAGGGTTTGGGTAGCAACGTCTATCTCCGGGTCACTCTGTCCTTCCTCTATCGAGAGGAATCATCACAGATGTTTCCTCCTAGGGATTGGTTCGTCCTCACCACCAGCGAGTGGCACTCCTTCCTCCTCATACTCGGGCACTGGGGAATGCCCTCTGTCCTCTATGTCTTCGAGCACCGGTGACTGCTTTGCTCCTCCTAGAAAATAGGGCAACGCCAATTGCCCGATGTTTATTATCTCCTCTGCAGGGGATGCTTCGTCTTGCCCTAATTCGGAAACCACATTGTGTTGCTCTATTTGGTCGCCATCTCCCTCTGCGTCATGATTCTGTCCTTGTGCTTTTGCGTGGTGGACCAATGCCGATATCAGCCCATGGTGGGCTAAGGTGGACAGTGCCCCCTTCTGGTACCAAGCCACTTCATCTTTTAGAGCATTCACCAGGTAGAAAGGTATGTTTAATTTCCTCCCATGCACTAGGTGATTGATGAAGTGCAAATGATTAATGTGCAGATGGGTATACTTTCCTGTGCATGTGAAAAATCGAGCAATCTGCTCGAACATCTTTCGCATATTCATGGGGAGACTATTTTTGAGTAACCCCTCCCTGTCTATTTGCACATTTCCTCCTGGCAGTAGTATTTTGGCATATAGTTTTAACACTCCGCCCTTGTACATACATTCCCCTGTGAGAGGCAATCCAGTCGCCTGTGAGATGAACTCAGGGGTGACTAGAATTTCCACCCCTCGTACTTGGGCCGCATCGCCCCTCAAAGAGGCGGTGAATTCTCTAGCTGCCTCCATGTCTTGGCCCTGACTAACCAGGGTGCAGTATTCGAGCCACCCCTCGGCTTCGAATTGGGTCTTCACTGCCCCTCTGATCCCATCAGTATCACTGGGTTCATTCTTCTTGATCGCGTGGTTCTTGGACCTTCCTCCCATGGCACCTTCTGCTGTTGTATATATTTTTTTGTCCTTCCTTCTTCAAGAAGGCGCCTTATTATAGAAAAGATGCCTAACCCTAGCAATTATGGAAGATGCCCTATCATTGGCACATGATTCCGGCTATGGGGGGATACGATCTCTATGACGGCGGTATATTTTTTGGTACTGCGTATTTATAAATAATTATATAAATGATTTGATTTAGTATGCATGTACCTGATTCGTCGTTCTAGTCATTGTGGTAGCCGTTGATTTGCTGACTTGTGACACGAGGGAGGGGTATGGTCCTTTGATGCCACTCATTCGTGCGATGCTTCATTCCGCTCGAGGCATCCGATAGATGTAAATGTTGCATGCGGGAGGTGTTCTTTGGTACCTTTCCCATGTGGATGGTGTCCTTGTAGCACCTTTTCAATGTTGTCGATGCTCTTATTCGAACGAATGCACCTTTCGGTGCTACGAGGTGCCTCTGATTGGTGGGAGGCACTTTTGCTTGCATGCATCTTCCCAATGTGGGAGGTGCCTCCTTCTGGTTCACGCCTTCCCGATGTTGGAAGGCGTTCGTCTTGATGAATGTGCCTTCCTAATGTTGGAAGGCATATTCGGCTGGATGAATGCACCTTCTTGATGTTGGAAGGCGTCTCGGCTGGATGAATGCACCTTCCTGATGTTGGAAGGCATCTCGGCTGGATGAATGCGCCTTCTTGATGTTGGAAGGCATCTCGGCTGGATGAATGCGCCTTCTTGATGTTGGAAGGCGTCTCGGCTGGATGAATGCACCTTCTTGATGTTGGAAGGCGTATTCGTCGGTTTTTTTTTTTTTTAAGACTTGGTGCCTTCCTGCCATGGAAGGCGCCTACATATGTATATATTTTTATATTTTTATTTTTTTAATAGAACTTCTGAATGGATGGAAGGCGTTGTCTTCCGATTTGGCGCCTTTTAGATGCAGTAAGGTGCCTTCTTCTGGATGGGCGCCTTTCGGGTGTAGTAAGGCGCCTTCTTGTGGACTTGGTGCCTTCTTCTGGATGTAGTAAGGCACCTTCTTCTGGATGGGCGCATTTCAGGTGTAGTAAGGCACCTTCTTGTGGACTTGGCACCTTCTTCTGGATGCAGTAAGGTGCCTTCTTCTGGACTTGGCACCTTCTTCTGGATGCAGTAAGGCGCCTTCTTCTGGACTTGGCGCCTTCTTTTGGATGCAGTAAGGTGCCTTCTTCTGGACTTGGTGCCTTCTGGATGCAGCAAGGCACCTTCTTCTAGATGGTGATTTGACTGGAAAAAGGGTGATCAAGCCTTCCCAATTTTTCACGCTGCCCAGATTCTACCTACGAGCCGGTGTCGGAATGTTGAGCCGAATCAGGCTTGGTTTCCCAGATACCTATCCCTCGTGTTGTCAGGTCCTCCACCTGCAAAAAGCAACTAAAAAAGAAAGGAAAATAAAAGCAGTTAGATGCATTTCGTGCCTGTTAGGCCCTATATTAGGATGCCTGCAGCTTGCATGCGGGCGTCGTCCCTACAAAAACACACATTACAAAAAAAACTATATTAACTAAAATTTTTTGGGTGAGCACTTTTGTGCCCACCATTTCACCTGTGAGAGTTCGGTCTAGATCTAGCAAGATGGGGTCTCCCCCATGCCTACTCTGGATTCCACCTGTAACATTTTGGACGTATTATAGGGGCGTAGTTGGTGGCCATTGACTATGAACATGGTGTTGCTGTCGTCAATTGTCTTAACACGCACCGCCCCGTTCCTAATGAGCTCTGCCACCTCATACGGCCCCATCCACCTCTGCATAAGTTTGCCCTTCCTTTCCTGGAACCGGGAATCATACAACAGTACCCATTCCCCTACCTAGAACTTCTTCAGCTTGATGTGGTTATCATGCCACTTCTTTCTCTGCTTCTATATAATATCTGTCCTCTGCAAAGCATCTAGTTAGATTTCGTCCAGCTGATCTAGTTGGCGAATCCTCTATTTTTGGGCTTTGTCCAAGCTCAAATTTAATTCTGAAGCCGTCCTCAGAGTTTTGATTTCAAACTCGATGGGCATCATCGCATTTTTTCCATAGACCAGTTGGAAAGGTGTGCATCCTATGGTGGATTTCCATGTGGTGTTGTATGCCCAAACTGCCTCCGGCAACCATGTGGCCCAATATTTCTTGTGTTGCTGCATGGTTTTGGTCAGGATGTTTTCTATCTCCCTGTTTGTCACTTCTACTTGCCCGTTCGCCTATGGATGGTAGGGCGTGGTTTTATTGTGCCAAACTCTATACTGCTCCATCAGCTCCTCAATCAATTTGGAGGTGAATTGGGGCCCTTGGTCTATTGTTATCTCCCGAGGAAACCCAAATCGTGTGAAAATATGGGCAAATAAGAAATCGATGACCGTTCTTTCCTTTGAGTCCCTTAATGCTTGCACTTCCACCCATTTGGTGATGTAATCCGTGCAGACCAGAATAAACCTCCTTCCCATCGAAGGTGGATTAAATGGTCCCACGAAGTCCATGCCCCATTTATCAAAAGGTTCCAAGTGTACCTAGGGCTGCAGGGGCATTTCATCTCGGTGGGTTGGTCTACCCATCCTCTGGCACTCGTCACACTTGCTGGTATACGCTGTCGCGTCCTTGAATAGAGTGGGCCAAAAATACCTAGCCTGTAGGATTTTGTAGGCAGTTTATTTCCCTGCAAAGTGTCCTCCGCATGGCTCATCGTGACATGCCTTGAGCACTTCTGAAAACTCCTGTTCTACTATGCATCTTCTTATAATTTGGTCCCATCCTATTTTAAATAGGATACCATCCATCCAAAGGAATGATGCGCTCTTCTCTATGACCGCCTACTTTTCTCGATAGGAGAGAGTAGGTGAGGTCCTTTCGATGGCCAAGTAATTGGCTATGTCTGCATACCACGGAGTTTGTTCACTAATAGCGAATAGATGTTCATCCAAAAACTGATCTTCCATTGCTTGATGATCTGTTGGTATCAATCTAGATAGAAAATCCACCATGACGTTGTCCTTGCCCGGTTTATTGACTATAGTGATGTTGAATTCCTGCAATAGCAACAACCATCTGATAATTCTGCCACCAATGGCCGGCTTGCTCATCAGATACCTGATAGCCGCGTGGTGTGTATGGATGAAGACATTGTATCCCGTTATATAGTGGTGGAATTTGTTTATTGCATGGACAACTACGAGGAATTATTTTTCTATCACTGTATAGTTGAGCTCTGCTCCCACCAAGTTTTTATTGACATAATAGATGGCATAAAATTCTTCATCGTCTTTCTGCCCGAGGACTGCTCCGATCGCACCGTTAGATGCATCGTAGTAAATATGGAACGGTATGGCCCAATTCGGTCCTCTCAAGACCGGTGCAGATATCAATTTTTCTTTCAGCAATTGGAACGCTTCTTCACAATCTCCCATCCAATTGAACTCTACGTCCTTAGAAAGTAGGGTGTGTAGTGGTTTGGCAATCTTACTAAATTCGATGATAAATCACCGATAGTACCTAGCTGATCCAAGGAAACTTCTTACCTCCTTCTGCATTCTGGGGCTAGGTAGGTCTCTGATGACCTTGATCTTCCTCTTGTCTACTTTTATTCCTTTCGCAGAGAGGTGGTGTCCCAACACGATGCCTTCCTGCATCATCATAAAACATTTTTCATTACTTAGGGACAAATGATTTTCCTTGCTCTTGTCGAGCACTCTTTCCAGATTTGTCATTGCCTCCTCGAAGGTTTCTCCATAGGCGGTGAAGTCGTCCATGTATACTTCCACCTTGTCTCCTATCATATCAGAGAATATGCTAAGCACCACCCTTTGAAAGGTGGCCGGTGCGTTGCATAGTCCAAAAGGCAATACCTTATAGGCAAACGTTCCCCATGGACAGGTGAACGTTGTTTTATCTTGATCTTCTTCCCCTATCTGGATCTGGTTGTAACCACTAAAACCGTCTAGAAAGGAGAAGTATTTTCTTCCTGAGAGTGTGTCCAAGACCTGATCAATGAATGGGAGTGGGAAGTGGTCTTTCTTAGTCACCTTGTTCAACGCCCGGTAGTCCACGTAGATCTGCCATTTCCCATTCTTTTTGGGGACCACCACTAATGGTGATACCCATTCACTGTCAAAAATTGGATATATGAATTCGACAACCAGAAGTTTGTGCAGTTCTTCTCTGAAAATGTCTTTCATTGCTGGGTTCATCCTTCTCTGTGGCTGCCGACTAGGAGTTTCCTGGTCATCTAAATAAATCTGATGGGTACATATTTTCGGGCTGATGCCGTGCATATCTGCGTAGTCCCATGCAAATGCTTGCTGGTGTTTTACCAGAAGCTCTTCCAATTTTTCTAGTTGTGTGGGAGTCAACCTGTTGTTGACGTTTAATATCCTCCCTAGCCCAATGTGTATTTGTCGGATGTGCTGATCTTGGGCACCAGTCAATGACTATCTAGGTGTGGGGGTGGACGATTCTCCATGGAGAAACTCCATGATAGCACCATCCTCGTCCTCTTCTGCCACCTCCTCCAAGGTCATCACCGGCTGGATTATGGACAACTCCGTAGTTCCATGCTCGGTGATCCTGGGTTCTTCTGCCGAGTCCATAGACTGAGCTGGTGGTGAAATGGTCAGCCTTTTGATGTTTTTCCCATTGGAGATGGTCATTAGCCCATCCCGACAACTGATGTAAGCATCAACTATTTCCAGCCATGGCCTCCCCAAAATGAGCGGGTAACCGCCCAACCTGGTCTTGGTTTGCAAAACTAAAAAATTGGCTAGATATTCCCATGCACTGACTGTTACGATCACATCTTCCAACATCCCTTCCAGTGACACGGTTGATTGATCGGCTAAGCTGCAGCACTGTCGTGGTTGGCTTCAGGTTCGTGAGCTACAGCCTCTACATGGTCTCTTGAGGCATCACGTTGATGGCTGCCCTGAGGTCAACCAATGTGTTGGAAAGGGAATGTCCTCCAATTTTTATGGTTAGCACTGGGCTGCCTGGATCTGCATACTTCGGATGACGTGTTCCACCCATCATTAGATTTGCCAGTTTACCCACGACGTTGATAGTCTGGGTAGCTTTTTGTCTCGGTCTCCTTAGACACATTTCTCTAATTGCCTTGGTGTAAATGGGGACATCTCAAATTGCTTGAAATAATGGGATTGTCACCATGAGATTCTTCAAGCTCGACAAGATGTCAAATTTTGGATGTGTTGTTTTTCTTTGTTCCTGTAGCCGGCTAGGAAATGGAGCCTCCGCTCTCTCAAGTGCTTTTCCCTCTTCTACCAGAGGTGTCTCCTCTATTTCTTCCTCCTCTTCTACTAGTGGAGGTGTCTCTACTATTTCTTCCTCCTCTTCTACCAGAGGTGGTGTCTCTACTCCTAGCTGCCTACCTGATCTAAGTTGAATATTGTACATATGATACATCTCACCTTCTACGTTGTATGCCGACTGATTTACTCTATTGTTCGGGTTTGTTGTCGGTTGTTTTGGTAGCTACGCAGGTCTCACTGTTGGCAATGCTGGTAAGTTCTGTTGGATGTGAGCAGGCGCTGCACTCTGTGGAGTCTGATTCCATGCATTGTGGCCTCTCCACTGCTGCCCAAGATATGGATATGGCATCCATGGCTGCTAATTTGGAAATGCTACTGGGGGTGCGTTAGTCCAGGGTGATGGTCCCCACCACCCCATATTAGGTGGTTGAGGGGGTCCTTGGTGCATGTATGGCCCTCCCCCATATGATGGCATTCTAATTGGTATATTCCCCATGGGGGGCTGTGGCCAACTCTTCCTATTGCCTATGAAGTAGGCCTCCGTGCTCTCAGCCGCTTCTTGGTTACTGGGCAGTTGTGGGCACAATCAAGTTTTATGATTCAGCATGCAAACTACGCATACTCTGACCTTGTTTTCTGGACATGCATTCTTTGCATGCCTTCCTCTACATTTTGGGCAAAAATAGGCTAATGCTGCATCATTTTCTTGTTTCTTCTTTTCTAACAGTAGCGTATCCATCTGCAGTGCTAGAGATGAGAGCATTTCACTCTTCAAATCCTCCAACATGTTGCCTATTTTTGTTTTGGTGACTAAAGCAGTCGCCTTCATGGTCTTGGCGATGATTTTGCCTCGCCTTCTCGAGTATTTCTGGCATAATTTCCGGATGTTGTCCATAGCATGCTGATAGACATCACCTCCAGAGATCATGTTGAGAGCCTCCAGTGACTCATTGGTAAGTCCCCTCAAGAAGATGCTTTTGAGGGACTTATCAGATAGCTTCGAGTGAGGGGACCGTTGAAGATTAAAGCTGAATCTCTCCCAATACTCCTCGAGAGACTCATCTTCTCTTTGTGTCATGCTTAGGACCTCCTCCCTGGAGTCTCTTGCTCTCCCAAAATCTTGATATTGCTCTAGAAAGAGCTTCTTCATCTGGTCCTAGGTGGTGATGTGTTTGTCTCCTAGACCGATGAACCATCGTAGAGCTGCATCGTCTAATGTAGAAGGAAATAATTTCAACTTCTGCATGTTTGATTTGTAATCCACAGACCTGCACAAAACATCAAACTTGAATAAAAATAGGTCAGGGTCCTCAGTCGGGTGTCCTTTGAAGGACGAAAGGTGAGCATGGGATATGTTTTTCATTTTGGTATCTCCTACTCCCTCCTCTATTGGGAAACTAAATCCGGATGAGACTTCATCATTATCTACCATTTTTTTGGGAAATGTGGTTTCTAATGCAGTGTTTATGGCCTTTCGGTCGTTTAAAACTTTCTCAGTCAATGCTCTAAGGTTGTCTGGCGAGATCGTCTGATCCTCCACAGCATTCCACAATAGGGCTTCCTCTAGAGGAGTCCTATTAAATAGGGGATTTATGATGATTCATTCATCCCCTTGTTGATGGGATGAGGCGACACTTTGCACAAAGTGCGGTTCCTCACTCCAATGGACTGCTGGTAGGTCGGGTGAGTCTAACTCAAATCCAAAATGCTCGGCTGACTTAGGTCCTGATGGATTAGTTCTTATAAAGCGACCGTCAGGTCCTCTTCTTCTCAAAGAACTCATACAAGGTCAGATGGAAGGTTTCAGGGTATTGTAAGTAATCTAATTAAGATGCTTCCTCGACAACGGTGCCAAAATGTTGCGGGCCAAACAAGGTGAATGGTTTCCTATTTTTGTCACATGCCCGTGCATTTAATTATCAACCCAGGGAGCTTCATAAACTTGCGAAGAGTCGAAATTAGGTTACTACAATACCACTGGAGGTGAATCTACTAATCCTATGTTTTGGGGGGTGTTCTTGAAATGGTTTGTCAATCATTCTCGCACTCCTCAATGATTTACGTAAGAAGAACATAATTAAACCTATAGAAAATAAATCATGTACGCGTTCCTAAAAATAAATCTACTACAAATGCTAGAACTAATAAACTAACAAACGTTCTTATGAAAGCAATAAACTAATTAAAATTAATAAACAAAAAGGAAATGGGGAAGAAATACTGGCTTGGAGTGGGCCTAGGCTCCAACAACTTCTTCTCGATCGAACACGCGCTTAGAACTTCTAGAACTTTAATATATTCGTCAACACACTACAATTTATCTCTGTACGTCTAAATGGATCTTTATTTTATTTCTATATATTTCTCAGAATGATCTGCGTGTGTTTATATAATACACCCGCAGAACTTCTATTACAGAAGTAGTTACAACAGTCGATCTATCCCAGACTAAATCAAGATAGTCTGGTAAATGCAATCGACATCTGGCATTCTATTCTAATGGCGACGTGTTCATTGTTCGGTTCATGCTTTGCCTGGCATTAGTAAGACATTTCGATACGTTGGTGCAATCTCCAATTTAGCTCTGCATGATGCAGAGCTGGAACTGCACCAGCCATTATCGTCCACGTCATTCAAATCTAGTCAATGGGCAAAGAATCAGTGGCGCCTTCTGGTTTTGGGGAGGCACTTGCCTTTTGCTAGCACCTTTCGACTGTGGGGAGGCACTTGTATTTGGTTGGTGCCATCCAGTTGAAGGGAGGCACTCATCTTCGGTTGGCGCCTTTCGATTGTAGGGAGGCACTCGTATTCAGTTGGTGCCTTTCGACTACAGGGAGGCGCTCGTATTCAATTGGCACCTTCTGACTGCAGGGAGGCACTCGTATTCAGTTGGTGCCTTCCGACTGTAGGGAGGCGTTGGTATTCAGTTGGCACCTTCTGACTGTAGGGAGGCGCTTGTATTCTCTTCATTAACCCCCGATGAAATAAAGTGCCAGGTCCATCAAAAGGACCTCGACCGTTCCAAATCTAACTAAATCAACTGCAATTCCACAAAACATACTAAAAACACACAAATTAGATAACATGCATAATTATATCAAATATCTATATAATCATTCATAAAAGTACGCAATCCTTATTATACAGCCGCATATTGATCAAAGAAATATGTACAAAATATGAGCATTTTTGGTGCTCATCACCCACCTCCATTGTATCTGATCATGATCCCACCTTCACTAGTCATTTTTGGCAAGAGTTGTTTAAGTTGCAGGGGACTCATATCAAGATGAGTTCAGCTTACCATCCACAAACGGATGGTAAAACAGAAGTTGTTAATAAATGCTTGGAAACCTGATGAGGCCAGGAATTGCCTCATCCATGAACACTTTTTGATACATTATAACTATTTGACTTACCCTTTTTACTATGTTTTTATGTTAATTATGAGAAAATTGCAATATATAATGATGTTTGCATATTTTGAAATGACAAAGTGCATATACTCTGTTTTACTATTTTTAGTACAATTTCACCTATTTTTAGTTAATTAATTAGTAGTATTATAGCAATTCAGAATTATACTATAGACCTTGTTGAATATATGGTGCTTAGTAATATTGTGTTCCACTATTTAAACTAATTCAAATGGAAAAATGTGCCAAGAATTTGTCCACTGTAGCTGACTGTGCAGGAAAACAGGCTGTAATGCGTGACAGTTCCAGCCAACTATACATATATAGCAGGGCTTGGAATTAGTCACTCTAGCACGTGCCACCAATGCAGAAGGGTGTACAAAATAAGGGAAAATTCAACAAGTTACTCCCTATGTGTTTGGAGCATAGATCAACAACAAATGGTCACCTGCCTGTTATTTCGGAGCAGTGCAGGAATAAGCAACACAGGAATAGGGAATAGCACAGGAACAATAGAAAATCATCAAAATGCACCAAAAACATGGAAATTATGATTGGAATTTGACCAAGTAGATAGTCCACCCTA
Source organism: Wollemia nobilis (assembly GCA_028583015.1). Lineage (NCBI taxonomy): Eukaryota > Viridiplantae > Streptophyta > Pinopsida > Araucariales > Araucariaceae > Wollemia > Wollemia nobilis. The sequence continues at coordinate 12,223,437 of JAQPPZ010016881.1, forward strand.
TTTGGACTCCGTTCCTTCACCATAGGCAGACCAACTGGGATAAAGGGATAACGATTGACAAATTATAACCCTGCATTCCAGGAAACTATTTTGTAAACAGTTGGAAATTCCTAAAACTCAGCAAACAGATTATCAAATGTGTCTTATAAATAAATCTCCCATCATGGTTGAGCATAATAGATAATAGGGATATAATTAGAAATAGTCATTAGCAGAAGTGAGTAGAAGAAAAAGACTTTGTAGCATTACAGTAAATTGCAGATTTTTCCTGCATTACTGTAATGCAATTGCAGATGGAATAAAAGGTGCATTTTTCAGATTATATTAGCATTTTATGAATTATGGTGAACATTTAATTTAATTGATATAATTTTTCACCCTCTTCTGGTTTTGCAAGCAAGGGCCCACTTACAGGATCAGAGGAAGGGTAGCTTAGTGACAGGAAAATCTTGTTGATTTCTTGCTGTAGCAGAACAACAAAACTCTATCACCAATTATTTGTAGCATTAAGTTTCATTTCAGAATTACACTATTGCATCTAGAATAGGTTCAATCATGTGTTAGGATAGTATTTAGCATTTGACCTGTAATAACATAATTTCTAGCATTTTCTGCAATTTCCAGAATTACATCATTTTCAACATTTTTTTGCAATTTCTAGAATTATGTTTTACTACAATAAACATTAATTTAGTTCCACTTCTGTTTAGATCATTATGAGTTTTTTTTTCATTGGTTAAATTCTACAAGTGTGTGTGTGTGAATTTCCATTCTACAGTTTACTTTTCTGCAATTTATTTTGTGGTCAATTTATTAGCATTTTATTTCTTGTCAATTTCAAATTTTGTAGTTTTATTTTCCTACAGTTTAAATTCAGTTTTAGTTTCTGCAATTTGATTTCCTTTGTTAGACATTAGGAAGATACACCAAAACCCCCCAAAAACACTAATTGATCCATGAATAAAAACATGTTCTTGGATAAACTGAACCTGTAACTATGACACCTCCTATCATATACAGCCTTTGGACACCGCCCTGGACTGACATATAATTACTAAATGATGAATGATCAATGACCCTCATCATTTTTGGTGTCGTTGCCAAGGAAAAAATAGTGTTGTTAGGAAAAAGTGAAACAGATCAAGAATTGTGTTACAATTTTTGAAATACTGCATTTCAGTTTATTTACTGAATATGCATGAATGTATAGGCCAAGAGACGAAAGAGGGAGGTTTATCAGAACTAGTTCTAAACCACCAAGGCGTTCTTCATGATCAGATGAAGAATTTCCAAAGCAAGAAATACCTTCTTCACCAACTGAAGCTTTGGACAGATTAGAACAAGAGCTTTTGGCAACACTTTCTGCTAAACATTCCCTTAAGCCTGAACCATCCACATCAAACTCAAGAAAGAAAACAACTATGACAGCAGTAGCACCACCACTAGGTGGGTATGCTGATGATCCTCCTAAGACTTTTGAATACCCCATACGGTTGGATCCAGCTCTAGATGCTCCCATGAAAACTATTTCTCCATATATACTACCAATTTTTAGGGGAACTGTTTCAGAAGATCCTGATCAATTTTTGTTTGAATTCAAAGTGTTATGTCAGACTTATGACTACATAAATGATAATCAAAAATTGAAATTATTTCCTTCTACGCTTAAGGATGCTGCTCTCCGATGGTTTATGAGTAATCTTGAACCTAATTCAATCCATACTTGGGATGACATGGAGACTACATTCTTACATAAATATCATGATTACTGTAGAGTACGAAACATGAAATATGAGTTGTTTCGGATCAAGCAAGAAGAAGATGAGAGTTTAGAGGATTATCTTGATCACTTTGCCTTTGTCTAAAAGAGATGTGGTCCTGTAGAACCTAATTTCTTAAAGCCTATCTTCTTAAGAGGATTACAAGATGAATCTAGGGAAGTGTTAGATTTAATGGGTAAAGGAGACATAGATCAAATTGACCTTGAAGATATTGTAGAGTTATGTAGAAATTATTCTCGCACTCACAAACGAAGAAAGAAATGAAATTCTGGCAATAATGACATCAAGGAGTTGATGGAGGAAATGGCTAATTTTAAAATTGATATCCTTGTTCAACTTAATTCTGCATTAGGTGAGAGAAACACAAAACCCAATTCTACACCACCTTTGGCAATTTATTGCCAGAGATGCAGGAATAAGCATGCTTTGCAGGATTTCCCTTTAAAAAAAATTTCCATTTGTGAAATTTGTTCCAAGTAACATTCAACAGATAGATGTCCTTTGTTGCCTCATCTAAAATCTGTTTTAGGCACCCAAAAAAAAGAACTTAATGCTATTGGTCAGAGATCTGGTGGTGGCTATACACAATATCCCAATGCTCCTCGGTTTAAAAATTGGGGACAATCTCCTTGGAATATGAATATGCCATGGGGACATGCATAAGTCTCTACACAACCTTGGAACCAACCTTGGACATCTCCTCCAGATTGGTCACATTCTGGGTGGATAAACCCACCTTAGCAGACAATTCATCCACAATGGACATAGCAAGGACAAATATGGGGACAACAATATCTACCATATCATGGACAACAAAGGTATCAAGGGCAAGCTCAAAACTTGCTGCCTGCTCCTAATCCAAATATTTTAGGGAAGAACACAACATCAACAAACACAACCAGTGAAACAACCTCCACTCCCACCTTAGCCTGTGAATTACCCAAATAATACTAGATAAACAACCCCTGTTTATGAGGTTGAGTCTGAAGACTCTATTGTAGTTCATGTACTTGACTGTAGTAACATCCAGATGCGTTCAGGGAAGGTTTTACCTGAACCTATTCCACCCACCATTTAAGAAATTAATGAGAAACAAGAACCTCCAAATCAGGAGAAAGTGCAACAAAAACAAAAAGAAGAAGTAACAAAAAAAATGCAGGAATATTCTCCAGTACCATTACCATACCCTGAAAGGTTTGATCATATTGATACTACCCCTGAATCAAAATTAGTGACAGAACTTAAAAATATGTCAATTTCTTTCCCTTTTTTGCAAGCAATAAGGGATGTGCATTTAATTAAAAAGACTATTCATGAGTTATGTATCAAGAAACCTGGTAAAAAGAAGGCCTTTCCTAAAACTGTTCAGGTAGAAGGAAAATTAGATGATTTATTGTCTAGAAAACTAGTGCCTCCCAAGTATAGTGACCCAGGTAGTCCAATAGTTACAATTACTATTGGATTAATGCAAATTCCTAATGTGCTAATTGATATTGGAGTTGCAATTAATGTCATGACTAAGGACACAATGCAAAAACTACAGCTCAAAAATCTCAGTCCTACCACCACAGTTTTGGAAATGACAGATAGGTCAGTTGCTAAACCAGAAGGTATCTTAGAAGATATATCCATTGAAGTCTCTTCTTGGGAATATCTTATAGACTTCTTAGTGTTGCAGCCTAGAAATTCAGTCAATGGATACCCTATCATTCTAGGACGACCTTGGCTGGCTACTGTAGCTGCTTTTATAAAATGCAGGTCAGGGGAAATGACCATTTCTAATGGTGTTGACCTGAAGAAAATTTCTTTGTATCCACCAGCTTAACCTTCAACTAAATTTTCTAGACAAATTTGGTATCCTGAATCTGATGAAGAACAAGAAACCATTGCCACTTTGGCTATAGTTGTAGTGAAGGAACATATTGAGGAAATCACTACACTAGAAAGAGAAATATTCGAGAATGAAACTGTCCTAATTGAAACATTACAATAAGAAGGACTAACTGATGATCAAATTCTTGTTCATCGATTGTTGTGGCAAGAGGAGGAAAAAAATTTAGAACCTCTGTCATCCATGCCTAGTCAGGAAATATTGTTCATTCTACCACATGGATGGCATCATCATCTCCTTAACACATTCAAATGTCCTCTGATTCCATCAGGTATCATTTCTGAGATAGATTCTAGAGTATTTCATACTCTGCAACCACATCATTGTCCATTAAATACATTAGTCAGTAACTATGAAGTAGTTAGTTCTATCCATCCAGGGATCAAACAAATTGAAATACAACCGGGTAAATTTTTGAACATTAATAGCTGGTTAACTGAGGACCAAGAAACCAAATTGTTTGCAGTCTTACAAAAACATGTTCAAGCTTTTGCATGGAACTATAAAGATATGATAGGCATTCATCCTGAGTTATGTACACATAGAATATACATAGAAGATGTAAAACCAGTAAGGCAACCTCAGATACGCTTGAATCTTGCTCTAAAGGAGATTGTGAAAGAGGAAATTGAAAAACTCTTAGATGTTGGATTCATTTATCCAATTTCAGACAGTAAGTGGGTTTCACCACTGGTCATTGTTCCAAAGAAAAATGGTAAAATGAGAGTATGTGTGGACTATAGGGAGTTAAATAAGGTCACACATAATGATCATTTCCCATTGCCATTCATAGACCAAGTATTTGATACCCTTGCTGGAAAGAAATTTTTCTGTTTTCTTGATGGTTTCAGCGGGTATAACCAGATACAAGTTGTGCCAGAAGATCAAGAAAAGACTACCTTTACATGTCCTTGGGGAACCTTTGCTTACAGGGTTTTACCCTTTGGGTTATGTAATGCTCCAACAACATTTTAGAGAGTTGTTTTAGAAATTTTTTTTATTTAACAAATGAAAGTGTTGAAATTTATATGGATGATTTCACAGTATTTGGAGATAGTTTTGAATATACATTAGAACAGCTTGAAAAAGTGTTGATTCACTGTGAAACATACCACCTCTCTCTTAATCCTGAGAAATGCTTCTTAATGATGGAGGAAGGAATTGTTCTTGGACATCATATATCTTCTTATGGAATCAAGGTTGATCCTAAGAAGGTTGAAGTCATCAAAAACCTCCCTCCTCCACAAACTCAAACTGATGTACGTAGTTTCTTAGGGCACATTGGTTTTTATTGCAGATTCATTGCTAAATTCAGTACCATAGCAAATCCTATGTTTGCCTTACTCATGAAAGATTTTGAATTTGTTTGGTCTTCTGAATGTCAAAATTCTTTTGAAAACTTAAAGGAAAAGTTAACCACTCCACCTATATTAAGAGGTCCTAATTGGGAGTTACCTTTTCATATTCAAACTAATGCTTCCAATACTGCTATTGGAGCTGTGTTAGGACAGATTGAAAATGTGGAACATTATGCTATTTATTATATAAGTAAAAACTTGACAGGAGCTGAGAAAAACTACACTACCACTGAAAAAGAATTCTTGGCCGTAATCTATGCTATTAACAAATTTCGACACTATATCACAGGGTATCAAGTATTCATCCATACAGATCATGCTGCAATCAAATATTTGATGAATAAACCATTGGTTAGTGCAAGAATTATTCATTGGTTTATTCTGTTGTAGGATTTTGATGTTACCATAGTGAACAAACCTGAGAAATCTAATGTAGTCGCAGATTTCTTGTCAAGAATACCAAATGCAGATACAGGAGAAGTGGTGGAAGATACCTTTCCAGATGAAAAGTTGTTTGCTATCTCTGTACAATCTCCATGGTTTGTAGACATAGCTAATTACTTAGCTACAGGGAAGATTCCTCTTCACTTTACCCCTAAACAAAAGAAATAGTTAATCAAGCAAAGATATTCTTTTAAATGGATAGAAGGATTACTGTTTAAATGCAGTCCTGATCATGTTTTACGCAGGTGTATCCACCAGGATGAAGTATATGATATCCTACGAGCATGCCATGATGAACCATCAGGAGGGCATTATTCAGTCAAAAGCACTATTCACAAAATTTTGGGAACCGGATATTATTGGCCATCTTTACACAAAGATGTAAAAAGGTACATTAGACATTGTGATGCCTGCCAATGAATGGGAAAACCTACCTTTACTAATGAAATGCCATTACAACCTCAAATAGGAATAGAACCATTTGAAATATGGGATTTAGATTTCGTAGGACCCATTAATCCTCATTCCCAAGGCAAAGTGCATATCTTGGTGTGTACTGATTATGTTACCAAATGGGTAGAAGCTCGTGCCTTTAGGCATGCTAGAGAAGAAAAAATTACTGATTTTCTGTATTCACAAATTTTTTTGCATTTTGGAGCCCCACAATCCATCACCACAGATGAAGGACCCCAATTTACTTCAAAAGTTGTTGAAGCCTTCACTCAACTCTATCAAGTCAAACACAGAAAGTCCTCACATTATCATCCATAAGCCAATGGCCAAGTTGAAGTGACCAATAGGGAATTAGAACGAATTCTGACCAAAACCATAGCAATCCATAAAAGAAATTGGCTGGACAAGTTACCAGAAGCTATTTGGGCTTATAATACCACTTGGAAATCTACCACTATATTTATGCCATATGAATTAGTTTATGGAAAAAAACCTCTTTTGCCTATTGAGTTTGAATTACTAACTCTTCGAACTGCTTTGGAAGTAGGTATTGATCTATCACAGGCACAAGAAGATCGTATTCTGCAACTTGATGCATTGGATGAACTACGCATGGATGCACTACATCAGACAAAGATAATCCAAGCATAGCGAAATATGTGGCATGATAGTCACATAAAGCAACAAAAATTTCATCAAGGTGACTGGGCCTCACAATACAAGGATTTCCTTAGAAAGTTGCAGACCTGATGACTTGGACCATACCAAATTGAGGAAGTGTTTGACAAGGGAGCTGTTTGCCTTACACCTATTGATGACTCACAATGCAAGTTGTTGGTGAATGGACATCGTATTCGTATGTACCACAAACCATACAACAAGGAAGAATTTCTCAAGCAAGTGGAAAATTTGGATGTACACATTTGGGAAGAAAACACTTCTTCCATACCGAATTCAGCAGATTGACACAATGTTTAAAAAAAAAAAATATATAAAATAATAATAATAATAATAATAATTCAGGAAGTGAAAACCTCTTTGAGGTGCTCCTGAGTTGGGTTTACATGAAAACTGGTGTTCCGAAATGTTTACCTAGTTGGTTTCACCATCATTGTTTGGTCTTGTCTCATGACCATTGTTTCGTCTATTTTTAGATTGCACCTACCTTAGTTCAAAGATTGATTAGCTGGAAATCTCAGCAGGAGCACCCCGAAATGTAGATAAAATGGTTATAACATGTATGTGTTGAATAATGTAAATCATTAGTATATAGTGTATATATCCTTGATTAGTATAAAAGCATATAAAAAGGGGAATAAAAAATGGAAAGTTCTTGTCAGTGTTTCAAAAATGCCTCTACCTAGTTCTGCTCTAGAATGAAAAAAATAAAAGTGCGCTGGAATCAAAAAGGGAAGCGCAGGAATAAACTATTTTTATTCCAAAGCACAGGAATGATCCATCAAGCACAGGAATAAACTATTTTTATTCCAAAGCGCAGGAATGATCCATCAAGCACAGGAATAAACTGTGTATATTCCAGAGCGTAGGAATGATTCACCAAGAACAAGAATACGCTGTTTATGCTTTAGGCACAGGAACGAGCTATACATAAATGCTAGAATAACTTATTAAGCGTCGAAATAAATCACTAAGCGCAGGAATGGAGTTTTTTTCAATAAAGTCTATGACACGTGGCCTGTAGTGATTTAGTTGGGTTTGAAAAAGGACAAGTCACGATAGCATGTGATAGCTGGCACACATAACAAGAATGAGCAAAATTTGGGGATTGACGACTTCACGTACGCTGCCACGTTACCTGCCCTGATTACTCTGTAAGTTTCGAAGTAGTTCCTACCTTGTTATAATTATTCTTGCTACAATGATTAAAACCCTAAAATTAGATGCACGCTCGTACTGTCCACCAATTTATAGATACTATAGAACAAAAGGCAGAAAACTACACCATGGGGGGAAAGAAAATCTGAGCCGAACCTAAAAATATTAGCTACCTAGAAAGTGATCCTGCATCTCTACAAAATCATAACTATTGGGACACAAAAAATAAATTAACTAAAGAATTGGAATCACAAGTTGTTCACCTGCTCCCCTAAATCATAGAGATTGTACAAATGTTCATTATACCTTCATGAGGGATATCAGAATGAAACAAATCTATCTAGGGAACCTTCACAAATGTATAACTCAGTTTTAGACTTTTTGTGTAAATTTCTTTGATGATGCTTTGGCAGCCTGTAAAAATAGATGGGGTGAGTTATCTATCTCTCTACAAAAAAGGGATCCAATTTCTCCCACTAATTTGCTGTGGTCAAGGAGAAAGGTAGAAGGCATTGTCCAAATTATCTTAGAAATCAAGGAGCTTTCGATAGGTCTGAGATATAAGATGCCCATAATTATCACTCCTATCCCCTCCTTCTTTGATACTGACTCACAGCCTGATATGCACTTCCAATAGTGGTTTCAGTCCATCAAAGAAATCAGTGGATTCTATAAAATTGGTGGCGCATTACTCAAATTTTATGAAAGATGTCTAGACTTGGATCTGTGTGCCGCTGTAGCTATACAAAATGCATGAGGGCATGCATTACCATAAGTTGGGGGGAAATGATGAGGCCAGGAATTGCCTCATCCATGAACACTTTTTGATACATTATAACTATTTGACTTACCCTTTTTACTATGTTTTTATGTTAATTATGGGAAAAATGCATTATATAATGATGTTTGCATATTCTGAAATGACAAAGTGCATATACTATGTTTTACTATTTTTACTACAATTTCACCTATTTTTAGTTAATTAATTAGTAGTATTATAGCAATTCAGAATTATACTATAGACCTTGTTGAATATTTGGTGCTTAGTAATATTGTGTTCCATTGTTTAAACTAATTCAAATGGAAAAAGGTGCCAAGAATTTGTCCACTGTAGCTGACTGTGCAAGAAAACAGGCTGTAACTGTGACAGTTCTAGCCAGCTATACATATACAGTAGGGCTTGGAATTAGTCACTCTAGCATGTGCCACCAATGTAGAAGGGTGTACAACATAATGGAAAAGTCAACAAGTTACTCCCTATGTGTTTGGAGCACAGATCAACAACGAATGGTCACCTGCTTGTTATTCCGAAGCAGTGCAGGAATAAGCGATGCAGGAATAGAGAATAACGCAGGAACAATAGAAAATCGTCAAAATGCACAAAAAACATGGAAATTATGATTGGAATTTGACAAAGTAGATAGTCCACCCTATTTGGACTTCGTTCCTTCACCATAGGCAGACCAACTGGGATAAAGGGATAACGATTGATAAATTATAACCCTGCATTCCAGGAAACTATTTTGTAAATAGTTGGAAATCCCTAAAAATCAGCAAACATATTATCAAATGTGTCTTATAAATAAAGCTTCCATCATGATTGAGCATAATAGATAATAGGTATATAATTAGAAATAGTTATTAGCAGAAGTGAGTAGAAGAAAAAGACTTTGTAGCATTACAGTAAATTGCAGATTTTTCCTGCATTACTGTAATGCAATTGCAGATGGAATAAAAGGTGCATTTTTTAGATTATATTAGCATTTGATGAATTATGGTGAACATTTAATTTACTTGATATAATTTTTCACCCTCTTCTGGTTCTGCAAGCAAGGGCCCATTTACAGGATCAGAGGAAGGACAACTTAGTGACAGGAAAATCTTGCTGATTTCTTGTTGCAGCAAAACAATAGAACTCTGTCACCAATTATTTGCAACATAAGTTTCATTTCAGAATTGCACTATTGCATCTAGAATAGGTTCAATCATGTGTTAGGATAGTATTTAGCATTTGACCTGTAATAGCATAATTTCCAACATTTTTTGCAATTTCTAGAATTACATCATTTTCAGCATTTTTCTGTAATTTCCAGAATTATGTTTTACTGCAATAAACATTAATTTAGTTCCACTTATGTTCAGATCATTGTGAGTTTTTTTCATTGGTTAAATTCTGCAAGTGTGTGTGTGAATTTCCATTCTGTAGTTTACTTTTCTGCAATTTATTTTGTGGTCAATTTAGCAACATTTTATTTCTTGTCAATTTTAGATTTTGTAGTTTTATTTTCCTACAGTTTAAATTCAGTTTCAGTTTATGCAATTTGATTTCCTTTGTTAGAAATTAGGAAGATACACCAAAACCCCCCAAAAACACTAACTGATCCATCAATAAAAACCTATTCTTGGATAAACTGAACCTACAACTGTGACACCTCCTATCGTATACAACCTTTGGACACCGCCCTGGACTGACATATAATTACTAAATGATGAATGATCAATGACCCTCATCAAAACCTACCTTCACTGCTTTGTGTTAGATCATCCCACTCAATGGGAAAAATGGCTATCCTTGGCCAAATGGTGGTACAACACTTCCTATCATACTGCAACCAAACTCACACCATTTGAAGCAGTCTATGAGTGCCTTCCACCTACGACTTCCTATTACATTCCTGGTAGCTCCAAGGTCCAAGACGTCAACAACACTCTAAGTCAACACACCGAGGTCCTTCGCCAACTTAAGCAAAATTTGAACATGGCCCAAAATCGGATGCGCCGACAAGATGATCAACATCATTCTGAGCATAGTTTTGATGTAGGTGATATGGTCTTCCTTCGCTTGCAACCATACAAACAATCATCCCTACAACTTCACAGGTGCCAGAAGGTTGCTGCAAAATACTATGGTTCTTACCAGGTTTTACAAAGTATTGGCCCCACAACTTACAAATTGGCACTCCCACCTACTTCCAAGCTTCATCCTATTTTTTATGTTTCCACTCTCAATAAAGTTGTGGGAACACAGGTACAGGTTCAATCCACACTTCCTGAATTGGATGAAGAATGCTTCATCTTACTTGAACCTGAGAAGTTATTGGATCGTCGGACTGGTACTCTTCGCAACCATACAATTATAGAGATCCTGGTTTAGTGGCGTGGGCTTCAACCTGAAGATGCTACATGGGAGTCTCTCCACCAACTCCAGCAACAATTTCTTCATTTCAGCTTTGAGGACAAAGCTTCTTCAAGGGGAAGGGCATGTTAGGATCTCATCCTAGCCCTTAATGTAATAACTTCCATGATGTAATAATTCCTAAAGAATGTGGGTAGTACCCATGATTAATATTTTGTAATGTTCTAAGTTTTAACTTATGTAGTGCCTATGATAAATGAAACCTTTTTTATGTAACACATGGTAGATAGGTTATGTAAGGTGGCCTTGTTCATGTAATTCAAGTGACATTATGCATGTAATTCGAGTGGTACTATGCATGTAATTCGGGTGGCATTATGCATGTAATCCAGGTGGCATTTTGCATGTAAACCAACCATGGAAGGGAACTCTTTAAATACCCGAGAAGGCACCAATGTATTCATATTTTTGTAAATTAATGAAGTGTTGAAGGAGGTTGCCCCCTCGAAGAGGCCTGCGATTCTATCTTATTGTGAGATTGTTCCTTTATGCTAATTTCTGTTATAATGTGTATTTTGTTCTGAATATTAATATGATGTTTATGTGAGTTTATTTCCAAGCAATTGTGTGAGAGTGTGTTTATTTGAATTTATTTTATAGTAGGATCCTAACACTTCCACCATTCTATAACAACCCAAATTTTAACTAAACCCCATTGATAGACTAATAAATTTTTTTAACAACACATGTTAATTTCATTAGATAAAGTTCACATAGATGTATAAAATACCTACCCTAGGCTACACCACCCAAAGTACTATTAGATGTATTCCAAATTTATTTTTCATTCCTAGGTATACCACAACTGAGAGTAGTCACAACAAATGACACTCAAGTGGTCAATATGTGGCCACATCCTGTATTAACTTATGGATCTAAGGATAATGCCTTGAAGTATAGATACCTACACCTCCACAATGAGCTATCTAGTACTTAGTGCTTAATTACTAAAATAGCTAATTAAGGTATTTATCACTCCCCGTGATAAATATCTTGGCCACATGATCCTCCCCATTCAAGGTGCCAACATCAAACCTTTGATGTTACTCCATACCTCCATAGTAGGATATCTTGTCCAAGCTTTCCCACTTAGGACCTTCCCAAAGCTAACCAGCTTTTGGGAACCCTCTAGGCTATGCCACCCAAAGTAATCAAATGCAAGGAGACTTGAGTGTTGCCTACCACAACTCCCCTCAAGTATTGGAAACATCATGTTTTAGGTTTTATAATGTATTAAGAGTATCTACTCTTATTATTAACCTCTAAGAGATCTACCCACAATCTATATTCTTAAATAAGAATCCTCAAGGAACATCTCTAATTATGAACAAAGAAATTACATAACTTATGAGAAGTCTATCAATTTCTTAAATTATTAATCAATGCATGTAATACTAATATTGCATCATATAGATATACACAAGCCCAAAAGGCTCTCCATCTAAGCAATATAAAGAATATATTGATTCCATTACATAACTACACTTTTAAAAATATCTCAAAGTAAATATTTCATAATTCCAAATCCTTACATTAGATATCCATATTCACCTTTAAGGAGCAATAATATTTACATCATATAAACAAGACATGAATTCATTCATATTCCATATTAGCAAAATACTATGCATATTTCATATTAATAACCTTTCATTAAAGAGCATACAAAACTAAAATAATAAATGCAAGTATCAAAGATAACACCGCATTTATCCTGGGAAAAACCTAGCATCAAAGATATATTTTCATTATATAATCATCATTTTTTTCAATACAATCAATTTAACGAATTTCCACAATTCCATTTTCCAAAATCATCCTTATAATACATAAGAATTTCCACAATTCTTTATGTTACGAAATAACACCATTCTTTCCAAATATATTCAGTAACAACCCATTTTTTTTTTAAATGTTGGTCTTTCATTAAAGCACAATATTACATTAAGCGGGTGGATAGACACACCTCTAGTAGGGTCCCTAATATCTATTACATAGCATATCCGCAACATATGAGAGGGAGAGATTTGAACCTGGGGCCTCTCCAACATGAGAGTTTCAACTACCCACTTCTCTCCAACTCCCCCACATGGGCGGATAGTAACAACCCATTTTCATCAAAAAAGGTATCATGTTTTCAACAATCATATTGTATATAATATAATTTCAAGAAGGGACCCTATAATCCCTTCAGGAATGAATGCCACGTTCATATCATATTGTATAAAATAAATTTTCAAGAAAGGACCCTGATAGGGATTAATATTATATTCTATAATATTATCCTTTTTCACATGGATCATGATGTATGGCATTTAATACTCACACGAATCATATGTATTAAATGTCAACTTGTAAAGGCAGACATGCCTATAAATATATTTTTGATTAATGCAATTAACAGTTTTCATTTGTACCATTTTGTGTCATTTATTAAGAGTATTTCCCACATCATTGGTATCAGAGCAAGGTGCAAGATTTTGGAGAGTATCCTCTTTCTGAGACCAGATTGGTTCATAATGGAATGAGAAAACCAACCCATGGATCTTGAGTAGTGAACATTCTTTTCCTTTCGTGAACACCTTCGTGCACTTCTGATCTTGAAAACTCTAGGTTGGGGTCCCTCTAACTTCGACCCTTAGCTAGCTAGGGTCCCTATGACTTTGAAATTAAACTTTTGATCCAATCCTTGCCCTTGGATTTGTCATTTATTTAAAATTTGTAGTCGTAATCATGCAATCATGAGTTGATTCGATGGATTCCTTGTCATCATCGTACATGGGGTGATATCTATTTTCTTCTATGAAGTATGATCCTGTTAGTCAGCCACATATCAAATTCAGCCATAATTTCAGTAGCTTCCAATACTCATCAACGTTGATCCAATGGCTTCTCATTGTCACCATTTTCTAGCGTGCTATCCATTTCTTTTGGCAACCTCAAGCACTTAATGACACCACTTTCCTTACGGTAACACTCTATCGTACAACACCATTGCTCAAGAAAATTTCAACGATTTTTTTACAACATTTTCAATCATTCTTGTTCAGCTACCACACAGATCCATTTTCTACTGTATTACCTTCATGTCTCGAATGATTTCACTATTTCTTAGTGCCAATCTATAATTATCAACATTCAAAACACTCATCTTCGAAGCAATTTCATGTTTACCAATGATCACGAAGAACTCTTGTCTAGCGGTAACGAATTTATGATGAGGTTATCAATTTTTGGCAGTAATAAATAATGCACCCTAAGGTTATTTTAAAATTTTAGCTAATTTTATTTACCAGCATTATGTTAACATTTCAGTTAGGTGAATTTCAGTTGAGTTTTTTTTAACTAAAAAATAAAAAACTTTTGTGGATTTTATCCCACATTGCACATTGCACATTGCACATTATCATTGTTGACTGTTGGATAATGTCCACTATGATCGTTGGTGGACTATTGTTTGTTGTGCGCTATGACCATTATAGGAGGTTTGTTGTTAGGCATCGTGAATGTTGGATCACTATTGACTATTGTAAATTGTGATCGTTGGATCACTGTTGACTGTTGTAAATTATGACCGTTGGATCACTATTAACTATTGTAAATATTTATCATTGGTTGCCTGTTCTACCTTGTGTTGGTTCCACATTCTGTTATTTACCATCAGATGTTGAGTCTCACAAATTTCAAAATAAAATTCCTTGGTCCAATCAGAGAGGGAGGGCCCATTAAAAGTTGACCATAAATTTTTGCTGCATATTCTCATTTTGTTGCCCGAACTGGTACCTAGTAAACCCTCTATCACTCCTAGTAAACCTATGGCTGCTAATATGGCCATTTTTGAAAAAATGGTTGAAATAACTACCACCCAAACTAAAAAAATGGTGTAAATGGCTACATGTTGCAAAACCTTTAATGTTCCTCTCATATTTTCCATGCAAGGTGTGAAGTACAATATATGAAGGCTCTCGAGACCCTGAGGTACTCAATAGTTGGATCCTTGACATGGAGACCTGGTTTGAATATACTCACACTCCTGATGATGAAAAGGTTCCATTCACAAAGCTCAAAATTTCCAACATCACCAAAGTTCTCATTGCCAATCGCCACAATCCAATTTGTACATGGGAGGAGATGGTACAAGTTTTGAAGGCCTCTATTTATTCATCCAATTATGAGGACTTATTGAATCAATGGTTACACCTTCACCAAGGTAAGAAGGAATTTATACAATATTTCATTCATCATTTCAACCGCCTTCGATTTTTACTTGGTATTTTAGATTCTGATGTTGTCTTGATTGCCAAGTTTAAAAGTGGTATTCTCGCACACTTGTATAGGGAGATCAAATATACTACTTGCACAACATTGGATGATGCATTCAAATATGTGTAACTAGCTGAGGAGAATTTTGTAGCACAATAGCAGGAGTCTTGCTACTCTTTCGATGGTTCAACAGAAGACGTGAACAAGGATCAACAAGGACGAAGGAGATCTCACTTTTCTTCTTCTGTTACTCCCACTTCTTACTCATACCTTGCTTCTAAAAATCCATTTTCTTCTTCCTCTTCTTCTTCATTTTCTAATGCTCAAACTGCTAAATTTTGTAACTATTGTAAGAGGCAAGGGTATGACAAAAATCAATGTCCACAATTACAAAAGAAGAAGAAACTTTGTGTACAGTCTGATGAGGGCACTTATTATAATTTTATCAAGACTACTAGAGAAGAATAAATTTATGAGGATTTGAGAGGAAAACTTAATAATGTAACACTCATGAATCAAAATTCCAAAGCAGGTGACCATGACCAATTGTTTGTCACTTGTTCTCACTTGCTCCATAACTTTACAGTAGATTGTATAATCGACAATGGCTCGCAAAAGAATCTGATTGCACAGTCCATTATCGATAGGCTCAATATTCCTACATCCAAACATCCTCACCCCTACTCTCTTGGGTGGAAGGATAGCACCAACACATCAAAAATCACACACACGTGCACCATTGCATTTGCATTTGGTCCTAAGTTTTGGGATAAGGTCATGTGTGATGTCACACCCATGGACTATTGTGCCACCCAAATCACCCAGACAAGGCCCCAATCTAGAAAAAAATGAAAGGACCATTCAAATCCTAGAAGCTTTGACATAAAAAGGGTTACGACAAGAAAGCAATGGATGTAAGAAGAATCAAAGCAAGCCACACTCAAGAGGCAACAACTAAAGTAGGAGATTCAAAAGGTTGAAGAAAAAATTACACAAATGGAGGAGCCAAAGTAGGAAGCACAAGGAAAAGGTATGTTACCCAATCCCTCTTCATAGTCTAGTATCCTTAATACTCCTCATTACAAATTATCTCATCCATATCATAGCATTCATTGGCAACACCATCACTGCCTCCATCTATTGACATGCAAGCAACACCACAACAACCTCCATTAGTAAACCTGTAGGTACCATCATCCACTCCTCCATTACTACTAACACACCTACCATCATTCATCCCTTTGTACATGAGTCATAAGAATCAGGAGGTACAAGGCAACTTCACTCTAGTAAAGGCAATGGCATCTTACCCACTTATGTCTATGCTTGTTTTTATAGCCACTCCTTTCATTCTTCTCATCACTAAAGAACCACTCCTATAATCTTCTCCATGATCTAGAATGTGTTGGATAACCAACAAAAATGGATGGAGGAATAATAGTAGCAGTAATTGCAAGAAAATGAGGAAGAAGTAGTTACTCTAACCTATGATACATTGGACCCAATTAAAGGGATAAGAATAAGAGTGACTTCTTAGCCTAAGATTAAGAAGGTGGTATTAGAAATGAGACTAGAAAATTGGTATCTAGAAGTGAAAACCCAAGACATGTCCAAAATATCTAAGGTAGAAACAATCTAGGCTATCCATATTGAGGTAGATACTTTGTATCTACATACAAAAAAGATGAATAAGTACCTAAATATCACCATGAAAATATTGAATCCTAAGAAGTTAAGTTGGTCGAGGAAAATATAGAGCAATATGTTCTAAAATGAAAACAAAAAACTAAAGATAATCCTTGATAAATCCCCCTCTAAAAAATAATTGTAGATGGGAGATCAAAGAATCAAATATTTAGAGGAAAAACTACAAATAACATAGCAGACAATGCAACAACAAAGTTTAGAACTACTGGATCTTAAGGCTCATCTATGACAACATGAAGAGGCACTGGCCATGGTTCTAGTTGAAATAGCTCAAGAGAAAGAGAAGCCCCATGGCCCATAAATATAAAAATATTGACTCAAATAGATTAGGAGCCATTACTGGCACAAGATTAAAGAGGCAACTCTTCAGGTCTTCCCTACTTTCATGGAAAAGGTACAAGAAACTACCCAACTATCTTGGGGGGTTGCAAAAGAGTTCAGTGGTGCTAAGAAGGACCTAATAACAAAAATATTAGAAGCATAGACATTCAAAAAATGTTGAAGAACATAGAGAAGTACCCTTATATTGAAGAATAGTCTAATATATATATATATATATATATAGAGGAGTGCAAACTCATAATTCATTAGATCTATCATGAAACTAAGCTAATATATGAGGGAGAAGAACTCTATGCTCTTCCTAGAAAATAATATGAAGAGATGAGTAAGATTAATATAGAAATCAAAGCTCTCAATTCCACAATTTGGCCTCCCAAGTGTAGGCCTGTTCTTTCAATATCTATAGCTGCTATTGTAGATCCTTTGTCTGCATTTCTTGCTGAGGAGTATGACCCTTGGATAAATCCTGCAATATGTGGACCATGAACTCATCCTTGTTTAGCTCATCAATTGCTGCATCATCATCCGATGAGCTAGAAACCACCATAGATGCCTTCATCCTTCTACTTCTGGTTCTGGTAGAAACTAACATGAAAGTAGGGCTTGGTGGACCATGCCCTACCTCATCATCAAATTGAGGGCTAGTAGGGGATGAAGCCTATCCTAATTCCTCATCATATTGGGAAAAAATAGGGGATGAGGCCTATCTTGCTTCCCATGTATTTTCCTCAGGTTGGGATGTAGGCATCGTATTTGCTTTCTCTATCACCTTATCAATCGATCGATTAGTCTATTATGGCACCTCCACTTCTTCCTCTACCCCCAAAATTACATTATTTCCCTCAGCTTCCTCAACCATCATATTTCTATGTGACTCGACATATCACACCAAGGCCAAAATTAGGCCATGGTGAGCCAAGGAAGACATTGTGCCTGCCTGGTATCATCTGGCCTCATATTTGAGTGCACATGTAAGATAATGGGGGACATTGATCTTGTCCCCATGTAGTATATGGTTGAGGAAAAAAAATGGTTAGAGTTTAGTTTGGAAAGCCTACCCATACAAGTGAAGAACCGGGTAATCTGCTCGAAGACCGACCTCTAGAGCTTAGGGATGTGCTGCTTGGGCAAACTAGCATGTGTCAAGTACTTCATTGGGTGCCCAAAGAATATTTACATGTAGAGTGTGGGGTTGTCCTCCTTATATGTACATTCCCCTATTCGGGGAAGGCTTGTTACTACGACAATGTATTCTTTGATGACTAGAATTTCCAGTCCCCGCATGCGAACAACTCTATCCCTCATGGATGCCGCAAATTCGTTAGCCACCTCTGCATCTTGGTTCTAGCTAACCAGATGGTAGTATTCCAACCATCCGATGATGTCGAATTACATCCGTACATCCTCACTGATGCCTGAACAATCTGTAGGCTCACTCTTTTTCAATAGGTGGTTGGTCGATTTTCCCCCCATGGCAAAGTTTGGATTTCTCTCAGCTTTGAGGTTTTCTTACAGTAATTCCTCACACTCTAGTTTCTATCACCTACAACTCTATTATTTTCTTGCATAGAGTTTTGCCAATGCATGGTTTAAATCACCTGCATCCGTGAACATAGGTGCCTGATTGCCGTAATTAGAAATAATTACGGTTATCTATGCGAAATATCGTTAAAGCATGTGCCGGATTTTTCGTAGAGGATGACCATGAGTGTTTTCCCCAATCAGAGTAGTGACACATAGAAAAAATGTCAAGTGGAGAGAAATGGGTGGCTGGTAATTCTATGGGGGTTGTGCTGGCACTATTTTATAGAAACATATGCCTATGAAAAATATACATATATATATATATATAAAAATTAAGCACGTACCCATATTATGTTTTGTGCATGTATAATGCGCAGACACTCATGGTGCACTGGCATTGGCTGCTTGATGATGACTAGGCATTCTAGAACAAAGAATGATAGGCATATTTCCCATGCGATGAATTTCTCTCCATTTTAACTGGTTCTCGATTGCTGCCATTTGATACCTTTGAGAATTCCTGCACATTTTCAAGAAAAAGTTAGAAAAACATGTCTTCTCGAGATGACAAACATCCCCTCCTCAAAAATTATTTGTTGATGACTTTGGAATGTGCACAAATCTTCAACAAAAAAATTAAAATAATTTTATCCATTGAAGTTTGACTGATGCACGTGGGTGAGATGTTGATGTGGCTCGGGCCACTTTCTAATGCTGAAGATTATTTATACGAGGTACAAACACCCATGAAAATAGAAAGCAGGCACCTTTTGCTATGTGGAAATCAGGCGCCTTCTTTCGAATCAAGGCATGCAGGTGCTTGGAAAATAGAAAGCATGCACCTTAGCAATCGGGCGTCGTGCTTAACATGGAAAGCATGTGCCTTTTGCTGGAAATCGGGTACCTTAAAGCAAACTTTATACAAAACTAAAAATTTATACAAAACCTTTTTTTTGTAATATGTCCAGGAAATTAGGTGTCACTTTCCCGAAAAATGGAAGTCGGGCACCATTTCCTTGGAAAAATAGGAATTAGGCATCGATCTATCAAAAAATGGGATGCAGGTACCTTTTCCTTGACATACCGAGAGTTAGGCACATTTTACCGTACAAATGGGAATCGAGCACCGTTTTTCCAAAATATAGGAATTAGGCACCTTCTTTCATCAAAAAATGGAAAGTAAGTGCTCCTCCTTTATTTCAATATCTGCTGATATGTCCACTAGTGTACACTTTCAATTTATCAGGCCTTCAGCATTCTAGTTTTGAAGAACAAGGACAGAATCAACATCCGCTACCTGAACCAACATTTGAGCATTTTTCTTCATGAAGACCAAAAACAAACACCCAAACACTTGTTCAGATATGGTTTTCCCCCTCCAAATGGGGATGAGCTAATTCTACTAGAATTTAATCTCCTAGAAAGCTAGGATTGCGTAGGTTCATGGATCCTGTGCTTTTTAGGCCTAGGTTTCCCAGGTTGCCTAATAGTTGCACTCAAGGCATCGTTCCTGCAAAACAAAAATACAACTAAAGAAAGAAAAATGCAAAATTTTTAAAAGAATAATTGTTTTTGGACCATGTGGACTACATCCACATATTACTGACTCATTTTAAAACTAGAATCAACTGGGATCTCCCCCATGCCTAATCTAGACTTCATCATATAAGTCTCAGACACATGATATGGCCACAATCGATGACCATTGACTATTAATATAATGTTGCTATTGTCAATTGTTCTGATCCTAACAACTCCATTGTTGATGACTTCAGTCACTTCATATGGCCCCATCCAATGTTGCATGAGTTTGCCTTTCCTTTCTTGGAATCGAGAGTCATACAATAATGCCCACTCTCCCACTTTTAACTACTTTGGCCTGGTGTGATGATCATGCCACTTGGCCCTCTATTTTTGGATGACCTATGTCCATTGCAGAGCATCAAGGTGGTATTCATCCAGCTGGTTAAGCTGTTGAATCCATTCCTTTTGTGCCTCATCCAGATTCAGATTTAACTCTACTATAGTTTTGAGAGTTTTAATCTTGAATTCTATGGGCATCATAGCATTTTTCCCATATACTAGCTGGAATGGTGTAAAACCAGTAGTAGTCTTCTAGGTGGTTCTGTAAGCCCACACTACTTCTGGTAATATTGTGGCCCAATCCTTCCTATGCTATTGTACCATCTTTGTGAGAATGTTCTCAAGTTCACGGTTGGTTACCTCTACTTGCCCATTTTCCTATGGATGGTAAGGAGTGGTTTTGTTATGCCTAATTTTATATTGTTGCATGAGCTCCTGAATCATATTTGAAGTAAATTGAGGCCCTTGATCAGTTGTGATCTCCCTTGGAACCCCAAATCTGGTGAAAATAGATGAATACATGAAGTTTGCTATAGTCTTCTCTTTAGAATCATGCAATGCCTGCACTTCAACCCATTTGGTCACATAGTCAGTGCAAACTAAGATATACCTCTTACCTATTGACTGTGGATTAATAGGTCCTACGAAGTCCATCCCCCATTTATCAAATGGCTCTATGTGCACATGTGGTTGGAGTGGCATTTCATCTCTGAGAGTAGGTCTACCCATCCTCTGACATTGATCACATTGGCTCACATGATTGGCTACATCCTTGAATAGTGAAGGCTAGTAATAACCAACCTGCAATACTTTGAATGCAGTCCTTTTTCCTACAAAATGGCCACCACAAGGTTCATTATGGCAAGCCTTCAGTATTTCTACAATCTCATTATCAGCAACACATCTTCTCATGATCTGATCAGGCCCTATTTTAAATAGGCACCCATCAATCCATGAGAAGTCTACACTTTTCTCAATTAAATTTTATTTCTCACATGGTGAAAGTGTAGGGGATACTTTACCAGTGGCTAAATAATTAGCCATATCTGCATACCATGGTATCTATTCATTTAGAGAAAACAAATGCTCATCTAGAAATTGGTCATCTATAGCTACATGATCTGGAGGTGTCAATCTGGATAGAAAATCAGCTACCACATTGTCCTTTCCTAGTTTATCTATGATTGTCACATCAAACTCCTATAGAAGTAACAACCATATGATAATCCTACCACTGATTCCAGGTTTATTTGTTAGGTATCTGATAGTTGAGTGATCAGTGTGCACAAAAACCTGATATCCTATAATATAATGGTGGAATTTGTTAAGAGCATGTATAACTACAAGAAATTCCTTTTCTATGATAGTATAATTGAATTCAGCACCTGTGAGATGTTTACTGACATAGTAGATGGCATAGAAATCATCACCATCCTTTTGTCCCAGTACTGACCCTATTGCATTGTTAGATGCATCAACATATATGTGAAAGGGTATGGTCCAATTTGGACCTCTCAACACTGGAGCAGTTATCAATTTTTCCTTCAAAGTGTTAAATGCTTGTTCATAGTCTTCTGTCCAGACAAACTCTATATCCTTTGATAACAATGTGCTTAGGGGTTTAGCAGTTTTGCTAAAATCTGCTATAAACCTCCTATAGTAACCAACTGATCCAAGGAAGCTATGGATATCCTTCTGAGTTTTGGGTGTAGGCAGGTTTTGGATAACTTCTATATTTTTCCTATCTACCTTGATCCCATCTACAGAGATATGATGTCCTAGAACTATCCCCTCCTGCACTAGCATATAACATTTCTCATTACTCAGGGACAGATTAGTTTCCTCACACCGCTGAAGTGTTTTCTCCAAATTTTTTGTGGCTTCTTCAAAGGTTTCACCATAAATGGTGAAATCATCCATATATACCTCCATAGTTTCTCCAATCATATCAGAGAAGATGCTCAAAATTACCCTCTAGAATGTAGCAGGTGCATTGCATAGACCAAAGGGTAAAACTCGGTAAGCAAAGGTTCCCCATGGGCAAGTGAATGTGGTCTTGTCTTGATCCCCTTCCCCTATCTGAATCTAGTTATATCCATTAAACCCATCCAGGAAAGAAAAGTACTTCTTACCTGATAAGGTGTCAAGGACCTGATCTATAAAGGGTAGGGGGAAGTGGTCTTTCTTGGTTGCTTTATTCAACAACCTGTAATCAACATAGATTCTCCACTTGCCATTCTTCTTGGGCACCACCACCAAAGGTGATACCCACTCACTATCTGAAATTGGGTAGATGAACCCAACTGTGAGGAGTTTCTACAATTCAGCTTTGACAATCTCCTTCATAGTTGGATTCATTCTTCATTGTGGTTGTCTTACCGATTTTATTTCATCTTCCAGATATATTCGATGAGTACAAGTTTCAGGAGCTATTCCTCTCATGTCTGAATACTCCCAAGCAAAGGCACCTTGATGTTTGACTAATGTTTTTCTCAGTTTGGTCTACTGTTCAGATGTCAACCCATCATTTATGTTTAATACTCTCCCAGGTGCAACTTCTATTTGTTGAATATTGTGATCTTTACCTCCCACTAATGGCAATTCTAGAGGAGGATAAGAGGGTTCTCCTTGGAAAATGTTTGATATTACCCTATCCTCATCACTCTCATCCTCCAATTCATCAAGTGCCATGATGGATTGAATCATTGATAGACCACTCATATTCTGGTTCTCACATTCAGGTTCTCCCAACAAATCTACAGACTGTGCAGGTGGATGGATGATCAGATTTTTTACATTTTGACCATCAAAAATGGTCATTTGCCCATTTCTACAACTTATGTAGGCATCAACTATTGCCATCCAAGGCCTACCTAAGATGAGTGGATAACCACCCAGTCTAGACTTGGATTGTAACACTAAGAAATCTGCTGGGTACTCCCATGCATCCACTGAGACAGTTATGTCTTCCAGTATTCCTTCAGGGAGTACTATAGACCTGTCTACCAACTGAAGGATAATTTTAGTTGGTTTCAGATTGGGTAAACTGAGTTTCTGCATGGTTTCCTTGGGCATGACATTAATGGCAGCCCCTAGATCTACTAATGTATTGGGTAAAACACAACCCCCAATTTTTACAGTTAAAACAGGGCTTCCTGGGTCTGAATATTTTTGGCTGTAGGTATTTCCTAGCATAAGATCAGCTAGTTGTCCTACCAAATTAATTGCCTGTGCTGGTTTTATTCTTGGTTTTCTCAGACACATCTCTCTTATGGCCTTGCTATAAATAGGAATGTCTCTGATGGCCTAAAAGAGAGGGATTGTGACTGTCAGGTTCTTCAAACTGGAAAGAATATCAAATTCTGGTTGTATTGGCTTCTTGGGTTCTTGCAACCTTTTTGGAAAATGTGGAACCCCTTCTCTATTATTTATAGTTGTTGATTCTATAAGAGGTGATTCCTCTTCTACTTCTTCTATAAGAGGTGATTCCTATTTTTCTAACTCTGTGCTTTCCTCCTCTTCTACTAGAGGAGACTCTCCTACACCTACTTGTCTACCTGACCTTAATTGTATTGGACTGCAATCTACTTTGATATTATACATGGGGTACATCTCATTCTCCATCTGGTATGTTGGTTGTGGTCTGTTGTTTGGATTAGAAGTAGGTTGTGCTAGTAGTTGATAAGGTCTCAAAGCAGGAGGAGCTAGCAGACTTGGCTGTAGTGGGGTTGGTGCAGGATGTTGTGGAGTTTGGCTCCACGTATTCTGATTTCTCCACTACTATCCAGGCTGTTGGTATGGCATCCATGGGTAGGGATTGTAAGGATTTTCTCCTTGGGGAAATTGATTCCAAGGTTGTTGTCCCCACCAACCCATGTTGGGTGGCTGAAACTTGACCTTGGTTCTGATAATTGCTACCCCCATAGGATGGCATTCTTGTTGGCATGTTGTTTCCCATAGGATATTGTTTCCAGTTTCTCCTATTACCCATGAAGTATGCTTCCATTACTTCAGGTTCCTCTCTAGATTTTGATAACTATGGACACAACTTAGTTTTATGATATTTTTGACACACAGCGCACACTCTAAATTTGTTCTCAGGACATTCATTTTTGGGGTGCTTTCCCCTGCATTTAGGATAGAAATAGGCTAATGCTACCTCATTTTCTTGCTTCTTTTTCTGAAGTAGGAGGGTGTCCATTTGGAGTGCCAGAGATGACAACATCTCACTTTTGAGGTCTTCAAGCATATTCTCTATTTCTATTTTAGTGACAGTGGCTGATTGTTTGATATTTTTGGGGATTAACTTACCCTTTCTTCTTGAAAAGTTTTGACACAACTGTCGGATATCTGACATTTGGTGTTGATAAATGTCCCCACCAGAAATCATGTTTAAGGTTTCAAGAGATTCATTTGTAAGCCCTTTTAAGAAGATACTTCTTAAGGACCTATCTCCTAGTCTTGCATGGGGAGATCTTTGCAAATTAAAGCTAAACCTATCCCAATACTCCTCTAATGATTCTCCTTCCTTTTGTGTCATATCCAAGACTTCTTCCCTGGAATCCCTTGCTCTACCAAAGTCTTGATACTAATCTAGGAAAAATTTTTCATGTCTTCCTAGGTAGTTATTTGTTTATTCCCCAAACTGATGAACCAGCACAAAGTTGAATCATCAAGAGTGGAGGGAAACAACTTTAGTTTTTGAGCATTGGTTGTATAGTCTACCGACCTGCATAGAACATCAAATTTGAAAAGGAACAGGTCGGGATATTCTATTGGAAGTCCTCTAAATATTGGAAGGTGGGTAGGGGAGATATGTTTCATCCTATGTTCTCCTCTTACCTCTTCTATAGGGAAGTTAAAACTAGTTGATGCTTCTTCTCCTATTTCTGCCATCTTGTCTCCTATCAAGGTTTCTACACCTACTACATTCAGGGTAGCTTTCAAGGCTTCAATCTTATTTCTCTTATCCTTTAGAAGGATTACTAAATCAGTGGTTGAAATAGTCCCTTCCTCAACTGCTTGCCAACATTGAAGGTTCAGTAAATCTTCCTCAGACTAAACTCTTCCTATCTCAGATCCTTCCCTAAGGTTTTGTTGGACTATTCCAGAAAGATCCTGTGCAAACAATGGATGTTGACTCCAATGCACAGGTGGAGATGGTGGTGGAGAGGTTTTAGTATCAGGCTCTGGCACAACTAGAACAGAGGTTTTTGGAGAAACTATGTTTGTGTTCTTGATGAAACGATCGTCCGGTCCTCTAATTCTAGGTGGACTCATACAAAACTTAATGGAGGTTCTGTAGAAAGTAACCTAAACTATTTCTAACATACTTTCTTTAGAATAGGAAATTATAGTTGGCTACTCCCCAACAACGGTGCCAAAATGTTGGGCAAAATATTGGTTAGTTTTCTATGGTTCAAATCATTACCTCCATTTAATTTGTCAACCTGGGATAGCTCGTAAACTTGTGAGTAACCCTACACAATATATGCATGTAATATCCCTTTAATCAGATGAGTCCCTTAGATCCTATGGTTTGGGGGTGTTGTTTCATTGGAGTTCTTTTTCATCTTCCAAACCACTTAATCTAATTTGCACTATCAAAGAAATAACTGAAATGCTTTAAAATCCAAAACTGCACACTTGCTAGAAATTGACAGAAAATAGGGGAAATTGTAGCTTTAAATTAAACTACAAAAAATAGGAAAATAAACTAAAATGATAGAAAATAAGGAAAATAAGGGAGGAATACTATTGAGAGTGGGCCCATGCTTCCAGCAGATTCCACCCACGTTAAGTCATACACCGGATGCTAGTTGAATTTGATTAGAAAACTCAAATGTATTTTATTGAAATGTGCAACAAGAATTTACAGAGAAAATCTGGGATCTATTTTTCAGGGGTGGCCTGCATATTTATAAGATATGCGGCCATGCCCTATTACATTCTGAAAGCAAATCGATTTCTGATTTTGTTGTTACAACAATACGTAGGAATAAAGGAGATTAAAGCAAAATATTAACTCAGAATTTATTCAGCGTATTCTGTATCAGAATAGAATATGTCTGATATTTTTCTTTACCCGATTACAATAAGTTTTACGTGATTACTAAAAAATAGATGACATATGGTCATTGACGTTGTCCTTGGTCCACATCCATCGCTGAAATCGCGTCTGCATTCATCGTTGAAATTGCCTTTCTATTCTACCGACAATAGGGTATCGTGTTGTAATTTTGCATCAATGGGAATCAGGCGCCTTATTTGTAGAAGTCGGGAAGTAGGCACCAAAATGGGAGTCAAGTGCCTAATGGGAATCAGGCGCCCGATAGTCAAGCACCAAATGGGAATAAGGCACCAGATAGTTAAGCACCAAATGGGAGTCGAGTGCCTAAATGGGAGTTAGGCGCCTGACTTAGCGCTTCATCACTATTTTGTTGTAGATATTTTTACCTTCAATTTTTCATCATAAATGGAAAGTGCCAGGTCCAAGTGGGACCTCAATGTAAACATGCCAAAATACCATAAAATCCACTGCATTTACACATAATCCACTCAAAAACAAATATTAGACAACATACGTAATCTAATGTTAAATACATATAAAATTTGCATAGAAACACATATTTCTATTAAAATAAATGCCACAATATATATGGAAAGTTTGTACAAAAATGAGCATTTTTAGGGCTCATCAAATATTATTGGGGTAGATTTCATTTCAATCTTCAACATTCACCCCATGCAAAACTAGGTGAGAAATCCTTGAGAAGCATATTCTTAAGGGGTCTCACAAATGAATCCTTAGAAGCCTTAAACTTTTTATCGATAGGTGACATTTACCAACACCAAATGCTAGATATTCGATAGTTATGTCAAAATTATTCTAGAAGAAAGGGTAAACCCATCAATTGAGGAACAAAAACCACAACCTCTATAACCAAGGTAGAAATAGGAAATTTTCTAGAAGACATGAAGAGTGATATTCTATCATCTCTTGCACTTCAATTAGACACACTCCAAATTTAGAGAAATAAGTAGGAAACTGAAGCAACACTAGCCTTTTTCTACCCAAGATGTAGAAGAAAACACCCCAAGAATGAATGTTCGAAGAATAATATTAGAGTGTGTGCTATTTTTCAATTGGATCACAAAATGAAATTGTGCCCAAAGTTAGCCAATATGAAAGAAGAACTTGAAGTAGCAAAAACTTATTTCATGGGAAATAGGAGAAACTGGCAACAGTCTCCTATGGGAGGTAGTATGCCAGGAGGAGTACCACCCTATGGGGGATCCAAATTTATGAACCAAGGACAAACCCAACCACCCAACATGGGATGGTGGGGTCTATCACCTTGGATGAATGCCACCCAAGGATCTACTCCTTACACGTCTTATCCATGGATGCCATACCAATAAAATAGAATGTAGTGGCAAAATTATAATACGTGGACTACACCTCCATAAACCACTACACAAGCCCCACTACAACCAAGTTTACCGACACCACCTACTTCTAAAGACACAATAATTACTAGAACAACCAACCCCAAATCCAAACAATAAGATAAATTAGCCCACATATCAGGTAGATACGGGGATGTACCCTATGTATCATATTAGTGTAGATTGTAATCCTATTCAGCTTAGGTCAAGTAGAGAGATAGGAGTAGCTCCTGCACCTCCAATAGTGGAGGAGGAAGAGGAGGTAGAAGTAGAAGTAGAAGAACAAACACCTCTAGTAGAGGGGGTGGAAGAAAATTCAACTATTGAACAAACCAATAATGAAGGGGTTCCACCCTTCCCCAAGAGGTTACAAGAACCCAAAAAGAAAATGCAGCCATAATTTGACATCATGGAAGGGTTGAAAAACCTGACTATCACAATTCCCCTCTATCAGGCCATACGAGATGTACCAATTTATACAAGGGCCATTAGAGAGTTATGTCTTAAGAAACTAGGAAGAAAGCAACCATCAAAAGTAGTGCATGTGGTAGGTTAGTTAGCTGAATTAATGTTAGGAAACACCTACCACCCAAAGTACTCTGATCTAGGAAGCCCAATTTTAACAGTCCAAATCATAGGCTTAAGGTTACCCAACACTTTGGTAGATCTAGGAGCAGCTATAAATATCATGCCCAAAGAAACCATGCAAAAACTGTAGCTTACAGACATGAGGCCAACCAAAATAGTTTTACAATTGGCTGATCAATCTACAATACTCCTAGAGGGAATGCTGGAAGATGTGATCGTGACAGTCAATGCATGGGAATATCTAGTAGAATTTTTAGTCTTGTAGTCTAGATCAGGATTGGGTGGATATCCACTCATATTAGGACATCCTTGGCTGGAAATAAATGATGCCTACATCAGTTGTAGGATAGGACAAATGACAATTTCATATGGATACAACATTAAAAACTTAGTCATTTATCCTCCTACATAGTCCACTAATGTATTGGGAGAACCAATTTTTGAATGTCTAAACAATGATGCCTTGCCAATGCTACAACCAATAATGGATTTAGATGAGGTAGAGGATGAAACCGATGAATATGGAGTCATAACAAACTTCTTCCAAGGAGAATCCTCACATCCTCCTATAGAGTCCCCACTTGTGGGTAACAAGGAAAATCATGTTAAACAAATAGAGATAGAACCTGGCAGAATGTTGAACATTGACAATGCATTGTCAACCATTCAAGAGGACAAGTTGAAAGAGATATTAGTAAAACATAAAACTACTTTTGCATGGGACTACAAAGACATGAGGGGGATTGCACCCAAATTTTGCATGCATAAAATTTATTTGGAAGACAACACAAGACCGATAAGACAACCTCAAAGGAGAATGAATCCAACAATGAAAGAAATCGTAAACATTGAGCTACAAAAACTTTTGTTAGCCAAATTCATCTATCCAATTTTAGATAGCCAATGGGTTTCACCTTTGGTTGTAGTGCCCAAAAATAATGGCAAGTGGTAGATTTGTGTGGACTATAGAATGTTAAATAAAGCCACTAGAAAAGACCATTTCTCCCTACCATTCATAGACCAAGTCCTCGACACCTTGGAAAGATGAAAATATTTTTTGTTCCTTGATGGGTTTAGTGGATATAATCAAATTCAAATAGGGGATGAGGACCAAGAAAAAACCACTTTTACCTATCCTTGGGGTACTTTTTCTTACCGAGTCTTACCATTTGGGTTATGTAACACACCTGCCACCTTTCAACGGGTAGTTCTTAGCATTTTCTCAGATATGGTAGGAGAGACTGTAGAGGTCTACATGGATGACTTCATCATTTATGGTGAAACTTTTGAAGAAGCTATAGATAATCTGGAGAAAGTACTCTAGTGCTACCAAGAAATAAACCTATCCCTTAGTAATGAAAAATACTTCATGCTAATGCAAGAAGGGATAGTGTTAGGACACCACATCTCTACTGAAGGGATCAAGGTAGACAAACAGAAAATCAAAGTGATTAAAAATCTACCCACTCCCTAAACACAAAGAGATGTCCATAGTTTTCTAGGTTTTGTTGGGTACTACCGATGGTTTATCCAAGATTTTAGCAAGACCACTAGACCACTACACAAACTATTAACCAAATATACCAAATTTATTTGGACTAGTGAATGTGAGTAAGTGTTCTAGAATTTAAAGGAAAAATTGACAACTGCTCCCATGCTGAGAGGTCCAAATTGGAACCTCCCCTTTCACATTTATACATATGCATCCAATAATGTGATAGGATCAACACTAGGGTAGAAGGATGAAGATGAATTCTATGCCATCTACTATGTCAGTAAGAATCTTACAGGCATTGAGTTCAACTACACTATCATGGAGAAAGAGTTTCTTGTAGTAGTACATGCAATCAATAAATTTTACCACTATATCATGGGCTACAAAATATTTGTACACATAGATCATACAACCATCAGGTATCTGATGAGCAAGTCGATGGTAAGTGGTTGAATTATTAGATGGTTGTTACTTCTACAAGAATTTGATGTAACCATTGTTGACAAACCCAAAAAGGATAATGTTGTTGCATATTTTCTCTCCAGGTTAATCTCTTAGGACAATACTGCCACTGAAGATTAATTTTTGGATGAGCATCTCTTTGCTCTCGATGAACAAATTCCATGGTATGTTGATATGGAAAACTACTTAGCTACCAAAAAATATCACCTGCACTCACACCTAGAGAAGCCCAAACATTAATTGAGAAGAGTGCAACCTTCTCATGGATTGATGGATGCCTGTTTAAAACTAGATCCTGATCAAATCATGCATAGATGTGTTGCGGAGAATGAAACCATAGAAATATTAAAAGCCTATCATGATGAGCCATGTGGTAGATACTTTGCTGGACATAGAACTACATTTAAAATTTTGCAAATAGGGTATTACTGGCCCTCATTATTTAAATATGCAATAAAATATGTCAACCACTATGACCAATGTCAGAGAATGGGTAGACCAACTCCACGTGATGAAATACCCCTTCAACCCCATGTGCATATTGAACCATTCGATAAATGGGGGATGGATTTTGTTAGACCAATTAATCCACAGTCTAATAGGAAAAGATATATTTTAGTATGTACTAACTATGTGACTAAGTGGGTTGAAGTGCAGGTACTATGGAACTCAAAGGAAGACACCATAGCGTAGTTCCTGTATGGATTTATTTTTACCAAGTTTGGTATTCCTAGGGATATTACCACTGATTAGGGGACCTAGTTCACCTTGAATATGATTCAGGAATTGATGCATTAGTACCAAATTCGACACAATAAAACCACCCCTACCATCCACAAGAAAATGGGTAGGTTGAGGTCACAAATAGGGAGTTGGAGAACATTCTCACCAAAATAGTGTAGCAATACAATAAGGACTAGGAAAATCACCTATCATAAGTAGTATGGACATATCACACTACTTGGAAAACAACCATGAGGTTTACACCATTTTAGTTGATGTATGGAAAACTATAATGATGCCAATCGAGTTTGAAATCAAAACTCTATAGACTACTATAGAGTTGAATCTGAATTTAGATGCTGCACAATAGGAATGAATTCACCAATTGAACGAGTTGGATGAATATCGACAAGATGCATTGTAATGCACAAAAATCATGTAAAAGTAGAGGGCCATGTGGCATGACCACCATATATGGCCAAAATGGTTTAAAGAAGGAGATTGGGCATTACTTTATGATTCTCTAGATCCAGGAGCATGTAGAGGTGGATGGGATCATATGAGGTGGTTGAAATAATTAATAATGGTGCTATCCACATAAAAACCATCGATGGTAGCAACATCATTTTAATAGTTAATGACCACCACTTATGCCCATACCATGCACCTCTAATCCATGCGATCAGCTCAAATGCAAGCATGGGGGAGACCCCATTTGATGAAAAATGTTTAACAATTTGATGAATGCTTATGCGTTCATAAAAAAATATTATATATATTATTATTTTTAATGCTTAGCATAGGTTTTATTTTTATTTATTTTTTGTTTTGCAGGGTTACATGGACTCAGATGCAATCTATAGGTAGCCAGGTCAAACTAGGCCTATCAAGCACAAAATCATGATCCCTATTTTTGCTTTTACTTTTTGTGTATTTATTTTTGAAGGATACATGGAATCAGATGCAATTTTTAGGTAGCCGGGTCAAACTAGGCCTATCAGGTATGAAGCCATATTCACCTACATTTTTCCAATTTTCTAGGAGGGTAGCAGAGTAGACAAAGTGCCAAATTTCCATCAGGAGGGTGGTGCTTACATCTGGGCTCATGTATAGGTGTTTACTTCCCAAAAAAAGAAAACATATATATATGGGTCAATGCAATAGATGCTAAATTTTCAATGAAGAGAGGTGCCTATGTCCAGACCATGGAAAAGATACCTATATTTTGAAATATGGAGGCACATATATTCAGACCTCAAAAAGGCACATGTATTCGGGTCAATCCAACGAACGTTGAATTTCTACTAGAGAGAAGGTACCTATATTCCAAAACAATAGAAGGTGCCTATATCTAAATAATTCAAAGGGTTCTATATTCCATAGAAGGCACCTATCTCCCACACACAACATGCGTATGTATCTAGAAGAACATAGAAAAGGTGCTTGTATCCCAAACACAACAGGCACCTGTATCTAGAAGAACATAGAAAATGTGCTTATATCCCAAACATAATAGGTAATTTTTCCATAGAATAGAAAGGGGTGACTATATTCTAAAGCAGATATGACTCCTATATTTGACATCAAAGAAGCCATTGATTCACCCTGGTATACTATAATCAATGTTTTTATCAATCAATTTGCGCCATCAGGTGTTTGTACATCCGATTTCACAAAAAACCATCTAGGTATGTAATGATTTTTTGTTATATGTGTGCATAATTATTATAAAAAACATTTTTGTGTGCTAGCACATGCCCCATGGTTTTATTGTCTAATCATGCAAAACTAGAAAATAAAATTTTTTAGGTGGTACCAATCAGGTATAAGAGCGGTTGTAATTGTATCTACATATATCCAACACACAATTTAAGATTTAGTTACGCAGATTTCATAATTATTGTTGATTATAGGAAGATAGGTACCATGTATTCATGGATATAGTCATATGCTTCAACATGATTAAAAATGGATAAAGGTATCTATTTTGCAACAAAATAAAAACCAAAAGTACAGAGTCTACGATGCCATCGGAGGACCTTCGCACAATCAGGCATTGAAGAAGTATGAGCTAGCAAATATCTCAGGCATAATTGGTTTAATTCGAGAGTAGTTCAAGGTTGCAGGGAAAATGAATTATTGTTGCTTGGTCAGCCAAGATCAAGATATTATGGTGACACAAGAATTTGTAGCATCCATGGATGATGGTGTTGTGAGGATGCGCAAGTTGATTATAATAATAAAAAATAAGTATATTGTAGAATTTAACGACCTCCCATGCATAGGAGACCAGAGATACAAAGATGTTAATTTTGGGAACCATTCTCAAATTATTTTTGGGTAACCCACAATACAATTTATGCGGTATGGGTTGCCAAACAATGTCCCTGAACTATTGCAGTAGGTGTTTGAGCAATTGGCCAAGTTTTTCACCTACACTGGCAAATATTCATGGTTGAATACCAATCATCTATAATTTTTAAATTATTTGCTACATGGGGACCATATTAACATCCATTACTATGTAATATGTGCCCTAAAGGATGAATCTAGGAGATACCAAGTGGGTATTTTAGTAGCATTAGGGCATCACGGGTTGATTTCAACCCTAATTTGATATGCTGGGTCATAGAGGGATGCACTGGTCATTGAAGAAGAAATTGTTGCATCAAAATCATCCAATAGGAAACAAGAAGATGAAAAGGATGAAGATTTAGGGATGCTTGTCTTCCAAAAGGAGGTAAAACAAGTTGAATCAAGCCCATTCCAGGCAACAACATCGCTTACCTCCTACAACAACCATTTGGTAGGGGAAGCAGGGTAGGCTGAATCAAGTATATTTTGGGCCACATCATCACCTATAACTAGAATTAGGAAGGTGGTAGAAAAATTGGTGAATTATAGTTTGTTAGAGGGCAATGATGACCATTCCATGGAGGATGAATTGTCTTCCCAGGTTTTGTAGGACTTGGCATTTATTAATATGCCTTACCATGACTCTATAGATAAAGACCTCTAGGGCCAATTAAATAACATGAAAGAGAAATCATACTATTGGGAGGACAAATACAAGGTAGAACAAGATGAGTTCTAGGAGTCTCGATGTATGATCATAGCAAAGCAACAAGAATATAATGATACTATGTGGTAGTTGAAAGACACAATGCAACAATTATAGTAATTTCTAGTTTTCAAAGTAGATAGTGTTGATGTTGCTGTACAGACAGATTGGGCCTTGGACCCAGAAGTTTCCTCCATTGAATTAGAGGAATAGGTAGCATCCACAGGGGTATACCACTTTGATGCAAGGAGGGCATCAGATTCCTAGATGTCCAATGTAGGGGACTAGATAGAAGCCCCTATGGAAAATACTTTCAAGGAACAAGAGAGCCCTATTTTGTAGCATGGCCTCCTTATGGTTGAAATATTGAATAGTAAGGCTAATGAGTCAACCAAGAACTCTACGATTTTCCAATTAATGGATAAACTTGATGTTGACCATTCAAAGACTACCTAGTTAGTTGGGGAGTCTGTGACACATGTAGATGTTACCCAGTTAGTTAGGAAATCACTCGCACAAGATACAACTATCCAATAAGCTAAGAAGCCAAAGGAGTAGAATGATGTGGGCCAATTAAAGGAGTCAGCTTAACCTTCAATAGCTACACATTCAGCTAGTCAATCCCTGGTTGACCAAACCATGGCTGGTCAATCTGATGAGCAACCAGATATTGAACCTCTTATTGACATACCATTGGACTAGGGCACATAGGAAATAGAGTCACCAGATATCAAAGAAATACCACCTCCATGGAAGAAAGTGGTGATTGGTCTCTCAGCACCACCAGTGAATGCAAAAGCCCCAAGACCTACAAATAAACTAAGGTCAAAGGCTAAGGCCACCATAAAGAAGAAAGAAGGTACAATAGGACCCCAAATCGGATTAAGAATAGGCTATGTCAATGAAATCCTTTGCAAACCATCAACAAGTAGAAGAGCTCAAAAAAATATTGAAGATAGAGAGGAAAGAATAATGGGCCCATAAAAAGATGACTAGGAAGTCTGGCATTAGCATTAATCCTACCCAACCAAAATATTTTTAGGCCTTGTATGGTTCTGATGGCAGGCATCCATAAATGATGATGGAGTTTTATTAGAAAATGGGGATATCTAACACGGAACCCATGATGCCATCATCGATTAGAGAACCTCAACCTATGTCGTCTGATGATGAAGAGGATGATACAAATGATGCAATGCTTAAACCATATATAACATGTTTTTTGAAAGCTCAAATATTTGATACATCATAGTTTCCACCATGGGATATGCTAGAGATCACATCGATAGAGGGACTACCTAAGGATAATTTCCTCTAGAAGCAAGCTGAACCAGCTTTACAAAAGGATGCAACCACATTTGCAGGACTACTAGAGGAAGAGGGCATATGTAGGTAGGGTCTATGTGAGAGGAAACTAGAAAAAGAGATAGATTCTAGCCAGTCCATGAGGCATAGTCAGCATAGAAGAAAACCAAAAATAGAAGTAGGTCCTAGCTAATCCAAAGAACATGGCAAATGAAAGCATAATAAAGAGAAAGATAAGGCCATGACTTAGGAAAGGAGATATTAGAACAAGATGTATTGGAAGGTTATTGATAAAACAAGGGATTACCAGTAGCAAGTTCTAGGAGAATGTGGCCATACCTAGGCATAGGGGGATGATGAGCACTAGAATTGCTCATTTTATGCATGTTTAATGGGGTTTTGTGTGGTATTATTAATATTATAATTGTCTTTTTATGTAATTATTGTATATATTTAATAAAAATTGATGTATTATGCTTGATTGATGTTTTCAATGGAAAATATGTGTAGATGCAATCTTTTGTTGCTTTTTTACACCTTTTAGTCAATGTCCCACATGGACCTAGCATTGGACAACATTTATAATGCACTTAAGGAACAATGTGTGGCTTGATGGAGATAACAGTGATAGAAGTAGGCATCTAATTTTGCTAAGGTACAACACCTATATCCTAGAAATAGGATGGAATGTGCCTATCTTATGACACTAAAAAGCACCTATCTTTTGATGCTAGAAAAGCACCTTTCTTACAAAAATAGAACAAGCACCTGTATCCCAATAATAGGTTGGAAGACACCTATCTTTTGACAATAGAACAAGCGACTGACTTCCAGCGATGAAAAAGTGACCAATTTTTAGCAAGTCAACAAGTGCCTATATTTAATGCCTTTATCCTGGTGACATGCCAAAGGTGCCTATATCCAGACAATAGGCCGATAGGCACCTATATCCAAAAAGAATAAAAGCATGTTTATTCTGGGTATTGATCGATTTATTGGAAGACCAATAATAAAAATAAATTGTTATAAAATTGAGGAGCATTATGTTTATATTTCACAATGTAAAATTAGACAGGGCCACTCTTTTATTAAACATCACTTGTAACTATGCGTGCAACAGTCAAAGAAAATAACGTTGAGTTATTAAAATAGGATAGTCTTGTTGAGTGGTAATTTTACCCAATTGCAAAACCACACTCATAGTAGGATTTTGAGACAAACCCTCTCCTGCAAAGAAATCAATATTTCTCTAAGGTTCCTTTTACTTAATGTGTACTTGTATGTTTGTGAAGATGCATCAAATAAGTGCTAGGATTACCTTAGTGGTTTGCAAATAAATGTTAACAAGGGGCCTGTTTTGGTATTATTTTATTGCTATGCTAGTGATTTTTCATGAAAATTAAAATATTAAAAAATGTGATTGGCCCTCATATGACCATGATGCAAAGCCTTAGTTCATTTTATATTGAAGTATTTTAGGTAGATTTTATCTTCTTTTGGTTAAGAAGATTTTAAACAAGTTTTATCTTCCTTAAATCCTACTTTGAGCATGAAACAAAGATTAAAATCTATCTCTAAATATGAACCTTAAATGATGATTGGATTCATTTAATATTGCTTTGATCATGAAAATAAAATAATCTACATGAATAACTTGATAAATGAAATAGCCTGTGACATATCATATAAATTACCCCTCTTTGATGAAATTATGATTTTCATAAAGAGAAGTCAATTTATTGCTTTAAATGTAATAGCTTTGAAATACCCTATAAATTACCTCCCTTTAATGAAATTATGATTTTCACAAAGGAAAGTTAATTTATTGCTTGCAAAATGAAATGCAAAGCTTAAAATTTGATTTGCCTTCAAAATGTGAAATTATGTCAAATTTCAAAATTATAAAATTCTTGATAAAACAACATTAAATAATTTTTATAATTTCAAAATGGCTTCAAACTAAAATTGAAATTGCATAAGATGAAACATTAAAGCTTATTCTAGAGACCCGTACATCTATTTTTTTAATTTTAATTTTAATTTATGAAGTTTTAAAAAAATGCAAAAGGGAAGGGTTAGAAAAAATAAAAATAAAATAAAAGTAAAATGAATTTTTGCAACCTAGAATCTTCCCATAGACCATGCAAGAATTAGTATCCTGCATAAAATCAATATTAGTGTGATCCGAATTCATGCAATCTAACATATAATGTGGTGCAATCTTCTAAGAAAAAGGGTGCAATATATCAAAAATAACAAGCAAGTCAACCATTAACATGCATAAAACTTGATGTATCTCCAATATATTGTAGAAGAAAGATCTTCAACATCAAACACAAGTGCATAATACCATACCCTAAATTGGCATCATGTGATGAACTCCAATCCAACGGTGTGGCTTTCCTCCCAAAAGATCCAACCCCTAGTGATGATTCTACATTTGTTTTTAACATCTTTAGTCATGGCCCATTCATTCCCTCTTCCATTGTTTGGCTTCGTGAATCATTATTCAACAAGCATACATTTTGTAACACTTTATTTTATTCTTCTCTTTTCTTCATTTCATTTATGCGCACCTTCCTCCAAGGTAATCTCCTTTTCTTAGTAACATTTTATCATGTAACTGCACTATTTCCACTTGTCTTCATTCTACGAAAACAATCCAAAACACTTATTTACCCCTATGCTTAATGAATTCATTTATGGTTTGTGAAATAACCCATTATAATCCTCCTTAGGGTCCAAATTACATGTGTGTCAGAAGATACACGTATTTACCTTAAATTTACAAGGCCCACACCTCCTTCATTTGTGGCAGCGTGGAGCTTTATTAAACGAGTGCCTAGCGATGGGATCAAGGCCCATACTATGCAATGATTGACCCCATAGTACGGTGAGGTGGTCTCCACATCACTCATGAAATCTCTGCTTCCATTGGCTTCCCCTCATAACAATGACCCTCTTCTGCTAATGATATGTCTTGGTTTGGTCTGATGATTCCATACCGAATATGTCATGTGATTGCCATTGCTTTTTGTTGGTCATCCTTGTACCTTCTAGTCATTGAGTAATTCACCCACTTTGTCTTCCATGATATAAATAGCACGTCAACCTACTACATGTGAGAAAACATAAATTATAACCAATATATCTATGCTAGATTGATTGTGACGTGGTCTCCTCTCACTGCACTAGTTTACAACATTTTTGTCTAGAGCCCGGCCATGCAAATACACATTCTTATTTAAATAAGCTATAGTCTACTTCCCATTCTTACTAGTTGATTCTCAAAACTCCATTCTACCCCTAAAATTACTATGAGCCTTTTTCATCACTCATCCCCGTATTTGCTTGGCATGCATCGTCATGCAATAGGATATAAATATTTTCTTCCCTTAATTTGATCCTCTAGAACATGTATATCAACTATGACAGTAACCATCACTGTTCTCCTACCAACATGCATAGTAGTTTTCCTATATATACATGAAGTTATTTAGGTCTCTATCATCATGAAACTAATTACCTTCTACGTTATGTTCTAGCTACGACAACCTATGTAGGTATCTCTGCCAAGATTTACCTGAAGTAAGGGCAGGGTGTAACTTGATATCCCTAGAACAACTTGCATAGACACTATATAGGATGCATCCCTAACACATAATACCACTCTATACAATCCCACTTAGTAACCTTCATTAATTATATTTAGATCTTGACATATGAGTCACCACATTGACAACCGAGGACTCGATCCTCACCCTTGCCTACCGCGCACATCTATATCAAGTATCAATGTCGACATTGTATCACCATTTTATCACATGTGTTGCATGGCTACGGGTTGACTGGATCATCAATCATTCCAATACTTTTGCATCCTACAATGAGCAACCCTAAAAACCATACATGCCTCTACAAACTAGACTATGATGTTTTTGAGGATTATCCCACACAAAATCATCACTGTAGATCCATCATGCATGATATTCTATGTGATATTCATTCATGCCATGGTCAGCCTCATCTGCTCCACTATGCACATTTTAGTCCTTGCTCTAGTGCTAAGATTACAAATATCTGAAATGCTCCACTACTCAAATCACCTCTGATACACATGGTGGCAATGGTGGAAATTAATATTATCTCAACTAAGTAACATGCTATTATGAAACCGTTGAAATGGCTATTAACCCCTTTGAACACTGCGATAAGAATATATCCCCATCTAGATCCCATGGATTCCAAACTACCTTGTTTGATGGAACTATTACACACTACAATTTTGACATCACATGCTCTAAATTCATCCCACGTTCTAAGTTTTGTTTTGTCATCGTTCGCACATATCCAAGAATACAAGGAGGGCACCTTTAATAAGAGCATCCAATTTTGTGAGATTACTTATATGTTGTATTGCATGGCCCTCATTAATCCAAAAAATACATTGCTACGATGTGAGATGCTAATATTTCAAAAATATAGCCAAATTGATCTTCACTTCAGTGTTCAATTTCCACAACAAAGAATCAAACACCATAATCGATCTTGAAAACCACTGCATTTGCCACACGTAATCTAGACTACACTATGTTGACAAGAATTTGCTTCACCACTTTTGTGGCACTTGAATCCATAAGAATACCCACACCCAAACACATCACAACATGGATTATCCCATTTAATATTCTTTTCCATCATCCTCGATGTGGTATACTATCAAACAATGCAACTGGTACTCACTACCTTATCCTTCGTAGCATACACCTGAGTCTATTTGAAGTACCTGTGTGCTTTTTTGTTATGCATAAAATAAAATCCATACCTCTAGGTTGTACACATCACCATTTTGCCTTGGTCCCATGTATCATCTAACTACTCCAAGCTGGCCACGTACGCTTCCGATAGCCTCCATATGCTAGCACAAACACTGCCTTCAACCTCCGTAAATTTATCCATGTGGTGTCAAATCTATCTAGGTTATATGAGCCAATCAAACTTTAGTAACCTATAACCACAAGACAAAAATAATATAAATTATATCTTTTCAATGCGGGACCCTAAATAAAATAAACATCCTCGTTATAACTTCAAGATATAACTTTCAATGGTATGAACCCTTTTTGAAACAAACCATACATTTAAATATTTCAAATATATGGCTTTACTTTATGTTGGTTTATATATATATTTATTATTATTAGTATTATTTAATTTATATATTATATATTTTTATATATAATATATATATATATATTATATGTCTCAATATATATATATATGAAACACATATATATAGATATAAATTTATTTTTTTATTTTCCTCTTTTTTAATTTTTTTTAATTTTGCATTCTTTTATAAAACGTGTTTTAATCCGAAAATTGAATTGTTTTAGCTTTAAAAGCCAAAACATTAAAATTATCTCAAAAAACAAGGACGAAGGAAGAGACAAAATGTAACCAAAAAAACATTTTAAAAGAGGATAAAGGAAAGTCACAACCAATAAAGAACCTTGGAAACTGAAATGCAAACAACAAGAATGGGACCTATCAAAATCATCGCTCTAAGGACACCAAAATGGTCAAAAAAATAAAATTGAAGGAGGGTCTTCAATTTTGGGGCTATTTGTGCACCAATCACAATAAATGGCAACTCTACTGGGGAATTCTCATGAAAATTTCGGGTGAAGAACCCAGTTTTAAAAACCATCAAACCAAAGATCATGAAGATATATATCATCAAACAACATCCAAAGAAAATGGGGTTAGATTGCTTCAATGAAACACATGAATATTTGTTTAGCTTAATGTGTGTGTAAGCGTGATTTCATTTTGTATTCAAGAAAACCATCCGGATTCCATCACCTGATTTGCATTTAGGCTATAGAAATACTGCTTCCAACTCCCTCTCAACTATATTCCTCAACTCACTAGGAAAAGCATCCCTCCATAGAATTGGTTTAGAATTATATACACCTTAATTGGCCAACCAATATATCTCTTGGTTTCTCTCTCAATATATATGCACTATATTAACCTCCTCCAAGGCTACAATGATCATAGCCACCACATCAACAAGAATCCTACCTTAGAATAATAACCATACCATAGAATAGTAACCCACTACCACACCACTCAACAAGAACCCTACCACAAAATAGTAATCTTCCATCGAGACCATAGCCATTTCATTGCTCAATAGGAACCCTACCAAAGAACATGAACCCTATGATATAATAATATCCCACAAAATACCACATGGGCCATGCTAATACCATACCCCACCACAACCATCATTGAGACTATAGCCATTGCATTGCTCAATAGGACACTACCACAAAATAATATCCCATTGTTGCATTGTTCAACAAGAACCAAGGAATCACTTATTATGACTACAAGTAGTAAATAAAGCTTATAACCACTGATTAATAATTTAACCATAATTTTGTATATCATAAGTTTTCAATTCCCTCTCAACTATACTTTTCAACTCACTATGTAAATCATCCCTCCATAGAATTGGTTTAGGACTATCTATACCTTCATTAGCTAACCAGTCCATCGCTTGGTTTCCCTATCAATAGATATGCATATATTAACCTCCTCCAAGGTTGTAATGATCTCTCTTGCATCTGATATATGTTTTATATGTTCCAACTAGCTTCATTATTATCCCTTAAGCAATTAATAATATTTAAAGAGTCACCTTCAATAATGACCCTCTTTATATTTAGCTACTTCATTAAGCTCATGCATGTGAATAGGACCTTTGTTTCTTCCATATGGTTG
Source organism: Wollemia nobilis (assembly GCA_028583015.1). Lineage (NCBI taxonomy): Eukaryota > Viridiplantae > Streptophyta > Pinopsida > Araucariales > Araucariaceae > Wollemia > Wollemia nobilis. Next base: position 12,265,970 of record JAQPPZ010016881.1, read on the forward strand.
GATTGAATGCCATAATATTCTACAAATACCACTATGATCTTCCTAATTGGATTTTTGAAAATTCCCCCTCCTCTTGCCCTAATAGGGTTTCCCTTAGCTGTACCATCAAATATCACTTTAATCTAACCAATTTTAGGTATAATAGAAATATTATCCTTAACTATAGATAGAATTCTATTGAAGGTTGAGATTTCATTCTTGTATATTTACTTAAATATTTTGTTATTTATTTCTTTCCAAATACCCCAAAAAAAGTGAGGTAGGGCTAGCTTCCAAGCTTGAAAACCTTAAATTGGAAAATAAATATTTCCATGTTTCTAATAAATCTATAACATCCTTTGGCTTCACCTACTAAATTTCAAATTCCTTCATCATCAATTCAAAAATCGTTGAAGAGAAGGGGCAGTCCATAAACATATGCTTCATCGATTCTTCACTTTTAAGATATAACACACATATATTAGGGAGAGAAAATACCTTTCTCATTAATTTATCTAGTGTTAAAATATTATTTTGTACAACCAACCATAGGAAGAAGGTAATATTTGAAATTAAAAACTTGCTCCAAATGTTATTTGCATCAAAGCTACCTAGGGAGGGAGAGATCTAGGATTCATATCCCAATTTAACCAAATAGCTACCAAAGGTATTGGGGGCCCAAATAAAAGTATATTTTTCCTTCTTTTGTCTTAAATTATATTCTTATAGCAATTAATTTATCTTCATAAGTGCTTGTTGAATGTCCCTCAAACTAAAATGCTTGTCAATATTTTTCTATTACTTTTCATCAATTCCTCTATTTATAAAATATTTGACTTTTGTTCTAAAGGAATTAGCCAAAATATTTTCTAGAAAGATTCAAATCATAAATAATCCCTAGAGGACTATCCATGAGCCATGATTCTTCCTTAAATTCAATATGGGATCCATATCCAACCTTTCATCAAATCCCTTTCCAAAGAAATGGCGTTGTCTTAAAAAAATTATTCCAAAGATAGGAACCTGGAGGAGGGTTTGCACATATTCAAAAAGAGTTATTATTCTCTATACATTTAACTTTGATTATCTTTATCCATAAGTCCTCATTATCTTAAATCAACCTCCATCCAGTTTTTCTAACCAAGGCTTTATTAAACCCTTTCATTTTCTCAGTCCCAATCCTCATTTTTTAGGATTACAAACACTATCCCAATAGACCAAGGATATTATTTATTTTTCCTTTGTACCAATCCATAAGAATCTCCTTTGAATTTTTTCCAAGCTATTTACTACTTCAGCCAAAATTTTAAATAAAGATATGTAGTACATAGGCAAGCTTTGTAGAGTTGTCTTCACCAACTGAAGCCTCCCAAATTAGATTTAAAAAACTCCTTTCCATCCTATTAGATTTTTGAAATCTATATAAAATAGGATTCCATAATTATTCCTTCATTCTACCTTTAAACATGGACATCCCTATGTACAAGGAGGGTAACTTCTCTAGTCCATAGTTGAGAAGTCTAGAAATTCTTTGTTGCATCATTATTAGAGTAATAATGAAGTAAACCTTACCTTAAAAGAATTGATCTTCTGATAGAAACCCATTCATAATTTTTAACAATGTATTTTATCTCCCTCACCTCCATTAATGAAGCTTGATCCACTAAAATGGTATCATTAACAAATTATTGATGAGCAACTACCTCAATATTTGAATTTTGTTTAAAACATTAAAACCTTGCAAAATCCCTAGCTATAAAGAATGCTCTCCCTAATTCTTCTACCATGATAATAAGAAGATCTGGGGAGATAGAGTCTCCTTGTATTAAGCCTATATCACTACTAAAATACCTTGCAAGTGCCCCATTATTCATTAACAACTACCAAGAACATGGCAGAAGATATATATATATATATATATATATATCTTAATCCATTATCTCCAATAGTCATGAAAGCCACATTTTTTCCAATATTTTGTTGAGGAAGGACTATGAAACCTTGTCATACACTTTATTCATATGTAGTTTAAGGATCATCCTAACATTTTTGTTTTTTCCATGGTGTGAATAACTTCATGAATAGAAATTACTCCATCCAAAATTTGCCTTCCCTTCACAAACCCTCCTTGCTACAGAGAGATCATTAAAGGGAGGAGTTCCTTTAATCTATTGGTCATCAGTCTAGTTATAATTTTATATACAATAGTACAAATATTTATCAATTGAAAATCCTTGAAATTATTTACCCCCTATTTTTTAGGAATTAAGACAAAAAAAGAGTTAATGTCTTTTGGAATATTGTCGATACCATAAAATTCCCTTACAACTACACTAACATCTTCTCCAATTATATGCCATAATGGTTAAAAATAATAATTGGAAATCCATACATCCCTAGAGCCTTAGCCTTTGGCATCCCAAACACTACATTCTTCACTTCTTCTCTTGATAAGGGTCATAAGAATTTTTTTTCAATTTCTTTTGAAATAACCCTTGGAATATGAAGTAGTAGTTATCGATTGCTTGCTCATTCAACTCCTATTACTTAGAGAGCAAGTTTTTTATAAATAGGACTACTTAATTTTGTATTTATATTTCATCTATGGTCAAGTTGCCATCATATTTAATTATTTTTATTTATTTTATTCACCCTCCTATGGCAAAGAGTAGAGAGGTGATTTTTTTTCTTAATTTTTGTCACCTTCTCTAAGCCAAAGAGCCCTATACTTCTACCTATAAAAGAATTATTTAGCTAGGGTAGAGTTAAAATATGATAATAACAATTTTTCTTTCATCATTACCTACACCTAAATTTGGGTTTATCCTTTAAATAATATACCAGATTTTATTTTTGTTGTAGAATATTGCCAAAAACCTCCCTATTCCATTTTCTTATATTATATCTAATATTTCTTAACTTCTTGGATACCTTGACCATGGAAAAACATAGAGTATCAATATCCCACCATTCTTTTTTTTTCCTCCAACCTAGAATGTAAAAGCCACATTAATTCAAATTTGAATGGGCTTTTGAAAATTTTCTTATTATCTTCAATTTCTAGCAAAAGAGGGTTATGGTCTGAGATAATATTAGGAAGCATCAAAAGGAAAGCATTATAATTCCCTACAAATTAATCTTGAGTAACCAAAAATTTATCCAATATATTTTGAATAAGACTTTCCCCTAGTTGAAAGGAATGCCAGAGTCTTTGGTAGAGCCCCGAAAATGCCTCCTTTCGTCACTCAAAGGGTCTTATCCTATGCCATAGAGAACTCTAAAGCCACTCCCGGTCCCCGTACCCACATTCCAAGCACAGAAGGATGGATATCTACCCATCATCAAAATCTGACACAGGACCCTGTCGAAGAAGTTTCATTTGGACCAAGCCTCCCGTGGGGTGGATTAAATTGAATTTTGACGGAGCGGCTAAGGGTAATCTAGGGCCCGCTGGATCAGGTGGTGTAGTTAGAGATCATGATGAGAACCTAGTGTTGGCCTACTATGAAGAGTTGGGCTCCTAGTCGAATCACTTTGCTGAAGCCAGAGGCATCCTAAGAGGAATCCAGATCCTCTCAGAGGATCCTCGGCCTTTAATAATAGAAGGAGATTCACTCAACATCGTAAAATACCTTATAGGCACAAAGGACACATCTTAGAGGGTCTTTAACATCATTTTTGAGGCAAGAACGCTCCTATCCCAATGAGGCAGGTGGAAAGTGGGTCACATCCTTAGAGAAGGCAATCACGTGGCAGACCACATGGCCAAAAAAGGGCTCATGACCACGTGTCCGGTCGTGTGGCGATCACGCTTCCCATCCGAGGTGGAAATATTAGCCAAATCGGATATCCCATCATGATGTCTTCTCCACACAGATTTCAGAAGGTCCTTCTCGATGTGTGTCAGGTTGGGGTGGTAGCTCTCTCCAATCCCTTGTGTGTTAGTGCCTACTTGGTTAACCACCCCTATGGAGGGCCAAGCCTCCAACCCCCCCAGAACCTACCCTCCCAGTGCTGACAGGCCTTCCCCATATAGGAGCACCATTCGAATTCAGCCAAAATGGAGCGTTGGCGGTGATTCCTCCACCCCCGATAGATCCTCCCAGTGCTTGAAGAAAATTAGGAAGGAGAAGGATGTCCTCCCACAGCAAATTCTATCAAAAACTAAGATTGACAGGGAGATCCCTCCTAGACAACCCCTCCTAGGCCTGGAGTCTACCATTCTCGCTTTTGTTAACTCCATGATCAAAATTTTGAAGCAGACCTAGGAGTGTCAGAACTCGGACGATCAGGAGGATCCAGAGTAGCTATGATATGATTGGTGAATGGCTGTTTGTTTTTGTTCTCTAAATGTTTCAGTTTCTTTGGCTATTATATTTTGTTACCTTGGTTAAATTATGTTTTGTTAGCTTGTTATTCAGGCATATATGCCTTCTCTGTAGCCTCCGAGAAATTAGACTAGGTTTTCCTATCTCTGCAATCAGGCTTATATATCCAGCCAGGAGGCATGATGCATCATTAGAAGTAAGGTTGATTTTGTACATAAGGTTTTGGGATCCTCTATAAAAACCCACTATTAATATACTAAATTTACCAAAAAAAAAAGACTTTCCCCTAGTTGCCTATTAGACCAAGTATACTTGGATCCCCTTAAATTTAAGTCTAGTAGCCCACATTAAGAAAAAAAATTCCTAAATTCTTCCATACTATCTTAAAAGGCTTGATTCCCTCCCTTCTTGTCACTAAAAAATAAATCTATATTTAAGTCTCCCACAACTATCCATGGGATATCTTGAGTTTTGTCTAACCTAGATTAGTTCCTCCCATTATTTTCTTCTTTCAACCAAATTATTTTGGACATACACATTAGTCAATAGAAACTTATAGTTCCTATTATTTGAGAAAAAAATCATTGAGATAAGCCTAAAATTCTTAACCAAAAAAGCACCCTCAAACAATTTTAGATTCCACATAACAAAAAGACCTCCAAAAGCACCATTTGCACTACTAGCTACAAAATTTAGTTTTTCCGCACAAAACCTTTAACTCTAGAAAAATTACTATCATCAAATTTTATTTCTTGGAGTAAAAATATATCTGGTTGGTTATCTTTTCTCAAGTATTTAGCCACCCTCTATTACAAATGGGTATTCATACCCCTTATATTCCAAGATATGATTTTCACTTTTTGCCCCTCATGGAAGTCTTCCTTCCACTTAAATTCAAAATTGTTTGTATTCTAATTGCATTTTCTCTCATTGATTAGTTGTTTCTAAGCTCCTTATTAATTACTCTACCTTGTTTGGCTTCAGCCTATACATCTATTATTTTTCTAGTATTCCTAATGAGTCTCACTAAAAATTCTTGTTTAGAAGTCAAGGGTTTATTTTGACCAATTTTTTTTGACTCATACAGAGAGTAAAGAACAAATCAAAATTTTCATACCTTGGTTGGGAGCATCCTCTAGATAAAAATTTTCTTTAGACTCTTGCGGATTTTTTCCCATAGAAATTGAGGTATTCAAAATTCTAGTCACATCCTACTCCATTAATTTTAACTGCTCTACATTGTCTTCCTATTCTTTCAAATTTTCATCTTCTCCCCATAGGGCATCCTTATAGGAATTTTCTCCCTATCTCTCTTGATCCTCCTCTACAAATTCTCCCTCCTTAAGGGTTTCAACAAGAATACTAAACTTATTTGTATCTGTGTAAGGGAAATTTGAAGAATCCTCTTCCATTATAGAAATTGAGATTTTCAAAATTGGGGTCAACTAGTTTTTTGGATGGACAATTTTTTGAAAAATATCCCATTCTTTTACAAACTTTGTAAAGCACTAAAGAATTTTCATATTCAATTAGTTGATCCAAAACCCAATACTTAGACACTATCCTAATAGAGGTTGATATATCCTTATCCAAATCAACATTAATACAAAATCAAGTGAATACATATCTAGTCTTTGAATTTGTTGCCAAATCAAAAGCTATTAATTATCCCTTTGCTTTAAATATACTTGCTATAGTATATTTATCCCAAAAATCCAATGGAATCCCTAGTAGGTGGACCCAAAATAGAGCTAAATTTATATTTTTAGAATCTGGGTTAAAACCCAGTCTCCACTTTCTCAAAAAAAGGCTCCTCTTACCTTAAAACCAAGGCCCTTTTTTTAGGATATGTCTTAAGTCTTCATAGCTCATAAAGGAAAAAAATCATAAAGCCCTTTGAGAGAGCTAAAATATCGATATGTCCTCTTGTATTCCATTTATAAACATTCTATTTCATTATTATATCTAAATCTAGCTTGGCCCTAATAAATTTCCCAACAAGGCTATTCTATTTCTAGTTCACTAGCCTGCTAGTTTTTTTGGGAATTTTAAGCAGAGTTTCTCATCTATATCTTCTAGAGCAATATCAAAATTTTCTTCCTATTGAATATCACCACCCAAGAGTTTGTCTCTCTAGGACATCTCTTCTAAGGCTTCTTAATGTCCTTCACTATATTGACATCCTTGGTTCCTCTAGAAAATCCACTACCAATGCCACCATTGAGGCATAGATCCATTACCACTAAAACCCACTCATCCCAAATCTATCAAAGCCATAACCCACCACCATCAAAGCCTAGATCCATTGATGTAAAATACAACTCACCTCAAATATACCACTATCAAAGCTTAGATCCATTACCTGCAAATCCTAAATCTACTATTGTTGAAGCCTAGATCTATCATCATTGAATCTAACACCCATCACCACTAAAGCCTAGATCCACCACTTCCAAAGCTAACTCACCCCAAATATGCCATAGTTCCCAAATACTTTCCTCATATCTACCATCATCGAAGCTTATATCCACTACCTTCAAATCCTAGATCCACTATTGTTGAAGCCCACCACTTCTAAATCCTATATTCACTGCCATTAAAACCAATGCCCACCACTACCAAAGCTTAGATCCACCCCTACCAAAGCTCACTCCAAAAAGTTGATCCTATTTTAGCTGAGATTGTTAAGATTTATTTTAGTCATGTATGGCTTAGCTTCAACTTGCTAAAGTCCATTGCATGTAATAAAGATAGCACATTTTTAAGTATTTTTTAGTTTAACCTATGGATCAAGATGCATGCATTGACCATTTCCATAGCCTTCCATCCTTAGACTGGTGGCTAGACAAAGGTTGTATATTCACTAATTATACATCTTGTTCAAATGTATAATTCCAAATATTCACCCACATGGGATGAGATATTCCCCTACATTTAGCATGGGTACATTCTGTCTCTACATAACTCTACCAAATTTATCCCATTTCATGTATATTTAAAATTCCAGCCCTTGGTACCCATTCATGTAGCTCTCACTACGCAACCCATGGAATACCCATATCATGGAAAAAAATACATGGAAAATACAACATAGTTTGTGAATTAGATTTAGCACATCTAATAATAATTTTATGAACTCTTAAAAAAGATAAATTAGAAACAAGCAAAGCCATGACCAACATCAAGTCCTACATCAATTCAAGGTTGGAGATAAGGTATGGTTACATATTCAGAAAGAGATACTTATTGGATCTCATAGAAGAATCATACCTCTTCACTATGGATCATACACCATCACCAAGAAGATAGGAGAAAATGTTTTTGAATTGAATCTTCCATATTATATTGGTTTTCATCCAATATTTAATATTAAACTTCATAGGCCCTATCATCCACCTCTATTGGATACTTCTATTGTATCAAAATAATTGGGGATTAAATAACCCAATATAGATATTTTAGCACCAATGGAGGAGGATTAGATTGTTGAAACATGTATTGGATCACTAGAAGATAGGCCATGTAGATACACAGTGGTTAAGGTACGATAACTTAGTCATCAAGGGGAATGGATCACATAAAATTAAATAAAGAAATATTTTCTACACTTGATGTCAAAAATTGATGCAATGAGGACCATTTATTTTCAAGGTGTCATGAAATATGTAAAAATGTGAATTTTTTATGTCATAGCTTTATTCTCAAAAATACATAAAAATCTATTTTTAAATCCCAAGTGCAATATTAGGGGTATAAATTTATTCTTGGAACTCCCTTTTGATCCATTCAAGAAGCTTTGGAAATATTAGAGAGAAAACAATAATTTTAGTGGGCAACTCTAATATAGGCAAGTTGTCAACAACTTTGTGAATGTGTGATCCAAAGGCCCTAAAAATGTAAAATAAAATACTTACTAAAAGTAATAATTTTGTATTTTTACATTTTCATAGTCAAAATGCATCTCTAGCTATGTTGACACATTAGTAGAAGGTAAAACATAAAAGAAAAAGTCATATATATGTAATTTTCATATAAAATGCACTTTGTAACTCATGGAATATGAATTACCATATTTTCATATGGGTGACCTTCTAACTCAAGGAATGTGAACCACCGTATTTCCATATTAGTAATATTCCATATTCAATATGGTGGATTTCCAACACAAATTATTGTATAAATATAGATGCACCCCTAGCTATAAAAATCATGAATAATAGATGCAATGTTATAGCCCTACATTGCTTCTTAGAAATTGATTGAATTGTACTCGATTTTCTAAGGAATAAAATCCTTTTATTATTTTACTTTTATACTTGTGTTTTGATTTGTTATACTCTATTATTTTTTAACTGCACTCTTTCATGATCTTACTTAAATCAAAATTCTTAGTTTTAGATTAGTTTAAATTCTAAATTTTAGATCATATTTGGCCACAACTCTTTTGAATCAAAATCCAAATTGCTAGAGAGGTAACATACAAATATTCAAAGTAGAGTATTAGGCCAATGCCATTGATTAGATGATAGCTTCAAAGGGCCACCATGATAGGGGAATTATATTTTTTATCCTTTTTTACCTCAAGGATTTCAATTTTTTCTTCCTTCTCCTTCTATCTTGGTTTCCCCATTAAGGTTTGATCAACTAGTAAATTAGATATGGCTTCATGCTTGAAAAGCTAGGGTTTTAGTTCCTAAGCTTTGATGAAATAAATGTGGCACGGGCCCTTTCAATGTTTTATTATCTACAATAAATTATAGATCTCTAAAAAATCATATGGTTATAAATTGAAAAAGAGGATTTAACTTAGGGTATTCATAATTTTCTTGAAGCTAATCCTACATGTGTAAAATTAATTTGCTACATGCACATTAAAAGAAAATGAATCAATGAATTTATAGTGACATCATCATTTATTTTTCATTTTGCCTTTGAGGTTGATGAATTAGATTTTTTAATACTTATTTCAGATTAATTTTATCTCATCTTTTGAACTATTCCACCCTTTCTCAAAAAATCAAGTACTTTTGATATTGAATTTGTCATGATGCATCGAATTGCTTTGCTTGGTTTTTTGGGTTGATGAATCATAATACTTATGATTTAATTATTGTAACATAGGTTTCTTTTACCAAATTTAGCACCAAATATCTTAGTATATTATAATGACTTCATCATTTGAATTTTTTATTATTATGTTGATGAATCATGTTTTTTATTGATAAATCAATATCCATGAAATATATTCAAATATTCAACATTGGCCATGTAGTGAGTTCTCACTACATTTAGATATTGTCTTAGAAAAATATCAAGTGAAGAAGAGACAAGCAAGGATTAGAAAATAAAACATTACATGAAGCATGAATGAAAATACTAATTAAAATAGTTTTGAGAATCGAATAAATAGAAAGGCCCAAAAAATTAGGAAAACTAAGTGTCCTAAAGTTGAAAGTTATAAAATATCCATCCAAAAACTAAAGGTAAAAGTTTTGATGCATAAAGTCTCGAGGTTGGAAATTGATTAAAACTCTAATGTCAGATGAGGATAAAATTTGCAAATGCTAAAAATACCTATGCTACAAAATTTTAGTGAACCAAAACTTGCTTTAGGGGATCCTGCCCCTAATTTCCATAGCCTCCCATACCTACCATCTGAGATCACAACCTTGGAATCTATACATTGTTCTAAGGTGTATAGTTTTTTGAGATAAATATTCCTCTTCTACAAAGAAGATGTGGCAACCTAGGGAAGTAGTTGGCACATTAAAAATTAGAAGTGATGGGAGTCATATTAGGAGAAAACCTCAATCCAAGTGAATTTAATTTCCTACAATTAGACTTGGGAACCCCCATAAAGAGTAGATGGTAATATTAGAGGTAGTTGAGCATCCAAGAACTTAGAAAATCTAACATTAATGATTCCAGATCTAGAGAACTTAGGAGGACATAATGACTTCAATGAAGATATGACTTGGCACCAAGAGTAGCAATCACCTTGAAATATTTGCATATTTTTGGAGGTAAACTCTCCTTGATTGTAATATATATAGTATTAGTGTTATAATTGAGAGGTATAGAAAAGTTTACATCTACAATTTTTGTAATTTTTCCTTTCATTTATTTCTATGTAGAAGTCAAATTTTGAGTGACTTGTGAGTAAATTGAATGTTTGCTTTTCGTATAATATTTGTAATATTGTTTACACACACAAATATATATATTGGAGGCCTACATGTCTATTTTTTTGGGTAGTAATTTGTGGTTCTCATGTTTTGACCTATATCAATATGTGTGTGTGTGTGTGTGTGTGTGTGTGTGTGTGTGTGTGTGTGTGTGTGTGTTTGTAATATTTACCTTTTTTTGAGTTTTACTTGGGTAAATGTGTATATGGGAGGCCTACATGTCTATTTTTAGTAGCCATATATGGTTCTCATGCTCTAATCCATCTCTTTATGCATGTGTGTGTTTGTAACTCTCATTTTTGATCATCTATGTTGAGGAAAGAAAGTGTTCACCACTGGAACATAGTATTTAGGCTTGTTGTGTAGGAAGATCTTATTTGATCTTTCTCACATTGCCACATTTTTTAGCTTTGGTTTTTTACCTTTTTTTGTTGTTTCATTTTATCTCTCACATATATTTTCTCTTTGAGCTAAAAGTGTGCCTAAAGATCACATCTTAACAAGGAGTCAACCTTATAAAATATTCTTGGAAACCCCCAATTGAGCCAAAATTCATGCTCTTGGGAGAGACTCTATTGTGTCACTCTACATGAGGTATGATTGTCCATAAATATAATTAGAGAGGACAATAGTTTAATGGCATGCTCGATGGGACACCAGTGGCACATCATTGGTCTCACAATAACAATAAGTTAGGTTTAGACTTGGTGAGGGTCTTTACCTATAACTCTCACCTAGAGACTTTTCTTTTAGATGAACATCCAAAAGAGGCCACTAAGAAGAATATGAGATTGAGATTTTGATTAAAGCCTCAGTCTATCCACTTTCAAGAGCATAAGTTGTATTCACCTGGTGAATCCACTACAACCAAAGGATCTATGGACATAAAAATGGTTTCTCTTTCACCTAGATTTATCCTTTCATAGGATGATAGAAGATTGTTGTGACCTCCAAAACCATAAACCATTTGGGGTAACCTTCAAATATTAGTGCTAGTAATCTTGTTAGACTACACTAGTGAGGACCAAAAAAACCCCGCTAGTTCACCTATAATAAATGGTCTTCTTATATCAGGTGCATAATATTATAGAGAAATTCATGGCTCTTAGATTATTGGTTGCTTCACTAAAAGGCTAGGCTTGCCAAGGATACCAATATCTAGTCCCAAAGTCAATTATTTACTAGGACTAGCTTGTTACCTTATCATGGATATATTCAAAGTAAATAGAATTTTTTATTTCCTAGAGGAGCAATGGGAGATTAATCAAGTAGGTATTAACACCTAGAATAAGAAAATAAAGCCTAAACTAAGCACTCTCTCCATGGATACACTTGACCAGTAGGTGTTAAACACCTCAAAGGATCTCAAGAGGAGATTGGACCTTCATCCAACCTGAGTGTGAATCAGATCCATGCTACAAAAGTAGGATATTTTGGGTCTATCCTCTTCTACCATCTCAATGACCAGGTAGGCTAGTGGGTAGCCATAATATGGGATGCAAATATCTATGGATTCATTAATATAATAGGTAAATGTGTCTACATTATCTAAGCAAAGAGTCTCTTATCCCACAAGAGCATAAAAATAATAGAAGACTTAATTGGTGTGTGGGGACCATACTTCAAGGGTGCCAAAAGAAAGGAAGCTAGTAATGGTATCGATCCATCTATATTAAGGAGATCACTCATACTTAGTACCAATTTGCCTAAATAAAAGGGTTTGTTTGAGAGTCCTAGTTCTCTAAGCATAATGATGTTTTACCTAAGAAATTGGAGAAAAGAAAGAATGATATGACTTGAATAGCAACTAGGTGGCTCTTTTAACTCCATGTCCAATGGATAAGTCTACTCATGAAACCCTTATAAATATGTATTATATGTAACATATATTTTATTTTTTTGTAGGTTTTTAGGCATCTTAGCTTGAGAGTAAATTCAAGTTTTACAAAAGTTACAGATATCTAAATACTGCTCCAATCCCCCTACTTCTCATGACTTAGTGCCCAATGGACAAGGCATTTTTCTTCTTGGGTTCTTCTTCATCAAGATGAAGATCTCCTCTGAGTCACCAAACTTATGGTGAATTATCAACACACTCAAATATTACCTCATAAAAAGCTTAAGCAAAGAAGAAACAAGAGGGTATTAGAAAATAAAGCATCAGACCAAGAATGGATGAAAACACCAATTAGATTTTTTGAGAATTAGACAAGTAGAAAGTCCCAAAAAATTAAGAAAACTAAGTGTCTGGTAGTCAAAATTTATAAAATATGTAACTAAAGTTTCGATGCATAAAGTCCCAAGGTCAAAAATTGATTGAAGCTCCAATTTCAGATGAAAATAAAAGTCTTTAATTCTAAAAAACCTATACTCCAAAATTTTAGGGAACCAAAATTTGTTGTGGGGGATCTCACCCCCAAATCCCTACATGGAAGGCCAATTTCACCCCATACCCCCTCAACTAGGGTTGTGACCCTAGACCTCACACATTATACTAAGGTGTACAATATTTTTAGATATATAGTCCTCTTCTACAAGGAAGACATGGCAACCCAAGGAAGAAATTGGTGCATTAAAAGTAGAAGTGATGGGAGCCATACTAGGAGAAAGCTTGAAGCCAGGTGAAATTAATTTCCCATGTGTAGACTTTAGGAATCCCTAGAAAGGGTAAATGGTAATAATAGAGGTAGTTGAACATCCAAGGACTCAGAAAACCAAAATTTAATGATTCCAAATAAACAGAACTTAGGAGGACACAATGACTTCAATGAAGATATGAATCCAAAATAGGAGTAAAAATCACCTTGAAATATTTGCACAATTTTGGAGGGAAAATCTCCCTGATTGTAATATATATATTAGTAGTTTTAGCATTGAGAAGCATCAATGAGTTTGCATCTACAAATTTTGTACAATTTTATTCCATTTATTTCTATATAGTAGTTGACTCCTAAATGGCTTATGGGCAAATCAAACCTATGATTTTGGCATATTCTTTGTAATATTATTTGCACATATATATATTGGAGGCCTACATGTATAACGTTTTTGGGTAGCCATTTGTGGTTGTCATTCTCTAACTCATCTCTATATGTTTATAAATTTTTTGGGTTGCCATATATGGTTTTCATGCTCTAACTCATCTCTATATGTTATAATTTTTTTGGATAGCCATATATATAGAGATGAGTTCTATTTGCATATGCATGTATATGGGAGGCCTATGCATCTATTTTTAGTATCCATATATGATTATCATGCTTTGAACCATCTATTTATGCATGTGCGAATTGATAAATTTCATTTGGGTTCATCTATGTCAAGGAGAGAAAGTTTTCACTAATAGCACATAATGTTCAGGCTTGTTGTGCAGTAAGATCTTATTTGATCTTTGGTGCATCACCACCTTTTTTAGTTTAGTGTTTTTTACCTTTTTTTAGTTGTTTCATTTTATCTCTTGCATCCATTTTTACTTTGAGTTTAAAGTGTGCCTAAATATCATATTTTAACAAGTAAAAGATCTTGTAAAATACTCCCAAAGGCCCTTGATTGAGCTAAATCCTATGCTCTCAAGAGAGACCCTACTGTGTTGCTCTACACAAGGTAAATTTTCTATCAAGAAAATTAGAGATGACAATAGGCCCTTTCATCATACTATAGTTAGCATGAATTTTAGTGAATGGTTGAATTTTGCAGTAGGAATAATTTTTTTATATTATATAGTAACAAAATCTTACATGAACTTCCCAATTTAATGAATCTATAATCAATCTAGAAAATTGATATTTTTTATTTATTTATTTAATTTTATTTTTTATTTTTTTAATTTACATGGTGGAATTGGTAGCCGCCATGAATCTGGGCAGACTTTCCAGCTTTTATGGCCGCCACAGTATTCTGCATTGTCCGCCCCAGAAGCCACCACATAGATCTTCGTGCAGTCCGCCCCTATAACCACCATGCCACAATAATTTTAAACCTTTTACGCCACTGAAAGCACCAGGAAAGGGACAAGCGTTCAGTCCGATGAGGCCCGAGATTTGAACCTTGGAACTTTGCCCCCCTTATGGGGTTTGGATGAACCAATTGGTCTACACCTCGGACCTGAATTGATATTTTTTTACTTAGTAAACTTTAAACCATTTTGATGATTTTATCTAATTAATGATCAAATCAATACCTATTAGAAAGGGATACAAGAATAGGGGACTTAACTATCTATTTCAATATTTTCATTCAAGAAAAATGGATTTCTTTTTAATTTTTTGAGACACAAAAGAGAGGGAAATGGTAGAAGGAAAAATATGATGAAAAAGAGGAAAAACACACATTAAATACATATTTACAAAATTCACTTTTTCATAACTTAGATAAGGCATAAGTGCTACCAATTTATTAATATGGATAATTACCTTCCATACATTGTGACCAACATATAAATTTTAGGGGCTTGAACCCATTCAATTTATTATGATCCACTCTAGAAGGAGTTGCATTTTTCATGTTTACTAAATTTTGATCTATTTTTGTCCCTCTCATCACTAAATAGACCCTTTTGAATTTTATATTTCTAGATTTCTTATCAAACCACCTCTTGGTGATATTCTTGTGCTACATGAATATTTGGAAGGATTTCTCCCTATATTTCTCTACTTGTAATAAGGCATTTAAGTAAGTTTACATGAGATGAATATCAATGACTTTTTGTTTAGTTTATAGGATATTTATAATAAATAGGATTTTTGGAGTGAGCCTCTCTAACCAATGGAGGCTTTTAGAGTGAGCCTATTTATCCACCATTCCTTATTCAATTTGGTATGTTAATCCCTTTAGATTTAGTAGTCATCCTTTTTTAGGATTCTAACAATATTCTTGT
Organism: Wollemia nobilis; assembly: GCA_028583015.1. NCBI lineage: Eukaryota > Viridiplantae > Streptophyta > Pinopsida > Araucariales > Araucariaceae > Wollemia > Wollemia nobilis. The sequence goes on from JAQPPZ010016881.1 coordinate 12,281,338, forward strand.
TTGTAGACTCTTCCAAGCCATTTTATTGTAGATAGTAATTGAACAAGGTATTCAATATGAACCTATATTCTAGTGAAATCTATAGCAACATAACTCTAATTAACCACAATGTTATCTATTATTATCATTGAAGGAGTTCCAAGTATAGTGATTATATATTCTAATAGTTGGAGACTTCCTTATGGTTGGTAAACTATATTGGAATAGCTTCAACTCATATAGTGTAATACTTCATAACAATTAAGAACTAATCATGTCTAACATTGGACAATAGATTGATATTTCCATAAAAAATCCAAGCCCCATTTATTAAATGGTTCTAACATGATTATAGGCTTTGAGGGGCATAGATGCTTTTATTCTATTATCCATAAATATATAGCATGCCTTACATTCTTTCAATCTTTGGAAGTAATCAATAAATATAGTGGTCTAATAATATGCTAATCTCAAGATCTTATGCTAGAAATCCTTTCACCCTTCAAATAGTGGCATACTTCATTTTGATATTACGCTAGCAATCATTTCACCCTTTTATTTTCAACATATCTCAATAATACCCCATCATATCCCTTATAGAATAGGATGTCCAAGACAAGTTTAATTCATGGATTTTTTTCTCATATATATTTATGTTACCCATCCATTTAATTAGTTCCCCTAGGTCAACTCTTATACCAATTCCGTTTGTTTACTTGAGTGAGCCATAACTAAATTTTCATAAAGAGCTCTACCCCTTACCAAATTGGTTGGATTGATATCTATGTCAAATTATTGTATATTTTTAATCCATATGACTCTCTTCTCACCTAATTTGCCATCCAACATAGCTAATCTCACATTTGGATGAACCAGAAAGACAATTATTTTATTCTAAGAAAGATAACACCTTAACTTGTTGAGTGCCTTTATTATGACAAACCACTTATTTTTTAATGGTAGTAATATTCTTCATAATTATGGAGGGTCAAATTCTTAAATGATATCATATGTTAATTTTTTTTATCTATGTGACTTAATACATTGGTTGCACTTTCATTAGAACTGAATACACATAACCTAAAGTATTTTGTGAAGTCTATATTGATGAGTATAGGTACCTTGGTAATCTCCTAGAAATTTCTATTTCCTTAGTTCATGTGATTGTGGCATCCTTTCTTGAACATGTTTATAATAAGTTTAACCATTTGTGAAAAATTATTGATGAATATGGAGATAATTTAAATTTGGCCTAAGAATAACCTAATATATTTGAATAAACATGGCAATGATAATTCTTGGATTACCTTAATATAGTCTTTATATTAATGCCATCTTTCAATATCATATGCCCTAATAGGTTTCCTTGTATAAAAATTATGGAATTATTAAGGTTCAAAGATATGTGAGATTTGCTAAATCTCTTGAACACTACTTTCAAATGTTCAATATCTTTGGAACTATCTTAGAGAAAATAATAAAATCATCAAGATAAATGAGGATGATCTCATCAATTAGCCCTGTAAAATCAATGTCCATCGTCCTTTAAAAAATTATGGTTGTAGTATATAGACCAAATTTCATTATTTGGTAGGAAAAAATACCCCACCTAGTAATAAGGTATTTGTATTGATCATCATATTTAACCTTATATCTATTTATTCTTTGAAAAATAATCTAGTAGTGTTAAAATTTGACATCTGGCCACATTTTATAAAATATGATGCATAGATGATAATAGGTAGTGGTTCTTTAGCTATGCCTTTTTTTACTTTCTAAAACCAACACATTGTCAATATCTCCATTTTTATCTCAGATAGGTACCACATAAGCTATGCAAGTCGAGTGTTTTAGGAGGAAAATAATTTGAGCTTGTAGCAAATCCAAAAGCTATTTCTTTATCATTACATTGATCTTTATATTTTTAGTTCTATGATTTTGTTGGAAAGGATGAGATATTATCTATTGATAAAAAATTTTCAATGATTTTCTAGTCATAGGCCTTGAGGTCCTTGTAAATCTAGGCAATCACATCACTATATCGACCACATAACTCTTGAATAACTGGTGTTGGAAATATGAGCAGGTTTTGTTGTCATTGATGTCAAGAGTCAGTTTCAGTGAGCAAGACAAAAGGAAGGATGTCAAGAGTGAGTTTCAATGAGCAGTGTAGGAGAAATATTGCTTCTAGACCTAAGGAAAATAATATTATAATATCTCTTATTATAATATTCAAGGTGGTCAGATGAGGTCTAAAGAGCAATAGGAAGGCCCAAGAAAAATAATATTATAATATTTTATTATAATATTAAAGGTCTAAGGTTAAGACCTAAGGATTAAATTAATTATAAATTAATTATAATAATTTCATTATAAATTAATTTATAATTTAATTTGATTAACTCTAAGAGTTATTAAATTTAATTATGATTTAATTATAATAATTTAATTATAAATTAATTTATGATTTAATTTAATAACCCTAAAGGTTAGGGTTATAAAGGCATAAAGTTTTAATTAATTTGAATTAAAATTGAATTGAAAAAGGTCACCAATGTTTTGAGCACATGGATATTGCATATAAGAAAGGGCAAGTTTCATTTCAAATAATTATCCATGCGATCCATCGAATGCCATAGCAAATCGTGTGCAAGGTGAAGAGAAAGTATTGCATGTGTTTTAAAAGGTTTATTGAAGCAAAACAAAGGATAAGTAAATGGGGAGCCCACTTCACATTGCAAGGTGCTGGGTAGCATGGTTGGCAATTGGGGGTTATGCTAAGATGTTCGCAGGTGCAAGGTTAGGGATTCGATTCTTGTGGTCTTTATTTTTGGCAAGCAGAGAGAGTTTTTGTTTGCACCGTCAGAGAGGAACAAAGGGAAGGCATGTACCTTTCCCTTTGTGTGGAGGCACATAGCCCACTTGGTGGGCACACACTATGCAAAGGTGCTTGGATAGAGGGGTTCATGTGTTAGAAACCCGTCGAGACATTTTTGGTGGTTGGACTATGGTATGGGCTCACATTGCTAAGGTTTGATTTTTGCATATGAAATGTGGAAATTAATTTTTAATTTCTTAAAGTTTTGTTAATTGGAAATTACATATTTAAAAGGGTTAAAGAGTTATACAAGGGAGATAAAGGGGTATGTAGAGTTTTATTTTTGTATTTGATTTTTGAGTGGTTAAAGTTAATAAAAGGAGAAATAAGGTGTGCCAAGGGTGTTAGATATTTTTATTGAAATAAAGTTATATTATAAAAAAAAAATTGAAAGGAGAGAAGACATAGTTGATTTTTCATATTTTGACTTGGTGAAATACTTTTGAAACGAAATATTAAGGACATATTTTTGTTATCTAACCCTTGAAATTGGCAAAGAGAGTGATTGTGATTGAGATAGATTTTGAGGTCAAAACTTCATCAAACAAAATGTATGGGTATATCTTCCTTGTGAGTGGAATATTGTTGGATGTTGTGAATGATAAGTTGGGGTGAAAAGGATTGTTTAATAAGCATTATCGAGTTTGGTTTTTTGGAATGAAATTTGATACTAGAAACCTTTTTTGATAAGAATTATTGAAAATATTGAAGTAAGCTTTCATATGCTTGAACTAGAGTTTGTGAAAGATCATGAGTATAATTATTATGTGAAGCTGAGAACTATCTTGAACTAGGGTTTGTGAAATATCATTAGTATCATTGTTATGTGAAGTTTAGAACCATCTTAAACTCGGGTTTGTAAAATATCATGAGTATCATTGTTATGTGATGTTTGTTTGATAAGCATTGCTGACTAAGCTTTCATTGAGTGATTGTCTGAGTGGAGTTGATTGGGATTAGTTGATTGGAAGTTTTGGAGTGATAGTTCAAGTTATGTGAAACAAAAGAAATATTGATAGTGATTGAGTGTGAAACATATTGAGTCCCTAATCATTCTCCATATGTTTCTATGGTAAAGTAAGATATATTGAAAGTGATTGAGTATTGTTGTGAGTGTGAAGCAAATTGAGTATCTAACCATTCTCTATATGTTTCTGTGAGATTAAACAATATTTTGTGTGAAGCTTATTTGTGTGATTGAAGAGGTTTTCTATGATAGATTGAGTTGAGTTGTATAAAGCTTTTATGAAAGCTAGTGGACAAATTTGAGTTAGTCCTAGAGTGGACTTAAGGACTGAGTTGAGTAAGCTTTTGTGGAAGCTTACAATGTAGATTTGAGGTAAGTCTTGGTGAAGACTTGTTGAACAGATTGGACAAGTTCTAGTGAGGATTTTTTGAGTAGATTGAGCAAGTTCTAGTGAGAACTTGTTGAGAAAATTTTAGGTAAGTCTTGAAGAAGACTTGTGGATAGATTAGTGTGAGATTTTGTGGAATCTTACAATACATATTTGAAGACAAATATTAAGAGCAGATTGGATAAGTCCTTGAGAGGACTTGTGGATAGATTTGAGACAAGTCTTTGAGAAGACTTGATATTAGAGTTGATTGATTGATTTGTTCAAACCTTAGGTTAAGGTTTGGGGCAGATCTAGCAGAGTTGATTTATGATTGAGTCAATCTTTTTGTTAAGGCTTGAGGATAGATTTGAGGGTAGAGTTTGGTGTAGATTTTAGGATAGATTTTTTCCAGACCAGAGATAGAAATTGAGCATATTTGTACTAGATCAAAGGACTATGTTTAGTATAGATCAGAGATAGATATTGAGAATATTTGTGCTAGACCGAAGGACTATGTTTAGTGTAGATCAGAGATAGACATTGAGCAAATTTGTGCTAGACTAAAGGATCGTGTTTAGTGTAGATTTGAGACAGAGTTGAGAGTAAGCTTTGGAGGTGATAGAGTATAGAGGATAATAGTCTCTAGTGGATAGAGGTCCATTAGCCAGGGAAGTGAAGACAGGTATTCTGAGTGAGGGTAGAAGTATTTAGTGGATAGATATCCATAAGCCAGTGCAGTGGAGGTAGCAGTTCTTCTAGAAGATCACCAACCAGAGCAGAGAAGGAGTTATCCTATGGATAGAGATACATGAACTTGATTAGGGAATTGGTGTCTCCTTTGGATAAAGGTCCATAAAAATTGTAATAGGGAAAGGATTCCCAAGATATTTGTTGAGAAAATTTTAGTAAAATAATTTCTTCGTGGATGTAGCCCACATTGGGTGAACCACATTAAATTTGTGTCTCTATTGTGTGTGGTAATTTGTGAATTACTTTGATTATTTATATTGAAATTTCCATTGATATATTGCATAATATTATTCGGAAAAGAAAAGTAAAAAGTGGTCTTATACTGTTCACCCCCCCTCTTAGTATAAGCTTGTGTTCTTCAATTGGTATCAGAGTGGGTTCCTTCAGAAGAGCTTAATAACTTGAAGGAAAATCTTATAAGAACACAGATGGATTCTCAGAATGGATCATCAAGGAATTTAGCACCATTTTTCAATGAGAACAATTATTCACTATGGAGCACCAAGGATGAGGTTTCATCTAATGGCACTTGGAAATGAAATATGGGAAGTAGTTGAGAATGGATACATACCACCAGAAACTCCACCTACAATTAAATATGGTAAGCTTATACATCATTACAATTCAAAGGAAATGAATATAATTTTGAGAGAGATGCATAGTCGTTATACCATAATTAAATCTCAAAGATCTTATCAATTTGGGGTGGTGTCCAAGGCTGTCTACGATAGAAAGTTCAGGCAAGGTTGTAGTTCAGTTCATTTGGAAGTAGTAGGTCTTATTGGTGGAATTTATTGTGTGGGGGTTTTGTGTCACTTCTACCCCTAAATTGCATAAATTTAACTTTAATCTATTTGCAATAATGAAAAACTAATTGTTGTCTGCAGAAATAAAGTCCTAATTACAATTGCTAAATTGAGACTTAATTGATTTACAGAAGGAAAATCCTAATTACAGTTGCTAAATGAGAAACCAATTTACTTTTGCAATGATGAGATAAAACAAGTAATCAAATTCTGTCAATACTTTGAAACAGAAGGTCGTCAATCTTCTGTGCAGTGTTTGACAACAAAAACAAGAATGCAGGAAATTATAGAAAACTTATAAATTGTTGGAAATGTAAATTGCAGGGAATTGGAAAATTACTAAAAAATAAAGAAACTGATTATATCTATTGCTGATTACATCACAAATATAAAATATATGGATAAAAACTAAAACAGAAATCAAATACCACAAAATGCTGAAATTGACAAGTTCCACTACTTATTCTGTTGTAGCAAAATCGGAGTCGAAAACCTGTCTGTTAGTCCTTCTCCTAGATTTGAAAGTTGCCGGCCTCCTTTTCTAGAAGAAGGTATAATTTCTTCTCTAAGTCTTACTCACACTCAGACATAACAAAATAAATGAAATGAAAACTGCACTTTTATTGCTTCAGAAACATAAGTACAATTCTACTGAAATCTATTACAGATCTGCAATCTGTTACAGGTCTATTATATCTAATATGTCTATTCTCTAATATAATATTTCTAATATCTAATATTCTTCCTAATAGCTCAACCTGTACGGGAGCTATCTTTTATAGATGCCTAAAATCTAATTACAAACAAAAAATATGCTGTCCTGATATCCTGTAGAATTTCCTGCGTTTATCCTAGAATAGGATCAATCTGATATTTTCCATAAATGGTGGCTTTGGATGACAAAGTTAGATGGGAGATATTTCCCTTAACTTTCTCAACCTTCTTATCCCCTTTTTCATCGCCAAAAGTCAGTCAACAAGTCAAAAAGTACATTCTGTTTTCATTTCGAAGATAAGTGGCTCATTCCGAAGATACTGCAATTCTCATTCCAAAGATCCGCTCATTTCGAAGATACTGCAATTCTCATTCCAAATATCCGCTCATTTCGAAGATACTGCAATTCTCATTCCGAAGATCCGCTCATTCCGAAGACACTATGTTTTCTCATTCCGAAGATATCTGTTCATTCCGAAGACACTGTGTTCATTCCAAAGATACTGTGTTCATTTCGAAGATCTTTAGAATGGCCAACTGTGTTGACTCCAATTGGTTTTGGTTGCATTTATCAGGTGTATTAGACCTCAGGATAAGATTTCAATAGTCTTCATTCTTCTTTGGATGTGAATTCCATGCCTTGCCATTCATTGGTAGCTTGCTGGAATTTATATGGAAAAACCAGTTTTTTGCTGCACAGTAATAAGTCTTTGTACTATTTGCTAAATTTAGAGAAACTAATGCTTAATGATTATCAAAATAAGACTAGTGAAATGCTGTTGTCAACCTAAGCATGACAATATAACATAAAACTATACAAGAACTGTTAAAAATAAGAATATAATGTCCTTAACACTGCAATCATGCAAACAGTTAATACAGAGCATATTAAATCAACTTAACTAGCATATAAGATAATTCACAAGAGTTTTAGGAAGTTTTAGGTAGTTTTAATTATTTAAAACATGCTATAAATGAGGATTATCTAGGCCTCATCAGAGAGGTTTGTGAAAACAAAGTTTATAAAGGTTATGCATTGCACATCAACAAAGGAAATTTGGGATAAGTTGAAAGGTATATATGAGGGAGACAAAAAGATTAAAAGGGTAAAGTTGCAAAATTTCAATAGAGCATTTGAAGACATAAATATTAAGTATGAGGAAAATATTGTCGTATATTTACTTCATGTGGATGAGGTTGTTAACTCCATGCAAGTCCTTGGGCTTATGGATGAGGAATCAAATGTTTGTGAAATATTTTAAGGTCACTTCCAAAAAGGTTTAGTGAAAATATTTCAGCTATAGAAGAGGTAAAAGATATTGAAATTTTGACAAGAGATGAATTACATGTCATTCTCATAGCTTTTGAGATGAGAATAAAATAGGAACCTATTCCCCAAAAGGAAGCAACCTTCAAAGTTACTAATAAGATAAAGGGTAAGAGGTTAGATTCAAGCAATGAGTCATCCAGTGATGAAGCAAATTATGAAAGAAGGAGCAAGGACTCATGAAAATATAAAGGTAAAAAATTAGTTAGATGTTTCAATTGTGGAAAATATGGTCACTATGCATCTAATTTTCCAGAGGTTGGAAATATCAATGATGAAGAAAAACAAGATCATAAGAATAGGGAAATAGGAAAACATAGGTACCAAAAGAAAAGTAGGGATGGACAAGGCAAGCAAGGAATTCTTCCAAAGGCATAAGAAGAGTTTTTATGCAGATAAGGCAAGTAATATTTCGAGTGATAGTTTTGAAAGTTCCTCAAATAATGATGAATATGAAGTTCTATTTTTGGAAAAAGAAAAAGAAGTGGTTAGAAACAGGTTACCAATTATTCTCTAGTGTTTTAGATGTGGTAAATTTGGCCATCTTGAAGATAGTTGTACAAGGAATGGATTCAATTTTAGTGATTATGAATATGAAGATACACTTGAAGGACCAGAAGAAAGTCTTCTTATGGCAATAGAATAAGAAGGAAATACTTCTAGTGGAAGTAAATCATAAAGGAATGAAGATGATCCCAAAGGCAAAAAAATAGAGGAAGAATAAAAAAAATAAGAAGTTGATCTTGAGGGTGAGCTTATTCATGCCCTTTATGCATTAAGGGAGGTAAGAAAGTAAAAATCAAAACTCAAGTTTAAGTTTCAAGAATGTGATGAAGATAAAGGAAAAATTATAGAGGATCTAACCAACTCAATAGCTAAGACAAGGAGATTCAAAGAGAAGTTAAAAGCAAAGGTTTTAGAATGTGAAAGGTTAGAGCATGAGGTAGCTTTACTAAGGAAATAAGTAAAATATTCCAAGGACATGTTACACAGGTTAAGGAGAAGCTCAAAGAAATTGGATAAGATTATCAAGACACAAAAACCTACATCAAGCAAGACAAGTCTTGGTTTTGAACATGTACAAAGAAAATAAGGAGAGGAGTCAATATCAAGCTTAGAAGAAGAAGAAGCTTTAAAAGAAGAGTGTAATAGAGAGTGAGACCTCTAAGGATGAGTTGGACAATAGAAAGTTCAACAAGGAAAAAAATTATGCAAAAATGAGGAACAGATGGAATAGGAACCAACACAGGGTAAAAGAAACTAGGAGACCAATGGTATCAAGGGAAGGTAGTTTCAATGGATGATGTTTCTCATGTCATAGGTTTGGGCACAAGGCTACATAGTGCAGGACATATGAAATATAGAAATATGGGATTTTAAAAAATAGGCAGATTTTTCAAGGGTATTGCTACTCTTGTAATCAATTTTGTCACAAGGCAGTGAATTGTAGGGTTCATGATAGGAATGGATATGGCTTCACCAGGAGAAACCCTAAGACATTTGAACATTTAAGGAATAGAAAATTTAAGTGTTATAAGTGCAATGATGATGGACATACAACAAAGTGGTGTAGAGCAAAAATTCTAGAGACAAGCAGGAACAGGAATAATCAGAGGGATCAATTGAGGAAGAAAGTAGACAAAGGTAAAGATTAGTGTTTGCTAGAAGTAGAAATACTCCCACTCCAAAATTAACCACCTCAAGAGGAGATGGAGGAGGGGCTAATCTAAGAGTTTCATTATTAGACCCAAGCCCCAAAGGTGGCCCTTTTCCATTGATGACAAAGGGGGAGATATTTGAGTTAGGGGGAGAGCATTTAGTCAGGAGGAGCAGCTTCTCAGGGGGAGCAAAACAGAAAAAGGTAAAGGAAATGATAAAAGAAAAATGGGTTGCCATCAATGAAAAATGGGGATATTGTTGGAAATATGAGCAAGTTTTGTTCTCATTGATGTCAAGATTCAGTTTCAATGAGTAGGACAAAAGGAAGTATGTCAAGAGTCAATTTTAGTGAATAGCGCAGGAGAAATATTGCTTCTAGACCTAAGGAAAATAATATTATAATATCTCTTATTATAATATTCAATGTGGTTAGATGAGGTCTAAAGAGCAATAGGAAGGCCCAAGAAAAATAATATTATAATAGTTTATTATAATATTAAAGGTCTAAGGTTAAGACCTAAGGATTAAATTAATTATAATAATTTCATTATAAATTAATTTATAATTTAATTTGATTAACTCTAAGAGTTATTAAATTAATTATAAGTTAATTATAATAATTTAATTATAAATTAATTTATGATTTAATTTAATAACCCTAAAGGTTAGGGTTATAATGGCATAAAGTAATTCAAATTAAAATCAAATTGAAAAAGGTCGTCGACATTTTGAGCACATGGATATTGCATATAAGAAGGGGTAAGTTTCATTTCAAATAACTATCCATGCGATCCATCGACTGCCATATAAAATTGTGCACAAAGTGAAGAGAAAGTATCGCGTGTGTTTTAAAAGGTTTATTGAAGTAGAACAAATGACAAGTAAGTGGGGAACCCACTTCACATTGCAAGGTGCTGGGTAGCATGGTTGGTAGTCGAGGGTTGTGCTAAGATGTTCATAGGTGCAAGGTTAGGGATTCGATTCTCGTGGTCTTTGTTTTTGGCAAGTGAAGAGATTTTTGGTCTGCACCATCAAAGAGGAGCAAAGGGAAGGCACGTGCCTTTCCCTTTGCATGGAGACACGTAGCCCACTTGGTGGGCATGCACTATGCAAAGGTGCTTGGATAGAGGGGTTCACATGTTCAAAATCCACCGAGGCCTTTTTGGTGGTTGGACTATGGTATGCGCTCACATTGCTAAGGTTTGATTGTTGCATCTGAAACATGGAAATTAATTTTTAATTTCTTAAAGTTTTACATATTTAAAATGGTTAAAGAGTTATAAAAGGGAGATAAAAGGGTATGCAAAGTTTTATTTTTGTATTTGATTTTTGAGTGGTTAAATTTAATAAAAGGAGAAATAAGGTGTGCCAAGGGTGTTAGATATTTTTGTTGAAATAAATTTATATTATCAAAATTTTTTTGAAAGGAGAGATAAGGCATAGTTGATTTTTGATATTTTGACTTGGTGAAATATTTTTGAAAGGAAATATTAAGGACAATCTTTTGTTATCTAACCCTTGAATTTGACAAAGAGAGTGATTGTTATTGAGACAACTTTTGAGGTCAAAACTTCATCAAACAAAAGGTATGGGCATATATTCCTTGTGAGTGGAATATTGTTGGATGTTGTGAATGCTAAGTTGGAGTGAAAAGGATTGTTTGATAAGAATTTTTGAGTTTGATTTTTTGGAATGAAAGTTGATACTAGAAACCTTGTTTGATAAGAATTGTTGGAAATATTGAAGTAAGCTTTCATATTATTGAACTAGGATTTGTGAAAGATCATGTGTATCATTTTTATGTGAATTTGAGAACTATGTTGAACTAGGGTTTGTGAAAGATCACGAGGATCATTGTTATGTGAATTTGAGAACTATCTTGAACTAGGTTATGTGAAATATCATGAGTATCATTGTTATGTAAGGTTTGTTTGATAAACATTGTTGACTAAGCTTTCATTGAGTGATTGGTTGAGTGGAGTTTATTGGGCTTAGTTTATTGGAAGTGTTGGAGTGATAGTTCAAGTTTTGTGAAACAAATTATTCCTTACTAATTTGAGAAATATTGAAAGTGATTGAGTGTGAAACATATTGAGTCTCTAACCATTCTCCATATGTTTCTATGGTAAAGTAAGAGATATTGAAAGTGATTGAGTATTATTGTGAGTGTGAAGCATATTGAGTCTCTAACCATTCTCTATATGTTTCTATGAGATTAAACAAGATTCTATGTGAAGCTTGTTTGTGTGATTGAAGAGGTTTTCTGTGATAGATTGAGTTGAGTTGTATAAAGCTTTTACGAAATCTAGTGGAAAAATTTGAGTTATTCCTAGAGTGGACTTAAGGACTGAGTTGAGTAAGATTTTGTGGAATCTTACAATGCATATTTGAGGTAAGTCTTGGTGAAGAATTTTTAAGCAGATTAGAAAAGTTCTAGTGAGGACTTGTTGAGAAGATTGAGCAAGTTCTAGTGAGAACTTGTTGAGCAGATTTGAGGTAAGTCTTAGAGAAGACTTGTGGACAAATTAGTGTGAGCTTTTGTGGAAGCTTACAATGCAGATTTGAATATAGATATTGAGAGTAGATTGGATAAGTCCTTGAGAGGACTTGTGGAAATATTTGAGACAAGTCTTTGAGAATACTTGAGAGCAGAGTTGATTGATTGATTTGTTCAAAACTTGGGTTAAGATTTGAGGCAGATCTAGCAGAGTTGATTTGTGATTGAGTCAAGATTTGTGTTAAGGCTTGAGGATAGATTTAAGGGCATATTTTGGTGTATATTTGAGGATAGGTTTGTGCCAGACTAGAGATAGATATTGAGAAAATTTGTGCTAGATCGAAGGACTCTATTTAGTATAGATCAGAGACAAATATTGAGAAGATTTGTGCTATAACAAAGGACTGTGTTTAGTGCAGATCAAAGATAGACTTTGAACAAATTTGTGCTAGAATGAAGGACTGTGTTTAGTGTATATTTGAGATAGAGCTGAGAGTAAGCTTTGGAGATGACAGAGTAAAGGAAAATAGTCTCCAGTGGATAGAGATCCATTAGCTAGGGTAGTGAAGACAAGTATTCTAAGTGAGGGTAGGAGTCTTCAGTGGATAGAGATCCATAAGCCAGTGTAGTGAAGGTAGCAGTTCTTCTAGAAGATCACCATCCAGAGTAGAGGAGAAGGAGTTCTCCTATGGATATATATCCATGAACTTGATTAGGGGATTGGTGTCTCCTTTGGACAAAAGTCCATGAATATTGTAATAGGGAAAGGATTCCCAAGATATTTGTTGCGAAAATTTTAGTAAAATATTTTCTCTGTGGATGTAGTCCACATTGGGTGAACCACATTAAATTGGTGTCTTTATTGTGTGTGGTGATTTGTGCATTGATTTGATTACTGTTGTTGATATTACCATTGATATATTGCATAATATTGTTTGGGAAAGAAAAGTAAAAAGTGATCTTATACTATTCACCCCCTCTCAGTATAAGCTTGTGTTCTTCAACTAAAACTCTTCTTTAGTGTAATATTTTCTCATTAATAGGTTTGTTCTTTCTATGATATGGATGAATTAGTAAGAATATTGTTTCACCTTAATTCTATCCTTTTAGGCATTATTTTGGGATTAAACAAAATTTCCAACATGATTAACCCCTTCGATAATTGATTTATATTTTATTGTATAATGTCATCCTTAATGTCATCACCATATTCATTATTATCTTCAACATAATATGCTTATTTGATTAGGAATTTAATATTCTTATCATCATTAGTAAATTCTTATGAATAATCATTATTATCAGTAATTGTAGGCTTGAATACAACTTCTAATTCTTTTGGCCTATTCCACATGTCTATAGTTGGATTGAACGTAGTGGTCAACGAGGCTAATTCATATAACTTTGTATTCATTTACCTAGCTATTGAGGTTTTTTTATGTATATAAAATCTTTCTAATAGATACAAAATATGATGTTTGTTGACTTAAGGGACTTATTTTTGACAACATAGACTGAATTGACCTAGTTTACTACTAGGTTTGAATCATTAAAGATTTTGATATTTTTTATTTTCAACTTCTCCACTTTTATCAGTCTAATGCACAGGGTTTCAGATTTGGCTATATTATTGGAATAATTGAATAATAATTAACATGTATATTTCATTTATTATCTTTAAGTAATAATAAATTGTATGGCTTCACTTACCCGATTTATGGTCCTAGCACTATCAACATGCATAACATGTATAGGATTTGACCCTTGAGCTTGTTCATTTGTTAGGGAATGAATATTACCTAGTTCCTCTAATATAAAATTATTCCTAATTTTAGTCTCCTAATTTATCCATATACTCTTTTACCTTCATCACATTGTAGTACCCTAATTATAGTATCCAGTTTTTATATAAGCTCTCCTTATAAGATTTATTGTTTATGAGTTATGGGAGCTCATTCTAGTTGATTACTCCATCATTGACCAAATTATGCAAGAGATAGTCACATGGTGGTTTTTTTCAATCCTAATTGTGTTCCCATATAATGGCACCTTCATATGCATGTAGTCCATTGCTAGGTATCCACCCCTAATAAATATTTGGTCCACTACCTACACAACAACATTAAAAAATAAGGTGGAAGATAGACTACTATTACTTCTTGAACCGCCACAAACTTCAAATGCTTAGCTATTATTATCACTTGGATTTTTAATATAAAATTTGTGTTAACTCTGGTTCCATTCATTTGAATAGGCCTACTAACTATTTTTTAGTATGGTAGCTCTATTTATTAATAAAATTTCCTTAAGCATGACTGTTATGACAACTCTTGAATTAATGTTGCAACTTATGAAACTTTAGATTAATATAAAATAGTGATGGATTTATAATATTATTTTTAAGATTAATTAAGCACATCATCTAGATTCATTTGGATATAAATAGATCTTTGTATATGATGTTTTATCACTCAAATGGATTAGGTTGAGTCCCCAGGGTTGATATCATCTCTACTTTAGCATACCTATGTTCTTGTTCCTATAATAATTCTTATGATATATCACATTATCCAATAAAGGCCAACAATTCTAGTAATATTACTTTTCTTAGTGCATCCCTGATGGCAAGCCGGGATTCTCACAAACACATTCACAGTAATTTCACAATAATTTCATTAAATTGCTTAATACAGTTTACAGTAGTTTTTCCAGCATACAATTTCTCCCTCAATCCCGAGCTTCACCATCCCATCCCTTACAATTTTTCCCCCTTTTATCGAAACCCCCTGTCTCCCGGCAATCAATGCTTCCACCTAATAAAATTCTCCCTTCGAATTTTCCCTCCCGTCGAGTTTTTCGAATTTCGGTCATTAATGGCAATCTGCCCGTTCTACCAAGGTACGAGCATTGATGGCCTCCCTGCACCAGCCGCATTGTTCTGACCGTCCTCTGCGCTGTTAAGCCATCCCCTGTAAATGCTAAGATGCCAGAAATAATAAGAAGAAATTGCGCGGCCGACACCTCTCTCAACAACCTCCGTGATCTTCGATTTAATTTCTTACACGTACCAATTTTGCCATGTCCTCCTCTTGTTGCAATTTAGTCGTTCCACGTGCCTTCTACAATTCTCATGGTACACGTGGTCCTCCACGTGTTAAACTCGGCCTTACTCGACCACTCGCTTGTCCTCCTTTCGGGCTTTGCTTTGCTCTCTATTTTCTTTAACTTTCGCGGCTATCCAATGTTGCGCCACGTGTCGGCCTTTGAATGGCCGCGATATCACGATAGGTCGCGATATCGTGACCTATCACGCAACCTATGCATTGAACCAACGCCGCGATATCGCGACGTCGCGATATCGCGATGGCACCATCCCCTTTTCGCCTTTCTTCGAACCAACGCCTGATATCGCGACGTCGCGATATCGCGATTGCTCCTTCCCTTCCGCCTTTGCTACGAGAATAGTCGCGATATCGCGACGTCGCGATATCGCGACGAAGACGGTCCATGACTTGCCCAAGCCTTTTGAGGTCACGATTTCGTGACCCCTCCCCTTTAAAGCAACTTACTCCCCTTTCTTCATGAAACTTCCCTCCTAAGAAAAAATACTGAAAGCAAATCAAATTTAAAGTACTTGAAAATTTACAAACATTTTGGAAGATGCAAGATTGCCCTTCTGCCACCGGATGCTCCTGCATCAGACACCCGGGGTAGATTAAAAGTGATCCTCACTTCAGTTTTGTTCGGGGAAGACCCAAGCGGTCAGCCTCCACCTTCGACAACCAAGTCGCATCTTCAACAGGTCTGCCCTTCCATTTGATCAAGTACTCAGTATACTATTTATTTCTGGTGCTTCTGCCCTCACGAGTGTCCAATATCTCCTCAATCTCGTTGGTGGTTGGAGTAGATGCTGGAATTTGCCACAATTCTGTAGTTGGTGCCTCTGTACTTTCCCCTTCATGATATTCCACTAAATCTGAAATATTAAAAACAGGTGAAATGTCAAGCCAATTTGGTAATTCAACTTCATATGCATTTCTTGACTCCCGTTTCTCCAGTATTCTGCATGGCCCGAAATTTTTCATCTTCAATTTATTATAAGTCTTGGCAGGAAACCTCTCCTTCCTGAGATGCACCATAACCTCATCTCCTACTTTGAACTCCTTGAACCGCCACTTCTGGTCTGCCCTTGTCTTATATTGAGTATTCATTTTCATAATTTGTCTCCTTACTTCTTCATGCAGACTCTTCATGTGTTCCGCAAATTCTTATGCCTCGGCACTGCACTTTTCTCTCTTGTCCAACCTTCTCAGTTCAGACACATTCCTTGGACTGTTCCCGTATATTATCTAGAATGGAGATTTGTTGGTGCTCTTATTAACTGAACTGTTATATGCAAATTTCGCCTGTGGTAAAACTAAATCCCATCCCTTGGGCTGATCTGCTATCAAACACCTCAATAGATTACCCAGGCTTCTGTTCACCACCTCTGTCTGTCCGTCAGTCTGTGGGTGGTATGCTGAACTGAAATTCAGATCTGTTTTCATCTTCTTCCACAGAGTCCTCCAGAAGTACCCAACAAACTTGGTATCTCTGTCAGAAACTATGCTTCTTGGCAAGCCGTGAAGTCGTACCACTTCCTTGAAGAATAATCCAGCAATGTGAACTGCATCACTTGTCTTTTGACAGGGAATAAAATGTGCCATTTTGGAGAACCGGTCAACCACCACAAATACAGAGTCATTTCCCCTCTGTGTTCTCGGCAATCCAAGAATAAAATCCATGCTTATGTCCTCCCATGGCCTTTCAGGTACAGGCAATGGCTGGTACAGTCCGGTGTTTTGTTTTACACCTTTTGCCATCTGGCATATTCTGCAACTTTGCACAAACTTTCGCACATCTTGCTGAAGTTGTGGCCAGTAGTAATTTTCCTCCACTAGGGCAATAGTCTTATCCCTACCAAAGTGTCCAGCCAATCCTCCGTTGTGCTTTTCCTTGATCAAGTTCTCCCGCATAGAGCTCCTTGGAATGCATAATTTGCTTCCCTTGAACAACATTCCATCTTGGATTAGGAAATCCAACCATTTTGTTCGGTCCACCGTAACAGGTGTTAAGCAAGCCTTCCAAGCTTCTGCAAAATCTGGATCTGTAGGGTACAAACCCTTCAGTTCTTCAAACCCCACTACTTCCACTGTCAGTTTAATCAGTAAAGTCTGCCTTCTGCTCAAGGCATCTGCAACTCTGTTTGACTTCCCACTTCTGTGCTTCAGCACAAAGGTATAACTTTGGAGGAACTCCACCCATTTCATGTGCCTTTGATTCAGTTTTGTCTGACTGTTAATGTATTGTAAAGCCTGGTGGTCAGTAAATAGAACAAACTCCTTTGGCAATAAATAGTGTCTCCACTTTTTCAGAGCCTGAACTATAGCATAAAATTCTTGGTCATAAACTGAATACTTTTTCCGAGCATCATTTAGCTTCTCACTGAAATAAGCAACTGGTTTGCCCCCTTGACTCAGTACAGCCCCTATTGCACTGCCACTGGCATCACAGTCCACCTGAAATACCTTGTTAAAGTCTGGAAGTGCCAAAATAGGCTGTTCTATAACTTTCCTCTTCAATGCATCAAAACTCCTTTCAGCCCCTGATGTCCACTTGAACTCCTTTTTATCTCCCCTCATTGTTTCTGTGAGAGGTGCACAAATGTTGCTGAAGTTCTTTATGAACTTCCTGTAAAAGCTGGCCAAACCATGAAAAGATCTTACTTCTATTGTGCTTCTTGGGGTAGGCCATTCAATGATGGCTCTCACCTTCTCGGGGTCCATCTTCAGACCTCCTGCTGAGATTACAAACCCCAGGTATACCAATTCTTTCTTGACAAAATTACACTTTTTAGATTTATTAACAACTGTTCTTCTCGCAGTCTTTCAAAGACCCTCCTGATATGCATCAGGTGTTCCTCCAAGGTCCTGCTTGAATATCAATATGTCATCTAAATAAACAATAACAAACTTTCCCAGGAATTCCTTCAGTACTTCATTCATCAGCCGCATGAAAGTACTTGGTGCATTGGACAACCCAAATGGCATGACCAACCACTCATACAAGCCCTCTCTTGTCTTGAAGGCTGTCTTCCACTCATCTCCCTCCCGGATTCGGATCTGATGATAGCCGCTTTTTAAATCAATCTTTGTGAAGTATTCAACTCCACTTAAACAGTCCATGATATCATCCATTCTTGGCAACGGGAATCTGTATTTAATAGTGATTTTGTTGATGGCCCGTGAATCTGTACACATCCTCCATTCTCCATCCTTCTTTGGTGCCAGCACTGCAGGTACTGTGCATGGGCTCAAACTTTCCCGAATCAATCCCTTCTCTAACAATTCCTGGACCTGTCTATTTAACTCCTCAGTTTCTACGGGTGTCATTCTGTGTGCAACTTTATTTGGCAAGCTTGATCCCGGTACCAAATCTATATGGTGGCTAATTTTCCTTACTGGGGGTAAACCCTCAGGCACATTGTCAGACACAATATCTGGAAATTCCTCCAGCAGATCCAAGACTTCTGCTGGGGTATCCTGGCATTCCTTCTCTCTTGCTCTAGGGATTATTGCATAACATAAATGTTCATGCTTCAATCCGTCCAGGAACTTTCTCCCCTCAACTAAACAGATTATGGAATTGTTACATACCTTTTCATCCGCATCCTTCAAGGGCTTTAGTTTATGGCGTACACCATTCTTTGTCAATGAATAGGTGTTGGCACGGCCATCATGCACTGCACTCTGGTCAAACTGCCGGGGCCTCCCCGGCAACATGTGGCAAGCATCCATGGGCAGGATGTCACACAGGACCTCATCACAATAATTTCCAATGTTAAATTTAACGGAGCACTGTTCATTGACCAAAGCTTTGTGGTCCTTCTGTAACCATGCGACCCGGTATGGGTGTGGGTGCTTCTTCCTTTCTAACTGTAGCTTTGTAACCATCTCCTCAGAAACCAGGTTATCCGTGCTACCATTATCAATAATAATATTGCAAACCTTGCCCGCACATTTACATCTGGTGCGGAATAAACTTCTTCTCTGGTCTGTGTCCTTCTCCTCATTCAACAGGACCCTTCTTACAATCATTGTTTCTCCTCTCTCCGCTTCTTCGGAATGCTCAGACTCAGCATCTTCCTCTGCCACAGCAGCTCTGGCTGGACCCTCAGGCCTCTTGTTCATCCTTTCTCGGTGTTGTGGACACTCAAATGCCCGATGTCCTTCTTCACCACAGTGGAAACATGTCCCACGGAATACTCCTCTTCCAAATCCTCGTCCAGATCCACCCCGTCCTCTTGGGTAACTGTTATGTTCTCGGGGCTGATAAACATCTTCTTCCTTTTGGTCCTGGTTACTACTGGTTTCACCAGTCTTCTTTGGGTCCTTGTACTTTTCTCCACTGGTTCTCCCACCAGTTCTTCCACCACGGCCCCTTCCTCTTTGCTTGCCTTCAAACCGCCTGTTCAGTTTTTCTTCCACCTTTAAGGCAAACTGGTAAGCATCCTCAATGGTGCTTATCCGAACCGAGGCTCGGTTCCTCCTGGATACCGAGTCTCAACCCATTGATATAACGGGCCACCTTTTCTTTGTTTGCCTCTAAATGCCTAGTTCTAATAGAGATCTTGTAGAACTCCTCGGTGTACTCTTGGACAGTTTTGTTTGTCTGCCTCAAACCCTGCATTTTTCTTAGCAGATCCAACTCGTAATCTATCGGGATGAACTGTCTTTTCAGCTTCTCCACCATTCTATCCCATCTTGTTATTCTCTCCTTCCCCCTTCTGTTCCTCTCCAACTGTATTCCCCTCCACCAAATGCTGGCATGACCCTTCAACTTGGTCTTAGCAAATCTGACCCGGTTAGGGTCTTCAACCTCCTCATATTCGAAATACTCCTCTAAATCATTTATCCAGTCAATCACTTCTTCTGGATTTAGGTTTCCCGAGTATGTAGAAACCTCCATCTTCGGTTGTTTTCCAATGCGAGAGATGGCCTTGTACAACCGGGCTTGTGCAGGGTCCACAGCCTCTTCCTCCTCCTCAGATTGGTCCTCTTCTTCAACTTCGTCTTCACTTTCCTCATCCCTCCCGGGCTCGTGCCTTCTGCGTAACTCCGCTTGCAGGGCTTGAACTTGTCTCTGCAAGGCTCGGAAGTCTTCGACCGGCACCACATTTCCTACTCCGCCACGGTTTCTTCGTGGAGGCATTATGTATATATATTTTTTCTCTCTCCCATAGATCCTGGTGTAACTGCCTCTCTCCGGCGATCTGTTACACGCTCAGGAGCTCCCGCTCTGATACCACTTGATGGCAAGCCGGGATTCTCACAAACACATTCACAGTAATTTCACAATAATTTCATTAAATTGCTTAATACAGTCTTACAGTAGTTTTTCCAGCATACAATTTCTCCCTCAATCCCGAGCTTCACCATCCCATCCCTTACAATTTTTCCCCCTTTTATCGGAACCCCCTGTCTCCCGACAATCAATGCTTCCACCTAATAAAATTCTCCCTTCGAATTTTCCCTCCCGTCGAGTTTTTCGAATTTCGGTCATTAATGGCAATCTGCCCGTTCTACCAAGGTACGAGCATTGATGGCCTCCCTGCACCAGCCGCATTGTTCTGACCGTCCTCTGCGTTGTTAAGCCATCCCCTGTAAATGCTAAGATGCCAAAAATAATAAGAAGAAATTGCGCGGCCGACACCTCTCTCAACAACCTCCGTGATCTTCGATTTAATTTCTTACACGTACCAATTTTGCCATGTCCTCCTCTTGTTGCAATTTAGTCGTTCCACGTGCCTTCTACAATTCTCATGGTACACGTGGTCCTCCACGTGTTAAACTCGGCCTTACTCGACCGCTCGCTTGTCCTCCTTTCGGGCTTTGCTTTGCTCTCTATTTTCTTTAACTTTCGCGGCTATCCAATGTTGCGCCACGTGTCGGCCTTTGAATGGCCGCGATATCACGACAGGTCACGATATCACGACCTGTCGCGATATCGCGATGACATCAACCTCTCTGCCCTTGCGTTGAACCAACGCCGTGATATCGCGACGTCGCGATATCGCGATGGCACCATCCCCTTTTCGCCTTTCTTCGACGTCGCGATATCGCGACTGCTCCTTCCCTTCCGCCTTTGCTACGAGAATAGTCGCGATATCGCGACGTCGCGATATCGCGACGAAGACGGTCCATGACTTGCCCAAGCCTTTTGAGGTCGCGATTTCGTGACCCCTCCCCTTTAAAGCAACTTACTCCCCTTTCTTCATGAAACTTCCCTCCTAAGAAAAAAATACTGAAAGCAAATCAAATTTAAAGTACTTGAAAATTTACAAACATTTTGGAAGATGCAAGATTGCCCTTCTGCCACCGGATGCTCCTGCATCAATTCCTTAGCTCCTCAACAATATTAAATATGGTACTTCTAAGGCCATTTTTATTACATAACACAAATATTCTTAATTGATGTGATGCCATTTATTTACCCTCACTAGTTAAGAAGATATACCTTATATTCTTCTTAGCTTTCTTTTATAACTTTTTCCTTTCTTCTTGTTCTTTTGTAGCATTGAAATTTATTTTTAACCATAAACATATTTTAAGGTGTTTTCTTTTGTTTAGTGGTAGTTGAAATTTAATATTAAGGTACAACAAGGCTCTCCCTCATCTTAGAATAGTAATATTCACATTAAGGTTAGGTGGGTTAGGTAGTTCTATTTGACTCCTTGAAGGTATAAGCTATTCATAGTTTACCTTTCTATTGCTTTAAGTTACAACCCTTTATGTTTGTTTACCAACTCTACTTGATATTTAAAAAAAAAAAGACACCATCCTTTTTAGAGTCATCAAAGTTTCCCAAGTTATCATTATTTGGGTTAGGCAAGACCATGGTCCATTGATAAACCATACTTGATAAATATACCATATTAAGCCATGGTACAATGATCTACTCAACACTTGGTACATGATAGGTTACCACTTATCTCATCATCTATTGTTATTATGCATAACATTGTTTATTATATATGGTAGTTTCAGAATTTATTATTGCTACAACATATTCTATGGGATTATCTTTAACATTACAAGTGAGGCACCATAGGATATTCATCGTTGAATTAGAATTCACCATGTTATTTTGATCTCGATTCCATGCTTGAATACTAGTTGATTGAGGCATATAATCCTTGGTAAGATATTATGTTCTTCATTGTTTTCAATTTTATGATTGCTACCATCCACCTCCTTGTTTCCATCTATTATTTTGCCTCTTTTCTAGGTTGGTGTGATTTAACAGTGTCTTCATCATTTCCATAATTTTAGACATTTGGCTTCTAAATCCATCATATTTTTTTTATTGGTTGAAAAAGGGGGTTTTGAAAGGATCCCCGAATCATTTACAAATATCCGTACAAAGTGAAATAGGGATATGGTCTCCATAGGAAGATGATATCCACAAGGAGATGATCTCTATAGAGAGATTATATCAGAAGGATTGGAAACAAAAAATTCAAATTTGATACAAAAGATCTTCCCACTCAAAATTTAACCACAACTTGGAACAAAATGTAACACTTATTTCTAAAAAAAAAGCAAGGATCCTCGATGAGAGGAGCCTAGGAAAACAAAAACCAATGAATAAACCCATATAATAGGAGCCTAAGAAAAATATATTTAAAAGAAGAATCCTACCTATGAAGGGACTGAGAAAATGAAATAAAAAACAAATTCCCATCCTGGAGGAGCCTAGGAAAAATTAAATTTAAACATAACAACCTACCCAGAAGGAAAATTTGAAACACTATTTCCTTCCTAGGAGAAACAAGCAAATAAAAAAAACCACTCTAATTGGGAAGCCTATAGAGAAAGTCCTTTTGATAGCCTATAAAATGGGACAACATAAAATGGATGTATCCATAAGCCATGAGATCTCCCTATAAGGAAAAAAATAGCTTGGAAGATGGAACAAAAACAAAGGAAGATCTCTATAGGCCACAAGATATTGCAATGCAGACAAAGATCATAGTCGAAAGGTGAGAAAACTAGAGAAGAAAAAATCCACCATGGAACCTCATGGATAAAAGGGATAAACACATACATGACTATCATCAAGAGATCATATTCTATATAAGGTATGCATGCAAAGTATCCCCCTCAAAGACCAAAAAACCTATATTTAGAAGAAATTCATTAGAGAGTCTCTTGTGCTAGAATGGCAACTAGCCCCACCAACTATCCATCCAAGAAGAGATCCATAGACATTATGACCACCAAAATGGCCTCACACCTATGATTCCTATTGTGTAAAAGAAATAAGAGATATAAAAGAATGCATTGCACGATTGACAATAAATTGGAAAGAAAAGAATGCTTTTATTCCATTTAGAAATAAGCCAATTTTTGTTACAAATACGTCCCTCTTAGGGATACCATTTTGATACTCTTATTATAGTAGGAAAAACATATGAAATCCCTCTCAAATGTGAATATGAGTTTCAAGCCATTTGGGGTGACACTAACTGCTCTAGGGTGGAGTTAACCCTCTTCTTCACATTGAGGAAGGAATTAGATGATTGAATCTCCTTCGAATCTGCTTTCTTGCAGTCAAGAAACAACACAAAAGCATTAATAGCATAGGAAACCTCTCATGATGAGGCCCTTTGAGGAATGTGAACATAAATATGCTATAACACTAATGAAATCAAGAAAGTGGATAAAGCGTGTTAAACATATTCAATACTTGAAAATATTGATGGACACATATAAACATAAAGTACAACTATCAATATAGTGGATTAATTGCATGAAATGAGGCATTATAACATGAAAATAAGCTAATTAAGTCCTACTTTCCATAATGAAATAATCCTAATGAAATAATTAATTTAGTTAGTCAGAGTCTCTAAAATGCTAAATAAACCACTATTATGATTAATCTAGTCTAATAAAGCACAATGTAAAAAAAATAGTAAAGAGATATTTCACCAGTTGCAAACCATAGCTCAAATGAGCAGTCTGCACTATACACCATGGTTGTTAGCCACGAAGGGCAACAAAGTAACTTTACCATCCAAATATAGGGTTTTGGGCTTTATCCTCCTTGTCAAATTGATGATCAAGGGTCGCCTTGGTGTCCTCTTACTAGATTGGTAGTTGAATTGCATAGTTGGTCTTCATTTGCCCGAATTTGTGTTTCTTAGCGTTCTAGCTCCTAGGGAATCCATGGCACGATTTGACATTATTCTTTGTGAATTGGAAAGTTAAGGGAAACTAAACTCTCTCAGTACACTCAGGTGATTCTACAATCCGATAGGGCTTCATTGCTCAAAATGCTCTCTCTCTTCTTCTCTCTTTGCCCTAATTTGAAGGGGTACTTATAGGATTACCCAAGGGCTAGGGGTGGCTTCATGGAGAAGCCAAGATCAAGAAGAAGTGGTTAGGACAGTTGGATTGGAAGCTTATATACTTTAACCATTTTCTTCTAGAACCAAATGGTCATTCAAATCTATTTGGCTTGGATGAAGGCCAACTAAACTTTAGTTTAGACTGCAGGTGATAGCTGCGGTCTAGCCTGTAAACTGTAGGTGTCAGCAATGGTTTAGATTGTAGATCGTAGGTCTCAATAATGGTTTAGACTAATTAGGCCAAGGATCCCAAATTGAGTGGTTAGAACCACTACTCTATTTTGGGGTTTTTCCAAGATCTTCCATATGGTCTTGTAGCATATACCATATGAGTAGTCGCCCTCGACATGACACATTTTAGGTGTCTACAGATGCCCCTATTGAGATGCATTATGAGATTGAATAACGGATGAGAAAAAATAAATCACCTAAAATGATGTTGAAGGTTGTATGATGATCATTAGTCGGATCAACATTAGATGCTCCAGGTCCTGCAAAAGAGACGCGCATCTTGGAATCATTGCTTCCAACTCATTGGAGGCTTAATTTGAAAGGGTTTGCACTCGTCATCAGGCATTTAGGTAGCTTTGGTGCTACAATAGGAGTTAGGCCTATATAACCAAAAGGAGGAGAGCTACAAACTATCATATTTACTATTTACCCCAAGCAAAGGGGTAAGATTATGATAGCTGTTGACAATGATTCACAAGGACAAATGCAATTTTGAAAAGATTAAGGGATCTACATTTTCAGGGATCTTCTATTGACATTGATTATGATTTGAAAGTATGAATACCCCCTCAAGTGACGAGTCAATGAGGGTAATGATGATGAATTAATTGATGAGGTCGCTTGACCATTATGAATGATCTGAACAAGCTTAGAATTTAGCATTTAATTACTTGGCTAGGCCTAGTTCAACTATGATTACAACTATTAATAGTAATTGCACATCCATATCCCATGGAGTGATCGGGCTGCAATAGCCTTCTTAGGGAATCAAAATGATACAAATTCACTTAGATTTATGTTGGATCAATTTGTTGATGATTTTCTGAAAAGGTGTCATAGGAGAAATGACATGAAACTCCTCGTTCTCGTGGAGCGGTCCAGCCTTGAAGGTCTTCTTCGGGATTGAAAAGAAGCATATCAAATAAACGATGATAATTTTGCCCCAAATGTCCTTATGGTTATTTACTCATCTCATAGGATTGCATGGAGTGTCAGTCACTGCAACCGCCATGTGTCTAGGGTAAATAACTGAAAACGAGGTGCATTTGGATTTTTATTCTTTGATTTTTTTTTTGTTAATTTGAAATTTTAATTGATTTTAGTGCTTGAAAATCACCAAATTTATTAAATTGATTGCTCTTATTGAGATTTTGATCCATTAGGAATCATTAATTTATCATTTAAAACCTTTCCATGATGGGATTTTAGTGCATTTAATGCTAGTTGCAAACCGCGTGCACGACCTACGGTTGGTATTTCAAATTTTGGGAACCGTGGCTCAGAGCTACGATCGGTAAACCCTAATTCTAGGACCGTGATTGTCACCTATGATCCGACAAAATTAGAAAAAGTATATAAATTTTCTCATTTGAAAATTGCATTATTATTCCTTGAAAGTGACTACAACTGGAGAGCTCTGAGAGGTTAGGAAGGATATTTGACGCGAAGCACTACCAAAAACGCTACCTACGACCTCCTACCCATCCCGATGGTAGATCCTGGACAACCTTCATCCAAATGATGCATCGGTGTGGGAAAGGTAACTCAAAATTGAGTCCTCACACTTCTTACGAGTGTAAAACAAACCACATTAAGTAATGGGTTAATTAACTTCACTAAATTGTTGGTAAAGAACCTCATAATAGTTTTAGGCTAGATTAGGATTTAATTTTTGGGTTCCAAGCTAGGAAGTGACCTTTTTAGGGTTCCATTCCTAGACCGTAGTTGGCATATGTGGCATCCAATTGATATATTGGGAACCATGGTTGTCAATCATGGCGGGATTCAAATCCCAACGGTCAAAAATTTGATCATTACGCGAACTACAAATTTGACTCGTGGTTCTGAATTTTTTTTCAATTTTATTTAATTTTTTTATTTTTCTTGACAATTAATGCCATTTATTGCACTTTTGAGATGCATTTATGGTTTTTTGAAAATTTTGATCACTTTTTGCATGTTTTTGTATTTTTAGCAATTTTTAGATTTGTTTGTCTTTTTTAGGTCATTTTTAGCTGTTTTTAGTTATTTTTAGTTATCTCTTTCCCTTATGAACTGCTTCTATTCAAAATTTGACCTCTAGAGCCCAGAAGCCAGATCTCCTTTGCACCCTCTACAAATAACTCATTGACCTAGAGAGAGTGGTTTGGTGCAGTTGGCTTTGGCTATGTGCTTGATATACCTACGATCAGGGTAGATCCAACGTACATGACTACGTTGGCTCGACGCTGGGATGTGTGGACCAACACATTTCACTTGCCCATAAGTGAAATGACTATGACCTTGGAGGATGTCTAATGGATCTTTAGGATCTCGATTGATGGCGAGCGCATCACATACTTTCTCTTATAGAGTAAGGAGGACATATTTAACTTCATCTTTGGTGATTGTAGTAAGGATGCCCAGGGCAGGATCGACCATGAAGGCATCCATATTGGTTACTAGTAGGGGAAGGGCATATTCTAAATTCTAGAGGTGGTCTTCATGCACTTCATTTTTCAGATTGTGCTTCTAGACTCCTCAGGTGCTGGGATCCCCTGGAACCTCCTGGTCATTGTCAAGAGAGTTATGTAGAGCTCCACGTAGCAGCCAATACTCTTAGCTTGGGGGAGCACTCTATTATGCTATATGTACCGAGAGTTATACCAGGCTATGCATAGGAGTCAAGTTGGTATTAGTTGTAGTCTATTAATTCAGATATAGGGCTAGCAGCATATCAGGATCGAGTGACCGATCGACCTGCCACTCACTATTACCACAATTACTGTTGCATGCTAGTGCTATGCGGCATGCTGGCCTCATGAAGAGGAGGGGTTCTAAAGTAGGTCCCAAACTAGGGATATAGACCATTATATCACTAGATTTGCATATCTTCGGGTAGATGACATAGAGTAGTATCCGTACATGGATTGTCTTGCATAGTCGGAGGCTGGCGAGAGGTTGCCCTAGGCTAGGAGGGATAGGTGGTTACTAAAATGAAATACTAAGATCCATGAGTATTAGTACTACTCATGGGTCCTATGGTATTTTGGGTTTGTATAGGATATTTCAACATTGCCAACCATCTATCGGCATCTGGTATTGGAGAGGGATTTGCTTTGAATTCAGCTGACACTACTTGGAGACGAGACCAATGACTTCTAGGAGTTGGATGTGGCTAGGGTTGGGACCACCCCAACGTATGATACTTGGTGGTCCCTACTATAGTGGCAAGGATCAGGATCCCTCAGCCAGATAGAAAATGGGGTAGAGGTTGATCTAGAGGGGCATAATGTGCACCAACATATCGATGATGAATGGGGCATAGAGGCCACCATAGAGGAGGCTCCACAGGTTGAGGATGAGGAGGAGGTACTAGAGGAGGATGAGGCACCTCCTGACAGTGAGGTGGGGCAGATACTAGCTCAAGTTGTTGATAATTAGAGTCATGTTGGGAGGTTGTAGACCTAGTAGTTACAACGGGACACAACTATCATCGTTCTAGAGGTGAAGTTGTCTCATAGTGAGAGGTAGCTATAGTAGGCCTAGGAGGAGAGGAAAACTCTCATAGTACGGGATACAACGATGGAGACACAAGTCCACGATCTCACCAGTGAGCGTGATCTAGCACAGGTATGAATCAATGTGGCTACTATAGAGAGGGATTTGTTCTAGATACAGAGGGAGGATATTTCATCCTCCCAGGCCATCATGGGATATCCAACCACACCATATTCATTGGTACTAGGTAGTCGCAACCCCATGGCAGAGATCTAGTGATTACAGGACCTCATGGAGGAGGGCAATGATAGGCACATAGGTAGGATAGGCCACATATACCATCTAGAGGGCTACATTAGGTTGATTTGCAGGCAGGTTCCAGAGGATCCACATGCTTTTGGTACTCAGCAAAGCCAATCCAGGACCAGGGTGATAGGGCAATCCTCTATGATTTTGAGCCATAGGACCCACAGGACCGAGAGGACACACAGGTCCTCTAGCACACATGGAGCTAGCTCACACAAGAGCCATATGGATGGCAGGGGGATAGCGATGACTCATAGGTTGGGGGTGCAGACCCTATAGTACATATCTGTTGATATTTTATAGTACTATTTTGAGTGTAAGGTCGAGGACCTACACAAATGTAGCCTATGGGTATTTTATGTACCTCTATGTACTCATTGATACACATATTTATATGATATTTTATAATTTTGGCTCATTATGTGTACTTGTCATTTATATGTTTTATGTTTTATGTTTATGTTTATGCACATGGATGTAAATTTTTATATTGATGCTATGTTTATATGATGTGATGTATGGATGACATGCACTAGATAGCTATTTTAATTTATGATTATGATGATATGCAGTGATATAGATGCTTAGATGTTCTACTTATGATGGATGCATATGGATGTGATGTTTACTTTTAAACAAATATTTAATTTTACTTTATTGTATTCATTTAATTTATGACGATGTCACAATATACTGGTGCAATGTATATAATGCATTATTTACATGATGGTAATCTAATGTAAATGAACCTGTATGCTTTAATCACTTAAAACATAATAAATGAATGTGATATATGTTTAAAATTCTAATGGACGACAACAGAAAATGTGTAAAAATCATGAATGTAATTGAAAATCCTCGTTACAAGAATTTAATCAATTAATCACCCATTTATGAAATGTAATGATATGCAGTGGTATGAAGCGAATGATATAATATGTCACTCTATATTTCTTTTTCAATTTGAAAGATATGCATGATATAGTTAGTGGCCATCTAAATATTGTTTTTGATATCCATATGATATCTATTCTATATCTTGATTATGCTCAATATAATGATGTATCACGGATTCGATACTTTGCAATTTAATGATTGAATAAATTTTTTTTTGATGGTTTGTGATATTTGGTATTTTGTTGCTATTAAAGAAGTTTTTGAGGGTTTTCCATGAGACTCAAACACCCTAGTAGACTTATCAAAAGTTGTATACTGACCAAACTAGACTTTTGAAATGTAAGGTGTGAAGACAAGAACACGACACTTAAAATAATAAAGAAATCAAATAACCCAAGGAAACACAAGATTGCACAAATAGATAAATTTATTCAATAAATAGGGGGAGCTAATAAACTCCTTTTGATACAATCTGTACTCAGTGAGCCTTTGATACAAATATTTACAATACGCTAGGGTTCTCCGAAACCCTAGCTACAACAATGAAGTGTCTTCAAATAGTGTGTCCTCACTTCCAACGGAATGAGTGGGCTTCAGGTATCCGATGTCGGACCACTCCAGCTTCAACAATCGTTCAACAATAAATAGAATCTGTAGACCTGCATGCACACAAACAAAGAAAGGGGTTAATAACACCTGTGAGGGCTCCACAGTGTGAGACCCTCAGATATCAATAAACCCTAACCAAAAATAGATCAAATGGCATGCTAAATCTACAGATCATGTAACAGAATAAAACCAATAAAGATATACCTTGCTTGTGATGATACCTCATTTCATTGTTGCAGTTCTGATAGTAGATGGCGTGATGCAACAGGCTCTGATTCACACTTTAGTGATAACAACAGGCTCGGATGTGCACTTGGTAGGCTCTGGTGTGAGCTTCGTAGGCTCTGGAGTGAGCCTGCAATACAGTAGGCACGTGCGTGCACTTGGCAAGCTCTGTAGTGAGCTTCGCAAGCTCGGGAGGGCGCCTACGGTGAGGATAAAATCTGTAGAAGCAGATCGTGGGGGATGCGATGAATGCGATGGATGGGCGGAAGTGGCGACGATGACAATGGAGGAGGGCGAGGTGGAAAGGATGGATATGGGGGATGGCTGGAACAACAGAAGTCCTATTGGCTAGCTAGGGCTTTGGATTTTTAGGGCTCTATCTCTTTCTGCTTCGCTAGGGCTTCGCCAATGATCTCTTCAAGATGCAAATTCTAATATCAGGGTTCCAGGGTTTGAGCATTTGCAAATGCCCTTATTTATAATCCAACCTAGGGTTTTCTTAGGGTTTTAGCCTTACACTTTTGATCGTGTGGCTAAGATTAAATTAGATCCTAAGGTTGAGATTACTTTTTAGATGTGGCATGGATTAATGAAGATGGACGGTGGAGATTAGATTGGATCGGATGGCTGTGGTTAATTGAGTTTATAAATATATATTTTATAATAAATATATTATAATATAATATAAAATATTATATTAAATATAAAATAATATTAAAATAATCCCAATTGGGTTAGGAAATGGCGGGAAAGGTGCTAAAGTGGGCCTTTTGAAGACGAGAAAGGTGTAAAATGGGTCTTTTGAAATAATTGGTGGGAAAGGTGTATGGTGGACAAGTGGGTGGTGGAATGGTTAGGATGGAGGATTAGTGGCTATAATTTGGTGTCTATAGATGCCCCTTTTTGTACCATGTTGCATGAAACACAATATGGTGCAAAAATACGAGACACCTGCTTGGGCTATGGGCATAGAAGCAACTTCTCTCTATCATTGGATTTGAGCACTAATGTTGAAGACAAAAGAATAAAGAATTTTTGGAATTTTGTAGCTTACCCCCTCAATTGGTGAATGAGTTACGAATGTATCTCACAAGCCAATTGAAAATTTTTTGTGCTAATAATGAATGATGTGGTGAATTTGTGCCATTGATGAATGAATGGTGTGAAATGCAATATGATTGTGAATGATATGAATGATGTAAAATGTGATACCATTTATGCCCCAACGGTGGAAGAAAGGGGTTGGTGTATAATACCATGTGATTGTGGATGATATGAATGATGTAAAATGTGATACCGTTTATGCCCCAATGGTGAGAAAGGGGTTGGTGTATAATACCATGTGATTGTGGATGATATGAATGATGTAAAATGTGATCACCGTTTATGCCCCAACGGTGGGAAGGGGTTGTGGTATAATACCATGTGATTGTGGATGATATGAATGATGTAAAATATGATACCATTTATGCCCCAACGTGGGAAAGGGGTTGGTGTATAATACCATGTGATTGTAAGATGTATCCTATCATGGGAAATCATAATCAAATTGTGGTTGCCCCAAACTTTGGGATGATTCGATGTTGTTGAATAAGATGTCGCAATGGCATCATTGAGTATGCAATTTATGAAGATGCATGATGACTAAGTCAACGTAGGGGTGGGGTAGTGATTGTGGAAATTTCTTTACCAATTCCATAATGGAACCAATCAACCTACCGATATGTCCTATATGGTGACTGTTGTCAAATGAATGAGTGTTTGTGATTTTGATTATCCATGTTTTTGTGCCCCACGAAAAAGGGCATCAATGACCGCCTTTGAGAAAATTGTTCTTGGCAAAGTTGTACTCAAAATGTGAGGTGCCAAATGTGATTGTGATATTTGATGATGTGATAATGGATGATGATCATTGTCAAGTGTCCTTATTGTAGATTATTCATCTTACCGAATTGCATGGATGACCATCGCTGCAATCACCAAGTTTATAGAATAACCTACTAGATACGAGGTTCGTTTAACTCCGATTTTTGCACAATTGTATGTGATGATGAAGAATATAATGTAGAATGATCAGATGTGAGTTTTGTGAAAATTTGGATTGTTTTGCTGCATTTTGTGCCTCAATTAGCGTATTTTGAAGATTTGGTTTATTCTCAAAAATTATGCTTGCAAAATGATTTCTATTTTTACAAAACCTAATTTTAGGATGTGCATGATGTGTGGATGAAATTTGGTGAAATTTGGAGGAGGTAAGCTACCATTTTGATTGATTTTGTCTTTGTGCCATTTTGTTGCTAGGCACATGGCTATGCCTATGGTGTCCCAGTGTAGGCACACAGATGCGCCTAGGTGCACCCGTAAGTGTCCAGGTGAGCCTACAAATTTATAGGTGTAGACCTACACTTGAATGCGCTAGGGAAAGCTATAAATAGCTTTTTGAGTGAATCATGAGGCTCACTTGTGCATTTCAGACTTTGAGAAGCTACGTCTGAGGAGTGGAGTGGGTGTGTGAGCTTAGTGAGGCTAGTGAGAATTTACATGGAAGCTATGGCAACGGAGGGATCGAATGCTGTTGGTGAAGCTGAGGTACCATTTGCCCTAGTAATGTTTAAAAACACTTTATCTCTTGTGCATTTTTTTGTTTTTATTTTTTTGTAATAGTATTAATGAAATTGTTTGTTGCTACAGTTGAGGGACATAGAGCCTCGACATCAATTTTCTCCT
The DNA here is from genome assembly GCA_028583015.1 of Wollemia nobilis. Lineage (NCBI taxonomy): Eukaryota > Viridiplantae > Streptophyta > Pinopsida > Araucariales > Araucariaceae > Wollemia > Wollemia nobilis. The sequence continues at coordinate 12,314,211 of JAQPPZ010016881.1, forward strand.
CTCATTCCTAGGATGAGGAAGAAGCTGACGATTGATGATTGGGAGTTGTTGGGGAAGGTGGGCCTAGAGGGTGTAGCTAGGCTAGATGTGGTGAGGGCAAATGAGGGATATCTCTCATCATTGATAGAGAGATGGGACCCTGATAGGGGGACATTCCAGCTATCGACTAGGGAGGCTACTGTTACGCTTGAGGATGTATACCACATTCTCAAGGTGCCAGTAGAAGGGGAGAGGGTGGTAGTTGGTCATGATAAGAAGGTGGAGATGGAGTGGATGTTTGGGGACCGATGGTGAGAGGCTCAGATGGGGGATGGGGGTATATGCTATCTAAGCATGTACAAGGTGAAGGAGTTGGATGCACTCCCAGCCTTGATCATGTTTGTGTTAGAAAACATAGTGCTACCTAATAGCACTAGTTGTAGGTTCCCTTGGAACCTATTGGGGTTGGTGAGTGATCTATTGATGGATCCTCGAGAGTATGCATGGGCACCTACCTTATTGGCGTAGTTATACCGAGAGTTATATGAGGTGATTCGGAGGGAGAGGAAGGGGATTGGATGCAGCTTCCTCCTATAGTGTTGGGCTTGGGAGCATTTTATTATGGCTCAGCCCGAGGGGTTGCCATGTGAGTCATGGAAAATGGGGGAGCCCTATGCTAGGTGATGGGTAGTGGCGGAGGAAGTTCAACCGAGTCGAGAGGTGCATACCAGCTAGTGGTATCAGGATATGTGGTCGGGGTTGACTTGGGTGGATGTGATATGGAGGCCATGGCGTGGAGCTCGATGGGATGGTGATGGGGAGTAGCTACATCGGGTGAGGTAGGCTCGATGGTTGGTTGGGTGGAGAGATGAGGAGGTGGAGTACTTCTAGTACTCATGGGTGTTGAGGCAATTTGGCTTACCTCAGGGTGTGCCGAATGAGTCGGTGTTGTATCGACATTGGTGAGATGAGGGGATGCTTCCATGTGTAGAGCCATGGTGGGTGGTGATTGAGGATGATGAGGAGATGGAGGTCCCCGATGTAGATGATGTTGGGGTGACTCCAGAGTATGTGGAGTGGTTTGGTGCCCAACTAGTATGGGTACCAAAGATTATGGGTGATGAGGCGGTAGCTATGGGGTCAGGGGTGACTCCGAAGAGGATGAGGGCTCAATGATCGATGAGTCAGAGATGGTCGAGGGGATCAGCTCAGTAGACTCCATAGATGGGGTTGGTGGATGATGAGAGGGAGGATGATGAGGGGTTGGGTGAGATCTCTAAGGTGGCGAGGTTACGGGTAGAGTTGGAGCAGCTTCATGAGGAGCATGAGGTTATGCTCGAGACTCATAGGGAGTCACTAGCTACTATAGCTTGATTGGAGGTGAAGCGGGTGGTAGCTATGGCTAGTGATTAGGTGACGGTCATACGACTTCAGGTAGAGATGTTGGTGAAGGAGCATCGACATCAGATGGACTTACGATGTCTATGGGCTAGTGAGGCATATGCACATTCCTTGGAGGATGTGTGTATGCAAAACCATATTACATTGTCGGATCCTCCTTCCTCTTCTATAGTTGAGTCATCTAGGCATACTGAGTCTAGGTAGAGTACTAGGCCGAGGGCTCCTACTAGGTCTCAGGGGTCCTCTCATGGACATTAGCTTAGTGCTTAGATGCACTATTTTGTATATGAGCCTTGGTGCTCCCTTGTAGCCTTTTTGGCATTCATTGTATATGCATTTATATATATATATATATATATATATATATATACATGGCCTTTTATATATTTGTGTTATATTTTGTGTGAATGCTTTTATGTTTTATGCAATTTGTGTTGAATGTTTTATGGATGCTTAATGTAGGCTAATCATGATGTGTATGCATAATGCTTATATGGATGATTAATGCAAGCTAAATGACATGTGTTATGGATGATTAATGCAAGTAAATGTATAATGAATCTGAACTATATGAAAGGAATGCATAGTGTTCGAATGATATTTTTATAGTTCAAAAATTTTATTGGCCATTTTTGTTGTCCATTGTTTGGCAATCAGGGGTACCAAATTTGTTGGCATTTTTGCAACTTGACTTTTAATGAAGACATGGATGGAAGCATATATGGAAGAAGACATGGATGTTGATATGGAAGAAGATATGGATGTTGATATGAAAGACTAAAAGGTTTTCAAAGACTCAAACATACTAGTGTCATCAACCAAACTCACTAAGTTGTCTAACTTTCTTTAGGACCAAATGTGTGTGCGAGTGAGGTTCAATTACCAAGTCTTGAGTATGACAATGACCCTATCCAATCAAGAACCAATGTGTGTGCATGTGAAGTTCATTAACCCATTATGAGTAAATTAGGCATGACCTATTATGGAGATGACCTAGAGGCTAGCCTATCCTTATGTGCATTAGAGGTCTCTCTTTTTGGAGGAGAGACATGTCGCCTCGCATGAGCTTACTCCACTTCCAGTCAAGCATCTATAGCCCCGATGGAGATTCACTCCATAGTCCAATGGGATTGATATTTTAGGCCTTGGGGATGACTACCCATCCTTGTCAAGGGCATGTAGTATGAATCCTTACGACTTTAGGGATCAAGGGTATTTGGGATCTTATTTGTTAGTTTTGTATAGAGCTTTGGGGAATCGGATTCTCAACCGAGGTGTGATGAGAATTTTGACCCTATCCTTACTACTCTATGTTTTTATGTTTATGTTTGGAGTATTGTTGGTAGTGGTGAAAACCACTATTTTTGGACTATGTTGCATAATGGGACAAGTGAGGGATATCTCCTTTTTGCCATGAGGTACTACCCAAGGATGGTACTAGCCCCCCTATCTCATAATGTTTTTAAGATGTGATGGAATGTGATTGGTTCAAGATTATATTCATGATCGATCGACAATGCTCAAGACTTTCTTAGTGTATAAAGTGTGTTTTTGGTCCTAAAGAAAATCAGACATCCATTTGGAGGTTGCTTGCTATACTAGTAATGGCTGAGTGACTGAAAATCTAGGCTTTTGTGATTTTGGCATATGATGTGGTTGACATATGAATTTTGTGAGGGTTGCATGATTTCTTCAAACTAGGTACCCCCAATTTTTATAACTTGACTTTTTGTTTATGACCATATCATCATTACTATGTCAGATCATTGAACATGGGATGGGATGAATGCAAATGTATATGCCTAATGCAATGGAGTATTGATATGTAAATGGAAATTGTACAATGCAATGGAATATGTATGATTTAATGTATGCGAATGAAACAATGCATGAATGCAAAAGTGAAGATGCATGTCAAATGCCTAAATGTAAATGCAAATGGAATGTATGCAATGTGTGCATGCCTATGTGAATTTTTTTTTTTTTTTAGCCATGTATATATACATATATAATCATGCATAGAAGAGGACCCCAGACAAGGAAGAGCTAAGAATAGTCTCAAAAATCAATGCAAATGCGTATTGCTCCATTAATCTTACGAATGGGTACTAGTCATGAGAGCTAGCCAGTCAGGATAGTCTAGGGTGTCATCTAATTCTTCTTGCTTATCATTGCCTAACTCTACCTGAAAGACCTCGAGACCACTAGTGGAAGGTGATGGAGGTGAAGGTGGCGATGAAGGAGGAATGTAGTTGGCCGAAGCCCTTAGCAATTCCTCAGATAGGATGAGCTCCAAAAAGGAGGGTGGGGAAGAAATCTGGTCCAAGTCAATAAGGCTAATGTCAATTGGAATTGGCCTAGCCAGATCGTATGGATTACGGAGTGGGGTGAATAAGTCAATAGGATTCATATTGACTTAGTGGAAGGAAGGGTGGCTTGGATGGATGAATGGATGGAATGATTGGAGCTGAACCGATGTCGAATGGTGTTATCCCTATAATAGACATGGCATTAACATGAGCAACACATTTTTTTTTTTTTTTTTTTTTTTAAATATGTACATATGTTACATTTCTTGGCTTATGTGTGTGGCTCAAGGTGGATTACCAGGTGGGTCCGCTTGTTCTTATGGAAGAAGTAAATGGAATATGGGATGATGGATGGGGAACATTCAGAGGTAAAACTCTTCCTATTGGGTGATGGGGACAATGGGATGTGACTCCTCTTCAGAATCGTCAGAAGCATTTGACATGACTTCAAATTCTTCATAACTTTCATCATCGGAATCAAAGATAGGATAGGAGAAGTTGATGGGGTCATCTTCATCTACTTCATCAATGCAAAGTTCTTGAAGGGCTTGTTCAAGAGAAGATGTTGAGGGTAATGGGTGGATGGGGTGATCTTCATCATTGAGGCTAAGATTTTTAAAGGCTTGCTCAAGAGAAGCGGTGGAAGACAATGGGGTATAGCCTAAATCAGAATGATCATGGGTGCCTCTATATGGGACCTCTAAAATATCATGCATCCCTTGCTCATGGGAACCTAGACCTTGACCTTGCCAATTGAACATGTTAAAGTAGCGAGCGGGAAAATCCTCTATGTTAGGTATATTGGCATGCCTAGGCTCTTGTGGTTCTTCGGGTGGGTTTTCCCCAGTTGAGCAATCCAACCCTCCATAAACAAATTTAATGCTATTTGGAGCTGCACTCATGTCATAAACAATACCTATGGATAAAGAACGGTCTCGAGGATGTCCAAAATATTTGGTTATTGGAATGGCTAGGGGTGTGATGGTGACGTCTTGGACCACATATTCACCTATACCAGGATTGGTGATGTGGAATTTGAATTGGGCTGGCATGGTTGATGGTGGGGATTCAGATGGCTCTGGATTGGTTATGGATGGTGGTGAATTAAATATGTCACAATCCAAGAGTTCGACTTGTGAAACATCGATCGATGGAGTGGGATTGGATGGCGGTGTGGAATTAGAATATGGAGGATGGGGTAATGATGAAATAGAAGAAGTGGTTGTAGAAGAAGGGGTAGATGTGATGTACGATGTGCTAATAGTAGACTGATTATGACCACATGTACAAGAAGAAATGGATGTTTGAGGAGGTGATGTGATGGGTAGCTCCTCTAAGATGGGAGCTTTAGAAGAAGATGTAGATGGATTGGAAGAAGGTGGATTAAGGGATGATGTGGATGAATTTGATGATGGTGCCAAGAATAAATGGGTGGAAGGTAACATGGATTCATAAGGATTTGAAATGAAATTACAATACTTAAAAGGTTCGACATCCATGAGGATGCAATGGACTTGTCCATCATGAACATATTTCAAGCATTGGTGGAGAATTGAAGGAACACATTTCATTTCCCTCATCCAAGGTCTACCAAGGAGTATATTATACGCCATGGCTCCTTCCAAGATGTGAAACATGGTGTGCAATATTCTGGCCCCTACTTCTATAGGTAAAACAATAGTGCCAACTGTGGTACACAAAGCATCATTAAATGCTTTGAGGGTGAATGATGATTTGGAAATGTGGGATGGAGGTAATTTGAGGTGGATAAGGGCAGTGGTAGTAATGATATTGATTGATGAGCTGGTATCAATAAGGACTCTTTTGAATGGATTTCTATCTATTAGGGCCATTATGTGCAATGGAGGGTCTACTGATTCTGAATTCATTGATTTTACCTCAAAGTCATAAAAGGTAATTGATGGCTCCATGCACGTTCTAACACTCCCTACAAAGTTGTTGAAGGCATTAGAGTCTTGGGATTCTAACTCAATTGACTTGAGTATTTCCATTAAAGCTTCTCTATGCCTAGGGGATTGTTGGATAAGCTCATACACAGAAAGTTTGGTTGATGCCATTTTCAAACTAGTGGTTAACCGGCTGGTTAAAGTTACCATTGGCCTTATTGGATGAAGGATGGGCTGATTGGATGGATTGGATAGATTTATTGGTGGAGATGGATTTGGTGATGTTTGGATGGGAGGTGGGTTCGAAGGTTGTTGAGGATTTTTTTGATTTTGCCTTTGCCCTCTAGTGACCACATGGACTGCTCCTACAAAGTTTTGGTATTGTTGGACATGATTTACTTGATTAGGAGGTGGTTGTTGATTGTTACCTCCTACATTATGTTGGACCTCCCCATGGTTAGGTAGAGGTGTCTGATATATGCCCAAATTTTGATTTTGTGGAGCTAAGGGGTTATCCACGTTAATGGCCCCTAGGTCTATGAGGTCTTGCACTATGTTTTTGAACATATGGCAGGAATTGATATCATGCCCATTTTGCCGATGGTATGGGCAAAACAAGTGCTCTCTATAATTTTTAGGCCTTTTGGTGGGATCATCGGGCCTAATGTTCGGCAAGGCTAATTTATTGGTCTCATACAACCTTCGAAATATGGATGAATATGATTCCGCTAAAGGAGTGTATTGACGTTGGGGCCGATTGAATTGGCGATGGGTAGGTTGTTCCATAGTTGGCATTGTGTTGTGTACCATTGGTGCTTGGGTTACTGATGGGACCGCATGATAGGTAATTTGTTGTTGCACTAGTTTTTGAGCCATTACGGGCTGGCTCATGACCACTTGATTGACTTGATTAGTTATGTTAGCCATTGAGGCTTGTGTTGATTTGGTTTGGCCAGTTTGATTATTTTGGTATTGGCCCCTATTTTGCCACTCTTTCTTCTTAGGCTTAATGACACCCTCTTGGATTTTTATCTCCTCAATGACACTAGCCTGTGCTAAAGCCTCCTCAAATGTTCTATAAGTATTGAGTTGTAGCATCCAAGAGATGGGTTTTAAGCAACTCTTGGTAAAAAGTTTGATAATTTCTTCCATTGGGAGGGAGAATGGCAACTTGGTTATGACTGCCCTCCAATGGTTTCCAAAATCATAGATAGGTTCCTCATCCCATTGTTTCAAATAATATATATCTGATAAGGACACCTTCTTTCTAATATTAAGGGTGAAGCGTTCCAAGAATAGATCTATCAATTGATCAAAAGTATAAATACTATGTGTAGGCAATTGATTGTACCATTCAATGGCATCTCCCCCTAATGTTTGAGGAAATGTTCAGAGCATAAGAGCATTATCATCGCTAATCCAAAAACATACGTGGACAAATGAACTCACATGCTCCTTAGGATCCTCAGTTCCCCTGAACTTGTCAAATTTTGGTACCATAAAATCTATCGGATATGGCGGTGATGGTACCGAAGGGTGGATTGGTTGATGGATCAGTTGGCTTAATGTGAGATTTTGACTCATTATTCCTAGTGAATTTTGCATCAACTGATCAATTTGCTTTTGTATTTCCTGGAATCTAAGATCTTCTGTTGGAATGTGAGGACCTTGGATTGTGTGGTGGTTGGTTGATGGGTTGGATGGTAGATGTTGGGGTGTGACCAACATGGTATTGTGAAATGAATTGGGATGGGTGTGTGGTGAATATTGATGGTTGAAGGATGGGGATGATTGATGAGGATGTTGATGGAAGAATGAGTTGTGTGGTTGGTTGGTGGCAATAGTAATTGGTGTGGTTGATGTGTGGATTGATGGTGGATTAGGGATGGACACTATGGAAGGTTGGGGAACCCATGCTAGATTTTTATTGGTGAGTGGAGGTTGATTTGGAACTACTTGGGTCATAGGGTCTATGTTAACCAGTTGTTTTCCTTTTGTTCATTGTGAAAGCAACCTATTTATGAGCCCTAATGTGTCCATAAGTTCCTGATTTGACCATGTATCAAAGGATGGGGTTGTGGTTGGATGAGATGATGGGAAGGTGGATGATGATGGATGAGAAGACATGGGTATGGTGGCTAAGTGAGATGATGGAGGGGTGGATGATGATGGATGAGAGGACATGGGTATGGCGCAAGTTGCATTTGATGTGACAACTTGGTGGTTAGGGATTTGTGAGGCAGCATTGACATACTCCTCATACAATGGGTTGGAATAGGTGGATGTGAGGTAAGTGTTTGGAACACTTGGGCTTTGTTGTGGTTGGCTCATGGAAGAAGGCATACCATATTCATAACCTGAATTATGATATCCTTGGGTAAGGTGGGCGGTAGCCAATTCGGGTTCTTCAAATCCCTCTTGGCTAAGGGGCTCTAAGACATAGTTGGAGGACTTGTAGATGGCCCTCACTTTGTCCATGTCTATGTGGGTGGTGGTTGTTTCCACATTGTGTGGAAGGGTTCCTACTTGAGGTAGGGATGGATATGATGATCCAGACAAAGTAGTCTGAACCATACTGGATGGGGCTACCGAAGTAGCGGGATCATGGGAAATGTTTTCCATTAAACTACTTTGATTTATTACTTTCTTTTGTTGTCTCGTTAGTACCATAAAGTAATTAAACCAAAGATTCAAAGTTTAATCTAAATCACACAAACTAAAAAATTTTTTAGAATTTAAAGTAAAGAAAACAATCAATCCTAGGTTTCACCGTGTGTGGCTTACCTTGTTCATTAATTATTTTCTCTCGTTAATGTGAGATTATTTTTAGAATTGTTGGCTTGTGTGTTTTGATGTAACTTAATCTTGTTTAAAGAAAACAAAGGTAAAAACTAAGGTTGGCTAGGGCAACGAGATTCTTGTTGGTAATGACCTCCAACAAGTTTGCTCGGGGGTAGTCCTATGGTTTCTAGGGTAGATATTGGTGGATGGAAATCACTGCCACCATCACCAAATCTCAAGCAATGGTTGGTGATGAAATCCAGCCACTACTATTAAAAATGTGAATCGTGCAAGTGTGTGTGATTAATTTTATTAGATCTCTTGTTCTCTATGGTGTGCAAACAATATTAAATATTACTAACTTTACTAATCTAAATCAGAAGCCAACATAAAGACGCAAATTTCACCTAAAGAGTGTAGAGTACACCCTTAAAATCCCCTGCCTACAAGTGATTAAAATCACAAGAGCAACCGGAGGGTTCGTCCACCTCTCTGCCAAAGGGGCCAGCCTAGGGAAGGATTACTTTATGCATCAAGATGTTGTTCCTATTTAGATATGCAAAATTAAAGTGATCTTTAACTCTAAAATGCGAAATCTAGGATGCTTTTCTATTTCATATGCACTCAAAAATGCAAACAATCACCTAGATCTACAACTTTAGAACAAGAAATGAATTTGGTATAATGAAATACACACAAACCCTAAATGTGACTTGCTAAGGATTCTTTCCCAGATTACTTAGTGTTAAACCCAGAAACAATGAAAAAATAATAGCAGAATATAGAATACGTAAATCGCTAAATGGTAAACCAGGGTTATGGGACCTACTTGGAAGCCTTAGCTCTACTCCAAATCAATGCCAGGCATGGTGAGCGTCTGTGTAGGTGAAGTAGAGTGCCTGTGTAGGCACAACAGAGTACCTATGGTTGTCTGCAGATGCTGTCGAATACCTACGTAATCTCTGAAAGTGCTGCAGACTACTTCAGAAACCCTAGCGATGAAATCGGTGACTTCTACACTTCTAAAAATTCTTGCAACAAATAGAAGTAAAATTAAGTTAGCAAGGTAGATCTATTAAATAATGAAACCCTTGTGGGGTCCCACCATGATCGCCATTTGTGAAGACAAGAACATGACACTTAAAATAATAAAGAAATCAAATAACCCAAGGAAACACAAGATTGCACAAATAGATAAATTTATTCAATAAATGGGGGAGCTAATAAACTCCTTTTGATACAATCTGTACTCAGTGAGCCTTTGATACAAATATTTACAATATGCTAGGGTTCTCCGAAACCCTAGCTACAACAATGAAGTGTCTTCAAATAGTGTGTCCTCGCTTCCAACGGAATGAGTGGGCTTCAGGTATCCGTGTGTTCGGACCACTCCAGCTTCAACAATCATTCAACAATAAATAGAATCTATAGATCTGCATGCACACAAACAGAGAAAGAGATTAATAACACCTGTGAGGGCTCCATAGTGTGAGACCCTCAGATATCAATAAACCCTAACTAAAAATAGATCAAATGGCATGCTAAATATACAGATCATGTAACAGAATAAAACAAATAATGATATACCTTGCTTGTGATGATACCTTATTTTGTTGTTGTAGTTTTGATAGTAGATGGCATGATGTAGTAGGCTCTGATTCATGCTTTAGTGATAATAGTAGGCTCGGACGTGCACTTGGTAGGCTCTAGTGTGAGCTTCATAGGCTCTAGAGTGAGCCTGCAATACAGTAGGCATAGGTGTGTGCTTGGCAAGCTCTGCAGTGAGCTTCGCAAGCTCGGGAGAGCACCTACGATGAGGATAAAATCTATAGAAGCAGATCATGGGGGATGTGATGAATGCGATGGATGGGCGAAAGTGGCGATGATGACAATGGAGGAGGGCGAGGTGGAAAGGATGGATATGGGGGATGGCTGGAATAGTAGAAGTCCTATTGGCTAGCTAGGGCTTTGGATTTTTAGGGCTCTATCTCTTTCTGCTTCGCTAGGGCTTCGCCAATGATCTCTTCAAGATGCAAATTCTAATATCAGGGTTCCAGGGTTTGAGCATTTGCAAATGCCCTTATTTATAATCCAACCTAGGGTTTTCTTAGGGTTTTAGCCTTACACTTTTGATCGTGTGGCTAAGATTAAATTAGATCCTAAGGTTGAGATTACTTTTTAGATGTGGCATGGATTAATGAAGATGGACGGTGGAGATTAGATTGGATCGGATGATTGTGGTTAATTGAGTTTATAAATATATATTTTATAATAAATATATTATAATATAATATAAAATATTATATTAAATATAAAATAATATAAAATAATATTAAAATAATCCCAATTGGGTTAGGAAATGGCGGGAAAGGGCTAAAGTGGGCCTTTTGAAGGTGGGAAAGGTGGAATTGGGCCAAATAATTGGCGGGAAAGGTGTATGGTGGACAAGTGGGTGGTGGGATGGTTAGGATGGAGGATTAGTGGCTGTAATTTGGTGTCTACATAAGGATTTTTCTAGGATAGACCCTAACTATTCATTATCCCTGTGTGTGCACATGAGTATATTAAGATAAGGCATAAGCATACCTTGATGTCAGGTGGGATTCTTTCAACCCATTGCTAATATTGGGGGTCCATAAATGTTTATCCAATCCTAGGTTTAGATTTTAGTTGGACTAGACCACTAGGCAATACAAGACACCTGAAGCTAGCTCTTCCACATCTAAACATTGGTCTGTACATAAGCAAGGTGCTAATGCATCAGATATATCATCATGCGTAAGGTACAGTAGTGCTAGCAATTCCATGGATTCAAGTTCACTCCCTTATTTTCTTTAATTTTTTGGGATACTTGCTCATATATAGTTGTGCAAGGGATTTGATTCCACTTTGACTTTGAAATTTCTTTAGATCTTCATTTGAACTTGCTTTCTGATCTTCATTTGATCTTGATTTGAACTTGCTTTCTGATCTTCATTTGAACTTTGATTTTTGATCTTCATTTGATATTAACTTTCTTTAATTTACATTTGATAATTTTCTTTAGAAACTTCCCTTTGGGAATTTTAATTTGGAGAACTATTTCTAGGATATCGATTGAGGATATCTATCTATGATATCACTATGGGATATCAATCTGGGATGTCAATCTATGATATCGATCTAGGGTATCAATATTGAGGATTGATGTGGGATATCCCTCTAGGATATTGCTCATTTTTTCGTAAGCAAGGGATTCTATGTAGGTAATAAACCTGTCCTTTTACCAATTTCCAACATTTCCCAAACCGTTCGCATAGGGGATAAGAAATAATAACTATTTTTACCTTACGATACCCAGTCCTGCTTTGTGGCTTTCATCTTCCCCTAGTCCTTATTAGGATTGTTTAATTTGTTTTATTAGTGATAGGATTATGTATGCTAAGGGCTATACTAACTAGACCTCATTTGCAAAAGTAAATTAAGCTTTCTATCAACTCTTGAGAAGACCTCTAGGTATGGTTGAATGATAAAAAAAACCTAGTATATTCTTCATAGCAACATTATGGGTTGTGTTGAAAAACAAAATTACTCACATGAATTATGGATTATGATAAATATAGAGGTGCATGATTGAAACACAAACGTGGAATCATTTTTAAGACTGACAAACTTAATTCATTCTACTATGAAATGCAAAAGATGATGAATTCATATATGCAATGCGATGCTGATATGCATGTGGAACATGAAATGCAATGATGCAAATGAAATGCAAATGTTTTGGATTTTGAGCCTTTACATTTGACCAAATTGTGAGTACATGCCTTTGGAACCTTTAAGAGTGACCAAACAGTGAGAAAATGCCTTTGGAGCCTTTAAATTGACCAAGCAATTTTCAGGAACCCTTAGGGCTTTTGGATTGACCAAAGGGATTATGAGCATCTTTGGATCCTTTTAGGATGATCGAGAGGTTTTTGGAAAACCCTTGGGACATTTAGGTTGACCAAAGGGATTATGAGCACCTTTGGAGCTTTTAGGGATGACCAAGCGGTTCTTAAGAATCCTTGGAGCCTTTTTGGATTGACCAAAGGGATTATGAGCACCTTTGGAGCCTTTTAGATATTGAACAAGAGGTTTTGAGAAGCCCTTGGAGCCTTTTTGGATTGACCAAAGGGATTATGAGCACATTTGGAGCCTTTTAGAGATTGACCAAGTGGTTTTGAGAAGCCCTTGGAGCCTTTTTGGATTGACCAAAGGGATTATGAGCAACTTTGGAGCCTTTTAGAGATTGATCAAGCAGTTTTGAGAAGCCCTTGGAGCCTTTTACTACACTCTCAAGCATAAAATGCCTTAATATGGATGATGTTGAGAGGTTTAGGCTCTTCAACACCCCCTAGGGATGTTAGGTGATAGATACCTAAACCAATCTTTTCAGATATGATATAGGGTCCTAACCAATTAGCTGTGATTTTTTTTTTTTTTTAGCGAAAAACCCCTTGTGGGGCCGCCTTGGTCTGAGAGACCATGAACAGGGAGTTCTATACTATCAAAGTCACCCGGGAGTCACACCCAGCCCTGCCCGAACCAACATTATTAATTGGATTTTGGGTACCCAATTCAGTTTTTTGGTAGGGTGGAGATTCAAACCTGGGACCTCCCTTGGAGGATTGCCCTCTATTCTCCAAATCACCTACAACACCTAGGTAATTAGTCATGAATTTATCTTGCATATTAGGCGATAAATTAGAGTTCTATTGGTTCTATTTTAGCACAATATCTCCAACCTCAAACTCTCTTTGATGGACTTTGTTATTATAAGCTCGTTTTAATTGCTTCTGATAAATGCAGAGATGCTCCAGGGCTTTCATGCGATGTTCATCAAGTAGCGTCAATTGATCTAGGCAAGCTTGTCGCACAGTGTCATCATCAATGAACTCTTTCAATGTGATGCTCAACATTGAAATTTCCAAATCTAAGGGTATGATGGCCTCAACACCATATACTAGTGAAAATAGAGTTTCCCTAGTGGGTGTTTGAATGATAGTCCTATAAGCCCATAATGCAAGGGGCAGCTGGATATGCCCATATTTTTGGTGTTATTGTATCATATTTTTCAAGATGGAAACCATTGTCTTATTTGAAGCTTCAGCCTACCCGTTTGCCTGCAGATAGTATGGAGTCACAAAACTATGTTTGATTCTATACTTAGACATCAAAGCTCTCATAGTTTTGTTCTTAAATGATGTTCCATTATCCAAAAATATTTGTATGTAAACCCAAAATGACATGATATGCTCGAGTATAAACTCTGTTATGTGAGCTCCAATAGTATTTTTAAAGGGTATTACTTCCACCCACTTTGTAAAGTACTTGGTAGTTGTGATAATAAATGTATGTTGTCCTGATGACAGGGGAGAGATCTTATCGATGAGATAAAATCCCCACTAAGAAAATGGCCAAGCCACTTGGATGGGTTGTAAGGCTTGCGATGGCAAGTGCGTAAGATTAGCATGATGCTGACATTTGACGCATTTCTTGACATACACATTGTAATCCTTCTCCATAGTGGGCCAATAGTAACCCATTTGAAGGATGCGCTTGATGATGGCCATGCCACTAAAATGACCACCGCACGTACCATAATGAGATTGTGTAATTGCCCAATATGAATATTGGGGCTCTAGAAAATGAAGGAGAACTCCATCATAATCTCGTTGGTACAAAATATCTTCTAGCAAGAAATATTTAGTCACTTTTTGCTTGAATGTGCATTTTGCAACACACGACAATTCCTTTGGGATCACACCAAGTTTTAAGAAGTCTTGGATTTGCAATATTCAGCTCTGATAAGCCTCAGCTTCGACTACCAAGACAAATTTCTCTCCCTACGTATTTACATGTACAAATGCACATTGGGAAACAACCTTGTGGTGAATGGTAGTACCACTCCCCATTAGACTTTGAGAGGTTAATGACCCTCAAGGTGCCTTATTTATAAATTCTTCAGATCTGCAAAACCATTCAGCTTTTGGTTCCATGCTAATCATGTTGACTGATTATTTATTATCAAAGGCTTCATGCTCCGTTGTAGGATGATAGAGCATTTTAATGTGGATGGTAGTAAAATTGATAGATATATTATGAGGGATTAAGGATCCCAAAGATGCCATGGTGTCTATGAACCTATTTGATGAACAAGGGATTGCCTCGATGTCATACCATTCCAACTTAGCCAAATATGTAACAACAAGATCTTTATAAGATTTTAACATGGGACATCGGCATTATAAGAGCCCTTTAACTTGGTTGACTATGAGCAAGGATTCACCAAATATGTTTAATATTTTAATGTTCATGGCAATGGATGTGTGGAGACCTAGTAGTAGGGCTTCGTATTCAGCATTATTTTTGGTGCAAGGAAAGTCTAATTTAAATGACAAGGGTATTGGAGCTCCTTGCAACATGATGAACACTATTCCTACACCACCTCCTTGCTTGCACTTCGAATCATCGAATAACAAAGTCATATCAGCATTATTTTCTAGTTCTTCAGGTTTGGGAGCTTTGGATACGGCAAAGACCGCATCATTTGGAAGCTCAATGGTAAGAGGTCTACTGTTTGATAGTGGTGCCTTAGCCAACTGATCAGCTATAACTTATCCCTTAATGGACTTTTGGCTTATGAATTCCAAATCAAATTTTATCAGTAGCATGATCCACTTCATAGCACGTGTGTTATGATAGGTCTTGCTCATCATATACTACAAAGTATTTTATTTTGATATTACATATGTCGTATGACTTAGCACATAGTGCCACAATTTCTTTGTATTAAACACTACTACTAAACACAACTTCTCCACATATGCATATCCTAGCTCATAACTTACCAAGGTTTGGCTAATATAATATATGGCTTGCTATTTGCCTTGCACGCTCTTTTGGGCTAACATGGTCCCTAATGCAAAGTCAGTTGCCGATATATATAGCAAAAATGACACATCTAGCCTTGATGGAGCTAGCACTGGCGGTGTCACCAGGTATTGCTTGATTTCAGTAAAGGTTGCTCGATAGTCCTCATACCAGTTGAATGGGACCCCATTGTGTAGCAATTGATTCATGGATCGATATTTATTAGATAATTGAGCAACAAATCACTTTATGGATGGTACTTTTCCCTGAAGGCTTCTTAATTGTTTAATATTTGTGGGGGGATGCATCTCTAAAATATCCTTGACCTTTGCTCGATCAACTTTTATGCCTCTCTTTGAAACAATGAATCCTAAGAGCTTTCTTAAAGTTACACCGAATACGCACTTCTTAGGATTCAACTTGACATTATGGTCTATCAGGTGATCGAAGACCTTCTTTAGGACCTCCGCATGCTCAACACGTAGTAATGACTTGGTCAATAAGTCATCCATATAATAATCTAGGATCTTATGCATATAGTCATGAAATATATATGTCATGGCCCTATGATATGTGGCACCAATATTTTTGAGATCAAATGACATAAATTTATAGCAAAATGTCCCCCATGGCATTATAAATGTGGTTTTATGTTTGTCCTTGGGCTTAATATGAATTTGATTGTAACCTAGAAAAATCGTCCATTAAGGAGAGCATCTCATGACCTACAGTTGCATTTACAAGAGCATTGATATTCGACAATAGAAATGAATCCTTTGGTGTTGCCTTATTCAGGTCTTCGAAATCTGTACAAATACGAATCCTTCCATCAGGTTTTCCTACAGGCACCATATTGGACACCCATTCTGGATAGTCGATGGAGATAACAACTATATGTCTAAAACATTTTGCAATTCGTATTTCACCATTAATTCTACTATTGGATGCATCTTTCTAAGCTTTTTCCTGACTAGCTTCTTTGATAGATCTAGTGAAAGGTTATGGGTAACCAATTTCGGGTCTAGACCTGGCATATCTTTGTAAGTCCAAGCAAAAATATTAGGTCTCTCTTTCAATAGAGGGATGAGGGTGGCACACTCATCGGGAGTGAGACTTAATTTAACCTTCCTTAGATTGGTGGGATTGTTACTAATATCCACATCGAAGGTTTCCTCTACTAACATGTGTGATCCCTCCTCAAGCTGGTGAGGTGTAGGGATCAAGTGGATATCATCTACTAGGTTTATAGGTTCCACATTGGAAGTATCCTCAGCGTGATAGAAATCATAAGCACAACTTGGTACAAAATGAAATGGTTGCAACATTTCTTTGTTAGGGAAGAAAAATTCAGGCTCAACAAGCGAGTCAACACGATCCCAATTGATAGCATCTACATTTAGAGGTAGCATTTTAGATGGATCGACTGGATTACGGAGTGGAGTGGTAAAATCAATGGAGACCATGTTGATGGAATGAAATTGATATCCAGGTCCACACGAACAAACTTCTACATCATTGATGTTGCTCCCATACCTGAGATCTGGCTCTAGCGACACAGGCACAAATAGGTCCTCTCTATGTGGGCTACGAATGATTGGGTCCTCTCTATGCACTAATTGTGATATTGGATCATTCATCTCAATGAGCTCCATGTACATAGGTGGGTCAAGAAATACCATGTGATAGATCACATCGAATTTTGGTGGTCTTCCCCTAAGGTGAGGGTTGAGATTAATCTCTCTATGCATGTCCTTAGTCCTATAAGGTGCATTATAGTGATGTAGGTAGGGAGGTCCTAGATAGGCTCTCTCCATTTCATCCTCATCATCACTGTCGTAATACAATCCTTCACCACTATCCACTAGCATGGGATGCTCTAGAAAATGTGGCCCCATATAGGCTATCTCATGATCACTATCATTACTATCTGGTAAAATTGGGTATAAACATCGTAAATACGATACTGCCTCATAAACCATCTCAACCTCATTCCCTAACTGATTGCTAGGTGAGGTCTCATTATCGACCAAGAAATCCTCGTGATATGACTCGGGTGGTTCTATGGTGATGTAAGACACCATTCGATTATCCCTCTAGAATGTAGAAGGATTAGGGTGATATGGGTTGAAATCCAAATTGTTCCATAGACTAAGGTATAGGTGATCTAAATATGCTGCAAGCAAATCATCCTGCCCTTGTATTTGCAACCCTAGCCTGAACCTATCAGTTTCCAATTGATAATGCGGCTCAAGCGGAGTCCTACGTCCTTGATAAAAAATACCAAGGCCATACCCATGCCAATGATATAATTAAAAAATGTGCATGGAACATTCAGGGTTAGATAGGTAATAAACATTCAATGCAAATGGTTTGTCATCATCTTCATCCATGGAAATTCGAGAAGGAAGCTGATCCAACCTAGCATAGATGAAGTTCATTTTATTATGTGGCTCTCCCAATGACACTACTGATCCAACCAAAAAATGATGAGCATGGGGTTGGCCCATCTCTTGTGTAGTCTCGAAGATTGGTCCAAAGGTGACATTCTACATAATATATTCACCTAACCCTGTGTTGGCTAGATGAACAGTCACCCATGGTGCGGATGACCCTACTGACGATGCAAGAGAGCCAGGCTGAGGTACCTCCTCGATTTTATCTTGGGCTTCCTCTACTTCCATAGTATTTGGAGCCTCATTGGTGACTATTTTGGTTACACGCTTCTTCTCCTTTATGCCCATTTTCACCTTTTGTTTTTTTTCATCCCGAAGCACTGTTGATGATGTCAATTGCAAAGAAGTTGTAGTGTGCTCGGATATGTGCGATACAAATATCTATGGTTGAGCACACACTTTTTTTTACCTCCTAGATTCTTAATCGACGACACTGGTCGAACGTCCAAGTGCATTTATGGGAGTATAAAACCTCCTGGTAAATTAGCTAGGTTCACAAATTTTAAGGGCTCTTCGTTTGATGGCACCATGTGAACCCATCCCTCATGAATATATTTTACACATTGATGCAGTATGGAGGGAACACAATGCATTTCTTGAATCCAAGGCCTTCCAATAAGGATGTTATATTGAATTGTGCCTTTGATCACATGACACATCACAAAGATGGTCTTTAGGCCCCCCTGAATAGGTAGGATGATTGTGCCAACCGTTGAGCATAGCGCATCATTAAACACTCTCAATGTGAATGCAGTGGGCACAATATGTGACTTGGGTAACTTTAAAGGACTCAACACCTTAGTCGTTATAATATTGATCGATGAACCAGTGTCGACCAAGACCCTCTTGAATGGCATGTGATTAACACATGCGATGATATGTAATGGCATGTCAGCCATATCTATAGGAATTGTCCTAATTTCATGATCGTAGAATTGAATTATAGGTTCCTGGCATTGCTATACGTGTTCCACAAAATTAGTGAATGCTTGAGCATCTTGGGACTATACCTTGATGGAACTTAGAATGTCCATGAGAGTCTCCTTGTGCTTAGGGGACTGTTGTATCAGCTCATAAATAGATAACTTTGCAAGAGTTGTCTACAGGCTTTGAACCAACCTGCTTCATATGGTCACCACTGGTCTAGTTGGTGGGATTGGAAAATTTTTAACTGACCACTGATTCAGTGTAGCTTGTATCCTGATGGGAGTGCAAGGTTGATTTGGTGGCTCATACCTCCCATATCTGGTAACAACATTAACCATACCTATGAACCCTTGGGTAGGTGGTTCGATGTGCACTTGGTTGACTTGGCAAACATTGTTGTGTAGTGCCTCATGGTTTGGCAATGGATTTTTATAAATCCCCATGTTTTGGTTATCGGGCACCAGTGGATTATTCGATACTATAAGATCACCTTTATCAATTATATTTTGTACAATATGTTTAAAGGACCAACACACTTCGATTTCATGGCCCTTCACGCAATGGAAGATGCAAAACAGATCATCCTGATACCCCTTTAGCTTAAACTGATTAGGATCGACCAGTTTTATCTCGGGTAACTTGATTGCCTTAGCCTCATATAATTGATGGAATATAGATGTCAATGATTCTATTAAAGGCATGAACTGGAGAGGCGAGCATTGTTCCTTATTTTTATCCTTGTAATTATTCTTGTACTACTCGAACTACGTAGGAGGAGGTTGGGCCTGATAGTTCTTCTTTTGTTGCCCCTTATCCTCTCTTTAGAGGTTTAACACCACATGGTTGACATGGGCCTAGTTTCCCTGATGTTTCGTGGAGCTCTTCTTGTGCCCCTCCTTTTTGAGCTTCAAGTTGCCCTCTTGCAACTTGATATCCTCAATTACTTTGGCTTGCACCAAAGATTTCTTGAATTTCTAGTACTGTTGTAGTTGCAACAATAACAAGATGTGCTTGACACAACTCTTTGTAAACATCCGGGTCAATTTTTTAGCAAGAATGGGAAATGGTAACTTTACCATTAATCTCCTCCACCTCTTTTCGTATTATAGAATTGGCTCATCATCATGCTGAACTAGCATAGCCAGATTAGAAAGATTAGTTAGCTTATTGATACCAAAAGAAAAACATTCAAGAAAGGCATCAGCAAGTTTCTCAAAATTGGTGATACTATACTTCTTCAACTGATTAAACCACTCCTATGATGGGTCTAATAGGGTTGTGATGAATGTACGCAAAATAAAGGTATTGTTGCTTGGAATCTAGAAGCATATGTCCAAAAATATTGTGACATGCTCTTGCACATCTTCATCACCTTTGAATTTATCTAGCCTAGGCATGTCAAAATGCTCAGGGTATGCTGGAGTAGGCATCGATGGGTCTAAAGGCTCATTATGAATCTTGATCAATGTCAACTTTTGAAAAGTTGCACCTTGCCTCTTGATTTATTTCAATTTTTTTGGTAAGGCCTTATAGGCCTGTGAGGATAGAAAGTCCTTCTCCCTAAACTGACTTGGGGGTGGTCTTGAAGGCACATTCTTCCTCTATCAAGGTGGAGGACGTTGCTCTTCCTCCTCATCCTGGGAGCTTTCATGATATCCTTGATCGACTCCATCTCCCTCTTCTTCCTCATATTATCATTGCCTTCGATATTTGAACGGTGGTGGTCGTTCTCTCTATTGGGCACTGACATGAGTGTGATCATATTTGTGCTTTTGATGCATGTCAGCTTGTGAAAAATCCTTCCTATGAATGTGCTCTCTGTACTCAGCATGAGTGTATAAACCAGCCTTGGCTAGCCTATCCTCTTGTTCCACATGCTCATTTTGGGCAAGGATGTGTTCCTCATGTATACGCTACTTATATAATATTTGTCTAATGAGACTTTACGACTAAAGATTCTCATATTCAATGTGTTTCCTCTCTACACGGGCATCCTACAATTGATCTTTGAGGAGTTGTCATATCTGCTCAGATACCAGTCTATGCAATCTATCAATATGATCAGCCATAAGAGGCCTTTGGTATGTGTGCTCCATGTGAGCTACCTTATGGGTTCTATACCCATCTATAAAATTCACCATGCTTTTGCCTTTGTCCATAAAATGACATTGGTGTCATGCTGAGTCCTATGCTATGTGCCACCATGCATGGATGATGGATGCGAACCATGAGGGTGCTTGGAAGCCTCCCCATGTTCTTTGGTAGTCCTTATAATAATCTCACCATGCTCACTCAGATCATGAGTGGGTAGAGCCAAAGGCTTGTAGCCTAAATACTTGAGGAAGCTATCCAAACCATCTAACTGTCTGGATCACCATGGCTCATGCAATGGCATACCGTTGGCTCCCACCTTCGATATGTCGATAGTGATCTTGCAAGGTTCACCACATGTGGGAGTGTGAATAGACCTATGCTTAGAAGTTGTCCTGTCTACATACCCCTGAATGGGTGGATATCGATCTCTTATATACTTTGAAGTTGGAGGTATGGAACCTCCTGTAGACCTAGTACATAGGGGTAAGAACTTGGCTCCCTATATGACATACTCATCGGCTGATCCTGTGGATGCATGTACACTACGATCTCAGTAATGGCTTCTGAGTGGAGCACCCTCATGCCGAGAGTCTCCATGATCTATCTTATGTCTAGAAGAGTATATAGAAACTCCTTTATCAGGGGTACACTCAATGGTATCTCCTCATGTCGAATTGTCTTCTCTGATGCTCACTAAACAATGTTCGAGAAGTGCATGTGGGTGAGGGTTCGACACATTTTGTTATGAATCTATTGGTCTTGGTCAATGGCATCAGGCTTAATCCTTTTCCGACCTCCCTATGTCTCCACCATGGCGCATCTAGTGTGTAGATTCATCTTTTATTATGCAAACAAGGTATACATTGTGATTATCTTGAATTAAATTTTAAATGTGAGCCCTAAACTATTTGCTATTGTTTCAATTTTTTGTATTACTAAATAACTCTTATCATGTTTGAAATCTTGTTGGATGATAATATCAGTTTAATTGGATTTAACCTATATACTCATAGCTCAACAACTTGACTATGAACTCCAAGTCGTGTAATCCAATCTATAATATGTGGTAATGAAGCCCACACATGGTCAGGGAGCACAGGTCCACCCAGATCCTCACCCATTTTCTACCAATCAGGTTTATACCCTCCAAAGAGAATACATGCAAATTTTCTAGGGTACAAAATGTTCTTTGATTTAGTATTGGTCTAGTATCCAAGGGTACGTAGGATTTGGGCCAATGGATGGAAATCACCCCACCGTCATTGAACCCTACTAGTGGTTGGATGTCACTCCCAAATCACTAGCATTTAATTGAAATGTGGTGTGTGTGGTTCTTTTTAAATTGTGTAAAAGGAAAGATGCATAATATAACACTCACATGATCATTTCCTACATGATATGCATAAAAATAACATTTGATATTCAGGAAACATGCATGCTACATCCTCAATGACCTTTTTGAAAATGCAAGTTACGATGTAAATGGCCTCAAATTGGGCCTTAAACATGCAAACCAACACACAATTTAATCTAGCACGTTGGATTCTAGGGCGGATTGCAATCAAAGATTTGTTGTTCCTAGTAATGCCTAGCTAAAACATAGAAAAATAAACCCTAAGGACATACTCCATTTTCATGTTATTTTTATCCTTAATAAATTCAGGTTTCCATTTCTCTGTTCTAAAAAAACACAGAAACAAATGACAGAGATAAAGAGTGTCAGAAGGGCCTAATTTAGGTCCTCATTTGATCTAGCTTTTAACTCCTGTTGTCTACTATATTTGCTTTAAACTGTAGATCTGTGGTGTTGTTTCTATTGCAGACCATGTTTTGCAATCACGAGCCAACAATGAGACCGTAGCTGTAAGCTACGGTTTGCACCTGATATAAGAAAACGCTAAAAATATTAGAAATCAGAGGCATGAATTGCGGAGCTCCACCATGATAGCCTTCTATGACCACAAAAATGATCTCACACCTATGATTCCTACTATGTAAAAGAAATAAGAGATACAAAAGAATGCATTGCAATATTGACAACAAATTGGAAAGAAAAGAATGCTTTTATTCCATTTAGAAAGAAGCCAATTCCTATTACAAATACGTCCCTCTTAGGGATACCATTTTGATACTCTTATTACAATAGGAAAAGCATATGAAATCCATCTCAAGGGTAAATATGAGTTTCAAGCCATTTGGGGTGACACAAACTTCTCTAGGGTGGATTTAACCCTCTTCTTCGCATTGAGGAAGAAATTAGATGATTGAATCTCCTTCAAATTTTCTTTCCTACGGTCAAGAAACAACACAAAAGCATTAATACCATAGACATCCTCTCATTATGAGGCCCTTTGAGGAATGTGAACATAAATATGTTATAACACTAATGAAATCAAGAAAGTGGATAAAGCATGTTAAACATATTCAATACTTGAAAATATTGATGGACACATATAAATAGAAAGTACAACTATCAATCTAGTGGATTAATTGCATGAAATGAGGCATTATAACATGAAAATAAGCTAATTATGTCCTACTTGCCATAATGAAATAATCCTAATGAAATCCTTAATTTGGTTAGTTAGAGTCTCTAAAATGCTAAATAAACCACTAAGATGATTAATCTAGTCTAATAAAGCACAATGCAAAAGAAATAGTAAGGATATCTTTCACCAGTTGCAAACCACAACTAAAATAAGCGGTCTGCACTATACACCATGACTGTCAGCCATGACAAGAAATAAAGTAACTTTGCCCTCCAAATATAGGGTTGTGGGCTTGATCCTCCTTGTCAAATTGATGATCAAGGGTCACCTTGGTGTCCTCTTACTGGATTGGCAATTGAATTTCACAGTTGGGCTTCCATTTGCCCAAATTTATATTTCTTGTAATTATAGCTCCTTAGAGCATCCATGGCATGAATTGACATGATTCTTGGTGAATTGGTAAGTGAATGGCAACTAAAATATCTTAGTACACTCAAGTGAGTCTATAATTCGATAGGGGTTTGCTTCTCAAAGTGCTCTCTCTCTTCTTCTCTCTTTGCCCTAATTTGAAGGAGTACTTATAGGATTACCCAAGGGCTAGGGGTGGCTTCATGGAGAAACCAATATCAAGAAGAAGTGGTTAGGACAGTTGGATTGGAATATTCCATCCTTTAACCATCTTCTTCTTGAAAAAATGGCCATTCAAACCGATTTGGCTAGACCTTAGGTGATAGCTGCGGTCTAGCCTGTAAAACGCAGGTGTCAGTAGTGGTTCAGATAGTAGACCGTAGGTCTCAACCATGGTTCAAACTGATTAGGCCAAGGAGCCCAAATTGAGTGGTTATAACCACTACTCTATCTTGGAGTTTGTCCAAGATATTCTATATGGTCTTGTAGCATGTCCCATACGAGTAGTCATCCTCGACATGATGCATTTTAGGTGTCTACAGACACCTTCACCTACAGTTGCATGAGAAACATAGGGCCCATATTAGATGCCAAAAAGAAACATCAGAGTTGATTATGAGTTGTATAAATAATATTTGGATTAGATGTATGAGATAGTGTAGAAGGCTACGGAGACCACACATATATTTAATATTGTAACAGAAAGAAAGAAAACATATAATCTAAGCATACATTTGATAACAAGAAGGAAATAACAAAAATGGAAGCTCTCTTTATTAATCAAATGAGTCTTGTTACAGATTTATCCCTCTTAGGGATACCAAAAGATTGATACAATTGTTACAATTAACAAGTAACCCCAAAATGGGGGAAATATGTGTTTCAATTGGTCTTCATATCTCCATAAAACTTCTTAAGGGCTTATAAGGATGTCTTCTTCTCTATTTTCCAAGAGGAACTCAATTTTATGGATGCTTTGAAGTCTACAAGATCTTGTTACCTACGTATATGAAATAAAAAAGCACAATTAAAAGCATATGAGGCCTCTCATGATGAGGATTTGATCAAGAAAATGCAAGAAGTATAGCCACACTTGAAATAAAGCATCAAGATACCCAAATATAATCAAGAAATAGCTGAAATAGTGCAAATAATGGAATAAAGAATGGAAATCTAGTTAATATACCATGAAATTTGCAATAGAAACATGAAATAAAGCTAATCTAATGAGATTAATTGAATCTAGAAAATATGACTACATGAATGTAAAGCTACCTCAAACCTTGCTAATTAACCGTATAAATGTGTAAATGAAGATTAATCTAAGCTAGATTAACTTATTTGCATAACTAAAATTGAAATCCTATGGCTAAAAGGAAGGTAAAATGGCATCAAACCCTAACCACTATCACTCAGAGCAGTTGTTCTGCTAGTTGTTGTTGCCATCAGCAACGAAGGTCTGCAAGCTACTATCAATGATAACAGCCATGAACTGAGTACTTTACCTCTTGATTCAAGGTTTGTGACACATAATTTCCCATCCATATTGATGGTCAAGGGTTTCTTTGGTGTTCTAGAATAGATTTGTGATGTAATTCGTCAGAACTCACAATGGATGGTATTAGTTATCAAGCTTGCTCCTCAAGCACTTAAGATGTCCATTGCTTCAAATGTAGTCATGATTCACCAAAAGGACAAGTATGCACTCCTTAGAAGTTGCAAATGGATCTCCAATTTGGTAGGGCTTCATTGCATTAAACTTGGAATCTCTTCTAGACTTTCTCCCCAATTTGGAGGGGGGTCTTATAGCCTCCCCAATTCCTCATACTAGCTTCCTTGAGAATCCAAGATCAAGAATTGGGAGGTTGGAGCAAGTTGGGAGGAAGCATCTAAAATATTCCTCACCAAAAACTACTCAAAATCAGTTGCTCTAGCCATTACAACTAATTTCTACCTTGACCCTTGGGGCTGAGTTTATTTCAAAGCTAGCCGCTCTCACTTAGGGTGGTGTTGAGTGGTATTTTCACACGCTTGTGAAATTACACTCTTCCTTAGGATTTGGGTTCCAAATCCCCTCTTGCAAAGAAGTTAAACAACCAACTTCTCCAAGGTCTCCGTTGTATTAGCATTTGCAACTCGTGTATTAGTAATCTCAAATAAAGATAATTAATTTAAAATGCTTGGAACACCTTAGTGATTGCAAGTAACTGTAAACAAGGGGCAATGTTGGTTTATTTCACCATGAAACTTTAGTGATTGTTCATTATTTTACTTTTTTTTAGATTTTGTAATTTTTAAATGTTCATTTTAACTAAGTTAAACCTTCTGGAAAAATAAAATAAAATGAAAAGAAATGCAGAAAATTAAAAATTGAACACGTTCAATCTGATGCTATCCTATTCCGACAAAACCGAATATGTGAGAGTTTCGTACATGCAACCTAGCCTATTTGACCTGCAAAACAAACACAATCAAAGTAAACTAGGTGCTAGCTCCTAGGATTTAAAATAATTTCCAGATTGCGGACATTCACATGAAATAACCCAAAACAATGGCATGAATTTCATTTATAAATCTGAAATCCGAAAGGAGAAAAATAGAACGAGTTAAAATGAAGCATGCAAAAAATTTCTCATCCTTTCTTGCCCATAAAATGCAAATTTTTGAACAATTCTGCATTAAAAAATATGTCCTGTTACAATAGCAGAATCTCTGGTTTTTCTCAAAACCAGCAAAAGTGGAAGAAAAGCACTCCACAGCAGGCCCAGAACGGCTAATCACCATCAACTCTGCAACCCCGCTCGCAGCGGTTTCCGACCCCCGTGCCTGTCTTCACTTGTGCCTTTATACTAACTGATATGGCTCTCTATTTCACTCTGCGGCACTTCATTTCACCTCCCAGAATGCATCGTTTCGTATTCCCGCCTTTTCGTTGCTTTTGAATTTATGTTCGATGCCGAAACGTTCGATATTTTCTGTTGACATGTAATGCTTCTGTAACCCTGACACCTGTATGCCACATGTTTCATGCTTCCTCTGCATGTTCTATAACGGCCCCATGTAAATCATGACATTTTTATGCATGCAGCTTTGCTCCCTTACTTTCACTGCGAAAACGTGACATGTCACGATATCGTGACATTTTCCTGCCAGCAGCCTTGCCAATGCAACCTGTCACGAAATCGTGACATTTTTTTGTTTCGAGCTATGAGGATGCAACCTGTCATGAAATCGCAACACTTTTCATCTCCGTATGCCTCGGCTGTTTCTTGTCACGAAATCATGATTTTTTCCACTTGGTACGCCTTCGGCCGCAACCTATCGCGAAATCATGACGTTTTTCACTTGGTACGCCTTCGATCGCAACCTGTCACGAAATTGTGACGTTTTTCACTTGGTACGCCTTCAGCCACAACCTGTCGTGAAATCACGACGTTTTTCACTTGGTATGCCTTCAGCCGCAACCAGTCGCGAAATCGCTACGCTTCTCTGTTCCATACCGCTTTGCCGGTTTTCTATGGTGAAATCGCTACGCTTTCTATTTCGGGCTGCTCTTGCTGTATTTGGCCATGAAAATGCGACATGTCACGAAATCATGACATATTTTCCTTCCGTACCACTTCACTGCTTGGAGCCGTGAAAACGCGACCTGTCACGAAATCGTGATGTTTTTCTGCTTCGTGCCCCTTTGCTGCTTCCTGTCGCGAAATCGCGACGCTTTTAGTGCCTTGCCCTGTTTGACTGGTTTGACCATGATTTTGTGACATGTCGCGATTTCGCGACAATTTTCCATTCTGTCTTTCTCTCTCCTCTTTGGACCGCGATTTCACAACACGTCGTGAAATCGCGACAATTTTTGATCAATGCCTCTTCCTGCTTGCCTGGGCCGCGAAAGCTTGACATGTCGCGATATCGCGACGTTTTTTCATTTCAGGCCGCGACGGAGCAACATGTCGCGATATCGCGACAATTTTTCATTTTCGGCCGCGACGGAGCGACATGTCGCGATATCGCGACAACTTTTTATTTTCGGCCGCGACGGAGCGACATGTCGCGATATCGCGACACTTTTTCTCCTTAGTGAAATTTTTGCTTTTTTCTTTGATTTTTTAGCATCTGGGCTACTGCAGCTTTCTTTGAAAGCATGCAAAAAAGGTGGGTCCCCAATTTTGGGGTGTGTTGTGGATCAGCCACAACAAATGGCGACTCTATTGTCAAATGCTCTTGAGCATTTTGGTGAGAACCCAACCTGAAATATACAAGCTTAGATACGAGCATCAGCACATAGAAGATAAACAAATACCGACAGATCAGAAATACATGAAACATCGGAATCATTAAGTATCAGCTCGGTGTGTGCAATGTGTTTCATTCCCTATCATTTGAACTTGTTCAACATTCCATTGTCGGTTTCACTTATGATTTGTATGCAAGGCTATGAATGATTTGTGCAGGATTTGATGCATGATGAAGATGCTAGAGATGTAACAACTTGCTTTATAAATGCTCAAACCTTCTAATATCATGGACAAACATATTAAAAATGTCAAACCCTCTTAGGACCAAATATATGTCTACTTGAATTAATTTCCTAGATCCCAAAGTTGGTTATGTGTCACTACCATCTTGAACCCATGTGCAAGTGTGAGTGAAATCAAAACTTTGGGGAATAGGATTCCCAACCTAAGCGAGATGGGAATTTAACCCTATCCTTACTATTCTGATTTGGAGTTCATTACCTCATCTTGAACAAAATAATTTAACCTGTTATGGATGAAATGGTCAGGCTAGTCTATCCATATGAGCAATCAGTGGTCTTGCTTTTAGGCAAGACATGTTGCCACGCATGAGCATACTTAACCCCATAATCCATGACTTGGCTTTCATTCATTCTTTTCTCTCTCTTTTTTCTTTGGACCTTTGGGATGACTACCCATCCTTGCTAGGGACATGTAGTACGATCCCTCCAATCCAATATTAAGATGAAATGGAAAATATTATCTTTTATCTCTTGGACCTTGGGGATGACTACCCATCCTTTGCTAGAGGACACGTAGTACAATCCTTCCAATCCAAGATTGAGATGAAATGGAAAAAATTAGTTTTACTTTTATTGCTTGGACCTTTGGGATGACTACCCATCCTTTGCAGAGGACATGTAGTACGATCCTTCCAATCCAAGCCTTATGATGAAACGGGAAAAATGGAAGCCTTGGGGAATCGGATTCTCAACCTAAGCGAGATGAGAATTAAGTCCTATCCTTACTACTCCATGTAGGTCAAACCAGAGCTTTGGGGAGTTGGATCCTCAACCTAAGTTCGATGAGGATTTAACCCTATCCTTACTACTCTGGTTTTAGGCTTTAAGCTTGATGGAAATGGTAAAAACCACTGTTTTAAGGATTATGTTACATGATAGGACAGACATGAAATATTCTTTTCACCTCACCTTTTCATCCAAGTATGGTTTTGACCATTTTTCTCAAGATTCTTTTTAATGTGCATGGAATGTGCTTGGTTCAAGATAGCTTGGGCAGTAGTTCCCAACCTTAGGATCCTTTTAATATATGTTATGTAATAATCCTAAGAGGATTCAACACCTTCTCAATAATTGCCCATGGAATGAAAATGTAACTGAGATGACATGTATATGCAATGTGGAATATGACATGAGATATGAATGCACTACTTCTTTTGGAATATATCATCTAATTTACCATCATGTGCAAAACTGACAACTTCATGCATCACAAGATCCAAACGATAATATTTAAATGTTTGTGTTACTTTGTGGAGCTTTCTACAACACAATTCCAATGTTTCATATTCTCCTGATTTTAGGCATAAGTTGACATCTCAAATTTTCTTTATTTATTTTTTTTTATAAAAAAAACCAAACATGTCCATAGGACCAACACAACTTTAAATTTAAATCCTATAATCCAAATAGCAATCCCAAAATGAAAATTTGAAAACACAAACCAAAACCCAAAACCAAAATCTATATACAATATAGTACAAGATGATGCCAAGCTTGGACTATTACTTTCCTGGATCCCAAACATGATTAGAACATTTCAACAAAAATATAACATGATATGCACTGCCAAATGTTGTGGGCATCCAACAAAAACAAGACTAGACCAAACAATGCAACCCACTTCAACTTTCTTCTCTCACCCCACCAATTAAATTTAGTTCCATTAGTATTCTCATAGGTGAGATTCAAATTTTCAAATTGATTAGACAATGATTGATTTTCAATTTTATCATGTCTATTCTTTAAAATGCAAGTTTCATCATTCCACTCATGATTTAGAAGTAGGCTTTCCTTTTCAAATGTGAGATATTGCCAACAAGAGCCTATTTCTAAAAGTCTTGAATTCAAATTATTTTTCAAGATTTTAAAGCAATCAAAATCAATCAAAACTTGACAAACATCACCAAGATTTGACATTTCATCATCAATGACATTAGCATCCAAAGGGACATCATGTAACCCATCACTTAAAATTTTTGTGGCTACTACCAAAGGTAAATATTTCACCTTGTCACCCATACTCAACCCATCATGATTAGAATTTATCACAACTTGATGAGTGTTAGTAGCTTTTTCTTTTTCTTCATTGTCTTCTTCATCATCCAACACCTGTTCAAAAACACCAAAGTTAGGCACCCAATCAAACATGCGTCCATATTTTTCAAAACAAGAGCCTAATTTTTCAAGATATGTGTCACGTGACACCTTTCCATGATCAATGGCTTGAGTTGCCTCAAAATCCATATTTTCATTAGGATCATCAATAGTATCAAACCCACACCACTTAGGCTTTGTAATTTCATCATTTTGAAATGGCATAGACATTGTAGAAACAATGGGTGGATCAAGATTTTTGATTTCTTGCCCCCCAAGGGGAACAAAAACAATTGATTCTCCTTCTTCATCCATGGTAGTAAAATCATTATCCTTCTCCAACCTTTGATGAGATTCCAACCCTTCTTCCAAAACATTCTCAGATTGTACAGGACTTGTAATATCCTCATGTGAAAGGGCAATTGTATCATCCCGCATATCAATAGGCACACAAATTTCATTAGCAGTTTTGGAGTGAGCATACTCTTCCCAAGAATCATAATGATCATCTTTCAAAATCAAATTGTGATGCTCAACTATTTCTTCTTCATATTTTAATTCATCAACATGTTTCTCATCAAATTTATCTTCACCTTCCTTAGATGGTTCAATTACTTCCAAAATTGGGTTATTGCTTGTATTCAAATTGATAAGGCTATCATAATCCACATGTGTAACCCATGATTCACGTTTAACATGATTTGGAAGGTGTGAATTTTCTTGGCCATCATTTTCAACAATGTCATCCAAAACAGATTCATCCTCATAGAATTCATCTTTTGGTGAGTCAAGGGTTTCCAATTTGTCACATGTTTCAATACTAGTTGGATCTAGTACTCCTCCCTTGCCTAAAATCATATTCTTATGAAAATCATTAAAATTGATTTTAGAAATATCCTTTGAATCAAGATGAGTATTTTGAAGTTGATTCATACTTAAGAAAGATGGTTGATCTTGCATAGTAGGTTGAGGATTTTGAAATTGATTGAAGCTTGGGAATGATTGTTGATTCTGAAATTGATTTACACTTGAATTTGGTTGAGGTGGATAAATCATTGGATGGGTAAAGGAGGTATTAAATGATTGAAGATTATACGATCCAAAACCCACACCATAATTTTGACAACTCAATTGTTGCTCAATTGCCATTGCTTGAGTATAGGCTTGTGACAAAGATGTGATTTGAGGCATCCCTCGCAAATATGTGGAAATGAGTGGGTCAAGAGCATTTACATATATTTGGAGAGCCATTTCTTCTTGAAGAGCATAAAATGTCACTAATTGAGCATATAACCCAAAGAACCTTTCAGAAAATGACTTCACATTTTCACTTGGTCCTTTTTTAATAGTGAAAAACTGCTCATACATGCGGATTGGGTCAACTTGCTTTTTGTTGAATTGATTAAGAAATGCTGCCTCTAGCTGAGCCCAAGAAGTGATAGACCCTAAGGGCAGACTTGTAAACCAATCAAATGCCACTTTGTCCAAGGTGTAAGGGAACATTTTACAAACAACATCATCATGCCAAATTGTTAAGTGATTCACAACAAATTTGAATGCTTGAATGTGTTCTCCTGCGGTATTTGTCCCGTTAGACAAAAATCGAGGAAGACATCTCTCAAAACCAACGGGCAAATAATGTTGAACTCCTGGTATGTTCAATGGGCTACCTGTCATCCACGGTGAAAACATAGCCATTAGTGAATCTTAAAGAATATAACTTTAATATCAAAATTATATTTTTTTTTATTTTTTTTTTTAAATTAAATTAAATCACATTATTCCTGTATGAACAATCAAAGCGTTAGAACAGTGCATAGCAATTCATGTCCTCCTTTTAACAGTACAAAGTTGTATTGTTAAAAGAGGGCTAAAGATAATAATCAATAGGGCATGGAAATATTCAAAATTTAAATCCCTATAGCATTTAAATCAATCTGAAATAAACCGTTTAGTGCCCTCCTTCTAGCACCAAAATGTTGAGTGGTATTTTCACACACTTGTGAAATTACACTCTTCCTTAGGATTTGGGTTCCAAATCCCCTCTTGCAAAGAAGTTAAACAACCAACTTCTCCAAGGTCTCCACTGTATTAGCATTTGCAACTGTGTATTAGTAATCTCAAATAAAGATAATCAATTTAAATGCTTGGAACACCTTAGTGATTGCAAGTAACTGTAAACAAGGGGCAATGTTGGTTTATTTCACCATGAAACTTTAGTGATTGTTCATTATTTTACTTTTTTTTTAGATTTTGTAATTTTTAAATGTTCATTTTAACTAAGTTGAACCTTCTGGAAAAATAAAATAAAATGAAAAGAAATGCAGAAAATTAAAAATTGAACACGTTCAGTCTGATGCTATCCTATTCCGACAAAACCGAATATGTGAGAGTTTCGTACATGCAACCTAGCCTATTTGACCTGCAAAACAAACACAATCAAAGTAAACTAGGTGCTAGCTCCTAGGGTTTAAAATAATTTTCAGATTGCGAGACATTCACATGAAATAACCCAAAACAATGGCATGAATTTCATTTATAAATCTGAAATCTGAAAGGAGAAAAATAGAACGGTTAAAATGAAGCATGCAGAAAATTTCTCATCCTTTCTTGCCCATAAAATGCAAATTTTTGAACAATTTTGCATTAAAAATATGTCCTGTTACAATAGCAGAATCTTTAGTTTTTCTCAAAACCAAGCAAAAGTGAAAGAAAAGCACTCCACGAAGGCTCGAACGGCTAATCACCATCAACTCCGCAACCCCGCTCGCAGCGGTTTCCGACCCCTGTGCCTGTCTTCGCTTGTGCCTTTAAAATTTCTGATATGGCTCTCTGTTTCGCCCTGCGTCGCTTCGTTTCACCTCCCAGAATGCATCGTTTCGTATTCTCGCCTTTTTGTTGCTTTTGAATTCATGTTCGATGCCGAAACGTTCGATATTTTCTGTTGACATGTAACGCTTGTAACCCCCGACACTCGTATGCCACGTGTTTCACGCTTCCTCTGCATGTTCTGTAATGGCCCCATGTAAATCGTGACATTTTTATGCATGCAGCTTTGCTCCCTTACTTTCACCGCGAAAACGCGACATGTCGTATCGCGACATTTTCCTGCTAGTAGCCTTGCCAATGCAACCTGTCGTGAAATCGTGACGTTTTTCTGTTTCGAGCTGTGAGGATGCAACCTGTCGTGAAATCGTGACACTTTTCATCTCCGTACGCCTTCGGCTGTTTCCTGTCACGAAATCATGACGTTTTTCACTTGGTATGCCTTCGGCCGCAACCTGTCGTGAAATCGCGACGTTTTTCACTTGGTACGCCTTCGACCGCAACCTGTCGCGAAATCGCTACGCTTCTCCGTTTCGTACCACTTTGCCGGATTTTTGTCACGAAATCGCTACGCTTTCTATTTCGGCTGCTCTTGCTGTATTTGGCCGCGAAAATGCGACATGTCGCAAAATCGCGACATATTTTCCTTTCGTACCACTTCACTGCTTGGAGCCACGAAAATGCGACCTGTCGCGAAATCACGATGTTTTTTCGCTTCGTGCCCCTTTGCTGCTTCTTGTCGCGAAATCGTGACGCTTTTAGTGCCTTGCCCTGTTTGACTGGTTTGACCGTGATTTTGTGACATGTCGCGATTTCACGACAATTTTCCATTCTATCTTTCTCTCTCCTCTCTGGACCGCGATTTCACAACACGTCGTGAAATCGCGACAATTTTCGATCAATGCCTCTTCCTGCTTGCCTGGGCCGCAAAAGCTTGACATGTCGCGATATCGCGACATTTTTTCATTTCAGGCCGCGACGGAGCAACATGTCGCGATATCGCGACAACTTTTCTTTTTCGGCAGCGACGGAGCGACATGTCGCGATATCGCGACAACTTTTTATTTTCGGCCGCGACAGAGCGACATGTCGCGATATCGCGACACTTTTTCTCCTTAGTGAAATTTTTGCTTTTTTCTTTGATTTTTTAGCATCTAGGCTACTGCAGTTTTCTTTGAAAGCATGCAAAAAAGGTGGGTCCCCAATTTTGGGGTGTGTTGTGGATCAGCCACAACATGTGACTAGATCATAGATGGTCTGAGTATCAGTGGTTGGTCTGGTAGTCACTCTGATCATTAGCGAATAAGCCTAAATAGGGTAAAAATACCCCAAATGAGTGGTTAAAACCAATTATAGCTCTTGAAAAGGTCCAAGATCATTCATATGGTATACAAGGATATCCATATGAGTAGTCTCCTAAACATGATGTGTTTTAGGTATCTATAGATACCCCTTTTCGGATGTGTTGTGGGAAAGCACAACACTGAGTAAAAATAGACCATCTAAAGCCATGTTGTAGGTTGAATGATGATCATTGATCTGATCAACATTAGATGTCTAGTATTGCAAACATATGCACATCCTAGAATCATTGCTTCCAATAGGATGGAAGACTTAATTTTTTAAAGCTTTTGCACGTCCAACGATGATCGGGTAGTGTTAGTGCTACTATTGTTTCGATAGGTGGAGAGATTTAATCTTTAAACTATAATATTTGCTTTTTTCCCTAGTAGAAGAGTAAGGTTATGATAGTTGTTAGCAATGATTCGTAAGACAAACACAATTTGACTTGATTGGGTGATCCTTTGTTGATTTCGATTATGATTTTGATATTATGACTATCTCCTCAAGTGACGAGTCAATGAGGAAAGGACAATTTAATTAAAGTGAAAAGTCAT
The DNA here is from genome assembly GCA_028583015.1 of Wollemia nobilis. Taxonomy (NCBI): domain Eukaryota; kingdom Viridiplantae; phylum Streptophyta; class Pinopsida; order Araucariales; family Araucariaceae; genus Wollemia; species Wollemia nobilis. The sequence continues at coordinate 12,349,211 of JAQPPZ010016881.1, forward strand.
TTGACCAAGATGAATAATTTGGAAGTTTGAAGAGTTTTGCATTTTGTTATATGGAAAGTCCTACTAGAGGCATGATTTAAACCTTTAATAGTAATTGTACATCTCTATCATGTGGAGCAGTCTGGCCACAATGGCCTTCTTAGGGAATAAATATGATAGCAATTCAATTTAGCATGTGATGAATCACTCGATGATTTTATAAAAACATCATGGAAGAAATGAAATGAATGCCTCATTCCTGTGGGGTATTCCAACTGCCATGGCCTTCTTTGGGATTGAAGTGAAACATCTCAATTCAATGATGACTGATTTAGCTCAAATTATCTTATGGTAATTTAATCATATTGCCATATTGCATGAAGCGCAAATCGCTGCAACCGCAAAGTGTATAGGGTAAATAAGTAGGTATGAAGTGCATTTGAAATTTTATTGTTATTTGATTTTTTGTTAATTTTGATGATTTTTCAATTGTTTTTGAAATTTTGATATTATGATTTTTTTTGTTATTTTGCAATTTTTGATGATTCTAGACCATTAGATATGCTTAATTCTTCATTTTGAATCTTCCCATGGTGATACAATGAGGGTATTAATTACTTCTTATCAGATTCTATTAGTAGTAGTAGCCTAATTTTGTAATTTTATAGCCATTGTCAGCATAGGTAGACTGTATTTCCTAGCCGTTGTTAGCATCAACGACTATGATAAAATTGGAAAATATATAAGGAAAATTAGGGTTTTCAATTTCATTATTTTCTAGTTGTCAATTTGCAATAGTGAGCTCTAAGAAGAAAAGTGAGAAAGTGACCCAGAATGCTGCTGATTTACCAGACACCATGGTGGAGCACGATGAGGCTTCTACGAGTGGAGGAGCTAGAGCTTCATGGGTATTTTTCAAACCCTAGTCTTGTTAATTCATGGGTAAAAATGAACCAAACTAAGAAATTAGGTAATTACCCTCACTAAACTTGTTGGTAATGAACTGCACCCGTAGCTAGGCTTAAACTAGGCTAATTTAGGTGGGTTTAGATTTCTAGTTTTGTCAAAGTTTTTTATATTTTTGGCTGAGGGCAGACATTGTTGGCATGTTGTCTCACAACTACTATCACTCAGGGTAGCCCCCAATTGGCAAAGAGGGCCACTATCACTAAGCACGATTTGTTTAAGCCTCCAAAAATAAAAAATTTAACCATTGGTAGCTAGCCATTTTTAGTGTCGATGGCTGTTATGGCAGTCGTTGTCAGTGTAAGTGACCAGGAAATCTTAGGAATTTTTTTTGAATTTTTGAATTTTTTGTTTAGTTTTTTTTGGTGCAAGTGCATTTGATTATGTATTTTTTTTACACATTTAGCTCTTGATAGCATGAGCTCGAGAGCTTGAGTTGCTTGGTGAGTTACTATCCCTCATGGATTGCACAAACTAGGCTTGGTTTGATGTGTGGGGATTTATGTACATTACTAGGCTACTACCGATGATGTCGGATCAGGCCTACATCACTACCTTGGCCCACAGATGGGACTGTCGGACCAACACCTTCCACCTCCTGACTGACAAGATGATGATTACTCTCAAGGATGTTTATAGGATATTTAGGATCCCTTTCTATGGATAGGCAATTGTATCCTCATCTACCAGACATAGGACAGTAGTTTTTGCTAGGGTTTTTGGTGATTAGGCATGTGCAGCTCTAGCAACAATTTAGTATGGAGGAGTTATTGTTACTTGTTGGTATCGGGATGATGTATTCTCATGATGCCAAGTCATCCTAATGCACGTTATATGCAATGTGCTCCTTCTAGATACATCAAGAGTGAGTTTCCCATGGAACCTCTTAGCCATGGTGCAATATTTACTGGATAGCCCTAGGTCAATCATTATGGCTTGGGGGAGTACACTACTAGTGCAACTCTATGATAAGTTATATAGGATTTAGTGATGGGGCTAGGTTGGGGTTGCTTGTAGCTTACTCCTATAGATTTGGGGTTGGGAGCACATCAGAGTAGACCTCCCAGTAGGTCTTCCCTAGGAGATTACCACTATAGCAGCCATATCCCAGTGTTATGGAGCTAGGTGGCTGCGATATGCAAAGAAGCGATGGAGGCACCATCATGCAGGGGATTTGGTACACTACGCAAGCACTTTGACTAGCCTAAAAGTGAGAGATATCATATGGAGATATAATTTGGATTGCCCTACTTGGCCTGAGGTAAATCGATTCTTGGCATGAATGAGGCACGACCGATGGATCATCGATTGCAAGGTAGGGGTGAGGGAGTTCTTCTATTTCTCCTACATGACTAGGAAGTTTGGGATTTAGTAGGACATCCCACTGGATCCAGATTTATACTGGTGCATTCAGGTAGAGAGGGATATCTTGGTACCACATGTGATGAAGGAGGTGGATCCTCCTATAGAAAATATCAGTGTAGTAGATGTCGAGAATATAGAGGCGTACACCCAGTGGTGGGTTACATGACTATGGCAGGGTGGTAGCCACCTAGGGTGATCTAGGGATGAAGCACCTAAGGAGGATCCTGATGAGCGACATGTATAGCCTAAGATAGAGGAATAGGGCTAGTCTACATAGGAGTAGGTAGAACCAGAGGAGGAGGAGGAGGTATCTCTAGAGGAGCAAGAGTCTCCCCTTCGGGAGGAGCTACATAGATTAGAGGCCAAGCTTCAGATAGCTTGGTGGTAGATCCTATAGTGATATACCTCTCTCGCTATGGTATAAAGCTAGATTATAGTAGGGTAGGCCACATGGTGAGGGTACAAGGAGGAGAGGACCTCTCTACAGATGTAGCTTGACTTAGCACTACTCAAGATAGAGCAGTTGATCATAGAGAGAAACACTTTGAGACTACAGGTTGCACCAGCCACTCCAACTACTCAAGGACCAATATATTTAGACACATGGACAAATATTAGGCATCTACAGGGTCTCTTAGAGGATTGTACGACCCAGATATCGATAGATACTAGGTATATTGTAGCTTTGCAACTTTATATCAGGATGTTGGGTGGAACTCCTCGAGAGATGTCTATAGTAGAGGGCTTTCACCGAAGTAGGTGGATTGAGTCAGGGTAGTCATAAGTGCATCCTAGTCATAGGATAGGGGCCCTAATAGAGAGGATAATAGACACTATCTCTAGAACACCTCGTAGAGAGGGAATATAGGATGGAGGTGATACTAGTGGTGCAGACCATTCATGATAATGCTTTGATCACATTGTATCATTTTTTAGTGTAAAGTTAGATGACCTAAATTATTATAGTCTGTAGGCATTTTGATGCACCTTGATGTACTTGGATATGTTACACACACACACACACACACATATATATATGATACTATATTTTCCATCTCATTATGTGTATTATGTGTTTGCTTTTATGTTGATGTGATGCAATATGAATGCAATGCTTATGTGATTTGATTATTTCTATATGATGTGATGTATTGATGACATGCACTAGCTAGATGATTTATGTATGGTTAGATGCTATGATCTAGATGTGTAGATAGACTATTATGTATGCATATATGGATGCAATGCTTGTTGTTAAATGCATGTTTCATTTTGATTTAATTATATGCATCTAATTTATGGTGTTATGCTATGGTGAATGCAATGAATGTAATACATTATTTATATGATGATGATGTAATGTAATTTAACCTGTATCCTTTAATCACTTAAAACATAAAGGATAAATGTAATATGAGTTTGACAAACTAATGGAAAACACCACAAAATGTATAGAAATCATGAATGGAAATGTTAAATCTTATCATAAGAATTAATAATTTAAGCATTCATATGTGGTATAAAAGAATTATGATATATAATTATTACTGAGATAAGATGATTTATTGCTATGAGGAATTTTTGGGGCATTCCATGAGACTCAAACATCCTAGTTGATTACTCAAAAGTTGTAAAATGATTATACTAGACTCTTGAAAGATAAAGTTGTTTTTATGAAGACCAAGATATTCATTATCCCTATGTGTGCAAATGAATATGTTAGATGATACATAAGACTACCTCATTGCTAGGCAATATTCATTCAACCCATTGTTGTAATGAGAATCACCAAATGTTAATCATGATCCTAAATTTAGTCATAGTCATACTAGACCACTAGGTAATACAGGCCACCTAAAGATAGCTCATTTATAAATTACTTAGACCTACCCCAATTCTAGGTGGGATTCAATCAGCCCATTGTTGTATTGAGGACCACTATATGGTTTCAAATAGTGAACATTCCAGGGATTCAAGATCGTCACCCCCTTCTTTTATTTTGATTTATTGGGATACTTGCTCATTCATAGGGATAAAAATCACTATTTATTTTACATTTTTTTCTTTTGTTTTGAGCAAGGAATTTTCTTTGATTTTGGAATTTTGCTTAATTTTGTAAGCAAGAGATTTCTTGGGTATGAGGGAGCTTGTCCTTTTGCCAATGATAAACACTCTAGACCATGCACATCACAATATGAGCAAGTAAAAACATTTCGCTTAAGGTGACTAGGATCACTTTGTAGTGTTCATATTTCCTTGTCCTAATTAGGATTGTTAATGTGTTTAATTAGTGATGGGATTTTGATATATGCAAGGTGCTACCAAAACTAGACCTCATCTCTAAAAGAAAATATAACTTTCTACAAAACTTGATAAGATCACTAGGTATGGTTGAGTGACCAAAAAACTCTAGTATATTCCTTATAGCAACATGAGGGGTTGTGTTGAGTAACACAATTACTCACAAGGGTGATGGATGATGATGAAATAGATGCATGATTAAAATACATACTTGATATCATTTGTAGGATTGTAAACACAACCTATCCTAATGCAAGTGCAATGGATGAACATGCCTAATGCAATGCAATTAAATGAATGCATGTGTAAAATAAAATGCATAATGCAAATGTTTTTGTGTTTTTGATATTTTGCAGTGTTTTTGAATTTTATTGCTTTTTTATTTGTTTGATTTTTTTTGAATTTTTGAATTATTTTTGAAGTTTTGATTGTTTTGAATGTTTTTGATTTTTTTTTTTAATTTTATGTTTAGAATGCCTTAAGATGAAGGATGTTGATAGTGTCATACTCTTCAACACCTTCAAGCGATGTTAGGCGATATGTTCCAGGCCCTATCTACTCTGATATGATATATGGACCTAACCAGTTGGCCGTAAATTTATCTCGTAAGTGCGGTAGTAGGTTTGAGTTCTATTGGTTTTCTTTCAGTACAAGATCACCAAATTTAATGTCTCTCAGATGGACTTTATTGTTATAAGCTCATTTTAGGTATTCTTGATAAATGTGAAGATGCTCAAGGGCATTCATGCAACGTTCATCAAGAAGCATCAATTGGTCAAGGTGAGCTTGTCGTGCAATTTTGTCATCTATGAACTCTTTCAATATGATGCGCAAGGTTGGAATTTCTAAATATAAGGGCATAATGGCCTCAGTGCCATACACTAGTGAAAATAGGGTTGCCCTAGTGGGTGTGTGTATACCAGTCCTGTAAGCCCATAATGCAAGGGGTAGTTGGATATGCCAATATTTATGGTTCTCTTGAAAAGTATTTTTCAAGATTGCTACCATTGTCTGTTTTGAAGCTTCAGCTTGCTCGTTTGCTTACGGATAGTATGGAGTCATGAAACTATGTTGTATATTATACTTGGATGTCAAAGACCTCATAGTTTTTTTTTTTTAACAACATTATTGTTATACCCCATTGTAACAACTTAGTTTTCACCCCATTGTTTTTGAAAAATTTCATTGAATTGATATCTAGGTGAGCTTAGGGTGCAAGGCCCAATTTTTAATGATTCCAAAAAATTAAGGCTTGGGTTTAATCTAAATTTTTGGCTTGCAAAAGTGTTGAGATTTGTATCTTGAAGGTTGGGGTCTAGTGGCAATGGTTTGTATTGAGCATTTTTGAATATTTTCAAAGGCTTAATTAATTGAATTTCATTTCAGGACTGCTCCAATTTCATCACTTTTGCCCTTTTTTTGGATGTAAATTGACATGGCCATAACTTGAGCTAGAAGATTCCATTTGAGCTAATCTAAAAATTGGGGGAAAGAGCTTGATCCAATATTCACAATGGAACTAAATTTTTATAATATCATATGGAGTGCACAAATATCTTGAAGATCACACAAAGGTCTTGAAGGACACACGATTTCGTGCACCCCATGATAAAGTCATGCGCCCCATTAACGCACACGTTGTTTATGTCAAACTTTTAAGGGATATATATCACCAACCAGAAGTATTTTTTTTATTATTTCACCTTATTTGAGTACCCATTTGAATTTTTAGATACTTGTAAAATTTCATCGAATTCTAAGAACTTTCAAATTTACCCTAATTTTGGAGCACGTGAAATCCTGAGGGGCGTGCGAGTTTGTGCACCCCATGTTAAGTTCATGTACCCCATATTCCTATGGAGAACACAAGTATATTGAAGATCACACAAAGGTCTTGAAGGACACATGAGTTTGTGCACCCCATTTTAAAGTCATGCACCCCATATTTTAACAAAGAAGTAGGTGGATGATCGGTCGTGTAGAGACTCCCAACAAAAATTGAACATGTGTAGTAACCCTCCTCAACCGAGTATTGAAATAAAGCAAATATATTTTTATATATGTATGCTTACCTATATGTGAGAAACATGGTACTACTTATGGCATCTATGAGTGTAGGACAATTACGAAAAGATAAAGAAAGGTGGAGTGGGGGCCCAGCTCACTGGGGAGAGCACACGAGCTGGGTGCAGCACAACTGCCTACCCAGGATAGCATGAGAGATAGTACATAGCCTAAAATGCCATTTTATTAAACAAAAATATGTGGGCTACATGCCCATTTTATTACATCCTACTGTTGGAGGGATTAATATCGGGCCAGTTGTAGGAAACAGTTACAACCCCGCTAAAGAAACTAGTGTTATATAAAGGAGACCACTGTAGCAATAGAGATTTTCATAAAATATTTAAGAGAGAAAAGGCAGGTATAAACCTTTTCTAGTGTTTAGTCGTATTTTCCTTGTGTTTCTTGTTTGTGTCCCTTATCACCCTTCTTTCTACCATTTCTAGGGATTGCTAAAGAGTGTTGTTCATTGAGATCATTTCTTGTGGATGCACCAGAGTTGGAGGTCCTTACGTCACTACAATCAGGATGGAGGGAGATCACCCCTTGTTATGAACATTCAAACTAGGGGTCATTGTAACTCATTGACATTATAGGACCCAAGCATTCTGCTGGGCCTATTTCATGTATATATTTCGAATATAAATATAAATTCCAACTCTTCCCTTGGCATTTCTCTGAGTTTATGGTTTGTGTGTAATGCTCATTCATGTGTTCTTGTAATCAAAACCTGTGACACTTTCTTTTTCACTAGTTTAATCATTTTCATGCATTACGTTATGCAAATGGATTAAAACGAACTAGTTCTTCCATTTCTTTCTCTGTTGTGGTCATATGATATAAATATGCTATGACTCCCCAATGGATAAGGCATCGGTCTGGTAAAGCTTTAATATCGATAGGTTCGGTCACTAAAAATTATCAAAGAAAATATAAAAACATTTTGTCTAGCATAGTGGGTACTTGCATTATAAATTCTAATAGATGAGCCCACCGTTTGGGGTTTCCTTACCCTACCTAATCTATCTAGAGCCTTCTATGTAATCTATTCTTATGTTAAAGAGGTGAATCAACCAAAATCCATAGTGTCGATTGCGATCTCTAGAGTTCCTCGTGATGTGATAAATCTTCTAAGGGTAAGCAGGAAAAATCCACAACAATTCCATTATTCGATATGATCTTGGATGGTATCCCAAAATGAATATGATATTATGGATTATGAGCTTTGAAATACGTTCTCCTATTGTCATTGTTAAAGGGATTGCTTCCACCCATTTTTTAAAGTACTCAGTGGCCATTATAATAAACATATGTCGACCTCATGACAAGGGAGAGCTCTTACCAATAAAATCAAAACCCCACTGAGCAAATGGCTAAGCCACTTGAATGGGCTATAAGGCCTACGATGGCAAGCACATAATATTAGTATGATGCTGACATTTGATGCATTTATTGACATACATTGTGCAATACTTATCCATAGTGGTCCAATAATAACCCATTCAAAGGATGCGCTTGATGATGGCCATGTTGCTGAAGTGGCCACCGCACATACCGTCATGAGCTTGTGAGATTACCCATGTTGATTTTTGGGGCTCAAGGCAATGAAGGATAATTCCATCATACCTTTGAAAGTACAAGATGTCTCCTAGAAATACATACTTAGTCACTTTCTATTTGAATGCTTGTTTTGCAGCACGCGATAATCCCTGGGGGATTATTCCAATCTTAAGGAAATCATGTATTTGTGACATCCAATCCTGATAGGCAATAAATTCAACTGACTGAACATGTTCCCCTTGTAGTTTGACTTGTACAAAAGCTAATTAGGAAACTACTTTATGGAGAATAGTATTACCATTCTCTACAGGACCTTGTGAAAGCAAATATCCCTAAGGCACCTTTGTCATAAAGTCTTTGGCTTTGTAGAACCATTCATGGGTTGGTTATATTTGAATCATACAAAATGATTCTTGATTTTAAAAAGCATCATGTTGCATCACAGATTGTGAGAGCGTATTCACATGAATGGTAGTAAAATCAGTAGATAGATTATGAAAAATTAAGGATTCCAAAGATGCCATGGTGTCTGCAAATCTATTGGACGTTCAAGGGATTGCCTTGATGTCATACCATTCTAGCTAGGCTAGATATGTGTCCACAATCTCTTTATATGCCTTCATAATGGGATATCTACACTAATAGATCCTCTTAACTTGATTCAGAATGAGCAAGGAGTTTTTGAATATGTTTAGATTTTTTATTCTCATGGTGACCACTGTTTGGAGACCCAAGATTTGGGCCTCGTATTCAGTGTTATTATTGGTACAAGGGAAGTTGAGCTTAAACAAAAAGGGCTTTGGAGCACCTTGTGGTGTGAAGAACATAATTCTCACACCACCCCCTTGCTCGCACTTGGATCCATTGAAGAACAATGATATATCTACTTGATTAATAGGTTCTTTGGGTTTCGATGACTCTGATAATGCAAAGACTACATCATCAATAATCTCTATGACAAGAGGCCTATGATCCTAAAGAGGAGCCTCTACCAGTTGATATGCTATGACTTATCCCTTTATGGACTTTTGACTTATGAATTCTAGGTTGAATTCCATCAATATCATGATCCACTTCATAGTACACGTATTATGATACATTTTACTCATCATGTACTGCAAAGGATTTTGTTTTGATACCACATATGTTGTATGGCTTAAAATTTAGTGGCGTAACTACTTCATTGCAAATACTACTACTAAGCATAGTTTTTCCAAATCTGCGTATCACAGCTTGTAGCTGACCATATTTCGATTGATATAATATATTGTCTATTCTTTGCTTTGCATGTTCTTTTAGGCTAACATGGTTCCCAATGCAAATTCAATGGCATATATATTTAATAGGAATGGTACATTTTGTCAAGGTGGAGCTAAAACTGGAAATATTTCCAGGTACTACTTTATCTCAGTAAAGGTATTTTGATAGTCCTCGTCCCATTCAAATGGGACTTCCTTGTGTAGAAATTGATTCATGGGTTAATATTTATCTAATAATTGTGTGATGAATCACTTTATGGATGCTAATTTTCCCTGTAGGATTCTTAATTCCTTGATATTAGTGGGAGGGTTCATTTCTAAAATGGCCTTGACCTTTTTTGGGTCAACTTCGATCCCTTATTTAGAAACAGTGAATCCAAAGAGTTTACCTGATGTTACACCAAAGATGCATTTCTTGGGATTCATCCTGACATTATGCTCTATTAGATGATCAAATACTTTCTTGAGAACCTTAGAATGATTTGAACACAATAATGACTTTGTCAATAATTCATTGATATAATCCTCTAGGGTCTTGTGCATGTAGTCATGAAAGATATATGTCATGGCCTATTGGTATGTGGCACTAGCATTTTTAAGACTGAATGGCATAAATTTGTAGAAAAATATCCCCCATGGAATTTTGAACGTAGTTTTATGTTGGTCTTCAGGTTTAATACAAATTTAATTCTAACAAAAAAAATTGTCCATTAGGGAGAGCATCTCGTGACCTACAGTCGTGTCTACTAGAGCATCAATATTAGGCAAAGGAATGAATCCTTTGGTGTTGCCTTATTGAGATCTCTAAAATTCATACAAATATGGATCCTTCCATTAGGTTTTCCTATAGGTGCCATGTTGATACCCATTTGGAATAGTCAATGGAAATGATGAACTCTACATCCAACAATTTTTGTAACTCGTCTTTAACCATCAAAGCGGTGGTTGGATGGATTTTCCTGAGTTTTTTCTTTACTGGCTTCTTTGCGGGATATAGAAAAAGGTTATGAGTAACCAATTTTGTATCTAGACCCAACATATATTTGTAATTCCAATCAAAGAGATCAGGTATCTCTTTCAATAGAGGAATGTGGATGGTGCGGTCCTCAGGAGATAATCTCTCTCCAAAGTTAGCCTTCCTTGGATTGGTGGGATCATTACTGATATCCACTTCAAAGGTTTCCTATAGTGACATGTGTGACCCCTCCTCAAGTTGGTGAGGCATAGGGATCAGGTGGATGTCATTCACTATATTTTTAGGTTCTACATATAAATTACCCTCAGCATGATAAACATCATATGCACAACGTAGGACAAAATGAAATGATTGTATTATTTCTTCATTAGGGAAGAAATATTTAGGATTTAAAGGTAAATTTATGTGATCAAAATTGATGGCCTTAGGATTGAGGTACAAAGGTTTCAAGGGGTCAGATGGATTGTGGAATGGAATGGTATCAATGGAGACCATGTTGATGGAATGGATGAAGTCTCCAGGACCATGCGAATGTAACTCACTACTTCTAGATTTCTCTCCATGCACTAGATGTGGCTCTGGTGGAATGGAAATTTTTGGGTCTGGCCTAGGCACATACATGACAATTGGATCCTTTGGAGGAAGTAATTGCATTAAATTTGAAAGGCCAAGAAAAACCATGTGATAGATTTCCTCCAGATTGACTGACCTTCTTTGAATGGGAGGACCTAGGAACACCTCACGATATGTGGGTTCCATGTCTATAGGTTCCCTAAGATGATGTAAGTGGTGAGGCCCAATATAGGCCAACTCTATTTCAACTTCATATTATTCCTCTTATGAGGAATTCTCACTATCATCTCCAAAATTGCTTTTTTTTCCACCTCTTTTGAATATGGATTATGAATCTCCTTCCTCAGAAGCAACTTCTAATTCAGGATCTGCTATTATACCGGGATTCTGGGTTTCAATGCTAGTGTCATTGATAAATTCATAGTTTCCAATCACCAATTCAATGTTTAAAATATCTTCTAGACTAGCCTCTACCTAGATATTATCATGATAGATCAAAGGTGGTTCGATAGCAACCATGGTCACTATCCAATTACCCCTTTGCAAATAGGAAGGGTTAGGATGGTAGGGGTTCCAATCCACATCATCCCCTAAGCTCATGTGTTGGCAATTTTGGGTATCTTGAGTACATTGCCTTTGCCTAAGTTTAATTGTTGTCATTGATGTCAAGGAGCTATTGGTAGTTGTTGTTTTTGATGTCAAGGAGTTCTTGGAGCAATTTGTTTTTATGTCTAAGGATGTGTTTTGATGAAGGTTTCAGCTGGTCAGCAAGTCTCCAAGAAAATCAGAGTAGCCCAGTTGCCAAAAATCCAGAAAAAGATAAGTTAGAAAAAGTTTGCAGGCTGCTGGAAAAACTGTCGCGATTTCGCGACATGTTTGAGGAGAGAGAAAGTTTGGCCAAAACTGTCATGATTTCATGACATGCAGGAAGGCAGAGGCAAAGCGGGCAAAAGTGTCACGATTTCGTGACATGCAGGAAGGCAGAGGCAGAACGGGCAAAACTGTCACGATTTCGTGACAAGTTTCGAAGAAGTTGTACGGATGCAAAAACTGTCACGATTTCGTGACAAGTTGAGTTGGCAGTGTTGAGTTGCAGGAAGTGTCACGATTTCGTGACAAGTTTCGAAGAAGTTGTACGGATGCAGAAAGTGTCACGATTTCATGACAGGTTGAGTTGGCAGCTTGCGGTTGGCAAAAGCGTCACGATTTTCGTGACATGTTCGCAGTCTTCAAGTTGGCAAGAGAGAGCTTAAGGCAGCAAAAGCGTCATGATTTCGTGACATGTTCCAGTTTCGTGAGCAGTTGGCAAGAAAGAGCTTAAGGCAGCTAAAGCGTCATGATTTCGTGACATGCTTCATTTTCGCCAATGCAAACCAAGAAAAGGATGAAGAAGCAAGAGGTGTCACGATTTCACGATAGAGTTGCTGATGACGTCAGCAAAAGGCAAAGGTGTCGCGATTTCACGATAGTAGCAGAGAAGAAGGCTTTGAAGTCCAGAGCATCATGATTTCATGACAAGAATCATGATGACGTCAGCAAAAGGCAAAGGTGTCACGATTTCACGACAGCAGCGGAGAAGAAGGCTTTGAAGTCTAGAGCGTCGCGATTTCGTGACAAGATTTACGATGACGTCAGCAAAGGCTGTAGTGTCGCGATTTCGTGACAACAAACCAAAGAAGGTGTACGGTAGTCAAAAGCGTAGCGATATCGTGACATGTTTGAGTTTCACGCGAGAACAGCTATAGAACAGCAGAGGCGGTTAAAGCCGACGAAGTTAACCTTTGCCGACGAAGTGTAAGGTTTTACAGCCGACGTGTTTGGAGATTGAACAGCCGACTAAAGAACAAGATTTCATCTTGAGATTGTGAGTATTAAAGGAAGACTGTTTGAGCAATTTTGGGTATCGATTGAAGTGTGCATTCGAAGTGAGGCGTTCGCAAAGTTAGTGCGACTAGTAAGGTTCGATCATCGAAAAAGCAGAGAGCGAAGTTCGACTACAGCATAAGAGTGGATTTCGTTGAAACTTCTAAGTATCAAAGACGTATCTTGCTTGTTCATGAGAAGACTGTGCGAAAAGTATGATGTTGTGGTTGCACATAGGCGCATAAGTTGTTGTGCATTCGAATGCTGCAGTGTTTGCGAAGATTATGTAAAGGGTGGAATTTGATCTAAGGACAGCTGTGATTGCGACTGTGTTCACGCAGTCTGTGTAAAAGAAAGCAAAGTGCGCGAAGTAGATACTGTTGTAATTGCGAACAGTTGTGAAGGACAAACGGTGATCAAGTGCTACTGTAATTTGAGAAGATAGTGCCGCTGTAATTTGAGAAGACTGTGCTGCTGTAGTTGCGTAGGCAGTGAAAAGTTGTTTTCAACCAAGTGCAGAAAGGAACAAAGGAAGAGGACAATTGTGCTAGACCGAAGGACTGTGTTTGGTACAGAAAAGAGGACCAGCTTTGCAGTAATAGAGTTGAGGACAGAGATCTCCAGCCAGAGCAGGGAAGACAGGTGTCTTCTGTGGACAGAATTCCACTTGCTAAGGGCAGAGGAGGTAGAGGTCTTCTAGAGGATCACTAGCAAAGCAGAATTAGGGGAAGGTGTCTCCTTTGAGCTAAGGCTCATAAACTTTGTAATCGGGAAGGATTCCCAGAGGTTTTGATATAACTTTTAGAGGAAAGTTTTATCCGTGGAGTAGCCCACCTTGGGTGAACCACGTAAAGTGTTGTGTCTCTTTGTGGATTGCTTTTTGTGCACTATTTTACTTGCTTTGTTATTATTGCTATTTTATTCTGCATGTTAATGGTTTGAAAGTTGTATTGATAGATAAAATTGAAAAAGGTCTTATACTGTTCACCCCCCTCTCTCAGTATAAGCTTGTGTTCTTCAATTGGTATCAGAGCCAGTGCCTTCGAAAAGTTTAACAGCTTGAAGGAAAAGGTTGCAAAGAACACAATGGACTACTCAAGTGGGAATGCAGCACCTATTCTGGATGGATCAGATTTTGGTCTATGGAGTGCAAGAATGAAGGTCTATCTTATGGCTCTTGGTAATGAGGTATGGGAAGTTATTGAAGATGGGTACACCATTCCTACAAATGGTCCTTACACTAAAGAGGACAGGCTTCTACATCACAGCAACTCAAAAGCCATGAATGCAATCTTAAAAGGTTTACAGAAGGCTGATCTTACCAAAGTTATTCACTGCAAGACAGCTAGTGAGATGTGGAAACAATTGCAAGTTGTTCATACGGGTGATGCAAATGTCCGAAAGGCCAAATTGAGACATTTTAAAGGTATGTTTGAACAACTCAAGATGAATGATGATGAAAATATTAGTGACTACATGCTTCGGATGGATGAGATTGTGAACTCCATGAAAGACTTAGGTCTTGAACTTGCTGAAAATGATGTGTGTGATAAGATTTTAAGATCTCTTCCTAATAGATTTAGTGAAAAGATTTCTGCTATTGAGGAAGCCAAAGATTTAGATAAATTGAAAAAGGATGAGCTCCATAGTATTCTTGCAGCATTTGAGCTGAGAACTCAAGTAAAAGTTGATGTAAAGAAAGAGGCAGCTTTCAAAGCTATCAAGAAATCGAAGGGCAAACAGATTCAAGAAAGTGATGAGTCTTCTAGTGAGGAAGAGGCATATTACAGCAGGAAAGGCAAGTTTTCCAGAAAGCACAAAAGCAAGAAAAATATAAGATGTTTTAACTGTGGGAAATTTGGTCATTATGCTACTGACTGTACTATTTCTAAAAATGAAAGTGATGAAGATATACAGGATGTTAAAAGCAAGGACTCTGAAAAGCACAGGTATTACAGAAAGAGCAAAAATGAGTACAACAATCACCAGAAAAGCAAATATGAGTACAACAATCATGGAAAGAGGCATTCTCACAAGAATAAGAAGAGCTTCTACTTAGACAAAGCAAGTAAGTGTTCTAGCAGTGATAGTGACAGTTCTTCTAGTGATGATGAAAATGAGATGTTGTTCATTTCAGAAAAAGAGGAAGAACCGAAACATAAATTCATTATCATGAAATGTTTTAGATGTGGAAATTTTGGGCACCTTGAGGATGATTGCAGAAATAATGATTTGGCTGCTAGTATGTATGAGGATGCTTCAGAAAACTACAATGAAGATGCATGTATGGTTTTTGAAAAAGGTAGCACCTCTAGTGATAAGAAATCTGAAAAAGGCTGTGATAATTCAAAGTGCCATCAAATAGAGGATCTTGAATGTGAACTCAATAATGCTCTTAGTGTTTTGAAAAAGGAAAGAAAGAAGAATGATAGACTCAAGATTAAGTTAGATGAATGTTGTATGGAGATAGATGAACTTGTAGAAAATCTTGAAGCATCTATGGCTAAGTCACAAGAACTCAAGAATGAGTTAGATTCTAAAATTCTGGAGTATAGAGAGTTAGAACAGGAAATGGCTTCTTTGAAAGAAGAAAATAAAGAGTACAAGGATAAGCTCTATAGATTTTAGGATAGCTCCAAGAAGGTTAAATTTCTCATCAAAGGACAAAGAAAACCAACAGATAAAACAGGTCTCGGTTTCGTTGAGCCGCACAAGGAACAGGTTGGGGAATCTAGCAAGAGATTTCAAAAGGAAGAGAGTCCTGTTGAAGAAAGTACTTCAGATCATGAGTCAGTAAGTGATGAATACGCAAAAATAGAAAACGATATTCAGACTAAGAAGAAGAAGTTTTCGGGACCCATGAAGTCGAATAAAAGAAAATTTCACGGTAGATGTTTTGCGTGTCACAGATTTGGTCACATGGCTGTACATTGCATGACTCAAATGAAGAGAGTAAATGACAGTTTCAGGATACGTAATTTCTTTCAAGGGTATTGTTACTCTTGTCAACAATTCGGGCACAAGGCAATTTTTTGCAAGGCAAATAACAGGAACTGGGTTAGTCAAAACAGGCGGATTCAAAGAACAGTCATGCCAAATATTGTTACTTGCTATAAATGCAACAATGAAGGTCACCTAGCTAGACAGTGTAGAGCTGATCTTCTGAGATACAGGAACAGAAACAGCAGCATGAACAAATCCAAGGATCAAGGCATGGATAAGAATAGGAATGATAACAAAAATAGGAAAAGTGATATGAACAGGTCCAAGGATCAAGGTATGGATAAGAACAAAAAAGATAAAAGAAACAGGAACAATAGTATTAATAGGTCCGAGGATCAAAACAGTGACAGGAACAGGAATACAGAAAAAGAATTCAAGAGAAGGCCCGACAAAGAAATCTTAGACACTAATGATGATGAGTGTCTAATGGGAGTATCACTCCCAACCCTATTTTAAATCACCTCATCAGGAGGTGGGGGAGGGACTAAGCTAAGAGGCTCATTCTTAGTCCCAAGCCCCAAAGGTGACCCTTTGCCATTGATGACAAAGGGGGAGAGATTTAAGTAAGGGGGAGTGTTTTCAAGTGAAGAGGAAAGCTTCAAGTCGTGGGGAGCAAAACTTGAAGAGATTGATTTCAGTTTTGGCTCTTGAAAGATGTGTTTTTAATTAAGGGTTGCCATCAATGACAAAGGGGGAGATTGTTGGCAATTTTGGGTATCTTGAGTACATTGCCTTTGCCTAAGTTTAATTGTTGTCATTGATGTCAAGGAGCTATTGGTAGTTGTTGTTTTTGATGTCAAGGAGTTCTTGGAGCAATTTGTTTTTATGTCTAAGGATGTGTTTTGATGAAGGTTTCAGCTGGTCAGTAAGTCTCCAAGAAAATCAGAGTAGCCCAGTTGCCAAAAATCCAGAAAAAGATAAGTTAGAAAAAGTTTGCAGGCTGCTGGAAAAACTGTCGCGATTTCGCGACATGTTTGAGGAGAGAGAAAGTTTGGCCAAAACTGTCATGATTTCGTGACATGCAGGAAGGCAGAGGCAAAGCGGGCAAAAGTGTCACGATTTCGTGACATGCAGGAAGGCAGAGGCAGAACGGGCAAAACTGTCACGATTTCGTGACAAGTTTCGAAGAAGTTGTACGGATGCAAAAACTGTCGCGATTTCGTGACAAGTTGAGTTGGCAGTGTTGAGTTGCAGGAAGTGTCACGATTTTGTGACAAGTTTCGAAGAAGTTGTACGGATGCAGAAAGTGTCACGATTTCATGACAGGTTGAGTTGGCAGCTTGCAGTTGGCAAAAGCGTCACGATTTCGTGACATGTTCCAGTTTCGCGAGCAGTTGGCAAGAGAGAGCTTAAGGCAGCAAAAGCGTCACGATTTCGTGACATGTTCCAGTTTCACGAGCAGTTGGCAAGAAAGAGCTTAAGGCAGCTAAAGCGTCACGATTTCGTGACATGCTTCATTTTTGCCAGTGCAAACCAAGAAAAGGATGAAGAAGCAAGAGGTGTCACGATTTCGCGACAGAGTTGCTGATGACGTCAGCAAAAGGCAAAGGTGTCACGATTTCATGACAGTAGCGGAGAAGAAGGCTTTGAAGTCCAGAGCGTCATGATTTCATGACAAGAATCATGATGACATCAGCAAAAGGCAAAGGTGTCACGATTTCATGACAACAACGGAGAAGAAGGCTTTGAAGTCTAGAGCGTCGCGATTTCGCGACAAGATTTACGATGACGTCAGCAAAGGCTGTAGTGTCACGATTTCGTGACAACAAACCAAAGAAGGTGTACGGAAGTCAAAAGCGTAGCGATATCACGACATGTTTGAGTTTCGCACGAGAACAGCTACAGAATAGCAGAGGCGGTTAAAGCCGACGAAGTTAACCTTTGCCGACGAAGTGTAAGGTTTTACAGTCGACGTGTTTGGAGATTGAACAATCGACTAAAGAACAAGATTTCATCTTGAGATTGTGAGTATTAAAGGAAGACTGTTTGAGCAATTTTGGGTATCGATTGAAGTGTGCATTCGAAGTGAGGCGTTCGCAAAGTTAGTGCGACTAGTAAGGTTCGATCATCGAAAAAGCAGAGAGCGAAGTTCGACTACAGCATAAGAGTGGATTTCGTTGAAACTTCTAAGTATCAAAGACTGTGCTGCTGTTCATGAGAAGACTGTGCGAAAAGTATGATGTTGTGGTTGCACATAGGCGCATAAGTTGCTGTGCGTTCGAATGCTGCAGTGTTTGCGAAGATTATGTAAAGGGTGGAATTTGATCTAAGGACAGCTGTGATTGCGACTGTGTTCACGCAGTCTGTGTAAAAGAAAGCAAAGTGCACGAAGTAGATACTGCTGTAATTGCGAACAGTTGTGAAGGACAAACGGTGATCAAGTGCTACTGTAATTTGAGAAGATAGTGCCACTGTAATTTGAGAAGACTGTGCTGCTGTAGTTGCGCAGGCAGTGAAAAGTTGTTTTCAACCAAGTGCAGAAAGGAACAAAGGAAGAGGACAATTGTGCTAGACCGAAGGACTGTGTTTGGTATAGAAAAGAGGACCAACTTTGCAATAACAGAGTTGAGGACAGAGATCTCCAGCCAGAGCAGGGAAGACAGGTGTCTTCTGTGGACAGAATTCCACTTGCTAAGGGCGAAGGAGGTAGAGGTCTTCTAGAGGATCACTAGCAAAGCAGAATTAGGGGAAGGTGTCTCCTTTGAGCTAAGGCTCATAAACTTTGTAATCGGGAAGGATTCCCAGAGGTTTTGATATAACTTTTAGAGGAAAGTTTTATCCGTGGAGTAGCCCACCTTGGGTGAACCACGTAAAGTGTTGTGTCTCTTTGTGGATTGCTTTTTGTGCACTATTTTACTGTTGTTGTTACTGCTATTTTATTCTGCATGTTAATGGTT
The DNA here is from genome assembly GCA_028583015.1 of Wollemia nobilis. NCBI lineage: Eukaryota > Viridiplantae > Streptophyta > Pinopsida > Araucariales > Araucariaceae > Wollemia > Wollemia nobilis. The sequence goes on from JAQPPZ010016881.1 coordinate 12,368,017, forward strand.
TGAAAGCTGTATTGATAGATAAAATTGAAAAAGGTCTTATACTGTTCACCCCCCTCTCAGTATAAGCTTGTGTTCTTCATCATGTTCAAGAAATCTAGATATATTATTGGAAGCTCATCCTAACCTCTAATATCATAACCCAACCTGAACTGATCAGTTGACAACTGATATCGTGATTCATATGGAGTCTGGTACCATTGTTCGAATAGACCTAGACCATAACCATGCCAATGGTAATGCTCAAAATATCAAAGGGTAAAATTTGGGTTAGATAGATAATGAATGTTCACTACAAATGGTTCATCATCATCTTCATCTATAGTCGTACGATCTACGAGTTGATCTAGGCCTCCATAGATGAAGTTGGTTTTATTGGATGGTACCCCCAGTGGCACCACCGACCCTATAGGAAAGTGATGGGATTGAGGTCTACCCATATACTATGTAGATTCGATGAATGGTGAGAAATTCATATTATGCACTAAGTATTCTATTAACCTAGGATTAACCAAATGAATTATCACCTATGGTGCAAATGACCCAACTAAAGATGCAAGTGAAGCAGGATGAGGTACCTCCTCGACTTCTTTCTATGAGTTTCCCTCCTCCATGGGATATGAGGCCTTGGCAATTACTACATTGGACATTTATTTAGAATCTTTCTTGCCCAGCACTACCTTGAGCTTCTGATCATTCTTAAGGATTTTTGATGCCATGGGCTTTGTAGAAGTTTTTGTATGTGTAGATGGTCACGGTGCTGATTTTGAAGGACTGACACACACTTCCTTTGATTTACCTTTTGGATACCTGATGGGCTATGTAGGTATTACATCTAAATGCGTTAATGGGAGGATAAAGTCTCCTAGAAAATATACTTGGTTGACATACTTGAAGGGCTCCTCATTAGAGGGAATTACATGCACTTGCCTCTCGTGTACATATTTTATGCACTAATATAATATCAATGGTACACATTGCATCTCTCTTATCCAAGGTCTGCCTAAGATAATATTGTATTGCATCACACCTTCAAGTACATGACACATCACCGGGATGGTCTTCAATCCCACCTGGATAGGCAAAATTATAGTACCCATTGTCAAGCATAATGCATCATTGAATGCATGCAGTGTGAAAGTCAAAGGCACAATATGTGATTTAGATAATTTTAAATGTGCCAAGGACTTTGTAGTAATAATATTGATTGAATATCCTATGTCGATCAACACCTATTTTAAGGGTGTGTGGTTTACATACACAATTATATGAAGCAGTGGATCTGCTATAGCAGTAGAGACTATTTTAATCTCAGGATCGTAGAATTGGATCATGGGATCTCGATACTGCCACACATGTTCAACAAAGTTGATGAATCCTTTTGTATCTTGGGACTACACTTCTATGGACCTCAGAATATCCATTAGCATCTCCCTATGCCTAGGATGTTGTTGAATTATCTCATAAATTGACAACTTTGTCAAGTCCAACCGTAGGATTTGAATAAGCATATTTCTTATGGTCACCATCGGTCAATTTGGTGGGCCTAAAAAGTTATTTTGTGCTGGCATTTGAGGGGGTGCAACTTGAATTCTAACTATAATAAAAGGAGGATCTAGTTGATTATATCTTTTGTTTCTGGTTATAATGTTCACTGTGTCGACAAAGCCTTGTGTGGGTGGTTTTATCCGTACTTGATTAACTTATTTAACATTATTACTTGGATGCTCATGATTTGGTAGGGTATTTTTGAATACCCCCATATTCAAATTATCTAGAGCCTGAGGATTGTCAACAATCAACACATTCCTATCAATCATGTTCAATACCAAATATTTAAAGCTATGGCACCCTTTAATGTTGTTCCCTTTTTTCTATGGTACGAATAGAACTAATATTCCCTAAATCCTTTAGATTTAGGTTGATTAGGATCAATTAATTTGACTTTGAGTAAGGTTATGGTTTTTGCCTTGCATAATTTTTTGAATATTTATGTCAGTCTCTAGTAGTGGCATAAAATGACGAGGAGGATGCTGCTCTTTGTTTTTACCTTACTTCTTCTTGTTGTGTTGATTGTATTGCACAGGGGGAGGTTGAGATTGATAGTTCTAAGGTTTTTGGCCCTTATTCCCATTTTTTTGATTCAACACCACTTGACTTACATGTGCAGGCTTGGCCTATTCGTTTTGATTCTTTGAATTTTTATTATTCCACTTATTTTTAGTCTGGAGCTTCAAGTCACCTTCATGTAACTTGATATCCTCTATAACCTTGGATTGAGCCAAGGCCTCCTACAATGTTTGATATTTCTACAATTGCAATAGTAATGAGATGTATTTTGCACAACTTTTGGTGAAAATTTGAGTCAATTCTATAGTAGGAATGGAAAATGGAAGCTTAGCCATCATATTTCTCCATATGTTGCCAAAATCCATGACTGGCTCGTCATCATACTACTTTAGAGTTTCCAAGTCAGTCAAATTAATATTTTTCTTGATGCCAAAGGAAAATCATTCAAGAAATGTATTTTTCGACTACTCAAAGCTGGTAATGTTGTGTCTCTTCAATTGATTAAACCATTTTAGGGCAAGGATTGAAAGGGTGATTATGAAGGTTCTTAGTAACAATGCATTGTTACTCTATATTTGGAAGCACATGTTCATAAATCTTGTGATGTTCTCTTGCGTATCTTCATCGCCTTAAAATTTATTCAAGTTGGGCATCTCAAAATGATCGGGATATGTTGGACTAGGAACTAAAGAGCATAGAGGCACATTAAAAATTTTATTCAAGGTAGGATTTTGATAAGCCATGCCTTGTTTCTCAATAGCTCTCACCTCTTCCTCTAAGGCTTTGTATGCTTGCGAGGATAGAATCTCCTCCTCCATAAGAGGTCTCTATGAAGCTATTGTAAGTAAATTATTTTTAGGCCGAGGTGGATAATTTGGCTCATCCTCCACATATACTAAGGATATTTCATGACACTGTTACTCTTATTCATCTTATTCTACTCTATGTACTAGGCACACCAAGTATTTCTAGTGCTTGGTGCTACTACATGTTCTGGGTCATACGATGAGTATGATTTTGAGCTAGGTTAGGGTGCATTTCATGATACAATGCAACACATATTTGGTTGCACTCACTATACCCACTTTAAGGAGGAAGATTAGATCGAGCTAATTTATCTTCTCTCCCTGCATGATCCTTTTGATCCAGGATATTTTGCTCTTGTATGCGTTGATCATACAAACATTACCTAATAAATCTTTGACATTGATTATCATTATTCTTCAGGTGCTCAAACTTTGCATACACATATTCCAATTGGTATTGGAAGATACACTGCCTTTGCTCTGATACTAGCCTATGAGATAGATCTATAAGATTGGTAGTGTGAGGCCTTTGGTTGTTCAACTCTGTTTGAGGAGATTTATTAGTGCAAACCCCAAAAGACTTATCCACAACACTCTTACTATTATTTGTGTAGATGATATTTACATTGTGTTGTAGTATGTTCTCCATGCCTGTTATGAGAGTGCTTTGAGCACTCTCCAGGCTCAATGGTATGCATATGGGTGCTCTCACTACATGAAATCGTAAAGCAATAATGAGTAATGGAGGGCTTAAAACCTAGTTACCCTAAAACTTGTTCTAGTCCATCAAGTTGCCTAGTATTTCAAGGCTCGTTAGGCGGTGTGCCATTGGCTCCAAGTGTGGCTAGATCTACATAAAATTTCTAGGTCCACTAGGTTTTGGTGTTTTTAGGGGTCTATGCTTTGATGTAGCCCTGTATTCCTACCCCTAACTGGGAATATTTTCTCTTTGTCTAGCATGGGATGACAGGGACCTTGATCCACCCTTAGCTCTATCTCATGAGGAGTGTATGTTACGTCCTCAGACTGGGATGTTTTGAATATAATCACTACACATTGAATTTTCACCTCTAATACTGATAAAACATCATTTGGGAGGATCTGTGGTCGAGATTCCAATGTGTTATCTTGTGTGTCTCCTAGAGCTTCAGCATCCACACTGATTATCTTTTGAGGTCGACTTCTTTGTGTGTTGACCTTGATGTGAAATATATGTTTTGTAAATTTTAGGGAGAATAAAGAAAACAAGGGTGTTTATCTCTTTTAAATATTCTTTGTGATTCCTAAACTATTTTATGATTTTTTGGTGTGTTGAATCATAAACTATCTCTCATTGTGTTTGTAAATTTGTTGATGATATACTTAGTTTAAAGTATTTAACCTATATACTCACACAAGTTGAATATGGTAGTGAAATCCATACTCAACGAGATAGCACAGGTACTACTAACCCTCACCCATCACACCATTTGTAGTGATACACCACTCTGAAGAGAAGTGTCTGATATTTTGCATGGATAGGATAGTTCATGGGTCAGCCTTGGCCATGATCAGGTCCTGATAATACAATTTCAAACAATCCAACCAAGTGGTAATAACATCTATTATTGGTCTCAATTAGTGCATTGTATGTGAGAGCCCAACATCATTGATGTTAAAATGATACGTGGTATGTGGGGTTTATTTTAACTTTGCGTAAAATAAAAGTGAATCATAGAGCATCCATAAATTTCCCTACATGGCTAAGAAATTGACATTTTAATTTTATTAGGATGTAAAATTAAATGCTATTTCGAAAGAATGCAATGTAAAGTTACATGAAAATTGGTCTTTAGATAGGCCCCAAGCATGCAAACCCTAACACCCAATCTAGACCGCTACTCCTAGCAATGACTAGTAGAAAAGCTAAAAAATATTATGAATTTTTCTTTTCCACTTTCTCTATGTTTTATATTTAATATTTATCTACTGCATTTTAGATGATAAAAAAATAGAAAAAGAAGTAAAATTACAAGGAATTCCAACCAACCTAGAATCCAAATCTGTTGAAGATTTGACTGTATGTTGTTTATAAGTTTTTATGTCGGCCGTTGTCACTCATAGTGGCTCTATTCCTAGCCACTATCTGAAAAAGTGGTTGAGATCTTCTAGCCATTTTCAATCAGAGTAGTTGCACCTGTATACAAAAAACACTCATCAAATCAGCAAAACAACATAAAATTGGGGTGTACCACCATGATCGCCACTGTAGGAGGCTATGGAGACCACACATACATTGATATTGTAACAAAAAAACATGTAATCTAAGCATACATTTGATAAAAATAAGGAAATAACAAAGGAAATCTCTATTTTATTAATCAAATGAATCTTGTTACAGATTTATCCCTCTTAGGGATACCAAAATATTTATATAATTGCTAAAATAAGTAAATAACCCCAAAATGGAAGAAGATGTGTTTCAATTGGTCTTCATATCTCCATAAAAATTCTTAAGAGATTATAAGTATGCCTTCTACTCTATTTACGAAGAGGAATTTGATGTTTTGGATGATTTGAAGCTTGAGAAGATTTGCAATCTACATACAAGAAATGACAAAGTACAATTAAAAGCATATGAGGCCTCTCATGATGAGGCTTTTGTCAAGAATATGCAAGAAGTATGGCTAATCTTGAAAGAAAGCATAAAGATACACAAATATGATCAAGAAATAGCTAAATTGATGCAAAGCATGTAGTAAAACATGGAAATCTAGTCAATCTACCATGTAATTTGCAATAGAAACATGAAATGAAGATAATATAAGAATATTATTAAAAACTAGCAAATATGACCAAAGTTAAGGCAAATCTACCTCTAAAATTGATAATGAACCATGCAAATATGTAAATTAAGACTAATCTAAGCTAGATTAACCTATTTGCATAACTAAAATGGAAATCCTATAGCTAAAAGGAAGGGAAACTAGCATCAAACCTCAACCACTATCACTCAAAGCAGCTGTTCTGCTAGCCACTGCTATCATCAGTGGCGGAGGCCTACAAGCCATTGTCAATTATAGGAGCCAAAAATTGACTACTTTGCCTCTTGATTCAAGGTCTATGGCACACAATTTCCTATCAATATTGATGGTCAAGGGTAACCTTGGTGTTCTAGAATAGATTGGTAGTGTAATTCATCGAAGCTTGCAATGGATGGTATCAGTTTTCAAGCTTGCTCCTCAAGCTCTTGAGATCTCCATTGCTTCAAATGTAGTCATGATTCTCCAAATGGATAACAAGTATGCACTCCTTAGAGGTTGCAAGTGGCTCTCCAATTCGATAGGGCTTCGCTGCATTAAACTTGAAATATCTTCTAGAATTTCTTCCCAATTTGGAAGGGGGTCTTATAGCCTCCCCAATTCCTCATCCTAGCTTCCTTGAGAAGCCAATATCAATAATTGGGAGGTTGGAGTAGTTGGGAGGAAGCATCCAGAAGCTTCCTTGTTAAAAACTACTCAAAATCAGTTGCTTTGGCCATTACAACCAATTTTTGGCTCGATCCTTAGGGCCAAGTTTTTTTTAGATCTACCCACTATAACTTAGGGTAGCTAAATTGTAGCTACTCTGAGTGCCAATGATTGGTCTAAAAATCACTTTGATCATTAGTTGCTGAGCCTGTATAGGGAAAAACTATCCCAAATGAGTGTTTAAAACCACTGCTAGCTCTTGGAAAGGTTCAAGATCATTCATATGGTCTGCAAGGATGCCCATATGAGTAGTCTCCTAAATATGACATGTTTTAGGTGTCTATAGATAGCTGAGCTAGAGCAGGTATAGTTAGCAATTTGGTTTGGAAAGCCATAGTGTTTGACATACTTTAGCTAGGAAAGATCACCATATATAGGGTATTAATATGAGGATAGGTATATTTACTAGGTGTATCTTGAGAAAGTTTAGTATAAATATTTGGAATAGGTGCCATGGTTGAGGGAGATTCTTGTGTTTATGAATTTTGGGTGGGATTCAAGTAAGAAACATATACCCTAGTAAGAGAAGAAGGTGATTTCCCAACTCTATCTAGTATATATTTTCTTGCACTACTTCCTTAAATATCTTGATAAGGTAACATGGTTGGTATTGAAAACCATTAAAGCTAAATATTATTGTATTCCTTTAATGTATTAAGATAAAGCTTACTTATTCCATGGTCTAATTTTGTATAGTCATGTATAGTGTCTCCATGAACCTTCTATTATAATCATAGATGTGCTCATGGGGATGTATCCATAGTATTCAGTTAGAAAAGGATAGAGTATCCATTCCCAATGTTTCCTAACCTCCTTATAAATGGTTCAACTATGAAATCCCAATTAGAAATAGAGATATTAAAAATGCTTTAATACCATGTAGTGTCTTTGTCTCTTAATGAGTATATCAATAAAGATACCATGATGTCTTCTTATTATATTTGATGCATATATTTGAATATTGATGGATTGTTTAAATGGTTCATAGTAGTCATTCCCATTGTCATCAAAAGTTAGTAATAATTTCATAGTAGTAATAGGTGTTGGGGAATATATGATTAGGTTTTATGACCATTGATAGGTCTATTCAATAAGTTATTACGGCCTCATTTATATTTACATTGGATAATTTTGAAGTATTTATCTTTGTGGGATAGGAACCTTGATATTAAGTGCCCCCATATACCCTTATGGTTGTTGTATGAATTAAATAATATGTTTATTTAGAGCTACATATTCATTTTGTGGAGCAACAAGTTTTTTAGAGATAAATTACTAATTAACATTTTAAACCAAAGGTTTATTGGGAGGAATTTTATTATGAGGATTAGGATTTGGGAATATATAAAAATTAGGTACCATTTTTTTATTTAGAGACCACTAGAAATGCTAGTAAAATGGTTGGTTGGGATGTGATTATAGTTGTTAATATTACATCTAATGGCTACTTAGAGAAAATAATAAGTTTTGAGGATCCCTTAGGGTCATATGGTCTCCTAATGATACTTATGTATTTGCCAATTTTGTACAGTACTTTTATTCAATTATAAGCTTGATGGAGGTTGACCCAATTAACCTTATGTTGTACCAAAATTTGGTAGATTTTGTAGGTTCTATTACATGTTGAGGTTTGGTGATCCCTTTGAAGTTTGACCCTTGAATGAATTTTGGAATATTTATTGGGATTAATGTTAGGACCCCATACTAATGTTATTATGCAATGTATCATAACATGTATGTGCCACCTTGGATGCCTAGACATATGGGCTTGTATGATGTAACCATTTCTTTATTAGAAGTTTCTAGTTCAGGTCTACACTTGCATGTGTACCCAACCCTTGAGAATTAGAATTAGGGTTAATAGGGTTCTTTATATAGACAAGGGTATATATGAAATATATTAGAGCTTTTATTCTGAGGTTGCCTCAAAGAGGCCAATGATTCTATATTGAAATTCTACTTTGATTAATAAAGTTGTTGCATTTCCATTTTGTATTGCAATATTGCTAATTTAATTCCATTAATTCTATTATTTATTGCAATATTTGTATGGATGTGCTTATTTTAATTGGAAGGTTCCTAACATGATCCTCCCAATGGTTGAGATAAGACAAATAGGAATAAAATTCTAGCTCAACCCAACTTGTGATTGGTTCATGTTGGTCTATTGGCTAGATACTTCTTGCAAGCCTTGAAATCATTAAGATACTAAAAAAGTCATGTATTAGCTTATTGATACTGATATTATTGCACTTGTTTTTATTTGAGACATTGTGGAACCACACCCAAAAAATTAGGAATTATTGACATTTGAAAAGGCTTGAGATATTTGAAACATGATAAACAAAGGGCTGGAAATCATGTGGGAATGGTGGCCTATGCATTATTGGCACTAGCTATAGTGTGATCATATACTATAATACTACCAAGGAATTCTATTTCTTCTAACCAAAGGAGTTGTGGAAGAATTTGACCTTGGCTAGTAAGATTTTTTATTGATATTTCCATGGAAAGTATAGCAATAATTATTTTAAAATATCTAATCCATATTGTTGTAGTAGGTTTCTTACCTTTTCCTTTTATTTGTATTTAAATGGGTTCACATTTTTTATATCCTTGCAATTATATCATGATTTAGATATTGTATTCATAAGAGAAAATTTATTAATAACTATCCTTGACCACTATCTAATGTACTTAAAATAAGAAAATCACTCAAAGAACAAGTTAAATAAGTGAAATTTTTTAAAACTAGAGGAAGTCAAAAAATGACTAGCTAAGTTGATGAATCACTAAAAATTCATGGACTTAAACTTTAATAGAGTTAAGTAGGAATTAATGATGTCACTATTTGTTAGTCAAAGTCAATGAATCATTGGATATATTTAACAAATCAATGAAAAATGACTTAGAAGATTGAAAGGTTCTAATGAGTGACACTAGAATAATGATGATGTAATTTGATTCAATGAGTCATAGATCATATTAGCAAATTTATAGGTTAGGAACATGTACAAATTTTACAAATTAAGGGATTGAGCAAACTTCATGTATATGACTGGCAAATTGCCAATCCATTGGCAAATATCTAGAAAACTAACTTGGAGAAATTATATTTTTATAAGTTTCTCATGGATGAGGTCTAAAAATAAATGAATATTTAGAGCAATGACATATTTATAAGATTATTTTATAATTCTGGTTAGGCATCTAGTTTGGTTTTTATTGGAGTCACTATTTGCACTCAAATTAATGAATTTTACAACTGTGTAAGTCTCAGATCCAAGTCATATCTAGGAAAATTATGTATGGATCTACTTTTTTTTATAATTTCATAAGATTCATGTTCAACAAATCCTTTTGAATATGTAATTAATTCTAGTATATTGGTGTAGATCTAAATATTAAATATAATATGACTAAAGTATGTGTCCCATTGGGAGTGAAAAAATAAGTGATTGATACAAAATATTTACTAATATTCATAGGTGCATATAATATCATATCCATAGACTTGAAAAAGGGTAGGTTAAGTCACTTTAACATTTAGGTTTAGGATGTGTCCCCACAAACCTACATAAATATAATTCAAACTAAATTGGAAAAGTAAAACCTATTAAGGCAAGGGTATGAGAGATGAAAGTAAAATGTAGAAAAGTAAATACAACTAAGACTATAGTGATGCTACTATGTGATCAATTTGGCCATTATAAAATAATTTAATAATGAAAATATGATCTTAATTCATTCATCATACAAAACAATAGGACTAACAAGAAGTTGAGAAGGAATCACAAATACCATGCATACATGCATCAAGACGCTAGACATAAGTATACAATTAAGACATAAATTACATGCATAGTTTTACATTATGTATAATAATCATAGAGTGTAGCTCTAGTATTTCTAAAATTTGCCAAAATATATTAAAATTTATCCCAAGGATTTTATTTATAAGAAGAGATTGATACTTCTTTTCACCTAAGTAAAATTATTTTACATTTATAGTTATAGATAAAAGATAATAATATCATTTTTAGGTTGTTATTTGTTCCTCCAGTCATAGTTTGACACATCACTAGTTATGGATGGATTATAACCTTGTCAACATATAAAAAATCACTATATGATGGACCATAGATTCCCAATCTTAGCCATTTTTTAGGTTTCCCTACTTTACCCATTTATTGATGTTTACAAAATTGGCATAGGATTAGGTTTCCAAGTCTTACAAAATTTTAAATACTAACTTTATTTGGTGAAGTCTTTTATCTCTCTTATGTCACATATTCTATTTGGCTACAAATAAAAAACTTTGGATAAAATTTAGTACCTTATACTATATTTTTGGTGACGTACAGGGATGTCAAGGCTAATTGATGGTGAATATGAGATTAACCTCAATCCATGGAGATATGATGTCAATAATACCAATAAAAGTTTCAAGGTGAAAATATGCCACTTTTCTTCATATATATGACAACTTATATAGAGAATTATATACCTTGTTAGAAAGGATCTTAACATTGTTCAATTAGGCCATATCTAAAACTTACCCCTTCTAATAATGATTACCCTCTTAACATTGTTAGAAGAGATCTTAATACCATTTATCCTTAGTATTAGGAATAAATATTAACCCTTGTAATAATTATTACACGAGTAAAATAACATTTGGGGTATTGGTTTTTGTATATATTTTGGAAGCCTTATCTACCTATATAATTAGTTTCTTATGTTGTTTGATTATACTAGCATACTGATCTTCAGGTATAATGTCATATTGATCTAAGAGAGGTTTGGAAATCCTCCCTAGAATAGTTGAGGGATGTATTCCTTTAGGTTCCTCATAAATTTATTAAGACTTTCATGGGAAGATTCACAAGTGTCCAAGATCTATTACTTGAGGGGAATATCCATCAACCATATGTGCACCATTTATTTCAACCATAAACCTAATTTTTGAAGTTGTTGTTTGGATATATTTTAAGTTTATCCTATGAACTACGTGTGGGTGGTCCTAGAGACTAGCTTAGATTGAATTTTATTAATGGTAGCTTGGGATTTTGATAGCAATATTTATCAGTCTTAAATGTGCTATAAATATAGTTTTTCTTGATTCACTTCTTATAGGGTGTGGTTCTATATATATTTTATAATGTCTATGGTGAAGAATTTAGTTTTCATAGACTTAATATCTACTCTTATGTTTTTGTTTTTTTGTTTGAGATAATATATTCCATTATATTTCTACTTTAGTTTCTTATCCATACTCTGTTTTTATATCTCTACTTCTCTTTCTAGATTAGGCTTATCTTATAATTGTTGTTGTTGTTGTTTCTTCATGTACTACCTAAAATCATCATATTTTTAACTTAGGGATGCTAACTCTTCCTATATATTCATGATGATTTCCTTCCTCAAACAAGTTTCTAACTTTGACTAATCTAATGCCACAACCAAATCCTTATTCTACCTTCTATATATTTGGTTTTCATTGACCAACCTTAAATAGTTCAACTGTATGGGCAACTTAACCTATTTGGAGAACTACATTAAGCCTACATGTCCTACCTATTATAGATCTAGGAACATAATTCGGTAATGTAGTTTGAACTTATTATGACAAGACAACTTGGTTCCAATAGATGAGTCCCAATAAATATCATCCTTCTTCCATTTTTAGCTATCAAGGTTTTGATGGTAAAACACCCTTCCATGGTCATAAAATTTCTTCCTTATATCTAAGCAATGGATTCTTTATTTCTTAATATACATTCTGTAGCACCCTAAAATTGGCGCAGTGAAATTCTAGTAATTACATTCACTCCAGTAAATAATTTAAATTGAAATTTTAACCTCCCAAACCGCCCATTAACCATCGGGTAATCTGTTTCCCCCTTTTTTGCATCATTTTTAGAGGTTGTTTTGACCGTTTGATGATATCTTCGTCGATCAGACGATATCACCCCAGATCTGATGATTTCGTCTGGGCTAGGACGTCCAGACGATCTTGTCGCAAAACTAATTTTGCACAATTAGCTTCTATTCCAACGGGTCTCTAATACAAGCAGAAGTGTGTCTCGTGCTCGTTAGGGACCCTCCCCTATTGGAGATCTCCCAAATAGGGATGATCTCCAACCTCCTAACTACTCCCCTAAGCCTATTTAATCCTTAGGACCTTCCCTTCCCAACCCTTGGCTGAATTTCTCTCGGAACTTGATTTTGCGTGCATTAGAATACCTAGAGTATCATTTTGCCTTTGTTATTTTGAAGTTTTATTGCAGGGACCTCATTGATTTTCAGCCAGAGCAAGCTCAGATCGTCGTAGACGATCTCGTTCAAATTTCAAATGATCCTGTTGCAATTCGAGACGATTTCATTACTTCCAGACGATTTTGACTGCAATCTGCATTGGGGGCAATCAGTGCCCAGAGTTTGCGCTTTCTCTTATTCCTTTTGCTATTTTATTCTACATTTTAGTTAGTTTTATCCTTATTTCTTACTATTTTGCATTTGGAGTTCACCCATTTAGCTTAGATTGCATGATAAGATCATAATTTCTCATTAGAATATCATAATTTGTTTGAATTTCTATTCATAACTGTTGTTTAGTATTCATATTATCATTTTGTGTTGTTTCCATCTGTCATCACAGTGGTATTCTTTGTATTTGGCATCTATTTTTCTGTTTGCAGGTCTTTGACGAATTCGTCTGATGAATTCTTCAGATCTCAAACGATCTTGTCAGATCTCAGACGATTCTGTCGAATTCCAGACGATCCTGACTGCTTCAAACATCAGAATCTCCATCAGACATCTGGATCAGGTATTCTTCCTTAATTTCTCTATTTTTTTGTCTTAAATTTGTTCTCTGTATTCATTAAATCTGCACTTTCATATAGATTAATTTAGATTCATTTGGCCAAACCTAGGATATGAATGCTTAAGGCTAAAAATAAACACATGAAAACACATTCCAAACCTAGGCATGGAAACTGCCATTAAATGTTTCCTGGTGAACCCACCATCCATCGAAAAATCATCAAAATACACCTCCCTTGAGAGGCGGGACCTTTGCAAGTCCTCTCAGTCCGAGGTACCGTGACATCCTTTTCCCATCCCCCTTCCGGGAACGGATCCTATAGCCTGAAGGTAAGGGTGCGAAAAATTTGGAGCGATACATTTTGGTGAACCCGACGTGAATGCATCATAACCTTTTGAAAACAAAAACAAAAGAAAAAAAAAAAATAGAACAACTAAAACATAGATGCATTTTAAAATCATTTAATTTTAATATCATGTTTAGATGGTAGCTCCTAAGAAAATATTAGCAGTTACTATAAATGTAGAAAACCAATTGGCAGCCATAGAAGTCAATTCCAGTACTTAGTGTGCTCCAAACAGATAGAAATAAATTCTTGTGGAACGAACTTGATAGGAGACTTAGTGTCATCTCATCTAGGTCAACACAACTTAAGCAAATCAAGAGGCTAGTCCTAGATAGAATCCTGGATCCTCATCAACTTGTCTTTTATCATGAACTTCAGAGAGCCTGCCATAGATGGTTAGCTTATAGGAGAGCTCTTGTATCTTCAAAATTGTTCACCTTCGAGGAATACCTCGAGAACGCAGCCATTGTACACCGAGTTCCTAGGTCTTGTAGAAGACCAAGAGGTTGTTCTTACGAGATAGGGAAATATGGAATAGAGTTCCTCGAGCTGTGTTATATCGAGAGTATTGCCACGAGCTTTACTTTTATCAACCAAAGATCCGAGACAGATAATATCACTATAGCTCTTTTCATTAAATTTTTAAAAGAAAACTTTCAATTTGAAGAAGAACACTTCATGACTCCTGAAGAATTAGAGCCCATTAATGATATTTATAAATTGTTTATAGAAAACTAGATTGTTATTTTCAGTCTTATTTCTTGCATTTATTGTATTGTTTGTCATTTTTACAACATTATTTCAAAAAAAAAAAACTAAAAACATAGAAAAAACTTAAACATTTCATTTCAAATATTGTAGTAGGTATATAGTAAATATATACCTCTTAATCTTGTTGCATATATATATATATATATATATATATATATATATATATATATATATATATATATATATATTTGCTTAAATCAAAATTAAAGCACCATGACTAAACTTAGGAATGGTAAAGAAACTGTAGGAGAAGAAGAAGATTGGTTACAAGATACAACTAGAGACCCAAATGTCCTTCCTGGAGATCCAATTCCGGAAGGAAAAACTCTAGATCAATCAAAACATGACCTAGGTGAAGACAATGAACAAGAAGGAAGTGTTAAAGAGGATGGATCCTCATCCCCTAGACTAGCTCCAGATGGAACTATTGCTTTTGACAACATAGATCATTTCAAGAAATTTCTTGATGATAACATTGACGCCCTTAATGTGGCAGTTCGTATGGATAAAGGGCAAATTAGTAACACTCAAGCAGCCATGGAATATATGTATGATGTGTGCACTAATCCCTTGTCTTTCATTGACCAAGAAAGTGACAAGGTCAGGCCATCCAATACGAGACATGGTCACTATGATTCAAAACATGTCAAAGCAACAGGTTATCCAACCTCCTAAGGAACCTATTATTCAACCTAAAATCATTCCCACACAAAAGAAACCTTCCTTCACTACTTTATTCTGCCAAACTATTGAGCAGTATGCTTCAAGTAAACAAAAACCTAAAACGAAACCAAATACCAATTTTCAACAATCTGGAATACATCATAATACAACTTCAAAATTCCTTCATAACACTTTTCCTACCAATAATTTACACAATAGTAACATTGCATCTAATCTTCATGTCCCTCCATCATATGCTCACAAAACCCATGTCAATGCCCTACCAAACCAATATGGGGGGCAAACTAGTAATCTGGAAACCATGGTGAAATAGTTAGCTTCACATATGGACCAGATAGATCCCTACCGTCCCTCATACAATTATCGAGAGATCTGTAGTCAACCTTTGGATCCCATAGTTGTAGCTCAACCGTACCCTAAGCATTTTCCCATGCCCATATTGCCTATATATAAAGGAACCGAAGATCCCATAGAGCATCTTCGCATGTTTAGGATAGCATGTCATGATATATCACATGATGACTTGCTATTACTAAAAATGTTTTCAAAAATTTTAGGTGGAATGGCATTAGAGTGGTACTATCAATTGCCCACTCATTCCTTGAGAAACTTTGAAGAAACAGCTGAATCATTTGTCCATCAATTTAGTGCCTACATCGAGAGGCATGTAACCATTAAAGATTTATACAACTTAAAACAAGACAAGGATGAATGTTTTGCCGATTTCTTAGCTAGATGGAGGCAATTGACAAGAAAACTGCACTTTGTGCTACCTTATAGGGAAATTTTGGACATTTTTATCAATAATTTACAAGAACAAATATATTATGAGCTATCAACTGCTACTTTAACTACCTTCGATCAAGCTATAGATTTAGCTCGAAGAGTAGAAGATGCCCTCATTAGGAGAGGCCAACTTAGGAAGAAGGATGATGATAAAACATCTAGAAATCAATATAAAAACAAACAAGTTGTCGGTGATGGAGTCACTGACAGTAGAAATGTTGCTAATATCAATGCAACGAAGACAACAAAAAAAATTATATTGAAACCTCCTGATAATCCTCCTCGAGAATTTACTAGATTAAACCAACCCTTATCAACTATTTTACCTCAATTACTCGAAAGAGGTTTGATCCAATTACCAGCTATCCGGGAACCTGATCCAACTATACCCGGATACAGAACTGACTTACACTGTGATTTCCATAGAGGACCTGGACACTCTACCAATGCTTGTAAAAGGTTGAAACATAAAATACAAGATTTTATTGATAATAATGAAATGGAAGTGCAAGCCTTCCAACCTAAACAAAACCCTCCTAATAATACTCAAAAGACCGTTCCCCAAAATCAAAATCAAAATGCTAATCAAACATTAGACATATTTCAACACCCTTTACCAAGACATGGTAAAGAGCTAGCCAATCAAATCGAACATCATAACGTTCCCCCTCCTACCCGATATGTAGGAACCATTAGCGAACAATTACCTGTTCAGGATCCTCAAATATTTGACACGACCTTATCCCTGGTTACGACCAGGCCCTTACATAATTTTTCAAACTTCTGATTCTAGTGATGTAGAATCAGATAGTGAAAGTGAACTAGACATTACTTCAAACCAATCGAATAGTTCTAAAAATGAATCATATCCTATTCAACCCATCACAGATGCTATGGTTCTAGAAGAACCATTTCCTCGAAGAGTTACTACTTGACCCTCTTCTAATCAATTCCTCTCAAATGAACAAGCCATAAATGCTAGACCGAGACCAGTTCAATGTCTTCAATATAACATCGTAGGTACCATTGGAGTCGTTACCCGACAACAAGCTCAAAATTCCCAACAAGAATCAAATCAGAACAATGGATCGACTCCATTCATTTTGAAAAATCCCAATAAAGGGAATCATGCTCCTAATTTTCAACCTAAACCCCCTTACAATATTAATGAGCAATTGTCCAATACTACAGCCAGAATTTCCCTTTTGGATCTATTAAGATCTTCTCCCACCCATAGGGATGAGTTGATGCTTACATTAAGCCAAATGATGGTACCTCAAAACATCCAACCTGAAGCTATGGCCAATACTATCATCACTCGAGAGGTTGATTGTATTGACTTCCAGGATAAAGATATACCACAACACAGTTTACATAAGGACAATCCCTTATACATTACTGCTCTAATTGGAGATGTAGCTCATCAAACGAGTCTTGATTGATAATGGCTCATCTCTAAACATTTGCACTTTTGACTTCTACCAATGATTTGGCTTTAGAAGTGATGAAATGAAGAAAAATGATATGATTATCAAAGCTTTCAATGACAAAACACAAGAAACATGTGGAGTTATTACCCTCCCATTGCAAGTTGGTCCTAGAAACCTAGAAACAACCATGTTTATTGTACATTGCCCAGCATCGTACAATATACTTTTGGGTCGCCCTTGGATCAACGCAATGCGGGCTGTCCCATCAACTTTACACCAATGTGTTAAGTTTGAATTTAAAAATCAGTTGGTCACTATCCATGGTGACCCTAGACCCTTTGATATGTGTGCTTTGGCAAAACCTGTTGGAGTGCAATTTTGCCCTACTCTGTCAGCCACACATCCTAGTTCTTATTTTTCATCTAAACATGTGAAACACACACCCATAATTTCACCTACTTCCCCTCCATTAATTTCATCCTCCGATATAAATCAACAATTTGCTAAACAAATCACTTTAGAACCTCAAAAATATCTTAAATATATAACCAATCCTTCATGTTCTCTTCCTTTAATTTCAAAACCTATAAACACATCAATCATACCTTCCACATCTCAAGATATAGGAAATGATCCTTCTACATATTATGCCCTTTCTGATGAACTTTTACCAGATTTATCCACAACATTAATATAAAAAAAAACAAATGCTTTCATGCAAGATTCAATTCTTTTAAATAACTTATTGCCATCTCCTCGTACTTTGGGCCTCCCACAACCTATGGGAAGCACTTACCAAGTCGGGAGTTGCGCCTTCATTTATAAAGGATATGACTGGGGAAGAATCCCCCGAAATATCAAAACTCATCATGAGGGATACACTCGGTGTTATTTTACCAATGAATATATTAAAGCTAAACCCATGATGCTTAAAATGGGATATAAAGGGAAAGGCTTGGGACCTTTCCAAAATGGCATGAAAGAACCTTTTGAGGTAGAACCGTGGCCTGGCCGCTGTGGTGTGGGCCTATTTCCTAGTAAGGTTCAACCCTTTCCTGTTGATTATGATGATCATCTCATATGTTATCAAGATTTTTTGGATAGGTGTGATGATTTGTCTCTTAAAAATAAGTCATTTTCATGTAACATGCTATCCATAGCTTATCCTGAAATGATTGCTGGCTCCGATGAAGAGTTGGAAGGAGATATCTTCCATGATGTCTCTGTTGAAGAGATGTTACACAATGGATTTTATTTTGATGGTTCTATACCAACTATAGCCCAACTTGAGGCCACTAATCCTCAAGATGAATTATCCAAATTAACCTTACAAGAATTACAATAATTGGGCGTTTCACCCGCCCCACCTAACTTTGAAAGAGACCTACACATGGAGGTAGAAAACGTCATTAAAATTAATATTGGAACTGAGGATAATCCTCACATAATCAATATTGGATTAGAATTAAGTCAAGAAAAACAAGAACAATACATTGCATTCCTTAAAGAGTATGAAGATGTTTTCTCTTGGACATATGAAGATATGCCAGGTCTAGACCCTTCTGTAGTCATGCATCATCTAGTGGTCCATTCGGATGCTAAACCTGTTAAACAAAAACTTAGAAAAATGCATCCCAAAGTGGCTCTGCTAGTCAAAGGGGAGTTAGAAAAACTCTTGAATGTTGTCTTTATACAAGCTATTGATTATGCTGAATGGATCTCAAACGTAGTTCCAGTCACCAAGAAAGAAGCTACCAAAGTTAGGGTTTGCATAGATTTTAGAGATATTAACGCTACATGCCCTAAATATGACTTTCCTCTTCCAAACATGGATCAAATCATTGACTTTACTGCCAGAAGTGGGATGATGTCCTTAATGGATGGATTCTTCAGTTATAATCAGATCAGGATAGCTCCTGAAGATCAGGCTAAAACAGCCTTTATTACCCCCTGGGGTACCTTTTGCTGGAAAGTGATGCCATTTGGATTAAAGAATGCAGGTGCAACTTATCAACGAGCTATGACCTATATTTTTCATGATATGATGCATGATATCCTACACGATTATGTAGATGATATTATAGTTCGCTCTATTATTGAAGATAATCATTTAGATGATTTGAGAAAAGTTTTTAATCGATTACGAGAATATCTTATTCGATTAAATCCAACAAAATGTATATTCGGAGTTAAGTCCGGCAAACTATTAGGGGTTTTAGTTTCTTTCCGTGGTATTGAAATCGACCCTCTCAAGATTGCGACCATCACTGATATGCCCACACCTACTAATATATCTGAATTATGAAGTTTACAAGGTAAGCTTCAAGCTATCCGTCGCTTCATCGATAAGCTGGCGGACAAAACCGGTCCCTTTCTTAAACTCCTTAAGAAGGATGTCCCTTTTAATTGGGACACCAAATGTAGAGAAGCTTTTGAACTTCTCAAACAATACCTCCTTAATCCACCTGTGCTTTCATCGCCTAAACCTAATCGCCCATTCCTCCTATATATTTTAGCTTCAGATTCTGCCTTAGGATCTATGTTAGCTCAACTTGACGATGAAAAGAGAGAACGTGCTAATTATTATATTAGTCGAACCTTCATCAGTTATGAAACCTGCTATACAACATTAGAAAAACTATGTCTAGCAGTCATCTTTGCTACGCAAAAATTATGACATTATATGCTTAGTCAAAAAACTTATGTCATTGCTAAATACGACCCCTTAAGGTATCTCATGAGTCGAGCTTATTTATCGGGTCGCACAGCCAAGTGGGTTCTTGCTCTAAGCGATTTTGATCTCACATTCATAGGATAGAAGTCTGTTAAGGGTCAAATCATAGTAGATCAATTAGCTGTTGCACCCTTAGAGTCTACCCATCCCCTCATCATCAAGTTTTTGGATGAATGCCTTCAATCAGAGGCAGACCATATTGAACAATGGTCCTTATACTTTGATGGAGCCCGATGCATGAGTGGGGCTGGTGTGGGAATTATTTTAATATCCCTACAAAAACATCTTATTCCTCTGTCCTTCAAATTGACATTTGCTTGCACCAACAATACTGCTGAGTATGAAGCTCTAATCCTTGGATTACGAGCTGCCTTGGTGCTAAAAAATAAACACCTTTTAGTTTATGGTGATTCTAAACTGGTTATAAACCAAATTAATGAAGTTTATCAGACCAGATATGATAAACTGCATCCATATAAGGCCTATGTTTTACAATTAATGTCTCTATTTGATCAAGTTACCTTGGAAGCTATTCCTCGAACTAGCAACCGTGCAGTGATGCTATGGTCTGCATCATGCATCTCTCCTGCCCTTGGAGTTAGATGACGAATATGCCACTATCATTATTCGTCGACTCCAGGAACACTTCAAATAAGTCATGCTTAGAACCTTTGGATGTGTTTCTAATCAATGAAACTACTCCTGAACCTTGGTATACGGACATATTTGATTTTCTCCAAAATGGGACTTTCCCTGCCAATTCTACTAGCAACCAGCGTCGGTTATTACGTAGACGAGCAAGTCGATTTGTAATAATTGGCAATACTTTATATAGGATATCTTTTGAAGGTATCCTATTAAGATGTTTAAACTTAGAAGAGTCTAAATTAGCCTTGAGTGAAGCCCATGAGGGATCTTGTGGAGGACACTTTAGTGGTAGCGTCATTGCTAAAATGCTCCTTCGGATAGGATACTTTTGGCCTACCATGGAAACGGATGCACACGAGTATGTGCGCCATTGCGACAAGTGTCAAAAACATGTGGACCTTGTCCATGCGCCTACACAAGAACTGCAGGCTATTTCATCTCCTTGGCCCTTTTCCAAATGGGGTTTAGACATTATTAGCAAAATCAATCTTGTGTCATCTGATGGACACAAGTTCATCATAACCGCCACTGAGTATTTCATGAAATGGGTCAAAGCTATGGCTTTAGCTTCCTACACTGGCACAAAAGTCTCTAAATTTATTTTTAATCAAATCATTTGTAGGTTCGAAATTCCTGCAAATCTCATTTCTGACAATGAAACTTGTTTCAAAAATAAAGATGTTAAAAAATTATGCCAAAAATATAAGATTCAACATCGCTGGTCCACTCCCTATTATCCTCAGGGTAATGGTCAAGGTAGCATCTAACAAAACCTTAATCAAAATTCTCAAAATATTGGTCAATAAAACTTGCCGTGACTGGCACATTCAATTATATCCAGCCTTGTGGGCCTATCGAACTAGTGTTCGAACCCCCACTGGAACTTCACCATTTGTTTTGGTTTACAGTGCTAAAGTAGTTTTTCCCTTTGAATTAGAAGTTCCTTCTTTGGCTCTGCTACTTCAAGATACTAAATTAGGAGATGAATATCATGCTGGGAGACTTAGTCAGCTGGAACTCCTAGATGAAAAACACATCAATGCTTTGGAGCATCTCCGTGCATACCAAAACAAGCTTAAAAGATCATATGCCAAAAAATTTTGCCATCGATCCTTTGAGATCGGCGACCTTGTTTTAAAAGAAAACCAAAAAAATACAAATGCAACTAAGGACATTAAAGGTTAATTTGAGCCCAACTGGCTTGGACCATACATTATTACTGCTAAATTTGAATCAGGAGCATACAAATTGTCTACCTTAGATGGCAAAGAACTTAAAGAACCCATGAATATTTTGCATCTTAAACGTTACTATGCATAAATTTGGTCATTTCATCCTTGTATATATCACTATCTTGTATTTCTTTCAAATTTATCAATTCAAAAACATCAAAAACATTCATAATCATCAAAAATCTTCAAAACTATTTGTTGCATTTATTTATGGCACTTGTTAAAAAAAAATTTCAAAAACAAAAATAAAACCAAAAAAAAAAAAAAAACAAAATAATGATAAAAATATAAAAACAGCAATATGCTTGACTCTTTCGAAACCAAAACAATATACAGAAGAAAGAAAGAGTCAGTATTCTCAAAACTTCTCAAAAAGTATTTATATATTTTTTCTTACAAATGTTGCAATTATATGTTTCAAATTATTTTTGATAAATTAGCATTTATTTGGAATCCCTCACTTGCACACTCACAAAAATAAATATCTTGATTTTATCTGGCATGATTACTAATCTCTCTTATATCAAAGTTCACAAAATTCAATTAAATAAAGTTTGAGCATAGAGAATTGATCTTGTTATTTACTTAAACCAAGCACATCTTTTCACAATAAAATGATTATATTTGTAATTTCCATGTTTTTCTACATAGTAGAAGTGATTTCTTGAGCGAAAAGTTTCCCCTGCTATCCTATCATGCACATGGTCTAGAATCTTTGAGAATTGGCAAAAGGACAAGCTCACCCCTACCCAAAATAAAAATCCCTTGCTCTACAGCTAATCTGAGCAAGTATCCCTAGCAAAGAAAAAGAAAAGAAAAGTTCAAGAAAAAAGAGAAAAGAAAAATGTTATTTTATATCATTACAACAATATTTCAAGCACTATCTCAAAAATCAAGCAAAAGTACAAAAAGAAAAGCAAAAATAAAAAGAAAGGAAAAGAAAAGAAAATCTCAAGAAAGTAGAAAGCAAGAAAGCAATAAAATCCCTTTCCCTACCCTTTGAAAAGAAAAGAAGGGTTGATGAGCTTGAATCCCTGAAATTCTCAATTATTCGAAAACTGTGAGGTAAGCCCCATAACAAGTGGTTTGTGCCCAACTCCGCTTGGCCTTGGGTAACTCCTAGCGTGGTGATATGTCTGTCACATTATCGACCTTCTTTTGTACAGACCTATGTCTGCTTATGGATTAGCTAGATCTTGATAATCCGACCTACATAGTAGTCTAGTATGGTTATATGCATCTACATCATGGTTAATGAACACTTATTTGGTTTCTTCAAATCACTTGTATCATATTATCTTGCTCAAAACTGGTAAATGCACAAAGCAATTGCACACACATTTGTATTTGAGAGATTTTGTGTATCATTATGATAAATCAATATCGGAAATGAATTCACATATGCACATGGGATTCCTTATAAATCTAACTTTTGTCTTCAAAATACTTTGAAATATTCTTTTTTGCAACTTGTTTGGAATAATTCAAGTACAGTTGTTTAGCATAAAGATAACTATATAATAGAAAAATCAAAATTTTCTTTCAAAAATATACAATCAAAACATATATATCTGGTTGACTTTCATGATGATGGTATAATTCCAAAACCAAAAGTGGAATTTTATGCCTAGCGCAAGTCCTCATCTTCATATTTTTTGTTTATTAAAAGTCAATCATGCAATAAAACTATCTATTTTTTATTTTCGCGATGATGGTATAAGTCTATACCTACATATTCTATGCTTAGCGCAAATCATTGCAACAATGTTATTCCCCCTTTATTTAAAAATCATGAAAACCATATGACTTAAATCATTACGTTACACAAATTATGCTTTTAAAAAGCAAACACATTTTCATTAATTCATGTCATTATGTTAACCTTCAAATTTTGCAAAGATGGTATAATTCCTAAAGAATTATCCAAAAAATTTATCACACTTAGGAATTTATGCCTAGCAAAAATCATTATTTCATGCATACTATTTTTATGAAAAATCTGAAAGCAAACCATCATCATCATCATTTGCACCATTGCACCAAAGTCTTAAGACAGTCTCTTAAGCACTCTTTTACTTTTAACAATATTTCTATAATTGGGATTAGCTTGACGACTGAGTGAGTAGCAACTCCATGAAATGGTCTATAATAGCGACAATGTCCTTTGAAATTATTGTTAGAAGTCTCTTTTTATTTCTTTTACCACATCACATTACAAACAATCCATTTGTTACATTAGATTATTTCATTTAAAATATTATCGCATGACATCAAAATTATAAATTTTCAAAACGACATAATTTCATGAATCCTCAATCCAATTATCAAATCAAATCAATCA
The DNA here is from genome assembly GCA_028583015.1 of Wollemia nobilis. Taxonomy (NCBI): domain Eukaryota; kingdom Viridiplantae; phylum Streptophyta; class Pinopsida; order Araucariales; family Araucariaceae; genus Wollemia; species Wollemia nobilis. Next base: position 12,392,200 of record JAQPPZ010016881.1, read on the forward strand.
AACATAAAAGCATCATAAACATACACATAACACAAGTCATATGATCAAAACTATATCATCTCATATATATATCAACCGCATATATACATCATCAAAAATGGATCAGTATGCCACAATCTGTACCTCGACATACTCAATCCTCTATCAAAAATAATAAACCTACATATCAATCTGTACAGTGTAATGTCGTCCTCTAGCCTCGAGATCCCCTCGAGCTCTCAGCCTCCTCTCCTCCCCCGCCCTGAGGTGGACAAGGTGGCCCCATCACAGTCTGTGTAGTACTATGAGTCCTAGTCCTCAATCGGGACGAAGTCCTAGACGACCCAATCCTGATCGGCTCTATGATGTTGGCTGGCAGGGGTAGTCTATCCTCCTCTGGCACCAGTTGATAGTACAAAGTCTGGTAGAAAGTAATTTGGGCAATAGCACATGTCAGCTCCCCAATGCTCGCCCCTCCGCCCCATGCCCTGAGGCGTGCAATATCGTCTTTGAGCTGTGTAGACTCAGCTCGATGGCATGCAACCTCATCCTGTAGAGCCTGCACCTGTGCCTGGAGACGGATATTCTTCGTTCGAAGAGTAGCCATCTCGCTACTCTCTCTTGTGTCAACACCCTTGCCCTTATCGGGTGATGGTGGCCTCTCTCTCTATGGAGAAGGGGGTCTCACCTCCCTCCTCTCCCTCTATCGCGTCCTCTCCTATGCCTGTGGCCTCCTTAGCTCTCTCTCACCGTGACCCTGGGCTGCCTCCATAGCCGTCTGATGCCGCCTCCCTATCCGATGCACGACTGCATGTATCAGACCCTGAGCCCTCATCATCCAAGGAGGGCGGATGCCTACATACCAGGCATCGTAGCCATCTACGACCCCTGCGTCATCCCCATCCACTAGCTGAATGGGGGCATCATCTATGTCTTGACTCCAGAAGCGCTGCATGTCTGGAGCCCCACTCACTATGGTGTTATCCCGGATAGTCCAAGAAAACTTGTAATCCTTGAGAGATGGGATCCCCTGCTACAGACCAAACTATCACAAAACTCGGTCATAGCGGTGGAGCTCCACCTCTCCCCTCTCCATCCATAGCCAACACACTCGCCTAATGCGAGCCAACTCCTATCCATCCTCGGCCCACCCTGGATGCTCCCTCCATGGCCTCCAGGTAATATGGTCTGGGACTAGGTCATCTAGCAGTCTCTGGGACATAGGAAGGTCGATCCGCCACCGTGACCTACTTTGGAGCCACCAGTAAAAAACTCGGGGCCTCTCCCCGTCAATCCATGTTAGAGGAAGCCCTATCGGACTCCGCACTGCAATGTGCTCCTAGCACCAAACCTGTAGGAGTGATGTCATCACCAAACATTGGCCGCCCTTGTACACGACCCCATGTAGGATCCTGTACAACTAACATAGTACAAAGCTACCCCAAGAGAATCTATACCCATGGTCCCGCATATCACAGATCACATATGCCAGCATCCATGGTACCCTGCATCTGCTCTAGTGGCATAGCAGAAGTCCACCAACTACTCCAGCTAGAACCCGTGTGAGTCTAGATGCCCCAGGCATATGATGTAGTGCCTCGATGTTAAATTCGCCCTTCTCCAGGGCGAAGCTCGGGTCACCACACAATCGTCCCATAGCATGGCCCTGATTGGCCGTAGGAGTAATCAATTGTCCTTGTATGGGGATTCTCAAAATCCTCCATACATCCTCTAGAGTGGGATTCATCTCCCCTGTCGAAATCCAAAAACATGACGAACCCGGATACCATCTCTCTGCTAGGGTTGTCAGTAGCCCCATATCTATAGACACTTATGGCATCTCTGCCACATGCTGCAAGCTGGCCTATGCCAGCTGATCCCGCTATGCCTATGTAAGAGCGGCCAAGTCATCTCTCAAACATCCATACTTCCATTCCCTACTTTTTAGTAAACCTCTCTGCAACATAAACAACAAACAATCATTAATAAACAATTCAAGTATTTAAAAATGCAAGTAAAATAAGTTCAATTTAATCAAATGATGATATCGTCCATAATTGGACGATATCGTCCCAAATTTGAGCATAATCGTCTCCGATTTCACAAGCCGAAATCGTCCCTAATTTGACGAAATCATCCCCCTTTCGCGGATTTCGCCCTCGGACGAAATTGGCGAAATTGAGACGATTTCATCCCGACGACATCGACGGCCCAAAAACAACCGCGATGCTCAAAATTCATCTAAAATTTACCTAAAAAGCATGTAAAATTAAATTAAAGCATTCTAAACTAAGTTTAGACTCTTACCCGTAGACCGCGTCGGACCTCTGTTGATCTGTGCGTCGTCTCCACCATTTTTTTGCTTCAGAGCTCTAAAACCAGTAAAAATGAACAGTAAAAATGAATTAGGGTTTTACCCTATTTTTCTTAATTTTATTCAAAAATAATTTTGCTTTTTCACATTTTTACCTCAAATGTTCGATTTGGGTAAAAACACGGAGGGGGCACCATAGTAAGCTGTTGTACGATTGGACCAAGAATCGTCACCTAAAAATGGGAATAATTTCTTTGCTTTCTCGTAGATCAAGAAGAACTCATCTTTAACGCATTTTATTTAGAAAATTCACTAAAAAGGGGGCAAAATGTAGCACCCTAAAATTGGCGTAGTGAAATTCTAGTAATTACATTCACTCCAGTAAATAATTTAAATTCAAATTTTAACCTCCCAAACCACCCGTTAACCGTCGAGTAATCTGTTTCCCCCTTTTCCATGCCATTTTTAGAGGTTGTTTTGACCGTTTGACGATATCGTCGTCGATCAGACGATATCACCCCAGATATGACGATTTTGTCTGGGCTAGGACGTCCAAACGATCTTGTCGCAAAACTAATTTTGCACAATTAGCTTATGTTCCAACGGGTCTCTAATCCGGGCAGAAGCATGTCTGCGCCATTAGGGACCCTCCCCCGTTGGAGATCTCCCAAATAGGGATGATCTCCAACCTCCTAACTACTCCCCTAAGCCTATTTAATCCTTAGGACTTTCCCTTCCCAACCCCTGGCTGAATTTATTTGTAACTTGATTTTGCGTGCATTAGAATACCTAGAGTATCATTTTGCCTTTGTTATTTTGAAGTTTTCTTGTAGGGACCTCATTGATTTTTAGTCGGAGCAAGCTCAGATCGTCGTAGACGATCTCGTTCAAATCTCGGACGATCCTGTCGCAATTCGAGACGATTTCATTACTTCCAGATGATTTTGACTGCAATCTGCATTAGGGGCAATCAGTGCCCAGAGTTTGTGCTTTCTCTTATTCTTTTTGTTGTTTTATTCTACATTTTAGTTAGTTTTATCCTTATTTCTTACTATTTTGCATTTGGAGTTCACCCATTTAGCTTAGATTGCATGATAAGATCATAATTTCTCATTAGAATATCATAATTTGTTTGAATTTCTATTTATAACTGTTGTTTAGTATTCATATTGTCATTTTGTGTTGTTTCCCTCTGTCATCACAGTGGTATTCTTTGTATTTGGCATCTGTTTTTCTATTTGCAGGTCTCTGACGAATTTTTTTGACGAATTCGTCAGATCTCAGACGATCTTGTCAGATCTCAGACGATTCTGTCGAATTCCAGATGATCCTGACTGCTTCAAACATTAGAATCTCCATCAGACATCTGGATCAGGTATTCTTCCTTAATTTCTCTATTTTTTTTTCTTAAATTTGTTCTCTGTATTCATTAAATCTGCACTTTCATATAGATTCATTTAGATTCATTTGGCCAAACCTAGGATATGAATGCTTAAGGCTAAAAATGAACACATGAAAACACATTCCAAACCTAGGCGTGGAAACTACCATTAAATGTTTCCTGGTGAACCCACCATCCATAAAAAAATCATCAAAATACACCTCCCTTGAGAGGCGGGACCTTCGCAAGTCCTCTCAGTCCGAGGTACCATGACATCCTTTTCCCATCCCCCTTTCGGGCACGGATCCTATAGCCTGAAGGTAAGGGTGCGAAAAATTTGGAGCGATACACGTTCATCTACCATATTCATGCTTATAAATTTTGGTGATAGGATCATCTAAAGTGTTAGGTGGGTTAAGTTTTATGCCAAATCAACCTAGGTGTTAATACTTATAATTTCATGATTTGAACTAGGGCCACTCGGAGCTAGGTATCTAGGTATATATACTTTTCTACACTTTAGTTTTATTTCTTGCACCCTTAATTTCATAGATATTAATTTTTTCATTTAGTTTAGATCAAGTTAGTGTATGTTAGTAGGGAGTCAACTCTGAAGAACACAAGCTTATACTGATAGGTGGGGTGAAAAATATAAGATAAACCTTTTACTTTTCTTTCCAAATATTATCAATTGCAATAACTTTCCAAAGTAATATTATCCAATATCATCAATTGCAATAATGAGACAATGCACAAATCATCACACACATGAGAGACACAGATTTAACATGGTTCACCCAATGTGGGCTACGTCCATGGAGAAAATATTTCTTATAAATTTTCTCAACCAATATCTTGGTAACCAATTCCCTATTACAATGTTTATGGGCACCAACCCAAAGGAGACACCAATTCCCTATGCTCAAGTTTTTGGACCTCTATCCATAGGAGACCTCAATCTCCTTAGCTCAAATCTTCTCTATGCCTTCTCACAAGGCTTGATCAACTCTACTCAAAACCTTGCTCAAAATTATTCTCAACTTTGCTCAAATCTACACCAATCCTACTCACAAGGCTTGTTCAACTCTACTCAAAAACTACTCAAATCACTTCTCAAACCTATCCAAAACTCTTCTCAAAACTATCCACAATAACTTGCTCAAAATTGCTCTTATGTGCTCATAGAACCTACTCAAATATGCTCATAATATTTTCCAATTCTTGAATACACACAATGCTCATGTATACCCAAAACCAATATGAACAATATATAAATTTACTTCCATAAATTTTATCTACAGGACTTGCTCCTTTATTTACAATATCACTCAAAGTAATATACACTTATGTTATCAACCAATTGCACTTTTTCAAACTCATTAAAAACATGTGCACAACTTATTTTCAAGCCCTAGCTCATATATTCTCAATTTCAACCAAAACTAAGCTTACTTTCAAACCCTAGCACTAATGCACACTTAATATTTATTTCTCCAATCTTACTTTCAAACCCTAGTACTAATGCACACTTACTCAATATTTATTTCTCCAATCATATAACAACAAAATATTTCTTAAGCAAAAACACCTTGAGAAGGAACTCAAACCACCATTCCTCTAAAGCTATCTTGATGAAGATGTGCCCACAAAAATCTGTCTCAAAAATAATTTCCTTTTTGATCCTTCAAGAAATATGGTTAGTGATTTTTAAATTCTAGCATAGATAAAAAAACATCATCCACTCAAATATTTATAAAAGGTGTCCATGATAAATCTAGAAAATAAATACCTTATTTCTCCTCTTTAGTCTTTCAATAATAAGCTTCTAAAACCCTAGGATCCCTTTTTCTATAATGCAAAAATTACACTTGGAAATAAATCAATTTACCTTATAACTCCAATATTAGCTAGTAAAAATTACACATAGAAATAACCACAAAGACACTTTATTTATCCTCTCAAAATACAAGATATATGACCTTTTAAACAAAGCTCAAATCACCTTCTAAGTATTTTATTTATACAAACATTACAATACAAATATTCCTTTATACACCTTATGTCTCCACTACTTAATTTATACCAAACTTTCTACCTGTAACAATGCCAAATGAACCAACGAATAATTTTTCTCAAACATGCATTGACAAATCAAAAATTTGGTGCATACCTCAACAACATAGGCCAGGGAACATATGAAATTTTTTTGGTGTAAACTTCCAATTACACAAGCCAGTGAACTGCACGAGAATCGAACTCACAACCTCTACCAATGCATTACCCTAGAAATAGCTAGGTAGCCAACTTGGCTACCCCAATGGGTGGTAACAACAATCATCGTTCACCATCCAAGGTCCTTCATGGGCCAATACAAACTATTTCCAACACTACCAAACAAAAAATATGCCCCCGAATTTGACCCTGCAACCTCTCTGCCCCCAATGCCTTATCGCTAGCCTAGCGACCAACTGGGCTAGCCATCCACTTGAGAATCAAACACAACAATGTGATCTTTGTTCCTCGTTTTGATTTACAAAATCTATTCCTTATTTTTCTTTCTGTTTCACTTCACAAAATATATTCAAAATTTTGCATGTACATCAAACATTAGCCAAAAGTATATGTTCTAAAAATGTATTAAATCCACCTTTTTTGTTTGGTAATTAAAAGGATTGTATTACTTAAATGGATTTTAATGTCCCCAAAACCTTGATACAAAAATAGCCATGCTTGTTGTGAGAAGAAAAAAGTAACAACAAGGGATGATACCCTGAGCTTGTAATAGAGAAAACCAAAATAGAGGATGCAAAATCAGACCTAAGGTAGTAGGAACAAAGGATGTTGCCTAAGAAGATAATCTCGCAAAGCAAAAAGGAAAAGGCTCCATGCAGGGTAGCCATGGGAATAAGGGACAAGCAACTAATAAAAAAGGAACAGGCTCCTCGTAGGGTAGCCATAGAAGCAAAAAGTAAGGAATTGAGGAAATTATTCCCTAGTGGAGATCTTGTCCTCGTCCTTGGTATCGCCTTGGTCAGCTTCCTTGGGTTATTCTTTGACCACAAATACCTCCTCAAATTTAGACCTACCATCAACCTCCTGGCCACTTTTCCCTCCAAATAACAACTTTTGAAGGCCTTCTATAATATCAATCATCGAGTTGACCATGGCAGTCATCATGCCTATCATGGAAGAAATAATGAATTCCTTTAGTCGCCTCGTCTCATCGTCAACATCTTCATCCTTAGTTTTGATGTCAATAATGTTACATGTCACTGCTAAATTTTGGAGATGATCAGATTTCCTCACGAGCCCTTCTGTGATTTCAAAAATAATACTTTTCCTCACCTTCAGTTCTATGATAGCCTCAATAACATTCCTCTTTCTTTTAGCAAGGTAAAGGCGGGCAGAGGACCTCACAGGTTTTGCTGGGCTAGGGATGATTGGGTTGGATTTAGGACTGTGAGCAAGAAAATAGGTGTAAATTACCTTGAGCAAGCCTTGATGGAGAGAAAGGTCCTGTCATTTCTTGTTCCTACAAGAATTTATAGAATAGTTTATGAAATTGAGGAAAAAATGGGGGATGTTGAGGGCATTAATATCATAGAAATGATTCATGAAGGCCAGATGATAAGTCTAGAAGGCTTTTTCAGGGTCATTGATAGTGATGAACTCTATTACTGGCTTCATAAAATCATTCTAGGGGGTGTTCAAGTCACTCCTATAGATTCCTTGCTTGGTGCCTTTGAAAATATTTTCATTATCCTTGAAATCCTTGAGTTCAACCTCCTAGTTGTGGTTGTGTCTGTGGATAGAACATCCTTTCAGATTATGCCTAGTAATCATGGATAGAAGGTGTAGATCCACATAGAATATCCTTCCTTGCACAGTGACAATCATTCTCCTAGGACTCTAGAAAGGCTATGGTTATGTTGATCTCCTCACCAGAATAGATGAAGGAAGGGAAAAAATTGTGGTCTTTGAGAATTCTCTCAGAAAGGGGGTCGTAGATAGAATTATTGGGCTCAATGAAGCTCATGATGAATAGGTGGTGGGGGTTGGGGAAGGAGATGGAAGGAAGAAAAAGGGTGAGAGGTTTGAAAGGTTTACTACACCAGTGAGGATGAAATCCAAATAGGGACACGATGGTTATGCAAGGAGGAGCAGTGGTGAATTTAAGAATGGAAGCTTGAGAAAAATGCCACAAAAATAGAAGATTTCCATTAATGAACATAACAAAGCAATTTGAATTTGACACTTGGGTATTGGAAGGCTCAAGCTTGTATTGGTATTGATTGCTCATAAGAGGACACTGATTGAGGAGATATGGAAGTTTTGGAATAATGATCATTGGATCTTGGGCATGATTGGTTTTGGAGCCTAGCATGGTATTTATGGAAAGTTCTCCTTTACCGTCATGATCTTCTGGGAAAGTGTCCTCCAGGTACCAGGATATCATTTTAGTCTAACCACTATCATCGTTTCATTCCCTCTTGAGGTGCCACGTCCTACTCATGGTGTTGTTAGTAATCAGATTTCCTCAGGTTGCGATTCTATTTTAGGAGTGGAGATTGCTTGGCCCTATGTTGGTATGGTACTGATGCCATGAAAAACACTTGGATTGGGTGCTTTTGTGGAGTATCCTCTTGTTGGAAATCACCACACCACCTAGGTACCTATACAATATTGACATGGAATTCCATAATTCAAAAAATGCATTAGCGTACATTCCAAAGAAAATTATCCGAACAAACGTGACCTTTTGGCAATGGGTGATTTGGGTGGACAACTGGATTCCACTCCTTGTATGGATATTAAGGAGCCCGCATTTCCTGTGCTTAGTTGGAATGTTCATAGAACACAAGGACATCCAACTTATCCTTATGAATTTACGCATGTGACAAAGTATGAATATCCTTGAGGACCACATCCTCATGAGGAAGACCAGTGTGATTATTCCTTTGAGGTTTTTCCTAGTCAACAATGGCATGAATTTCATCAAGAATGTCATCATTCCAGGTTAAGATGTTTAGTGTGTGGACTTCAATTTTGGCTAGCCTATCTTTAGCTTTATTTTCTTCTCTATAGGTAGTTGGAATATGACTTCCTACATGTCAAGGATTAAAATCTTGATGCCTTCAATGTAGTCCCTAACTCTCCAAGATGGAATGTTGTTGTTTTTCTTGAGGTAGCTAATGATATTGAGAGAGTCTCCTTCAAAAATTTAGTCTATTGGAAAAGTTCTTGGCAAGGGAAATACCCCTCCACATACTTTTTTTCTTAGCAACATGGTTGGTCTAGTCCCTCAATCCCTTAGCGAATGCGAGAATGACTTCTCCTTAGTGGTTTTTAAGGATGCCTCCTACTCCTGATTTACCTGGATTTCCTTTTGTAGCTCCATCAAAATTTAGTTTTAACCAGTCCGTCAGAGGAGGAATCCATTTGGAATCAATTTTTTGGCTTATGGGAGGACTAAAATCTTCTAAGGATAGGCCAAGATATTTTCCCAAATTAAGCTCAAACTTGGAGGCAGGTTTGGAGGATGAGGGTATGAGGGAAGCATTTTATTTGGCATTGATAAGCATTTTTCTAGAGATTAGCTCTGGGATAGTTGAGCATTGGGAGAAGATTCTATGGTTTATTTCAAGCTAGACTTGCCAAAGGAAATGGTGGAGGTAAGTTTTCAAGAAGAATTTTAGGTGAGAATCAAGAAAGGGTGAGGGCCAGTGGATAAAAACATCAATGATGGAGTAAGGTTTGACCCAAAGGATGTGGAAGGATTGGAATATGGAGTCAAGTATGGATGAGGAGAAGGGGTAGTGGAGGAAAATGTGAGAGGGAGATTCCCAGGCATTGAGGCATAGTGAGAATCTATTAGGGATGGTAATGCCTTTCTTGTTCAAATTATCCATAGTCAAATTCTTTCTTGGATAGTAAGGCAGGCGAAGAAGGATGCTTTGGGAATGAGGGATTTGATCCATATGAGATTGAAAGGCAACAGGATATCCTCATTATCAAGGAGAATAATATAGGCAAATTTAATAGTGAATTCCCTACTCTCTAAAGGTTCCCAAATGAAATTATAAATAAATTTAGTGGAGGGAATGATGGTAGAATGCAAGAGGGAATTCAAACTTTATGATTCATTAGGGAGGGTAGTGCACCTAATGGTTTTCCATTTGGCAATATTATTCTGGGTGAGTAGGAAGTCAAAGACTTTTGGTCCTATCCTAGAATATGTGTAGGCTTGGAGTTTAGACAGGATAGGATCTTCAATCAGAGGATTATTAGAAATGCATTTGTCATTCCAAAAATCTATTTTACTACCATCCCCTAGTTTCCATATTAGAACTTTCTTCAGAAGAGACCTAGTGTTGATGATAGAATTCTAGAAGGTGGATCCTCTAGTAGAGGCATCATCATTGAAGAAATTAGTACCTTGTAAATATTTCCTTCTGACAATAGAAGTCCATTCATTCTTGGTATCAGACACAAAACACCAAGCTTGTGTGGCTATCAAAGCTATGTTTAGGGATTGAATTCTTTTGAGCCTGATGCCCCCTCTATCCTTAGGTCTGCACACTTTATCCCAGGTAACAAGATGCAACCTGTGCTTGTTTTTAGTTCCTAACCATAATTTTTTTTTGAATATGATCTATTCTATGGTAAAATACAACTGGGGCTTTGAAAATAAAGAGGAAATACATAGGTATGCTTTTAATAGAAGCTGATGTAAGGGTGCTCTTGGTAGCTTGGGATAGTAGAATAGACTTCCACCTTGCAAGTTTCTTTTGGATCCTCTCAATAACATTGTTCCACATAGAGCTTGTGGTTTGGCCACAGAAAATAGGGAGGCCTAAATATGTGGTTGGGAGGTCAACTACAGAGCATTCAAGAATTCTAGCAATCTTGAGTTGTATTTGAATAGGTGTATTTAGGAAATACAATTTGATCTTGTTGAAGTTCACCTTTTTCTAGACAACTACTTTGTAAAGCTATAGGATTTGATAACCTGTTCCTAAAAGACATAAGCATTAGTAGACAAAATAGTGTCATCCACAAATTGCTGGTGTGAGATAGGATTGGTCTAGGAGGAAGCTTTGATTCCAGATAGGAGGCCTATTCTACAAGTTGCTTGGATGGTCCTTCCTAGGGCTTCAACAATAATGATGAATAAAAGGGGTGAAATAGGATCCCCTTGCCTTAGTCCTATGCTACTCTAAAAATAGCCTACTCTGGATCAGTTCATAAGGACTAAGAACCACGACAAGGATATGCATGCTTTAAATAGCTCAATCCACTCAGGATGGAAACCAAATTTAAGCAATATGACCATAAGGAAGTCCCAGTTGACTTTGTAATATGCTTTATTCATGTCGAGTTTGAGAACAAAGATAGACTTTTTTGCTTTCGAGGTAGAATTTAGAGTTTCATGGATGGAGATGACACCATCTAGGATTTATCTGCCTTGGATAGAGCTTCCTTGGCAATGATCAATGATGCTAGGTAGGATACTTTTCATCCTATTAGCCATGATTTTAGTTAGAAAATTATAGGTAACATTACACAGGCTAATGGGTCTGAAGTCAGACAAGGATTTTGAAGTGGGATTTTTAGGAATAAGAGCGATAAAAGTAGAATTGAACGAGGTTTTAAATCCACCTTTATTTATATGCACTTTGAAGCTTTTGGGGAAAAACATCGATGCTTTCAAAAATAATCATGTCGGGATCTTATAAATATTTAAGGTGTTCCCTCCAAGTATTTTTAGCACCTCAACAAATTCACAAGTTTATATTATAATATTTAAAAAATATTATAATATTATTCTTTAAGCCTTTGATCTTTGCAAAATAAACCTTTCCACATTTTTATTTTTCTTTTATAAAATTAATCCTTTTGTCCCAAGTATTATAATATTAAAAATATTAGAATATTGTCTCTTCTCTTCTAAACCATGACCTTAACCTTTTAGGACTCCTTATGTAATATTTAAAACTTATTTCAAAACATTGTCCCAAGCACTCTTAACCTCTTGATACTTATTTATAATATATAAAAATAAATATTATAAACCTTTTCTTTACAATAAACCCTTGCTTGAGGTATATCTATTCAACCTTAGAAGAATATTTCCGCCTTGAATACCATGCAATAATTTGACATCAATGACAACTCTTGACATCAATCCTTTTCTATCAATGACAACTCACTATGCTCAATATTTTTAACAATCTCCCCCTTTGTCATTGATGGCAACCCTTACAAAAATATTCCTTTTACTGTAATTGGATTTCTATATTTCTCCCCCTAAGAAGGCTACTCCCCCTTACTCAATTCTCTCCCCCTTTGACATCAATGGAAAAGGGCTTTTTGAGACTAAAGATAAGACATTTAGCATAGTCCCCTCACCACCTCTTCTCTTGAGGTGATAAATATTGGTATGGGATTAAACCTACTCCCAAATTTCCTCTAAGATACTCATAAGTTTCCTTTGTAAATGGCTTGGTAAATATGTTAGCAATTTGTTTCTTTGTAGCAACATATTCCAATTTTACTTGTTGATCTATCACTTGCTCTCTCAAAAAATGATATTTGATCGAAATGTGCTTGGTTCTTGAGTGCATAACTATATTATTTGAAATACTTATGGCACTTGTATCATCACAAAGTATGAATATTGGATGATCATGCTCTATTTTGAAATCTTGTAAGGTTTGCTTCATCCATAAAACATGTGTACAACAAGCAACTACTACAATGTACTATACCTCTGCTATGGATAAGGATACTGAAGCCTATTTATTGCTTAGCCAAGAGACTAAAAAATCTCCAAGAAAGAATGCTCCTCCACTTGTACTCTTTCTATCATCAACACTACCTGCCCAATCTGCATCTGTGTATGCTGTGAGAGTGAAATTGTTACCCCTGGGAACCCATAATCCAAATTCCATAGTTCCATTTAGATATCTAAGGATTATCTTTACTACATGTACATGTGTTTCCTTTGGTGTTGCTTGAAATCTTGCCACTAATCCTACTACCTACATTATATTTGGTCTTATAGTTGTGACATATAGTAAACTTCTAATCATGGATCTATACAATGTCTGATTTACCTCAAAAGATTCATCATATTTACTCAACTTGCATCCTGTAACCATGGGGGTACTTACAAGTTTGCAATCCTCCAGTTTAAATTTCTTCAACATTTCTTTGATATACTTGGTCTGAGAGAGAAATATACCTTTGTCTAACTGTAAAATTTGCAAACCAAGAAATAAAGACAACTAACCAAACATTGACATTTTAAACTCATTCTACATGCATTTTGCAAATTTCTAACACATCTTATAATTACTACCTCCAAAAATTATATCATCCACATAGACCACTATAATCAATAAGTTATCTCCTTCATTTTTTATGTATAAATTGCTATCGACTATACCTTTCCTGAAATCCTGCTCTTGGAAATACTTATCCAACCTTGAGTACCAAGCCCTAGGGGCTTTCTTGTTGGCAATTTTGGGTACCTTGGGTACATTGCCCTTGCTCAAGTTTTGATGTTGTCATTGATTTCAAAGAGCAGAAGGGTTTTTGTGAAAACCAAGGCAGACTAAATTATAGGTTTTTTTTAAATCCATGGTCAGCAGTTTTGAAATGGGTTTTTCTTAAAACCCAAGTTAGCTCTTTTTTTTGTTGAAAAAGGTGCTCCGATGATGAAGATATTTAATTTTAAATATCCAGTTTAAATTTTATTTATTTATTTAAAATTAAAATTAATATTTCAAAATTAAATTAAAGCTGTTCACCGGATTGTTTTCAAAGCCGACGTTGCTAGGGTTTTGCAACGGATCAATTAGGGTTTCCTACTGACAAAGCAAGGTTATGCAACCAAAAAATTCTAGGATTTCATGTTGACCTAATTAGGGTTGCAGTCGATGTGTTTGAGAATGTTTTGATGGGATATTCTATTCTATAAAAAGGCGGGACTATTGCAAGGTTAAATTGTGGGCGTGATGCGATATATGCGAATGAAGTTCGTGTGCAGCAGAGTGTAAGTCGATGATAGTTCTTTGGAGTTAAAGAAAAGAGATCGCAGCGATGAGATAGTGAGTGAGTGCATATCAACTGATCGAGAACAAAGAGAGTGATATGCAGACGACGTGTTTAAAGTCCGAGGCAAAAATACGTAGATGGTAGAAGTGAGATTTCATGGAAGGTGCGACGAGTGAGTGGTGCAAAGAGAAGATAAGAACACGATATGCAGAAGTCGTGTTCCGAGTGTGAAATGACAGTGTGCTGGCTGTAGAAGTAATATTTCTATGAAGTTGCAGCAGAGAACGTGGAGAGATATAGAGGAGTGGTTGAAAAAGTTTGAATCAATTTTCACAGTAGCAGCCGAATTCCAACAAGCAGCAGAACGCAAGAAAAATAGCAGATCGTGCAAATTGAGGTGACAGTTTAATTCTGCAATTTTTATTACTATCTCCAAGTTGTAGCTTGGTAAAAGGGGTTGGTGCCTCTTTCCAGGTTGGAGCTGGAAAAATTGGAGTTGGTGCTCCATTCATTGTAGCGAGATAAAATTTAGAGGTTGGTGTCTCTTACCAGTTGGTGTTGGTGAATGATTATGTAAAGTTGTAGCTTTGCATTTGACTGGATTTGGATGGTAGTCCAAGCAGTATTTTTGAGGAGTAGCCACATCGTTGAACCTCGTTAAAATGTCATGTTATGTGTGATGCTCTTAGTACTTTTATTATTTTTGTTTTAATTTGCTGTAGTTTATTTAAAAGTCTAAATTGCTTTTAAGTTTTTAAAGAACACACTGATTCACCCCCCCTCTCAGTGTCATTGTGATTGTAACAATTGGTATCAGAGCAAGGTTCCCAATTTTGGCTAAATCAGTCAGGGTTGATCTTGGATTAGTACACAATGGCTAAGAAGAATAGATCCTCATCCAAAAAGGCATCCTAGCCAGTTTCAGTTCCTATGGTTGAGAAAATTGAACCAAAAATTGCAGAAATAATGAACTCTGAAGTTGAAGAAGTTGAGGCTGAAGTTGATTTAGAGGGTGAGCTAGTGTCTGCCCTTACGAAATGGGAATCAGAGAAAAAGAAGAATGAAAAATTGTCAAGGAAACTTAAGGATGCAAACAACATTATTGCCAGTTTAAAAATACAGACTGAAGAATACAAGAAAATGTCTGAAGATCTGGAAATACAGGTATCCATGAAGATAGACCACTACGACAAATTGGAAGAAGAAAATGTGAGTCTTCGAATACAGATACAAGAAGTTGGATCGAAAAATCAACTGTCATGTAAAACGTGAAGAAAGCTCGATGAAATTGGACAAAATTCTGAGCGATCAAAGATCCACAAGTATCAAATTTGGTCTTGGATTTTCTGAAGGAGAATCATCAACTGGACCAAAAGCAAGCAATGTTGAAAGTGAAAAGAACAAAGACAAGAATCAGGCAAAAGAAAGATATAATGCCAGACCTAAAATAGCAGCTGACAATGATGGCTTTACTAAGGTCACACATCAAAAGAATAGAAGATCCAAGGCTCCAACAACAACCTGGCCAAGACCATATTTCAGGTTTAATCATTATTTCTATGGTTTTTGTTTCAAGTGTAATGTTTATGGGCATAAAATTGTTGACTGCAAATACAACGTAGGTCCAAGAAGTTTCACTAGTAGAAATGTGTTTGCTCCTTTAATAAGTTATGCAGTAGAGTGTTTTAAGTGTCACAACTTTGGTCATATTGCCAGAAATTGTCGTAGTATGTCTGTTTCATATCAACCTCATGAAAGCAGATTTCAACCATATAGAGCAAAACAAAATAGAATTTATCTTTGAAGGATATGTGCAAAATTCTAAAAAGGGGAAGTCACGACTAGAACCCAATACCACGAGTTAAAACAGAATGGAAAAAAAGAACATTTCGGGAAAGAACAGGATTCTTTAATAGTGTAAAAAGCTTTTAGAGCTCAGAATAAACATGTTCCTTGGATTCTTGATAGTGGTTGCTCAAGTCATATGACAGGTGACAAACAAAAATTCAAAAATCTACAAAAGTATGATGGTGGTTCTATAAAATTTTGCAACAATGACGGAGCCAAAATAATAGGTAAAGGAACGGTCAAAATTAGTGAAGGAAAGATCAAGTCAGAGGAAGTTTTATATGTGGATGGTTTGAAACATAATCTATTGAGTGTGAGTCAAATCTGTGACAAAGGACATGAAGTAGTTTTCAAGAAGCATGGTTGTGAAGTCGAGAAAAATAAACAACAGGAAATTAATAGCAACCGGCTCAAGGACGTCTGGCAATCTGTACACACTCTCAGAGTTTTCGGAAGGTATGTGCTTCATGGGACAAGAAGAATAGAACTGGTTGTGGCATAAGAGGCTTGGACACATAAGTTTTGATAATCTGGTAAGAATTAGCGCTAAACAAGTAGTGAGAGATATTCCAATCATTAAAAAACCTACAAATAGTATGTGTGCTTCATGTCAGAAGGGTAAATAGACCAGAGTTTCGTTTAAAACAAAAGAACATCACACTAACAGGCTTGGTCAAAACAGGTTTAGTCAGAACTGGCTTAGTCAGAACATGTGGATTCAAAGAATAGGTATGCCTAAAAGAAACAACACTATTACTTGTTATAAGTGCAACAATAAAAGTCACACTGTCAGACAGTGCAGAGTTGAAATTCCAGGATATAGGAACAGGAACAGTGGCATGATCAGGTCCAAGGATCGGAACAATGACGGGAACAAGAATATGGTCAAAGAGTTCAAGAGAAGACCCGGCAAGGAAGTTATAGACGTTGATGTTGATCAGTGCCTAATGGGAGTTTTAATCCCACCCTAGAATTAATCACCTCATCTGGAGGTGGGGGAGGGACTAAGCTAAGAGGCTCATTCTTAGTTTCGAGCCCCAAAGGTGGCCCTTTGCCATTGATGACAAAGGGGGAGAGATATGAGTAAGGGGGAGAGCTTCAAGTGAAGAGGAAAGCTTCAAGTCAGGGGGAGCAAAACTTCAAAGAGATTGATTTCAGTTTTGGCTCTTGAAGATGTGTTTTTAGTAAAGGGTTGCCATCAATGACAAAGGGGAGATTGTTGGCAATTTTGGGTACCTTGGGTACATTGCCCTTGCTCAAGTGTTGATGTTGTCATTGATGTCAAAGAGTGGAAAGGTTTTTGTGAAAACCAAGGCGAGACTAAATTATAGGTTTTGTTTAAATCCAGGTTCAACAGTTTTGAAATGGGTTTTTCTTAAAACCCAAGTTAGCTCTTTGTTTTGTTGAAAAAGGTGCTCCGATGATGAAGATATTTAATTTTAAATATCTAGTTTAAATTTTATTTATTTATTTAAAATTAAAATTAATATTTCAAAATTAAATTAAAGCTGTTCACCGGCTTGTTTTCAAAGCCGACATTTCTAGGGTTTTGCAATAGATCAATTAGGGTTTCCTGCTGACAAAGCAAGGTTAAGCAACCCAAAAATTCTAGGGTTTCATGTTGACCTAATTAGGGTTACAGCCGACGTTTTTGAGAATGTTTTGATGGGATATTCTATTCTATAAAAAGGCGGGACTGTTGCAAGGTTAAAGTGTGGGCGTGATGCGATATATGCGAATGAAGTTCGTGTGTAGCAGAGTGTAAGTCGGTGATAGTTCTTTGGAGTTAAAGAAAAGAGATCGCAGCGATGAGATAGTGAGTGAGTGTGTATCGACTGATTGAGAACAAAGAGAGTGATATGCAGATGGCGTGTTTAAAGTCCGAGGCAAAAATACGCATATGGTAGAAGTGAGATTTCATGGAAGGTGGAGCAGAGTGAGTGGTGCAAAGAGAAGATAAGAACGCGGTATGCAGAAGTCATGTTTCGAGTGTGAAATGACAGTGTGCTGGCTGTAGAAGTAATATTTCTGTGAATTTGCAGTAGAGAACATGGAGAGATATAGAGGAGTGGTTGAAAAAGTGTGAATCATTTTTCACAGTAGTAGCCAAATGCCGAAAAGCAGCAGAACGCAAGAAAAATAGCAAATCATGCAAATTGAGGTGACATTTTAATTCTGCAAATTTTATTACTATCTCCAAGTTGTAGCTTGGTAAAAGGGGTTGGTGCCTCTTTCCAGTTGGAGCTGGAAAAATTGGAGTTGGTGCTCCATTTCATGTTATATGAGATAAAATTTAGAGGTTGGTGCCTCTTACCGGTTGGTCTTGGTGAATGATTATGTAAAGTTGTAGCTTTGCATTTGACTGGATTTGGATGGTAGTCCAAGCAGTATTTTTGAGGAGTAGCCACATCAGTGAACCTCGTTAAAATGCCGTGTTATGTGTGATGCTCTTAGTACTTTTATTATTTCTATTTTAATCTGCTGCAGTTTATTTAAAAGTCTAAATTGATTTTAAGTTTTTAAAGAACACACTGATTCACCCCCCCTCTCAGTGTCATTGTGATTGTAACATTTCTTAAGTCCATAGAGAGCTTTATTTAATTTGTATACATAGTCTGGCTTATATTTTAGGCTAAAACCATCTGGTTTCTCAATGTAGACTTCTTCTTCTAAGTAACCATTTAGAAAGGCTGACTTTACATCCATCTGATATACCTTGAAGTTCCTGAAACTTGAGAATGCCAAAAATATTCTTATAGCCTCAAGATGTGTGATAGGAGCAAAATTTTCTTCAAAATCAATCCCTTCAAATTGCACATATCCTTTGCATACCAATCTTGCTTTGTTTATGACAATCTGACCATATTCATTTAACTTATTTCTATAGACCCATTTGGTGCCAATTACATTCTTACCTTTTGGACGTGGGACAATTTTCCAAGTCTCACTATTTTCTATTTGGTCTAACTCTTCTTCCATTGCCTTGACCCAATGTTTATCTTCTCTTGCTTCACTAAAATTTTTGGGCTCAATTTTAGATAGTAGAGAAATATTTGCATGTTCATTTGTTCCTATTATCTTCTTCCTTGTTTGTCTCTCATCTGGATTCCCAATAATCAACTCTCTTGGATGATTCTTTTTACATATTTGGAAGGTGTATTTGGTAATATTGGTGTCTTTTCTTCTATTTCTTCACCTTCTTCTTCTCTGCAACTTTCTCCTTCTTGATATACAATCTCTTGAGTTGATTCTCTTGGCTCTATCTCTTCATCAACTCTTACATTTGCACTTTCCACAATTGTATGTGATATTTTATTATAGCATTTGTAGGCTTTGCTCTTTGTGGAATACCCAAGGAAGATACCCTCATCACACATGGAATCAAACTTACTCAAATTTTTCTCTTCTCATCTAATATAACATTTGCTTCCAAAAATTTTGAAATATTTTATAGTAGTTGGTCTTCCCTTCCAAAGATCATATGGGGTTTTGTGGTGATTTACTCTTACTTGAGCTCTATTGATAATATAAAATATTGTATGAATTACCTCTTTCCAAAAACCATCTGAGATCTTAGACTCATTTAACATAGCTCTTGCCATACCCTGAATAGTTCTATTTTTCCTTTCAACTACTCCATTCTGTTGAGGAGTTCTTGTTGCTGAAAATTATCTCTTGATTCCATGTTGTTCACAAAATTCTATAAATTCACCTGAAATGAATTCTCCTCCTCTATATGATCTTAGACATTTGATCCTTTTGCCTGTTTCATTTTCAACTAGTGCCTTAAATGCCTTGAATTTTTCAAATGCTTCTGATTTTTCTTTTAAAAATGTTACCCAAGTCATTCTAGAGAAATCATCAATGAATAGCATGAAGTAGCTTTCACCTTGTAAACTTTTTATCCTTGTAGGACCACATAGATCAGTGTGAACTAGCTCCAATGGTTTGTATGAAGTAAATTCTTTTGATCTAGAAACTTGTTCTTGCTTTCTTGCCATGCTGACATTGTGCACAAATTGTGTTTGGTGGTTTTGTTATTTTGGGCAAATCTCTAACTGCTTTTTTGTTGCTTATTTTTACTATGTTGTCAAAATTCAAGTGACCCATCCTTCTATGCCATAACCAGATCTCATCCTCTTTTGACAAAAAGCATTTTTCTCCCTTGATATCACTCAACATGTAGAGATTGTTTGTAGTCCTACTAACATCTGCAATAAGCTTTCCTATTTTGGATTTCCTGATCTCACATCCATTTGGGTGAAAAGTAAGTGTGTGTCCTTGATCACATATTTGACTTACACTTAGTAAGTTGTGCTTAAATCCTTCGACATATAACACATTTTCTATTTTAGATCTTCCATTATCCAAACTCAAGGTCCCTTTTCCAACAATTTTAGCTGAAGCATTATCACCAAATTTTACTGTTCCTCCATTTATTTTCTTGAGAGAAAGAAATTTACTTTTATCACCTGTCATATGGCTTGAGCAACCACTATCAATATACCATTGATTTCCTTCATTTTGCACATGAAGAGTTGTTTGTACTAACATGGATTTTTCCTTTTCTTGTTCCTTCTTTTTCCATACTTTTGAAGATATCTCTTTCTGAACTGGTTGACTTTCCTCTTTCTTGCTTAACTTAGAAATTTTAGGAACCACTGTTTTACACCATCTAGCCTTGTGCCCAAAATTTTCACATTTATAACACATGACATTGTTGAGAGGTGCAAAATAATTTCTACTGAAGATGCCAAAATCATTTTTTACATGGACCATGCATTGTGCAACTTTGTGACCATATTTGTTACATGAGAAACAATAACCATGAAAGAAGTATTGAGACCTATTTGATTTCCTATGATTGAATTTTTTCCATGATGATTCTTTGCTCTCTTCCTTGATGATTTTACTTTTTAACACATCTACATAAGTCATGGGATCTTTATCACTTACTTTCTTTGATATCCCTTTTGATCTTGATTCCTCCTTTTGTAACCTTGTATTTTGTTGTATCATATTCTTATATTTTTCAACTTATTTTCTGAGAGAGATGACCTCACATTCCAATATTCACATTCCAACTCTTTTATCTTTAATTTCTCAATCATTACTTCTTCAATTCTTTTTGCCTCTTCAACCTTTACTTTTAAATCTATGAGATCTTGTAGAAACCTTACCTTAGTTTCCTCATCATCTTGAATTTGAGCTTTCAATCTTGAATTTTTCTTTCTCATCCTTTTTAATTCTGCAAGTGTGGTGGTAAGTTCCTCTTCTATGTGAACCAATCCTTCCTTTTCATTTTCTGAATCTCTTTTGTTGATTTCAACCATAGGAGCAATTTCTATTATACCAGTAGCCATGAGTGTTCTTATAAGATCTTCCTTCAAGCTATTAGGCTTCCCTAAAGGAACCTGCTATGATACCAATTGAAGAACACAAGCTTATACTGAGAGGGGGGTGAACAGTATAAGATAAAAATTTTACTTTTCTTTCCAAATATTATCCAATATTATCAATTGCAATAACTTTCCAAAGTAGTATTATCCAATATCATCAATTGCAATAATGAGACAATGCACAAATCATCACACACATGAGAGACATAGATTTAACGTGGTTCACCCAATGTGGGCTATGTCCATGGAGAAAATATTTCTTATAAATTTTCTCAACCAATCTCTTGGGAACCAATTCCCTATTACAATATTTATGGGCACCAACCCAAAGGATACACCAATCCCCTATGCTCAAGTTTGTGGACCTCTATCCATAGGAGACCTCAATCCCCTCAGCTCAAATCTACTCTAAGCCTTCTCACAAGGCTTGCTCAACTCTGCTCAAAACCTTGCTCAAAACTGCTCTCAACTCTGCCCAAATATGCACCAAGCCTACTCACAAGGCTTGTTCAACTATACTCAAAAAATGCTCAAATCACTGCTCAAACCTATCTAAAACTCTTCTCAAAATTGTCCACAATAACCTACTCAAAATGGCTATTATATTCTCATATAACCTACTCAAATCTGCTCATAATATTTTCTAATTCTTGCATACACACAATGCTCATGTATACCCAAAACCAATATGAACAATATACAAATTTACTTCCACAAATTTTATCTATAGGACTTGCTCCTTTATTTACAATATCACTCAAAGTAATATACACTTATGTTCTCAAACACTTGCACTTTTAATTCCAAACTCATTCAAAATATGTGCACAACTTATTTTCAAGCCCTAGCTCATATATTTTCAATTTCAACCAAAACCAAGCTTACTTTCAAACCCTAGCACTAATGCACACTTACTCAATATTTATTTCTCCAATCATATAACAACAAAATATTTCTTAAGCAAAAACACCTTGAGAAGGAACTCAAATCACCATACCTCTAAAGTTATCTTGATGAAGATGTGCCCACAAAAACCTATCTCAAAAATAATTTCCTTTTTGATCCTTTAAGAAATCTAGTTAGTGATTTTCAAATTCTAGCATAGATAAAAACATCATCCACTCAAATCTTTCCAAAAGGTGTCCACAATAAATCTAGAAAATCAATGCCTTATTTCTCCTCTTTAATCTTTCAAGAATAAGCTTCTAAAACCCTAGGATCCCTTTTTCTATAATGCAAAAATTACACTTGGAAATAAATCAATTTACACCTTATAACTCCAAGCTTAAGCTAGTAAAAATTACACACAACAATAACCACAAAGACACTTTATTTCTCCTCTCAAAATACAAGATATATGACCTTTTAAACAAAGCTCAAATCACCTTCTAAGTATTTTATTTATACACACATTACAATAAAAAATATTCCTTTATACACCTTATGTCTCCACTACTTAATTAATACCAAACTTTCTGCCTATAACAATGCCAAATGAACCAGTGAATAATTTTCCTCAAACACGCATTGATAAATCAAAAAATTTGGTGCATACCTCAACAACATAGGCCAGCGAATGTATGACAAAATTTTTGGCATAAAATTCCAACAACACAAGCCAACGAACCGCATGGGAATCAAACTCACAACCTCTGCCAATGCAATGCCCTAGCAATAGCTAGGTAGCCAGCTTGGCTACCCCAATGGGTGGTAACAACAATCACCGTGCACCATCCAAGGTCCTTCATGGGCCAATCAAAACTATTTCCAACACTGCCAAGCAAAACGTATGCCCCTGAATTCGACCCTGCAACCTCTCTACCCCCAACGCCTTATCGCTAGCCTAGCGACCAGTTGGGCTAGCCACCCACTTGAGAATCAAACACAACAATGTGATCTTTGTTCCTCATTTTGATTCATGAAATATTTTCCTTCTTTTTCTTTTTTTTTCACTGCACAAAAGATATTTGAAATTTTGCATGCACATCAAACATTAGCCAAAAGCATCGTTCAACGAATGTATTAAATCCACCTTTATTTATA
This sequence comes from Wollemia nobilis, assembly GCA_028583015.1. Lineage (NCBI taxonomy): Eukaryota > Viridiplantae > Streptophyta > Pinopsida > Araucariales > Araucariaceae > Wollemia > Wollemia nobilis. The sequence continues at coordinate 12,415,223 of JAQPPZ010016881.1, forward strand.
TGCACTTTGAAGCTTTTGAGGAAAGACATTGACGCTTTCAAAAATAATCACGTCGGGCCCTTAGAAATGTTTAAAGTGTTCCCTCCAAGTATTTTTAGTGCCTCAACCAATTCAAATGTTTATATTATAATATTTAAAAAATATTATAATATTATTCTTTAAGCCTTTGATCTTTGCAAAATAAACCTTTCCATATTTTTCTTTTTCTTTTAAAAAATAAATCCTTTTGGCCCAAGTATTATAATATTAAAAATATTATAATATTGTCTCTTCTCTTTTAAACCATGACCTTAACCTTTTAGGCCTCCTTATGTAATATTTAAACCTTGTTCCAAAACATTGTCCCAAGCACTCTTAACCTCTTGATCCTTATTTATAATATTTAAAAATAAATATTATAAACCTTTTCTTTACAATAAACCCTTGCTTGAGGTATATCTGTCCAACCTTAGAAGAATATTTCTGCCTTGAATACCATGCAATATTTTGACATCAATGACAACTCTTGACATCAATCCTTTGCTATCAATGACAACTCACTATGCTCAATATTTCCAACAAACTCAAATTTAGAGGTCAAGGGAACTTAAATCTCATCTTTTTCAAGGTTGTGGATGTGAGATCATGGGCATAATTCCATATTAGTCAATCCCATGGATCAAGATGTACACACACAAATATATTATTGGTTTTTTGTTTTAGGATTTCTAATAGTATATTTGATTTTTTTTATTTCTCAATGTTTATGTCAATTATGTATTATCTAAGATCTTAAAAAATTCTATGAATATATTTGAGGTGTTTAAAAATATAACATCTTATGGAAATCATTAAAAAAATGTATACTTATTCAATATTAGAATTCAATTACTTTTTTGTATAAAATAAAATAAATTTCAACCTATATTTAAAGTAATATATATATAAGAACAAAATATTATAAATGAAAATATCATATTATATTTTTAAATTAAATATTGGTCACTTATTATTATATTAATATTTTGTCGTATACATCCTTTTTTTAATAATCTATACATGGCATCTATTTGGATAGTCCCATCAAAACAAGAAAATATTACATTTGCTACTAGGTCAATTAGACTACATTTAACTTTCCTTTGAATTGGATAATTTTTTCCATCTCTCAAATTTCTAAAAATTTTCTATCAAACACTTGATTTAATTTAACTAAGGAAATTTATTGAAACTTGGATACTTCCAATTTTTCCTATGACTCTTGCCTTTAATATATCTCTTTGCAAGGCCTCAACAAGAATACTAAAAATGTAAGAAGATAATGGGTCACACCAAGCATAAACCATGGGATGATTCAAACTATCTAGTGAGATATCTATTAATCAAAATAAGATATTTGGAAATGCTATAACAACACCTATTCAATTTATATCAACATCAATCAAAATACTTTTTTTGAGAAAAACATATAGGAAATTTCAACAAACCTTGTCCTATGCTTTATTCATATCCAAATTATAAGTGTTTCTAGTGTTTTTCAATGGACTTAAACAATGTGTGAATTCTTTTCAATGATATCAAGGATTTGCTTGACTTGAAGAAAACCACTTGTTCCTCTAAGATAATAGGATCTAGTGTCTCCTGCTTTCTCCCCATCTAATAGATGCTTTTATTTATAATAGATTTACTAAAGATATTATTCCTTTAGAGAGACTTATGCATTTCATTATTCCTAGTATTAGGTGATTAATAGGACCAATTTTATGTAGATTATTTGATTAATTCTATTATTTGTTGAATATGATTTAATGATTATATTATGTGGAAAATTATATTAAATATAATATGATTTAAATTCCATGGAAAGAGATATAGAGATACTATGAATTATTGCTTATCATATGAATTGTGCTAATATCAAATCTAAAAGAAAGATGACCTTTAGTATTGTGATCATAATTTTTGTATAAGGCCACCAATTAGGGAAGATTCTTGAACCCATGATTAGACCAATGAATGTTTTACTATGCATGTAACAATTCTAATTATCAAATACTTATTGTGAAGATTGTTATCAAAGTATGTGCTATATAAAAACTCATAATGCCTTGTTAAATTATTTGTTGGTTTTTAAGTTCTAAAATGTTACACATAAAATAATAAAAAAATTGGAAAAAAACAGAGAGGAAGAGGAATGATGGAATTATGAAAGGTGAGGAAGGGACAACTCACTTGGAGGAGAGGAAATAAAAAGAATTGGATATTGGTTGGGTGAAAGAATTTAGGATCTAGAAAGGATAGTTGCATGAAAGTATGATAGTAAAGAATAGTATAAGGTATTTTGTTTTATGGCTGAAGTAAAAACTAAATTAAATAAAGAATTAACATGCAATACTTGTGATTCTCTAAATTTTTGTATGCATAACTTGTTTTCAATCGTAAGCTAAGATATATGATTTTTATGCATAAGCCTATTTTTAACTAGATATGAAATGCATGCTTGAAGGTATTATACTTATATCTATGTTACAATATGAAAATACCCTAGGAAAAATGTAATAGAAGTATATGATCTACATGTTGAGTATATCAATGCATGTACCAAAAATTACAAGATATAAATTGTATTTTTATATGTAGGAAAATGAATGTAGGGAAAGTATATTAGGAAAGGAGTTTAATATAGATCTAAATGTTGAAAGGGTGGCATAATATAATATTATACATGATTTATCTATTATGTAATCTATCATGTCATATTTTTATATTACATAAGTGGTGTATGTGATCAATGTGTTTGATCTAAATCTATTTCGTATAAAAGTTAAAGTGTGTCTATGCATGAAGTCCTGACTATAAATATATCAATCCATTATTGGTTTAGATATTGGGAAGGGTTTGGTCAAATATTGAATAGAATAAGACCTTCCCTAAGGTGGTGGTCCTCATAAGAACATGGCTACCAAATATACTAGAGCAAAGTGATAATTGCTAAAAATATCCAGATTACATTATGTAATTTACATTGTATACTAGATTTTATTTTTAGTCTTGTTGGCATTTTTACCACATTAAAATTTTGTTAAAATTTTGCCCAAGTATGTAAGCAATTTTGCCAGTGAAATCCATTTTGAGCATTTTTGCCATATTAAAAAAGTTTATTGAAATTTTTCTAAGTGTTTGATGGATGCCATTTCAGGAAAAATTTGAACGAAATTAATTTTCGCCCCTAAGTGCAGGGAAATAGCTTTTTGCTTGCAAGTGCAATGAAATCAACAAGTTCACAATGAAGTCAATTTCCATATGATTTCGCCAACAAAATCAATTATTGGCAGTTTCGTCTAGTTTTTGGCAAAACTCCCATTTCACCTGGTTTCTGGTGAAACTCCCATTTCACCCAGTTTCTGGTGAAATTCCCATTTCACCCAGTTTTCTAGCAAAACTCTCTTTTCACCCAAATTTTCAATGAATGTATTTCAAGCGCATTTCAAGAAAAAATGTTGGAAAGAGCACTCCCCAAGTGCAAGTACAAGTGAAAGCCCATTTTAGGCACGACTTGGGCAAAGACATGATGAAGACCCATTTTGGGTGTAACTTTGAGTGAAAGTTCATTTCAAAAGCAAACACCATCACCCTAGTGTTTTTAGTGAAGATCTTCTTTGGGAAGGGTTCAAAGCTAGTAAATTTAGTTCCTGGGGTGACGCAATTGATATATCTGAGATCACTTCTAAAGAACCGCTGAAGTTAAATATTGCACTCTTGAATCTAGTGTAATCTTGTTCATTTTTGAAGCATTGTCCACTTTAGTGGATATTCATTTCCCACCGTCATGGAAATTGAAATTGGATCGATGATTTTTTCCAAAGTCCCGATACGTCTTGTGACAAAATCGCTTGACACTTCCTAATGTGTTTGCTGATTTGTTCATTGATGGTACCAAGGAAGAATTATTGTTTTTGACTAGCCAGTATTTTATTTAATAAGAATTTAATTTTGGAGGTGAAATCCTCAATAAAAACTAGAAAACTTGATGTAAAAATGGATGGACATTCTGCTAAGGAAAACTCTTTGAGTTTAATTTTTTGCTTTAATAGAAATACTGTTGGCTCTAGTTCCTGGATTAGTAGTGCATGTTATTACTTTCTGCCATTTATTTCTGCTAAATTAATTGAATTTTTTAGATGAACTAAAATTCTGCATTTGAATTTAATTCTTGGTAAATAAATGAATGTTGAAATGCTAATTGAAAGTTATATTTGCGAGCTATGAATGGTCCTTGTGTTATTATTTCTGATTAAATACTAGTTATAACTTGATCTGGTTATTTAGTTTTTAGTTCATTCCTACACTCTATTTCTATCTCACAACCATATTTCCCATTTCTTTCAATCATTTCTTATTTCTTTATGTCAATTTATCTCCCTAAGCTTAACACCAACTTTTAGATTAGTAATGGAACTAACCCTCTTTGGAGATTGGCTCAAGGGACATATATTTATTTTGACCTTTCAATGTTGGTCGGGTCTAGGGCACATATTTTTACACTTAGGCATATTCATGACCAATAGTTTTTGGCATGCCTAGTGGGACCCTAAAAGTTCCACTTTAAGTAGTATTAAGGTTTGATGTTCATATTTTTACTATCTGATTAGAACATCTAGCGACTCAGTTTCACCCAGAAGCCTTCGAACGTGAAGTTGGCGAAAGCTTTACTTCATGATCACAAGATCGAAGGCCAAAAATACTAAAAATCTCATTGAGTTCTTTGAGCTTGACACCCAAGTTTTAAGAGAGCATCCTAGGTTAGTCACTCTAACTGTTCCATCAGTTGGAACCTCTTCAAAGGTAGTTGGTGTGTTTGTTGTTCCTTCAAGTCCTGCTAGCATTGCCACTAGATTTCCTCCCCAAGAAAATACTTTGGTTTAAATAGCCCAAAATCTTCCACCACCATGAAGATAGTTTCCAGCCTGGAACCATTCTAGAGCTTTGAATCTACAAGATCAAAACCTGATCCTGCAAGTAATATTGAAGGCTTTGCCTACTTACGATAGTACAAGAAAAATAACTTATCAGCATGTTCAAGATGTGGCTTCTTTGGTGACTATCCATAGCATCACAAACAAATATGTCATGGTCAAATTGCTCATTCTCTCTCTTATAGAGAAGTTTTTTTACTAGTATTGGTATTTACCGCCTACTACTATCACCACATGAGAGCAATTGGCGAAGATGATAAAAGGCTTCAATGAACAAGTGAATCCTTTTTCTCTATGTAGCAATCTAGGAAGCATACACCTAATGCTAGTAATAATTGAAATTCACATATAAAGCATGAAATATGGACAAATTTGCAAATGAACATAAATAAGGGTTTCCTTTATTAAATTTCCAATGAAACTCAGTTACAAATCCATCCCTCTTAGGGATACCCAATGTGATACAATTATTACAATAATAGGAAAATCCCCACATGAGGGTAGGTGTAATTCCAAGACTTCCTAGGTTGACACGAACTTCTCTAAGGCAAGTGTAACCTTATTCTCCACGATTAGAGGTATTTTTTGCTTTGGATGTCAAGACCCTGTTAATATTGCATTCAAGAAACAACAAGAAACAATTAGAGATAAAGGAGGTCTCTCTTAATGAGGATTTTGATCCAAATCTTGCATGAAAATACTATAAGAAACATGAAATCAAGAAAGTATATAAAGATATGAATCTATGCTAGAACATGATAAATTTACCATTAAGAATGTGAAAGAAACATAGATCTGGTCAGCAAACCTCCTGATTAAGCATTAAAAGCACATATGCATGGAAAGAATAGCACCTAATATAGAAATTTTAATACTATAAAATGAAGGTAATCTAACCTCAATCAATAATTCTAACAATATAATGAGCAGACATAAAGTAAATCTATCTAAATTATCAAATAGAAATATAAATCTACTGCTAAAACTGGCTGAATTAAATATTAAACCTTGATCGCGGGTCCTTAAAATAGTTGGCACTGTTAGCCATGGTTGACAACCATGGCTGATGTGTAGATGTCTTTGTCCTCCAAATCAAGGCTTGATTCTTCAATTTAGTTCGATTAATTAATGATCAAGGGTTGTCATGGTGTCCTATGACATATTTGGTAATTGAATTGCTCAAATTGGTGATGGATTGGGATAAATTGATTTTCTTGATTCCTCCTAGACCTCCATAGCCTTCTTGGCTCCAAATGCCATTTGTCCTTTAATTAGGCAGAAAAATTATTCCCTCTCAATGCATACAAGTGAGTATATAATTTGATAGGGCTTCACTGCATTTCAACTCAAGGTTCGTCTCTCTTTCTTCCCCATTTGGAGGGGGCTCTTATAGCATTTAGGAAGGCCATGTTTTACCTTCATGGGGAAGCCAATATCAAGAAAGGGTAGTGATGAGGCCCAAAAATGCCTCATTATTGCACAATTTTTGACTACCATATGATAAGTTAATTGCCAAATAGTTGACTAAAATATACTATTTGTTAAGTGTTTGCATGATTTTATGTTAGGAATACTATATCTCTGTTTTTGACTATTTTCAGCATTTTATGACTGATTTTGCTTGATTAAGTAGCAAGTAAAAACATGCATTTCAATTAACCAAATGTGGTATGCTGATATCCATTAACTTCTCAATGGTTTTTGAATGTTTTCCTGCCCTTCAACTTGTTTCAAATCCACATTGAAGCCAAAATTTTAGGACTGTCATAAATCTGAAAATCTGAAAAAAAATAGCCATATAAAAATCAACAAGCTGTCGCTTTATAGGAACACCTTGAAGTTGTCAAGCAAAGCATGAGGATATGGATGGAATGAGTTTAGAAGGACTACGGAAGACATCTGACCTATTTAGAAGCATTCACACATGGTCTAAATAGGCAACAATAGGGTATAACAGAGCAGGGACAATTGTGCAACACTATTGCACTATTTCAGCATGGTTACTTGGTGAATGAAGTGTATAAATTCAGTAGCAACTTGATGTACTCCTTCATGTTGATATTTGAATAATTTTTCCATGTTCTAATTTGTTTGAATTTGCAAGAAATGCCAATATTTTACAACTATGCAGCAGAGTTGGAAAATGCAGTAATTTACCATGTAAATTCCAGCAAGCTACCAATGAATGACAAGGCATGGAATTCACACATGGAGAGGAATGAAGGCTATTGCAATCTGATCCTGAGAGCTAACCCACCTGAGAAATGTAGATGAAATAACTTGAAGAGCACACAATTTTTCATTCCGAAGATCTTCGGAATGAGTAGACATCTTCGAAATGAGAAATATAGTCTCTTCGGAATGAGCGGACATCTTCGGAATGAGAAATACAGTCTCTTCGGAATGAGCCACTTATCTTCAAAATGAGAATAGAAAGATCTTTTTGACTTGTTGACTGATTTTTGACGATGGAAAAAGGGAAAGAAGGTTGAAAATGTTAAAGGAAAATATCTCCCATCTGACTTTGTTGTCCTTGCCGTCCAAAGCCACCATTCATGGAAAAGATCAATTTTGATCCTCTTCTAGGATAAACCCAAAAAAACTGTAGCATAATAGGAAGTTGTTTGCAAGATAGAAATGGCATATTCTGAAGTGGAGAAAGATGTGTGAGATATTTCTAGACTCCTCCCATGTACTCCCACCACTAAAGATGCTTTCTAAGGGCCAATGACTACTACTGCAACACAAACTGTCCAGATTTGCATTTATTTCAGATCCAAAATTATTGGCAAATCACTATAAAGTAGCACATAGGCTGATTTGAGCATGGGATATGTTGTAAATATTTATATAAATAACACAACTCCCTCCTTGGTTGAGCCAGTTAGGAATTAGAATAGAGGAGAGTTTTCAATAGCAACAATTAGGACTGTACAGTAATTTTTTGTAACAATTTTCAGCATGTTTTGTCATCAATAAAAGTGCAATTATTTTATCATTTTTTGTTCTGAGTGTTAATTAGTTAAGGAGTGCTTTTCACCTCCTTCTAGATCAGGAAGTATGGGCCCACTTTTAGATCTAGAAGGAGGATTTTTATGGCAGGTTTTAATCTATAATTTTGTTGCAGTAGAATTAACAGATTACTTGTCAAGTTTACTTTTCTTATTTTAAGTTTGTATAATGTTATTTATGTTTTCTATTATGTTTGTGTACATCATTTGTGTGTGTGTCATCTGACAAATTATATTAAGCATTTTTCCTTTGCTTTCCATGTTTTCCTTGCTTTTCTATTTTAGCAACTTTTCATTTTCAGCATATTTCATTTTGTTGTCAATTCATGTAGCAGAAGCTTGACGACCTTTTGTGGCAGGACATTGATAGGTGTTTTTAGCATAAGTTTCATTTACAAGCATCATTTCAATTATGCAAGAGTAACTAGGTTTCAATTCTGCAAATGTAACTTAGGATTTCATTTCAGCAACATTTAAATTCAACAATTTAAATTATGTTATTTTAATTCTGCAAAAGTAGATTAGACTTTCAATTTAGCAATTCTAATTCCTGCAATTGTAGTTAGATTTCAATTCTTGCAACTTAGAATTAGTTTTTAGTTCCTGCAAGTTTCCATTCTGCATATTAGGTTTAGTGTGACACCAAAAGGCTAAACCAAATCTGTCTCACCCAATAAATGCTTGAAATCTGAATGCCTGAATTGTACTCTGCCCTAGCCTTCTATCGTAGATAGCCTTGGACACCACCCCGGATTGATAAGATCTTTGAGATTTAATGATGTGCTTAACGACAATGCATCATTTTGGCACCGTTTTCGGGGATCATGGTGTTGTTAGAGGGTAAAAGCAGTCAAATAATTATTATTGTGCTAAGTTATGAAGTTCAGAGTAAAATCTAAATGTAATAGCTAGTATAAATAATAATTATTGATAGTTGCATTTCAGTCCATTTAGAAAATAAGCAACCACAGGGAGGTGATCTTCACACTTGGGGGTTAAATTGCCTATGTTTGAAATTCTTGATAAAAATTGAAAGAATTCATCATCCTCATTATCAAGAAACATAAGATCTCTTAAAATATTTAGAAGAGTCATCTTCTAGTACTGCCCTTTTTATATCCATATCATCAGGGTAGTATAAAAAATTTGTACTAGGTGTTGGGAAAGATATCATGGTAGATATACAAGACTATCCCTTGAACAAAATAGCCATATCAGCTACCTGTAGCATTTGTTCATAGGGACATATCACTGATGAATGCCATTTACTTCCACAACTTAGAGATGCAAAATTTGTTGCCTAGTCTGAATTCTTCTCAAAGAGAGATCCCAACAACAACAAACAGGGCAAGTAAATCAACCACCACCTTCAGCCCAACCTATGGCCAATATGAATAATACAAGACAGGCAACCCCTGTCTATGTAAGCTGAATCTATTAAAAAAAAATCACAAAAACTTTTGCACAATCAAAATAGGAGTTTACAACTTAACGGTGATCCTAGAGTTTTCCATTATTACTTAAATATTGTTAGGATTTTATCGCGCTAAACCACAACCTAGCAATTCTTAGCCTACATAGACAATAGTTGATCTCATTAGAGGTGATCCTACATGACAAGTAGTTGATCTGCTAAAGTTGTACACTTCTTGTCTTATTGTGCAAACCAAAAATATTTCTTTTTTAGCCCAACCTATGATCAATCTGAATAATACAAGATAGGCATCCCCTGTCTATGTAGCTGAATCTGGTAAAAAAAAAACTGTAGAAAATGTTATTGACTGCAGCAACATCCAACTGTGCTCAAACAAGAACTTACCTGAGCTTGAAGAGACAAAAATCAATGGAGATACACAGAAAACCTTTAGTCCAAACACACAGAAATTAGCCTTGGATAAAGGAGAAAAACTAGAAAAACTGCACATAGAAAATTTACTTCCATTGAACTCCTTAGTAAGAAATTACAAAGGGGTAAATTTTGTCCTCCTAGGAATGAAACAAATTGAAGTGCAGCCAAGAAAATTCTTGAACATTATTAGCTGGATGACTTATAAACAAAAAGCAAAATTCTTGCTATTTTGAAACAATATTTCAATCCCTTTACATGGAATTACAAGGGTATATCAAGATTTTATCTTGATGTAAGCACTTAACATCTTTTGGGAATTGGTATTTAATTGTTTCAAGTACATATTGATAAGATTTTGCAGACTAGGAGGCATGGACAACACTTGATTGAAGAAGTTTTCAGATATGGAGCAGTGCTTCTTTCTCCCATTGGTAATTCATGGAGGATGTTAGTGGTGAATGGACATTGCCTTCGGGTATACCATGCACCATTAACTAAGGAGGAGTTCTTGAAAGGATATTCCATTGGATGTACACATAATGGAAGAGAATTTCTCTTCAATATCAGATTCAGAGTGATGATAAAAAGTTTGACAAAAATAAAAAAAATACAAGAAAAGCAAAAAGAAGAATAGTCTTGTTTGTGAAATTCCTTCTTGGGTACAAGCAAGACAAGAAAAATTGAAAAAAAAAAAAAAGAGAGAGAAAAAAAATTGCAGCAGAGGCATGTCCCACAAAATGGGGATACATGAGGACAAGCATCAATTTCAGCAAGGAAGAGGAACAATGGAGCCAATACTTCATTTCTAGCAATAAGGAGGCAATTATGATGTAAGAAGATTCTTATCTCATCTAGAAAGGAAGGTTGCATCAATGTTGCAGGTTTCAACAGAAAGAGATGGTGTTTTCATACAACAATTGACATGTTTTTGTAGAATAAGGATTGGTCTTATCCAAATAAGAGTGAGAGATGTTCTCTCTCATTGAAGCACTTGAAAAAAAAAGGGACAGAAGTTGGTTGAAAACCAGAAATGGTAGCCTCTTTTGATGAAAAAAAATGAAAAAAAAAGAGGAAAAAAAAAAAAATGATAAAAAAAATGAATAATTCAATAGTGAAAACCTTCTTGGAGGTGCTACTGAGTTAGCTTGCATGAAAACCAATTTTTTGGCATGCATTGCCTTATTGATCTACCCATAATTATTCCACCATTGTACAAATCTCACACTGCACATGTGTTATGTTTATGTTTTCAGATAGCCTGCTAACAATCATCAAAAGCAGCTTGTAAGGTGCATGACCAATTTTTAGGACAATAAGGTATGTGTTTCTTGCATTTAATTCATAGTAAACATTTAGCATTTAGTGTATGATAATCGGTATTTGGCATAAAATATTCATACAATATTGGCAATTTGAAAATGGAACATGTTCAAGATGTCAAGAAACACCCCCTTATGCCCTTAATTGCATGGAAATTCCAAAACTATGCAAAAACCTGATTTTGGGACAGACATGGCAGCAATTCTATTTCAATTTGTAGGGCAAGTTTCATAAGGAGAACTGCAAGTTTATATCTCACAATTGTCTGATAAATTGAAGGAGGATAATCAACAAAATGCACCTGAAGGTTCTATTTTAGTACTACTAGAATAAAATAGCAACATACAAAATAAAGAATAACATCTAAACAAAATGATGAAGAAGGAATTTTTGATGTTATGGAAGGCTTATACACTCTAGAGATGGGCCCACAATAGAATATGTAGCTAACTTTTGCATAGGAGGTCATTTTTGCATTTTTTGATGCATCTTCAGAATGAACAGTCATATCTTCAGAATGAACAGGCATATCTTCGGAATGAGCAGGATATCTTTGGAATGAGCAGAAACTGTACCAAAATTGTTGAAAATGCTATAAAATAGCAAAAAGAGTAGGGTACATCAAATATTGAGGTTCATAAGGCTCTACCACAAGTAAGTACATCCCTCAAGCATTTCAAATCCAAATTTTTTTATCAATTTTTTTCAAAATGTGCAAACAACAGAAATAAGCATTCAGGCTAAAATGTTGTTAAGAATAGAAAATTCCATCAGTAGTAGTGCATCTGCCAAATACGGTTCCACAATAAGACTATTTCAAGATGAATCACATGATATCAAGCCTTTAAGAGGTACCTTGCAGCACTAAAACTAGTAGAAAGATAGAAAAAGAGTCATACATGTGCTTAATTACAAAATACTTGATATAGTGTAGCAAGGAGGAATTTCTCAGTTAGTAGGTAGCAAAGGATGTTGTTCACAAGAATAAAACCTGCATATTACTATGGCCTACTAAGATGCATGAGGGCATGCATCACTTCAATTTGGGGGGGATGATGAGGCCCAAAAATGCCTCATTATTGCACAATGTTTGACTACCATATGATAATTTAATTGCCAAATATTTGACTAAAATATACTATTTGTTAAGTGTTTGCATGATTTTATGTTAGGAATACTATATCTTTGTTTTTGACTATTTTCAGCATTTTGTGACTGATTTTGCTTGATTAAGTAGCAAGTAAAAACATGCATTTCAATTAACCAAATGTGGTATGTTGATATCCATTAACTTCTCAATGGTTTTTGAATGTTTTTCTGCCCTTCAACTTGTTTCAAATCCACATTGAAGCCAAAATTTTAGGACTGTCATAAATCTAAAAATATGAAAAAAAATAGCCATATAAAAATTAGCAAGTTGTCACTTTATAGGAACACCTTGAAGTTGTCAAGCAAAGCATGAGGATATGGATGGAATGAGTTCAGAAGGACTATGGAAGACATATGACCTATTTAGAAGCATTCACACATGGTCTAAATAGGCAACAATAGGGTATAACAGAGTAGGGACAATTGTGCAGCACTATTGCACTATTTTAGCATGGTTACTTGGTGAATGAAGTGTATAAATTTAGTAGAAACTTGATGTACTCCATGTTTATATTTGAATAATTTTTCCATGTTCTAATTTGTTTGAATTTGCAATAAATGCCAATAGTTTACAACTGTGCAGCAGAGTTGGAAAATGCAATAATTTACTATGTAAATTCTAGCAAGCTACCAATGAATGGCAAGGCATGGAATTCACACATGGAGAGGAATGAAGGCTATTGCAATTTGATCTTGAAAGCTAACCCACCTAAGAAATGTAGATGAAATCACTTAAAGAGCACACAGTTGTTCATTTCGAAGATCTTCGAAATAAGCAAACTCTTCGAAATGAGAAATATAGGAATGAAGGCTATTGCAATAATTTACCATGTAAATTCCAACAAGCTACTGTGCAGAAGAGTTGGAAAATGCAATAATTTACCATGTAAATTCCAGCAAGCTACCAATGAATGGCAAGGCATGGAATTCACACATGGAGAGGAATGAAGGCTATTGCAATTTGATCTTGAGAGCTAACCCACCTAAGAAATGTAGATGAAATCACTTGAAGAGCACACAGTTGTTCATTTCGAAGATCTTCGAAATGAGCATACATCTTCGAAATGAGAAATATAGTCTCTTCGGAATGAGAAATACAATCTCTTCAAAATGAGCCACTTATCTTTGGAATGAGAACATAAAGCTTTTTTTGACTTTTTGACTAATTTCTAATGATGGAAAAAGGGAAATAAAGTTGAAAAGTTTAAAGGAAAATATCTCCCATCTGACTTTGTCGTCCTTGTCGTCCAAATCCACCATTCATGGAAAAAATCAATTTTAATCCTCTTCTAGGATAAACCCAGAAAAAATGCAGCATAATAAGAAGTTGTTTGCAAGATAGAAATGGCATATTATGAAATGGAGAAATATGTGTGAGATATTTCTAGAATCCTCCCATGTACTCCCACCACTGAAGATATTTTCTAAGGGCCAATGACTACTACTACAACACAAACTGTCCAGATTTGCATTTATTTTAAATCCAGAATTATTGGCAAATCACTGTAAAGTAGCTCATAGGCTAATTTGAGCATGGGATATGTTGTAAATATTTATATAAATAACATAGCTCCCTCCTTGGTTGAGCCATTTAGGAATTAGAATATAGGAGAGTTTTCAATAGCAGCAATTAGGATTGTACAATAATTTTCTGTAATAGTTTTCAGCATGTTTTGTCATCAATAAAAGTGCGGTTATTTTATCATTTTTTTTCCTAAGTGCTAATTAGTTAAGGAGTGCTTTTCACCTCCTTCTAGATCAGGAAGTATGGGCCCACTTTCAGATCTAGAAGGAGGATTTTTATGGCAGGTTTTAATTTGTAATTTTGTTGTAGCAAAATTAACAGATTACTTGTCAAGTTTACTTTTCTTGTTTTAAGTTTGTATAATGTTCTTTATGTTTTCTATTATTTTTGTGTATAGCATTTGTGTGTGTGTCATCTGACAAATTATATTAAGAATTTTTCCTTTGCTTTCCATGTTTTCCCTATTTTTCTATTTTAACAACTTTCCATTTTCAGCATATTTCATTTCATTGTAAATTCCTGTAGCAGAAGCTTGACGACCTTTTGTGGCAGGACATTGAGAGGTGTTTTTAGCATAAGTTTCATTTACAAGCATCATTTCAATTATGCAAGAGTAACTAGATTTCAATTCTGCAAATGTGATGCAGGAGCATCCGGTGACAACAGAGCAATCTTGCATCAACCAAAGTTTTTTTTTTTCTTCTCTCTAAGTATTTTGCAAAAATATGTCAAAAAATATGTGTCGCGATATCGCGACACAAAAAGTGTCACGATATCGTGACCAAAATAGGGAAAGAAGCTACGACGGACGGAGGGTCGCGAAATCGTGACATGTCACGATTTCGTGACATGTCACGAAATCATGACCAAAACAAAGAGCAGAGGCTACGGCGGATGGAGGGTCACGAAATCGTGACCAAAACAAAGAGCAGAGGCTACGGCGGACGGAGGGTCACGAAATCGTGACATGTCACGATTTCGCGACATGTCACAAAATCATGACCAAAGCAAAAAGCAGAGGCTACGGTGGATGGAGGGTCACGAAATCGTGACCGAAATAGAAGAGCAGAAGGGCGACGGAGGAACGTCGCGATTTCATGACGTGTCACGAAATCGCGACCGAAGCTAAAAACGGAGGACGCGATGGAAATACGTCGCGATATCGTGACATGTCACGATATCATGACCAAAGTAGAAGCAAGAAGGCGTGAAGGAAAGAATGTCGTGATATCGTGACATGTTGTGATATCATGACCAAAAGAAAAACACGCACTCCAAGCTTTCATAAATGCATTCCTTCGTGCACGGCAAGCTAGCGATAGTGAAGCAGCAGTCTCAGAGGAAGATTCCAGCAAGCATGTCGGCCACTCGCGCACTATATCTAGAGACGCATTTATGGCAACTAGCAACGAAGCAACAGTTCTAGAAGAAGATCCCGGTGGTTATGGCAGCCAGTCACGCACCTCACCTAGAGTCTCATCAATGCAACTTTCCAGTATTGATCCAGGTGGCAGTTGCAGATCGTGGAAACTTTGAAAACGTAGAGGGTCGGGACCTCGATAAAAACCCAAGAATTGTAATGAGAAAGGGCTGGCAAAATGGCAGATTGCTGTATATTTTTTGTAAATTCTTCTGAAGCTACTGAATAAGAAATTTGGCTCTTATTTTCCTTGTCTCCTGTCCTGTGTTAGTTCTGTTCTCCATCAAGTGGTATCAGAGCCAGAAGTTCTTGAGTGTGTAACAGATCGTCGGACGTGAGGTAGTTACACCAGGATCTATGGAAGGGCTTGTGAGAGAGTGAGCAGAATGCCTCCAAGAAGAAACCCTATTGGTGGGAGAGGCATGGCGACAGCGAAAGATGTCCGAGTTTTGCAGAGGCAAATGCAAGCCCTGCAAGAAGAGATGCGTAGAAGATTGGAGCCAAGAAGAGATGAAGGTAGTGAAGAGGAAGATGATGAAGAAGAGGGCCAACCTGAGGAAGAAGAAGAAGCAGTAGATCCTGCACAAGCTAGACTATACAAAGCCATATCCCAGATTGGGAAGAGGCCGAAGATGGAGGTTTCCACGTATTCCGGGAACCTTGATCCAGAGGAATTGATCGACTGGATCAACGATCTGGAAGAGTACTTTGAGTACGAGGAGGTTGAGGATCCTGATAGGGTCAGATTCGCTAAGACCAAACTGAAAGGTCATGCCAGCATATGGTGGAAGGGAGTGCAATTGGAGCGAAATAGAAGAGGAAAAGAGAGAATAACAAAATGGGAACAGGATGGCAGAAAAGCTGAAGAGGCAGTTCATCCCTGGTGATTATGAGTTAGACCTGCTAAAGAAAATGCAAGGTTTGAGGCAATCAAGTAAGTCTGTAAAAGAATACATAGAAGAGTTTCATAAAATTATGATCAGAATAGGCCACTCAGAGGCCAACAAGGAGAAGGTAGCCCATTATATTAATGGGTTACGAGCAAGTATTCAAGAGGAATTAAGTCTGGTCAGGATGACCACCATAGAGGACGCTTACCAATTTGCCCTAAAGGTTGAAGAAAAGCTCAATAGGAGGTTTGAGAACAAGCAAAGAGGAAGAGGTCATGGCGGAAGAACCGGTGGAAGGACCAGTGGAAGAAGAAATGAAGATCCTCAGAAGAATGGAGAAGGTAGCAGTAATCAAGAACAAAGGGGAGAGAATACCTACCGCCCCCGTAATCAGAACAATGATTACCGAGGGGGAAGGGGCAGAGCTGGACGTGGCCATGGAAGAGGAAGATTTCGTGGAACTTGTTTCCAGTGTGGAGAAGAGGGACATCACCAATATGAGTGTCCACAGCAACGAGAAAGGACTAATAGGAGGCCGAAAGGAAATGCCAGAGCCGCGGTCGCTGATGAAGATGCTGGATCTGAGCATTCTGAAGAAGCAGAGAGAGGAGAAGTAATGATCATGAGGAGAGTCCTGTTGAATGAGGAGGGGGACACAGATCAGAGGAAAAGCTTATTCCGCACAAGGTGTAAATGCACGGGTAAGATTTGCAATATTATTATTGACAACGGTAGCACGGATAACCTAGTTTCAGAGGGAATGGTTACAAAGCTACAACTGGAGAGGAAGAGACACCCGCATCCATATCGGATCGCGTGGTTGCAGAAAGACCATAAGGTTTTGGTCAGTGAACAATGCCTGGTAAAATTCAATATTGGGAATTACCGTGATGAGGTCCTGTGCGACATCCTGCCCATGGATGCGTGCCATTTGCTATTGGGAAGGCCATGGCAGTTTGACGAGTGCACGGTTCATGATGGTCGTGCCAACACCTACTCCGTAACAAAGAATGGAATGCGTCATAAGCTGAAACCCCTGAAGGAGGTGGAAGAAAAGGTATGTGGCGATGCCAAAATTTGCTTAGTTGATGGGAGAAAATTTTTAGATGATTTGAAGCATGAACATATGTGTTATGCATTAATTCCTAGAGTTAGGGAGAAAGAATGCAAAGATACCCCAGTAGAAGTCCTAGATCTATTGGAGGAATTTCCAGATATTATATCTAATAATGTGCCTGAGGGTTTACCCCGTAAGGAAGATCAGTCACCATATCGATTTGGTGCCAGGATCGAGCTTGCCCAATAAAGCTGCACATAGAATGACGCCTGTAGAAACTGAGGAGCTAAACAGGCAGGTCCAGGAGTTGCTGGAGAAGGGACTGATTCGGGAAAGCTTGAGTCCATGCGTAGTGCCTACAGTGCTAGCGCCAAAGAAATATGGAGAGTGGAGAATGTGTACAGACTCTCGAGCCATCAACAAGATCACAATAAAATACAGATTTCCATTGCCAAGAATGGATGACATAATGGACTGTTTGAGTGGAGCCAAGTACTTCACCAAGATTGACCTCAAGAGTGGTTACCATCAGATCCATGTCAGAGAAGGAGATGAGTGGAAGACAACCTTCAAGACCAGAGAGGGTTTGTATGAGTGGTTGGTCATGCCATTTGGGCTATCCAATGCACCAAGTACCTTCATGCGGCTGATGAATGAGGTACTGAAAGAATTTTTAGGCAAATTTGTCATTGTCTATTTAGATGATATATTAATATTTAGCAGAACCCTGGAAGAGCACCTGATGCACATCAGAAGGGTTTTTGAGAAGCTACGGGAGGAGCAGTTATTAATTAATCTAAAAAAGTGTAATTTTGTAAAGAAGGAGTTAGTGTACATGGGATTTGTCATCTCAGTAGAAGGTCTAAAAATGGACCCAGAAAAGGTGAGAGCTATCATCGAATGGCCTACTCCGAGAAGCACAATAGAGGTAAGATCATTTCATGGTCTAGCCAGCTTTTACAGAAAATTCATTAGAAATTTCAGCAGCATTTGTGCACCCCTTACAGAAACAATGAGAGGGGATAAGAAAGAATTTAAGTGGACCTTAGGAGCAGATAAGAGCTTTGATGTGTTGAAGAAGAAGGTCACAGAACAACCTGTTTTGGCACTTCTAGACTTTAACAAGGTATTTCAGGTAGATTGTGATGCCAGTGGTAGTGCAATAGGAGCTATACTGAGTCAGGAAGGCAGGCCTGTTGCTTACTTTAGTGAGAAACTCAATGATGCTCGAAAAAAGTATTCAGTTTATGATCAAGAGTTTTATGCTATAGTTCAGGCTCTAAAGAAGTGGAGGCATTATTTGTTGCCAAAAGAGTTTGTTCTATTTACTGATCATCAGGCCTTACAGTACATTAATAGCCAAGCAAAACTGAATCAGAGGCACTTGAAGTGGGTTGAGTTTCTCCAAAGTTATACCTTTGTGTTGAAGCACAGAAGCGGAAAGTCAAACAGAGTTGCAGACGCCTTAAGTAGAAGGCAAAATTTTCTGATTGAAATGACGGTGGAAGTGGTAGGATTTGAAGAACTGAAGGGTTTGTACCCTGAAGATCCTGATTTTGTAGAAGCCTGGACGGCTTGCTTGGCACCTGTTACTTTGGACAGGACAAAGTGGTTGGATTTTCTAATCCAAGATGGAATGTTGTTCAGAGGAAGTCAATTATGCATTCCAAGGAGTTCCATGCGGGAAAACTTAGTCAAGGAGAAACACAGCGGAGGACTAGCTGGACATTTTGGTCGGGATAAGACCATTGCCCTGGTGAGTGAGAACTACTATTGGCCGCAACTGTAGCAAGATGTGAAAAGGTTTGTGCAAAGTTGTAGAATATGCCAGATGGCGAAAGGCGTGAGGCAGAACACAGGATTATATCAGCCGTTACCTGTACCTGAGAGGCCATGGGAGGACGTCAGCATGGATTTCATTCTTGGATTGCCGAGAACACAGAGGGGAAATGACTCCGTATTTGTGGTGGTTGACAGATTTTCCAAGATGGCACATTTTATTCCCTGCCAGAAAACAAGTGACGCGGTTCACATTGCAGGGTTATTTTTCAAGGAAGTGGTACGACTTCACGGTCTACCAAAAAGCATCGTTTTTGACAGAGATACAAAGTTTGTTGGGTATTTCTGGAGAACCTTGTGGAAGAAGTTGAAGACAGATCTGAAGTTCAGTTCCGCATACCACCCATAGGTCGATGGATGAGACAGAGGTGGTAAATAGAAGTCTGGGTAATTTATTGAGATGCTTGATAGCAGATAAACCCAAGGGATGGGATTTGGTTTTGTCGTAGGCAGAATTTGCATACAACAATTCTATCAACAAGAGTACAAACAAATCTCCATTCCAGGTCATATATGGAAACAGCCCAAGAAATGTTTTTGAGCTGAGGAAATTGGATAAAGGGGAAAAGTGCAGTGTCGAGGCTGAGGAATTTGCGGAACATATGAAAAGCCTGCATGAAGAAGTAAGGAAACAAATTACAAAAATGAATACTCAATATAAGACAAGGGCGGACCAGAAGCGGCGGTTCAAAGAGTTCGAAGTAGGAGATGAAGTCATGGTCCATCTCAGAAAAGAAATATTTCCTGCCAAAACCTATAACAAGTTGAAGATGAAGAAGTTTGGGCCATGCAGAATAATGGAAAAACGGGATTCAGGCAATGCATATGAAGTGGAATTGCCAAGTGGGCTTGACATTTCGCCTATTTTTAACATCTCAAATTTAGTGGAATACCATGAGGGAGACAATACAGAGGCACCAAGTACAGAGTTGTGGAGAATTCCAGCATCTACCCAAACCACAGACGAGATCGAGGAAATATTAGACACTCGTGAAGGCAGAAGCACCAGGAACAAACAGTATTCTGAATATTTGATAAAGTGGAAGGGCAGACCTGTAGAAGATGCAACTTGGTTGTCAAAAATAGAGGTTGACCACCTGGGTCTTCCCCTAACAGAATAGAAGTGAGGATCACTTCTCAATCCACCCCGGGTGTCTGATGCAGGAGCATCCGGTGACAGCAGAGCAATCTTGCATCAACCAAAGTTTTTTTTTCTTCTCTCTAAGTATTTTGCAAAAATATGTCAAAAATATGTGTCGTGATATCGCGACACAAAAAGTGTCACGATATCATGACCAAAATAGGGAAAGAAGCTACGGCGGACGGAGGGTCGCAAAATCGTGACATGTCACAAAATCATGACCAAAACAAAGAGCAGAGGCTACGACGGATGGAGGGTCATGAAATCGTGACATGTCACGATTTCATGACATGTCATGAAATCGTGACCAAAACAAAGAGCAGAGGCTACGGCGGATGGAGGGTCACAAAATCATGACATGTCATGAAATCATGACCAAAACAAAGAGTAGAGGCTACGGCGGATGGAGGGTCACGAAATCGTGACCGAAATGGAAGAGCGGAAGGGCGACGGAGGAACGTCATGATTTCGTGACGTGTCGCGAAATCGCGATCGAAGCTGAAAATGGAGGACGCGATGGAAATACGTCATGATATCGTGACATGTCGTGATATCGTGACCAAAGCAGAAGCAAGAAGGCATGAAGGAAAGAATGTCATGATATCACGACATGTCACGATATCACGACCGAAGTAGGAGAGAGAAAGCACAGAGGAGAATTGTCATGATATCGTGACATGTCGTGATATCATGACCAAAAGAAAAACATGCACTCCAGGCTTTCATAAATGCATTCCTTCGTGCACGACAAGCTAGCGATAGTGAAGCAGCAGTCTCAGAGGAAGATTCCAGCAAGCATGTCGGCCACTCGCGCACTATATCTAGAGACGCATTTATGGCAACTAGCAATGAAGCAGCAGTTCCAGAAGAAGATCCCGGTGGTTATGGCAGCCAGTCGCGCACCTCACCCAGAGTCTCATCAATGCAACTTTCCAGTATTGATCCAGGTGGCAGTTGCAGATCGTGGAAACTTTGAAAACGTAGAGGGTCGGGACCTCGATAAAAACCCAGGAATTGTAATGAGAAAGGGTTGGCAAAACGGCAGATTGTTGTATATTTTTTGTAAATTCTTTTGAAGCTATTGAATAAGAAATTTGGCTCTTGTTTTCCTTGTCTCCTGTCCTGTGTTAGTTCTGTTCCCCATAAAAATGTAACTTAGGATTTCATTTTAGCAACATTCAAATTCAACAATTTAAATTCTGTTATTTTAATTTTGCAAAAGTAGATTAGACTTTCAATTTAGCAATTCCAATTCCTGCAATTGTAGTTAGATTTCAATTTTTGCAAATTAGAATTAGTTTTTAGTTCCTACAAGTTTCCATTCTTTAGATTAGGTTTAGTGTGACACCAAAAGGCTAAACCAAATCTGTCTCACCCAATAAATGCTTGAAATCTGAATGCCTAAATTGTACTCTACCCTAGCCTTCTATCGTAGACATCCTTGGACACCACCCTAGATTGATAAGATCTTTGAGATTTAATGATTTGCTCAACAATAATGCATCAGGTAGCTTAAGTAGTTGGAGGGAAGATTTTGGATATTTCTACCCCTAAACTACTCATATCTGCAACCAATTGGTCATTGCAATCAATTTTGGGTCGGCCAAGGTCCAACTAATTTTTTAGGCTAGCCGTGGCTCTGAGGCACGGTCAAATTTATTAACCATGGGTGTTAGCCAAGACCAATACTGATTAGTCAAAACTACCTAAATGAGTGGTTAGAACCACTACTACACCTTGTAATCTATTCAAGCTCTTCCATATGGTCTTCTAGCATGTCCCATATGAGTAGTCGCCTTGGCATGACACATTTTAGGTGTCTACAGATGCCCCTTTTGAGATGCATTGTGAGATCGAACAATGCTAAGAAAAAATAGACCTCCTAAAATGATGTTGTAAGTTGGATTATGATCATTAGTCTGATCAATATTAGATGCCCAAGGTCCAGCAAAAGTATGCACATCCTAGAATCATTGCTTCCAACTGGATGGAAGGCTTAAATTAAAAAATCTTGCACTCGTCATCAAACATTTGGGTAGCTTTAGTGCTACTATAGGTTTTCATGCCTATGTGTTTGAAAGGAAGAGAACTACAAACTAAAATGGCATATTTTCTTTTTATCCCAGCAAAGGATAAGCTTATGATAGTTGTTGGTAATGATTCGTAAGATGAACGTAATTTTGACAAGATCAAAGGATTTACAATCAAGAGATCTTCTATTGACTTTGATTATGATGATGATATTATGACTACCCCCTCAAGCGACGATTCGATGAGGGTAATGATAATTAAATGAAGCGACAAGTCGCTTGACCACTATAAGTGACTCGAACAAATTAAGATTTAGCATTTGATACTATGATTAGGCCTAATCAACTATGATTGCAACTATTAATAGTATTTGTATATTTCTATCCCATGGAGCGGTCGAGCCACGAAGGCTTTTGTAGAGAATTGAAATGATAACAATTCCAATTAGGCACATGTTGAATCATATTGTTGATGATATGCTAAAAATATCATAGAATAATTGACATGATTGTTTTGTTCCCGTGGAGTAATCTGGACGTCAAGGCCTTCTTTGGGATTGAAATGAAGCATATCAATTCCACGATGATGAAGTTTACCCTAAATTTCCTTATGGTAATTTATTCATCTTTCTAGATTGCATGGAACACCATTTTCTACAACCACCAAGTTTAGAGGGTAAATCACTAGATACGAGGCGTATTTGGCTTTTGATTTATCTAATTTTTTTTGTTATTTTTAATATTTTTGACAATTTTGGTTAGATGGGTATTTTTAATTTAGCATTTTGAAACTCCTCATGGTAGTATTTTGGAGAATTTATTGTATATTAATAATTGCACTTGTCAAAATTATCCAGATTTTCAAATTTTCCTAGCCATGGTTGCGACCAACAATAAAAAAAACCTAATTTTGTGTCCACGGGTGCCAACCGCATCCAGGAGCAAAATAAGAAATATTTAAAAAAATTGTCATTTTCGATGTCATTTTCAACTTAATAGCTTAGCAAACCTTGAGTGCTCTAAGAGGTGAGAATACAGATTTGACATGAAATGTTGTCGCAACTCAACCTCACTACCACCTATACCGATGGCAGACCAATGGAGGAGTCGATGCTACTAAGGTAAAAGCACACAAAGTCCTCAACCATTATTTATTTTTATCGGTTTAAAAATTAACCTCATTAATTAATGGGTTAAATGAACATCATTAAACCATCGATAATGAACCTCACCCTAGTTAGGTTTAGCTTAGGTTAGTGAAGAACACAAGCTTATACTGAGAAGGGGGGTGAACAGTATAAGACCACTTTTTACTTTCTTTCCAAATCAATATTAATTAATGTCCTTAATTGCAATAACCAAATATAGCAGTGTGCATTAATAACTAAGATAGCAGTAGTAAGCAAGAGCACAAGTCACCACATATAATTGAGACACAATATTTAACGTGGTTCCCCAATGTGAGGTACTCCACGGAGAAAATATTTTACTAAAAATTTCTCAATCAATCTCTTTGGGAATCACTCCCAATTACAATGTTTATGGATCTCTATCTAAAGGAGATGTTGATCCCCTAATCTCAATTTTATGGATATATTCCATAGGATAACTCTTTCCCCTTCTACTCTGGCTATGTGATCTTCTAGAAGACTCTATCTCTCTACTGCATTGACTGGTGGACCTCTCTCCACTTTAAGACTCCTCATTCAGATCTATCTTCAACTATGTTGGCTACTATATCTCTATCCATTGAGACTCTATCCTCTGTAATCTGTCACCTCCAAAGCTCTATCAATAGGCTCACTAAGAACATGATCAATAGGCTCATATAGAACCTGCTTAACAAGCTCACATAGAACTTGTCTAAATCTGAATTAGCAAGATCACCAAGAACTTGCCCAAATCTGCTCTAACAAGCTCAACAAGAACTTGCCCAAAATTGCTTTAGCAAGCTCACCAAGAACTTACCCAAAACTATCCACAAATATATTCCAACAGTATCCTCATATCTATCCCAAAGGTATTCTCAAAGGCTCAATAAATCATGCTCAAGTAGTACTCAAAATGAACTCAACAATGAATGGCAATCTCAACTCAACTCAACTCAAATAAATCTCAACTCAAGTCAATTCAATCTCATAGAAGCATAAAGAGAATTGTTAGAGACTCAATATGTTCTAATCTTACTCTCAACTCAAATCAACCTCAACTCATTTCAAGTCAACTTCAACTCAACTCAAGTCTTATAGAACCATAAAGAGAATTGTTAGAGACTCAATATGTTCTAACCTTAATCTCAACTCAACATAGAATGATGGAATAGTTTATTTTATAGAACTTGAACAATCACTTCACACATCACTTGACTAGGCTCAATAAACTCAACTCAACCAATCATCACAAGGTACAACTCTTTCTCACACAAGCCTAGTCCAAGTATGTATCTACCAACACAAATGTTTCCAACAATGCTCAACCACAAATCTCACATAACAATGATACTCATGTTCTTTTCTAACTCAAGTTCTTTCACAACCAATGGGATTCAAAAACTATGCTTATCAAACAAGGTTTAGACACAACTCTCAATTCATAAAACCTTGAAGCATTCAACCAACCACTTTCAAAAAGGAAACCACAAACAATCATTTTTCCTCTAATGATATTTTAGAAAACAACCACCATAAATAGTCAATAGGAGAATATGCCCATACCTTTTATGAAGATGAAAAGACCTCTTTGTAAATCTACCATAATCACAAAATTCTTTTGCCAATCTTCACTATGGTTAGTAGATCACAAAATAATCAACATTACTCCACTTTTCAATAATCATCACCAAGGCCTTTAATTGCACAACTTCCTTATCTCTCCAAAAACCACTTGTACCATAAAATAAAATAAATCAAAACATTGCATAACATTTTCACTCCCAAAAACACTTATACCATAAAATAAAATAAATCACAATATTGCATACCTTGTCACCTCATGAAATAATTATTCCTCTTGAAAAAGAACAAGGCAAACTTCACTTTTGGAACCCCTTTGCAAAATCAGAAATATCTCTTTAAACACACCTTATTTCTCCTTCTAAATAAGTTAGTCAAATAACCCTCAAAATAAGCTTTCCGATGATATATAATATGCCCACTTTCCAAAATAAATTGAAACCTTTATATATATATATATATATATGCCAACCTCCATTAATTGCACATAGGTCAACCCTCCATTAATTTAAACTTAAACTTTAAACTTTAATATCTTCATCACCGGAGGTCCTTTTTCAATGAAACAAAATTCCACCTTGGATTTTAATAAAAGCCCTTTCCACATAATACCACCATGGTTTTAAATAAAACCTTTTATTTTACCTACCTTGGTTTTCATAAAAACCCTGTATATATCCATGCTCTCCAAAATATCATAGATGATTATCTATGAAGTGCTTTTGCCACCAAAACCAAATATGATCCATGTGACATCAATGACAACATAAAATGCCTCAAATTAACTCAAAATTTCAACAATATCCCCCTTTGTCATTGATGGAAACACCTCTAATGCAAACACCACAATCACTGTAAAAACCATCTTTGAGAATCAAAGTTGCTCCCCCTGACTCAATACTCTCTATGGAGGCTACTCCCCCTAACTCAATACTCTCTTTGGAGGCTGATCCCCCTAACTCAAATATCTCCCCCTTTGACATCAATGGCAAAAGGGACACCTATGGGGCTAAAAAATATGACTCTTAAGCATAGCCCCCTCACCACCTTCTCTCTTGAGGTGATTAATTTTGGGATGAGAGTACCTTTACTCCCATATTACATTGATTCTTTCCTCTGTCAACTTCCTTCCATGTTTTTCTGATATCCTTCTCTTGATGAATTACTTGATCTTCTTGTATTGAACCTTTTTGATCTTCTTTCCTTGAACCTATTTGGAATTGAGTTCTACACCATCTTGCAATATGCCCAAATTTATTACAATTAAAACACTTGATATTGTAGCCTTTGTCTGGTGCCCATGTCCTAAAATTATTCTTAAAATAATTTCCATATCCATTCCTTTCCTGAAACCTGTATTGTGAAGCTTTATTTTCATGACCATTATAACTATGACTTCTGAATTATGTAGCTCTAAAACAAAAACCATGTTGCTCATTTCCTTTGCACTGAAAAGCTCTATGACCAATCCTGTTGCACGAGAAGCATTTTCCCTAAAAACCATACCTTCTTCCCTTGAATTTTCTTCTTGCAAAATCAAACTTCTTTGATCCATGGATCCTGCAATGTATAGCCCTGTGTCCAAATCCATTACAAGAAAAACAATATCCTTGAAAAGCCCTTTGTTCATGCCTTGGTTCCTCGTACCTTTCTTGACCATTATCCTTATGATCATATTCAACTTGTGTATTGCATTCTTGAACCTTCTTTGTAGCATCTATGACCTTTGCAAAATTTATCTCACGTAGCCCACTCAAAATACAATTCATTTCTTTTGCATTGATCTCAACCAATTTCCTGGTAGTCTTATCTTCCTCGAGATCACCTTCAACCTTATAATATTTTTCAACCATATGCCATACCTCATATCCTTGTGATATCAAGTAGTTCTTCATTCTCATGCACCAGAAAGCATAATTGTTACCATCAAATATTGGAACCTTATTTTAAGATAATCCTTTATGTGAAGCCATATGTGTTCTTTGTAGAATCTACCCTCAAGATTTTAGCCTTTTTGAAGGAACCCACTCTGATACCAATTGAAGAACACAAGCTTATACTAAGATGGGGGTGAACAATATAAGACCACTTTTTACTTTCTTTCCAAACTGATATCAATTAATGTCCTTAAATGCAATAACCAAATATAGCATGTGCATTAATAACTCAGATAGCAGTAGTAAGTAAGAGCACAAGTCACCACACATAATTGAGACACAATATAAAACATGGTTCCCCCAATGTGAGGTACTCCATGGAGAAAATGTTTTACTAAAACTTTCTCAATAAATCTCTTTGGGAATCACTCCCAATTACAATGTTTATTGATCTCTATCCAAAGGAGATTCAGATCCCCTAATCTCAAGTTTGTGGATATCTTCCACAGGAGAACTCTTTCCCCTTTTTCTCTGGCTATGTGATATTCTAGAAGATTCTGTCTCTCTACTGCACTGACTGGTGGACCTCTCTACACTTGAAGACTCATCACTCAAGTTTATCTTCAATTGTGATGGTTGTTGGATCTCTATCCACTGAGACTCTGTCCTATGTACTCTATCACCTCCAAAGCTCTGTAAATAAGCTCACTAAGAACCTACTAAATATGCTCACATAGAACCTGCTTAACAAGCTCACACAGAACTTGTCTAAATCTAAATTAGCAAGCTCACCAAGAACTTGCCCAAATCTACTCTAGCAATCTCACCAAGAACTTTCCCAAAACTGCTCTAGCAAGCTCACCAAGAACTTGCCCAAAACTATCCACAAATATGTCCCAACACTGTCCTCAAATCTATCCCAAATTCCTTCTCAAAGGTTCAATCAATCATGCTCAAGTAGTACTCAAAATGAACTCAACAATGAATGGCAATATCAACTCAACTCAACTCAAATCAATCTCAACTCAACTCAACTCAATTCAAATCAATCTCAACTCAACTCAAGTCAATATCATAGAAGCATAAAGAGAATTGTTAGAGACTCAATATGTTCTAATCTTACTCTCAACTCAAATCAACCTCAACTCAATTCAAGTTAACCTCAACTCAACTCAAGTCTTATAGAACCATAAAGAGAATTGTTAGAGACTCAATATGTTCTAACCTTAATCTCAACTCAACATAGAATGATGGAATAGTTTGTTTCATAGAACTTGAACAATCACTTAACACATCACTTGACTAGGCTCAATAAACTCAACTCAACCAATCATCACAAGGGATAACTCCTTCTCACACAACCCTAGTCCAATTATGTATCAACCAACACAAATGTTTCCAACAATGCTCAACCACAAATCTCACATAACATTGATACTCGTGTTCTTTTATAACTCAATTTCTTTCACAACCAATGGGCTTCAACAACTATGCTTATCAAACAAGGTTTAGACACAACTCTCAATTCAAAAAACCTTGAAGCATTCAACCAACCACTTTCAAAAATGAAACCACAAACAATCCTTTTCCCTCCAATGATATTTCATAAATCAACCACCATAAACTGTCAATAGGATAATATGACCATACCTTTTATGAATATGAAAAGACCTCTTTGTAAATCTACCACAATCACAAAATTATTTTGCAAATATTCACAAGGGTTAGTAGATCACAAAATAATCAACATTACTCCACTTTTCAATAATCTTTACCAAGGCCTTTAATTGCACAACTTCCTTATCTCTCCTAAAACCACTTGTACCATAAAATAAAATAAATCAAAACATTGCATAACCTTTTCACTTCCAAAACCACTTATACCATAAAATAAAATAAATCACAATATTGCATACCTTGTCACCTCATGAAATAATTAATCCTCTTGAAAAAGAACAAGGCAAACTTCACTTTTGGAACCCCTTTGCAAAATTAGAATTACACACACCCTATTTCTCCTTCTAAATAAGTTATTCAAATAGCCCTTGAAATAAGCTTTCCGACGATATATAATATGCCCACTTTTCGAAATAAATTGAAACCTTTACATATATATATATATATATATGCCAACCTCCATTAATTGCACATAGGTCGACCCTCCATTAATTTAAACTTTAAACTTTAATATCTTCATCACTGGAGGTCCTTTTTCAATGAAACAAAATTCCACCTTGGCTTTTAAGAAAAGCCCTTTCCACATAAGCCCACCATGGTTTTAAATAAAACCTTTTATTTTGCCTGCCTTGATTTTCATAAAAACCCTGTATATATCCATGCTCTCCAAAATATCATAGATTATTATATATGAAGTGTTTTTGCCACCAAAACCAAATATGATCCATGTGATATCAATGACAACATAAAAAGCCTCAAATTAACTCAAATTTCCAGTAGTTAGCTTAGAGGTGAGGGTTTAATTTTTTTTGTTTTCTTATTCTAGGGAATCTCAGGATGAGGAATGACCCTGAAATGGTCATCCTTCCTAGCCACGACTGGTAGGCACGGTACCTAATTGGCAAATTGGGGGTTATGGTTGTTAGCCACGACAGGATTTAAATCCCAATGGTCACACAATTGAATGCCATTTCGACTATGGGTCTGAGCTGCAGTTCGATACCTTTAGGAAAAAAATTCATTTTTTTTTAATTTTAAAAGGCATTAATTGATTGATTTTTTTGTTGTTGATTTTTTTGGTGTTTTTGAAATTGTGATTTTTTTTGTTGTTTTTAAGTCATTTTTTTATGTTTATGATTGAGTTTTATTCATTTTTCCTTATTATATTGCTATCGACCAAAATATAATTGTGAGGGCCAAGGAATCAAAGATCCTTCACAACCTGTGTAGTGCCCTGACTCAGGAGGAGCAATATTGGTTCGGGGCCATGGGCTTTGGCTACATCTTGCACCTCCCCATAATCCATACTGATGAGGACTATATGGATGCATTGGCCCGATGTTGGGATGCATGGAACAATACCTTTCACATACCAAAAAGTGAAATGATGGTGACCCTTGAGGATGTATATCACATCTTCAGACTCCCTCTAGATGGCGAGGCCATCACATATTTTTTGATGAAGGTGAAGGATTCCATATTCTATATGATCTTTTTTTATTGTAGTGATGCAGTGCAGTAGAATTTATACCATGGTGGCGTCCACATCGAGCATTGGTACACACAAAGGATTTTTTCTTATCGAGTAGCCATTTTCATGCACTTGATTGTCCATATCATACTGCCAGACACTTCTAGAGCAAGGTTCCCATGGAACATCCTGGCTAGAATGTAGGATGTCCTAGTGAGCAGCATTGACCATACCTTAATCCTATCCAAGGGAAGTGCCCTACTAACATAGCTCTATAATGAGTTGTACCAGATTATGCAGAGGACCAGAGTGGGCATCGACTATAGCATACTACTTTAGAACTGGGGATGGTAGCATATTACGATTGAGCATCCCACTAGCCTACCGCTCGATATTGGCACCATTGAAGAGGTGCACCAGTGCTATAAAGTATGTTGGCCTCACGAGTAGGAGGGCTTCCAGAGTAGGTCTCATGCAAGGGACCTATACTACTACATTGGGTAGTTTTCATGGTTGTAGGTAGGCCAGATTGAGTGGCACTCCTACCTAGACTACCCTCCATGAATGAAGAATGATGAGTACCTATGATGGGCATGCAGAGACAGATGGCTCCTCGAAGGAAAGTTCAAGGTGTGTGATTTATTCTACTTATCTTGTGTCACCAGATAGTTTAGCATCAAGCAGGTTATTCTAGAGCTACCTACTATCTATCGTTACCTCACTCTGGAGAGGGATTTTACATGGCCTAGGGTGACTCCACTAGGTGATGGGGATGATAACTTTTAAGATTTAGGTCTGACAAATGTAGGGACTACTCCTAACTATGACACTTGGTGGACTACTAAGGTATGGTGGGGCATGGAGAACCCCTTGGGTAGGACAACAGATGATGTAGTTGAGGGTACAAAGGGAGTCGAGGTTGATCCTCATGATCGTCAGGTCAGTTAGAGGAATGAGGGTATATGGGGTGAGGAAGGATCTATAGAGGAGGTACCTTAGGCTAAGGAGGAGGGTGACACTCTTGAGGAGGGTGAGGTAACACCTGACAGTGATATTGGGTAGCTTAGGGCCCAGGTAGCCAACCTACAGACTTAGGTAGGCACACTGTAGACACAGATACTAGGTAGGGATACCACCATAGCTACCTTAGAGGCATGGAATAAGGACCTCTAGGCATATCTCACTATGACACATATTGAGATCCATAATGTTATAGGGTAGTGCATCATTGTATAATCATATTTAGATGTTATGACTATAGATCATGATCCACTCAGGGCTGCAAGGGAGGACCCCTCAGCTTCACAAGTTGCTCTAGTAGCTCCAACTACTCTAGCATCTCCAAGAGTACTAGAAGTACCAATATTTGTAGTACTGGACCTGATGGCAAAGATCATGTGACTGTAGACCTGATGGCAAAGATCATGTGATATATCAGTATATGTTGCCTACATCTCTACTCTGAGGGGAGATATTGACCTACTTGGGGGTCAATTTCTTGAGAGACCCATGGCTTCAATATCTTATAGGACTCACACTTAGGAGATAGGGCAGTCTTCGGCTCACTCCAGTAATAGGAGTCATAGGTCAGAGAGGACCTCAGGTGCCAGCTCCAGATGCAGGGATGGTGGAGGCAATGGTGGAGCCTCTTAGACTGGGGGTGCAGACCCTATTTAGTATAGATCTAGATAGATTCTATTGTACCATTTTTGTGTGTAAGGTCGAGGACCTACACAGTTGTAGCCTATGGGTATTTTTGACATATTATGATGTACTGTTTATTATATATTTTTGATACATATATATATATATATATATATATATATATATATATATATATATATGATCTGACATTTGAGACTCATTATATGTGCAACTTTATTATTTGTTTTATATTTATGAGATGTATATGGATGCAATGCTTATATGTTATGCTTATTTGATGCTTATATGATGTGATGTATGGATGACATGCACTAGATAGATGATGGATGTATGACTATATGCAGTGATATACATGTGTAGATGGACTACTTATGATGGATGTATATGAATGCAATATTTACTGTTAAATGCATGTGTAATTTACTGTACTTGTATGCATTTAATTTATGTTGTTATGACATAATTTATGCCATGTATGTACTGCATATTTTTACGATGACATTTTTCTATAAATGAACATGTATGCTTTAATCAATTAAAACATAATGTATGAATGCAATACGAGTTTGACAATCTAATGGATGGTACCATAGAATGTGTAACAATCATGAAATGTGATTGCTATATTTTTTTATGAAAATTGATAAATTGTACACCCATATGAGAGATGCAATGATATATGATTTCTATTCATAAGCTTTTGTAAATTAAAATAATATGGATAACATAGTCAATAGCTATTTAAATATCATTTCTGACATCCATACAATATCTAACCTATATTATAAATAATTCTAATAAAAAAACTCTCATAAAATAAATTGATTTTTTATGATTGCAATTTGATTGATTGTTGCTATTTGGGAATTTTGTAGATTTTCCATGACTCAAAAACCCTAGTTGACTTATCAAAAGTTGTATACTAACCATACTAGAATTTTGAAACATAAGGCTTTCACTAGGACAAACCCAACTATTCATTACCCCTGTGTGTGTAAATGAGTATATTAGATAAGGTATAAGCATACCCCAATGTCAGATGGGATTATTTCAGCCCATTGCTAAGATTAGGGATCCTCAAATGTCTATCCAATTCTAGATTTGGATTTCAGTTGGATTAGACCACTAGGTGATATAGGACACCTAAAGCTAGCTCTTCCACATTCAAACATTGGTTTGCACAAAATAAGGATGCCAATGTATCATAAATATCATCGTGCATAAGATGCGGTAGTACTGACAATTCGAAGGATTCAAGTTCACTCCCTTATTTTCTTCAAATTTTCAGGATACTTGCTCATATAAAGTGATAATAATCACTGTTTATTTTGTACTATAGTGATAAAAACCACTGTTTATTTTGTACTCTTTTTTTTTTCTTTGAGCAAGGGATTTGATACTGATTTGATTTTTGTTTTTGAATTTGATCTTGATTTGACTTGATTTTTGGGATTTCATTATGGGATTTGATTCAAGAATTTCTTTTTGGGATTTTGATTTAGGGATATTGCTCCTTCATTTGTAAGCAAGGGATTTATATGGGTAGGGTAAACTTGTCCTTTTCCCAATTTTCAAAATTTATTGAACCGTCCGCATAGGGGGATAAGCAAGATAAACTTTTCACCTCAGGATACCTGGTCTCGCTTTGTAGCTTTCATATTTCCCTTGTCCTAATTAGGATTGTTTAATTTGTGAATTAGTGATAGAATTATGATATGCTAAGTGCTATCAAAACTAGACCTCATCTACAAAATCAAAGCAAGATTTCTACCAACTCTTGAGAAGACCTCAAGGTATGGTTGAATGACTAGAAAACCTTAGTTAATTCTTCATAGCAATAGGAAGGGTTGTGTTGAGAAACACAATTACTTATAAGGGTGATGAATGAAAATGATAGTGCATAGATGCATGATTGAAACACAAACATGGTGTTATTTGTAAGATTGTAAACACAAATTATTATAAATGCAAGTGAGATGGATGGAAATGCCTAATGCAATGTAAAATGAAATGTATATGCAAAATGAAATGCATGCGATAAATGGAATGCAATAATGTAAATGAAATGAAATGTTTTTGAATTTTTTATATTTTCCATTTTTTTAGATTTTATAACTTTTAATTTGACCAAAGGGCTTACAAATGCCTTTGGAGCATTTTACTAGATGACCAAAGGGCTTACAGATGCCTTTTGATATTTTTAGGTATAGAACACTTTAATATGGAGGATTTTTAGATGTTCAGGCTCTTCAACCCCTTCAAGCGATGTTAAGCGATATGTCCCAGGTCCAATATTCTTAGATATGATATAAGGACCTAACCAATCAGCCATAAATTTGTCTCGTAGTTCTAGCGATAGACTTGAATTTTGTTGGTTCTCTTTCAACACAAGATCATCAACATCAAAGTCTCTCAAATGGAATTTGTTATTGTAAGCTCATTTTAGGTGATCTTGATAAATGCAAAGATGCTTGAGAGCATTCACGTGTTGTTCATCAAGTAACATCAATTGGTATAGGTGAGCTTGTCATGCGGTGTCGTCATTAATGAACTCTTTTAATGCGATGTGTAGCATTGGAATCTCCAACTCTAGGGGCATAATGGCCTCGATGTCATATACTAGTGAAAATAGAGTTACCCTAGTGGGTGTTCGAATGCTAGTACTATAAGCTCATAATGCAAGGGGCAACTAGATGTGTAAATATTTATGGTGCTCTTATACCATTTTTTTCAAGATGGATACCACTATCTTGTTTGAAGCCTTAGCTTTCATTTTTGCCTATGGATAGTATGGAGTCACAAAACTATGCTTAATGCTATACTTGGATGTGAAAGCCCTCACAATTTTGTTCTCGAATGACGTTTTATTATCCAAAATTATCTTGGATGGTATCCCAAAATGACTTATGATATTGGTTAGTATGAACTCTACAATACGTGCTCCAGTTGTCACTGTTAACAAGATTGCTTCCATCCATTTAGTAAAATACTCAATAGCCATAATAATGAATGTATGCTGACCCAATTATGGAGGAGAGATCTTACCAATTAGATCCAAACCCCACTAAGAAAATGGCCAAGCCACTTGAATGGGTTGTAAGGCCTGTGATGGCAAGTGCACAAGATTAGCATGATGTTGACATTTAACATATTTCTTGACATACACATTGCAATCCTTCTCCATAGTGGGCCAAAAATAGCCCATGCAAAGGATGCACTTGACGATAGCCATATAGCTGAAATGGCCACAACATGTACCGTAGTGAGCTTGCGACACTTTCCAAGATGATTCTTAGGGCTCAAGACAATGAAGAACTCCATCGTAGCTTTGATGATATAATATATCTTATAACAAGACATACTTTATTGCTTTCTATTTAAATGTGCATTTCACGGCATGTGATAATCCCTGAGGTATTACACCAAGATTTAGGAAGTTATGTATCTATGATATCTAATTCTGATAAACTTCAGTCTCAAATGACAATATAACATTCTCCCCCTATGGTTTAACATTTACAAATGTAGACTAGAAAATAACCTTATGGTGAATGGTGGTACCATTCCCCGTA
The DNA here is from genome assembly GCA_028583015.1 of Wollemia nobilis. NCBI lineage: Eukaryota > Viridiplantae > Streptophyta > Pinopsida > Araucariales > Araucariaceae > Wollemia > Wollemia nobilis. The sequence continues at coordinate 12,450,403 of JAQPPZ010016881.1, forward strand.
GGACCCTGCGAGATCAACGACTCCTAGGGTGCTCTCTTGAGAAAGTATATAGCTCTGTAGAACCATTCTTGGTTTGGTTCTACCTAAATCATGTTTATTGACTCTTTGTTATCCAAATTCTCGCACTGCACAACAGAGTGTGACAATGTTTTGACGTGGATGGTAGTAAAATTGGTAGAAGGATTTTGAGGGATTAAGGATCCCAAATATGCCATAGTGTCTATGAATATGTTTTATGAATGAGGTATCACCTCGATGTCATACCATTCCAAATGAGCTAGATAAGTATCAACAAGATCTTTGTAGTTCTTCAAGACAGGACACCTACATTGGAAAAGTCCCTTCACTTGGTTGACAATGAGAAGGGAATCAACAAAGATATTTAACCTTTTGATATTCATGGTGACAACTATTTGGAGACCCAAAATTAGAGCTTTGTATTCAGCATTATTGTTAGTAAAATGAAAGTCTAACTTGAACAACAAGAGCATAGGAGCACCTTGCAGTATGAACAACACTTTTTCTACACCACCCCCTTGCTCACACTTCAAACCGTCGAAGAACAAGGTCATGTTAGCTTTGTTATCCGATTCTTAGGGTTTGGGTGCTTCTGATAAGGCAAAGACTACATCATTAGGAAGATCTATGATGAGGGGCCTACTATTCTGAAGATACACCTTAACTAGTTTATCAGCTATGACCTGTCCCTTAATGGACTTTTGGCTAATGAATTCCAAATTGAATTCTATCAATAGCATGATCCACTTTGCAGTATGTGTATTATGATACATCTTGCTCATCATATACTGCAAAGTATTTTATTTTGATATGACATACATCATATGACTTGAAATATAATGCCATAATTTATTTGTAGCAAACACTACTGCTAAACACAACTTTTCCACATAGGCATAGCCTAGCTTGTAACTCACCAAGGTTCAACTAATATAATATATATTTTTTTGGTAAATAAAAGTCTTCATTAATTATCGGGTTTTGCAGGTTAACCCAAAACCTATTACAATATCCAACCTTCTATTGATATTGTAGATCCTAGTCATCCTTGAAACTTTCTTACCATAAATTGTGTTGAATCCCCTACAACACCTTACTAACAAAGCACACCCATACCTAAACATAACTATAAACATTACTTACATTGATAGGAATTGAAGTTTAGAACTTTGCACTTGTGAAACCTATTGCTTGCCCATTTCCTATTCTTTGTCGGAATATTCCAAGGCTTACACCCTGTTACCTTCATTTCCAATTTGGTATGATTTAGAGGGAAACCCCATAGTTATTACCAGCTCCATGGGGAAAGAACACTCATTCATATTTCTCCTTAACGGGTAGGTTTCTTTTCATGACTAATAATGTTTTCCACTTCACGTGTCACACCTTGTGTCCATGTCACCAAACTACCAACATAAACACCTATGTTGGCTAATTTTTTAGCCGCCCCCGGCGCCCCCCCGGCAAAAAACCGGCCCCCCCTTTCCCCCCTCCCCCAAAAAAACGCCCCTCATCTGTGGAGTCTCTCCCCCTCTTCTCGGGTTGGTTTTTTACCATTGGTTAACAGGTTGATGATGTTCATAGAATCACCTTCAATAATCAAGTTACCTTGAGTTGCTTGGGCTACTTGCAACCCTCTTCAAAGGGCTCTGGTCGTTTTTTTTAGATTCTCTTTCTTTTATCCTCCCAATGGTTCAGCAAAGGCCTTGACCATATTTTCTTGATGACCTCCCCGATTATTCCTCCCGGACTTCAGCTCTTCCCAGGTTCTCCTTGGCCGCACCATCAAAATTTAGTTTAAACCAACCCTAGGGGGTGGCTCCCAAGTGCCAACAGAAATACCATTTTTGGGATTGGGCAAAGGAATGGAAGGTTTTTCCTCAATACCTAAGGCTGAGCTAATTATTTTTCTTGGGGAAGAATTGAGTGGTTCTCATCCACTAAGGTGCTAAGGTTTTCTTTCACAAATACAATAATCCTGTTGAGGATGGTTTTTGGGTTGTGAATGGTATCCTTAAAGGCTCTATGGTTCCTTTCTAGCCAAACGCGAAAAAAAAAAGGGAAACATAGGTACTTAAGTTTTAGGCTAACAAAGGGTTGAGGCCCATTGATGGAACACTTGACTTATATAGGAAGCTTTAACCCACGAGATCCTAAAGGCTTGGAAAAGTTCATCCAGGGGTGGACTCCGCTTTCAAACACTCTAGAAACAAGTGTTGGGTTGTCTCCCATCCCCCCCCCCGCCTGGGTAGCAATGATTAGCAATAACCATACCTTTGGATAACATATTGTCCATAGTGAGGATTTTTTCCTTGAATCACCAGCCATGAAAAAAAGGATATTTTAGGAATTAAGCCTTTGATCCAAACCAAACTCGGTTGAAATTGTTGACCTTCCACATTAAGAAGCAAATTATAGGCAGACTTAAATGTGAATTCACCACTTTCAGTCTTAGCCCAAACAATGTGATCTTCATCCTCTCCAGAGGGAATAATTTGCTGAGTTAAAATGTTATAAAGCTCTTCAAACTCCGCTTCAAAACCCTGTACTCTGATGTGTTTCCACCTGTTGATATTTATATCCTACCACATATAATTTGCAACCTTCTTCCCAATATGCTACTCCATATGCTCTTGAATCCTATCCAAATGAAGATTCTAGGATAACTCCTCATCTCTCACCCATCGATCCTTCCAAAAGTCTATTGTTTGCCCATTTCCTAAGATCCATCTAAGACCTTTCTTGACAAGATCTCTGCTCATGAGGATTACCTTCCAAAAGCTCCAAAAGGACTGGTTAAGTTGTCATTAAGGAAGTTCACACCTTGGAGGTATTTCCTCCTAACTATGGTAGTCCATTCATTATCGACCTTAGTCAATAACCGCCATGCTTGTTTGGCTAATAGAGCTATGTTGAGATGAGAAACTCTCCTCAATCCTAACCCCGCATCAGCTTTGGTTTTGCAAACCTTGTTCCAACCTACTAAATGGATCCTTTTCTTATCCCCTCCCCCCGCCCGAGAATTTTTTTTGAGGCGGTCAATTTTGTGATACACTTTGCTAGGAGCTCTAAAGACTGATAGGAAGTAAACATGTATACTTTGAAGTGAAGCCATAGTTAAAACTACTTCCTGCTTGAGATAACAGATGTCCTTTCCAACCTGCTAGCTTTTTTTGGATCCTCTCTAGAACTATGTTCCACATTGATCCTTTAGGTTTCCTCGTAAACAAGGGAAGACCTAAATAAGAGGTGGGAAGGGATGCAATATGACATTCCATGATCCTTGCTATGTTGTTTTGCCTAGGAATGGGGGTATTGATGAAATAAAGTTTGCTCTTATCAAAATTCACTTTTTTTCCAACCGCTTCTTCCACCCTTTTATACATTATGAGAATATTTTTAATCCTTCTCTGCCTCAACCATAGAAGCCAAAGTCGGTGGCAATGTATCATCAATCATCAAAAATTGTTGATGTGTCACCGGAGGGTAGTTAGCGACGTGGCCTTGATACTTGATATGATTCCAGCTTCCAACCAATTTCGTTTTGCCGCTTAATGGTTCTTCCCAAGGCCTCGCCTACAATGATGAACAACATAGGACTTATGGGATCTCCTTATCTTAGACCACATTTTCTTTGAAAAAACCTACGGGGGACCCTAACCACAAACAAAAAAAAACAAGGCTTAGAAATACACTCTCTTATTAACTTGAACCATTTCATGTTGAAGCCAAATTTTAATAAACCGCCTCTAGGAATTTCCAATTTATCCTTCATAAGTTTTGTTCATGTCTAACTTTAAAGCCATGACTACTTTTTTGGTCTGGGTAGCTGTATGAAGAGCCTCATGAATAGTAATAATTCCATCTACGATTGATCTTCCTTGTACAGAACTTCCTTGACTTGAATCAATGATAACCGGTAGAACTTTCTTCAAACGGTTGGCTAAAACTTTGGACAGAATTTTATAGGACATATTACACAGGCTAACCGACCTAAAGTCAGCCATAGTCTTGGGGTTGGGGCCTTTAGGGATAAAAGCAATAAAAGTTGAATTGAAACCCCTTGGAATATGATTTGAACTTTGGAACTCCTTGATTGCAGCAATAACTTCTGCTCCAACAATATCCCAACAAACTTGGAAAAACCACGATGAAAACCCATCTGGCCTAGGAACTTTGTCAGGATCCATGTTAAATAAATCCTACTTGATCTCTTCATTTGAAAAAGCTGCTATAAGAGACTCATTAATAATTTCATCAATGATTTGTGGAATGAATTGAAGAAGAGAGTCCTTTGCTTGGGCATTACGAGCCCGCTCACTCAACCATCTCCCAAATGAACCGAAAAAATTAACGACCTCTACTCCGATCTCCTAAATGTTTTGAGTTGAGGATCCATCCACCTTAGTTAAATTTCTAATATTATTGTTGCTTCTCATTGCTCAATGTGGTAACATGGAAATTTTTTGAATTAGAGTCCCCCTTCCTTTAGCCATAATTCCCTTGCTTTCTCCCTCTAATATATTTCTTCCCAAGCTAAAATATTATAAAACTCACAAAGGGTTTCCTTCTCTTTAGTCCTTGTCGCCTCATCATAGGTTCCATTTTGGATTTTGCTTTCTATTATTCCTTCGGTTTTCCCCCACTCTTCCTCCTTATTCTCAAAAATATTTCCAAAGACTTATTTATTCCATATTCTAAGGTTATCTTTAACCATCCTAAGTTTTTGAGATAGTTTGAAGGAAGCACTTCCCTGGATGGGTCCCCCCCCTTCTCTTCTTTTCTATTTCTTAAAGTTCAGATGTTTAACCCACATTGACAAAAATCTGAATGGATTTTTAAAGTAGTTAGCCTGAAATTCCTCCCATAGAATAAGATTATGGTCTGAAGCGCATTTAGTAAGGGCTTGTAAAACTGAATCACCAAACATTGTTGTAGCTTCCTTGGATAAAAAAAACCTCTCCAACCTTTCTTGAATCAACCTGACTTCCTATCCTCTTGTTACTCCATGTAAATTTGGCTCCTTTTAGTCTTACATCCATCAATTCATTTGTGTTAATGAATTCATTGAAGTCCTCCATGCTCCTTGAGGGTAACCCGGGATCCTCCCTTCTTATCGGATGGGTAAAGGAGGGTATTGAAATCTCCCCCAATCACCCAAGGAATGTATTTAAAATCTTGGCTCAAATGCCCCAAAAACTCCCACATTTCAGACTGCCCTTGGACAGAGGTGGGGGCATAAACATTTGACATAATCCAATTATTATTAGTATCAAAATCATTAAATAATACGCTTAAGACTCTTTCATTTGCCTGAATAATACTTCCTTCTATTTTAATAGGATCCCATAAGATCATGAGGCCCCCAGATGCTCCTCTCGCCTATTGAAAGGCCACTTCCCCTTGCTTCCAAATCCTTCTAGCTATAAGTTTTGATTGTACCTCATATTTTTTGGTTTCTTGAAGAAAAATGATAGTAGGATTCCAATCCTTATATAATTCACCATCATTTGTTTTTGTGGGCCGTTTAGGCCTCTCACATTCCATGAGAGAACCTTCATTTAGACTATTTGATATTTTTTCCCCGCCCCCTTCCCCGATCCAAAGGGGGTTTGTCAATTTTGCTATTATCCCGCCCAAAAATAGTTGCCGTCAACAATGTTCTTTGCTTTCCATTTGTAATTTCTTCACTGATTCTCATTCTATAGTGCTCTCTGTAGATATTCTCCTTTCTTTCTTTCTTTCTTTCACTTCCATAATCTATCGAAGGCTTGGTAGTGCTTCTAGTCTATTTTGGACTGAAATGAGGGGACATATACTATGATAGTCTAGGGCTTGAACCTTCTTCCTTATTTTAGGGGTTTTCAATTACCTCTTCATCCTCAGCCTTGTTTTGGTTCACCTATCCTATCTGGTTCCTAAACAGGGGGCTTTTATTCAAGAAAACTTTTACCATTGGGTTTGTTTGATAAGGGATAATTTACTCCACTACCGAATTAGGAGCTACATTCCTGGCTCTTGTTTCCACAACTTCAACTCTTGACTCTATTTTTTCCATGTTTAAACTGAAATGACCTAGCAATTTTTCTTCATTTTGAGCATAGCTTTTGGGGCTTTTTGTCATAGTTATGGATGGTCCCGATTTGTATGGGGAGTCTAGGGTTTCATGAAACTTGACACTGATGGTATCATCCTTACTATTTTATTTTTCAACTTCTATATTTTCTAGGATATCAAACATGTTCAAGCTGGGATCTTTATTACATGCCTTATGATTTTTGCCTCCCTCATTATGTTGTTTTCCTTTCTCCTAGATTTTTGCCAGTTCTATGTTGGCTTGGTCAGCCTGGTTATTCTTAACTTTTTTGTATCCTTCCAAGTTAATATGTGGTCCTTGAAACTTTGGGATCCCTCTCCCATTAGATTTCCCCAAAAAACATTCACTCGTTGCTTCCTTGTTTGCATTTATTGTCATACATTGGGCTTGAAGGTGACCCTGGGTTTTGCACATGCTACAAAATTCTAGCTTGTTCTCATACTCCACAGGATGAATCCTTATAAACTCTCCATATGCTAGTTCCACCTGAGAAGGTAGATCAAAATCCAATTTTGCATTTACATAGATCCTGGCATGCGTCAGTCTACTCCTTTCCTAGGTTGAATGGTCTATTGCCATGAGCTCTCCTATCATCTTTGCTATGCCACTAAGCCAGTACTTATTAACAAACTAGGCTGGGAGGTTTGGTAAGTAGACCCAAATGGGTGCTATATTAATGTTCTGCTTCTCAGGGTTGAAATCCTCCCCCCAATTCCTCATAAAGAGGCTACACCTTCCAAGAAACCAGGGTCCTGTCAAGATGCGCTCTGCATCATCTTTGTTGTTGAGTCTTATCATAAAAAAACCTCTTGACATGGCTATGATTTCTAAGCTTCCTAAAGTTTTCCACTTTGTCGTGGCCCATGAGCGAATAGTCTCAATGTCCGGCCTTCCTCCCAAAAACTTGCCAACTAAGGATGATGCCTCCATATCCAAGAATCTTTCCATAATCTCCATTGGTGTAGTTAACCTATTATTGTTTGGTATTATGGGTGGTAGTTAACTGACTGGTTCCTTCTTTTTCCCTTTTAGCATTTCCAAAAAGGTTGGGCCCTTGTTGCCAGCTCCCGAACCCCAGTGGGACCCTTTTTTTGAGGGTTTATCTGGAGGATATGTACCTTTAGCATTTTTGAACTGAGCTGATAGGGAATCCTTTTCCTTTCTATCTACAGCATTCTGCCTTACCTCTGGATCTTCTCCTTCCGCTGGTTCAAAATTTTTGCCTACCATTTTTGCTCCTCCTTTGCTTCCTCCACCGCTCCTCATATCTCCCGTATATAATAAGGAGAAAAACAAATACTTCCTACATTTTGAATGAAATGTAATTACTGAATAGCCTAATATTTGTCTTACACATTCTTTTGCACTAACATGGTCCCTAATGCAAATTCAATTATTGATATATAGAAATAATGGTACATCTAGTCTTGGTGGAGCTAGCACTGGTGGTGTCACCAGGTAGTGCTTAATCTTAGCAAAGACTACTTGATAGTCCTCGTCCTAATTGAATTATACCCCCTTGTGTATAAATTGATTCATGGGTCAACATTTTTTTGATAATTGTGTGATAAATCACTTTATGGACGCTACTTTGCCCTGAAGGCTTCTTAATTCCTTGATATTTATGGGGGGTTGCATATCTAAATAGCCTTGACCTTTTTTGGATAAAATTGTATCCCTCACTTTGAAATGATGAATCCTAAGAGCTTTCTTGAAGTTATTCCAAACACGCACTTCTTAGGATTCAACCTGACATTATGCTCTATCAGGTGATTGAAGACCTTTCTCGGGACCTCTGCATACTTTGAACGTAGCAATGAATTTTCCAACAATTCATTGATATAATATTCCAAGATCTTATGCATGTAGTCATGAAATATATATGTCATAGCCCATTGATATGTAGCACCAGCATTCTTAAGGCCAAATGGCATAACCTTATAGAAAAATATCCCCCATGGCATTATGAACACGGTCTTATTCTAGTATTTGGGCTTAATATGAATTTGGTTGTAACCAGAAAAACCATCCATTAAGGAGAGTATTTCATGACCAAAAGTTTTTTCTATGAGAGCATCTATGTTTGGCAATGAAAATGAATCTTTTGGTGTTGCCCTATTGAGGTATTTGAAATCCATACAGATATGGATCCTTCCATCAAGTTTTCCTACAGGCACCATGTTTGATATCCATTTTGGATAGTCAATGGAAATGACAAACTGTACATCTAGTAGCTTTTGCAATTCATCCTTAACCATTAAGGCTACTGTTAGATGCATCTTCCTAAGTTTATGCTTGATTGGCTTCTTCGAGAGATCTAGCGAAAGGTTATGAGTAACTAATTTTGGATCTAGACCTGGCATGTCCTTATAAGTCCAAGCAAAGAGATCAGGTCTCTATTTTAGTAAAAGGATGAGGTTGGCACACTCATCAGGAGATAGAATTTCTCCAAACTTAACCTTCCTAGGGTTCATGGGATCATTGTTGATATCCACTTCAAAGTTTTCCTCTACTGACATGTGGGATCCTTCCTCAAGCTGGTGAGGCTTAGGGATAAAATGGATGTCATTTGTTGGGTTTATGAGTTCCATGTTAGAAGTGTCTTCAACATGATAGACATCATGTGCATATCCTGGGGTAAAATAAAAAGGTTGCAACATTTCTTTATTAGGGAAGAAATTTTCAGGCTCTAGTGGTGAGTCAACACGATCCCAATCAATAGCATCTATATCAAGACACAATGGTTTGGAGGGGTTGACTGGGTTGTGAAGTGGAGTGGTCAAATCAATGGAGATCATATTTATGGAATGGATCATGTCTCCAGGACCACGTGCATGTGACTCTAAATTTATATAACTTCCATCCCCGAGATGTGGTTCTGGGGGTATAGGGATCTCTGGATATGGTCTATGAATAGACTCAAAAATAGGATCACTAGGCTCAAGGAGCTCTCTAAATGTCGATGGATCAGGGAAGACCATATGATAAATCCTATCCAAGTTAGGAGATCTTCCTTTGAGGCATGGATGAAGATTGATATCTCTATACATATCCACTACACTGTATGGTGCATTACGATGACGTAAGTAGGGAGGTCCCAAGTAGGCTCTCTATATTTCATATTCTTCATAACTTTCATAATAAAAACCCTCACCATTACCTACTAGAATTGAGAGATCAGGAATATGGGGCTCCATAAAAATCCCACTCTCAATAACTATTATCATCGATGGAGGACTGTTCATTCTCAATTACTATCTTCAAAGGTAACAAATGATGCAAATTAAGAGGGCCCAAGTAAGCCAACTCAGTATCATCCTTAGATTGCTCATTGTTCAAGGACTCATCATCATCATCACTCTCACACATGAAATTCAGTCCACCTATCTCAAAGATAGACTCTACTATGTCCTCGTCAGCATGATCTTCTGACTCAGAATTTGTATATATGCTAGCGATCTGAACCTACAGGTCTATATCATTGACTAACTCATAGATTTGTTCATCCAAGTTATCTCTTGGGATATGCTCTGTACTGGTATCCACCAAGATGTATTCATGATATATTTTAGGTGGTTCTATAATGACGTAAGAAACTAACCGGTTATCTCTTTGAAATGCGAAGGGATTGGGGTGATAAGTATTAAGCTTGACTTCAACCCCTAGACTGAGGTATAGGTAGTCTAAAGATCCATGAGAAGTTTATCCTATCCTCCAATATAATATCCTAACCCAAAATTATTAGTAGGCAATTGATACTGTGATTCATAATACCTCCTACATCCCTGCTCGAATAATCCGAGATCATAACCATGCCAATGGTAGCACTCAAAATATCATAAGGTGTATTCCAAGTTAGAGAGATAATGAAAATTCATGATGAATGGTTCATCATCATCCTCATCCATGGAAGTGTGAGATGCAAGTTGGTCAAGCCCTCCATAGATGAAATTGGTTTGGTTGGGAGGTACACCTAGTGGTACCACCATCCCTATGTGGAGATTATGGGCTTGTGATCGGCCCATGTCCTATGTAGTATCAATTATTGGTTTAAATGTCACATTCTACACAATATATTCCCCTAATCTAGGATTAACCAAATGAATGGTCACTTGTGGTGCAGATGAACCTGCTGAAGATGCAGGTGAAGCAAGCTGAGGTACCTCTTCGAATTCTCCTTGAGCATCATATACTTCCATGGGAGTAGGGACCTCAATGAAAACTAGTTTGGGTGCTTTCTTTATCTCTTTCTCACCCATTTTTACCTTTAGCTTCTTATCATCTCGATGCATTATGGATGTAGATGGTTTAGTAGAAGCAGTTGTCGTGTACTCCGATCATTGAGATATGGATGTTGTAGGTTTGGAACACACTTCTTTCATTTTACCTTCTGGATCTTTGATCGGTGACACTAGTCATATATCCAAGTGCTTTGAGGGGAGCACAAATTCCCCTAGAAAATCTGCTAAATTCATGTATTTGAATGGTTCTTCATATGAAGGCACCACGTGAACCTCCCTCATGCACATATTTGATATATTTATGGAGAATGGAAGGGATGCAACATATTTATCTTATCCAAGGCCACCCTAGAAGTATATTGTACTGCATAGCACCTTCAATCATATGACACATCATAGGGATGGTCTTCAGTCCCACCTAGATGGGTAAGACTATAGTACCGATAGTTGAGCATAATGCATCATTAAAATCTCTCAATGTGAAGGCCTAAGGTATGATATGTGTCTTTGGTAACTTTAGGTATGTCAATGCATTATTCATGAGTATATTGATTGATGATCATGTATCAATAAAAACCCATTTGAAAGGTTTATGGTTTACACATGCAATGATATGAAGCAGTGGGTCCATTGTGATAGTGGAAACCGTCTTGATTTCATGATCATAAAATTATATAACTAGTTCCTGACACTATTGCACGTGTCCCATGAAGTGTGTAAATGCTTCAAGATCCTAGGATTGCACTTCTATGGAACTTAGAATATCCATAAGAATATCCCTATGCTTGGGAGACTACTGAATTAGCTCATAAATAGACAACTTTCTTGGAGTCATCTGTACGTTTTGAACTAACCTACATCTGATTTTCACCACTGGTCTAGTTGGCGGGCCTAGCACATTCTAGGTTGGCATTGAAGGATGCATAGCTTGAACTCTAATGGCCAATGGAGGTTGATTTGGTATTTCATACCTCACATGTCTTATGATGATGTTGACCATTTCGATGAAATAATGGGTTGGTGGTTCGATGTGTACTTTATTGACCTGGCCAACATTGTTCCTTGGTGCCTCATGGTTGGGTAGAGGATTCTTGTAAATCCCCATATTTTTATTGTCATATGCTTGCAGATTATCCACAAGAAGAGTACATATTTCGATCATATTTTGCACTAAATGTTTGAATGACCAACATACCTCTATATCATGGCCTTTCGTTCGATGAAATATGCAATATTGATCATCCTTATACCCTTTAGGCTTGGGTTTATTAGGGTCCACTAGTTTGATTTCTAGTAAGTTTATTGCCTTTGCCTCACACAATTTATAGAAAATTTATGTTAATGATTTTGATAATTTAATGAATATGTGAGGAGGACATATTTCTTTATCCTTACCCTTCTGGTTGTTGTTGCGCTACTCGTACTATGCATGAGGAGGTTGGGCTTGATAATTTCATTGTTTTTGCCCCTTATCCCCTTTCTAAAGGTTTAAAACCACCTAATTTATGTGGGCCGGCTTGGGCCTATTATTTCTTAGTGCTCTTCTTGTTCCATTCCTTCTTATTCCTAAGTTTCAAGTTACCCTCCTGTAACTTGATATCCTCTATCACTTTGGCTTGCACCAAAGCCTCCTCGAAGGTCTGATATTGTTGCAACTATAATAATAATGAAATATGCTTTGTACAACTTTTCGTAAACATTCGAGTTAATTCAGAAGCAAGGATGGAGAATAGAAGCTTTGCCATCATCTTTCTCCATAATTTCTCATAATCCATAACTGGCTTGTCATTATGTTGCATTAAAGCAGCTATATCAGATAGGTTTACCTTCTTCTTAACGCCAAAGGAGAAGCATTCAAGAAATGCATTGGCTAGTTTCCCAAAACTGGTGATGTTGTGCCTCTTGAGTTGATTAAACCACTCCAGGGCTAGGCCTGAGAGGGTTGTAATGAAGGTCCATAGGAGCAAGGCATCATTGATTTTTATCTAAAATCACATGTCCAAAAAACTTGTAACATGCTCTTGAGCATCCTCCTCTCCTTTAAAATTTTCTAGCCTAGGCATCTCAAAATGCTTGAGATAGGCTAAAATAGGCATTGATGGGCATAAAGGTTCATTATGAATCTTGTTCAAGGTAGGCTTTTGATAAGCCATCCCTTGCTTCTTGATAGCTCTGACCTTTTCTACCAAGGCCTTATAGGCCTACGAAGATAGGAACTCCTCTTCTCTGGATTGCCTTGGAGGCACTTTTGGAGGTATGTTCCTCTTCGGTCGAGGTGGAGGACTAGGCTCATCATCCACTTTGACTTGGGAGATTTTAGGATATTCTTGATCTAGTTCCTCTCCCACTTCTTCTTCATACTACCTATACCCATGATATTCGAACACAGGGCATCAATCTCTATTTTGGGTCGTACGGCGAGTATGGGTGTCTATATGGTCAGGGTGAAACTCAGGCTACAAAGCAGCTCGCCTATCAATGCTCTCCTTGTACTCACTATGAGGAGGTAAACCAACACTGGCCAATCGATCCTCCCACTCAACACACTCATTTTGATCAAGGATGCGTTGCTCGCGCATGCATTATTCGTATAAGAATTGTATTATGAACATTTTCCTCTGAGTGTTCTTATTTTTGAGGTATTCTTGCTCTACACGAACATCCTCCAATTGGTCTTGGAGAATATGAAATCTCTACTCTAACACCATTTTATGAGATCTATCTATGTGATCAGTTGTATGAGGCCTTTGGTGTGTTTGCTCTATTCAAGCAGCTTTGTGATGTCCTCCCATGGATTGATCTGCTATGCTCTTGTCATTATCTGTGAAGATGATATTTGTATTTAGTAGTCACCTATACTCTATGCCCACATGGTTATGCAGGGGCATGCATATCATGAGAATTTTTGGAGCATTATCTAGGTTCTCTAATGATCCTAATGGTACTACCGCTATGCATGCTTTCATAATAATAAGGCATGGGAGTAGGCTTATAACCTAGTTGTCCTAAGACTTTGTCTAGACCATCTAACTATCTACTATGCCATGGCTCATGAGGTGGCGTACCATTTACTCCCACTTTAAACATGTCTATGGTGATCTTACAAGGTTCACCTCTATGGGGAGTTTTCCTGGGTCTACGCTTAGAAGCATCCCCCTCTGTTTACCCTTGAATGGATGGATCTCAGACTTATCTATACTCATATGGTGGGGGATTTGAGCCTCCCTTAGCTATAGGTCAAAGGGGTACCAATCTGGATCCCTCTATGACATACTCTTCAATAGATCCCATGGAACCACGTGGAATGTGGTCATGGTAAATGCTAACATATCTAGGACCCCCATGCTGGGAAGCCTTATGCTATGATCTATGTCTCAAGGAGTGTCTAGTGGTTCCTCTAATTGGGGTATTCTCAATAGGATCCCCATGCATAGAATTATCCCCTCTAATACTCGTTGAACAATGTTTAGGAGGATTTTGTGGTTGAGGGCTCTACACGTCTTGATGTGCATTGGGTGGAGCTTCGGCCTCGACCTCAGGTCTATGCCCGGATCGGCCTCTCCGTGTACATACCATGATATTATATTATCTCGTATGTAATTTTTAAGGCAAACAAGAAGCAAAAAATAATGATTATCTCTTTTAAATTTTTATTTGTGAGCCCTAAACTATTTTGATGTGTTTTGAGATTTGTTGTATCAAAAAGTAACTCTCATCATGTTTTTAATATGTTTATGATATACTCAATTGTTAAAGGGCTTTCACCTGTATGCTCGTAGCTCGACAACCTAGTAATGAACTCCAGGCCACGTAATCCCACCTATAATGTGTGGTAATGAAGTCCACACACGGTCAGGAAGCACAGGTCCTCTTGATCCTCACCCTATTCACCCATAGTCAGCTATATACCTCTTCGAGGAGAGATACATGCAAATTTTCCATGGGTTATATTAGTGTCTTGGATCCGGTATTGGTCTAGTAACAAAAGGATCGAGGGAGTTGGGCCAACGGATGGAAATCACTGCCACCATCATTGAACCCTACTAGTGGTTGGATGTGACTTCCAACTCACTAGAATTTAAAGTGTGTCATGGTGTGTGGGGTTCTTTTTACTTTGCATGAAATAAAAATGCATAAAATAACACTCAAATGATTTTGCTACATGCTTTTCAAAAGAACGTTTCACTTTAAAAGAATGCACGACTATGCTATGTGATTTTTTAGAGAATGCAATTATCTATGAAGGAATGGCCACTGATTGGGCCTCAAGCATGCAAACTCTAAAACACAAAATTTCCTAGACCACTGGAGACTAGGGTGAACTGTAATCAAAGATCTGCTATTCCTAGCAACAGCTAGTAGAAAACTAAAAAAAGCATCTAAGATTTCCTCATTTTACTTTTTGCTATGTTTTCTACTTAACCTAACATTTTTGCATTCTGATAGAAAAGAAAACACAGACAAGAAATTATAGAGACAGAAACATGTTCCTACCTCAGATCCAAGTCTGATGAAATTTTATTGCCTACTTTTTGTTCTATTATTTTCTAACCGTATCTATCAGGTGCGGATACAACTATTACCCATGGGTGTCAGTCATGGTGACAAATATTAATCATAGTTGTCAACCACGGCTAAGCCCTGACATAAAAAAATAGAGTAAGTTAGATTAAAAATTGATTAAATTGTGGAGTTTTGTATTGATCTCGGAAGCATACACCTAATGCTAGTAATAATTGAAATTCACATATAAAGCATGAAATATGGATAAATTTGCAAATGAACATAAAGAAGGGTTTCCTTTATTAAATTTCCAATCAAAATCGGTTACAAATCCATCCCTCTTATGGATACCCAATGTGATACAATTATTACAATAATAGAAAAATACCCACGCGAGGGTAGGTGTAATTCCAAGACTTCCTAGGTTGACACGAACTGCTCTAAGGCAAGTGTAGCCTTCTTCTCCATGATTAGAGGCATTTGTTGCTTTGAATGTCAAGACCCTATTAACCCTACATTCAAGAAACAACAAGAAATAATTAGAGACAAAGGAGGCCTCTCTTAATGAGGCTTTTGATCCAAATCTTGCATGAAAATACTATAAGAAACATGAAATCAAGAAAGTATATAAAGATATGAATCTATGCTAGAACATGATAAATTTACCATTAAGAATGTGAAAGAAACATAGATCTGGTCAGAAAACCTCTTGATTAAGCATTAAAAGCACATATGCATGGAAATAATAGCACCTAATCTAGAATTGATTAATACTAGAAAATGAAGGTAATCTAACTTCAATCAATAATTCTGACAATCTAATGAGCAGATAGAAAGTAAATCTATAGTAAATCTATCTAAATGATCAAACAAAAATACAAATCTACTACTAAAACTGGTTGAATTGAATATTAAACCTTGACCATAGGTCCTTCAAGTCGTTGGCACTATTAGCCATGGTTGATAGCCGCAACTGAGGCATAGATATCTTTGTCCTCCAAATCAAGGCTTGATTCTTCAATTCAGTCCGAGGAATTGATGATCAAGGGTCGTTGTGGTGTCCTATGATAGATTTGGTGGTTGAATTGCTCGAATTGGTGATGGATTGGGCTCAATTTATTTTATTGATTCTTCCTAGCCCTCCATAGCCTTCTTGGATCCAAATGTCATTTGTCCTTCAATTGGGCAGCAAAAGTATTCCTCTCAATGCATACAAGTGAGTATACAATTCGATAGGGCTTCACTGCATTTCAACTCAAGGTTCATCTCTCTTTCTTCCCCATTTGGAGGGGGATCTTATAGCATTTAGGAAGGCCATATCTTAGCTTCATGGGGAAGCCAAGATCAAGAAAGGGTAGTTGGAGCAGTTGGAGGGAAGCTTCTGGATATTTCTGCCCCTAAACCACTTGTATCTGCAACCAATTATCCATTGCAACCAATTTTAGATCGGCCAAGGTCCAAATAATTTTTGAGGCTAACCATGGCTCTGAGGCACAATCATCTCTATTAACCGTAGGTTTCAGTTGCGACCAACATGGATTAGGCCAAACTACCTAAATGAGTGGTTAGAACCACTACTACACCTTAGAATCTATCCAAGATCTTCCATATGGTCTTCTAGCATATCCCATATGAGTAGTCACCTTGGAATGATGTGTTTTAGGTGTCTACACTCTGCTACATCATTTTACTAACATTCAAAGGTATCCACAAGAGGAAATTATTGACTTCAATGTTAGGTTTGCTTGAACTTGGATGAGTTCCCTATGGTCTCCGATTGACTTCCGAACAAGCCACATTCTATTACCTCTAAGCCTTCAATTACAACATTAGCATGACTATATGTTAGTCCAATATTGATATAAATCAAACCTATACTCTACTACACAAAAGACTAAGGCTAATATAATTTCTATCAATAAGCTTCCACTGAATATGATGATGTCTATCTTTCATGACTCCCACAACATTTATATTCCAATGCATCTTCTCAGTCCTCACAAATGTCCCCCATGTATCCAATCCCTTTATGGAATTTGAGTTCATATCAAACCCTGATAGTTTTTATCCTATAACTATCTACTCCCTCTATTCCATAGCTGCCCACTCCAATTCCATTCCCAAAATTGCCATATCTACCTAAACCACTTCCATTACCAACTCTTCTAGCACCCTCAAATATTGATCCCCAAGATAAGTTACTAAAATATATACAATCAATGAACTGAGCTATAAGAGCGATGAGCAATGAGATCAAGGTGATTAAGAAGTATGCTAAGAGAGATTTATAGCCTAGGATATTTCAACCTCCATAAATAACCATAGAGCAAGCAGCTTTGACCAATAAGATGCCTGAAATAAATTTTTGATCGTATTTATGAATGAAGAAGCCAATCCATCAGATAAGATGTATTGGTGCTCTACCTACAATGATCTACATGGAAAAGAAACTTGCATGGTTCACCTGAACTATGTAAAAACATTGGTAGAGAACTCTCTCGGTAATTAGATCAACATGATTACAAAATTTGATCATAATTTTATGGCCCCTTTTGAAGAACAAGTTTCATTTCTCATAAGAGAGAAGAAAGCCGATCACAGTAGATCTAGCTAAAATGGAGCCATTGAAGTACCCACTGACCCGAAGGTACAAAATGAAATAAAATAAGTACCAATGAAAGTGTTTATTCCAGCACCCAAGCCAGAAGCACCTATCCTATTAAAATATCTCTTGCCTCTACGAGTGAAAGAAAGGTTGCAAGAAAAGACTTCAAATTCACAAAAAAAGTTGAAATGGAGGAACATACTAGAGAAAGGCTCAAATACCCATATTTGATCAAGTTTCAGAGGGTGGAAGCCACATAGCAATATCAGAGTAATTATGATACTACCAACTAAGGAAGGGGGTCCAATGCATCTATGTACAACATTTTTGAGGAGCTAAAGAATATTCCTACCAAGGTTAGTCTCTATGATGCATTGCAATTGCTTGGACAAGTCAACTTGTTGTAATAATCACTGAAGTTTGTTAAATATAAGGGAAAGAATCCTACTCAGACTATTTTTTTTAAATGCTAACCACTTCAGCTACTATAAAAATAGGCCACCCCTCTCTACTTGTCACTCAGGATAGAAATTTGGATTGTGAATAATTGCATGATTGATTCTGGTGTTGTGACAATTGTCATGCCAAATGCGGTTTGCGATGTTATGGGTATAGAATATACCAGGAGTAGCCTAGGAGTTTTTCAATTGGACGGTACTCCTGTAAGAATAGTAGGAATTATAAAATGCATCCATATTGTGTTGTATAGAGTGCCTCAGATCACTATGATCCAAGAGGTAGTTGTGGTTGATTTGGAGTTGCATTTTAGTTAGTGCCTCTCAAGAGAGTTCACAGTTAAGTTGGGAGGCTATCTTTCTATATACTACTCCCATCTGGAGATTCCTTTCAAAGGTAAAATAATCTGAATCTATAATGAGAAGCATTCTACTTTCCATATAGAGAAGATTGATAAAGAATAAAAGGCCATGAATTCTATCAAGGTGATGACTGAAGAATTAGAAGAATTGGATTTAATAAAAGAAAATATGGATGAGATTCGTATAGAAGATGAGTTTTCAATGAATTATTTTAATGCCATTATGGAAAATGAGATTGGTTTTTACTCCATTACTAAGCCTAAAAATGCTGAAGTGAAGGTATCTGATGATCAAGGCCCTGTTTTAGATCAGTTGTGGAAGCTCTACTTTGATGGCATGAGATACAAAAATGGTACAGGAGCTAGAATTATTCTCATTTCTCCTTCTAGCATATAAAATACTTATTCATACTTATTGGCCTAGAGTTGTACAAATAATTCTATCGAGTATGAAGCATTATGCTTAGGCTTGAAGAAAGTAGAGAATCTTGGGATAAAACAAC
The DNA here is from genome assembly GCA_028583015.1 of Wollemia nobilis. Classification (NCBI taxonomy): domain Eukaryota; kingdom Viridiplantae; phylum Streptophyta; class Pinopsida; order Araucariales; family Araucariaceae; genus Wollemia; species Wollemia nobilis. The sequence continues at coordinate 12,469,187 of JAQPPZ010016881.1, forward strand.
TATATTTTTTTGGAGATTCAAAACTGATTGTGAATCAAGTAACTAACAAGTGTGTCTCCAAGCAGCACTATTTGAAGGTGTATTGTAACAAATTTTGGTATTTTTTTGAAGCTTATATAGTGTTGAAAATCCAAGCAATATCATAGGAACATAATAAGCATGTTGATATTTTGGCATCCCTATGTGCTAACTTTTATCTAGTTGAGCACATGGTGAAGAAACCAAATACCATGAGGTTGGTTTACAGGCCTTCAGTTCCTAAAAAGAATATCTATTGGTAGGTGTTCAAAAGTGATGAGTAGATCATGAACTTCCTTATAAAAGAGGCTAGTATTGTGTAAGGAAGAACACTTGATGAAGAGGAATCTAAGAGATTGATCCAGCTGAGAAATAATCATATCTTGAAAGGATTGATTATGCTTGAAAGTATTTTTTATCAAAATGATAGAACTAAAAAACATAAGATCAAAGTATATGAGAAGGAGTACACTGAGCTACATTTGGGACCCAAGGAGTCAATCAAAGTCACTGATTGCACTCCAAAATAACTTGAGCAAATCAAGGAGCTATACCATGAATTTCTAGATATTTTCACCTAGAGTTACCAATATTCAAAAGGTTACAACAAGGATGTGATCCAACATACCATTGAACTACAAGAAGGAGTGAAACCCTTCAGGCAGAAATAGAGACCAGTCAATACCAAAATTGAAGTCTTGATGAAAGCTAAACTATTGAAAATACTAGAAGCTAAAATTATTTATCCAGTCAAGAATTCTACCTTCGTAGCGAATTTGGTCCCTGTCAGGAAAAATAATGGAGATATTCACTTATGTGTTGATTTTCATAATTTGAATCAAACATATATGAAGTATCATTATACCTTATCACAGATTGATCATATTCTTCACATAGTTGTAGGAGCTCAAAGATTTTATCTGTTTGATGGATTATTTGGTTACAATCAGGTTTGGGTCAAGGATGAAGACCAGTAAAAAATGACATTCACCACAAAATAGGGTACATTTTCTTATCAGCGAATGCCTTTTGGTATCTCAAATTCTAGGAGCAACCTTTTAGAGAGTGATGGATGTAGATTTTTATGAGTTACTAAATCACATAATTGTTATTTATTTGGATGATATGACTATCTTCTCTCATAATAAGGAGGAGCATAGTTTTTATTTAAGACAAGTGTTTGAGAAATATCGAGAGTTCAAAATATCCATCAACCCAAAGAAGTCCATCTTCATAGTAAAGGAGAGAAAGATCCTAGGCCATGTAATCTCATAAAAGGGTTTAGTTATTTATCTAGCTAGAGCTAAGGCTCTTTTGAAGCTTCCACTACGAACCAAAAAAATGTTACAATCATCTTTCGGGAAGATTAATTTCATTCAAAAATTTATTGCAGATTTCACCCAAGTTGTGAAACCAATGACTAAGCTTTTAAAGAAGGATGCTAAGTTCAAATGGACTGAGCAAAGAAAATAAGTATTTCAGGAAATCAAAGAAAGGATTGCTCAAGACCCTATTTTGGTAAACCCTAACTATTCAAAGGATTTTATCCTTTATGTTGTTGGTGAACAAGAGAGTTACACAATTGTGCTCACACAAAAGGAAGAATATGGAGATTAAAACCCTATTGTATTCCTGAGTCAATTCATCCAACCATATGAGAAAAAGTACAATTTCATTAAGAATCAAGTGTATGCACTAATGACGTCCTTGAAGAAGTTTCAACATTTTATTTCCTAGAGAAAAATAATTGTGTATGTTTTTCATCTAGATGTTCAAAGTTTCATTATCCAGGGTGAGCTTGGAGATAAGAGAGCTAGTTGGATTTCTAAAATCCAAGAATATGATTTTGAAATTTGGCCAACCAAGATGGTGCAAGGTCGAGCACTATGTTAGGATATTGTGAAGAGCACTGCCTCTGAATCTATGATTTTTGAGTATGAAGAATCAGTAAGCGATTATAATATTGCTAATTATTCCCCAAGTGATCGTGATTGGATAGAGGACCTTATCAAACATTTCAATTTAGGAAGGTGTCCTTCACATATCAATGCTTCATAGATAAGGAGATTCGGACTATAGGTCATTAGGTATGTGATGTTACCAAGTGGATTGTTTCATAATAATATTGATGGAGTTCTCCTCATGTGTCAAAGAATAAAAGAAGCAAAAAATACTGGAAGAATTTCATTATGGATTGTCAGGAGGTCATTATGCAGGTAGAACCATGGTATTAAAAAGCATCAAAGCATGTTATTTATGGCCCACTCTTTTTGCAGATGCATCCAAAGTATATCAAAGTTGTGATAAATGCCAGAGTTATATCGACAGGAGCATAAATGCATCTTTATCGCTTCATCCAATTCAAGTAGAAGCACCATTTCAACAATGGGGCTTAGATTTTATTGGGGTCATTGATCCTAATTCATCTACCGAGCATAAATACATTCTAACTGCAACTGATTATTTCACCCAATGGGCCAAAGCAATCCTAACCAAGAAGGCAAACCAAGAGGTAGTCATCACATTCCTTGAAGGATTGATCACTCGCTTTCATGTCCTAGATGCAATTATAACATACAATGGAACTCCATTCATCGGTGCCAAAATTAGTGAGTTCATAGGTAAGTATGGTATTTATTTAAAAACCTCATCAAATTACTATTCATAGGGAAATGGTCTATCTGAATCCACGAACAAGAATATGCTTAGGATTCTGAAGAGAACTCTTGGTGACAATAAACGGAATTGGAATTTTCTCTTGAACGAAGCTTTATGGGTTGATCACATCTCGATTAAAAGGTCTATAAAGACATCCCCCTATTATTTTATGTGTGATAAATAAGCAATTTTTCCCATTCACATTGAATTTTCAGCTCTTCAATTCTTGTAATTGCTTGATGATGGAGACAATGAATTTGATCCCATGAGTACAAGGTTGGTTCAGCTTTTATAGCTAGAGGAAGAAAGTGATAAATCGTACAATACCTTCATGGAACATTCCTAGATGATGAAGGAGTGGTTTGGTAAGAAGAATTTTGAGAAGGTATTTAAGGTGGGCGATCTAGTGTTGAAATGGAATGAGAACAAGGCGAAGCCGAACAAGCATCACAATTTTGAGGTGATTTGGGAAGGCCCATTCCAAATTTTTAGTATGAATCAAGTTAAATCATTTTATTTGCAAGATATGGATGGCCATGTGTTGCCAATTCTAGTCAATGGTCTTCATTTGAAGGCCTACTACCAGTTAAAAATCAAGATCAAGAATGTAAATATGTACATAGTTTTTTTTTAATGTCTTTTTGTTTGAAAAAATGACTAAGGATGGGAGAGAAATTCCTTTTCACTGAGCATAAGTGTTTTCGCTGGAAAAATTCATTTTCGTTAGCAAAAACCTTCTTCGCCTCTCCTAGATCAACCAAAAAAATGAAAAAATTCCTTTTCGTTGGAGCAAAATATATTTTCGTTGGAAAAAATCATTTCTCTAGTGAAAGTCCTTTTCTTTGCTTTCTTTTTGGGAATTTTACCCAGAAGTGCTTTTTTGGCACCACCAAAGATGTCAAAAGCATCCATGATTTTAAATTTTTTTTTTTTTCAGGTGAAGGAAGGTAAAATCATGCCAATTTTAAAATTTGGGTCCCCAAGTTAGGAAAAGTACTTGATAAAAATAAAAATAAAAATGAAAAGGGGGAAAAGAAAAAGAAAATTAAAAAGAAAGGAAGAAAGTGATTTCACCCAAGACATTAATTTCGCCCATGCATCTTTGGATTTTCGGAGTGAAACTCAAGTTGGCATCAAAAAACTTCACTCCAATGCTTTTTTGGGCAAACAAGGTGGCGAAAGTAATTTTCAGAGTGAAAGGGAGCGAAATTGCTTTTCACCCTGCTTTTTCAGTGAACTCCCAGAATGCATGAAGTTTTACCTATAAAAGCAATGAAATTATTTTTAAGTGCTCCATAGTAGTGAAATAAGGTGCTCATCACACAGTTTAAGGCAAAAAAGTAGCAAGGCACATTTTCTAGAATTAAATGTTAACGATGGGTTACACCTCCCAAGAAGGAAAAAGCAATTAAAAATCAAAAGAGCCAATGAGAGCACTTAGACAAGAGGTGGGTGAAACTGATAAATCATTGGAAATCATGATGTATCCTTGAAATTAGCAGGTGTACCATAGGCATTTAATTCAGTGGATGTAGTTCAAAAGTTATAAAAGAGTGAATTATTTAGTTTAAAAAATAAAAAGAATTACAGAGTTCCTGTGAAGGGTTGCTGTGAATTTTTTTTTCTGCCCCAAGCTTCGAAGTTGTTTGTTGTTAGCTCAAAATTAAAGATGGAGAAGAAAATCTCAGATGCCAAGAATGAGAAAGCTCAAAAGAAGACTAACCCAAAAAAGAGGTGGCAAAAGGTGAGGGAGGAAGAGGAAGAAATCAAATTGGTACCTTACTATGACCGCATAGCACAAATTGATGACTACGTAATTACGAACAAGGGCATGGAGAAATTGTGCTAGGATGTTGAGTTCGCTCTGTAGAAGGTATCTATTGAGATTTTTTGCACTACGATGTTCTATTCTCATTTTTATGGTACCTATGTACGCCCGTGCACTCATGTCCCAAGCTAGTATGGGTGATTGCACAATACTATAATATTGCTATGAGAGTCGTTCAAAATGCTCAAGGAGATAAGTCATTCATCATTTTAGCTAGCTCGATCAAGGATGCTTGATTGGTCCGATGAAAATATCACCAACTGGTGGGAGATGAGGGTCCATCAAGGGAATCCTAGGTCAAGTTATCCATTGGGTATGGATGAAGCATTTTAACTTATCTATGATGATCATTGTGAAAAGTACCATCCCCTCTCTTTTGCTGACCTAGTGACTCAAAGTATCTGAAGTCCTAAAAATGAAGAAGACATGGTAAGAGAGAAGGAGGTGTTGTTTTAAGAGAGGGAAATATACATGTGGAGATGATTTTGATATAACTGCACGATGAGCATTACAAGGACCACTTATTCTAGGCTTAGGTAAAGATAGTGGAGTTAGAAGAAGCTTTGGCCACATAAAAGGCCCAACTAGACACTGCATAGTCTGAATATCAGTAATGGCAGCAAATAGCAAAGATCTTAGAGGGTGAGATTAAGGGTTATAAGTAGATATACAAATAGCATGAGGTGGCATAGTAGGAAGTGCAACAATAGATCTAGGTCTTGTAGGACCAGCTTCAGAATCTGGAGAATCAGTTGGTAGCAAAGGTGACACAGTTAGTAACCCTCATGAAGAAAAAAATTAAGGAGGCCTATAGTCAACTACTGATTGATTGTTCTATGATGGTAATGAAAGTGATGTTAGTTCTCATATTCCTTCAAGAATTTCAAATGGTCATTTCATCTGGAAAACATGTAGTAGAGTATTCAGAAGAAAAATTGGAGCTAAAATTGGAAATGGTAATGAAGATCTAGGAAATGGCTCAAATGGATCTCAGATTCTTCTCACTGAGAAAAATGGCCTATGCTTGGGTGAATGCTAAGATCATACTGTGCAGTTATTTATTTAGGTTGGATCTAGTTAAATAAGCTCGTAAGCTACTTGTATCGCCCAAATTTTTTGCACCCTTACCTTCAGGCTAAAGGATCCATACCCGAAATGGGGGTGAGAAAAGGATGGAACAATACCTCGGATAGAGAGGCCCTTTGAAGGTCATGCCTCTCGAGGGAGGGGTATAAAGGTGAATTTTTGACGGATGGTGGGGTTCACCAGGAAACTTTGAGTGGCAGTTTCCACGCCTAGGTTGAGAATGGGTTTGATTTTTTCGTTTTATGTTCAATCATTCAAATTCCTAGGTTGGCCAAAATGAAGCTAAGCTATTCTATATGAAGATTCTAATTTATATGAAGACAACAAACATAAATGAATCCTAATGTGATTGAATACAGAGAATATATAAAATGGAGAAGACTACACCTGATTTCTGATGTCTGATGAAGATTTTGAAGTTTGTAGGAGTCCAGATCATCCCGGATAAGACAGGATCATCTGTAATTGTACATAATCATCCCAAATCATAGGAGATCATCCGAGATCACCCAAGATCATTAGAGACCTAACAAATTCGTCAGGCAAATTTGTCAGAAACCCGCAATCAAGAAAATAGACACCAAAAACCAAAAATACAATTGCAAGAATGATGCAAAATGATAGAAATAAGAGTATAGATGTTTGAATGATAAATCCAGATATCAAATTAAATGAGATGCACTATTTTGGAAACTTACTTTTAATTTTATCATGCAATTATGCTAAATGAGGTGAACTCCAAGATGCAAAATAGAAGTAAATTAATTTAATGCACCAATAAATAAGGAAAATGAGATAGAGAATGCAAACTCAAGGCTTTGATTTCCCCCAAGCTGAATTGTAGAACAGATCATCTGTAATCATACAAGATCATCGCCGATCTTGAAAAGATTGTATAAAATTGTATTTGAATCACTTACGATGATCCGAGCTACTTTTTACTGAAACACAGTGAAATCCTGCAACAAAACTTGAAAACACAAGTGCAAATGATGGGAGATCACAGCAAAAACTAAAATTGCAGGGAAATAATTAGCCAGGCATCCAGGTAGGGAGTCAGGGGGATAAACTAGGAAAATCCTAGTTTATATAGGATTAGGGGGAGGTTAGGAGGTTGGGGATCATCCCAATCTAGGAGATCCCCAACGTGGGAATCTCCAACCGCGTAGACACGCTTCTGCCCAAGTTGGAGAGGTTGTTGGAACATAAGCTAATTGTGAAAATTTGGTTTTGGGATGAAATCGTCTGGACGTTTTGTTCCAGACGAATTTGTCCGATTTGGGACGATATCGTCAGATCGACGACGATATCGTCCAACGGTCACAACAACCTCTAAAAATGGTGTGAAAAATGAGGTAAGTGGTTAACGGGTGATTTCGGGGTTAAAATTCAAATTTCTACTTTTTACTGATGGTTTAACTGTGCCAATTTTAGGGTGCTACATTTTGCCCCCTCTTTAGCGAATTTTCCAAAAAAATGCGTTAAAGATGAGTTCTTCATGCTTTACGAGAAAGAAAACAAATTATTCCATTTTTTAGACGATGATTCTAGGTCGAATCGTATGACTGTTTGCTATGGTGCCCCCTCCAAGTTTTTACCCAAATCGAATGTTTGAGGTAAAAGCGCAGAAAAGCAAAAATTAAAAAAATGTCGTTTTGAATAAAAATAAGAAAAATAGGGTAAAACCCTAATTCATTTTTACTATGTTTTTAACTTGATTTACTTGATTTTTGACTTGAATTTTAAGAGTGTTTTTGGTTGTCGCGGTTGTTTTTAGGCCGTCGACGAAATTGTCTCTATATTGCCGATTTTGTCTAGGGACAAAATCGAAGAAATAGGGGCAATCCCTTCCAATAAGGGGTGATCCCCAAATTAAAGAACGAAGACGATTTCATCCTATTAAGGATGATTTTATCTAAATTTGGTATGATATCATCCAATAATGGGCGATATCAAATTTTATGGGATGATTTGATTTTAATTGATTTTAATGATTATGTACTAATGATTTTTGTTGTTTTATTGCTTATTTTGTAGAGGGGATTGATAAAGATTTGAGAGTGGAAATACGGAGGTCTAGGAGACAATTTGGCCGTGCTTGATCAGGTCGAGCGAGATAGATTGGCAGAGATGCCACAAATTCCTACAGACATGGGGCTACTGATAGCCCTAACAGAGAGATGGTATCCGGAGTCATCCTACTTCCAGCTACCGATAGGGGATATGACTCCCACTCTAGAGGATGTATGGAGGATCTTGAGGATCCCCATACACGATCGATTCATGACCCCTTCGACCAATTAGGGCCATGCTATAATGATATTATGCAAGGACCCAAGCTTCGTCTTGGAGAAGGGCAGAGTGAACATCGAGGCTTTGAGGTGGATGCCTACGGCGTCTCGGTTGACCTGGGTTTTGGCAGGGGTGGTGGGTGGCCCTCTTCTATGCCACCATAGTGGATGCATATTACCGTGGCTACTTTCAAATGTGTTCTATGACATGAGAGACCATGAATACAAGTTTTCTTGGGGTAGCTTTGTGATGTGCCACTTGTATAGGATCCTTTATGGGGTCGTATAAAAGGGGGGTCGATGTCTGGTGCTGACATCGCTTCTAAAGGTTCAATGTTGGGAGCACATTGTGATGCAGAGGTCTATAGGGCTTCCACTGACAGGATTTGACCAAGAGAGAACCCAAGTTTTCTACTAGTGGCTTTAGAGAGGGTCACAGCGGTAGATAGATCTGCCAACATCCCAAAGGTTGTTGGATGACCTCACCCCAAATAAGATCACCTAGAGACCATGGATATAGTATCCAGGGTGGGTAGAGGATGGACAATATTTGGCTTGCATCAGGCGAGTCATATGGTTGAGGACAAAGTGGGGAGAGGTAGAGCTCCATTGCTACAATCGAGTTTTGAGGCAATTCGGTCTACAACAGGGGATCCCTACTCTCAGGGATTATGAGTACTCCCGGACTGTGTGGGATAGTACCACACTGAGTGGGGCTCCAGACATGCAATGGTTTTAGATTCAGGATGCTGATGATGCCCCCATTCAGCCAGTGGATGGGGATGATACAGGGATAGTAGACGGATATGATACCTGGTATGCAGGCATCCACCCTCCTCGGATGACGAGGGCACAGGGTCTGATGCATGCTATAGTGCAATGGATGGAGAGGCAATGCCAGGCTACCATCGATGTAGTGAGAGATTGCAGAGGGAGGGATCAGCGACGGCCTCCTTAGGAGAGACATCAGAGAGTACCATAGGCTCTAGAGAGACAACAATAGCTAGAGAGGATGGAGGAGAGGAGAGAAATACTCCCTCCTTAGCAGAGGGATAGGCCACCATCACCCGATAGGGGCAAGGGTGTCGAGGTGGGGGAGAGCAACAAGATGGCAACTCTTCGGGCATAGAATGCCCACCTACAAGCTTAAGTGTAGACTCTATAGGATGAGGCTACACGGCTCAGGGCTTGGAGAGGAGTGGTGAGCATTCTGGAGCTGGTATGGTTGGTTGCTTAGACCATGTTCTATTAGGGAGTGTACTACCAGCTAGTTCCAGAGGGCCAGAGGATACAGTTTCCAGCCAGCATTACAGAGTTGATCAGGATGCGGTCATTGAGGACATCATCACGATCAACATCAAGGACCCACGATACAGGATGGGCTTTGATGGGAACACCTCCTCCACCTCAGGGCGGGAGAGGAGATGAGGCTGAGAGCTCGAGGTCTTCTCGAGACTAGATGCACATTGTACATAGACTATTTTTGAGATGATTGAGTATGCCAGGGTATATATTGTGGCATACCAATCCGTTTTGATATGATGTATATACTTATTTATATATATATGATGTTATTTTTATGATATGACTTTTGCATATGTTTTATGATGTTTTTAATATTTTAATTTTTCATTGACTATTCATGTAATTATGTCATTGAAAATATTATAATTTTATGTCATGCTATAAAATTAAATGAAATAATCTGATGTAAACAAACTGGTTGTTGTGGTGTGTTTTGATGAAAATAAAGTGTCTTCTAACAATAATTTCAAAGGACATTGTCGCTGTTACATGACCATTTCATGGAGTCGCCACTCACTAGGTCATCAAGCTAATCCCGATATGAGAGAAATTTTGCTAAAAGTAAAAGCGTGCTTAAGAGACTTTCTTAAGACTTTGTGTTGTGATGATGAAAAATGATGATAGTGATGATTTGTTTTCAGATTTCCATGAAAATATTATGCATGAAATATTAAATATTTGATTTTTGCTAGGCATAAAATTCCTAAGTATGATAGAAATTTGAACAATTCCCTAGGAATTATACCATCGTCGCAAAAAAAATGAATGTTGACATAATGAAATGAAATAGGAAAGTTTTTGTTCTTTTTAAAGCATAATTGTGTAACATAATGATTTAAGCCATATGCTTTTATGGATTAAATAAATGGGAAATAAAATTAGAACGATGGTTTGCGCTAGGCATAGAATTTTAGGTATAGACTTATACCATCATTGTGAAATCCAAAGAAGAAATTGATATAATAGTTTTATTGCATAGTTTATTTTTTATTTTGAGATAAACAAAAAATATAAAAATGAGGACTTGCACTAGGCATAAAATTCCAATTTAGGTTTAGGAACTATACCATCGTCGCAAAAGTCAAAAAAATATATAAATGTGACTTTATTGCTAGATTTTTGAACATGTTTTGCAAGAAAATTTTGGTTTTTTGAAAAAAATGTATTTAATTGATTTTACGCTAAGCAGATATTCTCAAGTAAGAAAGTTAAATTATTCCAGAAGATTTGAATAAATATTTTAAATTATCTCAAAGACAAAATTTAGATTTATAAGGAACCCCGTGTGCATACGTGAGTTCATTGCCGATCTTGATCTATCATAATGATACAAAATCTCTCAAACACAAATGTGTGTGCAATTGTAATGTTCATTTACCGATTTTGAGCAAGATAATTTGATACAAGTAATTTGAATTAACCAAATGAGTGTTCATTGACCATGATTTATATGCATGTAACCATACCAGACTACTATGTAAGTCGGATCATCAAGAGCTAGTTGATCCATAAGCGGACATAGGTCTGTACAAAAGAAGGTTGCTAATGTGATAGACATATCACCACGCTAGGAGTTACCCAATGTCAAGCAAGTTGGGCACAAATCACCTGTTATGGGGTTTACCTCACAGTTTTTGAATAATTGAGAATTCCAGGGATTCAAGCTTCACACTTCCTTCTTTCAAAGGGGGGGGAAGGGATTTATTGCTTTTTGCTTTTTCTTTTCTTTTATTTTTCTATTTTTTTTTTTGTATTTTGCTTGACACTGAGATAATGCTAAAATATTGCTGAGATGGTACAAAATGATACTGAAATAATGCTTCTAAATAATTTCTCTTTTTCTCATGATTTTTCTTGATTTTCTTTTTCTTTTTCTTTTTCTTCCTATACTAGGGATACTTGCTCGGATTGGCTGTAGAGCAAGGGATTTTTATTCTGGGCAGGGGTGAGCTTGTGCTTTTATCAATTCTAAAATATTCTAGACCATGTGCATGATAGGATAGCAAGGGAAATTTTTTTCTCAAGACACCACTTCTACTATGTAGCATCGTTTTGAATTTGCAATGAAATCATTTAAATGTGAAAAGGTGTACTTGGTTCAAGTAAATAACAAGATCAGTTCTCTATGCTCAAAACTTTATTTAATTCCACTGTGGACTTCGATATAAGAGATATTAATAATCATACCAAATAAGATCAAGATATTTATTCATGTGAGTGTGAAAGTGAGGGATTCCAGATAAATGCTAATTTATCCAAAATAACTGAAAATATAACTGCAATACTTCAAGAATTGACAGGTGCAAAATAGAAGATGTTTTTGAGGATTTTGATGATTTTGATTTTAATTTATGAATTGAGAGAATACATAATATTACTTTTTTTGAAATTTTTATATGAATTACTAATATGAGACAATATGTATAATATATACAGTGACGAAATTACAAGATTTATGCATAATAGCGCTTAAGATGCATAATGTTCATACGTTATTAAAGATATTTACCATTTAAGGTAGCTAATATATATGCTTTCGATCCAAATTTAGCAGTGATAATATATGGCCCAAGCCAGTTAGGCTCGAATTTGCATTTAAGGTCTTTAGTTGCATTAGTATTTTTTTTATTTTCTTTTAAGACGAGGTCGTCGATCTCAAAGGATCGATTATGAACTTTCTTGAGATATGCTCGTTTGAGCTTGTTCTAGTAGGCACGAAGATGCTCCAAAGCATTAATGCGCTTCTCATCTAGGAGTTCCAAATGACTAAATTTTCCAGCACGATATTCATCTCCTACTTCATTATCTTGAAGTAGCAGAGCCAAAGAAGGAACTTCTAGTTCAAAGGGAAAAACAACTTTAGCCCCATAAACCAAAACAAAAGGTGAAGTGCTCATGGGAGTACGAATGCTAGTTTGATAAGCCCACAAAGCAGGATATAAATGAATGTGTCAATCATGACCAGATTTATTGACCAGTCTCTTGAGGATTTAATTAATGTTTTATTAGATGCTTCTGCTTGGTCATTACCCTAAGGATAATAGGGAGTGGACCAACGATGTTGAATTTTATATTTTTGACATAGTTTCTTTACATCTTTGTTTTTGAAACAAGTTCCATTATTCGAGATGAGATTTGCAGGAATTTTGAACCTACAAATAATTTGATTAAGAATAAACTTGGAAACTTGTGTTCCAGTGCAAGAAGTTAAGGGCATAGCTTCGACCCACTTCGTAAAATACTCGGTGGCGGTTGATGAGGCCTGGAAATGCCTCAATCATAACATGTTTTGAAAACTGAAATTACCAATAAACTCTTATGTTTAATATAATATGCTAGTTAAGTTAATTCAATATGTTGTGTATTAACTATTTGCATGATGAATGTATCTGAAATACTATATTCTAATTTTTACTGACTTTTTGCATAAGTTTTATGTTGTTTTGTTATGATTTGCTGAATGAGATATGCTTAGGCTGATAGCAGCATTTCACTAATCATCTTTTGATATGTCTCAAGAATTTATTTTACCTAAATCGCAACAGTGCAAGCAAACTGTTACTGTGCAACAAAACCTGGTTTTTCCCATATAAATTCCAGCCAGCTGCCAATGAATGGCAAGACATGGAATTCACATATGGAAAGAGATGAAGATCATTAGAATCTGATCCTGAGAGATAACCCACCTGAGAAATGCAGAGGAAAAAATTTAAGGAGCACACATTTGTTCATTTTGAAGTCTCTTCGGAATGAATAGATATCTTCGGAATGAGAAAACATAGTGTCTTCGAAATGAGCGGATCTTCGGAATGAGAATTACAGTATCTTCGAAATGAGCCACTTATCTTCGAAATGAAAACAGAATGTGCTTTTTGACTTGTTGACTGATTTTTGATGCTGGAAAAAGGGAAATAAAGATTGAAAAAGGTAAGGGAAAATATCTCAGATCTACCTTTGCCGTCCTTGCCGACCAAAGCCACCATTTATGGAAAGATCAAGTTTGATCTTCTTCTAGGATAAAACCAGGAATTATTGCAGCATAATAGGATTACATCTTTTGAGATATTCTCAGCTTGTTAGTAGATCTTAGGACATCTATAAATATGGCTCCCATTCAGGTTGAGCTAGTAAGGAGTAAAGAGAGTGGAGATAGAAGATAGAGAAAGCAAAAAGTAGAAAATAGGCAATAATTAGAGAAGTGACTATTACAGTCCTGTAACAGGTTTTCAGTAGAATTATTATAATCATGTTCTTGAATCAATAAAGTGTACTATTTCTATTTCATATTGCTTGTAAATGAGTGTGAGTAATATCTAGAGAGAGAGACTTATACCTTCTTCTGGACAAGGAGGCTGGCCACTTCCAGACCTAGGAGGAGGACTAACAACAGGTTTTTATTCTGATTTTGTTGCAGTGAGAATGAGTTGTAGAAATTGTCATTTCATTCCTTTGTAAACAACTAATGATATTTGCAATCTTAGTTTATTTTATGTTTTGTGATTAATGGTTTGGTTGTAATCCCCACTTTCAGAAAAGCTTTCAATTTATTGCAAACTATCAATTCCAAAATTTACTATTTTTTGTAAGTTCCTGCATTTTGTGTTGTTGTCAACCCCTACACAGAAGATTGACAACCTTCTGTTACAGAGCCTTGACAGGGTTTCATTTCCATGTTATAAATAGGTTTCCATTGCTGCAAAAGTAAATAGATTTCCTTTCTGCAATTATAATCAGACTTCTAATTCTACAACTATTATTTCTACAATATAATTAGGTCTCATTCTACAATTGTAATTAGGATTTCATTTCTGCAGTTAATGATTAATTTCCATTTTTGCAACTTAGATTAAGGTTTAATTCATGCAATTTAGATATAGGAATGTCCTAAATTCCCCACACAATTGGTTTCACCAATAAGACCTGTTGCTCTAAATTGACCTAAGTTATAACCCTGTTCACCCCTTATTTTGTAGATAGCCTTGTACACTGCCCTAGATTGACAAATTCATTGAGAATTAATGATGTGTATAACGACAACGCATCATTTTGGCACCATTGTCAGGGAATTGTGTTGCTAGAAGGTGACAAAAGTTCAATAGCTATTAATTAGACTGAGCTATGAAGATTCAGGATAAAATCTGAATAGAACAGCTATTTAAAGTAACAACTATTGACCTATAATTTATGTCATTTAAGAGTAAACATGAATGAGTAAGTCTAGGGATGAAAAAGGTAGAATTACCCAAAAGGATCCCTGGCTTGTTCCATTAAGGAGATATTCACACCTAAGGGGTGAATCACCTGTTTTTGAATTACCAGTTCTTTGATGTGTGATAAATAAGCAATTTTGCCCATTCACATTGAATTTTCAACTCTTCAATTCTTGCAATTGCTTGATGATGGAGACAATGAATTTGATCCCATGAGTACAAGGTTGGTTCAGCTTTTATAGCTAGAGGAAGAAAGGGATAAATCGTACAATACCTTCATGGAACATGCCTAGATGATGAAGAAGTGGTTTGGTAAGAAGACTTTTGAGAAGGTATTTAAGGTGGGCGATCTAGTGTTGAAATGGAATGAGAACAAGGCGAAGCCGAACAAGCATCACAATTTTGAGGTGATTTGGGAAGGCCCATTCCAAATTTTTAGTATGAATCAAGTTAAATGATTTTATTTGCAATATATGGATGGCCATGTGTTGCCAATTCTAGTCAATGGTCTTCATTTGAAGGCCTACTACCAGTTAAAAATCAAGATCGAGAATATAAATGTGTACATAGTTTTTTTTTAATGTCTTTTTGTTTGAAAAAATAACTAAGGATGGGAGAGAAATTCCTTTTCATTGAGCATAACTGTTTTTGCTGGCAAAATTCATTTTCGCTAGCAAAAACCTTCTTCGCCTCTCCTAGATCAACCAAAAAAATGACAAAATTCCTTTTTGTTGGAGCAAAAGATATTTTCGTTGGAAAAAATCATTTCTCCAGTGAAAGTCCTTTTCTTTGCTTTCTTTTTGGGAATTTTACCCAGAAGTGCTTTTTTGGCACCACCAAAGATGTCAAAAGCATCCATGATTTTAATTTTTATTTTTTTTAGGTGAAGGAAGGTAAAATCATGCCAATTTTAAAATTTGGGTCCCCAAGTTAGGAAAAGTACTTGATAAAAATAAAAATAAAAAATGAAAAGGGGGAAAAGAAAAAGAAAGGAAGAAAGTGATTTCACCCAGGAAATTAATTTCGCTCATGCATCTTTGGATTTTTAGAGCGAAACTCAAGTTGGCATCAAAAAACTTCACTCCAATGCTTTTTTGGGCAAACAAGGTGGCGAAAGTAATTTTTAGAGTGAAAGGAAGCAAAATTGGTTTTCACCCTGCTTTTTTAGTGAACTCCCAGAATGCATGAAGTTTTACCTATAAAAGCAATGAAATTATTTTTAAGTGCTCCATAGTAGTGAAATAAGGTGCTCATCACACAGTTTAAGGCAAAAAGTAGCAAGGCACATTTTCTAGAATTAAATGTTAACGATAGGTTACACCTCCCAAGAAGGAAAAAGCAATTAAAAATCAAAAGAGCCAATGAGAGCACTTAGAGAAGAGGTGGGTGAAACTGATAAATCATTGGAAATCATGATGTATCCTTGAAATTAGCAGGTGTACCATAGGCATTTAATTCAGTGGATGTAGTTCAAAAGTTATAAAAGAGTGAATTATTCAGTTTAAAAAATCAAAAGAATTACAGAGTTCCTGTGAATTTTTTTTTTTGCTCCATGCTTCGAAGTTGTTTGTTGTTAGCTCAAATAAAATTAAAGATGGAGAAGAAAATCTCAGATGCCAAGAATAAGAAAGCTCAAAAGAAGACTAACCCAAAAAATAGGTGGCAAAAGGTGAGGGAGGAAGAGGAAGAAATCAAATTGGTACCTTACTATGATCGCATAGCACAAATTGATGACTACGTAATTACGAACAAGGGCATGGAGAAATTGTGCTAGGATGTTGAGTTCGCTCTGTAGAAGGTATCTGTTGAGATTTTTTGCACTACAATGTTCTATTCTCATTTTTATGGTACCTATCTATGCCCGTGCACTCATGTCCCAAGCTAGTATGGGTGATTGCACAATACTATAATATTGCTATGAGAGTCGTTCAAAATGCTCAAGGAGATAAGTCATTCATCATTTTAGCTAGCTCGATCAAGGATGCTTGATTGGTCCGATGAAAATATCACCAACTGGTGGGAGATGAGGGTCCATCAAGGGAATCCTAGGTCAAGTTATCCATTGGGTATGGATGAAGCATTTTAACTTATCTATGATGATCATTGTGAAAAGTACCATCCCCTCTCTTTTGCTGACCTGATGACTCAAAGTATCTGAAGTCCTAAAAAGGAAGAAGACATGGTAAGAGAGAAGGAGGTTTTGGTTTAAGAGAGGGAAATATACAGGTGGAGATGAGTTTGATATAACTGCACGATGAGCATTACAAGGACCACTTATTATAGGCTTAGGTAAAGATAGTGGAGTTAGAAGATGCTTTGGCCACACAAAAGGCCCAACTAGACACTGCATAGTCTAAATATCAGTAATAGCAGCAAAGAGCGAAGATCTTAGAGGGTGAGATTAAGGGTTATAAGCAGATATCAAAATAGCATGAGGTGGCATAGTAGGAAGTGCAACAATAGATCTAGGTCTTGTAGGACCAGCTTCAGAATCTGGAGAATCAGTTGGTAGCAAAGGTGACACAGTTAGTAACCCTCATGAAGAAAAAAATTAAGGAGGCCTATAGTCAACTACTGATTGATTGTTCTATGATGGCAATGAAAGTGATGTTAGTTCTCATATTCCTTCAGGAAGTTCAAACGGTCATTTCATCTGGCAAACATGTAGTAGAGTATTCAGAAGAAAAATTGGAGCTAAAATTGGAAATGGTAATGAAGATCTAGGAAATGGCTCAAATGGATCTCAGATTCTGCTCACTGAGTAAAATGGCCTATGCTTGGGTGAATGCTAAGATCACACTGTGCAATTATTTCTTTAGGTTGGATATGGTTAAATAAGCTAGTAAGCTACTTGTATCGCCCAAATTTTTTGCACCCTTACCTTCAGGCTAAAGGATCCGTACCCAAAATGGGGGTGAGAAAAGGATGGAACAATACCTCGGACGAAGAGGCCCTTTGAAGGTTGTGCCTCTTGGGGGAGGGGTATAAAGGTGAATTTTCGACGGATGGTGGGGTTCACCAGGAAACTTTGAATGGCAGTTTCCACACCTAGGTTGAGAATGGGTTTGATTTTTTTGTTTTATGTTCAATCATTCAGATTCCTAGGTTGGCCAAAATGAAGCTAAGCTATTCTATATGAATATTCTAATTTATATGAAGACAACAGACATAAATGAATCCTAATGTGATTGAATACAGAGAATATATAAAATGGAGAAGAGTACACCTGATTTTTGATGTCTGATGAAGATTTTGAAGTTTGTAGGAGTCCAGATCATCCCATATATGACAGGATCATCTGTAATTATATAGAATCATCCCAAATCATATGAGATCATCTGATATCACCCAAGATCATTAGAGACCTAACAAATTTGTCAAGCGAATTTGTCAGAAACCCGCAATCAAGAAAATAGACACCAAAAACCAAAAATACAATTGCAAGAATGATGCAAAATGATAGAAATAAGAGTATAGATGTTTGAATGATAAATCCAGATATCAAATTAAATGAGATGCACTATTTTGGAAACTTACTTTGAATTTTATCATGCAATTATGCTAAATGAGGTGAACTCCAAGATGCAAAATAGAAGTAAATTAATTTAATGCACCAATAAATAAGGAAAATCAGATAGAGAATGCAAACTCAAGGCTCTGATTTCCCCCAAGCTGAATTGCAGACCAGATCATCTGTAATCATACAAGATCATCGCTGATCTTGACAAGATCGTCTAAAATTGTAGTTGAATCGCCTACGATGATCCGAGCTACCTTTGACTGAAACACAGTGAAATCCTGCAACAAAACTTGAAAACACAAGTGCAAATGATGGGAGATCACAGCAAAAACTAAAATTATAGGGAAATAATTAGCCAGGCAGCCAGGTAGGGAGTCAGGGAGGGAGTCAGGGGGATAAACTAGGAAAATCCTAGTTTATATAGGATTAGGGGGAGGTTAGGAGGTTAGGGATCATCCCAATATGGGAGATCCCAAATGTGGGAATCTCCAACCGCGTAAACACGCTTCTACCCAAGTTGTAGAGGTCGTTGGAACATAAGCCAATTATGAAATTTTGGTTTTGGGATGAAATCGTTTGGACGTTCTGTTCCAGACGAATTTGTCCGATTTGGGACGATATTGTCAGATCGACGACGATATCGTCCAACGGTCACAACAACCTCTAAAAATGGCATGAAAAATGAGGTAAGCGGTTAACGGGTGATTTCGGGGTTAAAATTCAAATTTCTACTTTTTACTGATGGTTTAACTACACCAATTTTAGGGTGCTACATTTTGCCCCCTCTTTAGCGAATTTTCCAAAAAAAATGCATTAAAGATGAGTTCTTCACGCTTTATGAGAAAGCAAAAAAATTATTCCATTTTTTAGACGACGATTCTAGGTCAAATCGTATGATTGTTTGCTATGGTGCCCCCTCCGAGTTTTTACCCAAATCGAACGTTTGAGGTAAAAGCGCATAAAAGCAAAAATTAAAAAAATGTCGTTTTGAATAAAAATAAGAAAAATAGGGTAAAACCCTATTTCATTTTTACTGTTCACCTTCGCTGCTTTAGAGCTCTGCATGCAAAATGGTGGAGACGACACAGATCGATAGATATCCGACGCAGGTTGTGGGTAAGTATCTAAACCTAGTTTACTATGTTTTTAACTTGATTTACTTGATTTTTGACTTGAATTTTAAGTGTTTTTGGGCATCGCGGCCGTTTTTAGGCCGTCGACGAAATTGTATCTATATTGTCGATTTCATCTAGGGACAAAATCAAAGAAATAGGGGCAATCCCTTCCAATAAGGGGTGATCCCCAAATTGAAGAACGAAGATGATTTCATCCTATTAAGGATGATTTTATCTAAATTTGGTATGATATCATCCAATAATGGGCGATATCAACTTTTATGGGATGATTTGATTTTAATTGATTTTAATGATTATGTACTAATGATTTTTGTTGTTTTATTTCTTATTTTGCAGAGGGGATTGCTAAAGAGTCGAGAGTGGAAATACGGAGGTCTAAGAGATGATTTTGCTGTGCTCGATCAGGCCAAGCGAGATAGATTGGCAGAGGTAGGACTGTAGCATGTGGCAGAGATGCCACAAATTCCTACAGACATGGGGCTACTGACAGCCCTAATAGAGAGATGGTATCCGGAGTCATCCTACTTCTAGCTACCGATAAGGGATATGACTCCCACTCTAGAGGATGTATGGAGGATCTTGAGGATCCCCATACACGGTCGATTCATGACCCCTTCAACCAATTAGGGCCACGCTATGATGAGATTGTGCGAGGACCCGAGCTTCATCCTGGAGAAGGGCAGAGTGAACATCGACGCTTTGAGGTGGATGCCTAGGGCATCTCGGTTGACCTAGGTTTTTGTAGGGGTGGTGGGTGGCATTTTTCTATGCCACCAAAGCAGGTGCATATTACCGTGGCTACTTTCAGATGTGGTCTATGACATGAGAGACCACGAATACAAGTTTTCTTGGGTTAGCTTTGTAATGTGCCACTTGTATAGGATCCTTTACGGGGTCGTATACAAGGGGGGTCGATGTCTGGTGCTGACATCGCTTCTACAGGTTTGGTGTTGGGAGCACATTATTATGCGGAGGTCTATAGGGCTTCCATTGACAGGAGTTGACCGAGAGAGAACCCAAGTTTTCTACTAGTGGCTTTAGAGAGGGTCACAGTGACGGATAGATCTACCAACATCCCGAAGGTTGTTGGATGACCTCACCCCAAATCAGATCACCTAGAGAACATGGAGATAGTATCCAGGGTGGGTAGAGGATGGACAATATTTGGCTTGCATCATGCGAGTCATATGGTTGAGGACAAAGTGGGGAGAGGTAGAGATCCATTGCTACAATCGAGTTTTGAGGAAATTCAGTCTACAATAGGGGATACCTACTCTCAAGGATTATGAGTACTCTCAGACTGTGTGGGATAGTACCACACTAAGTGGGGCTCTAGACATGTAATGGTTCTAGATTTAGGATGCTGATGATGCCCCCATTCAGCTAGTGGATGGGGATGATGCAAGGATAGTAGACGGATATGATACCTGGTATGCAGGCATACACCCTCCTCGGATGACAAGGGCACAAGGTCTGATGCATGTTGTAGTGCAAAGGATGGAGAGGTAGTGCCAGGCTACCATCAATGTAGTGAGAGATCACAGAGGGAGGGATCAGTGATGACCTCCTCAGGAGAGATGTTAGAGAGTACCACAGGCTCTGGAGAGATAACAACAGCCAGAGAGGAGGGAGGAGAGGAGAGAGGAGAGGAGAGAAAGACTCCCTCCTTAACAAAGGCCATCACCCGATAGGAGCAAGGGTGTCAAGGTGGGGGAGAGCAACAAGATGGCAGCTCTTCAGGCAGAGAATGCCCGCCTACAATATTAGGTGCAGACTCTATAGGATGAGGCTACATGGCTCAGGGCTTGGAGAGGAGGGGTGAGCATTCTGGAGCTGGTACGGTTGGTTGCTCAGACCACGTTCTATCAGGGAGTGTACTACCAGCTAGTTCCAAAGGGCTAGAGGATAGAGTTGTCAGCCAGCATTGCGGAGTCGATCAGGATGAGGTCATTGAGGACATCATCACAATCAACATCGAGGACCCACGATATAGGACAGGCTTCGATGGGAACACCTCCTCCACCTCAGGGCGGGAGAGGAGATGATGTTGAGAGCTCGAGGTCTTCTCGAGACTAGATGCACATTGTACATAGACTATTTTTGAGATGATTGAGTATGCCATGGTATAGATTATGGCATACCAATCCATTTTGATATGATGTATATACTTCTTGATATATATGATGTTCTTTTTATGAAATGACTTGTGCATATGTTTTATGATGCTTTTAATATTTTAATTGTTCATTGACTATTCATGTAATTATGTCATTGAAAATATTATAATTTTATGTCATGCTATAAAATTAAATGAAATAATATGATGTAAACAAACTAGTTGTTGTGGTGTGTTTTGATGAAAATAAAGTGTCTTCTAACAATAATTTCAAAGGACATTATCGTTGTTACATGACCATTTCATGGAGTCGCCGCTCACTAGGTCATCAAGCTAATCCCGGTATGAGAGAAATATTGCTAAAAGTAAAAGGGTGCTTAAGAGACTTTCTTAAGACTTTGTGTTGTGATGATGAAAAATGATGATAGTGATGATTTGTTTTTAGATTTCCATGAAAATATTATGCATGAAATATTAAAAATATGATTTTTGCTAGGCATAAAATTCTTAAGTATGATAGAAATTTGAACAATTCCCTAGGAATTATACCATCGTCGCAAAAAAAATGAATGTTGACATAATGAAATGAAATAGGAAAGTTTTTGTTCTTTTTAAAGCACAATTGTGTAACATAATGATTTAAGCCATATGCTTTTATGGATTAAATAAATGGGAAATAAAATTAGAACGATGGTTTGCACTAGGCATAGAATTTTAGGTATAGACTTATACCATCATCGTGAAATCCAAAGAATAAATTGATATAATAGTTTTATTGCATAGTTTATTTTTGATATTGAGATAAACAGAAAATATAAAAATGAGGACTTGCACTAGGCATAAAATTCCAATTTAGATTTAGGAACTATACCAGCATCGCGAAATTCGAAAAAATATATAAATGTGACTTTATTGCTAGATTTTTTAACATGTTTTGCAAGAAAATTTTGGTTTTTTTAAAAAAATGTATTTAATTGATTTTACGCTAAGCATATATTCTCAAGTAAGAAAGTTAAATTATTCCAGAAGATTTGAATAAATATTTTAAATTATCTCAAAGACAAAATTTAGATTTATAAGGAACCCCGTGTGCATACGTGAGTTCATTGTCGATCTTGATCTATCATAATGATACAAAATCTCTCAAACACAAATGTGTGTGCAATTGTAATGTTCATTTACCGATTTTGAGCAAGATAATTTGATACAAGTAATTTGAATTAACCAAATGAGTGTTTGTTGACCATGATTTATATGCATGTAACCATACCAGACTACTATGTAATTTGGATCATCAAGAGCTAGCTGATCCATAAGCGGACATAGGTATGTACAAAATAAGGTTGCTAATGTGACAGACATATCACCACGCTAGGAGTTACCCAATGTCAAGCAAGTTGGGCACAAATCACCTGTTATGGGGTTTACCTCACAGTTTTTGAATAATTGATAATTCCAGGGATTCAAGCTTCACACTTCCTTCTTTCAAAGGGGGGGAAAGGGATTTATTGCTTTTTGCTTTTTCTTTTCTTTTCTTTTTCTATTTTTTTTTGTATTTTGCTTGACACTGAGATAATGCTAAAATATTGCTGAGATGGTACAAAATGATACTAAAATAATGCTTCTGAATAATTTCTCTTTTTATCATGATTTTTCTTGATTTTCTTTTTCTTTTTCTTCCTATAATAGAGCAAGGTATTTTTATTCTGGGCAGGGGTGAGCTTGTCCTTTTGTCAATTCTCAAAGATTCTATACCATGTGCATGATAGGATAGCAAGGGAAAATTTTCGCTCAAGAGGCCACTTCTACTGTGTAGCATCGTTTTAAATTTGCAATGAAATCATTTTAATGTGAAAAGGTGTACTTGGTTCAAGTAAATAACAAGATCAGTTCTCTATGCTCAAAACTTTATTTAATTCCACTTGTGGACTTCGATATAAGAGAGATTAATAATCATACCAAATAAGATCAAGATATTTATTCATGTGAGTGTGAAAGTGAGGGATTCCAGATAAATGCTAATTTATCCAAAATAACTGAAAATATAACTGCAATACTTCAAGAATTGACAGGTGCAAAATAGAAGATGTTTTTGAGGATTTTGATGATTTTGATTTTTTTTTTTTTTTGATTTTAATTTATGAATTGAGAGAATACATAATATTACTGTTTTTGAAATTTTTATATGAATTACTAATATGAGACAATATGTATAATATATACAGTGATGAAATTACAAGATTTATGAATAATAGCGCTTAAGATGCATAATGTTCATAGGTTATTTAAGATATTTACCATTTAAGGTAGCTAATATATATGCTTTCGATCCAAATTTAGCAGTGATAATATATGGCCCAAGCCAGTTAGGCTCGAATTTGCCTTTAAGGTCTTTAGTTGCATTAGTATTTTTTTTATTTTCTTTTAAGACGAGGTCGTCGATCTCAAAGGATCAATTATGAATTTTCTTGAGATATGCTCGTTTGAGCTTGTTCTGGTAGGCATGAAGATGCTTCAAAGCATTAATGCACTTCTCATCTAGGAGTTCCAAATGACTAAATATGTCAGCATGATATTCATCTCCTACTTTAGTATCTTGAAGTAGCAGAGCCAAAGAAGGAACTTCTAGTTCAAAGGGAAAAACAACTTCAGCGCCATAAACCAAAACAAAAGGTGAAGTGCCCGTGGGAGTACGAATGCTAGTTTGATAAGCCCACAAAGCAGGATATAATTGAATGTGTCAATAATGACCAGATTTATTGACCAGTCTCTTGAGGATTTTAATTAATGTTTTATTAGATGCTTCTGCTTGGTCATTACCCTGAGGATAATAGGGAGTGGACCAACGATGTTGAATTTTATATTTTTGACATAGTTTCTTTACATCTTTGTTTTTGAAAAAAGTTCCATTATTCGAGATGAGATTTGCAGGAATTCCGAACCTACAAATAATTTGATTAAGAATAAACTTAGCTAAGGGCATAGCTTCGACCCACTTCGTAAAATACTCGGTGGCGGTTGATGAGGCCTGGAAATGCCTCAATCATAACATGTTTTGAACACTGAAATTGCCTATAAACTCTTATATTTAATATAATATGCTAGTTAAGTTAATTCAATATGTTGTGTATTAACTATTTGCATGATGAATGTATCTGAAATACTATATTCTAATTTTTATAGCTTTTTGCATAAGCTTTATGTTGTTTTGTTATGATTTGCTAAATGAGATATGCTTAGGTTGATAGCAGCATTTCACTAATCATATTTTGATATGTCTCAAGCATTTATTTTACGTAAATCTGGCAACAGTGCAAGCAAACTGTTACTGTGCAGCAAAAACTGTTTTTTCCCATATAAATTCCAGCCAGCTGCCAATGAATGGCAAGGCATGGAATTCACATATGGAAAGAGATGAAGATCATTAGAATCTGATCCTGAGAGATAACCACTTGAGAAATGCAGAGGAAAACATTTAAGGAGCACACATTTGTTCATTCTGAAGTCTCTTCAGAATGAATAGATATCTTCGGAATGAGAAAACACAGTGTCTTCGAAATGAGCGGATCTTCACAATGAGAATTACAGTATCTTCAGAATGAGCCACTTATCTTCAAAATGAAAAAATAATGTGCTTTTTGAATTGTTGACCTATTTATGACGCTGGAAAAAGGGAAATAAATATTGAAAAATGGGAAAATATCTCAGATCTGCCTTTGTCGTCCTTGCCGACCAAAGCCACCATTTATGGAAAGATCAAGTTTGATCTTCTTCTAGGATAAAACCAGGAATTATTGCAGCATAATAGGATTACATATTTTGAGATATTCTCAGCTTGTTAGTAGATCTTAGGACATCTATAAATATGGCTCCCATTCAGGTTGAGCTAGTAAGGAGTAGAGAGAGTGGAGATAGAAGATAGAGAAAGCAAAAAGTAGAAAATAGGCAATAATTAGAGAAGTGACTGTTACAGTCCTGTAACAGGTTTTCAGCAGAATTATTGTAATCATGTTCTTGAATCAATACAGTGTACTATTTCTATTTCATGTTGCTTGTAAATGATGTGATTAATATCTAGAGAGAGAGACTTATACCTTCTTCTAGATAAGGAGGCTGGCCACTTCCAGACCTAGGAGGAGGACTAACAGCAAGTTTTTATTTTGATTTTGCTGCAACAAAATTAGTTGTAGAACTTGTCATTTCATTCCTTTGTAAACAACTAATGATATTTGCAATCTTATTTTATTTTATGTTTTGTGATTAATGGTTTGGTTGTAATCCCCACTTTCAGCAAAGCTTTCAATTTATTGCAAACTGTCAATTCCAAAATTTACTTTTTTTTGTAATTTTTTGCATTTTGTGTTGCTGTCAACCCCTGCACAGAATATTGACAACCTTCTATTACAGAGCCTTGACAGGGTTTCATTTCAATTTTATAAATAGGTTTCCATTACTACAAAAGTAAATAGATTTCCTTTCTGCAATTATAATCATACTTCTAATTCTACAACTGTTATTTTTGCAACATAATTAGGTCTCATTATGCAATTGTAATTAGGATTTCATTTCTGTAGTTAATGATTAATTTCCATTTTTGCAACTTAGATTAAGGTCTAATTCATGCAATTTAGAGATAGGAATGTCCTAAATTCCCCACACAATCGGTTTCACCAATAAGACCTGTTGCTCTAAATTGACCTAAGTTATAACCCTGTTCACCCCTTCTTTCGTAGATAGCCTTGTGCACTGCCCTGGATTGACAAATTCATTGAGAATTAATGATGTGTATAACGAAAATGCATCATTTTGGCATCGTTTTTGGGGAATTGTGTTGTTAGAAGGTGACAACAGTTCAATAGCTATTAATTAGACTGAGTTGTGAAGATTCAAGATAAAATCTAAATAGAATAGCTGGTTAAAGTAACAACTATTGACCTATAATTTATGTCATTTAAGAGTAAACATGAATGAGTAAGTCTAGGGATGAAAAAGGTAGAATTACCCAAAAGGATCCCTGGCTTGTTCCATTAAGGAGATCTTCACGCCTAAGGGGTGAATCACCTGTGTTTGAATTACTAGAAATATTGAAAGAAAAATCACCAGTCTCACCATCATTAGAACATTCTGAGAAAGGAAAATCACCAGTATCACCATCATTAGAACATTATGAGAAAGGAAAATCATTAGTCTCATCATCATTAGAACATCTTAAGAAAGAAGAATCATCGGACTCATTATCAACAGAGGATCTTGGACCTCTTGAGAGAGAAATTTGGATAAGTTTAACTAAGAAACAAGAAACTATGGCAGAGGGAGTCAATCTAGATAGAGATGGCCAACATGGCTATGTCCATAATGAAGAAGATGATCAGGATATTCCTCAACCTTCCAAAACATTTGAATATCCTATTCATTTGAATCCAACACAAAACTCTCCCATGAAAACCATTTCACCTTTAGTACTTCCAACCTTCCAAGGTGTTGTATCTGAAGATCCTGATCAGTTTTTGTTTGAATTCAAGGTAGTGTGTCAAACCTATGACTATGTAAATGAAAATCAGAAACTTAAGGTTTTTCCATCAACACTCAAGGACTTAGCATTACGCTGGTTCATGAGCTTAGAGCCAAATTCCATCCGAACTTGGGATCAAATGGAAACTATGTTTTTAGACAAATATCAGGAGTATTGTCGTGTAAGGAATAGGAAAGATGAGTTATTTAGGATTAAATAAGAATATGATGAAACATTAGAAGACTATCTTGATAGGTTCTCATTTTTTCAAAGGAGATGTGGACTTGTAGAACCAGAGTTATGTAAAACCATCTTTTTAAGAGGATTACAAGATGAATCCATAGATGTATTGGATTTGATGGGAAAAGGGGATGTAAATACTCTCAGTAATGAGGAAATTATGGGTCTCTGTAGAAATTACTCTCGTAATAAGTAGGGAAGAAGAAAAAAGAGTACAAATGGCACTGATGTGAAGGACCTAATATAGGAACTTGCAAATTTTAAAACTGATATTCTAGTGCAATTAAACACAACTTTGGGGTAAATGTCTGCAAAAGAAAAAACCACAGAACCTTTGGAAATTTATTGCCCAAGATGTAGAAATAAACATGCTTTGTAGGAATTTCCTTTGAATAAAATATCTATCTCAGCCATTTGTAGTATCTATTCAAAGAAGCATTCAACTGATAAATGCAACCTGCTACCACAACTCAAAACTATGTTAGAAATTCAGACTGAGGAACTCAACTATGTTGGACCAAAACAAGGGGTAAATTTCTCTCAATACCAAAATCCCCCTTGTTTTCCTATAAATTGGGTGCATAATCCTGGGACTATGCCTTGGGGACAATCAGAACCACCCCAACATCCTTGGAATTATCCTCAATGGACAAATTCCCAAGAATGGCCACAAACAAATTGGAGTAATTCAGCCTGGAATAAAAATCAAAACAATCCATCATGGAATCAAAAAAATCCATCATGGAATCAAAACAACCCATCATGGAATCAAAACAACCCATCCTGGAATAATAATTAGACTAATCCACATTGGATACAAAATCAACCACAGTGGAATCAACAATACCAGTCCTATCCAAGGCAGCAAAGAAATCAAGGTCAAAATCAGCATTGGTCGCTCTGCACCTAATCATAACTTTTAAGAAAAATAGAACCAACCACAACAAACACAACAGGTGAAACAACCTCAACTTCCAACTCAATCAGTCACTAATCCAAATAGCATGAGACAGGCATCCCCTGTCTATGTGGCTGAAGCTGAAGAAAATGTTGAAATAAATGTTATTGATTGTAGTAACATCCAACTTCGTTCAGGAAAAGTTGTACCTGAACCTGTTTCAAATAAAAGTAAAGACAATGAATAGCAAGAACCTTTGGAACTAGTTAGATTCAAACCAACAATAGAGAAAGAAGAAGAAAAAATAGAACCACAGGCAGAACAATTACCTTCATCAAGGATAATTCCATATCCTGAAAGATTCAATACCACAATAGAAAATTTTGAGTCAGACCTGGTCAAGGAACTTAAAAAGTTAACTATATCATTGCCCTTATTGCAATCCATTAAGGATATACCAATGATTAAAAGTACTATCCGAGATTTGTGCATCAAAAGAGCAAGAAGAAAAAAGAAAGCATTTCCTAAGACTGTTCAGGTTGAAGGAAAGATAGCTGATCTCTTGTCTAGAAAACTAGTACCTCCAAAGTATAGTGACCCAGGAAGTCTAGTTATCATAGTTACCATAAGATCAGTACCAATATAAAATGTCTTAGTAGATATAGGAGCTACAATAAATGTCATGAACAAAGATATAATGAAACGATTACAACTCAAACATCTCAGCCCCACATTTACAGTTTTAGAAATGGCTGATAGGTCAGTTGCAAAACTCGAAGGTATCATTGAAGATGTTCCTATAGAAGTTTCTTCTTGGGAATTCCCTACAGATTTTTTGGTTTTACAGCCAAGAAATTAAACACATGGATATCCCATCATTTTGGGAAGACCTTGGCTTGCAACTGTAGCAGCCTTCATAGACTGCAAATCTAGAAAAATGACTATTTCAAATGGTATTGATCTAAAACAAATCTCTTTGTATCCTCCTGCAAGACCCTCCAATAATTTTTTAGGTCAATTATGGTTTCCTGATTCAGATGAAGAATCAGAGGAGGTTATTTCCACACTAGCCACCTTGGTAGTAAGAGAACACACAGAAGACCTCCAAGACATAGAAAATTCAAAAAATGAAACTATCCTAATGAATGTTCTGCAGGAACAAGGGTTAGAAGAGGAAGCAGTAAATATCCAGCAATTGTTAAGAAATGAGGAAAACCAAAAATTTGAAGGTGAACCATCTGTACTATTACAAGAAAACTCTATTTCACTACCACATGGGTGGCACCATCACCTGATTTTTCCTTCTCACTATTCCATACAGGATATGCTTCCATCAAAAAATAATGAAACAAAAACTTCTTATTTCCTTCCATATCAGCAATGTCCTCTTAACTCCCTAATCACTAAGTATGAAGAAGTGAATTCAATCCTTCCAAATACAAAACAAATAGAAGTCCAAGCAGGCAAATTTTTGAACATTTACAGCTGGCTTACTAGGGAAGAGGAAGAAAATTTGATAGCTGTCTTGTAGAAGCATGTTCATGCTTTTACTTGGGACTATAAAGATATGTCAGGAGTTCATCCTGATATATGCACCCATAGAATTTATACTGAAGAAGTCAAGCCAGTAAGAAAACCCTAGAGAATACTGAATCCTGCCCTAAAGGATATTGTAAAGGAAGAAATTGAAAAACTTCTGGAGGTAGGATTCATTTACCCAATTTTTGATAGCCAGTGGATCTCTCCATTGGTTATAGTTCCTAAGAAAAATGGAAAAATGAGAGTATGTGTAGACTATAGAGAGTTGAATAAAGTGACATACAAAGACCATTTTCCATTACCTTTCATAGATCATGTGTTAGATACCCTTGCTGGAAAGAGATACTTTTGTTTTCTTGATGGATTTAGTGGATATAATCAAATTCAGATTGCTCCTGAAGATCAAAATAAAACAATCTTTACCTGTCCATGGGGAACATTTGCCTATAGGGTTTTACCTTTTGGTTTGTGTAATGCCCTAGCAACATTTCAGCAAGCGGTTTTAGCAATTTTTTTTTATCTGACTACCAACAGTGTTGAGATATACATGGATGATTTCACAGTATGTGGACAGACTTTTGACTTTACATTAGAAAAACTTGACAAAGTTTTAACTCGTTGTGAGACATACCAGTTATCCTTGAATCCAGAAAAATGTTTTATGATGATGAAGGAATAGTTCTTGGTCATCACATCTCTCTTCAAGGGATCTAGGTTGATCCAAAGAAGGTGGAAATTATCAAGAACCTCATTCCTCCTAAAACTTATACTGATGTCAGAAGCTTCCTAGGACACATTGGTTTTTACCGCAGGTTTATTCCCAGCTTTAGCACAATAGCCAATCCCATGTTTGCCCTATTGACTAAAGATTCTAAATTTTCCTAGATTGCAAGGTGTCAGGAATCATTTGAAGCTCTAAAAGAGAAATTAGTAACTCCACCGTGTTAAGAGGACCTAATTGGACATTACCATTTCACATACATACTGATGCTTCCAATACTGCAATTGGAGCAACATTAGGAAAAATTGACAATGGTGAACACTATGCCATCTACTACATTAGCAAGAATTTGACAAGAGCTGAGAAAAATTATACCACAATTGAGAAAGAATTCTTGGCGATAATTTATGCCATCAACAAATTAAGGCATTACATCACAGGGTTATCAAATATTTATTCACACAGATCACACAACCATTAAATATTTGATGAATAAGCCTATGGTAAGTGCAAGAATTATTTGTTGGTTACTGTTGCTACAAGAATTTGATATCACTATAATCAACAAACAAGGAAAAGCTAATGTTGTAGCAGATTTCTTGTCCAGATTACAAAACACAGATGAAGGAGAATTAGTTAAAGACACCTTTCCTGATGAAAAATTATTTGCTATATCAGTCCAATCACCTTGGTTTGTAGATATAGCCAATTACTTGGTCATAGGGAAAGTTCCTCC